>OX424463.1:9426726-11826726 GCA_949152455.1 Lithophane leautieri | reverse complement strand
TGACGAACGCGTTTCCAATTTCAGACCTCGGTAAGCACTTTCCCATCACTTGTTTTTCCAATTTCTTGCGTTAAAATCCTTTCAGAATGTACTTAAATGATGTAAAGTATGTGCTCGCAAAATTCACTTTTACCTGATCGCTTGAGGCTATTGTGCAATTTGTGTTCCTTGAAATTGAAACCTAATGAAGCAATCTTAGGTAAAGGTAAATATTGATCGTTATCCTGAGTTTCCTAAGAAAACAAGCTAGTTTAAATGATTATTCATTTTTATTCATGACTCTTTGTTCATATTCTAAAGGGACATACAAAACCATAAATCGTTACCTTCATCTCTTTAATCACCAACTTAACGTTTTATGTAAAACACTTCTGACACAAGTAGCTAGGTTTCCCATTTGATCAATAGTCCATTTTTCGTCATAAAAAATCTGTAGATGACGTTGCAAACCATTATTCCTCAGTGAAGGAAAATAAAATATCTTGGGGAAACCTATGAATAGTTTTCATAGAAATCCAAAGACGAATCCGACATTAATTGTTCTATAGAAATGTCACGACACCGTGAGACCCATCACGTTGGCTAAAGATGAAGCTAAAACGCGTTACATGTTCTGAATACCAATAAGGTACAAGTGTACCCCATAGGAGACAGATGCTAACCTATATTAAGATTTGAAAAAGATACGAGTATGTCTCGATAAGTTCGTCTGTTTTTGGTACTCAACGTAATGGAAGTAATCTCGACTGGAATGCAAATAAATACACAATCGATTATTTTACTATTAGTAAGATAACCACTTTCTTTAGTACTATCTCTTTAATTGCCCAGAGTATTGTGATTCAATGTGGTAAGCTTGGAAACTTTGATAATTTTGCAAATATCTTACAAGTATCTGGATACCTTCAAGATGTGGTCGGATTAGAAGTGATTCAATGACTAGCATCTGTCTAAGCTCGCGTTGGTGTGAAGCGAACTCGTGACTTGAATTAGGTTATTAGATTTTAATTCAGTCGATATCGGTCAATATTCGATCGGTAACGTAGACATTATAATTAGACATGAGGAGCATTAATAATTTATTTTATTTAGGCATCTGCGCTCAGAATATACAGCGTCAAATCAAATTACCTGGTGAAACATCAAAGACGTGATGGGTATCGATGTCTGATACTGCGGTCTCACGGTCCGCTTTCTCACAGGCCAGGCCGTGGGAACCGTCGATCCGATGAGGCCTGTGGTGGAAATGCTCGCTAAGGGCTGCGACAGGGTGGCAGGCCGCGACAAGCCTCAACAGGCCGTGGGACCGCGGCTTAATGAAGACAAAAAAAAAGAAATACTCATAATTTAAAGAATAACTACACTACCAGCGGCCGTTGACCCCGTAATCAATTGAAATTACATGAAATTATGAGTTTGGTTTTTTTTTTATCGTCGCTAGATATCGATACCCTTACATAATTAACGATGGTCTCTGTGTAGTTTCGCCAGCGAATTTAATTTGACCCTGTAATTACAAGTGTTGCTACCTTCTTACGTTCTTCCTTATTTCAACGTTATTATATATAAACACACAATATTGCCAGTAAATTCTGAAAAAAAACATTACAGACTAAAGTAGGTACTTGTTCGTAATACTCGTATATACGAATGTTCAAAATAATTGGAAGTATAGTACCAAATTGATTTACCAGCAAATAAGTAGATATAGCTGCATGAATTTTATAGGTAGTAATGGAAAAACCACAATTTTATGGTAGGCGAGTTATGGCAAAATCCTACAATAATTAATAATACATAATAAATAAAATCTCTCTGTTAGTTTTGAGTACCTATTTTTCAAGGTCTACGCATATGACGAGTAGTCGCACACCCAGGCCAATAAAAGCGTAAGAGGAATATATTAAATATTAATCTTACGCCTTTATTGGCCTGGGTGTACGAAGTGTCGTCAGGTTTCCAAAAAATATTAATGTTTGACTTACACTTAAGGAGCTCGTGGCTAAGTACCGCACGTTGCCACGCGTCGTAGCCGCACGGGTCAATCCATCGGGTTAAGCTACACTCGTCGGTTTGGTTCGTGCATGTGTGACCTTCCATACCGAGACTCCTCTGTACCTCGGAAAACATGTTAAGCCGTTAGTGCCGGCTGTTATTCTTGGATCTTTGACAGTCGTTACGGGTCATCAGAAGCCCAAAAATCTACCAACCATTCTTCCAAGGGGTATCGTATTACCCAGTTACTGGGTTGTGGAGGTCTGATAGACAGTGGCTCCATGTTAAATGCTTGTATTCAGCTGCATCCAGTTAGACTGGAAGCCGACCCCAACACAAACCGTTCAACTCATTAAGTCCCATGTAAAAAGGAGTAAGCCTCTTGCCTGAACCAGGCATAAATCCAGACTCCGGGCTACTACTGAAAAAATCCAGATAGAAAAACCCAATAACACTTTGCCCGACCTGGGAATCAAACCCAGGACCTCATGCTCAGCAGTAGCGCTTGCGACCACTAGATCAACGAAAAAGCCAAAAGTTAAAATCGTTTATCACTTTACAACTCATTTAACGATGCACCTAAATCTTTTACTAATTTGTCTTCATAATTACGCGTCAGTTCCCATAACTTATTTTAAAATAAACATAGGTCGATCCATAGATCCTGAATTTAGTATTTATAATTCCATGCACCATAAAACTTTCGTGAAAGTATTTTTTAAATCGATTAGAATATATAAACAAATGGTTTTATGAAGTCTAACCATGCAACATTACGTAAAACTTAGTAATTTTATCATTATTATTTTAATAATGTAAGGTAATTTATAAAAAGTAGCAGTCAGGAATAGTTATCTCCAAAACTGTAAAATCCTGTCTCTTGGTAAGCGCCTGTTATTACAACAAACAACTATTTGTTATTATCTGATGGTCCGTCTTTATTCATTTGTATGATCTCTGCGATGTGCAATAAAGCGTATTCTATATGTGCATCTTGACATAAGTTATTAATTTTCTGTGAACGCATCTTACCGACAAGTAGCAGCAAGTAATTAAGGAATTCCCTAATCATTTGGCGATGTTTACTACCTCAAAATTTATTGTTATTTTCCTTGTAATCAGTATCGCAATCGTCACCAATTATTGAACGTTTTACTAGTAGACGCAAACACATATTAATGTATAGAATTCAACGAACTGCTGATGTGTTTTGAGAATTCCCACTATACGTATTGAATCTAGCTAGGTGGCATTAGGTAGTGACCACATCGTGACTAAAGTCAACAAATTGTATTATTTAAAAGAGCATCGCGTCGTTAACCGGTTAGTGTTGATCCAGCGTCTGAGAGACGCAGCCGCCAACATGAAGCTCTTTATATGCGGTAAGTCTTTAATAAATATGATATTTATAAACATAAACACACTGATTAACTCATTATAAAATCCCTCCGAAGATAAGAGAAACAATTAGAGATTAATTAATGGACAATATACGAATTTAATCTTGTAACTAAGCTCAAAAATATTAATAATTTTATACCTTCTACCTCACCTTGAAGCATTCTGATTAAACAAAATAGTTTCCAATACATAATCACGCTTTTGTTTATGATAATAATTACCTCCAAGTTTATCAAAGCTATATCTCATAATTCATAACCTTTGCACTTTAAGAAGAGAATTATTATATGAGTTTTTTTTCCTCTCTGGTTTACAATGAATGAACATGATATGGAACTGGATAGGATGGAAACACGAGGTATCATTTTAACATCATCATCTTCAAATATTTTGTGTACTTTTACATTGTAAATAAGATTTACTTTAAAATGATATTGTTAATTTGTTAAGTAGATAAATACTTAATGATGTCATTTAGTTTTATTATTATCGGGAAACTTGATTTCTTGGCCGGTAAAGGTTGACTGGGATTCCCTGACATCAAAAAGCAGAAACATTCAAGTTTACAACCGGTTTTCCTTAAGGCTTATTGTTTATGTTATGCATTCTGTTTGAATAATATTTTAACATACCTTGAATATGTTAGACAATGACAATAGGCTGTTATAACTGTTGATAGATCTAAGTAGAAACTATTATAGTAATTGATCATATCCTTACATATTATAAAACAAAGTCCTCCGCCGCGTCTGTCTGTCGTCCTTTACGCGATGAACTCAAAAATGACTGCACCAATTTTCATGCTGTTTTCACCAATGGATAGAGTGGTTCTCGAGTAAGGTTTTAGTATATAATAACCGACATGCACGCGGGCGAAGTCACGGACATCAGCTAGTACTTTATAATTATTATTTTACTTTAAAACCTGTTTTGATAACGGGATGAGTCTGTGATTGTTGTAGTACACTTCAATGCAATTATTGTATTAGTGATATAAACTTAAGCCCTGTAATAAATACCTATTCTGTTCACACTTCAATATTATATAAAAAATATTGAAGTGTGTTGTTGAAACTAGTTTTGTTAAATAAAAAACTCGCAAAACAAATTGGCGTATCTATAAGGAAAACTTTATAAGATTCACGCAAATTGTTTATGATCTTTGAGATCTTAATGATATTATTTTATTATATATACACAGACAGAAAAATCAAAATCAAAATCAAAAGTCATTTATTCAAACTAGGCTGAGAATCAGCACTTTTCGAACGTCAAAATTACATAAGACAGTCCCCCAAAATGCCCACCTTTCACAACTTCCTAGTGCTTTAGCTGGGAAGAAGAAGTGGCGCAACAAACTCCCCAGCAGCACACAGACAGATTACTTCCGCATTTTATATAAAATTATTATATAAAATGCAAAAGTAACTCCGTCTGCCTGTTTGTCTATCTGTTACCTTTCACGTCTACGTTACTATTTAGATAAAATTTGGTACCGAGGTAGACCATGACCATGATAATTAATGACATATTATAGGACTTTTATCGCGGTATTACATTCCCGTGGGTTAACTTCCGTCGCCCACGCGAGTGAAGGCGCGGGGAAAAGCTATTACTGAAATAAATTCACCCAAAAACAAAATAAAAAACACTCAGCTGACAGTATTAAACATTTTCATTAAAAATCATTTCACAAAGGTACATATTTACATATCATATTTTTTTATGTTTCAGTATTGGCCCTTGCGGCAACAGCAATGTCGGAAGAATCTAACGTAGAACTCCTGAAAAAGAGTAATGAGGTGTTTACCGCTAACATGTTCCAAGTAAGTAAACAGAGCACAATATTCTACAATAATAACATTACGTCATACCATATCGTACTCTTTAATTAGCAACACGTTTTAAATTAATTGTACCTATAAAATCAACAAAAATGGAAAGTTCTACGAGATAAGTGATAACCTAAAACCAATTAATTACGCATGCTGTTAGATAGCAATTATTAAAATATTCTTTGACTTTCACAGATGTTTTTTGTAAGTTCAATACTTTGAACACTTACAAAATACTTTTAGTTTTTGGAGGGAGTAGCTGTTATTAGCAGCACATTTTACCGTATTTAGGCTGCGTTTCCACTAGAGATGTGCGATGGAAATGTGTCGTGCGAGGATGTCTAGCTGTGCTGTGAAAATGTGTGGGGGTTTCCACCAAAGCAGTGCGATAAAAATGTGCCTACGAGGATGTGTAGCGGAGCTGTGAAAATGTGCATTAATGTGTGGTGCGAGGATGCGTTGCGAAGCTGTGAAATGTGTCGACAGGGGTGCGGTCCATCTATGGACTGGCTGGTACAATATGCGCAAACCTCGCAACACATCCTTCTCAATACATATTCCTCACAACACATCCCTCGCACACATCCCTCGTACACATCCCTCGCACACATCCCTCGCTTGTTTTGTATGCGCAAAAATCTAGCTCCGCTGAGCCGTTTCCACCAGAGCTGTGCTGACCGAGGCGAGGTAAATGAAGCGATTCCATTGGTTCTTTAAAAACACATCCTTCGCTACGCATCCTCGCACATCTCTGGTGGAAACGCAGCCTTAGGGTGTCATGAACGATCTAATTGCCAGTAGTAGCAGCCGCAGAAATAACAAAAAAAAGTAAAAAAAAAAAAAAGTTCCATTGGCCATAGTTCATCAAACACGCACGTACCCAACATAAAAAAAAAATGCAATTATAATTATTTCATATTCATACTAATATTATAAATTCGAAAGTAACTCTGTCTGTCTGACTGTTATCTTTTCACGCCTAAACCACTGGACGGATTTCGACAAAATTTGGCAAGGAGATAGATGGCATCATGGGGAAGGACATAGGCTAATTTTTGTTTATAAAATTATCCTATAGGGGGTGATGCGGGTCAAAGTTTGTATACAAAACCCAGCATTTTTTAAGTATCCCAGTAGTACTTTCCCGTGTTACGATATCCGACATTCACGCGGGCGAAGCCACAGTCAAAAGCTATTCATAATAAGCGGACAACAACAAAATTATAGTTGAAATTAGAGCCGGCATCGATATAGAGTATGTGCAAAGGCACGATAAAGCAGCTTCGCCACGACCTCACCTATTGTAGGTTTGAGTCACAAAATCGACCCTCTTGACACAATCTCATAACACTAGGACTTCATTGCAAAGTCAAGGCTACTCTTCGAAGAAATATTTTTAATCTTATCAGTAGTTTTACAGATAACCTTTTAAGAAGAGACCTACAGACATTAAAAAATGAGTGTCACGACACTCATTATTTTATGTCTGTAGGATTGCAAGATGTTTAATTCAAAGTTATCTCACGAGATAACTTTGAATTAAACATCTTGCAATTTCACAATGTATATCTGAAGTTGGAAGTTTGCGACCGAACTTAATATTGCGAATCATTTTAACAAGGTTATAAAGAAGTCCTTGAACACATCGTCATAAGGAAACAATGACCGTGACGCAATCAACCGAACATGCAATAAAGATTTATGTTTTCCTTTATTGGACATGGTTTTTCAATTTGAAACGCATCGTAATCAATATACACAATTAGGTATACATACCCCAGTAGCTCTAATATGACAGTTTCAGAAAATCTCGTAACTTGACAACAAGAAACCTATAATAATAATTCATAGATAATAATATATAACCATATAATATATATAATATACAATAATCAATATATGATATCAAATAACCATATAGTATAGTTAGTATACACTTAACCATCTTTAATAATAATTCTCATCAAAAAACTGTTAAACAGATACTTAATACTGAAATTATTTTTAATCTTCAGGAGGTAGTGAAAGCCAACCCAGGTGAAAATGTAGTGCTGTCCGCATTTTCCGTGCTGTCCCCACTAGCTCAACTATCTTTGGCTTCAGTAGGAGAATCTCATGATGAAATCCTTAAGGCCATCGGTTTGCCCAATGACAACGTGGTAAGTGTACCTGATTTTATAATGAACCCGGGCGTATACAATTTGACACTGTGATCTTCAGGAAGGCTTATTGGTTGATTCGCACGATTTTACTCGCCCAAAACGGGTGAATCGACATTTTTAAATAATATTAATTTTTCTTGAATAATAAAGAAACTGTGTCGATAAGACTTACAGACGCTTTACAAACCCTAACTTTTCTTTAATTCGATGTGCCATATTATCGACCGGGTACTGTAAGTCATATATGGATTTTTTCAACAGCACCTGTTAAATCTAATATACAAATAATAGAATTAAGAATCTTATGTTTCTTACAGACGAAGGAAGTATTCATTGACGTGACCAAGCAACTGCGATCCGTGAAGGGAGTCGAACTAAGTCTGGCAAATAGAGTGTATGTCCGCCAAGGTGCAGTGTTGAACGACCAATATGCCGCCGTGTCCAGAGATGTCTTCAACTCGGACGTAAAGAACGTTGATTTCGCTAAAAGTGTTGAAGCTGCACAAGAAATTAACGCATGGGTAAAATTAATATTTTTAATATTTACATTTTAAAGTCCTCTTTCAAAGAAATGGTAATGCCTTACCAATAGTAGTGAGCTACCTATGATATCACTATGGAACTAAGTTTAGAATGAAATATTAAGTCATGTGACTTAATAAGTTAAGTCATGTGGCTTAATAAGTATTGAGTCATGTGGCTTAATAAGTATTGAGTCATGTGGCTTAATAAATTAATATCTCAAACTTGTATAAAAAACTGCTATGAAGATAGAAATTTTCATAGCAGTTTTTTATACAAGTGCATTATTTCCCTCATCGACATCTTAAACGGTTGTATTTCTGACTAATCTTCCGAGAGATTCAAAATACAATGTTAATGCATTGCATTATTATTTGTAGGTTGAAGATAACACAAATCACAAGATCAAAGATTTAGTATCATCAGACTCACTGGACGTAAATACAGCCGCTGTCCTCGTCAACGCCATTTACTTCAAGGTTGGTCACTCCATTTACTTTTGTAAAACTCGAGTTTCTTATTCTTCTACATAATATACATGAATATCCTTTGGTTTTAAAAGTACTTTCGTGATAATATTATCTATTATTTTGGATAAATTGCAAACATTAGAATGTTGTAATTTGGCACAAATATTTATTTTAATTCAGGGTATGTGGAAGGCGCCTTTCGACGCAAAGCAGACCGTAGATCAAGATTTCTATGTGAGCAAAGACAAAACTATCAAAAAACCTACCATGCACAAGTCTGCTGACTTCAAGTACGGTGAAAGTAAGGAGCTCGATGCTAAGGTAATTAATCAAATGCTTATAAAATACTTTAATTAAAATACAATATGACTAAAGAATACTTAAACGGTAAAAGCATTAATAATATAAGAACATGCTTAAACTGTTAAAATCTCTGTGGTGTTCATAATTTATGATTTTATTTCTGAAGTTGGTTTCGATTTTGTTGTTAAAAAAAAATTTGAATCCTCAAAGCCAAATCAGACAAAGCAATGTCTGAAACAAACATTACAAATTTTTCTTAGTACATATGGTGATTACTGTTGATATAAAAAAAATATTATCTGTTACATCGCATATTAAAGGGAATAAAAATACCGGTCACTTGTTCTTCCCGATAATATAATCATGTTATGGAGATATTGAAGATCAAAGTTCAAACTTGAATCGACTTTTATTTAGTGAGACAAGTTTTATAACCTACCTTTAAAAATTCCAGCAATCCTTGCACCGTTGCATGTTTCCATAACCACAATGTTTCGCGTGCGTTACATTGCGCACCAACGTAAAATGCGAATTTTCGTATAAAAAGTAGAAGTCGTTTCCTAGCAATTACTTTTGCACAAAATTACTTAGTTTGATGTACAGAATGCTTAGATGACAGCTTCGTAAAGAGCATTTTTACACCCTCTGTATACCTAGAACGCTAATTTATAATACATGTGTGTAATTTTGTTTTTTAAATAATTTTAGCTCTTAGAACTGCCCTATGAAGGAGATCAATCATCACTTCTTGTCGTACTTCCAAATGAAGTCGAGGGCATCAGTTCCCTTGTCGAGAAACTAAAGGACCCATCAGTTCTATCAAAGGCCGTTGATAGCATGTATAACACCGAAGTTGTCGTTGACCTTCCCAAGTTTAAGATTGAAACTAAAACTGACCTTGTCGATGTTCTCAAAAAGGTACGTATTGAGTATTTAGCACGCTGCGGGACCCTTAACGTACATAGACGTGTAACAATTAAATTTCTATTGCGTATCGTTTAGGGATCTCGCACCCTAGACGGCCACGACTGGCCGGATCCGGCGGTGGTATTGTATGATCTGCGGCTAGTTAGCCAGTGCGACCAAGTGCGCGATCGTATCGGTTTCTATAGTTTACCTGGTCACTGCGAGCACTGGTCGTGGTCATGGCCGTCTAGTGCGTGAGATCCTTAATGTCTGACTTCGGGACGTCGAGTGCCCGAGTAGAAGTACTACTTTTTTTTTGTTGACTGTTTTTTAATCGGAGATAAAATTACTTATAAGTTTTGGATAGACTGCCTTAAGCTAGACCATAGATGCCAATATAGCTAAAACCTAGTACTTAGACTCTAAGATCAATCACACGGAAATTTTTGGCCCACCGCCGCGCCACCGTTTGGGTTTAGGACGCTCGTCGGGCTGACCTTATTCCCAGTAATTTAGTGGCCTGATTAATTTATTAACATTACTTTATTTCAGATGAATATTGTTAAGCTATTCACAGCGGGCGAAGCTCGATTAAATAATTTGATAAAGGGAGAGTCGGACTTGTTTGTAAGTGCAGCAGTCCAAAAGGCGTTCATAGATGTAAATGAAGAAGGCGCTGAAGCGGCTGCATCCAACGGTGAGTCTAATTCTACGGTTGATTTGAAAACTGCGTTTTTAATTAAAACAGATAAAAGATTATTATCTAAAGATAAAACGCAATGTAAAAAAAAAAAAATACAATGTTAAGAGTCACAACAAACCCAGTGAGATGTGGGAAAATATCTAGAAAAAAAAAGTTTATTTTATTTTATTCTGATTGTAATACCAAACAGTCAGATTGTACTATAATGTTGATTGTATTGCAGCTTATGTCGTCGGTACTCGGTCGGCTAAAGTGGTTTATAGAATTCCTTTCCGGGTTGATAGGCCTTTCTTTTACGTCTTAAATGTCGACTCTGTACCTCTATTCAGCGGAGTACTTTACTCTTAGGTATTGAATTTCATATTTTATTATGCATGGGCTTTGGTGCATTCTAATTGGAAAGAAAAAATGCGCGTAAAAATGTCAGCTTTTATTTCGTGATACATGGTTGGAAATATGGTTTTACATATTTATATATTTAGCAATGAGTTCTTTTCCAATTTGTAATGAGTTGTGTGCATCAAAAGGATTACTAGTAACTAGTAGATACAAACATTATACATTTGTATGCCCTATTTTACGGACAGCAACAATTATCTATTACTTTCACCCTATTACCCACAAAAGGTAAAATAATTGTGTTTTATTTGTACAATTTCAGCATTTATGGGTATGGGAGCGACGCAGAATAAAAAATCCTTTTCAGCTATCCGGCCATTTTATTTTGCACTGATAATTGACAACACAATCACCTTCAACGGAATCGTTCACACATAGGTATCAACTTGGCACTTTACACCTTTCATTGTTACTGTAACTGTGAAGGTTGAAGTCAGTAGCCACACTACTAGTTTTTATGTATTTTATTCTATGAAATACCTTCCGTAGCCAGTAACACGTCGATTTCATAGAAATGTATAGAAACCAGTAGTGTCGCGGCGACACGTCGCCTTCTGCTGCTGTCTGCAGTCGGCTACGGACTTGGACCGGGCCAGCACCCCCCGGCGGTAAGGCACGACAGGGGTTCCTTCGTCATCACTACTTGCAAGCGCATTCTGACGGCAACGATGCCGCGCTATCCGGCATTTCGCGACGTCTTTAGGCATCATCATTGAAATTTCAATTTTGTTGTCATACTATTAAGGCTCTTACATACTGGCGCGATTTGTCGCGCGACGCGTCTTTTAACAAAACAATTTTTGAGAAAACTTCACGGCGAGCAATGCAGCGGTGTCGCGTCGCGTGACAAGTCGCGCCAGTATGAAGAGCCTTTATGTTATATTTCTATTCTTCGCATAAAAATCCTTTACCGTGCCGTGCCGCCAGTAGGTGCAGGCCCTTAGCCTGCATCATCTCACTTCTGAGCATAGGCCTCTCCCCATGACTCATAGTTAGTTGCGATAATAATATTGCGACTTTTTGTACCAAGACAAGGATAACGGTAATTATTTATACGATAATTATTTTATATTTTTTATATACAGTCATGTAGAATATCTAGGTAACTATCTACCGAAGCAATTCAATCCTGAATTTCCTCGCAAAATTCTTTATAATTCAACTCTTCGGTTATCATGCCCGTATCTAAATTCAACAGTTGTCAATAATTGTGTGTGATTTGCATCTTCTTTAATTAATTCCTTACCAAGTAATCCTGGTCAACCATTTCTCCGTCTTCCAGTTCTGTCTAAGATATCCACGACATGTAAAAAAATACCTGTCCGATCCGTGAGGGTGTTGTTAAGTATTATTAGCAGTGATCGGAATAGGTAGAGCTAATCTACCTAAAGTTCAAAGAACAGAAACAAAAAAAGTGGAGACTTCCTTACGACTAAAATATTTTTTCGGGACTAATGTCGGGATTTCGGGACATCACA
Source organism: Lithophane leautieri (assembly GCA_949152455.1). Taxonomy (NCBI): domain Eukaryota; kingdom Metazoa; phylum Arthropoda; class Insecta; order Lepidoptera; family Noctuidae; genus Lithophane; species Lithophane leautieri. The sequence continues at coordinate 11,814,552 of OX424463.1, read as the reverse complement.
TAAATTATTATTAAAACTGTTATGCAAATAACATTAGCTTCTGCGCTTACTTACATCGTTCAAACGAATATTAGATTATTAGGAGATTACCTTAATTTTTTTTAAACAATAGAAATCGTGCATACTTTTTTTTTTAAACAGAAACAGGAAATTAATTCGATAGTTGTTTTACTTTATTAATTTTAGTTGTACTTAAGTAATGTTCTGAAACCCGGGACATTAGTCCCGAAAAAATATTTTGTCGTAAGGCGTCTCCACTTTGTCTCTGTTCTTTTTCGAACTTTAGGTAAATTAGCTCTACCTATTCCGATAACTGATTATTATTAAGAGTCTAAATGGTGGTAATTTTCAGAAAAAAAAAATTACCCCGCTTTTTTTAAATTGGAATTTTGCCTGGTAGGTATTACATACATGGGCAGCGGGCGGCCATCAGATAGCGGATGTCTATAAGACCTCTGCATTTAAATTGCAATAACTTTTTTATTTTCAATAATAATTAGATTTTTTATTACTTGTTAATATTATTCAAGTACCTATTTGACCCTTTCGGAACGGACAGGGTTTTTTGTACATATTGTTAGTAGCTAGGTATGGTCATACCATTTATGAGTGACGAATTTCTTCTGAATATGGCAAAAAATAAGTACTGCCTATTTTTTGCATACACAACTAACCAGCGCCAGTCATTATAGTTCATAAGCTATTTCATTACCTTCACATTAACGTTTGATTTTAGATAATAATTTGGTATCTGTTTTATTTGTACGTTTCAACTATTGACATTGATATTACAGCATTGGTGCCATTCTGAAAGTTCATGACTACTGTGTTCTGTAAAAGTTTGTAAAATCGATAACCGGACATACAGTGTATAATATTTTGTTCTAATTCTAACAACAATTATTGTGATTATTTTTATTTCTTGTATTGCAGCGTTTTTGATATCTAAGAAGGCTAGATTTGTATTGAATAGAACTACTTTCAAGGCCGACAGGCCTTTCTTTTACGCCTTAAAAACCAATTCTGCAACACTATTCAGCGGTGTACTTTACTCTTAGGTATTTATTAGTATTCTATTTTATTATGCATGGGCTTTGCTGCAATTCGCAAATGAAGCACCTCCCAAATATGGTATAGATGGTTCATGACGAATTTATTTATTATAACACTGTTATTTAATATAAATACACTATACTCATTTTTAACTTAAGTGGGTCGAAACGCGCGCATTATAAGAATTAGGTACTCGTAACTAATCGGCTGTTTGAAGAAATTATATTTTGTCGTACTCTTTTCGAATCGATGGTACAACATTCGTCTAGTTAACTATATAGATTACTGTGACCTATATGTTTCATGATTAATTGAAGATGGGGTCTTATTTCCAATGGTACCTACTCTATACTCCTACGTCATAAGTTTGCTTAAATACATAAATTCAACTATTGACATTGATATTATAGCATAGGTCCCTTTCTGAAAGTTCATGAGTACTGTGTTCTGTAAAAGTTTGTAAAACCGATAACCGGTAACCTGATATTTGGTTCTAATTCTAAAAACAATTATTATGATTATTTTTATTTCTTGTATTGCAGAGTTTTTGATAACTGAGTCGGCTACATTTGTATTGAATGTAACTCCTTTCAAGGTTGATAGGCCTTTCTTTTACACCTTAAGAACCAACTCTGCAACACTGTTCAGCGGTGTACTTTACTCTTAGGTATATAGTACCTATTGTATTTTATTATGCATGGGCTTTACTGCAATCCAAATTCTTCGCAAAGGAAGCTACTCGCAAAATTGGTTTAAGGTACCATATGACGTTTTATTTTTATTAAATCGTGCAGCTATATAATATAAATATATATCTACACTCGTTTTTACCTTGAGTGGGCCAAATACGTGTGAATTATTACCAGGACATTTGGCTAGTAGAAATCCAATACCAATGATGATATAATATTAACCTCATTGCACATCAACGTAGCTTTCGACTTTAAGGCATAACTTTGTAATATTGACATTTACACAACCCTATAAGCAAAATAGTTATTCGGATTAGTTAATTGATTCAGGCGTGACTTTGCAGAAATCCATTATAAAATACAATAGACATAGATTAGTAACCTATTCCGCTTGAATATTCCTCCAGAGTCAATAAAAAACCCTGCAAGAAATCGACACGTGTTTCACCTCTGAACGAGGCATCCTCAAGATGACGATTGACCAGTCGCGAACCAGAAACGGACGTGTTGCCATGCGGAGCGCTGGACGCAGAGACTTTGCGTCCAGCGTTCCCCGCTGAGAGGTGAAACTCGTATCGATTTCTTACAGGGGTTTTTATGACTCTTGAGGAATAGTCAAGCGGAAAATATATATCTACGTCTATTGTATTTTATTCGGACTAATAATTTAAATTGGTATTACCTATCATGGGGTATTCAAGTCACAAGTTACTTCTAAGTAGGCAACCATGGTCAAATCCAGCCTAAAAACACAAATAAATAATGCAAAAGCCATCAGATTCTGGCATTTTCACTAACTACCTATTTTATACAGAACAAAATGAGTTCCCGTGTATACTACCTGTTTTTCACATAAAATATAAGTGAAAGTTTCGTTTCCTCTTAAATCGAACTAATTACTTTTTCCCTAAGGTACCTACTACTTTTTTTTCCAACCTGTACTATCCCACTGCTTGACAAAGATCTCCCCATAGCCTTTGATTTTCCACAGGTTTTATAATACCAAAATGTGTGTTCAATATAATCGTTTTTCATTTGTACAATTTCAGTATTCGATCTAGTCGGAGTCTCGTACAACCCGGATCTAAAATACTTTTCAATTGACCGGCCATTTTATTTTGCACTGATAATTGACAATACAGTCACCTTCAACGGAATCGTTCACAAATAGGTATCAGTTTTGCACTTTACGACCTTCCGTAATACATTGTTAGAAAAACACTAAATGTCTAGAGACTTTTTGAAACAAAACAAAGGAAGACGCTGAAAATGTTGTATAAATTGAGTAGGTGGGTAATTAAATATTATACGTTTTCTTCTTAGATTTTCATTTAAAGCTGTCCAACACGTTTTTACCCATCTACTTTGTTTATATAAATTAATTTGGATTTATTTCTTGACTGGTCATACATATACTACCACTACCTCGACTTCTGGCCATTTCACTTATCTACTTTATACCTGTTATGGTCATTTGTGTATAGCGGTGGATATGTAGCTTTGTCATTAACATTTTCAATTTGGCATCCATCCATTATTTTGTTATTATCTTATAACAGACCATTTCGAGGACTGGAAGTCATTCTGAAACAATTACCCAATAATTTACCTCAATTTCTCGTTTTGTCCTTTTATCAGTGCATCAAATGCAGACTTCCCAGTCTGTACTTGTAGACGTTTTTGTGAAGTGGTTAATGATCTACTTAACTTGTTATATTTTTGTATTAAATTTGTAGGATACCTTAGATAGGTATCCAACCTTGTCTATTTTATTCTGAACTTTGGATCCAGGATCTTTCCATCTTTCGTTGAAATTGGTAATATTGTTTCGTTTACAGAATATTCATCGTCATTCGTATTAAGAATCGCTGCAGCCGATCTAATTTGTAAAATTCTCACCGTGCAAACTTAGGTGAAGTAGACTTGAAGAGAGCTGTCAATAGTATCAATCCGTATCACCAGGTGGACTGCAGAATAGACCGGCTGTTATCATGCCTCTGATCGACAGTTAACGATCACTGCTTCTCTTGTGTTGACTGTTTGTTTCACACATCTCTACCTCGTCCTTCCCTCGTGTTTTTCGGCAGTTAATTTCTTAACAATCATCACAATATCATTTTTTCGGTCCTATATGTTGCGTATCTATTACCTAGAGTGGCGAATGTATTCAAAACATGGAACTTTAGCGAGACTGTCTTATGTGGAATAAAAACTTACTATATTTGCCCTATAACACCTGGTTCAGGACGCAGAGCTTTTGTATAGCAGTCTCACTTATCTCTGCAAATAAATTAATTACATTTTTTTTAAATAGACCGCTAAGTGTCATTTGCATAATGAGTCATTTTACAACTAATTACTGAAAATTACCAAATTATTTTCGTTTGGTTTTAGATAATAATTTGTTGTCTGTTTAAGTTTATGGATCAACGATTTAATTTACACGTATATATTTATTTTAAATATTGCGTAAAGGTGCATGCTTAGAGATGAATACAATAATCTTTAACACATACTACAAAAAAAAATCTACAAATGCTTGTTATAGTTTCAATAATAAATATTATAAAAGATTCAGTGTCAGCGAAGCCGACACAATGAAACATCGCCACCATGGCCCGTAGCTCAAGGGACTGTGATACGCATAATTAGGTGTAATAAGTGCACACCTTTACAATATAAATGTATCTGTGAAATGTATACATTGGCCGTGTCCTAAGCACAATTTCCGCCGTTATCGTTCCAGCATTCGGTATCGCGTATTTGAGCGCTTTTATACCGGAGAAACCTGTATTCGTCAAGGCGGACCATCCGTTCACGTTCTTCTTAATGGAGGGGAACAACATTTTGTTTAACGGAGTCTTCCAGTCTTAGGTACCTACGCGTATGTTGGCGCATCACTTGCGCCAAGAGCATGACCATTTTAATAATTTATAACAGCTTCGCCTCTGCTCTGCTTTCTGTTCATCTGGTATTTATGGTATCAATTCTGAACATCTTATGTCTTCTACCAAAACGCTTTTTCTAACCCCAAAAGACTTTCTTTACCTGGCTTTGAATTATTCTTATGAATCTTTTCTATGACATTGCAATACAGGTGCAGGTATACTTCTTTTCGTGAACAATCATTTTACTCACCACCTTTAGGTAAACCTAATAAAAAAACATAATTGTACTTGATTAAGTACTAAAAAAATTGTCATCTTACGGGTTTTAGCAACTTTGCATGGGCAGTGCTTATCAAACTTACATGCCAACCTACCTGCATACCTGTGAACTTCTCTTACACTTCGTTAATAATATCTACTTCAAGATGTTTTCTGAAAAGTGTGAACTTTTATATACGCGTGTACCTACTTCGCAATCCATAGCATTTAAAATAATGAGAGCATGGATCTGTTATTGCAAATTTTCGGTTATCTCTAGTCTGATGGAAAGTAATAAGTGACTCATTAGTAATTTTATAAAGTAGTTTAATTTTATTTACATTTTTTACAAATATGCAAAACTATTTGTTGTTAACTCAATCATAAATTAATTGAAATGAACATTTCAGATATTAGCCTTGATGTCAGGGCCGCATTTAGATCGACCGCTGAATTCGTAGCAGACCATCCGTTTGTTTTTACGATACTATGTAAAAGTAGCGAACTGAACAGAAAATTAAATACATTCACTGGAATATTAGTGAGATAACACTTTAAATTATAGTATGTATCATAATAAAATATAGCATGAGGTTAAGGATAGATAAGATACTTCTGCAGTGCAGCAACTTCTATGTAAAACTTAACGGAGGGACTTTAACTTTAAATAATGTAATCACACTAACCACTCAGTTCAAAAAAGTTATTTTCAGTTGCCACATACTTACACATATATTACATACACATAGAATTTGTGGCATTACTACTCTAGAAAATATCCTGATGGAGGAAAATTGAAACTTATAAAAAATTCTGTACTTAAAATATACACTTAATTATATTTTAACAAAGTAGAGGCTAAGTAGGCGTGTTGTATCTAACTGGCAAACATCACATAAAACAACATTGCATGAATCACAATTGGTTATAGTGCATGTTAACAATTTATTAAGAAATAAGTCCCAAAACCTAATGAAATGACATCTTTAAAATCTAATTTCCCGTTAACCTTAGTTTTGCGGTAAAAACAGCTAAATTACAGAATATTGATAAAGTATTTTTTACAAGAAACAACTTTTTTTTTGTTGCTCAAAATTCTTGAATGAAATACCCAATAATGTTATGACTAGTTTCTCTACACAATGAATAATACTTTTCTTTTATGTTTCAGGTTCATTAAAATGTGAGAATCATAATTCCGACTGGGTTGAAATCAAGCAACCGTCAATACTTGAAATCAATAAATTATTTCTAATTTCAATTTGTCGTTTGTTTTGTATTCCTTTTAAACCTTCATAAGCGAACGTGGATCCACGCAAGACACAATGGCTTTTTTTAATTTGTGTCTGTAATTACGTCATACGAAAGGATAATAATCCAACCAATATAAAGAAGACTAGTGTTTAGTTGGTTACGTATCAAGTTATCATGTTTATATCTGATAAGAAAGGAGATATTTTTTTCCCAGTTCCTGGGAAGATGAACTTAAATCAGTCCACAAATCTCTTCACATCGGAGGTCAAAGTGGACCACTTGTTCTCTCTTCTTTGGATAAAGATAGTCGACCGCACGTCAGGTCAGGGGTAACATTTTTACCTTGAATTGGCGTAGTCTACTACGCACTTTTAATAGAATACGAAGCCAACTTAAAATCATTTTATTACCACTGATCCCACTGACTGTACATTTAGTTTTGTGTGAGGTAATAAAGTTATTACTGGAATTTGTCGCACCGCAACCTATGAGGACCATTACGTTTTGCGAGAGTTGACATCCAGAGAACCCTAACCATACCTCCGTAATCCCAAAGACACCTTGGATTTTTTTCCAACAATAGGTTGATGGGAAGCAGCATGTGGCCGGTATGTATCTATCATCTCCGTACCGGAAAACGTAGCGTTGTAAGACCTCCCGCAAGGTAAACCATGAGAAGGCCGCAGGAATCCGCTGGTTGCGGGAACCACAGAACCGGTCGAAGTGACGGTGCTTGGAGAGGCCTAGGTCCAGCAGTGGACGGCTTTCGGCTGAAATGATGATGATGATGATGGTCTCCCCACAACCGCCACTTTCTAGACCCCGATGGACTCACAGAAGGACACCTCTAGTACCGACGTCTTTGCCCGCTAGTAGAGACTTCAGTACAGAGAGCAGAGTTTGTCAAGCAAAACTACAGAGGACAAAGACAAATCTTGCACGATCCTAAATCTTTCGGATTGCGATTGAAAGTGTGTTACATAATTAGGGTGGTGGTCTCCTCGCAGTGGTGACAATTCGATGTGGTTTCGACGCTACAAGTGTTATCACTTATCACTGAAGAAATCGCGCTGACAACACCGTGATAATTTATTACCAGTGATGCTTGATGAAGGGCATTTTCCTTGACAATGCACTTGTATGGCCTCTACAGCCACTTGCCCCCACATCCCCCTTAGCGGTCTCTGTCCTACACCCGTTATTATTGGTGTCTAAAAGAAAAGAAAGAAAGAAAGAAACATTGTTTATTCTGCACAAACAAAACGCACATTACCAAAATATAAAAACAAAATACACATTCGAATTAGCCAAAAGCCTCGCATCCAAGCATAAAAAATTTGACAGTTTTGCTCTACAGTTACGTCGATAAACTGATTGAATTCTCATAATTTTCCCTTTCATCTTTTTTTTTTCAGGTAAGTAACATGGCAATAATATTTGTTGAAGTGGGGCAAAGGTCAATATTTGGAATCAATAATATAATTATGTCAAATGGTATTCAAATGTCATTATAAGTATTGTTTAATTAACTGAAGTATTCCACTCAGAGCACCAATTTAAGATAACATCTACATTTATAGTGATGTTTTTTAAAAAGAAGTCAATCTAATGCTTCTTGCTCACTTGGACACATTTTTGTGGTCTTGTGAAACAATCCATCAAATTAAAAACCGGCCAAGAGCGAGTCGGACTCGCGCACGAAGGATTCCGTACCATTATCTATGAAAACGGCAAAAAAATCACGTTTGTTGTATGGGAGCCCCCTTAAATATTTATTTTATTTTGTTTAGTATTTTTTGTTATAGTGGCAACAGAAATACATCATCTGTGAAAATTTCAACTGTCTAACTATCACGGTTCATGAGATACAGCCTGGTGACAGACGGACAGATAGACAGACAGACGGACGGACAGCGGAGTCTTAGTAATAGGGTCTCGTTTTACCCTTTGGGTACGGAACCGTAAAAACAAGAAGTGCAAGTAAAACATTCGCTTACTAGGTACTGCCCCATGACTGGAACGACAAGTAAATAGTAGCCTCGGTAGTCCGTTGAGACGCACTTCCATTGTCCAAGCGCCTCGCACATTACTCCACCAATTTGTTAAGAAGGAACACAACCGCCACGGAAACTGCCTGATAGACAACGCTTTTGTGCCTTAATGAATACTGTCAGACGAACAAACGTTACACCACGGGAAGACTAATGTGGGCCACCTTCCACCCTTGTTATCTTTATGGCCGAACCTATTGTTTATATTGAGCGATGTCATGATTTACGCTTGCCCCTTTCAACCAGCTCACTAATAAACATTTAAATTATGAAACTCATTGTTTTAGTGCAGAGGAGCTCGTGGCTAAGTAATAAAAGCCGCACGGGTCGATCCATCAGGTTAAGCTATGCTTGCCGGGGTTGGTCCGTTGATGGGTGACCATCTTTACATACCGAGACTCCTCCGTGCCTCGGGAAGCACGTTAAGCCGTTGGTTCCGGCTGTCCTTCGTGGATCTTTGACAGTCGTTACGGGTCGTTAGAAGCCCGAAAGTCTGACAACCAGTCTTACCAAGGGGTATCGTATTATATCCAGTTACTGGGTTGTGGAGGTCAGATAGGCAATTGCTCCATGTAAAACACTGGTATTTAGCTGCATCCGGTTGGACTGGAAGCTGACCCCAACATAGTTGAGAAAAGGCTAGGCAGATTGATTGATTGTTTTAGTGCAGTTTTCCACAATGTTTTCTTATAATTCTGTGTAGCATTTTTTTTGCCAGTCTGGCACATATTTTAAAATTTCGTTTTATGTTATCACACTTTATTTCACGTCGAAAATACTTAGAATAAAAAGATATTATTAGTAATGATTACTGTTTTAACAGGATATTATGAGCTTTTTAATAGCTCTTGCTTGTTTATCACTGTGGTTAACACTTCCGAAAGTCAAAAGGAATTATTTAAAATTGATTAGTTTGTTTATCACTGAGCAAACCGCTGCGGTGTACCTATGGAACTGATGGCATTGCACCAGGAACAAGTTCAATTAACGAACAATGCAGAGAAAACTTAACAGCGTTTTCTTGTTCAGCGCTGCATGAAAGAGAATCAATTAGCCCGCAAAATGAGTGCCAAAGAGACAATGGAGAGTATTGGGTTCCGCGCACCTCTCTTAACGAACACCTCGGTAAAGCAAGCCTAGATCGACAAAAAGAATGCACAAAATTATTGCAACGTTTAGTTACCATGTAGAACTTCTAATGTGCATATAGGTACCTACTTACTAGGACAAAGTTTTTACACAGGTTTAAGTTAAAATCACTTAATTCATCAACGACTTTCTACGAGGATCTAGATTATATAATAAATTACCCAAATGCATCACAGAATCCAAATCCATGACTACCTTTAAAAAGCTACTCAAACAGTACATCATAAAAAATTCACATTCCTTACAATAATTTCGAGCCACATCCAGCTACGCTTATCTGTGTTGGACGGGTACTTGTTTACTTTTGTTGTATTTAATGTATCGAGCGAACATTCATGTTTTTTCTGAATCAACCCACAAAAAATAATTCTACAAAAGTCTAGTTTTTGTAAAACACTCAACATTATTGACATTATGTTTTAGTTTTAATTTCTCATGTAAGTGAATTATTGTATTCTTATGAGAATAAATTTATCTCAAACCACACTTTCGATGAAGATTTTCTACAATATTTTCGATCAAAATCGACTTTTGCATAAAAGCAATAAGAATCCTAACATTTCACGTTCCTATATTTTAATCGTAAAAAAAATCTGCTGTTCCCTACATTTTGACGAGGTAGGTATATGCGAACATAAATGTAGAGAAAGGCAGATTTTTTTTTTACGATTTTATAGTTGTTCCCATAGTGAAAGTTGTTAATAACGATGAGTAAAGTGACCCCTTAAGAGGATGCCCATGAATTTAATTTCACCCTATATAAATACTACACATTATGTTTAGAAAGAAAAAAAGGAAGAAAAATGGTTTATTCGTCACAAACAAAAAAACACATATAATGGCCAAAGCCTCGTATTCAAGCAATAGAATTAGGTAGTAGGGACGTGGCTAGACAAGCGAAACAAATGGGAGTGACGACAGCAGAAATCTATACTCTACAGGAAGGTAGAAGCAAAAAGGCTGTTGGAAACACAGCATTGCCTCACCGACTGAATGGACAAAATAGGCTTTTTCCGTACTTCATTCTCCTATTTGTAAAATTGCTGTTCTGAAACTTCGACTCATCTTGTAGGTTTTATTTTTATCCTCACGAGATCACGAAAGAATTGCGAGATATAATTTACACTCGTACTCACTGAATATCACCGAAATATTGACCCATAATTTTCAAGCTTCATCTACAATGAATAAATACGTGATGTTTATTCATTAAGTTAATTAGTAATTATAGGTACTTTGAATGAGCAAAACAAAAGCCTGCCATTACACACAGTAATTAATTAAGTAGAGATTCATTTACTTAATAGTTGGTATGAGAAAATGTATTATTGTGTCCTGGTGGTCCTTGACAAGCAAAAAATAAATCATAGTCTCAGTATAAATAAGAAACAGTATTATGTCTTCACAGAAAACGACCAAAACGACGCGCTTTGAAATCTCAGTGTATATCAGTACACAATATCGAGTGCGCGGCAGTTACGCACGGATGCGGAAGGTCTATCTACCGAGCGGCCGGGTAATTATTTCAAGTCACTGCCGAGACATAATGCTGTTACTTTATTATACTCTGCCATAGGTCATTTTACCGATGTACGGTCAGCAACTAAACTGAGAATTAAATCTAGAACTAAGTGTTGCTAGATTTTTTAAGACCACTAAGTTGGTTCCGTACCCAATATGTTCCGCACCCATTTTACCGATGTACGGTCGGCAACGAAACTGAGAATTAACTCTAGAACTAAGTGTTGCTAGTTTCTTTAAGAGCTCTAAGTTGATTCCGTACCCAATACATAAGGTCTCGCCTCTCATTCTCGAGGTTATGGGTCCAAATCTGGTCAAGTACTGATGTAACTTTTTCAACTCCTATGTACTTTCTGACTTAACTTGGACATTACTGACATCGGTGAAGGAAAACATCGCTGCATCGTAACCTGAACTTATCAAGTCTGAAATCACCAACCCAACTTGAGCAAGGGTGGTGATCAATGCTCATGCCATCTCTGTATGAGAAGAGGCCTGTGCCCTGCAGTATGGGACAGTAAGAGGCTTGTATTATTATTGTAAACCTATACTGAAGTGAAACTAATCGTCAACATAAATCCATTCGCAATTGTTAGTTGTGAGTGACTGACTAATTTAAAGTCTTGTTAAATATCAAACGTTTCAATTTGAAGTTTGAAAATTTCATTATAACTTTATCTACAAATGCGGTTTAGTAAATTGATAGTGAAGTACCGATGGATTTTAGAAACCCAATTAAAATGTTGTTTTCGCTTGGGAATTGTTCATTTAGAGATCACCTTTTATATATTTATTTATTTGTTTATTTATTCTTCAGAAAGCTTACAGACTAATATCTTTAAAGTAGGTTATGTACAATAGCGCTTACAATTGCCATTTACAAGCTTCTATTATTAAATATGCATGTTAAAGGTATCTATCATTTTTTTTTATATTAAAACTTCATGCTGGTAGGTTTACAATATAGCACTTCATCTATTAAATAAACCAACCTCATGTTATTATTTATAAGACAAAAACAACGCTGCATAAAACATGATGGGCGGCCACGCGAGCGCAGGCCGTCACGTACCAAATACTTACATCTGAAACAAAACCACACAGAGCTTACATCGCAAACTTCCATACCGCACATTGACTATTAATCCACTACATGGAAAATGCAATACGTTCTCCCGACTGCCGACTGCCGAGCTATTCGTGAAGGCTGAGGAGGCAATATAAATATACCTTCATATGTACTGGGTGCCGAACATTGACACAGAGTAACGAGAGGCCTGTGGCATTAAATTTTCAGCCCCCGCCGCATCGCCACACGACATGGGCTCAAATTGAAGTAAATCGGACCACGTCTACTCGCTGGCCGAGTGTACATTATGTATGTGTCTGCAGATAAATGACATTACTGCTTTTGCCTGCAATCTGAAAACCATCATAATAGGAATGACGACTAAAAATTGTTTTGATTATTAAAAAACATTGGACATGTATTTTTTATTTTTTTACGTAATCTAAATATTACGGTGATACATTGAGTTAAAATGTGCCATGACTTCAGGAGTATGTAGATTTTATACTTTGTTACTTGTAACGTAGCGGCCCCCACTCCCCAACTTTAATGCGTTTTATCTTACTTGTATTGTTTTATTCATATGATAAAGCAAAAAATACGTGTCTAATATTTTTGTATTATCTGACTGACGGACTATTTTTTTTTTACATAGGCATCTTCACTTTTATGTTATTTATCATCACCGTAAAACAATAATGAAAATCTTAAATTCTCTGACAGACAACGCACAATCTAAGCAGCTGGGTCTAGAAATATGAAATTTTGCACAAGAGTTCCTTATATAACGGAAGTGAGCACAAAGGAAGATTTTTTGAAAATTCATCACCTTAGGTTCACACAGAGACGCGACGCGACGCGCACTTTTTTATGATCCGATACAATATCGATTTATTTACTACACAATAAGGTACACGCGCTGCGCAGCACCGCGTATCTCAGCGTACTTTGACAAGTATCAACCCTCGCACTGAAATTATAGCTTTCGTGAAGAAAATAAGTTCGATAATTGTTAAAAAGTGCGCGCAGTCTAAACTGACCCTAAATGTGTAAAATATAATTGTCTCAATAGACAAGTTAGTTGTAAGTCTAAAGTCAAGAGGTCCTTGTAGCATAGTTAAAAGTGTAATGTATAACTGAGAGTTCAAATTACCTCTCACGGTCCACGTCGATGATGCACACAGCGCACGTACAGCATATAATCTCGAATACATTGCCCTGAATAGACGATTATCTTATATCCCAGGTTTTCTCATACCTTTTAAGATGAGTAGGCGAACCAAGAAATTACGCACATACATTTAATTGGCTGAATAGTGGATTCCCACATTGGCTAATCTCATGTAGGATAATAGGTTCGACAAATTGAACGCATAAATTAAGCAGTCGTTCCAATATTATAAACTGGTGTTAATTCCGGTTAATATGCGAAGTGTAATTTTGAATACAGCGTCGGTGCAGTGCTGGTGGTCTCATGAATAAAGAATCCGATTAAACTGACCTATCGTGGCGCGCCAGCCAGCCGACCGACACGGGAGCTGTGAAAATTTTACTAGTGCCAATCATAACCTGGATTACCATTTTATAGCATGCAACGCAATTGTACTTGACTTCTTTGCCTTTACTGCTTGTCTGATGTCAGTGTGGGGTTTTTACAAGAAACATTTTATAAAATGTACTTCTATTGCGATAGGTTCATTTATTTTTTATGCGTATTTAAAAGTGCCAGTGTAAAAACAAACAAAATTTCACTACTAAAGTTAACCACACATTATTATAAAGTGCCTGTCCCACAATTCGATTGATCTATGGAGCACAGCAACGTCGTCTGCGGTCAAGCTTTAGATGGCAGATCATTTGTTGCACATAGAGACCCGAGCCTCAGTGAAACCGACGACCAAATCATGCCAATATCTACGGAAGGATTAACAGACAACCGTTTAGGATAGGCCACACTGGATACAGTTGCTGGTTGTAGTGCGTGTCACACCGCATCGCACTACAAGTACGTTGCATTTAGTACTGTGACACCTCTCGTAGAGTTACAAGGCCCTCTCCATAAACGGTGAGGACCTTTAAAAATATCTGGAAATTGTAACGAGTACCTATATTCTTTTGAATAAGCAGAGATTATAATAAAACAGAGTGTAAAGTACATCGACACGCTAACTGTTACCATGATTTCTGCAGGAAAGGAGATTCAGAAATATTGTCTGTTAAAAAAAAAAATCTTCTAATTCATATAAAACTGCAAAAGGCATAAATGCCTACTACTACTACTATACCTACATGGGAAAAATGTATGGAACAGAACATTTTTTTTTTATAACCGGAGAAAATCTGTTGAATACATGGTTACAGCTCGTCGATGTCTTTATATACCTACCGTGTATTAGTTAGGAGTAAAATATACCCAAACGAAATGACATTAGCTATATCTTATTTAACTGTTAGTCGATGTCAAAACACAAGAGAAAAGCCTATAATGGTGACGATAATGATATTTGTAACACAATGAGCAGTTATAATCCTATACTCAGAGTACGCCCTTGCAAGTTGGTTCCCATCGACGCGGAAGTAATATGTCACACCAGAAGGTTAATTTAACGGAAATTATACGAACGTAATCTGACACGTTTGTTCCGCAGTGTCAGACGTGCACGGTTGGGTCCAATGATTGTCTGTGTTTCTTGCAGTGCGGAGAATTGGGAGTAGCCATGAAGGTTGGTACCTTTTGTAAAATGGAATTAAGTAGTACACGAACTATATATCCTCGTAAGTTTAAAATATGATGAAAAGACTCCCAAATTGATACCCAATAGACAATAAGATAACGCTTCTGTTCGATCCTTGTCTGTATAAGTAGTCGTTTCCAAAAGTAGCTGATAAAAGTATAAACAAACTCTGATAGGGTAATACGACTAGGGTAATATAGACTCACGCAATCATTCACTATAGGGAATTTACCACCTCCTTCTTTCTGTATTTAGAATGCTTCAACTTTATGTCTCACCACTTTTTCCAGCAATTATTGTTTGAATCACTTTAATAAATATTAATTGAAAAATCATAGTGTTATCATCTGTGTCACAGTGGCCGTATACACTAGTGTCCAGAACCACATTGAACAGTCCCAAATCAATTTTTTCCTGAACTATTGTGATCCTATTAGCATAAAACTTTGACATTAGATTTCATTTCACTCGAAATTCTTCATAGGAACAGTCCACTACAATTATTCTTAGACCACGTTCACACCAATCGTACAGTCGTTGGCCGAATATACATGCTACATTTTTAAAGGCGGACTGCTCCGTCAAACCTCACCAAGGACATTAGTAGATATCTTAGCACAGAAACCTCTCTGTGCTATGTACAATGTACATGACTGTATGTATCACAGAAAAACCGCGTAGGTATTTCAAAGGGACATGTTATCATGGCCGTGGATAGTTTGGAACCGTTAGTTCGCGACAGTTTGCTCACATAACTACACACTTCCGACTATCCGGCCGCACCCAGGACACACAGTGTCCGATGTGTGCGGACACTAACGTTCCAATTGGAAGCTATTTGTGTACTCTGCCATCTACTTTTATGTCGCTGCCTTCAATCGTTTTGAGCAATCGCATTTATATGTTTTGTGATTGTGATCTATCTTCGACGATACTTTATCTATGAGATATATTCTGATATAATATGGAACTATATTTAGTCCCATCTGCTTGACCTTCTTTGTTTGCTCAAAAATTCCCATATTGACTTTTATATAATACCAACCCATGTTTCTGGATGACAGTGATGCGGGCAAATACTTTGAGTGTTTGTATTTATTTGTACACATGGCTGGCTACACATACATTTCCAGTATAAGCTGATCTCGCATTGTACGTAAATCCTATACAATGCGAGATCAGCATAAACTGGAAATGTATAGCTTGATGTGTAGCTGTGTGTACAGTTAGTTAGTGAGTCATTTAATTTAGTACCTAGTGTCAATTAGTTGTGTTAAATATTGTATCAGATGTACGTATATTATGTAATACATTTTATACCTATTATACGAGGTACGCTGTACATTGACCTTTGTAACAGTTTGTGCGCCACACTCACATACACACATCAATATTGTTTAGCTGTACATTCCTCCAACATAGCATTTAAGTGTAACAATTGTGTAGATATATTCAGTAGCAATAAATCCATCAAGGGAATCATTTGTCTACTCATTTACATAACATAACATACCTTACAAGTTTACCTACATAACAAGTACCGAACATTTTCAATGTTGGGCATTACACCCAACACCTATCATAAGTAAATTTTCAAACCAGGTATTTCTAAAGTTCAAAAGTTTAACCGAGAAATTACATCAATTATAATAAACATTAAAATTGATTATTTATAAACTCAAACAGAACTGGCAGTGAAGATTACAATGTCAACAAAGGCCAACAAAGGCGGAGTTTCTTCGAAAATCTGGGTTTGCGGAGGAAACTCGTGGAAATTCAATGGGATCTAAGTTACGGCGAAAGTGTGCGGTAGCTAATACCCCAAGCCTTTAAGGTAAAAGCTACCTGCAACTTACTTCACGTTATAGCTTTCGACATAATTTCGTCGGCGTATCACGCCCGAATCTTGATAATATAACTAGATACAGACTTACAACGCACCTATCACAGACGAAAAAGTTAAAAACGGCTGAACTTTCATAAAAAGATTGAAAGATTGTTTTTGTTGGATTTCAAAACTCAAATCTAGGTAAACTCCAAAAAAGTGTGGAGATATTAATTCTTTTCTCCTGGTTATATTTTTATTATCTTATTAAACTGTCAGAAAGTTAAAGATTGTACCATTTTCGTTCCCTATTCTATTCGTTGGTTAGAAAGATTTACGAGAGAGCCTTTATTTTATTATCCGGCTCTTTGTGGTGAATGTTCATTTCATTTCTTTAAAAAAATTAGTTCCGTTCCTGGTTTCCTTACTATCGCTGTCCAGACGTAGACGAAATTCTTTTATATAGACAAAATTTATATGTCACAAGCACTCTTGTTGCGAACCGAAAGAATCCTCGGAATAGTTTAACAAAACATTTCTGTTAAAAAGATTGCGGTTCTGTTCTTTTAATGTTAAATTGATTTCTGTTGCAATGAAAAAATGTTGTTCAAGTATTTATTTTTTAATTTTTACAATTTTATACGAAACATGTTTTTACTGAATCGTGAGCCTGGGTGTATTTCAGCCTGTTTAGGACCCAGACCCCAAAAGATCCTTTTTTTTGGGGTGGAGATATCAAATAAGTAGATTGTTCCATACGGGGCAAAGCAGGGACCCGTAGCCCACAAGCCGATCTCTCAACCACTGCACCAAATGTGTAGTTGAATTTAATTACCGTTCCTTTTTAGGATTCCGTACCCAAAGGGTGACAACGGGACCCTATTCCTACGGCTCCGCTGTCCGTCCACCCATCCATCCGTTTGTCACAGGGCTGTATCTTTTGAACTGTAATACGTAAACACTTGAAATTTTAATAAAAAGATAATACACAGAGTGTGTACTACTATTGTCGCTGTAACCAAAAATAATAAAAATTTAATTAAAATCTAAAGGAGGTCCCCACTCTCCGTACAAGAAACGTGTAAATTCTTTTACTACAGATTTTGTTTATAATATTGTAGTGTTTAATGTACGGTGGTACGGAACTCTTCGTGTGCGAGTCCGCTCAAACTTGGCCACTTTTTAAATAAATGCTCATTACCCTCACGGTGCATCAGTTTCTAATGAAAACGATTTTAATTCAATAAGTTCTACTTAAATGAATACTTCATCCAAATTCCTCCCGGCACAATATTACTTTACATCATAATATTTGCCTTCCATCCTTTATTATTAATACCAACTTTGTTTTGCATAGTCTGGGATACATGCTAACTCTGCTCAAGTCTCAAAAGTTATCGGATACCTTGCAAATAACTATGTGACAAAGCCGACAAACGTAAAACTCGCACAAATTCTATTTCCATTTTATTCAAATAAGTCTCGACCGATCCATGTACCAGAGTGACTCTCCAGTAAAAGCATCATTTGTAAACGTGAGATCGCGAGGCATGAGCCATTTAGCATCCAGTTTCATTTTAAAGAGTTCCCATTTTAATCTTAGGTCATCAGATCGTTTTTATTGCGGCACGAATTTCCAATTAAATGCTAGAGGTAGTCGTAAATTTTGAAACGCAAACCTACGGGACCCTTCGATTCCCCTTTCATTAAATCGATTATTGCTCGAATGTTTGCTGTTCCTTTTATGGAGGTGAGGACTTGGATCGCGAAATTGCTTTAAAAACAAGAGCTTGACCTCGTTTAACGTGTCGATGAACTCTCACAGGATCTTTCCATTAGCCCGTTCGTCCGTCGACACATTTAAAAAAAGTTTAACAAGTTTCGATCTATTTACTCTGTGCGACAAGTAAGAGCTGTGTACATTGTAAGTACATGATCTTTTACACGGGTTTTGTTGTATATCTATACTTACACATTTTGATTTGTGTGTTGTGTTCGCCATTTATAAGTACTTTCGTTTCTTCTTTTAAGTTCTTTCAAAGGATGTCCTGTTAAGAGATTGGCAATATCCTGTTCCCGATCTCTGAGTTTGTCCTTATCTTAGGGACAGAATTCCAATGTAAACATTCTTGTAGTTTTGTGTCTTGAAATAGGCAGATTTGAAATTAAAACTACTCAACTATAATCATTCACTTACCTACTCAAATTTATCCGAATAAATTAATCATACAAATCTAGCCATTAAACAAGCAACAAGCTCTAATAAATTCCTCGTTAATTAATATAAATAAAGCTCATAAGTCACAGGCCTCACTAGGGAAAGGGTCGAGGGAGGTGGCAGGTAAGCTTGTCTTATTGAAATAAACGACTTGTGACCTCCCCAGGCACTGTGGTGTCTCTCCAATATGACCTCACCCCGACATTGTCCCTACAATCATTCATATTTACTTTACACGCCCAGCATACACGCTTGCATTGTTCGCGAAACGAAAGTGAGCAGAGGGTGCGTCGAGTAGCGTTTTATTCGTAAGTGGACTTGCGATGTCTTTTCTAGACTAGTTTTTTAGGGTTCCATAGTCAACAAGGAACCCTTATAGTTTCGCCATGTCCGTCTGTCTGTCCGTCTGTCCGTCTGTCAGTCTGTCAGTCTGTCCGTCCGTCTGTCCGCGGCTTACCTCAAAGACCGTTGGTACTAGAAAGCTGTAAAGTCAAGTGTCCCCCCCCCCTGCCAGCTAAATGGTTGGGTTTGGAAATGTGAAAAAATTCACGGCAGTAGTATATATAACAAAATTAAAAGGAAAACTATCACCGCTACGAAGGCTCCACCAGTTACCGAGTAATAATC
This sequence comes from Lithophane leautieri, assembly GCA_949152455.1. NCBI lineage: Eukaryota > Metazoa > Arthropoda > Insecta > Lepidoptera > Noctuidae > Lithophane > Lithophane leautieri. Next base: position 11,795,212 of record OX424463.1, on the reverse strand, counting down.
GACCAACTTTAATTTGCAGTTGCAAAAACATGTTCTCCCATACATTCTGTATCGGAGAACCAGTTTTTCAACTACAATGTTAAGTTTGTTGGATACATTCATCCCAACTACGGAACCCTTCATTGTGCGTGGTTCGACATGCACTTGGCCGGTTTTTTTGTATCTATTCACTTCCCCATAATAATTCAAAATGTAATTTAAAAAATATTTATAACTTCATTACCTATAATTATTAGAGTATATGTTATAATTATGTAAATACCGTATATCAATAAAAATAAATAATCTATAATAATTTTTCATCATACTAATATACATATACATTTAGTCATCTTTCTGAGTTTTTTTCGGCATTTCTTCTCAGAGTAGTCAGACAAGAAAAGCAGACCCCATCTAGTTAAAAAAAAAATGAAGGACATGTAGAAGTGTTTGTTCAAATTTAATTACAGAAATAAAAACATTTATCATTGCAACTCATTTTTTTAGATAATGGATAGCTATTTTCAGCAGTCATTTGAGATAATTTCTATCTATCTAAAGTTTCTCGAATGTCGGCTTCAAATAAACATTAACATCTTAATATCATTATAAACATAGTATTGCGTTTATTTCATTAATTCACTTATAAATTACATTTTTAAATATTAGAATATAAAAATATAAAAACATTTAAAAATATAAAAAATAGAAGTCCACCGGTGTCGGGAGCGGGGTCCAAGCTACCGGTGGTTAGGGCTGCAGAGACAGGAACCTCCTCACAATGCGAGCCGTGTCAAGGAGTACTGCTTTCTGAATCAGGCCCTTGATCCAACCGCCTAACGAGAGCCTCGAGAGATGTTGGTCGAGGCTTTTGGCCATCAGGCCATTGGCCGTTACGACAATCGGCACAATGATAGCCGAGTTCACATTCCACATGTCGACAACCTCGTGTGCTAAGTCGAGATATTTTATTTGTTTCTCTTTCTCAGCTTTCACGAGGTTCTCGTCATGTGGGATGGTAACATCGATTATTATTGCGCGGCGCGCTAATCGGTCTATCACTACTATATCAGGCTTATTGGCAACAATAGTCCTGTCGGTAATGATAGACCGATCCCAGTACAACGTAACATGGTCATTTTCGAGAACTGGGTCGGGCACATACTTGTAATACGGTACCTCAGAGTCCACAAGTTTAAAAACATTATCATTATTATTATTTATTCATTTATTTGCTTAAAAGGACACTTCTATCAATAGTTATGTAGCACAACACTTGTTAAAGAAAATCAACTATTTGTATTTTTATATCACACTTGTTTTCAGTTATGTTTAGGTAAGTCCCATGTAATTGAAAGTGAAATAATGATGAATGATAGTAATATGAAGATTAATAGGGGGCGCGTCTATTGCCATCAACCTGGCACAAATCCAGAGTACGGGCTGCTACTGAGTAATTCCTCATAGAAAAACCTAATAACACTTTGCCCGACCAGGGAATTGAACGCAGGCTCAGCATATAAGGCTTTAAATAAACTCTGTACAATTCCAACGGAATAGTGAAAATGACGCTTTATGAACCCTGGAAGAAATTTATAAACAATTTATTGCTCCATGAAATACCGGGAAATCCTGCGAGCACTAACAAGGAGTGGGCTTATATACTTGCAACCACAAACAACAGGTTTTGTTGTACTTTCAGTGTTCAACTTGTAGCCCCATTTAACTCAGCTTGCCCACCATATTATTCTTTCTAATCGGTTTTGTAAAGCAGGTAGGATGTTTATCGAATTAAAATAATCTCAACAATATTGCTTGAAAATTAAGCTTGATTTAGCTTGAAAAGGAAATATTTTTAACAAGACAATAAGTACATTTCTTTAGAAATAAGCATCACCTTCGTACGTATTGTTTTTGTTCTTTTCTTCTTGACTGTTTATATACTTAAGTACATAAATGGTTAGCATAAGCATAATCACCCTATAATGTTCCCACAGCTGGGACACAGGCCTCCTCTCTTTAAGAGGGAGTGGGCCGTATTCTACCACGCAGGCCCAGTGCGGGTAAATAAATAAATGATAATATAACTATAAGTATATAAATGCTAATGATAATGAATTATGATAAATATTTATAATAATAATAAATGGTTAACTGGTACCTTGGACCCTGCTCCCGACACCGGCGGACTTCTATTTTTTATATTTTTGTATTCTAATATTTAAAAATGTTATTCATAAGTGACTTTATGAAATAAACGAAAATAAATGACAAATAATAGACAAATAACAACAAAACAGACCAAATAATAGACAAATAATAGAATAATAGACTTTTCACTTGGAATGAATAAATACCATTTTTTTCAGGTCGTTTCTGCTTTTCTCGAATTATTTGGAGGCATTCACATTTTCCTCAACCAATAGATCTCGTATAACAAAGTGGAACGTTAAATATCATAGTCATCACCTACTCGTAACACATTCAAATCGTTCTCCTTTCACGCGAATATCAAAAGGAGAAATTCTCAACGTTTTAAACATGCAAGTAGATATTTCGTGGAGTAACATTATTCGTGGTACATTATTCATGAAGCTATGTCTTGGTAACGAGCCGGATTGAGAGCGAAACCTACTGTCGATAATGAACTAACGTTTTTATTACGATACCAATTCATTTCATTGCTTTCAAATTACGAGGACGATCGGCTCTCGTCTTTATTCTGAGGCATTTTACTGGAAAATACATTAATGTATGCGTCCCTGATGTTTTTTTGGTCGTACATGTTAAACAAAGGTTATTAAAGCTTTTGGCGACCTTAAATGCTGGGTGAGAGCGTCTGCCGTACGGAAAGCATAAGTACATACTCATTACTGTCGCGTACTGCTGCCTCGAGGCAAACGCATTATTTATTTCATGTACATCTAGGTACTCAGTCTTTAGGTAATTCACTACTTGGGAGAGGATTTTACAAAAAAAATAAGTTTGTTCTGGTAATCTTACTAAACAGCGTTTAGATATAAATAATAAGTACCTACCTACATAATCATAGCACATTGAATACTTAGATATTTAAAGCATTTACACGGTTCAAGATTCTTGTTTATAGCGTACAATAAAATCAAAGAACTAGACTTGCATCATTTAAGCACTGTTTCGAATGTGCAACTTTATTTTTTCAACTTATGATATGCCACTACAAGCAATTAAATCGCACCGTGTAAATTAGACTTGCTTACTCTTTCCATGTCTGTAAAAATAATGCCTCGAAACTCTGTCTAAAAGTTAAAGTAGGTAAACAATATTTTATTAAAACGGAAACTATCCTAAGTTATTACAAGAAAGGGCATATAACAATGCCCCGGTTGCACATGACTTCAAAGAAACCACGAGTCTTTGATGCAAAGGTCTAAAAGTTGAATATAAGCCGAGAGCCGCTCGCCACTATGAAAACGTTATATTGCTTCAATTTTATGCCATTATTTTACCAAACCGCAGTGTGACGTACCAACCCGTTCATAAAATAAAAGTAACTAAACTCTCCTAACTTAAAATATGTTCGTTTTTCTTTTTTAGCTTCGTCTATTGAGGTGTTCAACTTTGCTCATTGCAGGCTAAATAAGCTTTGTGGTAGCCATCGCTGTGTGGCATAGTTGCATCCCTTGCTGTGCGCCTAAGAGAATTAAATTTCCTTCCAAAGACTGACTTAGTCCGTAATAACTGAACAATTCGTTGGTAATTAGAATAAGAGTCTCTGCAAGTTTAAGCTAAGCCAGTCTATCTTTTGAGGCTACCTTTATTTTGATTTTGCAGAAGGAATCACTACGAGGCTAAATTATGTAAGTTTATAAAACAATAGAACATTTAAATATTTTATAACAATTGGAAACGCTCCAACAAAACAAAAAGTTGAACATTGTAATAACAAATTGCTTTACAATTTTGTTTCACAAATATAAAAGTATTATTCCTGAAAAATCATTGGCATTAAACCGCGCCGTATAGCGAGTAACTCGCTAATTAATTGGAGAATAAACCAAAGGCGAGTCTACAGAGGATCTTGAGGAGCACAACGTTAAGAAGCTTTGCAACGTTTATACGCGAATAATTCAAAGGGTTTGTACGTAGGGTCTAATTAATCAACCTCCCTCGCGGCGGTGGGTATGCACCTGAGACGACCAGCCTTAACTATGTTCATTACACGGGCCTATTTATTTTACGGCCTAGCTGTAATATTTATTCATTATCAGGGAATTGCTCTATATCAGTTTATTTAAGCAAGACATACCAATAAAAATACAGTATCTCATTTCATTTGGCACTACGCCCCGTGGCCCACTTTTTGATAATTAGATATCTTTTATACTGTGGCTTCTGTATTATTAGTTAAATTCTAAAGAGATCGTTGAAATTTTACTGACTTTAATTATTTTCATGAGATATTGGTTTTCAAATTCAACTTTTCGATTCGTATTTATAAGGCTTCGATTGCAAATGGTGCTGCTGTTTATAACCGATAAACGTTATGATTCAGATATTTATAGCAAATATTTTGATTACCTCATACCTACCCACGGTAACTAATATAATTTAGGTAACAAACAAATACTCGTACATTGCAAGATAAAGGCTGCGGGAAGCACACATGGTTTCGGTAAGACAGGCGAAATAATTGCATATGGGCGAAACCACACTCTTCGACTCCAATATTATTCACAAACGAACCACTGATTGAATTTAAAATAAAACTGAAACTAATTTGCTGGATTTTAAACTACGTGAAATCAATTTTAATATAGTTTAAAACATTGGAGTGAAGTTAAACGGGCGGCCACTTTAGCGGATAGTTTCAATCTAAATTTAATTCCCGACTAAACGTCTCCTAGTAAGTTAATCGAGTTTCCTGTTGGATTCTTTTCCGCTACATTTTGCTCCGCCGGGTCCCCTTCGCTCTCAGTAATCTAGCGTCGTAACAAATACCCGTTACTTGCTCACTGATTGCATTCATAAGTATTCATGCAAAGTTACACCCTTGTCCTTTGCGAGAGAGCTAATATTTAGCTACACATACTTTATGTTTTATCAAAGAAGCAATTGTGTATTTATATGAATAGGTAATCTGCTACATAAGTATATTTAATGCACCTATTATAAAATAGGTGCATTCAATATACTTGTCATTATAAAATTAATCCTTATTATTATTATTCAGAAGACAATATTGTTCCTTAAAATATAAGGTAAGATTTTGTTTGATGAAAATAATGTGCGATCATTTCCGTAAGTTGGAAAAGTCAGTTCGACAAAGTGAACAGTTTGTTTTCGACATTTCTTATTAATAATGCAACCTATATGGCTAGTGAAAGAGAGAGTCTTGTTTCACTTATATTTACTTCAAAATATCAAACGTTCATTTCCTCTTTGTATGGCAGAGTACTATAAGTACTATAAGACACGTCATATAGTACTGATATTATAGTCCTCCAGAACGTGTTGTGGCCATGGCGGCCAATCTCAGCGGAGACTATATAGCCTTCGGTGCGGGAGATATTATAGTGCACAAGTATGTGCGCAGACACAGGTGCACTCTCTCTTCCCTTACTCTCATAGTCCAATGGAACGACAATCCGACACGACCGGAGAGAGATCAGCCGCAGGACCAATAGCTTATGTATATATTTACAGCTTATATATATGATGTAATACAATTTTAAACACACGTATTTACAGCTAAAAACTAAGATCAGTGTCCTGTTCATCAAAAGTTACAAGTCTACATGTTCACAAGTTACCTAGAATGTTAATTTTTCGTTAAATTCATAGCTCATCTCCATATTCATAATCAGCCTTAATGTTCCCACTGCTGGGACACGAGCATCAGTCATCTCCCTCTATTGACCACATTTAAAAAAAGAAAATCGAATTTAATAATTGATGGCGGTATTTACAAGTGTCGTGCACTTGTAAACTTGTAAGACGGAATAGAGAGTCGCCGGACACTCTGTATGTAATTTACACGTTTAGTTTTTTTTATAATAATGATTTTTTTTACAGGAAAAATGCTTGTAAATCAAGGCTTGTAAGTTTTGATAAACAGGGTAGTTAGTCTTTCAGGCTCACTGAAATACTTCTAATTAACCGTCCACGACGTAGTTAAAAGTTTTTAAAAACGAATTAGACTTGCGCTAGATAGATGACAAAGAAACTCTAACCGTTTAAAAACTATCCCCCGGTCCAAGGGACCATGAAGCCGACAAGATTAAATTGTCTCACCCGACTCGTGTCTCTTAGTCCACTTAAACTTACAATAGGAAACTTCGGACGCGATTATCTTGTTATCTTTGTAGTTTATTCTCTTTGGTCCAACCAGGTTTACACGTGAGCTCTGCCGTTTATTTTCACACAACACAACCTTAGAAAAATAAGAAGGCAGAGACACCAATAAAGGCGATAGGATACACAATAACCTCCATGTTATCAGACGCGCTTACAATAATAGTTTAGTAAACGGAAAAAAAAAACAATATCAACAAGGAGGCAAGCACAATATCCTTTACTTTCGTAAATACAGAGGGAAAAGACTCCATTATCGTGTTATAAAGGAAACAAATACATATAAAATGTAACGTTTATTGAACTAGGTATTATTGAATATGGAAATATATTATTACCATATTCTAGTATCGTGTACCGGCGAGGTTTCTGCTAATCAAGATTTTGAATCTATTGAATGACAGCGCATGCTGTTTGGCCGCGGAAAAACTAGCAATGTGCCGCTTCGTACACTGTGAAAGTTGGCTGCAGTTATTTATTAGGGATCGAGGCAGTCGCCGCGATCACTCTGTGTCCCCGGCTACCAGGCAAGGCTATAAATTCTGCCAAGGCCCCGACTGCACTGCAGTCGACTTCCGGCCCATGCACCCCTGGACATAAATACACTATGACTTTCAAAGGGTTAATAGTAGTGTCGATGTTTACATCAAGCTAATTACAGACTACTGTACGTTGCCGTTCGTAGATAGCTCCTCAGATTGGTGAGTAACAAGTTAATTTGTTTAAAAATGTGCTGCACTCAGCTGTAACGAACAAATAATCTTATTTTTGGGTGACACGGAGCTTCATTTTCCAATATTCATTTTTTGTCGCCATGTTTATGCTGCAGGTAAAATTCAATCAAATCCGTTTGGTTGTAGGTGATAAAATGGCCGATGTACCTGCAAAATTGTACCAAATAATATTCTGAAAAAGGGAGAGGTGTTTACATAAAAAGTATTGCCTCTAAGGAATTGAGTTGTTCGTAATAAAACATGTAAGGCTTATCACCTATTTTTCCTCCGTTAACATAAATAAGAATTCAATTGAAAATTCTCATAGGTACCTACTAATAACATCATCTATTACTGTTATTTGTTCTCATTTCTATGCACTTCGTGGGGCAAGTACCGTAAAACATTCAGGTAATTTCCTCTTAAATGAAAATATTAGCTAGACTGGAATCTAGAAATCGATATCAGTGTCTAGCACTAATTCAGGTCAATCTTGATAGAGTCCGGACCTCCATTAAACTAAATGGACCTAAGGTGAATGGTAAGGGACATCACATTATTTATTCCTATGAGATCTGATTGTACTGGGGCAAACTAAATATTTTACATGCTACGAACCTTGCTCCTCGTTTATTTATTATATATATACTAGGTTCTTGCACATAGGTAAGACGACCTATTCATGACAGAAAAAATTTAACAACAATCAAAAAACTAACGACACGACATAAAACATTTAAGAGCAATAAAAAAACTAATACATATACATAGTTTAGAATAGAAAGCGAGAGCCATTGCGTCTACGCACGTCCTTCGCTCGTAGCACTTGGGCTACGGCGTAGAATGCAATAGCTACGGTCACGGTCAGCAGATTTAGTAATTTTATCCATTGTTATTAATGGAAGCCGTAGATGTTTCTTCAGTCAATATTTTTTTAATTATTTTTTCTATCGTTTCATTCTGGCCGAATATCTAAGTTAAACCTCATATAAATAAACAAACATCTTTCAACTGCTAGTATACCTCGTAATTTGAACAACAACAAACGATCTGCCACGCGCATACCCGAATACCTAGGGAGTGAAAATATAGCGCGCCTGACAACAAAGCCAGCGCATGATTATTTTTAAATTGCTCACAGCATATCGCCCGCCGCATTATGTATCAGAATCATTTGTCAACGGGCTTTCTTCATCGCGTATTAAGGTACGCTTTACACCTGCTCGTAAACGATAAAATATGACGCTGAAGATGGACTCCAACTGTATTAAACTCCTAATACACGAAATATGACGTGTATAAAGGTTTTATACTGATATAACAGAAATTGGGTCAGGTTTAGTTGTTATACACTGCTTTCTACAGTTGGTTGGTCTTAATTTATTATGTGGAGTGTCCTTTTTTTTTAATACAAGACATTTTTTTGGTAGAGAATTTTATAACGGAAATGCGCTCCCCGAATTGCGACCCCTATGCAAGCAACAAGCGTCATAAGCCTTATCTATCTATTCAACCCATATTACTTTAACCTGAAAATCACAAAGAGTAAATAAAAGAACCTTTCCCGGTGTTTGTCAACATCAGAATTTCAATGTATATCCTCCCGGGAACTCTTTTTATTTAAATCGCGTCCATATCTTTCACTTTATTTCACTTTTAAACGTTTTACACCTAGTAGAGTTTTTAAAACTCGCTTATTTGAGGTTTTGTTGTTGTTTTTCGCTGATACGTCGGGGCCGTAATTCGCGATCTATGTAACTACAACATTAACCTAGGGTTGCTAAGGTAACGAAGGTACACTTATTGCTACATGGTTTAACGCTTCACACTATTACAACCTCTAAATATTAGGTATGACAACATTTTTTTTTTTACTTTTGTTCACGCTTAAATCGCTCACCGTTTTTCTCTTTTTTAGATTTCTCATATTTTCTGTACACGTGTTCAATTGCATTTATCACCTAGCAGTTTAAACACAGTAAGGTTTCTTTAGTTGCTGTTGTGTATTTTTGATATTATAGAGTGCATGTAGTGCACTAGTTCATGCTTATGAACACGTTTAGGCAGCACTCTTAACCCTAAAATGCCATGTTCGGAAAACTGCAGCCCTGAACTAAGCTGTCGAGTCAGCCAGCTGCATCGCTGCAATTTTAATCCCTCTTTATAGCGCAAGACAGGTCGGGTGGGGCAAGGCGCTGGATACAACGCTATCATCGATGTTATTGATTGTAGAAATATTATGATCCTCTTACACCAACCGCAGTTCCGACCATAAATATCATATTCCTAGCTATACCAGTATTATAAGCATGATAAATGGGACTTTGAATAATCCTTGCAGACATATTTTTATTTTTTATTTAAGTAATATAACATAGCATCACGTCTGTAATCCCCGAAGGGTTCTGCAGAGGTGTAGTTATAGTACACCCACATTTCGCCAGTTATGTTTAAGTCCCATGAAATAGGGGGTGACCCTATTGCCATCAACTGGACACAAATCCAGACTCCGGGCTGCTAGTGAGCAATTTCTTATAGAAAAACCCAATATCACTTTGCCAGACCTGGGAATCGAACACAAGACCTCATGCTCAGCAGTAGCGCGTGCGGCCCCAAGATCAACGAGCCAGTCAATGTAACTAATATCATTATAAAAGCTTCATAAACTAGTTCCAGCTGATTAACTAAATCACATTGATTAAATTTGAATTATCAACACAGGCTGTTTTACATTTAAATGTCAACGGCATTATTATGCAAATCCGGTTTAGATATGTATAACATTTCCGATTATGAGCTAAACTAATCGTAGTAATTTCCAATTTCACTAAAATATGCTGACAACATTATTATTATATTATGAATTTTCAGCGATGTGCTTAAATGGGATGAATTAGTAATATAATTAACTTGTTATTAAATAAACCATATCCAGGTATACAGCATGTAACAAAAACCCTGTCCGATCCGTGAGGATGTTGTTAAGAATCATACTGAGAGTCTATCCATGTGTTTTTTTTTTGGAAAAAAAAGATGACGTATATTTTTTCGATGGGGCATTTTACCGGGCATGAGAACATGAGGCGTGGACGGCCGTCGTATAGCTACGGGTGTCTACAGGTCATAAATTTTGACCTCTGTAGAAAATTTGCAAATTTATAATAAAATGGCGGTAATTTTGGTACTAAAAACATGAATTTTAAATAATAATAACTTTCTTATTTTCACAAAAAAATAATTAATTACTTTTTAGTAATGTTATTGCGGTACTTAGGGGCCCGCTTTCGGATCGGACAAGGTTTTTGTTACATGCTGTATAATATTACTAGCCCTGCCCCTGCCCCTGCTTCGCCTGGTTTAGGACTTAATAAAACATGGAGATTTCTTTATAAAATGTTAGTTTAATTGTACTATACATATAAACCTTCCGGAATGTTTTTCATCGAGTGTGTACTGCTATGAAATATTATGAATATTTCATAATCAAAAGTGTTCATTAGTTTAAAAGACCAATGCACAGAGACAGACACGAAAACTGACTTTAATTTATAATATACTAGCTGATGCCCGCGACTTCGCCCGCGTAGATGTCGGTTATTATATACTAAAACCTTACTCGAGAACCACTCTATCCATTGGTGAAAACAGCATGAAAATCGGTGCAGTAAGTAGCTTTTGAGTTTATCGCGTACAGGACGACAGACAGAAGCGGCGGAGGACTTTGTTTTATAATATGTATATATATAGATAAAGCGGACACGGACGGTAGACGGTTTTTTTATAAGTTTCTACTCAAATAACACAAAAATATTGTCATTTCTGCCTCAACTTACTATGTAAACAGCTTGGAGATATTAGCTTTAACTATAAATAAATGTGAAAGCCGGCCGCAGCCAACGTAAATATTCTTCCGAGTGAAGAAATAAAGATGGCGCAGGTAAATACGAGTTGTATTATGGGTTTAAGACGGAAACATATTTAGTTTATGTTACGGCATCCAGCCGGACGGCACAAATGTACTGCCGGTTACCAGTCCTAGGAATATTTTCCAAATATCTGACAACACTAGTGAGTCGCAGAATTGTAATAAACGTAGGTAGATAAAGAGAAAAAAATGAAATGGTCTTAATTATGAAAGCTGAAGGATTTTTTAAGCTGATAAATAAAGAGTTGTAAAGTATTTCGTGTAGAGACCAGCTCGCTTAATTTTATCGCGTTATAGATACTACAATATTCTAGAAAACAAACAGTGCCCAGCGTAAAAATCGCCGAAACATAAAATGGAATATTGACTGGTATAACAAAGGCTAGAAAGTTGCAAAGCGAAAATAGTATCCAGCGTGACCTAACATAAGCTAAATAGAACACAAACAGACTAGCCCGCAGAGAGTATTGGTCCTTATCATCCTTTCTATTGGACAGACACCGACACTGGAAGCTGCGGAGATCTCACCAAGCTTTTTTACTGGGATTAAACTGACATAAAACCTCTGACGTACAAATACTTTTGCCGTTCCATATTCAAACATTTTTGCTCGAACCGATTTACCTATGAATATGCGGAACATTCGATTGGCGCGATTATTCGAATTCACGAGCATACGGCTAAGCCACGATTAGTCCGACAGACATTTGGATGAGGGACCTAAATCCTCTAAACTTCGGAGAGTATGTTAAGCTCTCGAGTGTCTAATGTATGTAGGTAGTTTTAGCTGATTGGCTCTTGGATTCCCTGAAAATCCTTACATACAAGATGTCATCATTCGCGTGAGTGAGTTTCTTTGTGCAGGTATAGTGGACTCTAGACCCGAAGTGAGAAAACCGTAGACTTGAAAAGTAGGTACCTACTAGACTTGTAGTGAATTTAACGTAAGCCCTATTTCCATTATAACCCTGCGACATTTTACTCTTGAATTCGACACTGAATCGCAAAATAGAAAAACTGTTACTGCCTTTTAATTTTATTGTAAAAACATTTAAAAGAAGAATTGTACTTTTGTCCGTTTTCAAGAAAATAGATGAAAACAAAACAAGAAAGCTTCACTGAAGTGAGGAATTAGTGTTTGAGAACTTGTAGGAATAAAAATGAAAACCTAGAAAAACATTGTCAGTACCTAAAGTTAAACTAAGTATAAACTAGAGACATTTTGTCAGAAACCGCATGAGATATGCTGTCATGCGGACAGCTAGTTATGGTTCATTCCTAATAATCTTGGATGATTGTATTCAACAGGCCCGTTAAGTATTCCTAAAATTAACATATCCCGAGCATTTTAATGGCTGCTAATGTATGAATGCTACCTTGTCCGTATGTGTATTTACTTAAACATGTGTGTGAAAATAATTTATTCATCGGCCGGTATATCGGACCGAGGCTGCGCGTTGGACGCGAATTTACTGCAAGGACCGCTTTTAAATTTTCAAGAACAGCCAAGAGAACAAAGGACTGTCGGACTTTATCAGACGATAAAGAGAGTAAAATGTGTCCATTGCAGAAGCGCATAGAACACAGTTTATAGCTTACAAGGACACCGCAGCCACCTGTTTTGTAGTGCAGTCGGGAGTAAGCTTTTAAACAATATCCCACCCCCTTATTGCCTGCCTAGTCTTAATTCAAACCTATCATTACTTATTAAACATTGTACATCGATACGCTTTCAATAAACTTGTTTGTTTTGTGGAGTTGGTTCTATCTCTCATATTATCTGTCGGTTTATAAACAAGCTGCTTTCTGGAGCAAAGCAGTTTTGGTGTTACTTAAAGTAATATTCATGTGACGACATGTTAGTGTTTTCTTTTTGAAAGACTTCACCCGTACATTTTCAACACCTCTTTTTTATCATTAACTGCCTACGTCAAATAAATTGAACTCAACATGGTATTTGTTCATTCTTATTAATTTTAATATAAGCATCGTAATTAGTGTTTCGAGGCAACCAGAAATGAGACAATGCTAATCACGTGCCAGAGTATCGTGGCATTGAAAAGGCGTCAGACCTTAACCACAGCCCTAACGCCCACGATATTGGTTTAACGAGCGGCTGAAACATGCTAAACTTGGGAACAAAACTCAAATGAACGCCCACTTTTCCTACACAGAATTGGCAAGCGGTGGAATATCATTATCCTGATATTCCACCGCTTGTACTTGTAAACAAACCATCATATATCCAATATATTTATAGTAGTTTATTTCCACAAAATTATATATGTATATATGTATACAGTGCAAGGAACATAGAAACATGAATTCATGGTAACAATTTGCGCGTTGATGTACTATAACTATGTTTAACGATACGCTGCGTGCTGTATATGCTCTGAAACCACATAAAATACACATGGTAGCGTATTAAAAAATCATTTGCATAAAATACGTCTTAGTTCGTTTGGTTTGTGATATTTTCCTGTTTCTAATTTTTTTGTGCCATTCCCCCTGAAGCATTTGTGTCTAACTTGATATCAACTAAAAGGAACAATATTCATAAAGTTATGTAACATTTCGCGACAGGAGAGATGCACAGCTAAACTCTGAAAGCGGATTGTTAAAACTTGAACCGCTGTATCAGTTTGCGTAGCCCACAGAATTAATGAAGAGCAGTAGACTGCGTAGTCTTTCAAATTAAACTTCATAATTAGCAAAAAGGTTTTATAATTTTAAAGTCCTGGGTAAATGTTGCATACATTTTAAAACAAAGTCTGTATGCATTAAACTCTTAACATTATTATTACATATTTTAACATTACATATTGCTATGAAAGTTAAAATAAAATGCTATCAAAGAACTCGTAGTACCCATTAAACCCATAAAAAAATCAAAGAAACGTTGATCTGATGCCCTCGATACCCACGGCATGAAGCTACCAATATTGTTTATAACAATCGAATGCTGAGTACGAAGTAGTTTAACTCGATTGCAAATACAAGGGGTTTTTCCAACAAAAAGAAAACAACGTATGTTATATGCAACAAAAATGATTACAATACACATACATACTAGTGTGGGCCTAACAAAGGAGTATAATAATTTCATGTACCCAGGTACGTATTTGTTTTATTGAAAGTTAGGTATGTAAAATAGACAAAATACCTACATTACATTACCTAGCAAACATTTATACTTTATACGTACTTATTTATTAAAAGTTTTTCAAACAGTATAAGAATTTCTTTTCCGAGTAACCGCAAAGCTGAAAAAGAATATTTGGGCCAGCGGTATAGCAGTCAAGTTTTTTGGTAATTTCAATGAGTTTTGCAAACACAAACTTCCTTCGGCTTATTTAATTTGGTTGAAAAGTTTCCAAAGGATTTTACTTGTTAACTCTTGTACATTATATACGGAATAAAAGTTCATTGGCAACCCAAAAGCTATAAAGGGTGGTTCGGACAACAGGACAGTAACTACAATCAGTAGGTTGTAAAGAAAGTTGTAATGTGCTGAAGATAGTAGCTAACGCTAAAAGAAAGTGCTTCTTACAAACTACTTTCGTTAGACTAAGTTTTGTGAAGTGTCGGCATTCTTCGAAGGTGAGCCATCGGGTTAAGTTGAAGGCTTCGACTACACGGCACAGACTTCCCGCTTATAAAATCAATGCGGGCTTAACAGCTTTGTGCTAGTTAAAATGTCGGAAGTTCGCGTGCCACTGGCAACTTCAGACGCGCTGCTTACTCGTTACGACGCATTTGTAAACGACTTGTTCGAGGGAAAACTCCATGTCAGCTTAGTCTTTTTAGGGATCCGTACCCTAAGGGTAAAACGGGACCCTATTACTAAGGCTCTGGTGTCCGTCCGTCCGTCCGTCTGTCACCAGGCTGTATCTCATGAACCGTGATAGTCAGACAGTTGAAATTTTCACAGATGATGTATTTCTGTTGCTGCTATAACAACAAATACTAAAAAAACCGAATAAAACTAATATTTAAGGGGGCTCCCATTCAACAAACGTGCTTTTTTTGCCGTTTTTATAGATAATGATACGGAACCCTTCGTGCGCGAGTCCGACTGGCACTTGGCCGATTTTTTATGGAAATACGTGCATTTTTATTTAAATTTACTAAATTAATTATTTGTCCACTGAGTTAGTACCCACCTGGTACCTTTACTTCGTGGCAAGTAAATAGGTACATAATATACCAACTAGTTACCTACCGGTTAAGTGTCTTATTTCCACGAAAGGAGTTATTCATATTTTATCTTAAATCCGTTGATGAACGTCAGTTATAATGATTACTTAATCAGTATCATTAGGTGTCTTCTCCGGAATCACAAATTAACTTGAAACGATTTGTAATGGAGACGCCGAGCAATCTATTTAAGGGGCCAGTGAATAATTTATTTTAATTAACCACGAAAGTCAAGAGTTCCATTTTTCGCTTCCATCTTATTTTGCGGGTTCATGATGCCGGCGTTCTTAAACTGCGACATTCATTCAAAAAGTTTGAAATCGAATTAAATTCGCCCCTTTAACTAAACTCAATTTTCTTTCACGACTTCATTAAGCGAAGCCATTTCGGTGAGCCTCAGTAATGACCTCAAAGGACGTTAAATCAAGATCGAAAGGGAAAGATAAAAAGTAACTGAAATTTAATACTTTTATCAAATCGCTATTGACGTCAACCTTTGTAGTCTTTTTGTCTTTTTTCCTGAGGAACACAAAACCTTTTACGCTTTTAATTAGATCTCTCGTCGACGACATAATTTTTCCTTTACATTTAATTTTAGTCTTTTCAATCGAAATTCTGTTCTCATCATCGTCTACCGTCTACGGAATCGGAAATCGATATTGGCGTGGTTATTCATCTGAATTAATAACTTAGGGCTTCGGGTCTCATAGTCAATTAGTGAGGCATAGCAGTTTCTGAAAATCACCGGTACGTACCTATTAATGCGTTCACCAGGGCCACCTACTTTTAGTTTTATGGCTCATTCGTGAACTCGTATCTACACTCACAGATCTCTTCAATTCACTCGAAAAATAAGAGTACGTTTAAAAGTTGACAATCCTTTTAGCTGCGAGTCCGTTGTATCCGAGCCTCCCGCACGACATTCGCTTTCAATTGGACAAGATAGAACGCCTGTACCAAAATAAAATGCCCGAAGCGAAGGTTCCGGAATACGAGAAAGAATGGAAGGAAAAACTTTACTTCATTAAAGCCGACGCGTAACCGTGAAACCTTCAATTTGGGAATTATCCTAAAACGACTACTGAATTATTCAAACCTTGAATTATCGACAAGGATCTTCAGGATACAGTATCCTAAGAGAATTATTTATGGAAATGCGACTTACTAGATATCTCTAATATACCTATTTGAAATTTTAACCGCCAACATTCAATGCTGGCTTGAGATCTAACTTATATTAAAAGTTTGGAGATTACTCTGAAAGAAACTCAGACCAACAAAATAAGAAAGACGGAGCATTACGTACATCAAAAGTGAAGCCACCTTTTTATCTATGTGTATGTAAAAAGGGTTGTCATTTGTTAAAGTTTTTCCCTATAATTTGGGGAATAATATTTTGGGTAGGATAATATTGTACGAGTAAGATATTGTTGAGTATGGTATTGTACCTCAATTGTTAGGAAGGATTCCGAAACAAAACCATTTTTTTTACATCGCAAAATAAAATAAAATAACAATTAAGTACAAAGTGCATTTACATACAGCCCTATCGTCAATGGCTACATGAGGCAAGTCTGGTAACTCCTACAAAAAAAAATACACTAGTAATGGCAGCTTTTGATTAAAACCTTAGGAAGATAAATGAAGAATTAGGACATACTTGAACAAACGTACAGCCAGAACTTTGTGAAACTGAGTTTTCAGCAATTACGTAGGACGATGGAAATAACATCTAAAAAATAAAATTTGGTACAGTAGTATTTAAATTAGCTAGACTAAGCTGAGAAACTAACTAAAATAAAATAAAAAATACAGTCTCGTGTTTAATTACTGTTTTGATAAAATCTCATTTTTGTTTTTCAAATTTTATATCCGCTTTTGATCACACTGCGAAGTCCACGATTAGTTGAATAAAGGTCATTATTATCAAAATGATCGGAACAAACCACGCTGGTTTTCGATGGCAGCCATTCTGGATCATTCCGACTATTTCTTATAGCTACTATCCATTTACTTTTATTTTCAATATTACTTGGAAATCTAAAATATTAAATACATAAAAAAAACGCATATAATTACTCGAAATAAAAAATATCGAACGGGAAAATTTCAAATCATATTATGGCAACCCTCGCACTTTAAATGTCACTGTTTTCGTTCGTTCATTCGTTCAGGTTTTTGTTCCAAGTAACCTAAAATTCATAGTTAACTAAATTAAGAAACGATGTTATTTGAAGTACTTCCATGTGAAAAGTGATTCCGTGAGACTTTTTATGTGATTTGCTATTGTTTTTACAAGTTTTCACTACACAAGAAGGCATAATTCTATTTTTTTTATTGAAGTTTACTAGACGACGTCTCGTGACGTACTAGGAGCGATGAGCATAGTTTTTGTGTAGGTGTGTGCGTGAGCCTGTGTGTTTACTTGCAGGAGCATAGTTTTGTGGCTACACGTTTGATATAGGTAATGATCCGTCTTTCTTTTTTTGTTGGTCTGAGGAAAGAAAACAAACACGAAATTACCGGATTGTTAAAAACTCTTTTACGATCTAGGAGTTACCGAAATCATGAAAACAAATACCTACTACTTTTTATGAGACGAGAACAAATACCATCTCACGGTCCCGATTTTCTGCATGAAGTTTTCGGCAAATTTGAAATAAAAAAGTTTCTAAAGTTGTTGTCCGAATTTGATTGAAAATAATTCTAATAACACTTCCACACTGATATTAAATACGTTATAAAAAACAAGATGGGGGAAAATTTAGGATTTCCGTATAATTAAAGTAAGTGTGCAGGGTTATATTAAAAAATAAACTGTCTCCGTTTTAATTTGGTTAAATGTTTGTTATATCACGCGTCGAATACTTACCCCAGCTTGCCACTGATATAGCTTCTTTCGTGTACCAATAAATTCGATCACAGTAAATTGCCTCGGTGCATCGTACCGTATCACCCTGTGAGATGTGTGAATTTTAAAGACTCCATCGGGACTCGAAGCTGTTGGTACTAATTACATTTGAAAATAACTCTGTATTTCTTATACTCGCACTAATATGATTACAAATCACTCTTTAAAGCGGATATGTAGTACCTATAAGTAAGAGAACAGAGAAAGAGGAATTCTAAATCGAACAATGTTAAAATACCCACAATTAAAAAAATTCAAACTTTATTACATTGCGAAGACCTGCTTCGCAATGTAATAAGATACGGGAAATATGCTACAGTGCTGTCATGGGAAATGTCCGTAGCATCGTCTACGGCTGCATCTCAGTGTTCAATAGGGGAATTAGTTGAACAAACAAAAATACAAGCATAATCAAAGCATTTCACCCCCATATGATGTCACAATGTAACAAGCATTGGAACAAAGGTGGCCCTTTGAGCAGCGACATTATAACGCAACAAATCTGACTCCTTTGTTGTTAAACTATAGGGATAAATGTCACTGGCATGCTGTCACCCCTCACCCCGTACGCCGCAACTCTGGCCCGGGGCGAACGTTTCCATATCATGTCATATGTACCAACAGTAATGTTATTTTAGAAAGGATTACAGTTGAATTTCACGCGGATCTTTGAAACAAGATAGGTAGGTCACGATGCTCGTTGTTATAATCGTGAACCAAGATGGGCTTGTTTCTGTACAAATATGTTCAGATATGATGTAGGTAGTTACTTAGTTTACTGCGTCAAACACGTATCAAGAAGTTGGTTCTCGTATACGAATCCATATTACAGACGTCTTCCAACGTGTTGTAGGTAACTAGGGATTGTTCATTTGATCGATAAATGTAATTATAATAAACAAATACCTCAGCTCTTCGAAAAATTTCTACTCAAAGCGACACAACGTTGTTGAGCAATAGTTACCTATAGGTACGAGTATGTCTTCCATAAAGTTCTCCATGACATTTAATTAATTCATAAAAAAAAAAAACAATTTAAGATAATACAAAACCATGCAAGAACTACCAGATAAAAAAACTTAATCTATTATTTCTCTAAAACCCCCCTAGGCTCACCCCCTATTACATGGGACGTAAATATAACTGGCGAAACCTTCGGAGAAGTACATGCGTAATGTAATGTTATGTGTTCTCTATATCATTTGGATCTACACCAAATGCGAAGTATGACACGCTATCCTAATATGTACGGCGTCGGCGTCGTAATATTATCCCGGGATTAGACCTATTTTACCCTAAGGTTCTTTACTTGTTCGCTATAGTGATCGCATTAGAGGTACGAAAATATGCAGGTACCTACCTCATCACAATCAGCCTATAATGTTACCACTGCTGGGATACAGGCCTCCTCTCTGTGAGTGGGTGTGGCCCGTGATCAACCACGCGAGCCCAGTGTGGGTTGGTAGATGTCACATGTCTTAAAATTTTTGGACATGCCGGTTTCCTCACGATATTTTTCTTCACCGTTTTGAGCGGCAGTGGTGATGAAATAACTTACACAAAGTAAAGCGCAAGGTACCTACCAAACCTACTTGTAAATTAACATACGTGTAGGAACGAATTCAAAAGTAACATAATCCATTCCCCGTTTGAGAATCTCACGTCGCGTTGTTTTTGCAAGTCAACAAAACAAGCTGTTTGGCATTCGATTCCATGCCTCATTCGGAACGCAAAAAGAACAATTTGGGTCTTTTATGAGGCCGCTACAGCTGTGAATATGTCGACGTGTGATGACGAGTCTGGATTTCGTTTCACAAGTATAAAACCTGTTTATGCCTCTTCTGAGGGATTCCAAAGAAAATTATCTACTGTGTTATTAAAAAGAGTTTGTCGTAAATGCGCCGCGTGAATAAGCTGAATCTTCGCTGCAAAAATAACAGGCATATGGTTTCAGTACACAGTAATTTAAAAATATTACTTTTGCTGATTAACCAGCACAGTTTTTCTAATAAAGGACACATCCCTAGCACATCAAAGTGTGTATTACATGTACCTGATTATACCTGACGTCCGCAGTGTTTTTTCTACATAAAAGCGATTAATACGTATGGCTCAATGCGTTCATAAAGGCGTGGGTAGTGCTTAGTCTTTTTATAAAGCTTTCATAGCCGCTACTCTGTTGTCGCAGTATCTACGAGATAAAGAAAAATACATGATACAAAATCTAAACCCGGTGGCACACCGATTGGAAAATAGAAAATTTTCCTCCACTATGGTAAGTAAGCTGCTGCGGCAACTTTATGTAAATATTTAAACGCGCGTTATATATTCTTTCTCTGCATCTAGCGCGCGGTGTGGCAACACGTGATGTTCTAGTTTGCGACTGGTCAATCGTCATCTTGGATGCCTCGTTGAGAGGTGAAACACGTGTCGATTTCTTACAGGGTTTTTTATGACTCATGAAGAATAGTTAAGCGGAATAGGTTACGAAACATATCTACGTCTATTGTGTTTTATAATGGTTTTTTTCAAACTAGCGCCGAATCAATTAACTGTCTTTAAACAGGTAAGCATGGACGGACAGGCTCTGTCTCTAATCAGATAAATATTGAATCTATATTTTAAGTCTTACGCCACTTCAACCAGCCTGAGTTGCCGAGACATCTTCGGTTTATGTAGGAAATGTTTCTACTTAACTAAGTAACTACCTGGGTAGTTTTCTTCGTTATCTTCAAAGCTTTAGACGAGTATTTTCCTTGAAAAAAACCTTTTTTTCAGTAACAAACAGTGTGAAGAGTGAAGATTAAAGATGGTATCGCGGCGAGTATCCCGACATCGCACGCACGCGACCGACGACGACTAACGTTGCCTCTCCACTTTTTGTGTGGACGGATACAAAGGATGAGATACTGCCTAGGTACCTGTCTACTGTGCCCTATAAATCTTGTTAGGTCTTTCAGCCGGTTAGAATTAGACGGATATCTATTATCTCCCTTTGTTATAAGCATATACCTAGTTGTACACATACACTAAGGTTCTATTCTTGTCAGGTACCTAGGCAAAGAAAATTCCTATACCTAACTAATTAAATATATTTTTATTTAAATAAAACGTTGGGTGATGCCCGATGTAGGTACCCAAGTACTCCAAAAAAAATTTTCATACGTACATTCATTCCCAACAATAACTTTAATTTCGGAGGTCGGTGGCAAAAAACGAAAATTTAAAAGCAATGACACCGACTTCTGAAATCTAAGCTATTTTTTACTTTGTAGAAGAATGTTTTGGAAGTCCAGGTCCAGTCCAGTTCCAGGTCATGGTCTACCCGTGTCCCGTGTGCCAAATTTCATCTACATCCGTTCAGCCGTTTTAGCGTGGAGGCGTAACAAACAAATAAACAAACAAACTCAATTTCGTATTTATAATATTATATAAAATAAAATAAAATATGAGTTAGGAATTAAGGATGGTGAGGATTAGTAACTCTAGTAGAGAATAGGTACGTACGCCTTTCCTTAGTAAAACCACTTAAATACCATCGTGTGTCATTGTTACGTCTAAAACCTACGAAGGGTTTGGCACAGCTGTAGCTCTGTAGGTATTACGGTACTACCACGAATCCCCGATGATAGCAGGATTAGGACCCATCTGGATCACGAAGGAAAACTTGAGATAAGTTATTTACTCTCCAACCTGAAGATTGTAACTGAAATAATTTTGTAACGACGATGTTCCTTATCGCACGTTCTTTCATTTTCGTGTGGTTGGTGACTAACCGTGTCAGAGTTTCTATGCCGCCCATGGGCCTCGATATAACTTGGCTTCAAATGCCGTCGAGAAATATCTCAGCGTTTCCACACGATGTTTCGTTTCAACAATTTTGTAGGAAGTGATAATTATGCAACATGAATCCGAAAAGTCAGAGGTGCGTGTCTTGGGTTTGAATTGCTCAAATCGCACTATAAACTTATAGCCTGTTTTTTAATCTCGTAGACTAATTTAACAGGTGCAAATGTCAAACTCCAAATTGGAAAAACAAACAACAATCATTTGAAGTATCAGATTAGTCTACGAGATTAAAATCGGACTGTAAGTGCCTATTGTTTAAAACATAATATTATACAGCGAAAGGAACTTCGTTAAACTCTTCTTACAATGTTGACATACATTTTTCCGCATAAAACAATGGTTAGACCTGCTGCTGCTATCTTGTATGGATCAGCGCAGCGTGTTGGGCCTCAAAAGGAATGTATGAAAGGGCATTAATTATTGCATGCAGCTGCGACAAGAATGCCAAGAGGGATCTGGATTGTGTAACATTTGTTTGTAATGTATCGAGTTTTTGTAACGCGTTACAGTAGTCAGAGCAGCGAGCCGAGCCGCTCGATGCGAGCGCCGGATGCTGCACTCGACTGTCGACTTTTTCGTGAATTCCTTTGAAACGGAAATATCAGAAAAGAAAATTTCATGGTGCTCGATTCAAGCGTTCGCCGCGTTTTGTGTATCGCCGTAATGTAACAAGACTCGCCTCGAATGATAGGTACATTACTGATGTTACAAGTCAGTCTCCGCCGTATGTTTGTAATCGATTTCCGAACGAAAGTTAGGATCTGTTGATTGATTTCTTAATTAATACAATAGGTACTTACTAAAAAAATAATTTTAGTTTTTCTTTATTGTAAAATTATATTGAATCATTATTTATTATTGAAACATACTTTTAATGTGGTGTTTTATATAATGTTACAGCGATTATTATTTTATGCGATTAGACGACGTTATCGCTCGGATGGATTAGCAATAAGGTCACTATGTAAAAAACTCACAAACACTTAAAATTTCCGTATCAGCGTAACTTTAATAAAAACTCGAAGGTATTAGCATATTTAATCTAAAAATATTAGGTACCTACGCATGCTGTAAACCATAAAGTTTTTTTTTTACTGAAACGTTCTCGTGTTTCTGTAAAATGCATGTCCTAAGTACCTACCGTGCATACCCACTTGGGCACAAGAGCTCATCTCAACTCAGTCATCGCAGACAGCGAGCAAGACACAGAATTTGTCCCGCCATTACAAAGTATTAAAGGAGCTCGGGGAGGTTTTAGAAAACAAAGGACTAAGCCCCGGGAGAAACAACAAAGTGCTGTGATACTTCTGCGGATTGTAGTCCTCACGGATGACATTTTAGTTTAGAGAGAAATCTCTTTGCGGGAAAACGTTTAAGTATATCCGCCCGGAAAACGTATGTTTACAAAGCATCATAAATAAATATCTAAAAGTTTACGGGACAACGTAATCCTACAAAGTTGCATTGTTTTGCTGCTTTGGTTTTTAATTATATTTGCTCATAGACTTAGGTACATTGTTTTTTTATTAAATCCAATCAGCCTACAGTCTCTTTCTAATTTTGTAGGTACCTAAATAGGTAGGTATAATCAACAGACCACTCGCGATGACTCGCGAGTGACGGAAGAGCAACGTAATAAATGTTCATGGTACTTCATAAGACCTGCAATCCTGTCACTATAGCATTGTAAAATGCTCATTTAGTTTTGCCCGATCACAAACTGAAAACATATAATATAGAAAAGTCGATTAAAACAGTTAAAACTTATGTCGTCTCAATTGATCCTAATGATCTCAGACCAAGACAGAGCGCTGTCAACAGTGACGTGACGCCGGTCTCGTAAACATGTGTGAACTTAGTGAAGTGTAGTTTGATTGTAAATGTGTGCGTGTGAGCGTGTACGGACAGAGCGGAGATGTAGTTTTGTGGCATGCTTCACTGTATTTTTCGTAGCGCTCTGTCCTGGTTTTTTATTTGGTCTGAGAAAATGATTTGATGCATTTCATGTAGGTTAAGTTAAGCGTTAATACTACTACAATGCCTTACATTGTCGTGCTCTCTCTGCAAATAGCACCTGCACAATGAATGGAAGGCAAGGCCAACGCTAACGCTGTCGAAGTACCCGAATTCAGGGCGGCTTCGCCCTGAATTCTATTTAAAATAGAGGTAGGATAAATAAAATACTACTTAACTAATACTTACTACTACGAGTATATTAAGGTACTCTTCCAATTTTATATCGGTTCCAGATTGTTTGCTAAATAATAAAGATAGTAAAAACGGCTCATCGACTTTTATGCTAACTGTATATTATTTTTTTTGGGAAATGTTTTCCAATTCTCTATAAGACTCAAACCACACGAGGGCCGATACTTACTAGACATAGGTAAATATATCCTTCCTTTGAATTTTATCCCAAGAACAAACTTAACATTGTAGTCGAAAAACATGGTCTCCCATGCATTTCAACAGCAAATGTAAATTTGTACGCACAATATTGAGAGATTTACCAAGTAATTATAAGACTTTCATATAGGTTTTCCTGTAATCTGTAAAGAACCATTTCCACTATTGTTTTCAAAATTTTAGGCTTAGTAGTTTAGAGATAAGGGGGGACCCACGCCCAATGCTAAATTTTCCTCTATTTTCATAAAATATATCTTTAAAACTATTAAATTCGACACTTCACGTAATCAGAGAGGGCTGGCTCGTTCTTTGACCAAAGAATTAGCATTGCCATTCAACGTGGCGTTTTTGCATTCGGACGTACGGAACCCTAAAAACAATCTGAATCTCCCTATATTCCGAGATCGGCCCTCGTGTTGTTGTCTCGGCACGCTTTCTGCCACCGAGGCGTGTTCCCAAGATGCCAAAACCGCACTAAATCGCCGCTACTGGCATCCGAATGATTGTGTATCAAGCTTCCGAGGCCCAAAATAATCTACAGAATAAAGTCACGCTGAAGGATAAACAAAAGCTTGCTAAAGCCTTTAATTTTAAATTCCTTGAATGTAGCCCGCATAGGTAGCTCAAGATAATCCCAACCCGTATCGGGAAAAAAGAATGTCTCACAATACGCAGCGTTTATTCAAAAGAGCGCGTCTTTGAAGTGATGGCAGCGTGACATGTAAAACGCACTTGAAACTGATACCATCTTTAATCTTCGCACCTTTTGGTGTGGTCTGGGGCTAGCCAAGCAGTTTATAAATAGGGGGCAGAGTCCGCTTTGTGAGCTGAAATGAGACTAGCGAGAGATAAGAATCTTGAAAGTTCTCCAAGACTGCGGGGAGCGGCACGACGCGACGTCAAGGGCACTGTGATCTATTGCGCTTTTCATTACGTCACACTTCCATATTTGTGAATCTCGTGGCGACTTCCTTTGTTTACTTTCGATTTACAAGTTTATTCTAATAATTTTCTGTAAGTACGTACAGAAAATTATTTTTGTATCTCATTACTCGTAAATGCGAATGTGAGCAAGCATTTCATACAATTCATCAATATGAACCTTAATATTATGATATCACACAATTTGCATGTAGAAAGAAAAAGATACGTACGTGTAGGTTTATAGTTGCTACTGATTACTGAAATTTTTACTGTAAATATTTTGACATTTCTGTTGTGTTCCATAATTTTCATAAAGCTTTCACAGAGACATTCTATAGTCAGACGATAAATGATTGTATCGTGTGTATATCTGTGTTACATTGTAGGATCGTGCCAAATAATTCAGCACTACTTGTAAGAAAAACAACGTTGTTCAATTAATAGTATATTTATTTGTAAATAACTAAATCAAAACTAACATTTAGCAATAAATTGACTCAGGTAGTACTTGCCAGAAGAATACCTATCATTCAAATCTTTGAAATTCCCCAGCGGCGTCCTGAGCCTATAATAAATCGAAAATACGTGAACATCAAAATATGTTAATTTTAACAATAAAACAATGCACCTACACATGCGAATAGTGTTAGAAAGCTAAACCGCATTAAAAGTTAAGATTTAATGTCACATAATACTAGGATTTTGAATAAAGCTTAGTTTTACACGTGGCGGTCACAATAGTGAGATTATTAGGATTTTATTTTATTCTACATACATATTAGGTAACGACATACATACATTCGAAGATTGACTACAGACAAGATAAAGTATGCGTCGGTTTATACAAAGCATTGGATGTTGGTGTTATTCCTTACATTGTGCCGTTCACAACGGCGGTAACTAGAAGCCAACTAAACCTATGCGCAGGGGCCGGAAGGTTGCAAACCAAAACGACCTGATGACGATTACGATTTATTACATACATTTTATGTACTAAGGTGCAATTTACTTTAAATCAGGTGCCTAGTTACTAGACTAACTAATAATATCTCATGTACAGTATCGATAAGCGAAACTATTGTAATGGTAACAACCGCACCTGCAAGCGAACCATAGTGTGGAAGTGTTACGGCCAGTGTAATAGACAAACTTACCGGACATTAATTATGGAAAATAACCAGCATTTAGTAAATTAAATGTATTAATGTATATTTTTGTATGTGTTACAGAAATAAGAACACATTTCCAAGCTTTTGTTTTGTTTTTTTTTTTAATTTTAAATCAATAACCCTCATTGATAAATTCGACTCGGAATTAAACAACTATACAATCTGTTCACAATTACGATCAAAAGGTTTTTTTTTGTTTTTAGCCCGTAATAAAATATTCCGTCAAAACCGGTTAATCACATTAACTAATTGCGGTAATAATGTATACATTCCGCCAATTATATTAATAACACGTTAAATACGCTGGCCTTAACATATTCGTTATACATTTGATAAGTGATTCGATATAAGTATGATTTACGGCCAGTTTCTTCATCAAAAGTAACAGCCAAAGTAACGTGAAAAAGTCAAAGAAACTGTTAAATTTGTTTCTTTTTGACGTTACTTTGGCTGTTACTTTTGATGAAGAAACTGGCCCTAAGTGGCAAAACACTACAGTATCACAAACGTAGGCGTAGCGGCCTAGTGACGTCAACGTCATACATTCCGTTGTTCAAATATATCTAATAAACTTCCCTCAAGGATCCCTCATCACCTCTTCATGTAACCAGCTACGCCCATAGACAATAAATATTATTATCTAATATATCTATCGCTCGCGAAGTGCGATTACTGCGCTACGTCATAAGATTACCAATTCTATGTACGTATCCCAGACTAGCAAAAGGAACGTTTTAACTTCAAATCCGTTAACGACAAAAATATCGAATAAAGACTAATACAAAAATAAAACATCAATTTATGTACATGAAAATAATACAACCAGCGTATGGCCGCCACTTTGAATTAATGTACCATTTTGTTTCTGAAGTAATTATTATTATCTAGTACGCAACATCTTACAGTGGAGACTACGTGACTATATTACGTGTTATATTGCTTTTACAATAAAAATAAATTATGTAGGTTCTACAGATCACGTATGCTACATTAAATAAATAAATAATAATTTATCTAACTAATCTACCTAAACATGAAGAGAATTACAACAAAATACTGAGAGTAAGGAGAAAAATATTTTTTTTTAAATATTATACAAAAATAAATTTCGTTCGACTAAAATCATGTCAAAGATACAAGACATTACGTTTCGAGATAGTTTTACGTAGTTATTTAGATTCTATTACATGTGTTTTATTTAATATGGCATAAATCCTGTTGTGTCTACTTTATTTCAACAGTATATCAATTTACATTATATGAGTGTACGTTGACGGTGTTGATCCATGAACGGCTACTATTTGAATTGTTTCTATTATTAGACGTTGTGTTGGAGCATAAGCTAGCCATTCAAGATTGCCATCGCGTATGTTCGTGTGTGGTGGATATGGTCGTTTATAGTGCGATGAACTCTTCAAGAAGATTCCTGAGCTCCTTGTTGTGAGCTGCCTTGGAGCCGGTGGCAGGGGCGGCGGCAGTCGCACGGCCATGGTAGCTGGAACAAAACAAAACAATTATGATTAATTTGATGTCAGTTCATCACGTGATATCCTAGCAAAAAAAATATAAAATAACACAATAGCTTATTCAATAATAATTATTATTCTTGTTTCGTGCTCCCTGCAGCTTGAGTTCCGCGAGATAATAACATTAAATATTTATAAGCATGAAAGCTGAGCTTCATAGTGCCTTCGCATGTGTTGCTGATACACCGCGTAGACGCTGCACAAATGCGACCCTAATGCTACATAAATGAGACATACGAATGATTGAATCGAAATTCAATCACATCTCCGCAAAGCAAGCGCAGCGTTATGCCTTTACATAGCGTCTACGCGGCGTCAACGCGACGTCAATGCCTACGCAGGATATGCGCTCAGAACGTAGACACTATTAATACTATGCCAAAGTATAGCAGGAATGTATAATTTGAGTAACCCAAAATAACATTTAATGAATAAATTAAAAAAATATGATTTTAAACACATAATCTAAGCTCCCATTAAGCAGTTACCGACATGTTAAAAAGCACAAGATTTTGGGATTATGAAGAAAACATGCATATTAATTATAATTTTATTTGATTAATTTATAGACATTTTAACCAA
Source organism: Lithophane leautieri (assembly GCA_949152455.1). Lineage (NCBI taxonomy): Eukaryota > Metazoa > Arthropoda > Insecta > Lepidoptera > Noctuidae > Lithophane > Lithophane leautieri. The sequence goes on along the minus strand of OX424463.1, from coordinate 11,766,695 downwards.
ACTCAAGTCGAGTTTAAGGTGAATGTAGGCATCGTTAGATTGAGACTGCACAATTACAGCACAAAGTGAGTTTTTAATCTACTGACTTGAGTTTAGTTGTCTAGCATTATAATGAAGCCAACATTCAAGGTGTTTGACTACTATTAAAATGTGGAAAATTATATTTTTTAAATATTGACAGAATACGATGACACGCTATTATCGATAAAAAAAGACCATCACACACTATTGCATATGTTACTCTTATGACGTTACTGTCATAAATCTTATGTTGCCCTTTACAAAATTTAATACCCATGGTTTTTTATGTATTTTCCTTAGTCAAATTGATAAAAAAATAGTCAAATACCCTATTGTAATTGATTTTATTTAGGAATGAAATGATTCAGGCAGGATTTTGTGATAGCAAGCGATATAGGATTTAAAAGGTTCGTGAAGGGAAGCATACAGGCGGAGAGGTATGGGAAAGAGAGGGACGCCATATGCCGTTATCTCACCTAATGGTGCGCGGCACTGTTTCATCGTCACCTGACACAGGCTTCTCTTCCCGCCCGAAAAGCTGGGAGAACCAGTTACCCTTTTGAGGCTTAACACTGCAACCAATAGCCAGTTAGATTATGGCGTTACCGCACCGTGTTAAGGAAATATCACTTACTTTTTGATAGCGCTATTGAATAAAATAGGGATCGAATATGTTACCGAATGAACAGCCACACATGCAAATATGAAAACCATGCAAGTCGAATTTGATATCCTAAATGAAACTCAAGCTGCATGTATTTGAAAAATGCAGAATAGTTAAAAAAAAAACTTATTTAAGAAAATATACTTCCTGATTTTTCTATCCTAAGAAAGAATAGAACAACAAATACAGAAAAGTAAAAAAAAAACGAATAAAAAAATACAATGTCTTATTGTTTTAATGGTTTTAGAACGAATAGAACAAATACAGATTGGTAAAAAAATATAATATAAAAATAATCAATTTCTTCAGAATGTACATTTTTTTTATTACTTAGATTCGAAGTAAAAAAAACAAAAGCGTGTGATGATAAACCAACGGTTATGAATTAAAAATATGTATATAGACTAAAATAGACTACATAATATGACATCGGAATGTCTGACGTCAGTATTTTTTTTTGAGGAATGGCTTCTCAAAAGTCAACCTAGGAGATTGTCGGCTGCTTAACCGGATTTTCCTGTGGGTGCCTCAATAAATTAAGGCTATCCAGGGCAAAAAAACTTAAAAACTAAGCGACTACACGCTAAGGGCACCCCCTGTGGGGTACGAACCTCGGCTTAGGGCGTCGCTGGGGAAGGGACTGGCTGGATCGGATTAGTATTATTATTAGGGGAAGCTACAGCTACAGATGGTGACGTCAGTATTATGGATTCAAATGTTTTTAAAGATAGTGCCATCCACGAAGACGCGCCCCACTCCGCTTCGCTCCGTACTAAAGTACACCTTACAGTACAGTAATCGCGGAGTGGGGCGCGTCTTTGTGGATGGCACTATCTATAGTTTACAATAGAAAATATTCGAATATCTTGTTTCTTCATGTAATTTAAATTAAGGGTGTGGCGACCGATGAATTGTCCATACAAACGTAATACCAAAATCATTTGCAATTTGAGCATATTTCCACCATATTAAGTTGATATTCGGATTTAGACAGTATTTATCTAGGTTCCTACAGCTTTTTTTTTCCAAAAAACTTACCTAAAATGAAGTTTAAGCGAATTGAATTTCTCACATTTTTACAGAGTAAATTACATGTTTTCATATTGTTTTTTCTGTATTATAAACAACAATATTTGTAATATTGTTTCAGCAGAAACATAGCTTACATTATCAAATTACAATTTATAGAAAAAGAATTGGAAATACATTAAGTTTTCATTCATCATTTTTGGTATTACGGAACACATCTAAATTTCTCATAAAATTTCAATAGCCAGTATTGCTATCGCTTCACGCGTATGTCAATGTGTGCGTGGTCGTACAGCTCGCGGTAGCTGTGTGTATCGCTTCGATAGGCACATTAGGCAACTAGCACAGGCGCCGGGGTTGAGTGAGGCTCGTTCGGGGTGTTTGTTGTCAGTGTTAGACGATTACTTTAAACTTTTAAAGTACTGTGCGTGCGTAATTAATTATTTGTTTGCTAAATTTTATTGTAGTCCTTCTGACACAGACCTATGCTACGAACTTGGATTTTGATTTGCCTTGTGATTTGGTATCCAGTAACCTACATTCTTACGAACTTTTTTTGTTTACGGACTTCGAATATTATTGTTACGAAGTGGATTTGGTTGAAAACATGGCCTCCGAACGGAGGGATGTATCTCACAGTAAGTATTACCCAATGATAAGATAAGATAAGATGATAAGATATGATAAGTTTATAAGTTACCTATAGGTACTTTTTTAGCTAAGTACTAATTGTTTACATATTTACAACTTAGCCCAAGAAAATAAAGACATTTTTTTCTTGCTATATTCGTTTCTATCTTTAGATGACATTTAGATCTTATCCGTTTCATTCTAATATTAATTGGAAGGTACCTACTTATGTATCTAAAGAGCCTCTGTGAGCTGTGGGCTCAGCTAGTGTTTTGTAGTTTGTACGTTACGTATTTGTCATAAAGTTCATTATGCTTTGACCCAATTTCGTGAAAATAAACTTCATTCCGTACCGCGGCAATGTAAATTGAGCCTTATCGTGAGTACCTACTGGCCGAGCCCGCCGAGCCGGTATAAGCTGGTTTCTCTCCGTACGCGACGAACCCGCCATCTCAGCCGTCAAGCAGTCAAGCTTGTAGTAGTGTACCTATCATAGCGCGGTTGAATGAAGCTTTGTCATGTCACTGTTCCGTTTCTTTACCTACTCATATGACCGAGCGGGCGTCATTATTTCAAAGACACTGGTGATAACACTGCTTGCCACTTGACTGTGATAGGGAAGGTGTGTATTTACGCGACCAGGTTTTTACACCAAGTATTTACTTGCTGCAGGAAAGTCCGAAAGGGATACCGGGACCTTGGCAACAGGCAACTGAAGGAACACGGGTGGGTTTTAGTCAGTAAAAGTCTGACACGCCCTTCCGCTCCGCCCAGGGCGGGAGAAGTCATTTGATGATTTACCACCATCAAAAAAAAAAAAGGTATTTACTTGCAAGTACGCCGACCAAGTGCGAACCCGAAATACTACAAAGTATTTTGCTCCGTCGACCCTCGACGCTATTCTGATCCTTATTCGTATGCTAGATAAGGATCAATTTTCTGTGAAAGTATTTTTACTTTAAAGGTTTGGAAGTATATTTTTTGTGGACGCAATTCTGCTCCTTATTTATATTACGTTACGAATCAATGTTCTATGCAAGTATTTTTCTACCAACAAGGCTTGGATCCTATGCAAGTATTTTTCCTTTAAAGTTTTGGAAGTTTTTTTTTTGTAAACACGATTGTTCTCTTTATTTATAAAAAGTTACAGATCAATGTTCTATGCAAGGATTTTTCTTCCACCAAGGCTTGGTTAGAAGTTGGACGTATAGTTTTTTGCATACGCGATTGTACTCCTTATTTGTATCGTCTTACGGATCTATTTTCCATGCAGAAAGAAAATACTTGAAAGTATTTCGAGCCCTGGTTTTTGGCGCTGGTGTCCAAAGGTGGACGTACTTGGAAGCCCTGGTAATCGATTTTGCAAGTACGACCCATGTCTACTGTGATGTTTGTCCAGCGTATCCGGGGTAGGGTGACCATACAATTTGATTCCGGATTTGTCTGGACAAGTGCGGCTTTATGGCCACGGTCCGGCTTTTGCTCGGAATTTTTTGTGAAATTCCTATTACATAAGTAAACATTGATAAAACTAAAAAAAAAGTTCAAAGTCGTTATAGTTTTTAGGGGTATGAGGAACAGGGTGTAAAGTTCACTCATCCACCATAGAAAAGGGAGGATCCTCCGACCAGACGGTTGTTGTGTCTGGCGGGCAACTGCCCAATGATTGATATTGGATTTTTGTATACAATGTTCACTGCACGGTAAACTCTAATTGCGCGATGCAGGATTTTTGTGACGTCAGGATTTTTGTGTGACGTCTGGTCTTTGATGCGTAGTTCGAATGTGGCGATGTAGGTACCGCCACAGTTTATTTAATCATTCTAGGATTTTTATCTGGACTTTGGTGATCCTTACCTTGGGGAAGTTGCTCCGATAATAACTTGCTTGATAACTAACTGGCTAATCTTTTTAAAATGACAGGACCTATTCGGATATTGCCCGTGTCGACTTTGCCTGGTGGGATTTTAATATTATTTATACATAATAAAACTTCTTGCCGTTTGATTACGGTTGATTATCATCTTATGTATGGTACTGTAGATAACATAAAGTAACAAGCCAAATCTTATAATCAGCGTGTTTTGTGTAGATCTTTGAGACTACCTATGTATTCTGATTACCATAATTGTATTTTTTATAATACGTTCAGTCGATAATATATGGTCACCCTACACGACGGATCGATTCATATTTAAAAACAAATTGAATCAATGTCTCTGATGTTAGAACATAACTAGGTAAATAAATGTTTTTTCTAAACACTAGTTTTTTATTTTTATTACTCTTAGCTCAGAACGCTGTTTTTTATCTGAATTTACATCGAGTAAACATAAATTATTGGAATATTTGTCTTTTACTGATACTTTGCATAGTAGTACATAGTAGTACCTACTTACACTTTTATTATTCGACTTGTATTCATTATTTACTAATAACAATATTTAAAGTCTAGTAAAAAGGAATAGGTAAGTACTGAAATAGGAAAGAAAAAGCCGGCCAAGTGCATGTCGAACCACGCACAATGAAGGGTTCCGTAGTTGGGATGAATTTATCCAACAAACTTAACATTGTAGTTGAAAAACTTGTTCTCCCATACAAAATGTATGGGAGAACAGAACATGTTTAAGCAACTGCAAATTAAAGTTGGTCGATTATTACTCGGTAACTGGTGGAGCCTTCGTAGCGGTGATAGTTTTCCTTTTAATTTAGTTATATATACTACTGCCGTGAATTTTTTCACATTTCCAAACCAACCATTTAGCTGGCAGGGGAGGGGGACACTTGACTCTAACAAAAATTTGCACTTTAAAGCTTAATATTCCGCAAACGGATCCCTGAATCCAAAAATGGGTTTCACAAACTCCCATTATTTTTAAACGACCTTTCCAACGATATCCCACACCATGGGATTGACGAGAAAAAAAAACAATCCCCACTTTAAATGTAGGGGAGGTACCCTAAAAAAAAAAATATTTTTACCACTTTGTCGACGTGTTTTATATGTATATCCATACCAAATTACAGCTTTCTAGTACCAACCGTCATTGAGCTAAGCCGCGGACAGACGGACAGACAGACGGAAATGGCGAAACTATAAGGGTTCCTTGTTGACTACGGAACCCTAAAAAACCTTCGTTTATTCAAGTGAGACCACCCAAAGGAAATAAATAAACATGTGTTTATTGATTTCCTTTAGGGTTAAAATAAATAAAAATAATAAATTGTAATAATAAATACCCCAATAATTTATATTTACGCGACGTGTGTTTATCAACTTTAGTGCCGTTCGTCGGTTCATTTGCCCCCAAGGCCACGCACGATATCGATGTAGGTTACCTTATTTGAGATCTATTAGATTTTCTTGACATGGCCTAGATCTCGAGATATCCTAATAAGTTGAGATATTGGCATGGAAAAGAAATTTCCAAAAAACGCATTACTAGTCTATACATTCACTAACGATTCCCCAAAGTAGTCAACAAAAATAAAGCAATTATTGAACATACCTAATTACTAATAATAAATATAAATGTCGTGTGGACTCGATGAATGAATGGCAAGTATAGCTAACAATATTTATCTATCCACTCACACACACACACACCGCTTCTCCCGCCCGCGTTCATTTGTCAAACAGAGATAGCAATATACCTAAAAATCTTTCGCTCGCATCTCGATTTGTAGTTGAGAGCCGTGTACGGTGGCCTCTTAAGATTATAATAGAAGCACGTTGAAATGTTGGAAATTAAAGTTTAAACCCAATATGTCACCAAGCCAGCATAGCAAATGTGCTCTGCTTGCAACTTCAGAGGCATTGTTTGATGCAATGTCTTCGAATTGAAGCTCTGGCCAAACTGAAGCAGATCCCGCTCGGGATGCGGAACATAATTCGCCTGCGTCGATTGTGTCAAATAATTTGTATGGAGATGTGCAAACTGGCGCGAATAGTCGGGCGACTTCCTAATCATTAAAACAATCCTCGCGCACAGCGTCCCGCGTGTTGTTCGCCTCAGTGTCGCCAGAGCTTAAAAGCAACAGTATTTCTTTTTGCCAATCACTATATACAGTGTTTATTAGAGAAGTTCTAATATTTGTGTTAAATAAGTGAACCTTCAAACGAGAGCTATTTATAAATACGGACCCAAATCCACAGATCAGCTACCAGTTAAAACTACTTCAAAATTTATACATACGCAACAGTCTTCTGGTTCTGCAATAAGGTGCGGAACCTGGGCTCGACGTACTGCCAGTAGCCGGAGTTCTTGTGCTCCTCCTGACTCCACACGATGGTCGCGTTAGGGTACTTGTCGACCTCGGCCTTGATCTGATCGTACGGGAACGGCGAGATTTGCTCCACTCTGGGGAAATAATAATGGAATTAATTTATGACGTAGTAAAGGCCTGTAAAGGGTTACTGAAAGTGCCAAACTCGTAGCCAAATTCTGGGCCACCTCTATTTTGATAGCCATCGACACGCACAGAGGAAAGGTTGCATTAGAACACCAACTGCTCTTCTTTACTTCATCATCATCATCATTTCAGCCAAAAGACGTCCACTGCTGGACATAGGCATAAGTACCGCCACTTCGGCCGGTTCTGTGCTTCTCATATCCAGCGGATACAGCTTGTGGGAGGCCTTCCTTATTCTTTAATTAGCAATTTCAAAATAATACTTTTCTTAGTTGTATAGTAAAATTGTATAAATTATTGATTAGAAAATTAACGATCGCCTTCAATATGCCATAAATTCAAAATAATCACAACTCTCATTCTTATGAAATGGCTACAACAAATTGACTTAATATGACAATTTGATACAAAATCCATTTCCCCGGCTGTACATACGTAAATAATAAGGTTATTATTTATTTTATCCTCACAATGGCTTTGCACTAACAGTTTTCAACTATAAATAATATCATTATATATTTTTTTTCTAATCACTTTTTTCATAGCATCTTAGAAATAGTGTAACAAATAATCATAAAGTTCCAAATGTGTATTAAATTTTTCAGATTTAAGTACCTGACAATAGCAATCTCCTTCTCGAGTCCCTTCTCGCGCCTGTGCTTGAGCAGGTCGTAGTACACGCGGCCGGAACAGAACGAGATCTTGCGCACGCCCTGGGGATTCTGAGTGGCAGGGCCGTCTTCGGGAATCACTCTGATTGAGAAAAAGGGAAGTTAAAATAAACATCGATATATCAAAAACGGACAGAGAACTTTAGACCTAGATTAAAAGTATTTCTGTTAAACTTCTACAAGTGCAAGTTCTTGAATGACCTATTGATGTGTGTTATTTGAAGTAGGTAACCAAAAACATGTTAAGACTCTAGCTAATTCTTACTCTGTGTGTTGGTCTTCTCCTCAATCAAAACTCAAGGAAGACTCTAGCTAATTCTTGCTCTGTGTTGGGCCTCTCCTCAATCAATACTCAAGGACTGAAGCTTGTCAACTACGAAAGTTATCACCAGTGATCGGAGTAGGTAGATTGAACTGGGGCCATTGATCCGAAACGTATATATTAATATGGACATTCCTCCGGAATTGGTGGATTATTAAAAAAAAAACGGAACTTATGTAGGAATTGTATTCTGCCAGAGTGGAAGGAGTCATTTGATGATTTGCCATCCTCAAAAAAAAAAGGTAGGAATTGTAACAAAATGAGCAATATTATATTCTTCATATTTTTTTTAACGGCACACAGTCACTCTATTTGACAAAACCCAACGACCAATCAGAACAAAGGATCATGGGTGGTATAATAACCGGTTATCAGAACAATGCGTACGCCCGCCGACGACATGCCAAGTAGCTCACTCGTTTACTTCGGTTCGTAGAGTGCGCATCTTTGTTTGTTACTGTGTTGTGAAAACGTTACTTGGCCCTGGCTTGTGTATATACATTATTCCTTTAAATTTTGAATTGAGTAGTAATAATATCACTACCAACATTAACAATATTTAATTGAATCCGGAAATACCAGAATTACTTTCCGGAAAAATGGCTTATCCATGTTATTCTTTCTGTGTGCATTTATGATACAAGTACCAAAAATCAATCTACCTACTCCGATCACTGGTTATCACACATACGTAAATAACGTACATCAAGCCTCGTATTCATGATAAACCAAAATTGCGGACTATTGTTACATCAACATGTATCTGTTGCCAGCAACATGCAGTATGTGTTCTTTTTTTTGGTTAACCTATGTTATCTCACTGCTGGGCAAAGGTCCCCATACTTTTCCAATTTTCTTTGTGTTTGGTCTTCTTGAGTCACTAGGTCGGGAATGAGTCCAATGGTCTGCGCCTGTATGAGGAACGCAGGCGTGATCTTATGTTATCTTTTCCGAAGGGTTCGCCAGAGGTACCTACATAAAAGATGGTAAGTAACAGTTCTTTTTATTCCAATTCTTACCTCCTGAAGCACGATCCGTCCTTCATGTCATCAAAGGAGGACTTGGCCTCTGGGTGACGCAGCAGCGACTTGGGCGTCATGAGGATGAGCGGCTTGCGGAAGGGCAGCGCGATCTGTCGGCGCAGGATGTGGAAGTAGGAGGCGGGGTTCGAGCAGTTGGCCACGATCCAGTTGCAGTCGTGAAGTTGACGGACTGTGGGTAAATATAGATAGAGTTAGATTGTTGAAGTTATGGTTACCGTTTTTCACATTGTTTAACGGTCGTAGATCTAACGCCTCAAGATTAAATGCCTCAAAAATACTAATCTTCTAAACTAATCATAAACAGGTAAAGTTGTATATTAAAATGTTTGTAAACGGTAATCTCTGGAAATACTGATCCGATTTCAACAATCCTTTTCCTGATATAAAGCTACACTACTTCTTTTATGATAGAACACGCGGGCAGTGTTTTAAAATTTGATATCGAACTGACCGCGCACCGTCAACCTTCAACTGTTACCACTCATTTTTATTATACATATACTCTGCGGTACACAGCTTTTTTCCAATACTCTATTGTAAGGCGAGGCGGTGAGGAGGCTTTAGAATTTAGATACACGTCTACTCAAGAACAAGTTCTTTAAAATATGGATGGGTGGGTACTCTTTTACAGGGCTACCCACCTAACGAAACGTAAGCCTGCCTGCTGGTACGCTAGCGCGTTTAGTTTATATACAGAAATAATCGAAAACGAAACAAGCCCATATGGGTCGTGATGGCCCAGTGGTTAAGACCTCGTCTCTCATGCACGAGGTTGTGGGTTACAATCCGGACATGTACCAATGTGATTTTTTCAATTTATGTGTAGTTTCTGAGTTTATCTTGGATTTTACTGACACGGGTAAAGGAGAATCATCGTGAGGAAACCTGGACCATAGACATAAGTCTGAAACCGCCAACCCGCCTTGAGCAGGTGTGGTGATCACTGCTTATGCCTTCTCCATATGAGAAGAGGCTTTTGACCTGCAGTGGGACAATAATCATCATCATCATTTCAGCCGAAAGACGTCCACTGCTGGACATAGGCCTCCCCCAAGCACCGCCACTTCGTCCGGTTCTGTGCTTCTCGCATCCAGCGCATTCCCGCAACCTTCACCAGGTCATCGTTCGACTTTGTGGGGGGCCTTCCAACACTACGTCTCCCAGTACGCGGTAGCCTCTCCAGAACCTTTCGGCCCCATCGGCCATCTGTTCTGCGAGCAATGTGCCCTGCCCACTGCCACAATAATAGGCTGGTATTATTATTATAATGTTAGGTCAAACTAACCTTCATAGTCGGGGCTCTCGGGCGGCATGTAGTCGGGATCGTCGGCGCACATCTGCAGGAACCTCTCGGGCCGGGCGGACGAGTGCTCGGGGCCCTGCGGATAATATTATAATTTTTGGAATCACAATCAGATTTTTTTTATTGTCAGAATGTTATTACCCGAGAACGGCGAAGCCAAATGGAAGGGTTATGATTTTACATGGTATGATGTTAATAATTTTATAAGTTCTGTAGATTCTATCACAATCACAACATATTTTAACACTCGATAAAATAGACACTTTTTTGGTATTTGGTGACGACTATTGAAAATGATTTTGTGGAGGATATAATATATTGGTTGTCATTTAAAACTATCGCTTTTTTAATAGAGCAGCCAAGCTCTGTGAATAATCAAACCGAATACGATTTTTATGCAAATTGGAAAGAAAAAGAAATCGTACGTATTTCATTTGCAGTACGCGCTAACTTAACGCGACCATTCATATGACAAGGTATTGTAGATATTTCCTTAATATTCATGTAATTTGTAATCATTTAATTGTACTTTTGTATGGTTTGCTATTTCTTTTGTGTGCACCAAATGAACTATTTATCTATCTACTTTTCACAGGCCAGACTGAGGTCGACTATTCAAAACTGAACACTAGCATCTCGGATGAGATCAACATGTCGTATGGTTCAACGTGTCGTATAGTTCAACGTGTCGTATAGTTCAACGTGTCGTATAGCTCAACGTGTCGTATACATCAACGTGTCGTATAGCTCAACGTGTCGTATAGCTCAACGTGTCGTATAGCTCAACGTGTCGTATAGCTCAACGTGTGGTATAGCTCATCGCGTGGTATAGCTCACCATGCCCTCCATGCCGTGCGGCAACAGTAGCACGAGGCCGGACTGGCGCACCCACTTGGCCTGCCCGCTGGCGATGAACTGGTCGATGATGCACTGCGCGCAGTTGTTGAAGTCGCCGAACTGCGCCTCCCACAGGACCAGCGCGTTCGGGTTCGTTACGGAGTAGCCCACCTCGAAGCCGAGGACACCTGGGTTATAAATAATAGAATTTGGTCTTCCACTTCTATTAAAATATGAAGGTCGCACTATACTTGTTCTATTTACATAAATATTCGCGTTATACGGGCAATCCTACAACTATTAAATTATATACACGAAAGTTTGTGAGGATGTTTTCACGCAAAAACTACTGAACTTGATGTTGATGAAACTTTACAGTAAAATAGCTAGATCAAAATAACACAGTATATAATTGCTGCGGGCAAAAGCTAGTACAAAATATACCCATCTCAATTCAAATAAAGTTAATGTTGTATAAGCATAAAACTCGAACATTTGTACAAATATGCAAGTGTATTGCCAGCATTATGGTAGGATAAAAACGCGTTTTATCAGGAGTGACGCGGAGTGTGCTGAGTATAAGCACCGAGAGAAACGAAGACTCGCTCGTCCGCAGAAACTGTATGGTTCGATAAGGCAAACATTGACTCTCGGCGCGTGCTCGCTCGTAGACATCGACAGGTGCGCCACAAGTCATGACACGCGCCGTGGCGCCGCCCGTGCGAACGTACCGTACTCCGACAGGGAGCTGTTGCACACGGTGTAGGGCGCCTGGTCGGGGTACAGGTGGCACAGCGAGCAGTATGTCGCCTTGTCCACCTTCTGGTGATGTAGCACGTGATGCCTGCACAAGAAACACTAAAGTTAAGACTGAACTTATTATTTATTTTCAGGTAAGTGTTCCCAAGCCGTCAATAAAGCACATCAAGTTTAAGAATAAGTCTGGCTTTGCAAATCGTCTAACACTCATGCCTGTTTGACATTAGTACTTTATAAAGGGCTATTCAAATATAAGCGATATTGCTGTCGCGCTCGGTAGCGATAGTGGTTCTAAGTGACTAACCGAAAGCGGCTCAGTATCGCTACCGAGCGCGACAGCGATACCGTGCCGCACGCGAAGTACACTCCATTGGAAAGGAACATGTTGCTAAAATACTGCATGTACGTACGGTGCGGGTGACGTGTACGAGGTGCTGCAAGATTTAATACAGAAAAATCGAAAATGCGGAACGTAAGGCGCGAGCGATACTGACAAATGTGCGTTGAGCTTATGAGAGCGTCCGGACCGGAGTGTCGAGCCTAGGCGTTTGTCGAACATATACACAACGCCACGTATATTTATAGTTACTTTTACGTGCCACTAGCTCAGCGTATCCAATTGCGTAGTGTCTGCAAGACGTACGAATTCCAGAAAACAAAAGAAATACATACCTGTGTGAGAAAGTTCCTCTCTCCACATCCTCTCCTGACAATCTCACGTGGATGCCTTCCTTCAGCAGTGATCCGAAGGCCATCGCCTCTCCGAGAGCCCAGTCCACCTGTCGGTTCTCCACCATGGACATGCGCGCCTTCAGGATACGAAGGAGACCTTTGTGGATCTCGAACTCAGCTGCGTTGGGGGGAGGGGACGAGAAACGTTTGCCGATGTGTACTAATGTTTCTTCTACTACGCCGGTAGAAGACATCTGTGGAGTTTATAAGGTCGTCAAATATTGTATGCCTGTGGCTTACTGTCTTCAGTGGGTGCTCATTTACAATTTTTATTATTGTTTTACCTATTAATATTTATTAAAATTTTATGCACAAGTAAAAATAACCATGCAAAGGCGAACTTAGGCATTTTGTACCAGTATAACTTTTTTTATTTTTTTGAGGGTGGGCAATCATCAAATGACTTTTCCCGCTCCAGGCGGGAGCGTGTCAGACTTTTACTGACTAAAACCCCCGTGTTCCTTCAGTTGCCTGTTGCCAAGGGTCCCGGTATCACTTTTGGACTTTACCGTAACCCTGGCAGGGTACCAGTCTACCTGAGGGTGATGCAGACAAAACATCGTAAGTGCAACATGGTAGAAAATTTACTTGAAATGAATTCACATCACATTTTACTATAGTCTTAACACACCACCCATTCTTCTTCAATTATCCATATCAATAATCTACCTTAAGTGGATCCTTGCCCTCAAAGAATCCGGACCAGGGCGAGTCGAGCCAGTCCTTGTATTTAATGTGGGTCTCTGCCTTAGCCTGCGTGTACGCGTCTTCGCAAATCTTTTCATATTTGTCCTTTACGTCCTTCACCTCGGAGGCGGTAACGACGCCCTCGGAAATCAGCTGGTCAGCGTACTTTTCGAGTACTGTAGGTAGAAAGGTTAGTAATAGTAAGTAAATAAAATAGAATATCTTAGCGCAGTTGTTTGACTGCAAGTTATAATACACTAATTTGGAATATAAACTATTATTTAATGTTTATGATTGTAAAGCAAAGTACAGTACTCTACTGAAGGTAAATTGAGACATCAAGCTTACTATATTATAATGTATACTATGGGGTTTTGGTTTGTAACGCCAAATGCTAGCAGTGCTGTCTCTGTCTAGCATAGACATTAGAACGTTAACAACAAAGTCATGTTTTGAGATGTTAATACAGGTTGTTCCAGAAAGGTGTGGCCAAATTGAAGGGTGTGGTACAAACCATCAAATTGTACAACTTCCCCAAGGGACCAACGTCGAAATCGCGAAAAATGTATCAACTGATCGATACAACACTTGAATACTCGACTCAAATGTATGGGACGGCTGATTATTTTTTCGCGATTACGATGTTGATCCCATGGAGAAAGCTGTTCAGTTTGATGGTCTGTACTACACCCTTAACATTGACCTCATCTTTCTAACACACCCAGTATAAAAAATATGGCGTATCAACTTTCTAGGCTTCGAGAAATTAATTTTAAAAAATCCAGTCAAATACCCTATTAAAACATTTATCTTTATTTTTTCTTACCAGGCTTGGTCTTGTGAATCTTCTGGTACATGAGCGGCTGCGTGAACATAGGCTCGTCGATCTCGTTGTGCCCGTTCCGGCGATAGCTGACGATGTCGATGACGACGTCCTTGTGGAAGGTGGCGCGCCACTCGGCCGCCACGTTACACACGTGCATGACGGCCTCCGGGTTGTCGCCGTTCACGTGGAAGATCGGCGCGTTCACTACTCGGGCTACGTCTGTAACGGAAATTAAAAATACTTGTAAGACATCACGGCTGTATTCTTTGAAGGGTTAGGCAGAGATTAATGTTACACATTTCTCCAGTTACGTGTAAGTCTCGAGTCCCATAATACTGCGTTCAGCTGAACTGGGGTAGTATTATGAAGTATTAATGCCATCATTATTCCAGTGCGAAAACGGGATGGTGCTAGCGGCCGTGTCTAGCTTCGTCTCTCTCTCACACTGGAAAAATGGTGGCATTAATGCTTCATAATACGGCACCTGGGCGTATAATACAACCTAGGCTGTAAGCTATTAGTTCCATGTTCTTCGCGTTCGTAGACTTCTTTCTTTTTCGTGTGGTTAGTAATTAACCTGAGGCCTAGACAAGTGACAATCGCTTCAAAAGCGTTTCGTATTTCTACAACGACTTTCAACAGGATGACTTGAACAGGAGGACTGACATAAGCTATCGAAAAGCTTATGTCAAAGCTTTTCGATAGCTTATGTCAGTCCTATACATTTTTGCCTTTTTCCATCATCGTTATCGCTGATAGAATGTCACTTTGTCTAGGGCCTCTAGAGTCAAGAGTTTTTATGCCGCCAATGGGCCTCTGACTTGGCTTCACATACCGTCGAGAAATATATCTCAGGCATGTCGGTTTCCTCACGATGTTACGCGTTTTAAGTAAATGATACATTCAAGCTGTCAGGTTGTACCCGCTACAAAACACACTAGTTAAAAGCATCAAACGTTCCGAAACTAGACAGCCACTTCTTTCTCGCATAAATGAAAAAAATATATCAGCAGTAAGGTATAGAATAACGAGACAATGCGATTCACGGGCAATTAGGTCAAGTTCAGTCCTAAAAGTGCGATTTTCAACGCATCTAGAACAGAACTTATGCTTCTACATATTTTAAGTATTATTTACTTTCGATAAATGCTTTGATAGTTTACTCGAGTTTTTAGATTATAAGTCGTGAATTGTAGTTTGTAGTATAATGTCATTAATGAATTAATATGAATTGAATATAATTTACTAATTGCATGCATTATTCAAGTAAATGAATTAATTATAATTACAAAATAAAAACGAAATATGTAAAATTTGCACGCCGACATTAAAGGCATAATAAGAGATCGATATATTTATCATAAGAACTTTCTATACCTTATTTATTCAAACAAATTATTTTTAATAATATCACAAACCTGTGCAGTAGGCAGACGAGCGCGAGTGCCGCGGGTCGGTAGTGAAGCCGATCTGGTTGTTGACGACGATGTGGATGGTGCCGTGCGTCGTGTAGGCCGGCAGGTCCGACAAGTGCATCGTCTCGAATACTACGCCCTGGCCGGCGAACGCTGCGTCGCCGTGGAGGAGGAGGGACATTACCTGACAATTGTTAATGTAATTATAACAATTAATTTTAAAAAATAGCATTAAGCCTGTAGGGTCTAAAGGAATGAGCAGTGGTATATTGTAATTGTACCAAAATTTCGGTATGTTTAGGTTCAAAGTACTATAGTGATTGCCAATAACCGAACACGGTATCAGGATACGGAGCTGCTTCTAATAATTTCGTAATTGGAAAACCTACCATTTTTGCTCGGCTCGGGGATCGAACCCAAGACTCTGCAGGCGCGCTTGCGACCACTATACGAACGAGGCGGTCAATACAACATTACTACAATAGTTGATAAGTCTAACGGCCGTATTCTTATTACAGTACCCGGCTGTCATACATACATAATAGTAAATTTAACGTAACCTTGAAGTTCTCCAAAACAGTTCAGTTAAAGTATTCGGGGAAAGAAACACCCTATAAAAAAAACTTTTAAAATATCCGTCGATTCTGCAGCGCGTCGGGCTGACGCAAGAGTCGATGACTTTTATGACATTATGCGCAGGAAAACCGCTTCCCTGATACGCCGAATTCGTGGAAGCGCCAACAGAATCCTAAGCATAATCTCTGAGAGGCCAGAGTCTGCAGTGCTTGGGTGATTTAACTAGCTTCATGTGACGAGACGACATTATGATTTTTTTACATGATTGATTTTAATTTTTAATGATGCAATACTTTCCACAACAGTTGAAGACCTTTATAACTAACAACAATGTATAAATTAGAAAGAATTTAATGACAAATTAAAAGAATGTATACCTGTCTGACAATCTTTATCAAAAGTTTGTTGTATCATATTTATTTACGTCCACACACTTGTTTTTGTAAAACGTCTTCAACCGTATCGTATGACAAGTTAAGATAACTATGTACGTATCATACCTTCTTGCCCTCATTATCACCGCGGTAGAACTGCTCAGCGCGACACTTGCCCTGCACGATGGCGTCGACAGCTTCCAAGTGGGACGGGTTGGCGCACACGGCCAGCCGAATGTTCTTGTTGGTGACGCGGTTCAGACGCTCGATGTATGTACCCAAGTGGTACTTCACATCACCGGAGCCCTGTAGGGTTACAACATATTTTTAATACTATGTATAATAACATAAATAATGATTGCGTACCCAGGAAGGCCGCTGCAAATAACTTGGCGAAATATGTGATTAGGTGATTACAGACCCGTCCGATACCAAATGTGCAGCTGTTCAGATCATGACCCACTCGCTGGAATGCCTCAAGTATCCGTTTCCCTGCACTTTTGTGGATCGAACGCCACTGAGGCTCCTGTTAACGAGGCCACTACTGGACTCAACTAATTTAAAAAGCTCCATCGACTCGAAAAGACGAAGAAGAACATAAATAATATCTGACTACCCTTATCGTCCCATCGGTTGAATGTACGATTACATTTTCCCGCAACTCTATCTCTTTCTGTCGTTCAAAAACATGCATCAATAGAGCAAGAGAGAAGTGGCCACAGAATCGACCTGCCTATACAAAAGAACGCGGGTGCTTGCTAGTAATCTTTCCTTAGTATTTGCCGAGGAATGGTATCAAGTATTGAAAATAAATTCTTACGTCATCCTCGGCTTCGAGTGCAGCGAACTGAGTGAACAGTTGGTGCAGAGGTTTGCGGCAAACATTGGCGACCACGTTCAGACGACCTGTGGAATGAAAGAAATAGAAGTTAAAGTTGGGCTTCCCTTTCCTTCGTCAACATATCCCTGTCTACTGCCAGAAGATACAATAACATAAAACATGAGAAACTTAAAAAAAAAGGTTTAAATGAATGATTTCCAATGTTTTACAATTAACAAAATATATTATTATACTAGCGACCCGCTCCTGCTTCGCACGGTTTTTACGACATGACAAAACACCGAGATTTCTTAGTTATTTATATAACTTTAATATTAACGTATTATACACATAAACCTTTCGGAATAAATTCTCTAAACGATGGTGAAAACCTCATCAAAATCTGTTGAGTGGTTTAGAACAGAACAACGTGGACATACAGACAAACACAAAAAGCGATTTTAATTTATAATATGTATACGATATTACCATTAAATATTGAATGATGTAAATACAATGTGCAATTATTCCAATGACTTTGTTTTATTTATGAGCGTAACTGAATGTGCATAAAATAACCTCGGCATTAAAGTAGGTGTAGTAACAGTTTTTATTTATTTTGTAGTAGCGTCCCCCGCCCCTGCTTCGCACGATTTTTACGAATTGATAAAACCTAAGTATCTTGCGTATTTATATAAATGTCATATTATGAATGTTTAATACACATAAACCTTCTTGAATAAATTCTCTTAATGATGGTAAAAACTGCATTTAAACCCGTTGCGTAGTTCAGAAAACAACGCAGTCACACAGACAGACGCGAAAAGCGACTTTATAATATGTATATATATAGATTTTCACTTTAAAGTTGGAACTGGGTTTCCTGAAAAATTTACAGATTATAAGCATAAAATTAAAAAACCTAGTCATAGGCGTTTTTTTTTAAATAAGGCCTTGGTCAAGGAAGGTGCAAGTAGTAACTGGTTGGAACTGAGTTTGCAGAAAACCGCCATGTTAATGCAAACCCAACCCCCAAAACCAACGCTTTGCAAAAATTCTCCATCACCACTTTCTTACATTTTCTATGAACCAACGCACACTACAGGCCGCACCTTTTACAATGAAAATGCGTTGCGCTGCGGCCTGTTGCGGCTGTAATAATGTGCGATTGGCTTAATAAGATATAAGTTACCTCTGTGAGGCATGCCCATGATGATGGACTCGACGCCGAGGCGCGTGGACACGTCGATGACCTGCTTCATAGCCGGGATCAGGATCTCGCAGCCTTCCAGACCGAAACGCTTCTCGGATGACCATTTCTTTGCCAGGAAGTTCTCGAAACTAAACATAATTATATATTAATTGGATTCGTTACAAAAGTATTACATTACATACTTAGAAATAAAAAATATATAGCCGTAATGATCATGTTGTGACGACAGAGTGAAAATCAAAAGATAATGTTATTCTGTTTCTCGGCGGTTCTTTATATATCTGGTAGAGGGCATGACTCCGCTCACTCATACATCCAAACATTTTTCGTTTTTTGTCAGCACTGGATATCCTACAAATGCCGTTTCTTTTAAGTTTTTGACGATATGCGTGAATAATAAATCAAACCAACTTAATATTCTTGCTTTCATTCTGCAAAAATCGTTTATGTAAAGGTGTCTCAATAAGAGTGCACTTGAATGGGTGTCATTTTTTTTTCGTACAAGTGGCAGCTCTTTAATTTCACAGCTGTCACCTGTTTATTCCGATTATTAAAAATGGAGCGCTTTACAAAAGAACAACGCGTTATAATTGTGATAACTTATTACAAACATTTTGAAAGTTATGCTGAGACCGCTCGACTGTGGAAGGCATTCGTTGCAGTAACATGATAACGAGAGTTCTTGTGGCCTCAACTGGACGGCATGGATCTGGACGACATGTGGTTTCAGCAAGACGGCGCCACCTGCCACACCGCGCATGATGGAAAATTTCATAAAAAGAGTAATGGCCTGTCATGAGAGCCGTGGCGGCCATTTGCCGGATATTTTATTCCATACTTAATCGGAACATGTCTTCTTTACAATCCAATAAAAATATCACAACTCTAAAAAAAAATACGTGTTTTTATTTTAAAATGAAAAGTGCACTCTTACTAAGACACCCTATATATAGATTTGTTCCCTTATACAATGTATTGGGCAGTGCATCTACGCAATCACTTTAAACGCTTTTATCTGATCATACAAATCGATACGGGATAATCTTAAAAGATCTTCGAAATCCAGATGAAGAAAACCCATATGCATTTTACGAATACGACCATTAGAGCGATAAAAACGAGATTTTATGAAATTGCGTTTTCATTGCGCCCTATTGTGCATAAATGATCATAAACATTATCATATCGATTTTGCATATACTCTGGTATAAGGCATAAAATTTCTAAGGCCTCTCTTATCTAAACCCATTTACTGTATGCATTGTCGTCAGGTAGCGTATAAGTGACTCTTAACGCTATTTTCCAACGCACAAAGAAATCAATCTTGATGTAGTTACACGATACACTGAAAAAGAGAATAGACCACTTATTTTTTAATTTCACGAGCCCGTCTATCTTTACAATTTTAACCTTATGTCAATGATATAAAAGACAAATCGCGCTCGTGATCTGGAACGACCATAAACGGTTAACTACTCCACAGAAGTGCGTAATAACTATAAAATTAATGAATATGGGCTCTGATTGCGGAAGGGAGATAGCTGTCTGAGTAATCGGTATTGTATGTAGCCATAACAACGTGCATTAACCGTTTGTTGCTAACAGATTATTATATAACTCACAGGCAACTATACAGGATTGTTGGCTATAATGTCTGCAATCCATTTAAGGGTATGTAGGAGAAGTAATTTCTAACCAAATTACCCCTTTTGACTCCTATGCAAATGTCAACAATTTTCGAATCATCGTTTTTTTTTTTTTTTTTTTCATTTTAAAATGTCAAATTTTGACATTGGCATAGGGCTCATAAAGGGTATTGTAAATAATATTTGAAAAACCACCTGTCTTCGAATATAATAGACTGATAAATTCGATAACTACGTACTACTAAGATGACATAAAAATCGAGCTAACTTGTCTTTTTTAAAATGTTTCTGTGAACAAGTAAGTTGTAATGTTTTTCTTTCTTTCATAACCGATTTCTACAAGGAAGAGTTTATCAATTCGGATGTTTACATATTTTATGTAGATATAATTTCAGGTAGGTTAGCAACCAAGCAACAGAACTCTTTGGTATATCTGATGTTAATGAACCAGAAACGAATAAAAGGGTGTGTCTCTGTCTTTCGTATCATTATTATACGATAGAACAGAACAAGTCATGATGACTGACGATTTTTGTATGGCAGTTAACGCGATAAGATTTATTACCGAGCATAAAAATATTATAATAATAACCACCGCGCTTGTAAGACTAGCATACTTATCGCGTAACACACTATATAAATGACAAGCCCTTTCATTTTTAACTTCCTTTCAACAATTTCAATATTTCATAAATGTCAAAGTCAAAGTGCCTTTCCGAGCGTGTTACGTAATAATAGGGGGCTGATACATACATGGAAGAAGTGGCAAAATGAGTATGTAACGATCGAAGCATTGCAGCATCCTGTAGTTTCTGCTTACCCCTTAGGAAACAGACATTATAAAACCCCAGGGAGTTAGGTATCCTTCATAAATAACCCCTCATCATTCTCTTACCCTTATCCCAATTTTTTTGGGGTCAGTGAAGCGTGAATTTCCATACTTCTCTATCAGTCGTCATCTCAGTAGTCAACCCCTCTCTAGCCATATCATCTTTTACACAGTCCATTCATCGTTTCTTTGGCCTTCTCCTACTTTTATAGCCATCCAGTCATAAAACCTATGGACAGTATGTTAAATCTGAGTATCACTTACCCAGCAGATCTGGTAAGACGAGCGAGGATCAATCTCTTCTGGTCGGGGCTCATCTTGCCGACATTGGGCGGCTCGATGCGCTGTCTGATCCAGTTGCATTGCTCCAGAGAATTGATGAACATGAACTCAATGCCGATGTTGTTGCAGTACGCTTGCTCTAGACGGTTCAGGATCTCCCTAAAATATAAAAAATATATAGTAATCAAAGAACCTATACAGGGTGTTAAGGGGACATCGACGCGCAAATCGCTGAAATCGCGCAGCCGCGTATGATGACGATTCTAAACCCCCTAGCCTAGAAATTGTTCTTCCTTTTTTGTTTCATATATTTTGACCGTGTAGTTTGCTCTTTAGTATGAAACAGAAGATTTTTTTAATAACCGCCTTTTTTAAAAATATTCAATGAAATAGCAGTTAGCGTTGGGCCAACCTGCACTGGCACGCGTGGCGGATTATAGCCCCTTCTCTCTCTCGCAGAGAGCCTCTCCCCTCCCCCCCCCCCCCGAGGCCCAGCTGTGGGAACATTATAGGCCGGGGTTTAAATGTTGAGCAAAACATACATAGCAGTGTTTCCCGTCATTGAGGGGCTTAACGTGTTGCCGTTCAGATAAGCAGCCACTTCATACATCGATTCATAGCATAACATCAACCGGCTTTAATAGCAATTAGAAGAATATGTAAGTAGATTACACAAATTTCTATTGCGTACTTCGCAACGCCTGCAGCAAATAATTTACATCAGACGCGGAACAAATCAGTGGAACCAATTTCAGAGCAATTAAAATAGCGTAAGTAGGTATCTTAAATCCTATTTCTGAAGAAATCACCGTAAACAATAACCTTTGTATTATTTTATTTACTCGGATAATGATCCAATCAGCTGTGGCAGGCGTTATCAAGAAGCGATAAACTTTAAACGTCGTAACTTATAGGCGTCTACGAAAGGCAAGGTGAAGGTTATACAATAACACTGATAACGTGTCTTTATCAGAATCAAATGCAGCACCTGTAGCATTAACTGCGACGAAGACAAATAGCACTATTAGATATTAACTAAATATTAGTACAAAATATTGGTTGATGAATACGATATTATGATTAGCCTATACGTAAGGTAGGACGCCCTCAGGCTAGACGAGCGACGATCTTAGCAGGGTGGCTGGTAGCAGCTAGATGAGAGTTGCCGAGAATCGAGCTGAATGACGCGCAATTGGAGAGGCCTATGTCCAGCAGCGGACTGTTATAGGCTGATGATGATTAGCCTATACTTTCCCACTGCAGAGCAAAGGCCTCTCTACTCTCCTTTCACTTCTCTCGTTCTGGGGCTTTTAAGGACCGGTCTTTATCAAGAGTCCAGCTCATACCGCCATCTCCGAGTGGTAAACATAATGGTTGTTTAACTTACCTTAACGGTAACGCTTTCTCTTTTTCACCAATAAAAGTAGTGGATGGTAGTTTGAATACTCTGTCCATATCAGCTTCATCTAAAAGATATAAGGCGCAATCAGAGAACGAACGTTAAAAAAGTAAATGTTTTTCTTAAATACCCAAGTAAGAGATGCAAATGCAACATTACATTATGAATAATTCTACCCTTTCGATAAAGCACAAATTAAAGCAAATAGTTTATCATATCCCTTTACTAGGATTTTTACATATTTCCAACCAACATTACAACATGATCCCACAATTTTACGCTTTTACAGAAATGACAACTTTACATTTACAAATACACATTACATTGAATAGTTATATAATTATGCGGTGCACCAATATATAAATGAAAAGAAACATTAAAGTACAACAAAGTGTTCTTGATTTTAACGTAGCTATATATTTTAGAATTGTTGAGCAATTTCCTGGCGACTATCCAACCCCGATCAAGAAAAATAGCGCAACCTTCAATGCCAAACAACAATAGTAATAATATATTTCATTATTCGTATAAACCATCGCCAATATATTTTTTATAATCTTAAATACATATACAATGCAATATAATAAATAAATTATAATAATAGGCACAGATTCATGCATAGATACATGCTAATGCTCTTACAATCTAGTAAATACAGGCATGCAATTAATATAATAATAATAATCAATAAACCATATGGATAATCGTGCAGATCATGAATACTTAAATAGGTACTGAGATGAGCAAGTGTGCGTGCGAACCGAGGACCTTGTGCGTTACATCCACATTTCATATGAACTTGTAGTTATGGCTACCAGCTTCCGAATCGATTTACGAACAGACATAAGTAATTATATTAAAAAATAAACGCAAATAAAAATAAACACGTCTATTTGACATTGTCGTTAACTTTGCTGATAAATTCTGTTCATAAAAAGTCCAAATAATCCGACTGCAACAACAAAATAATAAAACTTAATTAAAGGTTTTGTAATAATCCGCATGAATACTAAATTGCCGCCTACGTATCAACTGATATAGGGAAAATCCACCTGAAATTGCATCATATCAATTAGTAAGATATCGGAAGTTTTTGAACGTGTTGCAAATGGAAAATTGTTAAGGAATATTGCTTCGCCGCCATAACTACCTACTTATGAAACAACGAGCGACCACGGTGCTTTCAGTATTTCAGGTTCTCGTGTGTTCTTACCAAACCTGTAGCTGTTGTGAATCACCTCCCGTTTGTTTTTACCGATCAAAGCGCTGTTCATTATTTCCAAGGGGTCGAGATTCGCTACGTGATGTCCTCGAATCTGTTTTTTAGTGCACAACATTCTCATTTAGCGTGTATTAAGTAACCGGCGATACTTCGATTAGTCATAGATTCAAACAAAAAATAAAAAGCAAAAAAATAATAAATATTCATGTCTTTGACTATAGAGGTATATTTCCTTCATTAGGAATATTGAAGGTTTAAGGGGATTAGTCAGTTATTTCGCAGAGCTTATCAGCAGCTGGTTAGAATACAATACATACATAATACATACAGTGCTGATCAGGCAGCAACATAAAATATTCCCGTGATAAGCCAGCGTCGTATAAAATTTAAAGTAAGCAGTTAAGATAGTTGTTAAGTTGTAGTGTTAAGTTCTATGTCCTACGCCAAACGTGTTAATTGATTAAAACTAGAAAAAAATCGCGCTCTATACTCTCCTTTATTACCGACTTCAAAAAAGGAGGAGGTACTATGTTCGGGATGATTGTTTTTTTTTTTTTTTTTTTTTTTTTTTTTTTTTTTTTTATGTATGTTCCCCGATTACTCCGCCGTTTGTGAACCGATTTAAAAAATTCTTTTTTTGTTCAAAAGCTTATACTTCTGAGGTGGTCCCATTGTCACCAAGTCAGGATCTGATGATGGGATCCTAGAGAAATCGAGGGGAACTTTCAAAAATCGTAAGGGCAACTAGTGCATTCCTTAATTTATTCATTAAGTATTTTACAGCACTATAATTTTATGAAGGCCTGGAGTCGATCTGATGATGGAGCCGAAAGACAGTCAAGGGAACTCCTCAATGGTTTACAGCAGATACCTCGTGTTTGGGCTTGATTAATTTGTATTGATAAAAACTTTACACTTTGATGGGTTCTGACTGTCGTTAGGGGTCTGATGATGAAGACGAAAGACAGTCGAGGGAACTCCTCAGTGGTTTACAGCAGATATCTTGTGTTTGGGCTTGATTAATTTGTATTGATAAGAACCTTACACTTGGATGGGTTGTGACTGTCGTTAAGGGTCTGATGATGAAGACGAAGGACGATTAACGGAACTCCTCAACGGTTCACAGTAATTACCTTGTGTTTGGACTTAATTCATTTATATTGATAAGAACTTTGCAACCATATAGGTTGTAAGTGACATTACAGATCTGATTATGGTCACCTTATAATATGATGATGAGGGGAACTATACAGTGTAAGCAAATGTATAGTGTTCACCCTTATATTCTTGAGAAGGCACGGGAGTCTCATTAGCCAGCCGGTTTCGTATAACATCTAAACGATACTTGCGCTGTTCAGACGACTCGCCACTTAATCGTTTTTGAATAAGATTGAGTCGGCAGATCTTATCATTTGGCGACTCCTGTGACAAATGAGAATGCATGTAATTTCTCATCTGAGATAACCTAGCATGACAAGCTAACGGTGATTCTTGGGAACCGGACATAGCACTCCGTTTACGATTCTTAGATAGGCGTTCTTTTTCAGCAGTATTAGTCTCTTTAATTCTGTTTTTCTTCATGCGGGTGGCTCCTTTAGTTGGTCTACCCATGATTACAAAAATCAAATTACACAAAAAATGGAAAAATAATAAAACTTTTTAAAAAAAATTGACCGACTTCAAAAAAAACAAAACAAAAAAGGACTACTGTACTAAAAACCAAAAGACAAAAAGTACTTCTTTAATAATAAGAGAAAAATTAAAAAATAACTTTAATTTCGGAAGTCGGTGGCCAAAAACTAAAATTAAAAGCAAAGACACCGACTTCCGAAATTAAAGTTATTTTTTAATTTTTCTCTTATTATTAAAGAAGTACTTTTTGTCTTTTGGTTTTTAGTACAGTAGTCCTTTTTTGTTTTGTTTTTTTTGAAGTCGGTCAATTTTTTTTAAAAAGTTTTATCTGACACGCATTTTTGTTAAACCTAAAGTTGTCAACCTATTCAATTATATTATATATTAAAAAAATATATCTGTATTCTTATATATTATACAAAAATTGTACATTACATAAATATAAAACGTTCTCAGGCAATGAATTTTTACAATGTAAAGAACATTAATTAATCACATAATAAGTATCACACGCTTGGAAACAGGAATTAAGTAAACGACTATTTTTAGTAGGATGCAAATGCAACACAATTACCTAGAATTCTTAATAATCTCCTAATTTCTAAGTTATTTATACCTACTTCTAATAACAATATATGTTTGTTGTTGTCATGTAACAGTACATCGTTTTGTGTGTATGTGCAAGGTTAAAGTGCTCAGTCTTTATAAATCTATTCAAATTATTATATGTTAAAAATACCGTCTATTACGTCTTATATTCATTGTCTTAACTTAAAACATATCTCCTAAATATAATCATTCGTATGATGCATTTAATTATTTATTTACAATGAATCTTCTGGTATATACAAACACTAGTAAAGGAATATGATCATTAAGCGATTAATCTGGTGCAGTTCCTCCATACCTCAACCTCAATTAGTTATTAATAATAATGATTATTATCGCTCATCTACATTGTAACATACAACGGTAGATCAAAGAGTCATATTCAATGAATTAGTAACATTTTAGTAGGTATTATAATTTATATGACCGATAATTTCAAAAAGCTAGTCTCAATTATTTACATTCCAATTAGAACTTGTACCAATTGATTTCAATATCGTATAAAATATTTGCTAAAATTTGTTTTAGACAGAAATAATATTATATTTCAAAATCATCTATCTCCATTAGCTACGAGGTCAAAGTTCTACAAACCAAGCACCACAAAGCATCTAACTACATACGATACCAAAAAAGTAGGTGTAAAAGTACGCGTGTGTACGTAAGGACATATCCGCAAACAGCCGGTGCCAGGAGTGAAACCGAAACTAACCCCCCTACTGTACCCAAGAACAAGTTGCGAGTAACGTATTACTCAGCACTTGAACTGTGTTGATGTCAATTGGACAGACATTTTACTACGTAGAAAACTAATTAATTATTTGTTTGGGTTTACATTTCACACATCCATTATCTTATCACTCATATACTACTAATGATGTATAATTGCAAAGTCCATTTGACATCAATGGCGCCCAACCGAATACGTGATAGATTTTAGTCGTCCATACCGAATCTGACGTGTTCTCTAATGACTGCCTCGTTAGCGAATGCTCGCAAGCCGCCGTGCCATTCGCCGCTCGATATCGGGTCCCCGGTGGCGATGCCCAGCGGGTCTAAGTGCGCCACTAGGTGACCACGTGACTACATCCAACGTAAAACAAAATCTTCGTAACAAAACAATCAAGGGACTGCCCCATCATACATTCCTTCTTCAGATATATAACATATAAAGCGGTAATACATTTAGTGGGCACATCTGTTGCATATTTTACTCATAGAGAAATATATAAATACTAAATATTAATTTTATTAAGGTGATTTGGGAAACTGGAAATTTTATAAGATTGTTATGCAGCATACTTATGACTGAGAAAAGATTAAATTATATAAAGTTAACCTCAGTATTCCCATAAACGTGCATATTAATTGTCAGTTCCTACCACATCGAAGAATGTGTTAAATACGACATAGAGAAGAAAAATAAGGCAAAAAATTGTTACTTTTAGTTAAGATTTTTGCATTTTTGTATCATTTGAGACTAGCATTTTATGTCGGTCTGGTTATTTTGTATGAACGAAATGTTTGATGATATGAATTTCTTCATGAATAACGATACTATATTTGCATTCACATGTAATTCATAATCTTCCGGTAAAATAATCTTATCTTTTACAGAATGGTTATAAATTTTTAGGATAATTTGGGTGACCAAAACTGCTTCAAATGAAAAACTACAGCAAATAAAATATTTGGTAGTAATCGACAGCGAATATTATCACACACATGCATATGCAAGAACAATGTCCTAACATAAATTTCTATTACCCAAGCAGTGTAGTTGAACAAAATTTATCTATAGTAAGATACGCACGTCTGATACACAATAAATCCAACAATTCACATTTGAGGACAACACTATTACTGTGATATATTAAAGATGATGCATCATATGATAAGTGTTTTGCGTGGTGTACAAGCTACGACTATCCACAGACAAGGTCATTTCTCAGCACTCGTGACCATTCTCCCATAAGCATGACTAGTTAAAAATATGTATGTGTGTTATAAAATCGCTAACGAAACACAACAATCAGTGACACGCAATGCAATGTTGAAATAAATAACGAAACGATATACGACTGTGGTTGCGTCCATAATTACGACAGCGACATTTCTCCTGTCTCCTGCGTACCAAAATTGAAATATTTCCTCATGATGAGCTCGGAGCTTGGCCCGCGCATGCCTAGTTGAGGCAGGTTCGCCGTGATGATGCCGAGCGGGTCCACATCGGCCGCCAGGTGACCGCGAGCCTGTCACGCACCCGCCACCACATCACATTTTAGCCCAAATTGCAAACACCCACGACCAAGCGACTACAACTACATATTGTACTCAATACAAAGCTATCAACAGCATCTTATGGGATGCCCACTAAACAGTGATTCAGGACTTATAAAATGTAGGTAGATGTTTTTGTCGCGAGGTCGTGTAACAGAATTTAGACTAGTTGAACGAAGTCTTGAAACCGCTATGCCAATTGTTCCACACGCAGTAACAATGACTGTTTCTTGTATAACGTACTTTTTTTTTCTTCATAAAACAACATACTTTTGAGAATTCCTAATTAGCTAGTCTTATAAAAATAACAAAAACAAAATAACTTAACATAACATTTATAAAAAAAAAATATAATTCATTTTATGTTTAAATAAATAAATAAAAATTACGGAATAGTCTATTCTGCCTATCTTAATTAATCATTATGAGCGCGACCTACAATCATAATGCTAGAAAGCTGCTTTTGTAGAAATAATAGATAAAAATGTGTAAAATAATAAACACTACCTAGTACCTAGACCTGACATAAAAATTTCTTTAGTCAACATGTTTCTAACTGGGAATAAAACAAAAAGGGGAAACACGTTTAGTAGCGGAGCTGATGACGAGAACAACAAATCATTTCATAATTCAAACAAAAAGATGTGTATGATGGCATTTGTTCTGCAAGCAATTAAAGTTTCTAGTCTAGTTTGAAAAATGTTCTTAAAAACAGATGATTTCTTTTTCCTGTACATGAGCTCCCAAGCCATTGGGCAAGTCACGAGTAGGGGACAAAAAAGTGCAAATAATAATAATGTAGAACATGAATCATAAGTTCATAACACCGATAGCATAGGAACATTCGTCACCTGGTAACTCCTGATGATGGCCTGCACAGCCAGATGGTCGTCGATTATCTTCTCGTTAATTGGAGATCCTGTGGAAAAGCACAATGATTATGGTCCAAGCATCCTCAAACGAGAGCTTAATTAGCTCTCCTGTATGTTCCAATGATTACTAGTACGGGACATCGCAGTTTAGGAATATCGCGAACACCATTCCGTGCTTACTAATCTTTGGTTATTGAGAAGAGCACCAGAAGCAAGAAGATACTCCTCATAAATAAGTGAATAATGAAGCTACTCCTCGTTAAACATTGGTTGTTTGAGAGGACTTACTTTGAAGATTCATGCAAACGTACAATATTTTATTCTTACGCGGCTCGTTTAACTGTCCAAATCTGAAGGATCGAAAAAAATCTGAAAAAGAACCTTACTCCAAGATATTTAATTTAGGCCCAAGAGATGAATAACATAGGTGTGAATTGTAAGGGTAATTTTTTTTTGGGATTTCTTACTTTTCTAATACTCAAATCTCAACTGGTCTGACAGAGTTTTGATCCTCATAAATCGATTGCATCAAATGATCATGTGATCAAATGATCATCACGAGCAATCATGATCGATTTGCATCAAAAAAATAATGTGTGAAATTTGCCCATTTTCTTGCTAACTGTATAATTTTTTTCAAAATCTGTGTATACTTATCAAAAATGCTATGCCATAGCTAGCTATGACCATTTTCCCGTACAACGGCTAAGGTACCAATACAGAAAACCCGTACGATTTCGGTTTGTCGAAAAAAAATCATTTTCTCAAACATGCTTGGAAATGCGAGCATTATTTTAACAACCTTCTTCGAGATAAATCGAAATTGCTGTACTGGTCAGAAACAAGTGACGATGCGGCCAGCAAAGTTACTATGAAAATCCAAATCTGGCGTGTTTAGCGGCCAAATAAATTACTATGAAAACTCATATCTGTCGTGTTATTTAAAAATGGAACGAACCTTTTACTTCAACACATGGCAACCAAAAAGGTAACTTATCAAGGATTTTATTTAAATTTCGATTTGGCTTGCAAATATACCTGTTTATAGTAAAGAAGAAACAAATGAACGTAGTGGCGCCTGAAAAATTAAGTGTTGTTCATCAGGGATTCTAGAATTTTTATTTATTTTCTCTGTTTTGAATTTCCGCGCGTTATTTGAGAAAACTACTATACAAGCCTTGGCCGCAATCAGGAATTGATATCCACCAATCCCCTTATTGCTGGCCGCGACAGTAATGTACTATTTGTGTAATTTTTACTCTCGGTTGTGCGAAAATCGATTTAAAAAAACGGGAAAAACAATAAAATGTCAGGGTAAAGTAGTTCTCAAGTGAATCAACAAACCTGCAGCAATGGATGGCATGCCGGCGCCGGCCGGTACCAGCGATGTGAGAGGTACTTCGTTCTTATTGTAAGGCGACAAGTTCGGCGGCGACGTGTAGGCTGTACCGGGCTGGGCGCCAGCCGTCGCATTGCGGAAAAACGCATCCCACGACTAGAAAAAATACAACTTCTATAGTTATTAAATCACCTCAAAGCAAATGCATCGAGTTATTCATATAAAGTTGGTGTTGCTTAAGAACGAAATCTTTAAATACCAAACTTTTACTTTCGATTCGTTTTAGTTGTTAAAACTAAAGACACAACGCATAAACGCATGATAAAATCCTACGTTTTTTGGCCCTACCAAACTAGTAGAATCGACAATCAGGTAGGGAAAAACCCAGAACATGAAAATCGATTACACTTTGCATTCATAAGTAGGTAACTGCAAAACTAAACCTTATTTACAAGAACATAATTATATCTGTCATTATTTTCCTGTTCTTTCGTCGTTGTTTTATTCAAATAATTTTGGTCAGTGTTAACTGTAGATAGAAAGAATATGCTTTATTGTACACAAAAATCAACAAGCAACTATCCATCCTAACTACAATTATATATGCGAAAGTGAGTATGTTTGTTACACTTTCACGTAAAAACGGAAGAACGGATTTGGATGAAATTAGGAACATGGGTAGATCATGACCTGGGTTAGGACATAGGATATTTGTTATCCCGATATTCCCACGGGATCGAGACTTATGCGGGCGTAACCGTGGGGCGCAGCTAGTCTATAATAGATATTATCATAGAGGATTTAGTTACTTGAAGCATTGAAATGAAACAACACAGATATGGCTGTGGGTGACGTATAATCATAGGAAAAACTTAATAAATTAAATAATATGACGCCAATAGATTACCTAATGTAAAAATCATTGTTTTGTTTCAATGCAGTAAGTACTTACACATTTGTTATTAATTTGCATGATAATACAACACATTTTTCTTATCTTATATTGAAATACTAACCGTGATTGCATTGAAGAGTGCTTGAGAAGTACTTCAATTAGGAATGATCATCATTGCGATCAGTCAAAGTAAAATCTGATAGTGTTCCTGTTCACACATTATCAGCTAAGCCTATCTTAACTGACATCATTTCTATTTATTTTTAAGCTTGAATCATTCTTAATACATTCATGTATGGAGGTTATAATCGCTCAAGGAAAAATGTTATCGTAAAGTTTCATTTTGAATGAATGTGCGGGTATGTAAGTAGGTACTACCAGTTTTAAGTTTTTTTGCTTATGCGGGTTTTCACCGCTCAAACCCCGTATCAATTTAGGCATCCATAGAACAGATTACCAAACCCTGTCTAATGATTCGCTGCATACATCCATACATATTATAAAACAAAGTCCTCCGCCGTGTCTGTCTGTCGTCCTATACGCAATGAACTCATAAACTACTGCACCGATTTTCATGCTGTTTCCACCAATGGATAGAGTGGTTCTCGAGTAAGGTTTTAGTATATAATAACCGACATCCACGCGGGCAAAGTCGCGGGTATAAGCTAGTTTAATATTTTCATTTTCCATTTTCATTAAGAAATTACCTCTAGAACAAAGCTGTTGTAACAATAATAAATGACTCGATGCTAATTTTCACATTAAGTTGTGCGCGGAATGTTCGCTCTTTTAGCGATTCAGTTCTACTCGGGATTTTTCAGATCAAAGCAGATAACTCCATGCGAGGTACAACTGACTCCATTAAGTAATCACTAGCTAATTTTCATTACACGAATTGTCAGTTCACACTCGTGAACATCTCTTTTCCTTCTGTGTTACGAAGAATATTTCGTTGGTGCCCTTGAAACCTGACTTTCACTGTTCTCATATATTTCCCTAGGAAAATTTTTCCAAGCAATAATTAGTTTTTAAGCTTCAATGAATTATTTTTAGTCAGATTTTCTTGCGACCCATGAAGTCATAATTACATACATAAGCTAATCCCTTTTTGCCATGGGGGTAGGCACAAACTACAGAACACCACCTGCTACGATCCTTACATACTCCTTTTGCTACGTTTACGTTCTACATCCTGGTCGTACAAGCACGCCGGTTGCAAGTACTACGCACCTGACCTTTCTGAAGAACATCACCATAAGTTCACTATAATTATGTTATTCCAGGGCGTCCTTTTCTGGGTTTCCACTCACATCTGCCTTGTTGTACCTATTCTATCTTGCCTCTACCTTTTGTCAGTCGCCTTTAATTCATCCTGTCAACATGACCAAACCATCTAAGCATACTCCTACTAATTTTTGTCACTACATTTTCTTTTAAATCGCAACGTTGCCTTATCACATCATTCCTTAGTCTATCATTCATAATTAATAGCGTCAAAAGTTATCATGTGACTATTTCATCATTCAATTTGTCTGTCTATATGTTTCACCCTTTGATCACCTAAGGGTGGCACATGGACCGACAATAAGGCCCGCACTAATCGTGTAACTCATTGCAAGTTTTATTGCCTGTGGGATAGGTACAATAAAATTTAAGTGCAACTTTTATGGTTGCATTAACTTATGACAAAGGCAGTTAAATTGCACCGTGTAAAACAGGCTCATGTCATTCTTGGTATAGTGCTCAAAGTTCTCATTTTACGGCTGAAGTGAACTGACGTAATCAAACTAAGAAATAAATTGTCTAGGCCTCGTCTAGACATAGCGAACCAATTCACCTATCCATATTTGGAAATACGTATTGGTTAACACGCTTATCACTCAAGTGGTTATGTCAACAACTGCAACGGTTCTATTTTTATGAACTACGTCATAAGGCTTCAGTTCTTTCATCATTGATCACCTAGGTATCTATCATATGGACAATCGTCACATAAAGCGGTTATTTAAATGAAAAAATTTCCATACCTATAGCGATTGGTCTCAATGTTTGCACGTGTGAAGTTAAGATCTATTCAAAATGTGTGACATTGAGCGTCATTAGAGATTCCAAACATTGCGATACAGTGCCTCAAGTATAACATAACATCACGCCTTGTTTCCCCGAAGGGTTGGGCAGTGGTGTACCTATAGTACCCACATTTCGCCAGTTATGTTTTAAGTCCCATGTAATAGGGGGCGAGCCTATTGCCATCAACCGGGCACAAATCCAGACTTCGGGCTGCTACCGAGAAATTCCATATTTTATAGGAAAACCCAATAACACTTTGCCCAACCTGGGAATCGAATCCAGGACCTCATGTTCAGCAGTAGCGCTTGCGACCATTAGACCAACGAAGCAGTCAAGTATGTTTAGTTAAAATATTATTAGCAATAATCCCACAATTAATTTACTTCACATGGCGGCCAATATCAATCGTGAAATTTCCGTCAAAATGGATATTAGCTGCCCGTAAACCGTTTCCTGAAAAGATTGATTTTTGGCATTGTAGTATGTTTCCAAATGACGCATTGCTTTGCTCTAATACGATGCTCTCTGATTGTTTGATAACCGTTGTAAACTAAGATAACATGTACGTGGAAACTTGGTAAAAATATTGTTATCTTATCTGGGACGCCGGTAAAATAATGTCCGCAGTGCTATCATCAAAATAGAATACAGTGGTAGACAGGAAAACTAACATTTACAAGCGCATCTAAATCCGCTTTTAATTCCACAACATAGATGTTTATAGTAAACATACACGTCATGCAAAACTCAGGTATTGTTATGAAAGAAAAACTTGAGATAATAATGTTACGAGTCGTGAAGGTTATGACGTTTAATTGTTGAATTTCTCACGCTTTTTAGAAATTGACGATCAAATCATGGAATCTAAGACATCCTAATAAATAAGAAATATAAACAATGCACGAATAGGTAAAACGGGCTGGTATCCGCAACTCCACGTCAAAGCGCGTATTTTGCGTACGGGTGGGAAATCGCTTATTCGATCCACCCCAGCTCCTCCAAGAAGGCCAGCAACGCCTTGGTGTTACTGACCATCTCACGTAGGGTACCTGGGTTACCGAAGTACTTTGCCCTGTATGTGGCTACCACCAACAATGCACGGATATATACTTATTTATCACTAACTGTTGCCCGGGACTTCGTCTGCGATCTAGGATGAAAAGTAGCCTATGTCCTTCTCCAGGTCATGGTCTACCTACCTAAATATTTATTCCACAATTTTAGATATTGCAGCTATCACTGTTTGTCTCTGCATCACCCAAAGGTTGAATGGTAGAAAATGCCTATGGCATTAAGTCCGGCTCTGTACATTTGTGTGCTTAAAGTATAAAATAAATAAATACATGTCAAATTTCATCCGAATCCGTTCAGCCGTTTTTGCGTGAAAGCGTAACAAACAAACAAACTCACTGTCGCATTTATAATATTAGTTAGGATAGGATTGCTATCATTTAACTACACGAGTCAAGAACTGTGTTACAATATTGGAGTAAAATAAAGTATATTCTTTCTATCTATACCTAAGACTCGTGCACCTTTTTATATCAATTGAATTGCTTTATATTCTAGAATCTCGATTATTATTTATGCCCAATTGAATTCTGCACAGCAATGATTTTCTCTGGTTATTAATTTTGATGTCAAGGCATTATTGTAGAGACACAATAGATGACTAGAGCTATTGTTACAAAAGTTTATAAAACTATTTAAGAATTATAATTTATGTTAACCGAGTATATTACACGTGTCCTTCACTTTTACTTCCACTGTATTGCGTGGTAAATTCGTTATAACATTACTTTTCATTTTGACATTTCAATAACATCCATTGCGCCGTATGATCTAGAAATCTATGTTCACGATAACCAGCTCCACGCAATGAATAATGTGGAACTGTCAAAATGTTCTATCAACTATTTACAAAATGTTCTATTATGATTACAAGTTCGTGAATCAATTAGTGTGTTAATTTTCTTTATTCGCCAATAGCTATAGATCCATTGGCCTGGATGCATGAAGTTTCTGAAGGTATATTGTTACCTAATGTTAATTAGATATCTATATCATATTAACAGTGTGCTCTAACTTGTGGCATTTGCCTATTTCATTTGGAATCTTGTTAACTGGTATCAAAAGACTCTTATATTGTCATTTTTATAAAGGGTACAGCAGGAGACGTTATTAAACGTTATAAAAACTCGCTAGCTCGATCGC
Source organism: Lithophane leautieri (assembly GCA_949152455.1). Classification (NCBI taxonomy): domain Eukaryota; kingdom Metazoa; phylum Arthropoda; class Insecta; order Lepidoptera; family Noctuidae; genus Lithophane; species Lithophane leautieri. The sequence goes on along the minus strand of OX424463.1, from coordinate 11,731,071 downwards.
TTGTAGCGATAAGACCGCCCATTGTGTCACCCTATGTTAAATTTTCTACATTTGTATCTGTATTTTTATGGTGTACATAATAAAGAGTATTCTAAAAACTTACCGCATGTACAGAGCTGGAGTCTGCCAGCCATGTGTTGTACATGGTCTCCACATAGGCGGAGCTGGAGCCATTGAGGAACGGTTCAGCGGCTGCCGAGCTCTTATGCCTATAGCTTGTCGCTGGTCCAGCAGCGATCTGTACAAACAAAACAAAGGTTCAATTAACACCATGCCTGTATTCCCTGAAGGGCTGGTAGGTAGTTCATTTTGCCAGTTATTTTTAAGTCTGCGTTTAAACTTTGCGTGATAATCAAACAGGACTTCATGCTCAACAGTCACATGTGAACAGAAGACCAATGTGGAACAAAGGTTGCAATAAAGGGAGCACAACATAAGTTTTTATTAAAAAAAATGGGAGTTAGAACTCAGTTCAGTATCACGACAATTCTTGTAAAGGTGTAGTTGGGTAAATTGATAATATAACGACAATTTCTCCGTTACAAAACGAATCAATAAAATCAGACAGCAAATATACGCCTGTCACGGCCGTATCCATCCTGACGACACAGCTGAAAAGCGTGACTTTTTAATAATTTTAAGTTCACTGAAATAACGCGCCCAACCACCGCATTTACGCACCAGGTAATACGGATTTCTATGGGTAGTGCGTTAGTGAGGCGCGTCATTTCAGAGTGGAAAAGCTATAGGAATACCTCTATAGGTGGTTACGTGACATGACGCCAACATGTACAGAATACCATCGTTAAATACATTTCCAACATGAAAATAATCTCTTTCCTGGCATACACATTTCGTTTGGCTAACCTCCAATTGTCTTGGTAAGCCAGAATCTGTTCTATATGTGCATGCATTAGAGTAGATATTTAACCCAAATCTTTAATTGTTACCTATATTTTACTCTTACCAATGAATACGTATATTATTGAATAATATGAACGATTGAGCAATTGCGGGTTAAAAAAACAAGTAGGTAGTAAGATAACGATGTGGAACAAAGTTTATCAAAGTATCAAAGGGGCTCGGCCGTCTCGTCATAACATAGAGCAGATACAGCAACTTGGAGGCGCGACTAACACACCGGTTACACAACAGACAGTGCTTATAACACACACGTACGAACAGATCGATTGTGCCCTAGAAATAGACGTCTGCAGCTAAAGTAAACTTAATTTCTGAGAAACATTTAATTGTTACTTGTCAGGCTCATTTATAATTCTCACAAATCCATGATGAGGTAAGTATCGGAGGAAAAAAACGTACAATAAACATGTTTTCGTACTTCCCATTTGTGAATTTTCTTTTGAACATGTCACCTTCCCCTTGGAACTTCTCGAAACAGATAAAAATATCGCCTAATATCAATCATACACATCACTGATGATTGTATCAGTAACACTGACTGAAGTAACGAAACAGTTGGAAATGTAGTTCTGAAAGAATAATGCAGGTAGGTAGGTAATGAGAAAAAGGGTTAACAGCTGTATAAATAAACGTGTTGAAGCCTGCTTAGAAACAATAGGGTTTAAAACAATATGATATACAGGCTGGTCACCTTCATTTATTGCACAAATAATTCATAGATATAGTACATTACTGTCGCGGCCTGCAATAAGGGAATTAATGGACGATCGTGAAAATGTGGGCCGAGGCGAAGCCGAGGCACACATACGTGAGTCCATCAATTCCTGATTGCGGCCAAGGCTTATATAGTACTTTTCTCAAATAATGCGCGGAAATTCAAACTGAGTAAATTAAATAAAAATTCCAGAATCAATGACGAACAACTAATTTTTCTCAAACATGTTTGGAAATTCGAGCATTATTTTGACAACCTTCTTCGAGATAAAACAAAATTGCTGTACTGGTAAAAAACAAGTGACGATGCGGCCAGCAAAGTTACTATGAAAATCCATATCTGGCGTGTTTAGCGGCCAAATAAATTACTACGAAAACTCATATCTGTCGTGTTATTTAAAAATGGAACGCACTTTTTACTTCAACACGGCAACCAAGGAGGTAACTTATCAAAGATTTTATTTAAATTTCGAATTGGCTTGCAAATAGAACAAAGAAAAAAATTAATGAACATATTGGCGCATTATCTGATGAAAATGTAAACAAACTGAACAGAAAACTTAACTGTGGATACCTACCCAATCTATAGTGTCACTTACAAATTAAGTGATTTGATTATTTGAATAATCGAAGATGTTTTTTATTTGACATTAACCTCAATTTCCATCGATGATTTTTCAATTACTTATTACAATTTAATAATGGTACCTATTCAAACAATAATACATGGAAAAAGTGATGATATAAAGTTAAAACCTTCTTCATTACACATGACTGTGTTACTAATTCCTTTTAGTGAGTGATTGTGTAGGAGTTTAACCTGAACTGGGTACCTATATATTGTCTTAGCTACACTTTCATCAACAAACTATCTATGGTACGACACGTCAGTACACGTTTTTATAAAATAATTATGATACCTTTATTGAAGAAAGACAAGTTTCCGACCCTTTATAATAGTGTCGCGAAATTGTTCCAAAATTATTAAAACCAGTTTTGTCAAACTGACCGCTAAATTCAACAAGGTGATAGCAATGGACACAGCAATAATCTTAATGATACCTTTGTTTGACAGTTAAAAAACAATGGTGTAGGAATGTAGACGATGTAGTACCTACCCACCGGGTTGGGTTCACCTTATTGTTTTTAATAAGTAATTTGTATTGTAAGTAATTATGACATTCAAATATTGTTCTACAAATGCGTCATATTTTATATCATATTTCCAGCCTATGACTAATGCCCTTTGAAGTCTAGAAAAACAAGCAGGTGCACATGGCTACATATCAAGCTATAGATTTCCAGTATAAGCTAATCTCCCATTGTATAGGATTTCCGTACAGTGAGAGGTCGGCTTATACACGAAATGTATAGCTTGACATGTAGCCGTGTGTTCCTACTTAATCGGAGGGTGGACAATTAGGTCACGAAAAGAAAAAAGCTGGCGAACTGCAAATATATTTTCTCAGTAGTATCGCCAACTTGATTCTATTCAAAAGAAACTAATAAAACAGGAACCGGATGATCCTATCCCTTTGCGACTAAAATACCTTAGAATACCTTAGTCTACCTCTTTGGCCAAAGTCCACTAACCGTTGCTTACATAAAGCAGTTATTTAAACTAGTGGAATCGAGGATGCACTACCGGTCACGAGACACGTGACTGTGACTCATACATTGTAGTTGTGAGTTTGTGACGCCTCACCGTGATAGTGCGTTCAATCCGTCACCTTCAACTGACTCCCATCATTGCCTAAAATACCGCCTATACCGGTTTTATCTGTACAGGTCACATTTAAATGATACAAATATTATGATTTATATATATTTTATTAAAATTCATTTTTTATAGTTAAACGACACTTCAAATACCTAACTTGTTTATCGGACAAGGTCGCAAGTTACCGTTTAGTGACCATGGCCGTTCAGAGCCTTGAACTTATTGTTAAATAGGCTGCGGACATTTTGACGAGTACCTACCTTTTATGTCGCAAGACCACAGAATAGACAGGTAGTAATGGTACTTACTACAATACCGACACGCGACTTTTTTTATGAATGCTATTTTTAAAGGAAAAAACTATTAAAACCGAGAGTAATGGTTTTACTTTTGTGAATAATGCTGTTTTTTTTCGTCATTTTTTTTTTTGTGATAGCACGGATTACACCCACTTTGGAAAGAGCAAAAGCATGGCCATGTCTCACAATCACAAATGTTTGTTCCATTATGAATGGAATCCACAAGCCATTCATTACCCTCAGCCCCTAATGAAGTAGTAATGTTTTTTTTTATAATTGTGAATCACTAGCTTCCGCCCGCGGCTTTGCTCGCGTCGATAAAAAGTAGCCTATGTCCTTTCTCAGGCTCTAGACTATCTGTGTACCAAATTTCATTTAAATCGGTTCAGTAGATTTGGCGTGAAAGCGCGACAGACAGACAGAATTACTTTCGCATTTATAATATTAATAGTAAGGAAGTAAGGATTAGTAAGGATAAGGATTTTACTTTTAACTATTGCATTATTTTTAAGATTTGATTTTCAATAAATAACATTGAGCTATCTAACCCAATAGCTGCATCCTGAGTCCTGACTTTAAACAAAATGTTATGTTGCTTGATTGTAAAACAAATTATATCACTTACTTGTGGTTTGTTGAGAAGCCATGAGGCAAATCTGTCATTACTCCCAACTTTATTTGAGAGTTGAAATATTACTCTTGCGCGATGCATGATTGTCGCTGTCTAGTGTCAGATCTGTAAACAAGAATGATTTCAATGAACTGCTAGTCATTATTATAATAATGATATTATGATATCGTCATAAAATACTATTTTAAAACTACGCAAACATTTGAAGATAGGCAGCAAGCTATTTTTATAGCCATGTTTCACACTTAGGAAAAAAATCCCTGAACAGTATTAATGTTCATTCACAGGATGTGGTTGAATCATCAAAATGAAAGCTATTGTGATCATTAGTGTGTTACAAAAAAACAATCATCCGAACATAGTACCTCCTCCTTTTTTGAAGTCGGTAAAAATTAAGGAGTTGGTTCTTATGCAACACACCACCTTACATATTTTATAATCAATTTTGTAAGTACTGATCAATTAATTTTGTATTTTTTGAAGAAGTCACTAAGGGACATAGGTCTTTCACTATTATAAATTAATACATTATCAGAGCCATATAAGCTTATATTTTTACGTTTGTATTGCCTCATAGAGAGAATACTAAGATCTTTTCAGTAAATTATTACATTAATGGACATCCATGTAATAACTAGCAATATATATTATTCATCATCTGCCTAGCCTTTTCCCAACTATGTTGGGGTCGGCTTCCAGTCTAACCGGATGCAGGCAAAAACCAGTATTTTACATGGAGCGACTGCCTATCTGACCTCCACAACCCAGTTACTGGATAACATGATACCCCTTGGTAAGACTGGTTGTGTGATGCTTTCTGTCTGACGACTGGCTTCTGACGACCCGTAACAACTGTCAAAGATCTACAAATGACAGCAAGACCAACGGCTTAACGTGCTTTCCGAGACACAGAGGGGTCTTGATATGTAAAGATGGTCACCCATCCACGGACCAACCGCGGCCAGCGCAGCTTAACCTGATCAATTGATCCGTGCGGCTGTTATTACTTAGCCACAAACCTCTAATATATATTAATAAATATTATTATTAACAGTTGTAATAAAATTAGATATACATGTCTGGTTATAAAAACACTACTGATTTTAGACTGTTTGTAGCAAAGATGTTAATAAACATAATAAATTCTCTTCAAACAAATATGCTCCACATGTGATGGAACAAACAGAAAGATTATACACCCACTTTAGAATTTAGGACACAGCATTGTCAATGTTAGAGTAACTGGCACATTGAAATCTTCATTATACATTTGTTTTTTAATTTTACCTATTGTGTAGGTAAAACATGGAGAGTATTTTTGACCCAGCAGGAAGCCAAAAGTTAGTGTTCTATTTTTGAAACTTGATCACTATAGTACTCAGCATATATTTGATATCACTATGCACAAAAGAATGTTTCTCTTAAAAATATACACAAATAAAAAGAAAGAAGAAATTCATGAACACAATAAAGGGATTCTCTTCTCAACCCATTTAGTTTATGTCAATACTGCAACATTTGAATTATAGGTTTGTTTTAATGATAGACAAGAAATATTTATGAATGCAGATATAATATAGATGAGAGAACAATTAAATAACTATCTACTTTCTATTATGTAAAAAATTGGCAGACAGTCAAAACTGTAGATGCACTTCACATGCTCTGAAATTATTTATAGACCTGATTAAATAGTTCAAGGCCATGGGAGAAATTACTAGTGTTTACATGAGCCAAACTTTATTGTTTTTATGAAAATCTAGATTCTAGAACTTAAAACCAATAACTAGGAAGATATGGATTTGCAGAAGGTACCATGGGATAAAGAATGTCAAATCAGTTTTCTTTTCAATATGATTTCAAAACATTAAATGAATAAAAAATAGGGACCTATAGGGATATATATTTCAGCTTTTATTTGGCAATCTATAACCACATAAACCCTATAGAAATCTGTATAAAAGGTCCTTCATGAATCAAATACAGTGTATCAGCAGCTGTGTATAAATCTCAAGTAATAGTTTTACCTCTCAGTAAGTCATTGGTAAAAATGAAAACAGATGTGAGATTAGAGAGGAATAGAAAGGAGATACTTAAGTAATTTTGCAATAGTGTCATGGTGCCCCAAAGTACACTGGTTACTTTCTAATTGAATGTTAATAAAAGACAAGATTATATAATCAACAATTCGGTAACAATTATTGTTTTACTTAGTTTTTGATCTAGCACTACATGGTATCAATGGTACTCCAGTTTTCCTAACCTCATTTTCAGTCGTTGCGTCATACAATGCAGATTTACGTTAACGTTACAAAAATTATAGTTACATACCTGATATGTTTTACCCTCACTTGTACACAGAAAATAAACTGATCAATACTGAAGTCTCGTGATTCAAGGTTATATAACTCACTCTTTTCACGTACCAATTTGCTATATATTGCAACGAGAAGCTGCTGAATCAAATGTATATCCGTTCTTATTTCATCCCGCTCGTTTAGTTATTATTCCCCAAGTTTATTCTATCTTGATAAATTTACCTTTGACACTATTCGAACGTGTAGTAAATTGTCTTGTCTGGCAAGCACAGTCAAATTTGATGGAAAGATTATTTCAAAAATTCATGCTTTTCGCTGATTCGTTGCCGCCGTCAATCAGTTGCCTTGTCTGTTCTCGAAAGCCGTGGACTGTCAAAGTTGAAGTTGAAGTTCAGTGTTCACAGATTATTGCTAGCCAGTTTTGCAATCGATTATTATGACGGCACAGTTGTTATTCTCAGTAGTCGTATTGATACAGGTTTGTTTTACTACCTCCAGGTGGAATGTTTTTGTTTAGTAAAGTTACGGTTTCCTAGAACTAGAAGAACGGCGACCGCCCACGTAGCGTCCGCAATTTACCGGCGAATGCCTAGTCTAGATGCAGTTGAATACCAGTATTTTACATGGAGCGACTGCCTATCTTATCTCCACAACCCAGTAACAGGGTAATACGATACCCCTTGGTAAGACACACTCCGCGGAGATAGGTCTATTTTCCTCTTTGCGCTAGGATCTGTCACTGATAAGCTATACAACTGAATGTAGTGGGACACCAAAAAATTTTTTAATCGTTGACTCGAAGCAATGCAAAACTGTGGACTCAGGCCGACCAGTTAGTGCATCAAGACGACATGAGAAATATTGTTGATAATTTCACGTCCACATAGTTATTGACTGTTTTTTCTGTTCCGTGGTTATTGACGTCGTGTCGTTAGCGACAAATCGGTGGTCAAATAATATGTGTGAGGACTTGAGGAGTGAGAGGACGGTACACTTTAGAATCACCAGCGACTACAGGCACTATGTCACCCAGCATAATAGACACAAAAAAGGCACACACAGTATAGTAACGTAGCGTGACGGCACGGTGTATAATTGAAACTTGAAAACAAGTACCTAGGGGATTTTTTTATTACAGCTATTGCTCCCAATAGAACTAAATCTGTTTTCTTTACTTACAGACCTACAAATACCTGTGATGTAAATTTTCTTACGTTTTTTGCAATTTGCAGGTCAGTGTCAGGTTGTATGTTGATCTAAATATTATTAGCGGCCGTAACAAATATTAACTCTCTAAGTTCATATAAGTGCATTGAATGACTGTTTCATGACATTTGGCACTTTCATGAACTTAGAGAGTTGTATTGCTGATTCTAATGTTTATAATTCTGTAAACCCATATTTGTTACGGCCGCTAATATATTTAGATCAACATACAACCTGACACTGACCTGCAAATTGCAAAAAACGTAAGAAAATTTGAATTTCGCGGGCTACCTTGGCGTATCCCCCTTAAATATTTATTTTATTCTGTTTTTTAGTATTCAACAGAAATACATCATCTGTACCCTATATATAATAGTAATCTATGATCATCTGTGAAAATTTCAATTGTCTATCACGGTTCATGAGATACAGCCTGGTGGCAGACGGACAGACAGAAAAACAGACAGTGGAGTCTTAGTAATAGGGTCCCGTTTTACCCTTAGGGTACGGAACCCTAAAAAGGCTCAGTCCTCTGCTTGCTGCTCGCTCGAGTTTCGTCAGAGATGTCAAAATCAAAATAAACTCACTGACTCAATGTCATATTTGATTGTCAAAGTCAACTAAACTGTCAAAAAGCCTGTAAAAGTTATTTTTGTGCGGAAAACCTGACTGTTTTTCAATTTATCTATTTAATTTATATCAAAATGTGTAGTCTTTCTTCACGTCTGCTAAAATTTCCAGCCGAAATTTCTACGATACGTAAAGTAACGTGTATTCGTACTACATCTAGGATACTGGCATCACCATCAAATCAAACATTCGACTTACAGCGAAATTATGGTACCAATAGAAGCTATGATAAGCACTGGAAAGGATATTCATATAAACATTTATGTTACTCTGTCTTATTTGGTGCAACCGCTTTTACTTCGTATAAATTCTGGTGGGTGTTACTTGTTTTACCTATGCCAGCAACAAAACTAGTTTAGCGAGGTTTGCTACTGTTGAGAACACCTACACTAATCCTATGGATTTTTTAAGTTCAATTAGAACATATACAAAAAGTAACATTGCACATTTTCTTTGTAAGTACTGTAAAATAAGTTGACAGTGAAGGCCTCTCACTTTGTTCCACAGCACAACTGAATTGCCGGTGTCAGGTATATCCAGTCTAGAAGTCCAGCATTAGACTGTGATGTCTTTAGTGTGTGAATAATATTCTGATTCAAAAGAGTGTCCGTGGAGTTTCTTGCCCGTTCTTCTCCATAGGAACCTACGCTTTGGAATGGGCAACTAGCTTCATCTTTCTGACTGACCGACCCCTTGACAATTCAAAAGTGCCTGTAATTGGTTTATCCTACTAATATTATAAATGTGAAAGTTTGTGTGTTTGTGTGTTTGTGTGTTTGTGTGTTTGGATGTTTGTTACTCAATCACTCAAAAACGGCTGAATGGATTTGGATGCAATTTGGCAAACAGATAGTTTATAACCTGGATTAACACATAGGATACTTTTTATCCCGATATTCCCACGGGATCGAGACTTACGCGGGTGAAACCGCGGGGCGCAGCTAGTTAGAAATAAATGTTTTGAGTTTAAGTTTGATGTCAATTTTATGGTTGATACATTTTTTCACCAAATGAAACTGAGTGGTGAAATCAATTTCACCAAATCAAACTGTGATTGGTGAAATTTTAATGAAACTGTGATTGGTATATACTCATTCAACTTTGTAACAGTGCTATAACATACTATAAATAAATTTTATTATACTAATCCATTTTATAACTATTTTAGGGCACAGCACCAGTTATTGCCCACCATAAATGCTGCTGAAGAAATTTCTGAAACTGACTCAGATAGTGAAGTTGACACCAAGAAGAAGAGATACAGAAGAGAAAAAATTGGTTTTAGAGACAGGAAGGTGTGTTGATTTTACTTTAACAAAACATTTATACAAAATTATTATTTTAGTACTTTTTTTTTCTTTTCTGAAATTGTGAGTGTAACTTTATTTTTATTTATTTACTACAGATTATTGAATATGAAAATCGTATGAGATCATATTCAACCCCAGACAAAATATTCAGATATTTTGCCACAGTGAAATTGACATTTGGTGAACAAACAGAGATTTTCATGACACCTGATGATTTCTTGCGAGCTATCACTCCTGGCATGAAACAGCCTGATGGTATTTCTTTTATTTTATTTTTGTTTTAAGGCTCTTCTATACAGACGCAATAGGACTTTAAAACAAAAATGCAAGTATCAGAATTTGAGTTCAACCAGAAAATAGTACAGAAGGCGAACTCCGCTATTTAGGTATGAAGCTACAAGTACGCGGCGGGCCAATTCAGTGTCTGTAACGTAGGCAGCAGATATAAGAGTTACGTGATAGAAAGAGCGGCACCTTTTTAGTGAATATAACTGCAACCTCTGTGCAACCTGAATTGCACTTTATAGTGTTGTAACAAGAGTTGCTTTTTATTTTAATTATTTTGCAGAGTGAATGTTCTGCACTATTCTGTGGTTCAACCTGTGCACAGCAGCAACTTGTTACACCAACTAATCTACTACTATTTCTCAGGGTCTCAGATTGCGCCTGTGTAGAGTAGTCTTTTCATGTTTTATTTTCATCATTTAACACACACCCAATAATTACAACATAAACCTATAGAAATAGAAACTGTATAATTTTGATTTAGCATTAAAATATTTTTTTTATCCTGGACGCTGCTGGATAGATTATTGAGTATGAAAACCGTATGCGTCAGTATTCCACGCCGGATAAGGTATTTCGGTACTTTGCTACCCTCCAAGCACAGCATCATGACCAGCATGAGATATTCATGACCCCTGATGACTTCCTGCGCTCCATGACACCTGGTGTCAAGCAACCTGATGGTAAAATTATGTTCACCACAGCAACTTTTCCCATCATCAACTGCCTGCAGTAGCCCACTGGTCTTTCCAATCGCACAGCCTCTGCTACTCTCATCTAGCTACATTTTACCATCATTTATAGGCCTCGTTGTACTTTAAGCTGCATGCGAGACTGCTGAACATGCGGTCCTGGGTTAAATCCCCAGGTGAGACAAAGTGTTATACTTATTAGGTTCTACCATTCAGAAATTCTCAGTAGCAGTTGGATTCTGGTTATGTACCTGGTTGATAGCAATAACCCCATTAGCTGGGACAAGTAACTGGTGTAATGCGGATTCTGTACATTTCTGCTTACTACCTACTGACTCGAAATTCATTGCCCTGATGAAGACACTTAACCATACCATTATACCACCTGCCATCATAATACATAAATTACATTTAAAAAGAATAATTGTTAAATTAATTGTTTTTTTCTTTTATCAGGTTTGGGATTAGACCAGTACAGAAGATATGACCCTAAGGTATGTTTCACTTCACAAAAAATTAATGACCTTATAATACAATACATAGAATGTCCATAAACTATCATGTGACTAATACTATATCCATTTTAATATATTAATACAGTATATTGTTTTTATAATTGTGCGCAACAAAATTGATGTGTTATGTGCACTTGCACTAATCTTACTTAGACTTCACTGCTGTTTTATAAGATATGATTCCCACTTTATATTTCGAATAAAATTAATTATAATATAAATAAAAAATGAATAATATTTTGTACATATTATAATTTTGAATAAAATGATCCAGTTGAACTATGACTGTACATACAATAATATTAAAGTTATAAATAGCACTATAACAGAAGATTTCTTTATATTATAGAGGGAGCAGATAATCTTCAAGAAGAATAAAGAAAGTTTACAAAAAGTATTTCACTTATTTTCCATATTAATGTTTTCACATATCCAATCTTTAGGAACACATTACCCAATCACAGATGTTGTTTAGTCTACCTATTGCTTTCTAGCAACCTAAACTGTCACTGGACACTTGCACAGTTAGCACCATCTCTTCAGCCACTCACATCACTTTCTTGTCTTTTCAGAACGTCGATGAGGTACTGTCTTTCTCCTCTTCTTATTTCTCTACTCTCGACTTCGTAATATATTTATTTATTTCAAGTGCACTTCTTTGACTTGGTTATGTCCCTGTCAATGTTCATGTCATCGCCGTTGGCCACTTTGTGCCTCAATCTAGTTTAGATCACTTTATAGATTTTAGGAGGATCTTATTTTTTCACAATGTTATTAAATACTCTGCTACAGACCTAAGCTCTGCGCTGTTTAAGCTACTTCAGGCGTAATGGGTCTTAGATCCCGCAAAACAGTTGTATACACAACCATTCTCTCCATAGCATGCCGTATTTTTATCATATTTATTGCATTTTAGTTAATAGATTTTATTTGTTAGCGTTAGCGCCACCTTATTATAGCTGATTTTCAGTACACTCTTATGTTTTAGTAGAACTTTTTTTATATTTATATTTAAGTCCTAGTAATAGGAATTATCCTAATTAAATTTGATAAATCTCTAAACAATAATCGGTAATATAATAAATTACTTTGCAATTAGTTTACTCCATTAGTTTTATGTTTTGGCGTATATAGAGAAATTATATAATTAGCTTATTACTGTTATGTTTTACTGCATTGCTAACTACTGTGTTTTCTCGCAGAGCATCAGTCAACGTCTGAACCTCGACCTCGACGAAGATTCCATTTTCTATAAACTCGGCTCTTCGGGACTCATCACATTCAGCGACTACATATTTCTTCTGACTGTATTGTCAAGTAAGTACCAATTTATCATAAACCTTTTTTAAACAGGGCTTTACGGGGTAAGGGTTCAGTAGCAGCCCGGAGTCTAGATTCTGCCTCGTTAACGTCAATAGGCTAGGCGCTTATTTCATGGGTATGTCCCATGCAATAAGCGCCTAACTGCACAACTTTCGAAATGTACGAGTATACTATAAATCTCTTCGTAGGTAATTCTTCGAGGAATAAAGGCCTGATGTTGTTTTTTTTTTCTAAACAGTGATAATTTTTGTTGCATTTCGATACAAAGTCGAATTTTCAATTTACCAACGAATCGAAAATATTACACGTTTTTACGTCACGTTTTTATTAGAATTTCTAATAAATTCTTGTGTATATAAAGTAATCTAAACTCATTCAAAACTTTAACTAAACCCCTGCACCTCCACCTCCCCTTTGACTTATTCTTCTTAACTTACTTTGCCAATAACGACTTTTTAGGGTTCCGTAGTCAACACGGAACCCATATAGTTTCGTCATGTCCGTCTGTCTGTCCGCGGCTTAGCTCAGAGATTCTTAGTACTAGAAAGCTGTAATTTGGTATGGGTATACATATAAATCACGCCGACAAAGTAGTAAAATAAAATCATGAATTTTTTTTTTTTTTTGCCTTCCTCCCGTGCTCTTGTCGTGGTGATGTTTTTTTTTCTCGTCAATCCCATGGTGTGGGGTGTCGTTGGAAAGGTCGTATAAAAATATTGGGTGTTTGTGAAAACCATTCCACCAACCATTTCTAGATTCAGGGATCCGTTTGCGAAATATTAAGCTTTAACGTGCAAATTTTTGTTGTGTATATACAGTGTAATTCTTTATTATGTGCACATATTAAAATGAGGGAATCTATGCTCAATTTTATCGGCGGAAAAAGTGTAAATATTTTTTTATTTTTTTTATGGATTTAAAAAAAAATAAGTTCGCTTTTGTTACCCCAGTGTAAACAAAACGGTGTAACTTTTAAACTAAATTATCTATCACGATGAAACAAACTCCGTAATGATTGGAACGAACAGCCGAAAGGACCTTGAACTATAACAGAACTTGATTTTAACAGAATTATTAAAAACACAAAAAATCCTCCCATCGATATGCGGTCATTAAGAAGAATCACACTGTATAACGAAATTAAAAGGAAAACTATCACAGCTAAGTAGGTTCTACAAGTTACCGAGGAATAATCGACCAACTTAAATTTGCACTTGCAAAAACATGTTCACCTCCATACATTCCGTATGGGAGAACAAATTTTTTCAACTACAATGTTAAGTTTGTTTTTGGGATAAATTCATCCCAACTACGGATCCCTTTGTTAATACTATTATGTCAAGTAAGTTTTTAAGGAGTGAATAAATATAGTAATTTTGATAATATGCGTAATAATTAAAACAATCGTTTGAATCGATAACCATTTTATTTTTTAACATAACTTTTATACACATTCGCATCATATCCGAACATTTCAAAATCAACACCATATATTTCCAACAATTTATTCAGCAAATTTTTATCAAGTTGACTAAAATAATGCTTTAACAAGGCAGTTGTGTTCCTCCCATCACGAGATTGATTCATTACAGAACGTAGTTGTTTCCTCCTACGTTCACCAACCTTTATGCTTAACAAATGGCCAAGTCCTAATTGTTGTATTACATACATTGAATCTTTTGCCAATGTTTCGACTTTTGCTATTACGCTGAAATACACTGCACAAGGCGAACAAAATGTATGATACGGAGCCCAGTGTTCATTAAATGCGGATCGTGGAGAATTGTGTTGATCTATCAAATACTGAACGAATTCGGGGAATGTAGGACCAGAAGCTTTAGGCGCCCCGATAAGACGTTTTGTTCTTTTTCTATATTTTGAGATTATCATGCGCGCTAATTTTCTATAGTATGGCTTTATTAGAATCTCCAGCTTATCGCGATACGCTGATAATAACCTCGCAAAAGGATCCCGCACTACTAAAAGTGATATTACACCTGGTGTATTCAATGCTTCTTTTAGTTCTTTCACACTGGGGCGAGGAAACTTTTGTCTCGCTAAAGTCAAGGGTTGTACCTTACTTTTTTCCAAGAACTTTTTGTCGTATCCTCCTGAAAAGTAAATAGATTAATGGAAAATTTGGTATTACTGACATAACAAATATTCATAACTTTTCACCATGAAAGGTTATCCTCACTGCCCTCAAAATTAAAAACAACCATTGAACTTTAAATCGTTGAATCTGAGACTTCTAAACTCAACACCGTAACTTGCATAGAAAATCTTACCCAAAATATTGAAATAGTACATCCAAGAAGAACTAGCAGCTTTGAAAATATTGCACCATACTAGTTTATGTTTGTGGTCAACAAAGAACTCTTTGTTATTAATTGGTTGTGTGAGGAGTTTTCTCTTGTGACACACTTGATGAACTGTTTCTGTGCGTTTCTCCAGTTCTAAAAGCGTATCGTTGTCTGGCTCTGACCATACAACATTGCTCTCCGATTCCGACTCATCTTTTCCTAATGTCTCTGCACTCTGCAACTGTTATAAATAATGACACTGTTACCACTATCACCACACTAAAAAACTTGTCTGTAAAACTACTAGAAAATAGGAAAATTACCATCCACCTGCTGTAATTGTCAGGTAGTATGGACCAGTCCTTCACTGGGGTGTTCACACTGCTTTTGAATATTGTCATTTTCATAACAACCATGTAAAGTGTCGCCCAAAACAGAAATGCTGCGGTCTTTGCGCCGCATCTCAAATATACAAATGCTTTTGCTTTCATCCTCGACCGAAAACGTTTAATTGAGAATAACATTTGTAACCGTGTTCAGTAAATAACTATTTTCAGTGGACATTGTCACAAAAGTGTTAGCGTGGTTAGTTCATAGTCGCGAACGTATCGCTGCTAGATATCTATTTACGCAGCATCCGAGGGGTTGGGGGATCGTACGGAGCATGAGCGAATCTAATGATTTTCTGTTCCTGCGGGCGCGAGATTTAACAGCGTAGGTAGTACTGAAACTTTCAGCTAACTAGTGAGCTAAAATATTTATTATGAAATGCAATAATTAATATCGTAACACCGAATATTTAGTTTTCGATGTAAAAAAGTATTAGGAAATAACATGTCCAGTTTCTGCCCTCTGATAGATTAGATTTAAATGACTACGGTATTTATAAATTCAGTATAACTTGCGTAACATAAAATAAAAAACAAAATCAAAGTCATTTATTCAAACTAGGCTGAGATTCAACACTTTTCGAACGTCAAAATTACATAAGACAGCCCCCAAAACGCCCACCCTTCACCACTTCCTAGTGCTTTAGCTGGGAAGAAGAAGTGGCGCAACAAACTAGCCAGCAACACAGCTGTCTGTTTAGTTAGAAATCAAGCAAATGATTTAAAAAACAAAAAACCCGATTGCATAAACCTATAACCGAAAAGAGAAAAAACAAGGATTGGACCTTGTTTTTTGTAAGGTATTGCAGGCGGGGACAAACCTAATACCTGATATGGTGTAACTTTTTTTGTTTTTTAAATAATTGGTTTTATTTCAAGTTTTTTAGTTTTATTACTATATATATTTGGAATTAACTCATTACTAGCTTTTATTTGATACCAATAATGTTGAAATTTATTTAAAAAAAATCCTTCCCCTCCATTTTTAGGGTTCCGTACCCAAAGGGTAAAACGGGACCCTATTACTAAGGCTATGTCCGTCTGTCTGTCAGTCCGTCCGTCTGTCCACGGCTTAGCTCAGAGACTGTTGGTTAGAGAGGTAAAAAAAATCGTAGAAAATATTTTTTTTTAGGGTACATCGCCTACACCTACAGTGGGCATGGTTTTTTTGTTCTCGTCGATCCCATGGTGTGGGGTATCGTTGGAAAGGTCGTTTAAAAATAATGTGAGTTTTTGAAAACTATTTTTAGATTCAGGGATCCGTTTGCGAAATATTAAGCTATAAAGTGCTATTTTTTTTTAGAGTCAAGTGTCCCCCCCCCCCCTATACTAGCTAAATGGTTGGTTTTGGGCATGTGAAAAAATTCACGGCAGTAGTATACATAACGAAATTAACAGGAAAACTATCACCGCTACGTAGGCTCCACAAGTTACCGAGTAATAATCGACCAACTTAAATTTGCAGTTGCAAAAACATGTTCTCCCATACATCCTGTATGGGGGGAGAACATGTTTTTCAAACAATGTTAAGTTTGTTGGATAAATTCATCCCAAACTACGGAACCCTCCATTGTGCGTAGTCCGACACGCACATGGCCGTTTTTTTTTTACTTTCGGAAGCAACATTAATTGTTAATTTTTTAGGGGTATGAGGAACAGGGTGTAAAGTTCACTCATCCACCATAGAAAAGGGAGGATCCTCCGACCAGACGGGTGTTGTGTCTGGCGGGCAACTGCCCCACGATTGATGTCGGGTTCTTGTATATATGTCCATTGCACGGTAAACTTTTATTGCGCGATGCAGGATTTATGTGACGTCAGGATTTTTGTGTGACATCATGTCTTTGATGCGTAGTTCGCATGTGGCGATGTAGATACCGCCACAATTTCAATGGAATTACAAAGAAGCGCGCGTCTTTATTTGAAGGCACCCTTATTAATACTTACGGCTTATAACCTCTTATCTTCTTAACACCTCTCATGGGTTATATACATGGAAAACATGACGATACTTCACATCGAGAATTATTATTTCTCTTTAAATTTTCAGCTTCTCGTCGCCATTTCGAGATTGCTTTCCGAATGTTCGACCTGAACGGTGACGGTGACGTCGACTGCGAGGAGTTTGAGAAGGTGGCACTCCTCATTAGACAGCAGAGCAGCATCGGGTCTAGGCACCGAGACCACGCCAACACTGGCAACACTTTTAAGGTAAAACATCGTTACTATGTGGCAATACTGACATGTTATTTAGGTCTTTGTGAAATTTAATTGTTATTTTCTTCATAACGTATCGATGGCGATATAAAAAGTAAATTCAAAGTTTGGCCTAAAATTCATTCTGGTTTCTATTGATGTTATTTGACAGAGACATGAATAACAGCGAAAAGACAGTATATCTTGCAATGATGTCTTATGTTTTTCTCATGCCTAAACAGTAGTTTACTAACAGAGCAGTGATAGGCTAGTGGTGTGACCGTCGGACTGCCAACTGGTCTCGAGTTCGAACCCAAGCCACGCACCTCTGACTTGTCGGATTCATGTACATACATACGTATTGTATAACTATCACTTGCTTGAAAAACGGTGAAGAAAAACATCGTGAGGCAACTGCCTGAGAGATATTTCTCGGCGACATGTGAAGCCAAGTCAGAGATCACCAAGTTAGTCACTCACTAACCACACGAAAAAGAAAGAAGTAGTTTATTGTGTCTAGAATCAAACGGCTTCAACCATCTTACTGCGACACACATATTATAAATTAAAGTCGCTTTTCGTGTCTGTCTGTGTGACTGCTTAACCGATTTTGATTCGGTTTTCACCATAATTTAGATAATTTGCTCTGGAAGGTTTATGTGTACTTATATTATACATTATTATTATTAAATTTACGTGTAATAAAGAAATCTCGATAGAGAGGCGGGACACACTAGTTATGTTGAATACAAAAAGCTATTTAAATCTAACAGGGCATCAACTCAGCGCTGACGACGTACTTCTTCGGACCCCATCTCAACCAGAAGCTCACGATTGAAAAATTCTTAGACTTTCAACAACAACTTCAAAGGGAAATATTATCTCTTGAATTTCAAAGAAAACAGCCGGGTAAGTTGGTATTGTGATTACCTATACGGGTAAAATCTTATAGGGAACCAGCTGCGCCTCACGGTTTTACCTACGTAAGTCTCGATCCCATTTGAATATAGGGATTAAAAGTATACTATGTCCTATTCCGGGTCATTGTCTACCCCTGTGCCAAATTTCATAGAAATCTGTTCAGCCGTTTTCGCGTTGATAATATTAGTTTGGATAAAGCACAAAGTTTTTTGTCTGTTTTGCAAATGGTATCGGAAATTAGAGTAGTCGTGTATTATTTGGACTTTCGCTGATGCAGAAGTCCCAATAATACTCTACTTATAATTTTTTATCTATTAATTTGGGCATTGGTATTCAATAAAACGCTCTTGTTTTTTTTTATATTCGTGATTACTCCCTCGTTGTTCTACTGGTTGCAGGCGAGCATGAGGTCCTGGGTTCAATTCCCTGGTCAGGCAAAGTGTTATTAGGTTTTCTCATCTGAAGTTTCTCAGTAGTAGCCCGGAGTCTGGATTTCTGCCCGGTTGATGGCAATGGGCTCGCCATCTATTACATGGGACTTAAACATAACTGGCGAAATGTGGGTGTACTATAGGTACACTTCTGCCTTATCCTTCGGAGAATACAGGCGTGATGTTATGTTATGTTACTCGTGATTAATTTATCACTACATATTATAAAACAAAGTCCTCCGCCGCGTCTGTCTATCTGTCTGTCTGTTCGCGATAAACTCAAAAACTACTGCACCGATTTTCTTGCTGTTTTCACCAATGGATAGAGTGGTTCTCGAGTAAGGTTTTAGTATATAATAACCGACATCCACGCGGGCGAAGCCGCGGGCATCAGCTAGTTCTAAATAAAGAAGAATTCTCTAAGCATTGTGTGTGTTACTAATATATTATGTTAATAAATTACTAAATATAATCATACTTAATTTTTTAACTAAACTTTTTCAGATGAAAATGGTCGTATTACTGAAGCGGACTTTGCCGAACTTCTGTTAGCCTATGCAGGTTACCCAGCCAAAAAGAAGGCGCGAATGCTGAAACGTGTTAAGAAAACGTAAGTTTCCATTTTTATTTAATAATGCATTCTGAATATTTTTTTAACACATCCTTTCATTTTCCTTTACTATTTATTACCAGCCTGCTTCATCCCAATGCTGGGCAAAGGGCTACACGATAACTTCCAGCTCCTTCGGTTTAAGTCTAATGTGGACCATCTGTTTGTTGGTATAATCCAACTCTTTCCACCATCTGTCTCCTTCGACATGGTCTGCCGCGACGCTTTCTTGCTTTGTCAGGGCTCCATCTGTATCTAAAAAGTTGAAGTGATGTATAAATAAAATATATTATTCTTATTAATAGCAACGGTATTTATAGTATGTGATATGTTTTAAGTAAATTTTTGTGCCTTTCCTTAGTAAGGTTAAATTATTGTAAGCACAGCCCAGTCCTTCTTTGCTTAAACCATTCAGGGCGAATTCGACCATACTTTTATACCTAGTATAAGCCTAATCCGGCGATTTTTTATTTTTATATTTGATATATTTTCTGTACAAAAATTGTCAGACGTCAATTTTATTCCACGGAAAAAAAGATATCTGGCTTTGGTTAAATCAGCCCTTAATATTGTTTATTTTTACGATTCCAGTTTCCGCGATCACGGCGTAGGTATAACAAAAGACGATTACCTGAAGTTCTTCCACTTTCTGAACAACATCAACGACGTGGACACGGCGCTGACGTTCTACCACATTGCCGGCGCGTCCATCGACCAACCGACACTGCGACACGTGGCTCGGACAGTAGCACATGTGGACTTGGATCCTCACGTCATCAATGTGGTCTTCACTATTTTTGATGAAAACAGTATGTATTATTTTGTCCTTAATTTTTATTACTAGCTTCAGCTCGCGGCTTTGCCCGCGTGGAGCTCGGAAATTATCCCACGGCGCTCCCGTTCTACCGGGATAAAAAGTATCGAATAAGTAAAGATAAAGATAAAGATCAATTTATTTGTTTAAACATGTGTAACATGATACATGTGATACATGATACATGATAAGTGTAACAGTATCCGATATCTTAACCCAGGCAATGGTTTATCTGTGTGCATTTGATCCAAAACCGTTCAGCCCTTAAAGCCCTAAAAAGGTGACGGACAGACAAAGTTATTTTCACATTTATAATTTTAATATGGATGAGTTTTAAGGCAAAAAGAATCACACTGACTCAATTTTTTATTTTTAAAGTAGCTATATGTATACTCCTGCATCTTTAACATAAGAAAGCTTTTACTGCTTTATAATTAAATGAGTACTTGGTGTTCATTTCAATCAGTCACTAGTGATGGCGCATTTTAAGAGACGCAAGTGTCCCGCGCCTCTCAAAAGGTGCCAATTTAAATTTTATTTTGCGCTGGAAATTGTTTTTAAAGAAAGAAAGATTTTTTTTTTATTCTGCACAAATCGCATTTTTCGCATTTGGCGCCCCTTGCTATCTGGCGCCTAGAGCGACCGCTCCTCTAGCTCTATCCCAGGGCCGGCGCTGAATCGTCTTAAAGTCATAGATACTCGAAATTACCTTATTTTTAGGGTTGCATACCAAAAAGAAGAGAAGGAATATTGGTGAGACTTTGTTGCGCGTTTCATTTGTTGTACACGTTCAAACTAATTATCCTTCTCCTTTTGATTAGTTCAATAATATGGTTTATGAAATATTTTTTCCTGTATTTTTACATCATAACAACATCCAATCCGATCATTTGATGTTGTTTATAAGCAAACATACACAATCAGAATATTCAAAATATATAGTAAACCTCATTTATCCGTCCTTTTCATACCTTGTGGAATGCCACAACGAAGGTACTGGTCAATGGACCAGTACGTAAATAATTTACTGATGCTACTACTGATGTAAATACTACGTGTACTTGTTATGAATATCCTTTCTCATTTAGTCTCGTCTTTCGTTCTATAGTATCCTTTAGAATACATAAAAATGTCTTTACGATATAAATAAAATCTTTTTAATTCATAACTTATTATAATAAGTTATGAATTAAAGACATCCCACCTTCGATCCACAATAGCACTACCTAGATTAAGGATTAGGAACAAAAACAATTGCTTAAGTCGCCGCCGTTGCATATAACTTAATTATAAACCTTAACACTCAAACATAAAGTTTATTATCGTTTGCAATATACTTACTACTTCGATTAAAAAGTAAAGGTATTTTTAAACTAAGAACAAAATTATTTATGGAAAAATAAAACAACTTCTAAGCAGTAAGGTTGTAAAAACTGTTTCAAACAAAATATGATGAAACAAAATATTTTTCCAGCCGCTTTTGATGCGTTCATCAAAAATCTAGTACTATTGTTGATAAAAGCATCCCCCTACGTATAGCTAGAAAAATGTTAACAGAAAGACTCACTAACTTTCACTAACCCAAGCACGATAATATTAGATTCTAATTTAATTAACGTATTTTCGCAGTGGACGGTCAACTCAGCAACCGCGAATTTGTCGCAGTTATGAAGAACAGACTTCTTCGCGGGCTTGAAAAACCGAAGGACACAGGTTTTGTCAAACTTATGTATTCGTTAATCAAATGTGCGAAAGATACCAAACCAGCCATATTAGACTTTTAAAGATAATTTGTTAATAATGACCCTGTTCGATTGGACTACGCTAACGAGTTTGTATCTCGGCTAAAAGTCACTATACAAGTTTACACCTAGGTTTAACCAGAGATAGGTAATCAATAAATTTGAGGGGATACAGAGAGTTGATAAATGCGTCTTTCTGGGCGTTGCAATGTATGCCATGAATCCCGCCCTCCGCACGTTATCAATGTAAGTACGGTCTGACAAACAGATTCTTTAGCAAATAGACGGTCAATTTAAATTGATTGAATATTCAAATCACAACTTTCATTCTTTTTCCGCCGTATGAAATAGTTATAACACGGAAACTTTACATTTTCCTGAATGTACCTCGCTGTAACCCTCCTAAAGAAGGCCGACACGACTAACCCTTGAACCTAGGTGTATTTGACGTTAAGCTGTAAAGTGCTCAGTCAAAAGACAACACTACCCACTTTAGGTGTGTGGTAAAAAATACCAAGTTGTAAGATTCTGCTCCCAATATATAAAAGACCTTTATGAAATTATACTACTCTAAATATTTCGCTCAACAATAAAAAAATAACGATATACATCTGAAAATTATTTATCCTTAATAATCAATCCAATCGAACGAGTATAAACCTATTATATAAAGACATGAGCAAAATGTCTGAAGTATGTTAACAACAAAATGTATTATCGGGTGAACGTCCGTTTGATCAGACGTCCTATAAAGTCTTGCCACTGTGCCCGCACAGGCTCTTTAGATGTAATTTATTTGCGTTTATTTATGTATTTAACCGATTTAATGAAACGATACCTCAGGCATGTATTTTTTTAAATTAATTTTCACGTGACACGTGACACGTTTTCGTCTAGGAACATCACTAAATAAAATACAGACAATGCACGGTTTTAGAGTCTGGCAAACGAAAGTTGATCCTGGAAAAACGCACGAAATTTTAAAAAAACAGGACTGTTTGTCCCTGTTCAAAGTGTGATAACACGTTTTGATACTTGAAATTGTATTTTATTTAAATGAAATTAAATTTCAATTTAGAACACGTGTTATCGCACTATGTACAGGGATAAATAGTCTTGTTTTTTTAAATTTCGCGCGGGTTTCCAGGATCAGCTTTCGTTTGCCAGACTCTATAGAGGGATCAATAGTATGTAGATTTTACGTAAACATCAGGTCTTGTAAACATTTTTGAGTTTATTTAAGGTTCTTACTATAAAGTTTCTACTTGTAAATTTCTTAATTTTATGACAATAATGCTTCAATTAACTCATCTCGCACTCAAAGCATTTATTTTGATTAAATCATTTAGGTACAGGCACTTTTCAATTTTCAAAGTGCCCATACCGGTCAGTTAGAAGCTATTTGCTCGTTCCAAAGCGTTGTTTCTTATAGAGAAGAATGGGTACTTTTTGTTATGTCGTATATTTTTTGAATCGGTTAAATAATATCGAATATATGAATTTATGTTAAGTTATGTTGTTTTTAAGCTCTCTATTCTGGTCATAATAATATTTTAGTTATTTTTGAACTGTTTTCAAACTTTAATGTTTTTATTGTGTTCAATCATGCAGTTTTAAGTCAAATTAGTCATATATTAAAAAAAAAAAAATAAGTTTATATATTTTGTAAGTAATAGTTAACTTTGAAATGATTAAAATAATGAAATAATTATATAGTTATAGAGATATTTTAGTTATATTTCGTAAGTTTAATATTGTTACAGATATATTCTACACTGATCAGTATTTATGATCTTTTCCTTCAATCTCAATCAAATAAGAAATTTATGCTAACGTCACAAGTTTTTGTATAATCGTGAACTTTAACTCATATATTCTCGGCTTTAATACATTTTGACAAATCACTAACGAACCTCCTAATTTCATTAAAATAATATATTGAGGCTAATGGATAATTGTATTTTACTTATGCATTAATAACAGTAAATACGTATTATTATTTTAATAACATTTATTCACACATATTTATCGATTATCGCAACTAAATGGAGAGTTATTGGTATAGAATGCATCTCTCCTAGCATTTTTCTCTTATACAGCGTGTAACTAAAACACTGTCCGATCCGTAAGTATGTTGTTAAGAATCATGTATAGTCTACGTAGGTGGATTTCGGAAAGAAAAATCGCCGCATATTTTTCAAGGGGGCAATTTTACCGGGTTATTACATGGGGCGCGGGCGGTCGTTGTTTAGTGGGTGTCTACAAGTCATAACTTATGACCTCTGTAGAAAATTTGCTAATTTATAATAAAATTGGGCTAATTCTGGTACTAAAAACGTGAATTTCAAATTGTAATAACTTTTGTTTTTTCAATTTTTATTTTTTTCTTGTATCGTTATTGCAGTACCTGTGTACCCCTTTCGGATCGGACTGGGTTTTTTTTACATATTCTATATTTAGTTGTAAATCATCACATTTATAAAACAACGATTTAAGTATTTCCTGTACCTACTGTTATGTGATTTCTAAGAATAAATTATTTTTTTGACAGTATTGTTTATTTTTAACATTCAATTTAAAACATAATAAACACCATAACCGTTAATATAGTTCCGAGTTTAATAATTGTTTTTGGTTTTATTATTAAGTACCTAAATACTCAATTTTGAATTGGTACTTAATTTATTTATTTCTCCCGACCTAGATTATTTTTTTGTAAGAAAAATTAAAATGTATTTGTAATATCGCATTTTTCTTACGAATGATATTAAAAAAATCATTTCCAAAAACATAGTCCTGATGCGGTTACAATATTTTATGTGTCAACACAAATACTTATATGTTCAACGTTCTGAAACTCATTAGCGAGTCCACTGTCTCGTTACAAGTGCTGGGTCTCCTAGAAACGTCGCGAGATCTGACACAGACGGACTCGGGAGCATTGAACCGGTGTCGAGTGTTCCCGACTTCTCGCCTCAGTTGCCGCAGTGTTGCGGATCTCTGTATTGGCCCAGAAACAGCTCGTGTAAGCTCCGGCTTGTAAATCACTCGAAGCAAGAGCCGTCGAACCGACGCCCGCCGCCACGCGAAAAATAGATATAGTTTGATGTTGCTTCGGAATTATTCGAGATAATAGAAAACGGCACTGGCCGCACGACTCCGCGCAAGCAACCACGCCCCGCGCCCTCTGGTGAGTTAGCCCTTATATTCTTTTTCTTCCCCCACTCTCGTGCGCCCACGTGGCGTCTAACGTATAATTTTCCCCGTGCGCGGCCGTCCTTGTCCATAGAACAGGTGATTTATGCATAGAAATGTTGCCAAACACCTACGTTTATGCATTATGAAATGTAACTGACGGCCGATTATAAAGATATTGTTATAGTATGCACTATCACTGCGAGTGTAATGCTTTTGAACTGCAGTTGTTGTAATACGAATATTTTTGTGTCAGTTTTGCCTGGAACCGGTACTGAGAAGTGACGATGCCGGTGTACGAGCGGCCACCGTTTTGGCGAGTGCCCCACCAGCGGATGGATCCTGGAAATGAGCCCAGGGACTTCGGACAGAGGCGAAAAGTAAGAATATTTTGCATTATTATTATCATATTACCAATGTAGTAGAATGCAACTGGAATGAGGGTTTAAAATAATTATAAACCATGATTGTGTAACGATACCGAGTTATTTGTGGGACTAAAACTTACACTTTTGAATTGGTTCATGACGTAGGTATTTGGGTTATTTTGTTTTATAGGCAGTGATTGCCCAGATGTAAACTAATGGCAGGCTAATATTGGGTTGTGCAAAAATTCACGGTTAATTCGTTAATAACCTGTTAAGACTAAATAATAAAAAAAATGAATATTATTTGGGGTATAAGTTATTTACTTATCATATTATTAGGTATCGTAAAGTTTAAATTAGTTTTACACTTTATACACAAAACATTTGTAAATCGATATCACTTCACTTGTTAATTAACACAAAATTTAATTGCTTTGCTACACTAAATACAATTTCTTTTGTAGCAAAATCTTTGAATATATTAAATTCATGCTTTACTTGCAGTGTGTGTGTCGTATGTGTAGAAGGGTAATATATATTCTAATGACATACCACACTAGTTTAGAAGTCACATGCAAATTCCGTCTATGTTTTGGTTATTACTAATCATGATCAATGGGCTAAATATACGTCAATAACTTTATGTGATGCCAATACAGAGTCATTAGGTGCCTATTTATAGTAAAAGTCTGACGTAGGAAATAGTGACCAGTAATTGATGGCCTTTATTGCATACCTATCTGGTGAATTACCCTTACAGCTAGGTTTTTATTATTAGATGAACTTTGTATATATGTCTAAGAAAATATCACTTTTGATGATAATGTAATTATTTGATAGTAGTATGCAACATGATGAAGTATTGATGTGAGAAAATAATTTGAAAATGTGGGTCATGTCTAATGCGTCAATATATTGAGAGTAAACAAACAAGCCGAAGACTTGCCGGAATGGCTAGGTAATCAAGCATCGATATATCCCAGAATTTTCGTAAATCGAATTAGGTCGATTGCGAAGGCAGGCTTACATGCAGTGCAGAACTGGGGGGCAGGGGGCGGTGCGGATTTGCGGTGAGGCTAATTTAACGCGCACTACGTCGCGTGTTCCCGCCGCGCACACACCGCGTATCGTGCACCGTGCAGTGACACCGTGCGACACTGTGCCACACTGTGCCACACTCAGCAGCATGGGGCGGCTGCACACCTTCGTGGTGACGCTGCGCCGCGACTCCCGGGATGTCAACTGGGGCCTGCGCCTGGTCGGAGGCGCCGACCTGGCCACGCCGCTCATCGTCACCAGGGTATAGCTCACGTACTGCTCGCTAGCGCAGGCGGCGTCACTCGCGCGCCGGTGTAAACATGCCGGCGCTCCAGTCACCGCTCTGTTTGTAAATAAGACGCTATCCAGGTTAATCATAAACGCACACCAGCCGTCCTAAACTATACGTTTCATATAATTATCTCAAGAAACATTGAACATAGAATAATTGTCTCCTTAAAAAATATCAGAAGAGCCGACTTGGATTATTTACATTTAAATCCGGGACACAAAAATATTTATAGCGTTGTCAGTCAGTCTGGGACTTTACCCGCAAGCCGACAATTTGAAACACTTCAGCTATTTTTGTAATTCAAGTATCTGCTGAGCCGTTTTAAAATATCGGGAAACGGCTGTTGTTTAAACATTATCTAGAACATCATTAAAATACATGTAGAGCGTGGACGAACTCTCTTTATAACCGATATATTCTTGGATGTATCGTGTCGTTCGACAGCTGCCGACTACGATGCGACATGACCCCGTTATCTTAATCTCTTTAATTTAATATTTTTAGCTAGAGCCCAAAACTAAACGAATAATTTGTTAGTATAATGCACATCCCGAAAATTGTGCACATCTATTTAAGTACTATTTTTCGCGTACCAACCAACCTCGGCTGACTTACTAATGACCTTACCAATGTAGCACGAAGTATGCAGAAATGCAGCTTTTGTAAACCTGACACAGAAACCAAAAGCTATCAACTTTGATTTGTGTTCATAACATATACAAAGTAGGAGTAACCTTGCTTCAATAACATACTTTTGCTTCAAAAGTAAACTCGCTGCTGACGTTATTATACGTAAACCGCAAGTACTGACAATTTTAACTTTGTAATTATTTAATTTGTTACAAATTATGTAATTGTATTGGCGACATACTCGGAACCGCTTTCTAATGGCGAGCTAAGAATCATCCTTACTTTTCCATTGAAAAGTAAAATGGCTATCTCAATCACCAGGAAGTACTGGTAATTTATTTGCATATTAAGGCCCATTTCTTGTGACAAAATTAGCCGACGCGCGCTTCCGAAGCACTCCGGGAAATCCTCCTATCAACCATACAACAATTCACGTGACAACAGAAGCTAGATTAACTTTCGAAGGATTTCTAGACCAATTCTTACGAAGCGTTCGTTAACGCGCGTTACATTTTTTGTCATGAGGATTTTTTTTAAACATTACAAGAGTATATAAGTATACCTATGAAGGAACCTGACAGCCAGTTCCTATAAAACATACTGCCAGTAACAATAAGACATACAAAACGCCCATGAATAAATGACAATAAGGTAAGATTATGGTTGATTCTGTCAAATAGACCTATTTCTGTTTGTGTTGATGTTTATGATGATGCATCTTCCAACCAAGAATTATAACTCATCATTTCATATTTAAAGATGCTAAAAAATATTGCTATATTTTTTGCCTGCTGGATGCTTGAGCTATTTTTACCTATCGCATGCTCAAATTATGTATCTACTGAGTGTAAGAAAGACTGCACCTGCACAGCTCACTTCGAGTAAGATGTAGGAGGGTACTGAGTCATAGATCTTCGAATTGCATTCTGGACAGGTTGCCAGGTAGTTATCTCATTAGTACACCGAACAGATAATTTTTGTATTCGTTCAAGAACTATTCCACACCGAAGCTATTCAGATCTGGGAAAGCAATTATGCTACTTGTTCATAGCTGTTAGTGTGAGCATGGGCCTTAAGTGACAGCACCTCCAAAATCAATTCAAACTGTTTTGTACCCAATAAGGGCCCAGGACAACGTTAATCGCGGTATTAGAGACGTTTTTAGGTCCTCAAAAGAGTAAGTTTAGGTCACTTATAGAATTCCTTGAAACTAAGGTCATTAAAAATCTAAGCAATGATTTATCAGAGGCTTATTCTTAAATTTAAAGTGATATTGATAAACATTGTTAAATGTCATTATTATTGTGCTTTTGCTGCAACACAAGCATATGACGCATAGCATAGTGGAAATATTCTAGACCAATTTAAAGCTCAGTGCATTTATTTTTACATTATAGTATGTGGGGTGTAATATTTTTCTAATGAATCAGGCACACGTACTGTAGCCACGAGTACCTACTCGCATTGATTTGCTGTTATTTAGGTGTAACGAAAAGTCTTGCGACCTAAAAGATGTTAGAGCAGACTTTTCGTTACACCTAAATAACAGCAAATCAATGCGAGTAGGTACAGACAAACAAAATCGTAAAATATTAAGAGATAAGCTAGGGATATAATATAAAAAGAGATATTCCTTAGACCGTAAATTAATGGACACCTGCACTGCATGCTTAGCATGACCACAATAGAAACGGGTTTTGTCGACGGAAGAATAGACAGATAAACAATCACAATTTGTCATTTTGTCTATTCTTCCGTCGACAAAACCCGTAGAAAGCCCGTATCTATGGTTGTCATGCTAGGCGTGCTGGTAAGTATTTGTCCCCTCCTCTTCAAAATCCTACCAATTTAGGAAGATACGACCTTTTCTTAGGAGTTAAGAGGAATCATTCAGTCAGGCTCTTGCAGTCTTATGAGGTTTTTGTACTGGAAGGTAACAATAATCGCGTCTAATCAGTTTTATAAAAACGATTCACAACATGCTTGGTATTTTAGTCGTTCTAGGCAGGCAGGAATTATCATGATCCTTGCAGCAACCGAAAAACCTGCTGTTTTACCGGCAAGTGGCAACCCAACGCAGCCATTTGATGCAAATATGGTCCAGTCTCAGTAATCATTGTATTATTCTACCAGCATTTATTGCACCCACTTCTGTAGCTAGTATCTAAGCCACAAAACTCTGTTTTTATTGTAAATCTATTAACATTATTATGTTTTGACAAGCTTTATATTAGCTTGCTCTGTTCGTATGTTTCCGGTTACTTAATTGTCATCCATTTTTTAAACACTTCGTGGCATCCGATTGAGCTGAAACTTGGCATAGTTATATAACTACGGAGACATTTTGAAAAAATGATACCATGGAGCGGGTCTGAAGATGAAACCGGAAGTTGGCCATAGGATCTCCTCAATAGACAAGATAGCACCATCGTGCTTGGACTCATTGGCTATGTATTTGACCAGTGCTTTGACACTAGGTGGTGTTCTGATGATGGAGCCGGAAAGTGGCCATGGGAAAATCCTTTTTGGTTAATTAAGAGCTTGTTTTGAAAAAGATTTTTACCTATATTTTATTTATTTTATATCGAGTGAATCTTGACACGGTTTATTCTAGACTGGACGTCATATTTGGCCTACATAATATTAAGGCTGGCCACATAACATCTCGCATCTGTTTTCCGCCTTCAAACCGCTGATCGAGAAATGCACTTAGCAAATAATCTCCCGGTTGACCTTGACTGCCATAAATCTTTCAATCGCAAACACAGCCTTGAGCTCGTTCTTTTATTTAACGGAGCCATTAAAATGCCTTCATTACTTCCTCTCCATATGGCTAGGATGAGTCAATCGGTTCGATACATTTTAATAGAAAATTACAGTACAGAATTGAAAAAAGAATAGGTAGACTACACTTTTTTTTATAAAAAAATAAGCATTTTAACATTTGAGTAATTAGCAACTTCAAAACACATGTCAGTTCTTGGCAAAGAGTCCCAGCATCTGCTGATTTATGTGATTTCAACGATATGTAATAATTTAAAAATTTTATTTAACGTCCATGTCGTATTCGATATGAATGTCGAGGCCTTCCTAGACCTCATTGAGACGATATGAGATACATACACCAATTGAGGTATTTGGAAGGCAATGCTAAACGTATTTTATAACATCTTTATGGGTTGTTTCAATCGTGAGATAACTTTTAAACAAAATTGACGTTCGACCGTGTTTCTGTACAAAAACTGTCAATAATTCAAAATGATTCCTTGTTTAAAGATATCTGGCGTTCGAAAATCAGCCCTAAATCCTCCGTGTCATTAATTGCTCCTGAATTCGGTTTATTTTAATTTTGGCCCAAATAAAATGAGAATACATTATAAACTTTGGCTCTAGAAAGGAAATATTTACAGTCAAGTGACATTAATTAACGCATAGGCTTTTAATTAGAGCATTTGGCAACATAGACTTAATAAACCTTCTATGAAATGTTGAATGTTTCCTACCATAATGTATCTTTTTCAACCTGGATAGTTTTGTGACGCAAGCGCGTACGCGTCAACTGCGTATGAGTGTAATGCGGATGGACGTTAGCCAGCTGTAACGTTTTAAAAAATCTGCCAAACACAAAGAACTAGAACGTTTGACGTCGTCAGAAAAATTCACCACGACTTTCGGTGATGGATAAGAGTAAATTTAGATGTATGTCCTCGCCATTGACTCGAGGAAGTGTGTGATGGATTTGCGCAGGTCGAGCCGTCGATGCGACGCGGCCTCCATCCGATCCGTCAGTTGTTTTCAATAAAAAATGTCAGGTTGGCGCGGCGTCGCCGGCGGACGCATTTAGCCTGGCCATCAGCCAAACTCAGTGCATACGTCCCGCGACTCCCCTCCTCTACCACAGCTACAAGGTCGACCTAGTATACTCTATGCAATATACTACACCCTTCATTATGAGCCCTCCAAAATGATCCATCAGCTGGATCTCATATTTCTGCATTTGTTAACGGTTGTGTGAACTACTTAAAGGTATTTAGCGAGTATTTGGTTGACTTTGTAATACAAGATTACTTAGTTGGTATTTCATTCCTTTCTTCTTCTTCGTCGTTCCGTCGCTGCTGAGGATCGCGATCCGATATGTACGACATATCGGATACGTCCACATACACGTACGATATTTATGTGGACGACACATCTCCAAGCAATGCGGCCTTCCGAAGTGTAGACCACTCGGTCAACCACGCAAGTGAATTCCTTTACAGTTACGAGTAAATTCCTAACAACAAAAAAAAAATTGTAAGTGCTCTGAAAAATATCATAGAGTATATTCTGGAAAATAAACAAGGTGGCTGAAAACATGTTGACGTCTTACCCTTGAAGGTGACCGAACCGAATGGACGCAGAATGTCACGGCCCGTCTGCTAGCCTTCTATATGTGTCGCATAACCTGTAAACATTATATTATAAAACAGGCAACACCTATGCTTACGTCACTAACAATAGAAATTTTGTAAAAAAAAAAAAAACTACAGAAACGGTTGCCATTAATAAAAAAATTTAAAGCCCGTTGCGCAGTTGTAATGTAAGCCCGTAAAATCAAACGAACCTTTGATGTCCGATGGTTTTTCCATAGAATCCCAGTGGTGGAGACTTCAAACACCTCCATAATTTCAGTTTGGATAAATATTGGCACGTTGAGATTGACGCTCTTTGAACTACATATATTCATAGGAATATTATTTAGAAGTGAATCGGAACTCTCCGAGTCAACTTACGTGCCCAACAGACGGTACAGTAGGGATTATCTACACCAACATGGCCCGCCCCTCCAAAATTCAAAAAGTTTGAAAGTGTTTGTGAAATTATTTACAAAGCGCCACCAAGACTCACGACGCATGTGTGCGTAATGAGACGGCCATAAAACAAAACAAATCCACTAATTTGATGTGATTAAACGGGGATGTGACTACACACATTGAAACAGTAATTTGGAGGGGCGCGCCATGTTATCGTAGTTTTACTCTACACAACATGACAGTAGCAAACAAGAGATTTTCAGATCCTGAATTAGATTCGCAAGTGGTGCAATATGTATCTCCGCACAAAAATCTAGCTTGTTGCAAGATCTTATTCAGAACTAGCTGATACCTGCTGATATAAAGTACCTATCCTATAAATTAATGTAGGTGATAAACCTGATACAGCTGTGTCAAATTTCCTGTTATCCAAATAAGTTCAGCCGTTATAACGTGACTAATTAGTTAAGAAACTTCTAAACTCAACTTCCAAACTTTATGATATTAGTAGGGTATTTCCGTCACTAAGACTTTACTTTTCATCTCATTTCTAAGACTTTACTTTTCATCTCATGAATTCGCAACAACATATCGAACTTACGTTTTAATTTCCAGGTGACACCAGGCACTCCCGCGGGCAGGGACTTGGTCCGAGGAGACATCATCGCTAAAATCGACGACTATGACACACGCGACGTACGACACGAAGACGCGCAGAATCTCTTCAGGAATGCGCCCCAACAGATCAAGTTGGTAGTACAGAGGTAATGAGTTCTATGCACTAATAAGTATGTGTTGGTTTAATAATTGATTTGTTGCCAGTGATAGACCAAAGCATAATCAGCCTGTACATAGGCCTCGTCTCGGTGAGTGGGATTGGAACGTTTCGAACGAAAACAGAACGAATCCACCACGCGACCCCAGTGCGTGTTGGTAGATGTCACATGTCTCCGAATTTTTGGTTCTAGGACATGCCGGTTTCCTCACGATGTTTTCCTTCACCGTTTTAAGAGCAGTGGTGATGAAATAATTGACACAGATTAAAGTGCCTGTGACCTGCAACTTGTAGGCGCGGCCGTCACTACTGGAACACCACTGCTCTCTCGCTGGTGGTAGACCATACCTGGGCATTAATCTGGCACATCGAGCTTTAGAAAGAGACTGTCACATAGGTATTATTGACAGAGACGACGATCTCCAACTTTAAATATTTTTATAGTCGATGTGCCACACTTATGACCGGATATCGGTATGTAGTTGGTCTATCACTTGCAGCAAATTAATTGGTAAACCTGATTACATAATAAATTTTGCTGACCAAAATTGATCAGAATGCTACCAAAATCATTACAGAAAATAAAGGAATAATAAAATAAGTATCTCGAACATCTTAAAAATCTAAGTCGTGTATTCAGGAGTACCAAACCTACGCCCTCGAGCCGTTGAAGAGTAGGCCAAACCGTATATTTTCATCTAAACTATTGTAATCCGCCGTCTTCCGAAAAGGGTAGTAAACGATTTCTTGGTAAAAAACAAACAAGGTGTAACCACAGGGGCGGCGCAAGTGCACACCTATACTCGTTGCCTCGCTCTCCGGGCAGCTTTGTAGGCCGCGTGCCCACGCCTACCTTCTATCACGAGCTCGCTGAGTAAGACTTGCACTAGGTGTCATCCATGTTGCCCTTCACCTACTTGTTGATTTATGTTGCTGGTGATACTGAATATTCTGGATTTATATTAGCTTCGTCTAAGCATTGAAGAGCCTCACTTTTGAAATAGAGATATGTAAGGCAGTGCTGATGTTGCATTTCATGAACGCGCGTCAATAATTCCAATTTATATTATACCGTCTTACAATGACACAAGTTTCGTATGACGCGCTCAATAGCATTATCAATGTATAATAAATTATTTTTGCAAAGGTAATGACTATTAACTAAATATACGTACAATTTCAGAGAAATTATTATGCCCTTATTGTATAAAAATGTAAGATCAAACATTTTGAGTACATTACTTATGATTCAGTATCACATTGCATTTTGCAAGAGTTCATCGTTAAACTTTATATATGTATGCCTGTTATAATTTAGCCCTCTTCTATCTAAATCTTTATCCAAAAAAATATTTAAGCATGGGTAATTTATCGATGTTGTAAACAATCTTTGCAAATAACTATAATATTTATACACCTTGAAAAACTATTTGTTGTTGAAACAGACGTTCAGTTTTAGCTTCAGACTCCGTCAATATATACGTAACATCCTGTATGCTGTCGTCAATATTACATGCATGAACTGTACCTATCTATGTTTTGAAGATTGTTATGTTATGATTTCTTTTCTATCCATATATCGAGGAAACAATTTCTTTTATGTGTCTAGGTTACCAATTTGTACTAAATGCATTGCATAATTGCATCCTTCCTTAAATGTTCACATACACACTTACAACCTCTGGACAGATTCGAAAGCTGCATCCACACCGAAGTTTCTTTTTGTGAAGCAACGTTTGCAAGTGTTAGTGGGCAACAACGGATAACAAACATATTTCGTTTTTTTTTTCCTAGCCTACGCTGTCCCCCTCCTAGGCAAAGGCCTCCCTTCACTCCTTCTATATTTCGTGAGCCCGCACGTCCTCCTTTCAGTTCTGATGGAACCTATCCAGCTCGTCCAGCCATCCCCTACGTGGTCTGCCGCGACCCTGCCTCACTGTCTCAGGGCACGAGTTCTGTGCTATTTGGGCCCACAGTTTGTCCGGCATGCGGCAGACGTTACCTGCCTAGTCCCATTTTAATTGGGCAGTCTTTTGAGCCACGTCAGCTATTTTTGTTTTGGAGCGCAGTATTGTGATACGATCACGATCCGTTAATTTCGTAAACTTCCTAAAAGTTACTTAACATTATCATATTTAATATGTTGCTCTTCAAGAAGATTAAACTTCAGTGTGGATGCACCATAACATATTACAAGTTGAGCCATGAACTATTTCTTGGTTATTTTCGAATTAGTCCAGTTGTGGTAATTTGATATTTGATGCCGTCAATACATCATAACGTTGGCACTGCACCGTATTGACGTAATTCCATGCTCCCGTCATATTCATGTTGCACGCTGTGTAGGGACGTGGACCGCGACGCGCCGCGCGACTCGGCGGCTGCGCGGGCGCCGCGCTCGCCGATACCCTTCGCTGCAGCACCATACAGGTATCATTCACATTACATTTTATATTTGGTAAAGTTAAGAGCAATTGACTACAAGTCCCCCATTAGTCCCCAGTTCAATATTTATCCAGCCTATAAAGAAGAATCGTTGGCGATCCACAAATAAAAAATCAGATACTATTTTACCATTCATTTGTTATCACTCACATCCGATCAAATGTGACTGTCTTTAGTATAGAATGTGAACTTATCATTAAACTCAACAGCTGGTGCATAATAAATAACGTTATATAAATACTGCAATTGAAGCCAAAATAAATTATGATGCATCTAAACCAGAGCTGCCAAAAATATAAAGTCAATGACACGACCTGTCTCAAAGAGTTTAAATTCCACGATAAACTTGATGCGTCCGCGACAACTAAAACTTAAATTAGATCTCATTGAATGTATGAAAACATTAAAGAAAACAAAATGTCCCAGTGAAATAAAATCCCAAACGCAGCCGATACCTAGCTGAGAGATTGAGCCAAAGGTCAGTCTCTCATTGATTCTATTAAAAGCAGAGTATACAAAACGTTGAAATCGTCACTAAGATTTAACTAGATAGAATATGGAATGAATGTTAAATATATAATTATGAACTTGCACATGCAGGTCCTAACTCTGAAGTTCCATTTACGGCATGCAAGATTTTTGCCTGTGGCATACAATGATGTTGAAGCAACAAATGACTAGATTAGATGGTGTAACTTTTATTGTTGTTTCAATTTATGGTAGGCCACAAGTAATTTAACCGCACCGCGTAAATCAGGCTTCAGGAATTTGTTGCGCTTTCCGCCTTCTGTCTCCGGTCCTAGTAAAATAGGTTATCACTGACAGTCCACGTGCCAGTGATTATTAAGGACACCGGTATCAGAACCAATGTGCTATAAATGTAGCAGAGCTGGTCTTTCAACTTTTCAATAATCACAGATTTCTTAGTGACCTTTGAGAGCATTCTGTAGGTACGTTAAAGGTAACGTAAAATACTGTGATAGAACCTCGTCTCTTGTAGATAGCATTTAGTGGTCACGTGTTGATGTATACCGTGTGTTTGAAGGGAAAATAAGTGTTTCCCCGAAGATCTGTCATAGGCATAGCACAGAAAGGGGGAACGAACAGTTCAATGGAATACTCTGAGCTCGTATGTGCTGACGATGCGATGGTCACCGAGGTTTTAGTCGGTAGAAGTCCGACATAATCCTCCGCCTTACCGAGACGGAGCGTATCCACGAGAGATTCCGCACGACATTTTCCTGTTTAGGTCGGAACCATAAAAAGGTTTCCCGTTTACACTGGTTACTCTGTCTAGGCGACGCAGATAACGGGCCACATTCCTTGGCCTTTCTTACAGAAACTATCACATTTTTAGGGTTCCGTACCCAAAGGGTAAAACGGGACCCTATTACTAAGACTCCGCTGTCCGTCCGTCCGTCCGTCCGTCTGTCACCAGGCTGTATCTCATGAACCGTGATAGGTACATAGTTGAAATTTTCACAGATGATGTATTTCTGTTGCCGCTATAAAAACAAGTACTAAAAAACAGAATAAAATTAATATTTAACTCCCATACACCAAACGTGATTTTTTGCCGTTTTTATAGATAATGATACGGAACCCTTCGTGCGCGAGTCTGACTCGCACTTGGCCGGTTTTGCTTTACACACTAAAGATTTACACTCGTTACATTTTTCTCAGGACACCAAGTCCGCAGCAAGGCTGGCGTGGTCAAGAATCGCAGCAGAGCTGGCGTGGTCAAGAGTCACAGCAAAGCTTTCGTGGGCCGGAATCACTTCCGCGCACGCCAATCCCCCCCTCGCACGGCCCCGCGGGCCCCGCCGGCCTGCCTTACTATAACTCCTACCCGCCGCAGATCGAGGGAGAGTACAGGACGCTACTGCTCACGCCGTCTTCTATACGCACCGATGATACCTTTGACGAGTCCATTCAAAGCCAGGTGAGTACTACGAGGACAAAAGAACGCCTTCAAATTAGATGTAAACAATCACGCGATGGCCGCGCGTTAGCATACGTAACTTGAAGGCACATTGTAATAGTGTTAGAATGTAAACCAGAAAGCGTAGCGTGGGATAAGTTGAACCGATGACCTGAAGATTGCGGGAATCCGTTGCTTGAAGCACAGGACAGGTCGTTGTGGCGATACTGAGGATAGGCC
Organism: Lithophane leautieri; assembly: GCA_949152455.1. Classification (NCBI taxonomy): domain Eukaryota; kingdom Metazoa; phylum Arthropoda; class Insecta; order Lepidoptera; family Noctuidae; genus Lithophane; species Lithophane leautieri. The sequence goes on along the minus strand of OX424463.1, from coordinate 11,693,401 downwards.
TATGTCCAGCAGCGTCTGTGAGCTGAACGATGACAATGTGTATATACTTCCCGCATCTACCACTACTTGACTACGAAGTACGAAAGGGACTAAGAAATTCAATGCACTCTAGATTTACTCAAAATTTATGGAAAGTGTAATTTCCTTTTGGACTTTTAGGCTCACACACACATCCTCGGCTGCGCCGCTGTCTTTATTTCGGGCTTTAAACATTTTCTGAGCCTTACGCTCGATGGCACGAACGATGCACACTTATGCCTAATAGTTTCTGTAACTGTTTTGTAACTAGTAAAGCGCTGTTGTTATACAACAGCGTTTTACTAGTTACAAAACAGAACGCTGAAACACGAAAGAGGGCCTAGACAAGTGACAATCGCTTCCAAAGCGTTTCGTATTTCTACAACGACTTTCAACAAGATTGACATAAGCTTTTCGATAGCTTTTGTCAGTCCTATAGATTTTTGCCTTTTCCATCATCGTTACCGCTGATAGAATGTCACTTTGTCTAGGCCCTCAGACATAGAGTACAACAATATCTAGATTGCGGTTAGTCGATGACAACTAGGCTTTATGGATCGCCTCAAAACACAATCGATGATCTTGACGTTTAATGGTCAAACAGCGATCAGCTATCGATGGATCGATAAGGACATTAATTTCACTGCATGGAATTAGTAATTGAGACAGCAACGCCGTAATGTGCATGAAATTAGAGCTTTTAATGATACTTCTAAAAAGATAAAAAAAACTATATGCACGTGTTCCTGAGAAAAAAAAAACTTTCTTTCAAAGTTTTTTCTAACCCACACCGTCAATCTACGTCGAACAACAACAGTCGACGACCATTGTTTAGGAGCAGGACCCAGTTGCTATGATGGTGCATGGACTAGATCGGAATAAACGGTTGATGTTATCTATGGATGTCGATCAATCGCTATTTAGTTGCACCTTTAAAATAAGAATTGTTTCGCCTCAAATATTTTTTGAAGATTTTTTTAGGATTCCGTACGTCCGAATGAAAAAACGGGTTCCGTTTTTTCATTCGGACGTACGGAATCCTTATAGGATCACTTGTGTGTTTGTCTATCTGTCGTCTGTCACAGCCGATTTGCCCCGCTCCTGGACCGATTAAGTTGTTTGGTACACATATGTGACCCAAACACAAACGTATAACGTACACGTAAATAAATGAATTTTGAATATGGGGACCACGTTTGGGTGAAAGTGAAAATTTAAAAAAAAAAGTTTTGCATGTTGTACCGTTTGACATATCAAGAATGAAAAGAAATAATGAAAGGACTTGTTATGAGGATTCCAATTTTTTTTTTAAATATTTTAATATAAATATTTAAAAAAGTTAAAGTAATAAAAACTAAAACCCAACTACGCCTAAAAAGGTATAAACAAGACACCACAGACAGACAAATTAAAAATCCGGAGTCACACGTGTTAGGGCATAAATCGGACAAATTACGTGTGACTCCGGATTTTTAATTTGTCTGTCTGTGGTGTCTTGTTTATACCTTTTTAGGCGTAGTTGGGTTATAGTTTTTATTACTTTAATTTTTTTTTTGTCTTTTGGGGTTATTATATATATATTTTTGAAATGTGCTCATTAAGCCCTTACATTTGATACCCAACATGGTACGAGAAGACAATTTTTTTTTTAAGTTCCTGACTTTATTTCCTCTAGAGGGCATCATTTTTAATTTAATCTGACGTCACATAGCCTATAACCAGCGGACGATCAAGATGCTTCTAACGATACCTCATTTGTCAAATTGTGATGAGTGGTTTAGAAGATAGAAGGGAACAGATGAACATACTTACATACATACATACTTACATACATACATACTTACATACATACCGGTCAAAATCATAACCCTCCTTTTTCTTCGCCGTAGTCGTCGGGTAATAAAGTTATTAAAGATAAAAATGGATGGAAACTGACCATTCCCCTATCCGAGACTGAGGAGCCTAAAATCTAGAAAAATATAAGTAACTACAGGGTATAGTTCTATACTTATAGATTACAGGAAAACCTATAAGAAGTCTATGGTCTTTAAATAACATAGTAAATCACTCAAAACTGTGCGTACAACGTTACATTTGCAGTTGGAATGTTGGAATGTATGGAGGAATGTTGGAATGTAAGGTTTTTCAACTACAATGTTAAGTTTTTTCATGAGATAAATTAATTCTAACTACGAAACGCTTCATTTGATTTAGAATTCGACTTTCTACTTCAATTCAGGATCGTAAACTCAGTTAAGCGAAGGATACCTAATTATTTTAAACTGAGATCGTAAGATTTAAAAAAATTATAACCACACTTCATCATTCGCATTTTGATGCTGTGCCAAATGGTAGGCAGTTTTCTAATAAATTTCATCGCGTTGCTAACGCCGAGTCCTATATATTGGAATGCTTAGCATTTTTATTAGGTAGGTACTCGAATAACTACTCAACCAGCACCGTGAAAATTCTTTGTTTAATCAGTTGTTAATATTGTTAATATTATTCTACCGCATTTGTGTCGACGTTACATGTATCCTTGATTTTCAACAAATAGGTTAACAGTGTTATGCTAAACTAAACGCGTGACGTACCTTGGAGACCCGCCAAAATGTTATCGTCTAATGATGTTAACTTATTAATTAGAACCACTCGGATTAGAACACCGGACAACATTGCCTATACACAACTTTACAGCTACAGTGAAACGAAGTTACTGATATGTAGCTATAATTCATCGAAGTTTTAGAACGTTCCCGAGCTAGGCTAAATCGGTTTCTGAATCATGAATCACAATAATAGACGATCGTTGCGCTCGTATTTCTTATACAATTTGCAATAGAAGTAGTCACTGACTTCATCGTCATTGAACTCTCTTGTATCAGAAAAACACATTCACGAAATCGGTTGGAATGCGATTGGTTGAAGCGGGCGCTGAGAATTCGACGAAACTTTTCTGCTGAAACCATAACACACTCCAAGTTTAACATACACTCAACAACTATATATCATAGCCCTATTATTATTGCTTATAAAAATATTTGGGAAAAACATATAAATTATATGTATTTATGTAGCGCAAGGCTCTGCGGCCGCTTGGGAGGTTTTCGCCCACGCTGACGCCTAATTTCCCGCCATATTTCCAAAATAGAATGCATTGAAATCACGTTGTTTACTCGGGAGAGGACGACTGGAGCGGCAGTCCGCGATCATACTCTGCACGAAACACGTCCGCGCAACTGAGTGCTACCACGATGGCCGTCAATCCAAATTTCTTCCCCAACGGGTACCAGGATCCCATGCACCCCGAGGACGAGGTCACTACCAACTGGGTGCGTGCGACTATTACAAATAACACTAGAACCTCCTACTACTCTACTAAAATCTTCATAAATCTTCGTAACCAAAATGTGTTGTGGTAAATTGCAAATCATGTGAAACGTCAGCGATTCAGCCGTAACATGGGATGTTGAAGCATAATTCTAAATTGGGAGCACTTGAGACGCGCGTTGTGTTACAAAATATGTGATGTAATAACTGAGACGAAAGCTTTACGATGTAATTTTCCGGAAAAATCGTAAGTGATTTCACAACAGGATATGAGTTTTATGACGTTATGAAATACTATATCAGCAAAAGCCAGAAGTGTGCTTTTGAATGTTTTTAATAAAAGTAACTTTTGTTTTAATGGGCCTCTGAAAGATTCCAAATATTCAGCGGTAACATACTGTCTGTTTTGTGTTTAAATTGGAGGCTGTGATTTTATCACCCCACAAATGCCCACAATTTTCCGTTGATCTTCATTTGCACGTCAAAAACTACCGATATTTCTTAAAGAACCTTTTGCCTTTTTCTTAAATAGTCAATTTTAAGCAGACATATTATAGATAAGACATATTTGAAAGGAAAATCTATAAAAGGAATCCTTTATAAAATGGGTACTTTCCTATTTTTCCAAAATTATGTTTTGGTCGGATTTTCATCTTCGAAGATTCGACAACCCTCTTTGTCGACCCTTTTGATATCAAATAGCCAACTGTGAAGTAATTTTGGCATCAATGTCGCGTCACATTTTTACACCCACTTGATCTTTCAACACGAATATGTAACGTGATTGTTACCATATGCAATGTTGACGAAGATTAGTCTCCCTGCCAAGATACAAAATTCGATACTAAACCTGAATGTAAAATGAGTGAAACTGAGTGAAGCAAATGAGAATTCAGAGGAAACTTAACATAAATACACTAGCAGTATTAACCTCTGCTTCGTCATCATCTACAAACGCTTTAACGTCATCGTGAGCTGCTTGATTGCAACACAACACTGGACCGTTCTTATTCTGTACCAGTATTCTCTTGCTACTTCAACTTCATCTTCTTTCTTCCCTATGACACGGTTAATCACACCTTTGCAAGCTAAACTAAAGGATCCCTATTTTTATAATCTTTAAATCGCGTCGGTAATATTAGGCTTCAATACCGGACAATTGGACAGTTATTGTGCAATAGGTACCTATCCATTTAATTCCAACCACTCATTTTGGCACTTACATATCTGTTCTCGATAAATTTACCATTGATAGACATTTATGGGCCATGAACGGACTATCTATTTGAAATTATTGGTCTTGGTAATGAATGGAAATCATTACTGAAATATTACCATTTTACCAACCAAACGTATTCGACCAACATACTCGTATGTAGAACCTTGCGTCAGTGGCGAAAGCCCCCGCTTTTGTAAACATCGCCGCAAATAAACGAAGCTTGTTGTTTGCTCATTGCCACATATACGATACTAACGAATGCTTCGTTGAAGTTTGGGCTATTCCAAGAAAATATTGCTTCAAACATGTTTCGTCAAGTCATTTATCCAAATCTGTCCCCCTTATATTATTGCTGTGTCCACGTGGCATTAACAGTCTACCGACCTGAAGAGAACTATCGCTGATCATCCGCAACTAACCACGGTGCCAAATATCACAGACCCGTAAATATAACGAAATCGTGTCAGAATCCATATCATAACCCACATGGAATAACCTCGTGTTATAATTAGACGCGACGCCAAGTACGCCACGGAGTTTAGCGGTTAATCTTTGCGGAGATATCCAACATTTTTCAGAGAAATAGCGTCTGATTTCTGTCAGACCCTGACTGATGTATGCACGTGCCGTTTGAAGGAAAACGTTGGTATTTTGATTGGTTCGTCTGCGACCTTCTAAAAGGTCACTTATGTGTGACAAATATATGAGTTTATTTGAATATGCCTAACCTCAGTTAGCCGAAGCAGTAAACCAAATTACAATTTATGTTTAACGCCGTTTGTTTTACGCTGTTGTGAAGTTTATGTGCCTACTACGTGAACTATTATTAGCGTGTGATGTGAGCCAACTATTCTAGATCATGGTTGTATATTTGATACAAACATCATTCGACTTTTCCATTTACAATTGTTGGTCTGAGTTACAATCTTATTACAAGACTGGATATAAATTGAAGGCCTTAAAATATCTAACGTATTACGGCATTGCATGGTACGTAGGTTAGAGAGTCTCATGTAAATAAGTATCTAACCATGTGTAAATACTGAAATTATGTTTCAGTATGCGCATTATTTATTCGATATGAAAAATCAAATCTCGCTAGTACAAGGTTAGGTGGTAGGTTTCTAGTGAACTCCTTGCTATTCAGTCCTACGACAGTTAGCTGGACATGTTCGTTCCAGGAAAGACTTCTGCTACTACGCGAAATAATTCACATAAATAAACCACATACTTAATTGAACTAAAACAATTACTGAACGAAATAATTACTGTCGAAGCAAAAAAGCAATTCCAGGGCTTATCGCTGGTCCGATAAGGACCAGGCCCGGGTCGATGGCGCGTCGTGTTCCACGCGCGCCTCAAAGAGATGTCAGCAAAAATGACGGGGTCCAATAGGACCGATGCCTGCCAGGGTTGCGGGAAAGTCCGAAAGGGATACCGGGACCTTGGCAACAGGCAAATGAAGGAACACGGGTGGGTTTTAGTCAGTAAAAGTCTGACACGCCCTTCCGCTCCGCCCAGAGCGGGAGAAGTCATTGGATGATTTCCCACCCTCAAAAAAAAAAAAAAAAAAAAAAAAAAAGGGCTTATCGCTGCGGTGTTGAAATAAGTTTTCGACGATGATGATCATAATGACGGAGGTTATCTCATCGATGATATTAAATAGTTTGAAGCCAAATCGTTATTCTTTATTTTGTTGGACAATGCAACGTGGAAGTTCTCTCAATTCTCCTACTATATACAATTCTTATGATAATTGAAATAAACATTCTTATTTTGATTTATTTATTATTTCTAGCCGTACCGCACGACGCCTCTCGTGCTTCCCGGCGCCAAGGTCCGGCGCGAGCCCGGCCCCACGGAGAGCTACCTGCGTCACCACCCCAACCCCGCCATGCGCGCGCCTCCCAGCCACGACTATCGCGACACCCTCATGAGACAGAAGGTAACATCTTTAAGCAAATACATCTATCTATTAAACATACAGTACGTGAAATCAAGGGAATGTAGCAAGGCTTTTGACACAGTAGCACAGACTATTTTGCAATGTTGTTTCAGATATTTATCTTTGAAATAAATCGGTTTTGATATAATTATGCACACTTCCGTGGTTTTACGTCCTGTTGGTTTCCTAAGCTACAAATAGTTTTGGAGATCAATTAAAATAGGGATTGCCATAAGGAACCATTCTTGGCACACTTAAGTGACTTTAGTTTGTTGAGGAATCATTACGACCAAGGGATTTGTGGTTGAAGTGTGAATCCAAGTAGCTGGCATAGCTTTAAAACTCCAATGTAAATTCGACGTTCAAACCATTTTCGTAAAATTTCACTGTAAATGATTCAAGCACCGATAAACACAGAAACCTAGTTGTACACAAATGAACAGTCAAAACTAAGTGGCTTTTATCCTGAGATCATTTCAAAAACTGTCTTCGTAATTATAAAATACACTATAGTGAACTTTGAAAACATTTCAACTCTCTCTCACTAGCCATTTGGAAATATTTATGACGTTATGAAATGGAATCCCACTTGGTAGAGCATTAGACTGTTGAATCAAATTATATTTTTACACGCCGCATTGCTGAAAATACATATTTACGTACTATGTGGGCTATATTTATTTCTCATTTCATTGCTATTTGTACGGTATGTACTGGTGATGATAAGGACCGCGTTCAATAGTAAATTACATATAATTGAACTATTCATGGTATAATTATCAGGATAGTGGGAATAAAGTAATATTTTCCTTTCAGATGTTTCAGTAAATTACAGTTTTCGTTGCTTTAGGACCTAAAATGCAAGAATTTGTAGATACATTAGATATTGCACGTTACACGATACACGCACGAACATTGCACGCACACACACAATTCACTGTACCATACACACTAAAACTATACAAAGCAGCTTAGAACTGTCCAAATTTAGAAATAATAATAATAATACACACTCATGTTAGAATAAGAAGGAGCTAGCTAGAGATTCAAAAAAATAAGTAGGTAGTTACTTTAAAAAAACAACTGTCTTTTTGAGATTACTTTAATTGCTAAAATAACTAGTTACATATTTTTATTAAAACATTGCAGTTTTAAGTTCTTCCTTCTTATTCCCCACATACATTGGTATAAAAATTAACGTTAATGTAACGTAGCGCACGGATTGTATAGTACAATAGTGTTTTTCATAAAAACTCAGGTGGCAGAGTCGGTGTTGCAGCGAGTGGTTGGCGAAGAAGCGAACAAGGTGGTGCACTAAAAGATTGTGTGAATAGTATCAGCTTCAAGCATGGCAGCGACAAACTTCTGTTACGAAGCCGGTCGACATAACAAACGATATCTTGCAATTGAATTAGCATAATTTTTTTGTTTTTTTTTTGTTTGGTTATATTGGTATATTATATTACATTCAAATATAATTTCCTCATCTCGTAATCTCTTGCAAAGTATCGTCGATCTCATGAACTCATATGTCTATACGTCATCTTGTTTGAGCTTTTATGACTTGAGAGGGTTTATTTTCTGACACGAATAAGTATAAGAGAGTAACTACTTACCCTTTTATTGTACTAGGTGTAGATCGAAATCTTTTGTTCCTTGAGTCAACTGCTTTCGCATGTTATAATTTGCTAGTCATCTAAAAATAATTCGTCATAGCGGTAGTTGAAATATCCTTGAAATTGATTTAAAATCATGCAAGAAAAAATAACCACCCCGTCGATTGACAATTTGATTTCGATCTACAATTTTAAGAAATTCTAAAATTTACATTGCTATTTCCTTTCCTTTGAAACTTATCTGTTAACTGTAAAACAATTGGTGTTTTAACTTCTTTTAAAATGAGATCTTTTGTAGCTGCTCTCTCACACATTTATTGTACTGTCAAGTAGTCTAACTAAGTATATTATACTAAAAGATTGTTCAATGTTTGTATCTCTTCAGATGGTGCACAAGCAGTTCAACTCTCCCATCAATCTATACTCAGACCAAAACATCGCTAACTCTATCAGGCAACAGACCTCGCCGTTGCCGTGAGTATCTGCATAGGCACTGATATTTAAAATAATTAGTTCAATAAATTTAGACTAAATAAAATTACTAAGTTGGTCCACACTGACTCCAGATATAAGAATCTGGAGATAATGGAAGAGGCCCTCTGCCCAGCACTGAGATATTACAGGCTAACAGATAGCTAACGTTAAGTAAATCTAGCATCCGTCATCTCACACTACACATATCTTGGCAATGAATTTAAACAACATGGACGAATGCCAAGGCCAGCGTTACATAACAAAATCCAATTGTCAAAGTGACGGAATTTCTGTAAATACGTTTTCTTTAATTTAATATGATATGAAACAAAATATCCCCTGCTTTAACGCAACACAATACAGTCAAACGAGACTTGATGACATCTCCAAGAATAGTATTTTCAGTGTGGTTTAATACCCGTTATATGAAGAAATACATCGGAGGCATAGAGTAGATGTTATATTCAAATAATAATGAAGTATTTCTCTGCTTACTTAGCGCTAACGGCCATTACGGGCGGCCGCACGTTGTCAAGAGGCAAGTCTTTTACTAGAACGCCGCCAAAACAACAGTCGACGCCTATCCTCATGATGCATTAATGCTTTATTTTATTTTTATTTGCTCTTTTCGCATCTTGCCAACTTGGTCTCTTTCACTCCACGCTCAGTTCTTACCGTCATGCATGGAGCCGACGTCGACATGTTGACAGCTATTCTTCGTGCAGGAGTGCCGAACATACATGAATGCGCCTCCTCATGCGCCCCACGTTCACGCGACAACATTGTGTGACCACAGTGTGGCGATCACTATTACACAAAGTAGTTGTTAAGTTATTTATACTTTATTTATATACTGGAACTAAATTATATAATTAAGGTAGAGGACTTATTCTACATAATTAATGTTAGTATTTTTATCGACCTTTCCTTCCTGAAAAACAAACAAAACTAAACTTCCGTTCGTACTAACCGCTTCCGCGTCCCTCTAACGTTGTACGAGTCGTATCTAATATATTTTCTCTCTATTATTGTGTTGCGCCCGCTAACCGACTAAACCCTAACGCCCCACCTGCCGGCCCGCCTCGACCGACAGTCACAAGCCCACGATGCCCTACGACCCCGCCAAGTCCGAGACGTACCGCGCGCTGCAGGAGGACGGGCTGGGCGACGTCGTGCAAGAGGTGCCCACGCCTGTCACCACCAAGGTGTTCACCGCGCCGCTCAACAAGGTGCGTCTAACAATCCATGCATTGCTATATTAAAAACCTTAAGATTTTCAGCGACTCAAAAACGCGCTTGAGCGCTCATTTCTATATTATCTGTTTTATGATGGTTTATACAGATTGGTGAAACGTAACACACGTTGAAACAAATTCGCCTATAGTTTGACCGATACCGCTGTACCGCGCATTGGGTATGTGTCAAACTGTAGTCACATTTCATGTTGCATTTAATAAATTAGGACGACTTATTAATGTTACATTTCACCAATCTGTAACCGGCATTAGATTTTGTTCGAACTTGGGTTTATAAAATGAAATTTTGTGATGTTTTTGTGAGGTTTTATTTTGGTCTATCGAAGACACTTTTCAGTGACACAATTTGTAAGACTTTGTGAATGATGAAATTATTTATATCTATTAATATAATTATTTGACATGCTATGAGAAAAACAAGGTTAACTGTTTGTGCTGCTAACGCCACTAGCGATGACCTTGACTTCAAAATGATTCCTACACATATAAAATTAATGATTTCAGAGGCCAGCGCCAATTCCGAGACCGAAGCCTGAAGAGAAACCGAAAGGAAAACAATCGACCTTCGTAAGTGTACATGCGCATAATCTAATAATAATATATGTATCTAGGTGCGCCCCGCGGTTTCACCCGCGTAAGTCTCGTTCCCGTGGGAATATCGGGATAAAAAGTATCCTATGTGTTAATCCAGGTTAAACACTATCTTTTTGCCAAATTTCATCCAAATCCATTCAGCCGTTTTTGCGTGATTGAGTAACAAATACACAAACTTTCACATTTATAATATTAGTAGGAATAGTAGGATAATGTGATCGTGAAAATTGCCTTCTGACATTTATATGAAGTCTTAACTGTTGGTCTCAAACATTAGTCAGTCGCGCAGTCTTTTTCTACCAAATAGATATTGAATATATCAATGTTATGGACTACAGTGTTTTATCCCCAGAAAGACAAAGAACCGAAAAAAAAAACTTTACAAAAACATTTTCAAACGAATTTTCATGACTACCATTTTTATATCCAATATTCCAGCTGCAGTCTATTTAATATTTAGTAGCACATAACTGTTGTGCATTAAAGTACCACACTGTTATGTTGTTTCAGGTGAACTCCTTACACGAAGAGCACATCCAACAGTCGAACTCGTTCAAGCGCCTCATGTACCACGTGCTCGGTGACACTGATTTCTAGCGGCGCAGCACTCTCCGACATACTATCTGCCGTCATAGTGCCTATCCGAACCATTATGGCAAACAATCTACGAAACATACCCCCAATGTGTCAGTAACTTAGTCATAACTAAAACCATGACACTTTCAACAACATCCACTGTCACACTACGCAATCATATCTTGCGTTTCGTGTAGACTTTGATATCAAAATTGCAGTTTGTCACATCAACAATGGACTGATTTTTAGAACGGTTTTACGGCGGTTAGCTGCAGGCGCCAAATAATAATAGACGTAATGACTTGTTGGGTTAGCAACGAATAAGACTAACAAAATTAATTTTAGGAAGCTATTATAATAATGCTCCTGGCAGTGTGTAATATTATTTTTCGGTGGATTTAATTATTCTAATACTCGAGTATTAGTGATATAATTTATATTTACATTAAGTAGAAATGTAATGTTTATTACTAAGTGTTGATTTTCTGTTTGCACAGAAATATATTGTTTATGAATACTTATGAGAAATGTTGAGTGTACAGTCTAGTCACTGCGACCCGAGCTCCGGTCGTACCTACGAGAATGAAATTCGATCAACCTTAAATAAATAATTTATTTTTATTTATTTACTTGTTTTTATTTTATTGCAAGTACATTCAGGATCAATTAATTGTTTAGCAGATTGACATACTTATTCAATTTGCCGTGTTATTGTATAGCAATTACGTGCGACTATCAAAGAATGATATTGTTGTTTGAATATACGGACAATTTAAGTTGATATTCAATTTGCTAAGCACTCATTTTCCCTGACCTTACATACACAAGTTTAAAGGTACTTAATAACAACAAGATTAATTTCAAAATAACTATATTCGTAACCCGAAGTTTACTAACGATGTTTACACAACAAAATAAAATACAGTCTTAAAAATTTCATGAACCATAAGTACACAGATCGAAAGGAGAAAGTAATTTTGAGCAAACAAATAACACTAATAACTTATATCACAAATCACATTATACAGACAAGGGTGACGTCTCGTGCTATGTTAATTACATCTAATTAAATAAATTGTGTTCACATCGGTCATCGTGAGCGCAACACCGCGCACACAGAGCGCACACAGCCATAAATTAAATAGTGATGGTTATGGCTCCAAAGAATAGAACAAACATATAAGTAGCCGTTAAATAATGTTTCACAATTCTGAGTTATTAAACAATAAAAGTTTCAATGAACATCAAATAAGGCACTACTTTATTTTAATTTTGAAACAAATTCTTTGGAATCCGCTTACATAGCACGCAAGACTCATGGAGATGAATACATGTTACAAGCTTTGAGATCGTATATTTATAATTTCCAAGCGAATATATTTACATGAGCGTTAGTCCTTAATCTTCGATTTTAAAATATGTGATATGTAAACACAACGTAAGTACACGAAATTAAGTGCATAACTTGCATGTAACACTAAGAAACATCTCCAAGCACCCTATAAAACATCACTTATTATTTTTTACTTACCACAGACTGACCGGTCATCATCATATTTTAGTTATTATTAGCCATTATACAATTAATTTACAATATACAACATGAAGAATAATTAATGAGAAAAGTAGCAAATAAAAGAGACAATTTGCATATAAATATTAACAGAAACAGGAAAGTATAGAACTGCAGTATATACAAATATATAGATGAAAACGACTAGTTCGTAGATTTGTATCGAAAAGCCATACGTAAATCAAGGTATTTTCAATGTTGATACTAATAGAATTCAAATAATTGAAATGCATAGTTATGGCACAATAGTATGCCATAAATGTAAACGATCCGGTTTTTGTGTTGAGAGCATCATAATAAAAAATAATGTCACGCTCCTTGACAGCACGACTCTAAAAAAAGTGAACGCATGTGTGTTAAAATCTGGGGATGCACACGTCGACTTTATGACATTTCACCAACTATTTTCGTCGTACTAAAATATTATGTTACCTAATTTTGGACTGATATTCATTTTTTATTTAGCACCAAAGTCCGAACTATTATATTTAAACACTATCTATCTAAAATTCAATTAGCGATGTTTACTTTTTAACTAATGTATTCACTGTCTGTTTATAAACTCGTTTAATAACAGGTAGTACCGATGTCCAACATAATTGAACGCAAATAAATAATAATGGATACTCAGCTAACTTTAGTAATTAGTATTAATTTCGCCAATTATGTATGGCTAACAAAAGGTTGTTTTGGTTATTTTAAGATCTTATCTTAGTGATGATGATAACGTTAAGCCATATATGCTTTAGTTATAATACTAATAAAAAACTTGTATAGAGAGAAAGGAGATGCTTTATGAAAAAAAAAGAGAAGAAAAACGATGATTACATGACACCATTTTAAACCTCAAGTCATATTTTAGTGACTTGAAAACAACGTGATATTCGTATGTGTACATAAATCCATTTACATAAGCCAAAGAAACACAAAAGCCTAAGACCAAAATAATAGTCCATAATTTAAAATTACAATAATGCTAGAGTGCATTTCATCAAACAATTCCTTTGACGTAATGTTGGCTCAACTGTTAAATTTTAACAACGGACCTATGTAGCGCCTTAGCGGCGTAGCGTATTCGTGTTGGTCCTACAACAGTGAAGCCAACATTACGACATAGGAACTATTTGATGAAAAGCACTCTAGCATGTGTGTGTGTGTTTGAGATTGACACCTTGGGACAGACTAATAACACAAACAGATCATCAGATCGGTGTCATGGTTGTGTTTATCATTATTCATATTTTTTATGTCTTTTGAGGGGAATTAAAAATAAGTCAACATTTAAATTAATTCCTTAACTAAACGCACAGGCAGTGCTGAATATACAATATTGTCAGTAATATGTATTAACTATAAAAACGAAATGAACATTTATGATGACACTTCATAAAATGGTTCATATTTCAAGTTATCTTCCTCGTTTTCGGGGCACTATAACTTCCTTCAATAATATGAGCCTCTTTAAAATGGCTCGCTCGTATAGATAGCGAATATTGCACTTTGATTTTTAAACTAAAACAAATCAAAACCTTCGAATGTCATGTGACAGCAATAATATAATTAACAATCAATAAATCAAAAATATAAATCTGTTTTATTTACATATCGGCGGGAAATAGACAAACACGAACTGAAATCTCATGGCCTGAAACACCATCTTTGATACATTCCGGTTAACTTATCGGGGGATAGCGATAATTTCATAGAAATTCTTTTTTTTTTTTTTTATTGATAGTGCGTATCCGCACACTTTAAAACAGGCCCGGTATCCGTATGGTAAAAATCGATGAACTATCTAAAGTCACCTGGCTCAAACATGATTTTATCTTGCGATTATAACAATCCGCTCAGCAACTATGTAAAAAAAAAGTATGCTTTGCCTAATGAATATATTGCGTTAGTCTAAACATTCCACAAGTGTAAAGTGTTGACTCGGTAGTGGCAGTAGACAAAGTTATTAGGTTTTTCTAAAGGAATCTATTGATAGGCTGATAAAACTTTTAATATTGTTCTCACAAACGCCTTTCTTATCAATGACCAGGGAAATCAAAAAAGTTTAACAACATGTCTGGCCTTCTTTCTTGGGGGATTTATGCACGCGGCATAAATGTCTTTGTCGGCTAAGCAACATAGCAATGCGATATCTACGTGACAGTTTTTTGCCATCAAAAACGAACTTCCAAAAAAAAATATTTTAAGAGAGAGCTTTTTGGACGTTTGGTTTTAAAGTTTATTGAGATTCCATATTTTAAAACTTGAATATTTTCGCAGCGATATGCCAGCGTTTGTCGGTGCTGACAAGCGCTGGTTGTCAACCCTAGTCGGTGCAAGCAGTTTTCAAACTACTTGGCAAATCAGCGCCAACCGTTACATCGAATACTGCCTGCGCCGAGAAGCGCTGGCTATCAGCTGCGCAGGTTACTAGCGTTCTACATGAATAAGTACACCCTTACGGACATTGACATGTTGGAATTTCTAATAAACACAATGAAGACAATAATGAATAACCTTGGAAAGCATATAAATTCATGGTCGATATAGCATTAGGTACTGCCCTATTACAACTCCACTCTATACAGGGTTACTGGTAACTCGACGTATTCCTTGCAGGACGTCATAGTAGGGTTAAAATGCAACAAATTAAGCCACCAAATGTTCTACCGAAATTCAGTAGTTTTTGAATTAGTTAAGAGTTTTAGAGCTAAAAATTACAAAAAATTAAATGTTTTGTTAGTGATTTGATTTGCCAAAGTTTTAGGCATTATTGAACTTTTAATTATTAACAAAGGTCTGCTACGGCGTCAACTATGATAATAACTTAAATTTCAGTACAGTCGCGCCGTAAATCATTTTTAAATTGGTTTCAAATGATTTAATCTGGAATTTTTCATTAAAAAACTAAAACTTAACTAATTCAAAAACTACTGAATTTCGGTAGAACATTAGGTGGCTTAATTTGTTGCATTTTAACCCTACTATGACGTCCTGCAAGGAATACGTCGAGTTACCAGTAACCCTGTATATTAAATAAGACATAAATGTATTGAAGTACCTTTTGTTAATTTTCCTTGATAAAACCCGACAGGTGATAAGTTATCTCCAATTGGGTTTGGATTATCGCGATAACCTACAATAAGCGTCAGCGCAGGAGTGCGTTAGCCGTGAAGTCCAAGGAGACCTATTATACTCTAGCCAACTCTTGATGTGAAATACGGCCTGATTCTCAAACTAAATTCATTTTTTAGGGTTCCGTAGTCAACAAGGAACCCTTATAGTTTCGCCATGTCCGTCTGTCCGCGGCTTAGCTCAAAGACCGTTGATGGATATACATATTAACCACGCCGACAAAGTGGTAAAAAAAACTGTAAAAAAAATTTTTTTTTAGGGTACCTCCCCTACATTTAAAGTGGGGATTGTTTTTTTGTCTCCGTTTAGCCTCTGATCTCTCTGTATATGACACTTGAAAGGATGTTAAAGCGACATTATTTTAAGTCGGAGACCGAGATTGATTAAAGTTAGTTAAGTTGTTTTGGCTTAGACATGTTCCCGCTTCTATCTCACACTTGTTTGAGAGTGACAGGAATTTTAAGATAAAGCACGTTCTAAATAACGTTTATTAATCTCGGCTTGTAAAATCGTGGGGGAATAACATTTTAATTGATCGTTTCGTTTTTCGAACACCCGTTTTACAATAAAATTGTTCTTATCCTTGTAACAGCACTCTCGCAATGTCGCTTGCTGCAGATGTAAAGCAGAGTTGTATAAATTACGGGCAAACCTGCCTCAACTGCAAAGAAATATCTTCGTAATTTTCTTCAATACACTAATGGCCGATTCCTATAATTTACGGACCGTTATAGGTTAAAATTAAGACTCTTGTACACACGGCTACAGATCAAGCTATACATTTCCAGTATAAGCTGACCTCGCGTTGTACGGAAATCCTATACAATGCGAGATCAGCATAAACTGGATATGTATAGCTTGCTGTGTAGCCGTGTGTACCATTACCAATAATGAAGCAAAGTCCTCATAGCTTTGCATAGTAGACCCTCCCATATGGAAGTAGCTATCACAGGTAAACTTAGCTTACGAATCTATTTATATACCCAGTTTGGCATTGAAAAATGTTACCATTGGTAAGCGAAACGATTCGTTATTGTTTATAGGAACCAAGCATTAGCAGATCGACTAAGGTATTCTGTTATTGACACTCCATGTTGCAAATAAATCTCATCCATAAAAGATATCACTTTTTAATGCCAACACATTCTAAAAGTGACTTGCAAGTGACCCGGCCATACATATTGCGAATTTACATTTTAATTGTATTTTTCGTTGATCTGAGCTTAAAATACATTTTCTTTGCAGGAGCCCGACGAACATTCTGTGACCCGAAGTCGGTCCATAAGGATACGCGTCATTTTCTTTTCGATTGTTCTTATATTCCTTTAATTGGTTGTAGCAATATTGATATCTCTGGCAGCCAGTCAAGCGTTCCAACAATATAAGATTAATTTTGACTGATTCCAAAGCTTTTGCAAATATTTAGACGGCTGGTTTGAGATATCTCTAATCTACGACGATAATGTATTACACAAAATAAAAATAAAACATAAATCGCAATGACAGGACCTCATACACCTCAGGTAATTTTATTTGGAATTGTTGAAACCTTGGATTAATGCACTTTGACAATACCTTCAGCCCAGCATCTAATTTGGTTACCTTAGCAGATTTAATAAGATACTAAAGATTTTTATCTTAATATTATTATGTTAGCATACGAACAACGCGAGGCATGTGGCTAGAATGCCTTGAATCTTGAGGTTACAGTCACAGCCAAAATACGTTCGTCACCTTAACGGCTATTTTTGTCTGCTCATACATATGCACAATAGAATCTGCTTTTTCTCAAACATGCTTGGAAATTCGAGCATTATTTTGACAACCTTCTTCGAGATAAATCAAAATTGCTGTACTGGTAAAAAACAAGTGACGATGCGGCCAGCAAAGTTACTCTGAAAATCCATATCTGGCGTGTTTAGCGGCCAAATAAATTACTATGAAAACTCATATCTGTCGTGTTATTTAAAAATGGAACGAACTTTTTACTTCAACACACGGCAACCATGGAGGTAACTTATCAAAGATTTTATTTAAATTTCGAATTGGCTTGCAAATAGAACAAAGAAGAAACAAATGAACATATTGGCGCATGAAAAATGATAGTTGTTCGTCATTGATTCTGGAATTTCTATTTAATTTACTCAGTTTCAATTTCCGCGCGTTGTTTGAGAAAAGTACTATACAAGCCTTGGCCGCAATCAGGAATTGATGGACTCACGCATGAGTGCCTCGGCTTCGCCTCGGCCCTCATTTTCCCGATCGTCCATCAATCCCCTTATTGCTGGCCGCGACAGTAATGTACTATATCGACTCAGCATTAAGAATCCCCAATAATACCCATTTTGAGGTCCTAAAAATACTATTGTACAATCTAATATTTGCGCTTCTTTTTGTCAAATAAATCCAAAATCATTATCGTTTATTTTAATCAATTTAGATTTTTTTAAACCGGTCGTCTACACGTGAAGCGTAATAGAATCAGAACCTGTCTGCAATTAAATGGAATCTGGTAAAGTCAAAACCTATTTTGGTCCACTGGAAATATGATGTCACCCGTTTAAATCTATTTTGATCCATGAAAAAACCGAAAAGAAGAAAGTTTCTGTTAAAAAAAAACTTTTTATTTTGACATTACTATGGGGTCTGGTGATGATGGCGACCTCGAAAATTTACAAATTTTTCGTCATGGCTATCGTTTTCATGGTTTTCGAAGGCGCTGATCCCGTTATCGAGATCGAAATGAAAATCCAAGATGGCGGCTGCGATTTTGACATCTTCCGTCATGATGTCGTTTCCATGGTTTGCCAAGGTGTTGATGCCGATAGTAAAGTCAAATGAAAATTCAAGACGGTGAAATCGAAAATTTAAAAAAAAACCGCCATCTTGGATATAGATTTTGGACCCCATTCTCGTTATCAGCGACCTCGAAAACCATGAAAATGACACCAGTAACGGCAAACTTGCAAATGTTCGTAGCCGCTATCTTGGATTCTGTTTTCGGGGTGCTAAAACAAGACATTGTAGTCAACAAATACTTTTATAGACCATACGCACCGTGAACCTTTTGGCAATTATAAGGAGATATATTGCAGATTGGACATAAAGAGGTAAAAATGGTTCAAAAGACGCGTACACAGTTTATTAGAATATCAATTGGTTGAAAATCAGAAACATCTATTAGATTTAGCACAGTAGTAAAAAGACCACAATGGGAATTTTCTGCCGGTAAGTAGGTACATATCGTTTTTAAAAAGACCAAAAATTAAAAAGAAGTGCAATCATTCAAAATGTTGTCGACACACAGTTAAATATCTGGAAAATATTTTATATGTCAGACAAATTGATACTTACAGACTGTACCGATTAAATAAAATTAAATAAGATTTTTATTTCATAAAATTTCCAGTAAGCTATTAAAAAGGTTTTAGGTTGATGTCAACTCGACATTGATTCTATTCTGTGCCGTAGTTTCAAAATGTTTCCTGACTTGATAAAGGAAAGAATTTGGAAACCGACGAAGGTATAATAGACTTGACTGTACATGAGCTTATGAAAACCTTGCGGCACATGCTTCGCGATATTTGGATATTATTTGACATTTGAGTCAGACCCGTAATTTTAAAGCTGAACTTCAGAAGCGTGGAGTTCAAAATCACGAAATTATTTTTGAAAGGTTGTAGTATCTTTACAATATTAAATATGGTTGGGATTAAAGTATATGGATAATTTTCTATTAGGCATAATTATCACCTCTGGCAACAGTATCCCTATTTTGCAAGCTGTCTACTATCAAATCTTAATTAGTTACTTATGTTGCTATTACGAAAAAAACACGGAGTAAAATTTGTTTACGCTATGTACACATGGACGTAACGGTACAAAATGCAAAGATAAGGAATAAGTATCTAACGGGCGGTCATACAGTGGCTTTAAACGAGCGACGCCTGAACTATTATTATGATAATTACTATTTACATTATCCACGTCACTATGTACACGCAACACCGTAGCATAACGCACAGAACCGATCACGCGGAGCGCGGCCGCTAGTACACCGTGTCGTCCGGGTACAGCAGCAGCGGGCCTCAGGAGGCGGCGGGCGCGGCCGGCGGCAGCAGCGACTCGCGCGACGCGCGCAGCTCGGGCAGCGCGGGCAGGTCGGGCAGGTTGGGCAGGTCGGGCAGGTTGGGCAGCGAGCGCGCCGCCCGCGCCGCGCGCCGCGCCTCCAGCGCCAGCAGCGAGCGGATGTCGGCCTCCAGCGGGTCCACGCTGATGTGGTACACGCCGCCCTGCGGACACGGGAGCGTCAGAGCGCGCGGCGGGGCGGCGGCCGGAGCTCACCGGGCACTCACCTCGGGCGGCAGGCGCGTGTCGGACGAGCGACGCGCGTCGTCGTGCTCGCGCACGAGCTCGTCGGCCAGCGCGGACAGGCGGCGGTGCGGGTTGCCGCGGTAGGTCTCGAAGCCGCCGCTCTCGTCCTCCTCGTGGTAGGCGGCGGGCGGCGGCGGCGGCTCGATGTTGGCCACGACCTGGCCGCGCGCGCTGCGCTCGCGCCGCTTCACTTGCACCGGCGGGGACCCGCCGCCGATCGGGATCTTCTCTGGCGCGTTTTGAATTAACAATATTCTAAAGAAAATGAATATTTTGAGAAAAAACATTTCAATAGAATTAAAAAATATATAAAGAAATGAAGCGACAGAAATACCTGTTGTGAGCACGCCAACGGTTACAAAGATGCAGATATTGACGGCATTGTATATACATAAAAACGGCGCCGCCAGTGAATCCCACAGCTACTACTACCAATTTTGTCCAAAAAGGCCATGCTGAAACACGTCATCGTTTTATTATAAATTAGTAAACTTGAAAAATTGTTTCTTTCATACATTCAGACGGTAATATTCAGGTTAATATTTCATTTCGGACTGTTCATATGTAATGTATCACACTTGTTCGAATCTAAAAAAACGAATTACTGTATTTTAGCCTAAACTTTAAATTGTTTGAGAATACAAAATGTTATTTAGTCTTCCCAATAGTTGTTATTAAACCCGTTATGAATGATGAAAGCTGGGTCTATAATCTTAAATAGAATATTCCACATATATTGACCGACCGTGACCTTTACGTAAATAAAGTCATATCACATGGTGTTACATTGCGACTTTTTTCTGCATATATTATTTATGCATATTAATATATATCTTAATATTGATTGGGCTATGATTGATTGATTCCATAATACTATAAGAATAGGCTGTTGATTTCACTATAAAATTTAGGACGTTTGAACACTTAGTATTTTTTAAACATAACATCACGCCTGTAATCTCCGAAGGGTTAGGCAGAGGTGTACCTATAGTACACCCAAAATGTGTGTGTGTGTTGTGTTATTTTATACAATCATACATAATGTAACTGTTGACACCTATAGCTATTCATAAACGAACCCAAGGCTAAACCTACTGCCGATGTATTTCAAAGCTAATGTAGCTCTTTTTTTGTACCATAACCAAAAGTATATCCAAATCCATGACATTGTGTAAACAGGCCCGTCATTTTATAAAACTTGCTTAGAGGTGTTAAACGTTTAAACATTAATTCTCATCTCTAAGCAGGTTTAGTAACGATTAGCGACTTGTAAATGTATGGTTCAGCAGTCGGCAATCATTACTTAATTTTAAGCAACGTATATACATATTATATAAATTATAAACCGTATTTACTTCGTAAGTTATAAACCGTTTTTTACCCGACTACGGCGAAGAAAAAAGGAGGGTTATGATTTTGACCGGTATTTACTTATGTATGTATGTGGGCATGTATTTTCATCTGTGCCTTCATAACTTCTAAACTACATTTATATCTAAGTATATTTTTGAAATGTGACACCATAAAAAATATATTTCTATACTTTTTATATATTTTTGTTAGTTCGTCACTTTTTGTCCTGAAGAGGGCGCCATACTCATTTAATGAGACGTCACATAGCCTATAGCCACCGGACGATCAAGACGCTTCGAATGATATCTCATTTATCAAATTATGATGAGGAGTTCAGAAGTTATGAGGGAACAGATTAACAGTTCCCTCATAACTTCTAAACTACATATCATAATTTGAGAAATGAGGTATCGTTGGAAGCGTCTTGATCGTCTGTTATAATAATATACAGGGTGAAATTTTATTCGTTTTAAACCTCTTAAGGGGTCTTTGTACTCATCATTAGAACAACTTTCACTATGGGCATAACCTAAAAATCGCGGAAAAGAAAAAAACATTTTGACGAGCTATACGAACATAAATGTAGGCAACAGCTGACTTATTTTCGTTTCCCCAAAATAGTTTAAACAAAAATTTAAGTTATAAAAACTTAAACCCAACCCAACTAATAAGGTACCTATAAACAAGACGTCACAAACAGACATATTAATCAAATCAAATCAAAATATTTTATTTCACATAAGCCTACATGGGCACTTATGAAACGTCAGAAGCTAGGTGCACGGTTCCAATTGGTCGTTTCCTATGGAGAAGAGCCGGCAAGAAACTCCATGGTTACTCTTTTAAAAGATAATTGGCTTTTACAATATTTTCGAATTACAGTGTTAATAGTTATAAGAGGGCAGTGTAGGCCTTTAAAAAAAATACAGATAAAGTTCATAAAAAAAAATAAAAATAAAAAGTCTACAGTTCACTAAGCCTACGACGTTCTCACATTCACAAGATAGAAAGGAATCTATATACGATAAATAAGATACTACAGGTAAAAACCTATTTAAACCAAATGACATGATTGCCATTACAACTGTAACAAATCTGAATAATTAACATGTCCGCAAAAGCCACTACTATAGAGTTGAAATTAAATAGTAGGTATATAATGTCAAATAATACTATGATTATTATTATGTCTGTCTGCGATTAATGTAAAAAAATAAAAAATAAACATGGTAATTTGGGAGCAGTTAATAGACTCTTACAAAATTATGCCGTTAATGAGGTACCAGGGAAGCCACATGTGCAGAAGGAATTATTGCCAAACTTCCTTGTCTTCAACGTAGTCTTTAATCTTATAATATGCATTTTTGATAAGGACACGATTGATGTGGGTTTTGAACTTACCATCGCTAAGTTCTATAACCGGCTTTGGCAACTTATTGTAAAAGCGGATACTGTTTATAAGAAACGACTTACTAGTTTTAGCTAATCTAAATTTGGGTATCACAATTTCATGTTTACTACGTGTATTTATATTATGGAAGTCGCTTCTTTTTTTGAAAAGCCCTAAGTTTTTGCGAACATACAAAATACTTTCTAAGATATAGAGAGAAGGCAGAGTGAGTATATCAATTTCTTTGAATTTATTTCTAAGAGACTCACGAGGACTCATTTTAAAGATCGCGCGAACTGCCCTCTTTTGCAAAATGAAAATTGAATCTACGACAGCTGCCGATCCCCACAGCAGAACGCCATAAGACATAATACTGTGGAAATAAGCAAAGTATACTAACCTAGCTGTGGCTATATCAGACAACTGCCTTATTTTTCTTACTGCATATGCAGCTGAACTTAATCTGTCTGAAAGAGCTCTAATGTGGGCGCCCCATTGTAATTTCGAGTCTAGAGTAATTCCTAGAAATACAGTTTCCGTAATAGCATCTAATAATCCGGTGCCCCACGGAATCTGTTCGATTTATGCCCGCCTAACACGACGTGTGACTCCGGATTTTATTTGACTACCATAACTTTGCCCTGGGTTTGCTTTTTATTCACAAAAATATAGTAGGATCTCTGTATTGATCATGGGAAATTAAAGGTAGGTACTGGGCCTCGCTGATGCGACTTCGCCCACGAGTAGATTAGTCCACGCTACGCCACTTTAAATAGGGGATGAAAGTTTGTATAGCATTATGTCATTTTTACTGATGAAAAAACCCATCAGGCATGTGCGATGATGCTTCAGATAATAGCGTTATTAAAAAAAATATAGTTTTGTTAAGTTGTTAATATTTCGTTGAAATATTCATATTTTGAGGAAAATAAACTATAAGGAACATTACTAATTGGTTTCTCATAAGCTGACAACTAGCCTTTTTATAAAATTGTAGGTATATTTATGAATCCATACCGATCATCCCGCGGTTCACCTCTTCCACGGCCCGTTCAATAAGCACGAACAGTGACCACATGACACACAGCGCGGCCACACAATGGAACAGCACGGCACAGCACAACCGACGACGCTCCACACCCGACATCTCCAGCAGACGCCACTAGAAACAGACACCACTCATATCATTTTCAATGACATAAGATAAAATCAAGCCTGTATTCCCCAGTGTTGGGCACAGATGTGGTAAAACCCACATTTCTCCAGTTATGTTTAAGTCCCATGTAATAGGAGGCGAGCTTATTGCCATCAACTAAGGACAGATCCAGACTCCGGGCTACTACTGGGCAATTCCTAATGGAAAAAACCCAATAACACTTTGGCCGACCTAGAAATCGAAACCAGGACCTCACGCTTAGCAGTATCGCTTGCGGCCACTAGACCAACGAGTCTGTCATCTTTGTACATCAAAGCATTATACAAAAATTAACCGGTTTTTCGTATATTGTGTAATTATTCTTCCTCTTTTTTTTAATCGACAGTACAGTGAAACGAAGATATAAGTATACGGGCAGCTTAATTGAAACTATTTATAAACAAGTCTAGTCTTTTAAATGACTATTTTTGTGTGTCTCAAGCTTAATACACACACAATAAAAATGGGTAATGGCAGTGTGCTAGAAAGATGAATATTTTTGCCCATTTAATAGCTCTTTGTTTGACTGTACAACTTATATTGTTTGGACTCAGTAAGTGGCCATTAATATTTTAATTGGTTGAATAAAACGGATGTGAGATCATCTAAACATTCAGAAAAATAGAAAAAAGGGGCTGGTAAAGTTAAAATTAAAATAGATTGTGATTGTGTACCTCATTAAATGGCTTTATTTTGGTATGCATGATAAAGTTAAACTTGCAGAGTTCACAAGACCTCGTCTCCGATGCAGTCAACCACTGTTGTAAACAGCTCTGATGAACATATTTTAAACTTCCTGCAACAAGACACATCATTCAATTATAATTATTAAACATAAATGTAAACACATAAGTTATGTAATAAGTTATTTTTATTTCAATGTCATTTCCATCATTATGTATGTAGATCACGTAAAGTATTATTATTAGTTTCGAGTAAATACTCTTTAGTAAGAGCAGAACAAGTCAACAATTGTTTTTTTTTCAACCGATTTCAAAATGGAGGAGGTTCTCAATTCATCTGTATGTTTTTGTATGTTTGTTACGCGATTACTCCGCCAATTTTGAATTGATTTTGATGATTTTTTTTTTTTGTTTGGTAGATCATGCTTCAGAGGTGGTCTCATATAAATTTTATTAATTTTGCTTTGAGTTAGCTTCAATATTACGTATTTTTCCCACTTAGTATATCTGGACGATGTTTTTGTTATTTGCATAGCAGGTAGTAGTATTCGAATTTGTGTGGGGTAGGTAAAACCACTGAAAAATAAAAACTTTTTACAAACTTTTTTGTTTTTTATGTGGGGTTTAAAAAAAAAATGCAGGTTTTGCAAAATGTTCTTTATGCACACATAACACAATTTAGCAATGCTATTATCAAACCATGTCAATGTCATATGAAGCTTACATTACTAGATACAGTATTTTCACAAGCAGTTAGGTGAGACCTTCAATACAATATATACTTTACCCTAATTGGCTGTAGAAATAAAGTGCTCAGACTTCAGAGTTCAGTTCCCTAAGTTTAATAGGCTTCTTGCATGAGACAGAATTTGAAGTAAGCAACTGATCATCCATTTTTAGGGTTCCATACCTAAAGGTTAAAACGGGACCCTATTACTAAGATTCCACTGTCCGTCCATCTGTCTGTCTGTCTCTCTGTCTGCCCGTCTGTCACCAGGCTGTATCTCATGAACTGTGATAATTTTTCTCAGATGATGTATTTCTGTTGCTGCTATTACAACAAATACTAAACAACAGAATAAAATAAATATTTAAGGGGGCTCCCATACAACAAACGTGATTTTGTTGCTGTTTTTATAGATAATGGTATGGAAACCTTTGCGCGCGAGTCCGACTCGCACTTGGCCGGTTTTTTTATTATCAGCAAAATGTATTATTCTTATTTGCCACTTGATCCAAGTATTCTTTCTGACCACCTCTGTCTGAATTTCAATTCAATCAATAGTTATTTTTAAATAACTTCTGCCCAATATATGACCACATTTATCACTGCAACACCACTGTGTTCATTAGATCCTCAAAAATGCAGGTGCACACTCCAACAAGTTGGTCCCCTGATGCATCAAAGATCCCCTGATCCAAATTATGCTTGTACATCAATGATTATAATGCAGAGTATGTAATCAGTAGTCATGAAAAAGCGATATACTGATTACTGATTATTATCAAGTATTAAAATTTACTTTGTAATGAGTCATCACCAGAAAAGCTACACTGAATTTATCAAATATTTAACAAATTATGAAATCATAAAAGCTTTTACTGTTTTTTTTTTCTTACTTTGTCATAGTTTATTGGTATCAATAATAATTAAGCAACAACAACCAACATTTTTATTTTTTAAGTACACATTTACAAATAAAAAATGCTGGTGAATAGTAAAACAGCTTGTCTAAGGGTGACTCATTCAAGTGTCCAGTAACCTGAACTAGGACTTTCTGAATATTTCCCATGGTTCTGTAAATGTTTTATCCTACATTTTTCCCCTGGATTGTGCAATTATTTGAAAACATTCTCAAAAATGTTCACAATAAATAAACAATGGTGGAAGTAAAATAATAAACAATGCATAATGTTATTTGCTGAGCAGTGTACAAATATGTAATACTGATAGTTTCAGTAACTGCAAACTTTGCTAATATTGTTAGTAGTAATGATGATAGTAGTGATGATTATACATAATGCACCTTTAAGAATACATTATTTTAAATAAACAAGTTAAAAATAATATAAACCTGATGTTTACGTCACAAAAGGATAATTTATTGTAATTAATTGCAATGTATGTGTATGATGTACACAAATGTATGTAATTAAAATCTAAATTATTCATTGTTGGGAATATTGCACCTGTATTTGTATTCTCATTAGATTTGCCTGTTGGTTCTGAATATAAGATAGTAGGAAATAACAATTCTCCACAATTTACCTCAAAAGTAATACCAATAAGTTATAGGTTTTCCTGAATAAATTATTGTAAAAACACTACAAAAGTGTGTATCTTAGGATGCCTTTTCTTCTCTCTATTTGCTAAGTCAATTAATTTATTGCAATTAGGCACATAAAAGGAACTTTTGAAGACAAAATTTACAAAAAATAGAATTGATTCAAGTTATATAAAAAAAACGAAGTAAAAAATAATGTTTTTGTAACATTATCCATCCCTATTTAAAAATCATATCTAATCAGTCTATGCATATTTATAACAGAGTATAAGTACTTGATTGGTATTTTGAACTTATGAATGAATGTTTGCAGTAAAATAGTATGTTATTATTGGTTAGTTTTAGAGATAATGTAATCTACTAAACTATAAGCACCACCCACTTTGTTTATCTTGCTTATTTTAATGCTATTGATTTTCAATTATTCTTACTAACATCTTAACATTTGCCCTTCACAGTAATTGGCTGTGTTCTTGACTTAAATTTTATATTTAACTGTGTCAAATAACATTATGTAAACAGAGAACAGCTGTGTAATTCACTTGATCCTCGCTACGTGTAGGACTTCTTTATTGAGGTAGGTACATGTACCTACTATGTAAATATATTTTCACTGACCTGAACAATAACATGGTGCCAGTAGGGGGTTGTGAGGTTCGCTCTCACAATGACATATGCGGCAAATATCTCCGCTGGAGTTGCTACATGACGTGCGGCTGCTCCCTGACCCCGTCCGTATCACCTCTCGGCCACATCCACCTCCCCATTCCCAACTTTCAATATCCGGCGAGTTTTTCACATTAATTTGTTGAACAGGCATTGCGATAAACTATATTTTTAATGCTCAATTGAGCCTACAACATTCACAGATTTTCTTCGGATCACATTGGACATCGACAAAGCAAACATCTAAAAACATGTCAGCTCACATCGCAATCTAATATGTAACTTCTGAGAAGTACGATTTTAATTAGTATGTACACTGTTGATGATGACTGGTTATTCACATTCCTTCCTACATAACACACTGCAATTATTAATATAATATAACAGAAACAAAATTCATAAAATAAAATCGTCAACCAAAGTTATCGGTGCTGGTGCTGCTACTTGTCATCACATAAATATAATAAACCAGTAGGCTAGGCAAAGGTACACAGATTCCCATACAATTACAAAAGAAAAGAATGACTGAATGAGAGAGTTGAGAGACATACAGTCCGACATAGAACTAAATGGATGTGGCAAAATTCAGAACTAAAGCTCTAAACACAGGGAAAGGGTGATTGGAGCGTGAGCGCCGTGAATGCCTCCCGCCACGCCACCTCATCTCAAATGGAGAAGAAAACGCAATGCTATGAATAGGTGGCGCTGTTTGTAGCTTGACTCATAACATCGCTCTATTAGTCTCATAATTTTTTGACAGCAAATAAAGATTTCAACATATTTTGTTGTGAATGTTTCGCCAGTGCAAATGCACAGTAGTGATGACCGTGCGTTTGCACTGGCGAAACATTCAAGATAAAACATGTTGAAATCTCTAGTTCCTGTCATAAATGGAAAATTGACAGAAAATAGAGATTTCAACTTGTTGTGACATTTTCCGTGAGTCAAGAGATACTAGTGACACCCGTGGCAAAAGTTGACAGTTTTTTTTTGTTTTACGTCTTTTATCGCGAGGCAATCGATTTCGGGAACATACCAATGTCCGTCGTATCGTATATCGTACGTGTTCAGCGATATGTACTCACGCAGTGCGATCCGTTTTTATACGTTCTATTCTATCCCCTGGTAGAGTCTGGCCAACGAAAGTCTGAACTGAAAAAATGCGCGAAATTTAAAAAAAACAAGACTGTTTGTCCCTAAACATAGTGCGATAATTCGTATTTATTATTCAAATTTAATTTCATTTAAATAAAATTTCAAGTATCAACACGTGTTATCGCACTATGTACAGCGATAAACAGTCTTGTACTTTTAAATTTCGCGCGTGTTTTCAGGACCGACTTTCGTTGGCCAGACTCTAGTGCCCCAGCATTATTTGTTCCCGCGAGGTCTTGAAGTATGGCATAATAGCTTCAATGAGAGAGGGAACTGTCAAGTTTCACAGTAAATATACATTAGTCAAATAGAATAACGGTTTTTTTTTTCATAAAAAATATGTTGTTTTTGTTTATTTTATACAACTATTTGTTTTCCCTAACCGTGCGTTTGCACTGGCGAAACATTCGAGACAAAACATGTTGAAATCTCTATTTTCTGTCAATGTTCCATACAATTTTTGACAGGAACTAGAGATTTAAACATGTTTTGTTGTAATGTTTCGCCAATGCAAACGCACGGTTACAATAAAAATAAAATAAAACTGTCAAACGGTCCTTCACCGCCACCATACCCTATCTATAATAGTAAACTATGGCCACCACCACCCAGATCGAGATCCTATGTTCTTTTTTAATTTTTAATCTGTGCGTGCAGTCTGTGACAAACGGCGGCGTTGCGTTGCGTTGCCGTGCTTAAAAGTTTTTATTAAAATTGCTAAAATGGGGGTCCCCGCAGAAGTGCAAACTGAAGCAATTTCTATAGTTCATCAATTTCTACAAAATATAGACAAATCGCTAGCTCAAGACTTTTTGAAGAAAACGAAAGCGGTAAGTTCCATCATCAGTCATCACCAAAAAAACCACGTGTGGCCGGCCACCACACGTGCTCGAAAACGTCGCCTCAATGTTTTTCCCTAACAGTTGTTGTAATGTTCGGTTCGTCTAGTAATTCGATAGCAGATCGTAATGTTCAATCTACGAGTAAAATAAAAATCAATCGTCACAAATGTCGACCGACATTTTAATATTCTTCGACGCGACATTTTGTAAAATCTGCATCCTTCGGTTTGTAGTACCCTCGTGGTATATTTTGATAATAAAACAGGCGGATAGCGATAGAAATTATTACCTATTATTTCCTCCATATCCGTAAGACTAGTACAAGATCCAATACCTCTTGAGACTTAGATTCGTTATAATATTGGGCAATGCTTTTCCTTTCTTTTAGAAACCTCGTGTCAAAGGCCTGCCTTCACTTACAGAAATAATACAAGAATATAATAAAGTCAAGAAGCCAAAAAAACCAGCAGCTGAAAGGTGAATATTTGTGTTTTTAAGGTTATGATCACATTGTTTTGAATTTTAAAAAGGTTAAAGAATATAACCTTCCACTGTTCAAATACAGAGACATTTCTGCTGGGGCATTGCTTTCCAGCTAATAAGTTTCAACAAAACTAATCATGTCATACCATCCAGATTATGGCATTTTGATGGGTCGAGATCCTGCATAGTTGCAATTTATTCATGGAAGTCTTAAAAAATCTAGTATGTGCTGTAATTAATGAACTCCTCTCTGATTAGTTCTGATGATGACTCCAGTGAAGATGAGAAGCCACAAAAACAAACAGTTGTGCAAGTTAACGGCAAGGCTGCCACTGCAAAAAAAACACAAGACTCTTCAGACTCTGATAGCTCTGAGGATGAAAAACCTAAAACACAGGTAAGTTTCAACTTTTAAAACATTTTTTGCCTTTGTAATCTAACCGTGTGTTTGCATTGGCGAAACATTCAAGACAAAACATGTTGAAATCTCTAGTTCCTGTCGAAAGTTGTATGGAACATTAACAGAAAATAGAGTTCAAAATATTATGTTGTGAATGTTTCGCCAGTGCAAACACAGTTATAATGATGAGAACTTGTGAATGAATCACTATGATTTTAAACTTTACTTATTCGTCACTACCTCTGAATACAAATAAAAATTCAATAAATTAAAAAGTTATTAAGTTGATATCGAATTGCAAATAAATGTGTTTTTTTAGGTCAAGCCCAAACTAGCAGCTACTCCAGCTAAAAAGGCAGAATCATCAGATGATAGTGACAGCAGTGAAGATAATGCCACATCTAAACCAAAAAAACAACCAGTGAAACCTAGTGTAGCTGCACCCAAAATTGTTAAGAAGCAGGAATCGTCTGATGATGACAGCAGTGAAGATGAGAAACCCAAACCTCAACAGAAGACTCCAGCAAAGGCACCTGCTCCAAAACAGAAGCCAGACTCATCAGATAGCTATGACAGCAGTGAAGATGAAAAACCAAAGGTTGCTACTAAACCTGCACCTAAACCTCAAGCTAAAGCTACACCAGCCAAGAAACAAGAGTCTTCTTCTGACGACAGTGAGGATGAAGCACCTGCTCCAAAGAAAGCTGCACCTACACCTGCAAAGACTCCAGTCAAACCAGCACCAGCTAAGAAACAAGCATCCTCTTCTGATGATAGTGATGATAGTGAAGACGAAAAACCTAAGGTGACCGCTAAACCTACTCCAAAAGCCACCCCAGCTAAACAAGCTGCTAAGGCAACACCTGTTAAAAAGCAAGAATCCTCTGATGACAGTGACGACAGCGATGACAGCGATGAAGATAAAAAAGTACCACAGAAGGCTCTCCAGAAACCTACGCCCACACCTGTGAAACCAGCTATTAAGGCTTCAGCTAAAAAAGAGTCGTCATCTGATAGTGATGATAGCAGTGAAGACGAAAAGCCTAAAGCAGTTCAAAAGACGCCAGCTAAAGCTCCAACCAAGCCACCAGTTAAAAAGGCTTCATCTTCAGATGATAGTGATGACAGCGATGAGGAGCCATCCAAGCCTGCTCCAAAGACACCTATTAGTGCAGTTAAACCTAAACCTGCTGCAAAGAAACAAGAGTCCTCAGATGACGATTCAAGTGATGAGGATGAACCAAAACAGAAACCAGCACAAAAACCCGCAGCCAAGAAGGCAGAGTCTTCTGATGACAGTGATGATAGTGATGAAGATGCTCCTCCTGCAAAAGCGGCAAAGAAAGAATCCAATGATCAGGTAAATATGTAGAAAAAATTTAGTGTGTTCAGAATGATGTGGCTTTGAGCATTGCTAAAAGTAATGTAGTTTTAAGCACTAGTAGTGCTTAGCATCTGATAGAGTATTGCTGCATGAGTGTAATGTAGTTTTAAGTACTAATAGTGCTTAGCAACACACAAATACATTGTCATCATTCTATTAAACTATGTTCCAGGCTGAAAATGGGTTTCAACCAGGGAAAAAGAGGAAAGCATCAGGAGGAGATTCAGGTGCACCTGCCAAGAAGCCCTACAGTAATTTTGTAAAGGTAACCATTCAAATTAAGTTTAAGATTCCTTCAGGCTAGCTGGAGTGACATTTATCACCGGTTGGCTGGTAATGAATGGATATATGGGTGAAGAGCTCAGCTCTGTGACTTGCAACTGGAAAGGCCTATGTCCATCAGTGGACTGCTCTAGGGCAAGGAAATTCAAAACATACTCAGTTTGTTTTGTATCTTTTGAAATCAGGTCTAGTTTATAAATTATGAGTATTTATTGTATTTTGAGTTGTGAAGATTGTAACAGGTTTAGTCTATGGCTGTTGCCATACCAGATAAATTTTACTTCATACTTTCATACCATGTATTCTTTTCTTATTTAATATGGACTTTAACACTGAAATAAATTTTAGGGTACAGTTAGTGTGTCAACTCCTAACGAAAAAGAGAATGGATCGGGTAAGCCAGCTCCCTTCCGCCGAGTGGCATCAAAACCTGTAGAAGTCGATCCTAGACTTAAGGATAACTCATTCGACGCCAAGGTAAATGCCCCAAAGTTTGAGAAGCCAAGGCAACTCCATGTTATGCCTAACTTGGACATTTTCGCCCATGGCTTCATTGCCAGTGGCTTGCTATAACATTTTGGGCATTTACTTTATGGAATAACTTGTTCATCAGCATCACATAGGGTTGTCTTGGTTATAATATAGTGCTTCTCTCTCAATCAGGAGGGTGAAAGCCAAGAAGGCGGCGAAAACGACGAGGAAACGGAAGGCAATCAATCTGGCGGTTGGAACCAGCGTGGACGTGGGGGATTCAATCGGGGTCGGGGTTTCAATGATAGGGGTAGAGGGGGATTCAGAGGCCGTGGAGGAGATCGAGGAGGCCGCGGAGGGTTCAATGATAGAGGTGGACGTGGCGGCAGGGGCGGCCGGGGCGGCTTTGACAGAGGTGGTCGCGGAGGCTTCGACAGGGGAGGGCGCGGCGGATTCGACAGGGGAGGCCGCGGTGGAGATCGCGGAGGTAGAGGAGGCCGAGGAGGTCGCGGGGACCGTCACTCCTGGGGAGGAGATAGGGGAGGTTTCAACAAAGGAGGTTTCAATGATAGAAAAAGTTTTGAGGGTGGGGATTCTCAAAACAAGAAAATAGTATTTGATTAAATAGGTGAGGCTAAAAAATAATTTCTACTTCTAAACTACTGAAGGCACTTGTGTTTTATTTTTTCGTAAATTACTTTAAAAAGATTGTATGGATATTTTTGTGTACAGTCAGCGACTACGTTGCTTACTATACAATCTATTATTGCATGAAATAAATGTTAGTTATTTATTTTTTAGAGTGGTTCACGCGGGTCATGGGGTGAGCGTGCTAATCAAGACTTGAAACACACACGTGGCAAGTCGTTCAAGCATGAGAAGACTAAGAAAAAAAGGGGCTCATATCGTGGCGGCGCGATCGATACAGGGGTTCACTCTATAAGATTCGAAGACTAGTTTATGTAACTCGCCCACTTAAGGTGTGTTCCCCTTTTTTTAAAACATCTAATAAATGACGATTTCTAATATTCAAATTATTAAAAATATCGATTGATAGGTCGATGCGCTGCTACGCATTCCAGCCCCTTTTCTACGACGGTATCTATTTTATTCCGACTATACTCAAGCTGTATTAATTTATGTATTGCAGATGATTTTTTAAACTTCGTAACATAACTGATTCAGACTAAGTTAGTAATAATTTCGTTATCCTCTTACTGTTGGTTTTAATGTAAAATCTGTTCGGACCATAGCTTAAGACTTATACTATAATAGCGCTATCGCTATGTTTGTTTACATCGGTATATTCGACTGTATTTGTTAGTGCATGAGTGAGTTTGGCTCCAGTGAATCTGCAATGGACATACTTATATTTTTCAATGATTTGTGATAATATTATGTTTGTAAAATGTTTCCTAATTTAACGAAAGTATGATTTTACGCTGACATAATATTTATCGACATCAGACTATTGAATTTGAAGTTAATCAGTAAGCTTAATATTTTTAGTGTTACTTAGTTCTTGATTTTTAAGCTGACTTGAGTGTTACAAGCTTATTATCACACACAACGTTCCTGTTTTAT
Source organism: Lithophane leautieri (assembly GCA_949152455.1). Classification (NCBI taxonomy): domain Eukaryota; kingdom Metazoa; phylum Arthropoda; class Insecta; order Lepidoptera; family Noctuidae; genus Lithophane; species Lithophane leautieri. Next base: position 11,659,127 of record OX424463.1, on the reverse strand, counting down.
TTTCCCCCAATTATCATCAAGTAGCCAATAATTTTAATGATTTTCTAGTTTTTTTCTTGTTGGGGCCAATACTTTAATTTTAAAGTTTGTAACATTAATACTGATAACTTGAAATGATTCTGAATATTATTATTTTCTTATGCGTTGATGTAAATAGGCGTGTATTTTACGTACTTTACTGTGTACATAGGTTTATATTATGATACTTATTAATTATAAATTTAGATGTAATACATTAGTAAGTAACGATAATAGGCATATAAGAGATACAATGTTGTATTTTTTAAATACCCGTTTGTTTGTAATAGTTCGTTAAGCCCGCCTTTTATTATAAAGTTGGAGTCATAATTTATTTTGAGTTTTATTGAACTGTTTTCCTAAGTTACGTCCTATTGTGAGTAGATTGATAATAACCTAAAAACAAAGGACGACGATCAAAACGCGCATGGCGTTTTCGGTCAACGACTTGTAACGCGCATAACATTAAAGTTCAACCACTTTTCATAGAGCACGCATGCCGCCATACATACTGCTAGTGGACCATCCAGAAGGCTCACCGGGATTACGTTTGCGCTAAAGTCACAGATTACTTGGCTACAGTGAACATTCGTGGAGGTTTCTTGACATTGGCACTGGTGGTATTTTCATGTAGGTAAGGTAAGTACTATTACAGTTGGGTGGAGAAGTGAATTAATAAAATCAAGAAAAAGTTTAATTTACTCTCACTTATCATGAGTCACGGGTATACAGTCTTGCGTTTTCATGCAAAATAATTTTAATTTGATTTTATACGGGGTTAAATTTTATTCCTTTTAATCCACATAAAGGGTCATTGTACTCATCATTATGAGCAACTTTAAAATAGGACCAACACTGAAATCGCGAAAAAAAAATAGCTGTTCCCTATGTTCGCATAGCTCGTCAAAATGTAGGTATAGGGAACAGCTATTTTTTTTTCGCGACACCAAGCAGAGATTATTTTTACCCGACTACGGCGAAGAAAAAAGGAGCATTATGATTTTGACCGGTATGTATGTATGTTCAGCTGTTCCCTCATATCTTCTAAACCACTTGTGAATGTCTGTCACCTTAACAAAATATTATATTTATTCTAAAACTAGCACATGGTACGTAGAAACACATAAATTACCTATTTAATGGGAAACAAAGTGCCAAAAGGTCGGATGCAATAATTTAACAAATTCTAAAGAAACTAAGTTGCGAAAAATATGCTGGACAACATGGGTTGGTGTACAACACAAATAAAAGTGAGTGGATGGTCTTTCAGGCTCGGGGAAGGTCCCTAAGTCAAACACCTAAAGTTAGATTGAATGGCTACCCCCTTAGTAGGGTAGAACAATTTAAATACCTTGGGCACTTGCTAACCCCGGATCTGAAAGACGATAATGACATAGAAAGGGAGCGTAGAGCGCTGTCTGTTCGTGCGAATATGATAGCACGCAGATTTGCTCGATGTTCAAGAGACGTCAAGATCACCCTGTTCAGGGCATTTTGCACGTCCTTCTACACGAGCGGTCTGTGGGTGAATTATACGCAAAAGCAGTACAGCGCTCTACGCGTCCAATACAATAATGCATTCAGGGTGCTGTTGGGGCTGCCTCGATTCTGTAGCGCTTCGGGGATGTTCGCCGAAGCGCGCGTGGATTGTTTTTATACAACCATGCGCAAGCGGTGCACATCCCTGGTGCGCAGGGTGCGGGTCAGCCCGAACAGTATCCTGAGCGCCTTCGCCCAGCGATTCGACTGCCAGTACATGTATCACTGTGACATGGTACATGTGCGGGCTAACGTGGAAATATTGTTTTAATGGATTTGACTTGTATTTGAATTGTATTTTATTGTATTTAATTTAATTTAATTTAATTGCCTTTGTATTTAATTTATTTTATAATTGGTCCGTGTTGGCTGTGAATTAATAAATAATAATAATAATAATAATAAGTAAAATATCAGATGACAGCCCTAGTGTCAACATCTGGATACAATTTAGTTGGGACCCTTTTAAAACAATTGAGAAATTGTACAAAAACGGCAATAAATCTATTCTGCGAAACTGTGGGAAGACGAGTTGGCTGAACGTGGTGTTTTAGGAATTGAGGGCTGATATTTGAAGTCAAGGAAGGCACTTGGTTTTAGACCACGATAGGGTACAGACGTCGGTGTCTGGGCTAGCTAAGTTAGGAGGCTTGGTGAATAACAAGAGGCCATGTCCGAGTGAGCTGTCGTAAGATAGCGAGTATAAGGCGATTAACACACTGCCACGCACCACGCAGCGTAGCGCATGAATGCGTGTTCTAACGTTGCTTGTAAGTAGGTATCTGCGTTTGTATAGAAAACATGCACAGTCCAACACACAGACAATGCATCCACGCGCGTTCATCGTTGGTGCGTTGACACGCAACATGCAGCGTGATGCGTGGCAGTGTGTTAATCGCCTTAGTTATTAAGTTAAATATAGTTGGTTTAAAGCCCAGATTAGACTAATCTAGTAATTAACGTAGTATGTGTGCGTGTCTGTTGGTGCGACTGGGTGAGTCTTCCATTATAATAATTATCCTTGGCTAGTAATGTAATTACAGTTCTTTTAACTAAATAGACAGAGACGTGTTGCTGGGGAGTGTGTTGCGCTACTTCTCCCCAGCCCAAACACTAGGAAGTGGTGAAGGGTGGGCGCTTTGGTGCTGTCTATAGACCTTCAAAAGAGTTGATCCACAACTCTATTTAATTAATGATTCTTGAGATTTGATTCTCTGTTTTATTGCTTAATGTAGTATTCACCTAATTATTGAATTCTGTATTCTTTGTCTCCGACCAAAAATAGCCCAAGTAGCTCAGATAGCTGTATAACTACTCACTTTTAAACCTATTTGAAACTATGCGTATTAAGACTCTTTTAAGAGTACACTGGTGATCCTACAGCTGCATAATAGCTGTCAGTGATATTTAAACAACAACCAAATCCGGAGCACAGGGATCCGGAGTCACACGTAATCTGTTCGATTTAACACGTGTGACTCCGGATTTTTAATTTGTCTGTCTGTGGTGTCTTGTTTATACTTGGGTTTTAGTTTTTATTATTTTAATTTTTTTTTAATTATTTTCTTCCTGACTGTCACTGTCACATGTGTGCAGCATGTGTATGTAAAACTAAATGTAGTTTTTAAAAAAACACTACCTATAAGTCAGGCAAGACTAGATTATTGTAATCTGTGGTCAAGACTGTAATCTGTAATGTCATTAATGTCAACCTGTCATTTCAGTTTGTTTACAAAAAATAAAAATAAATTGAAGTAGAAGTGCTCTGTGATATTTTATTTTATTTACTACTTACTTGTAAAAGACATGTTGCGGTATTTTAAAACTACAACAATAGTTAGTCAAAGGACGTTCAAAAATTTTGGACATAAAAGACAACCTATACCTCTTGTGACCACAATGTGGCATGGTTTCCTAACGTTGACATTTATTGGATTAGGAATTGAATGGAAGAGGTAAGCAGTAAGCATTTTATTACTTATTTAGCAATGCGTCTCTCCAAAACGCAAAACCTTTGGTGGAATTTCGTGCAGACATGCAATCATTTGTTAAAAATGTAAACCTTGATTTCTGGTTTGATTAATTACCTATTGTATATACTTATCTAACTTGATAGGTACTAGGATATTAGCACATAAGTTCAATAATATTGTTTCTTCTTGGATCCTCATTATCCACCAGTGTTTGGTGGCTTAGCAGAGAGCTGACTGTTTGGTAGCTCCTACTGTACAGTGTTTACTTGTGGAATGCGTTTGTTTATTAATTTCATATCTTGATCGTGTATATTTCTACTATACTCACAACGTTATTTTATTTCAGGATTAAAACATTTTTATTTGGTGCAGACGGGGCAGATGTTTTTATCAAACAGGACAATTCTATTGAAGAAGAAAACAAGTGATGTCAGATTTTTGCAGCTTTAATAGGTATTAAAATAAATTTATTAAGTAGCTAATGTGTAGTTAAGCATTATACATATATACCTCGTTCACAACCCTTTAAGAGTCATATCTATAAGGGATGGTATGCTTTTAGTTAAGTAGAAAAAAATATTTAAAATAATATACTTACTTTAAATGCTTACAATGTTTTACTTTAGTTATTGTCTGCACTGTAAAGGTTACAAGCCAAAGGCAACCTTATATCGTACAGGCTGATAGAAAATAATTCAGGATGCATTGGACCATTAAAAAAAAAAAATTTAAAATAGGTTTTTGTTTATGAAAAAACGAGAATGAAAATAGAAGAGTGCACTTTCTCTGAGAAAAGATGACAAATATTAAATAAATTGATCATCTATTAGTCTGCCTCCACACAATATTGCTCTACAAGCCAACACTCTTCAAGTGCCTAGTACCTAGAGAAACAATTTACTCTATGTGATATAGAATACTAATGATTGAGTACAGTTGTATTCGATACCTCTGGGCTCAAAGGGCTTATAGCACAAGGAAAATAATGCACTATACGCCCTTTGAGCCCAGAGGTATCGATATATGAAATATTATTGTTGGGGATAGCTTATGCCGGATAATTAAAACACGAATAGAACTTGTTTCTGGAGGCAAACGGCGGCGAGGAATTTCTTCGGGAGCTTTGGCAGAGTTGTTTACTCGTGGAGCGCTGGGATCGGAGTGTGTCTACTGGGCGAAACGGCCCGTCTTTTATACTCTAAATTTGCCCCCTCTGCCGTCACTTCCCCTTCCTCACCCCCGCAACTCTTATTTATTTTTATTACAGTGTTTTGTTTATTACATTCCTATAGCTAATTATCTATTCTAATTAGTTACACATAAATTAGCACTCTGCGACGTCTCGTGTAGCTGTGGCGAGGGGATACACATAATTTTACCCTGCCCCCCGCCTCACTACTATAAAAGCGCGCTGTAGCGCGCCCTACCGTCTTATTCTTACTGCTGACGTCGCAGAGGCATGATAATAAAACACAAGGGTTTGTATCGCTTTATTAGACTTATTTTTCTAATTAGAATGCTACAACATTTATTTACAGCTAATTGGAAACTAATTAGACTTATTACATAACAAGATAATTACACTTTAATATCACACATTTTCTTTTGCTTATATCTGTGGATTGGTTGGGGCGATTTACATAATTCCAACGCTAAAAATGGTTTTAATAACATAGTTAATCAATACAACAAACAGTAATTAATTATCTCTTTAAACAAAAAAGTGGTTTTCAAAGTTACGTAATTTTTCATACACAAAATTTTTCTAAGTTTCTTATCAAATGAATTTAACATTACTTTTCTAGGTTAATATTTACATGACTAATAAGAATCTAATGAGATCATTTAAATATAATACAACTCCAACTATAATCTTATCTGATTTACAAAAAATACTCACAACTTAGTAAATCCAATTGGAAATTTCACTTTTACACATAAATCACTATGGCGTAGCGCTGCCACTTGCGCCCACGAGCGAGTCGATGTTAGGGCATCGTGCACAATTATATAGTTTAAATTTTATGATTTGAATTCATTTGAAAGAAAAATGTTGTAAATAAAGTATAATTCTTAATAATAATACAAACATTACTCGTTTTATTCATTTGTTTTGCCGGTATGTTTCACACTGCTGGGCAAAGGCCTCCACCAAATCCAGGAACTATTAACCAGTGCCACCTTAATACAAAATAATCTTAAATTAATGCTTGTTTAAATCACAAACTCAATATAAAAACTCGTGTGTGTATTATTTGCTGGGATGCTATACGTCTACATGGGTATCTTGGTCCATGATTTCCGAAAAGTTACCATTTTCACACACCTTCTTTGCTCTTTTTCTTGAATCTTTATACCCACCTCTATTCATTTCATTTCTGAATTTCGTACAAAGCTTAAGTGGCTTCCCATACGTCTTCGAATTCTCATATCTTATTTCAGCTTTACAGTATTCTGTTCAATCCTACAACCCCCTCTTATCTTAAAGAACGGTTCAAGTTCCTTCATGACACACATAATAGATATCTGAGGTCATCGGAAAACTTGAAACTAGAAATGCCGATGCATTCGACCAGTTTTTATGACAAGTCCTTTACAGTTCAAGCAGTACGGTTATGGAATGCCTTGCCCGTGTCGATAAGGCGTGCTCAATCTTTGTCCACTTTTAAAATTCTGGTAAAAAAACACTTCCTCTCTCCTTAAACATCGTTATTAAATATAGCTCTTTCCTCCTGTTTCATGTTTATTATTGTATTGTTTATATATATATATATATATATATAGATAAGTATATGCTTTATGTATATGTGTATTTATTGTATATGTAAATGGTACACCACTGACTACCTGCAGTATTATCTCTCCTTCGCGCTTTAATCCATCCAAAGGTTGTCTGTAAAAGATCGCTTTTAGCGATAAGACCGCCCATTGTGTCACCCTATGTTAAATTTTCTACACTGCCGTCCTTTAACTAGAAAGCCGTTAACCCTCAAATGGTGTTTTTTTACTTTTTAATCTCAGACCAACAAAATAAGAAAGACAGCATTACGTACATCAAAAATGAAGCCACCTTTTTATCTATGTGTATGTAAAAAGGGTTGTCATTTGTTAAAGTTTTTCCCTATAATTTGGGGAATAATATTTTGGGTAGGATAATATTGTACGAGTAAGATATTGTTGAGTATGGTATTGTACCTCAATTGTTAGGAAGGATTCCGAAACAAAACCATTTTTTTTTACATCGCAAAATAAAATAACAATTAAGTACAAAGTGCATTTACATACAGCCCTATCGTCAATGGCTACATGAGGCAAGTCTGGTAACTCCTACAAAAAAAAATACACGAGTAATGGCAGCTTTTGATTAAAACCTTAGGAAGATAAATGAAGAATTAGGACGTACTTGAACAAACGTACAGCCAGAACTTTGTGAAACTGAGTTTTCAGCAATTACATAGGACGATGGAAATAACATCTAAAAAATAAAATTTGGTACAGTAGTATTTAAATTTGCTAGACTAAGCTGAGAAACTAACTAAAATAAAATAAAAAATACAGTCTCGTGTTTAATTACTGTTTTGATAAAATCTCATTTTTGTTTTTTATATTTTATGTACCTTTTTAGGATATCCGCTTTTGATCACACGACGAAGTCCACGATTAGTTGAATAAAGGTCATTATTATCAAAATGATCGGAACAAACCACGCTGGTTTTCGATGGAAGCCATTCTGGATCATTCCGACTATTTCTTATAGCATTTACTTTTATTTTCAATATTACTTGGAAATCTAAAATATTAAATACATAAAAAAACAGGCATATAATTACTCGAACTAAAAAATATCGAACGGGGAAATTTCAAATCATATTATGGCAGCCCCCGCACTTTAAATGTCACTGTTTTCGTTCGTTCATTCGTTCAGGATTTTGTTCCAAGTAACCTAAAATTCATAGTTTACTAAATTAAGAAACGATGTTATTTGAAGTACTTACATGTGAAAAGTGATTCCGTGAGACTTTTTATGTGATTTGCTATTGTTTTTACAAGTTTTCACTACACAAGAAGGCATAATTCTATTTTTTTTTATAGAAGTTTACTAGACGACGACTCGTGACGTACTAGGAGCGATGAGCATAGTTTTTGTGTAGGTGTGTGCGTGAGCCTGTGTGTTTACTTGCAGGAGCATAGTTTTGTGGCTACACGTTTGATGTACCTAGTGCTCCGTCTTTCTATTTTGGTTGGTCTGAGTTTTTGATAGAAAGTGATAGAGTTCAAAATTCTCTATCTTTCTTTCTGTCTAAGAAACATTTTTACAACATAAATAGTTTTAAAGATATGAACATTTTGTAGGCCGTTAAGTAACATATTTTATGATGATTTCATCACTTGAAAGCGTCTAACCCACACTTCTTCGCTTAATGTACGTTAAAATACCTTAACTGCCGGATGTGACGATTATTTTCTGGTGTTTTACTTAACTACAATTACGTTATCGGATTATTCTTGTCTATAGAGACGTAAAAGGACTATAACTACTTTATAGTTAAGCATTTATATGACAGTTTCAGTCAAATCTTAACTTATTCGCAGTTATCCGCCCTTAACGTTATTTTAGTTAAGCACTTAATTCTGTAAATTTCTCACAATACTTTGCTTGTAAATAATTCTTGTCAGTTTGATGAAAATGGTGAAAAATTAAATGAATGATGCTAAGCTACAAAGCAGCTAAGCCACATTACTTAGCTAAAAGGCAGTTTGCCGACTCTCGCGCTGCGATTACTTCGGGAGTGAGCGGGGTGCGGCCACCCCACCCAGCACCCACGCCGTCCACCATCCCGTCACACTCAATCATTGAGTGCGACGGGATGGTGGATTGCGGACATGAAACATTGAGTCCGGGTGGAAAGATTGAGTCTCAATCTCAACCCGGAGATCCGACTGCCACGGTCGTGTACAAATAAATGATGTAGTACCAAAATAGTAAACATTATTTCCTTTATTTTATTAATGTTAGAATATAAAAACATTTAAAAATATAAAAAATAGTAGTCCACCGGTATGGGTAACAGGGTCCAAGCTACCGGCGGCGGTGGTCAGGGCTCCAGACAGAGGAACCTCCTAACAATACGGGCCGTGTCCAGAAGTACCGCTTTCTGAATCAGCCCCTTAACCCAGCTGCCCAACGAAAGCCTCCATAGGTGTTGGTCGAGGCTCTTGGCAATTAAGCCATTGGCTGATACGACTATCGGCACAACGATCGCGGAGTCCACATCTCCCATGTCGACAACCTCGTGAGCCAAGTCAAGATACTTGATTTGTTTATCTTTCTCGGCCTTCACGAGGTTCCCGTCATGCGAGACCGTTATGTCAATAATCAATGCGCGCCGCTCGGTTCGATCCACCACCATTACATGGACCCGATGTAGATTTACTAGCGTCCGTACGCTAGTAAATCTACATCGGGTCCATATAGGGCCCGGAAAAAGCATCCGTGAAGCTCCTTACTCTGCCATACATGCCATGCTTGACACTAATGACCGCAGGGAGGCCCTGCGGTCGTTAGTATCAAGCACTACAGGCTTGCGCCAGTTCTCTTTCGCCAAGGAGAGCGGGGTGAGGCCCTTGTCCACCGCGACCACATCTCGATGCATCCCCACGTCGGCTTCTAGGAAATATTCCCATAGACTGCATATCTCGCGATTGTGGAGGGTCTTAGCGTTTAAAAAGCCTCGACCTCCACACTTTCGCGGTATATACAGTCTCATTACCGATGACCGTGGGTGATGCATTCGCAGTCGGCAGCGTACGGACCATCCTATCCAGGGCGTCAAGTTCGGTCTGAGTCCATTTGAGTATGCCGAAAAAGTACATCAAAACCGGCATGACCCAGCCGTTGAAGGCGCGCACCTTGTTTCCGCCTGATAGAAGACTATTAAATACTTTCTTCAGGTGGCCAAAGAAGCGCTCCTTCAACGATTGCTTCATGTCAGTAACATTGATGCCTAACGCTTCCGGCATACCCAAATACTTAAAGGTTTCGGAGAGGATGCGGAGAGGGCTCTAAGGTATATGGAATCCGAGAGTTGGGTTCCCATGGAATCCACAATCTCCCCTCGCTTTACATGCATGACCGCACATTTTTCCACACCCAACTCCATCCTGGTGGCTCTACTGAAAGTTTCAGTTACTTTCGGTAGCTCCATCAGTTGTGAATTGTTGGGGGCAAAGAGTTTTAGGGTTTTAGGTCATCCATGTAGAGGAGGTGAGATATAACCTGACCACCTCTCCTCAGCCGATAGCCTAGACCTGAGTCCTCCAGCAGTGTACTTAGAGGATTCAGCGCCAAGCAGAACCAAAGTGGACTCAAACTATCGCCCTGAAATATGCCTCCCTCGATCCTTATCGGCTCGCTATTCCTCTGGATATTTCGACATACTGGATAGCGAAAGACTTTCCTCCATTGCCCCATACATGACTACAGGAAGGTGCGCAGAGTTCATCTACTTTATACAACTCCAGCACCCTCATGAGCCTTGTATGTGGCACCAAGTCATAGGCCTTCTTATAATCTATCCAACATGTCGACATCCTTTCGGGAACTGGCTAATGGCCCTATCAATGAGGAGTAGCTCCTTAGTACTGCGAGACCCGTTCCTAAATCCATTTTGAGAGGCAGCCATGATGGAGTTCTTGTCGATATGTTTGTTAATTTTAACTCTCAAAATGGATTTAAGAACTTTATAGACCGACGGTAAACATGTGATCGGCCTATAATTTTTGGGTTCCGTGGTGCTTCCAGATTTGTGGAGCAGGTGGATAACTCCTATCGTTAAGAACTGGGGTAGCAAACCAGACTCCAATGCAGTCTGGTACTAAGCCGCCAAGCGAGCGTGCGACCTTATAAATCATTTTATCCAGAGTTGTGCAGCCCGTCCGGCCCTGGAGACTTCCAGTTAGGCAACGGGCGGACTGCACGAGCTACATCTTGGGGGCAGATGGTAATAGCCCCCATTTCTGGTTTTGGATCGCAGGCTCGCTCGACTTCCCGAGTCCAATCCCCTTCAGTGTGACTGACAGGCACCGACCAGATACTGCGCCAGAAAGAGCACATGCCATCATCATCCGGCAGGCACGTATGAGCCACACCTTGGTCCGGTTGCTCCGAAGTCCTATATACCCACATTTCATCGCTCTAGAAGGTGCGGTTCTGAGTGTATCGGTCTTCTCGCCGCTTATACCTACGAATACGGTTTGCCCAGGCATACACTTTCTGCTTCAGGAAGTCTATGCGCCTTGCAACACGGATTATTATAGTCCTGAGGACTGATATCAGTATAATTAAGAACGCCTGCCTCACAAAGTGCATCACTCTAGGGCGGGTGATTTTTAAAAGAATATGTCTTTAATTTCTCACATATTCTCATAAGAATGCTAAACTATAAAGAAGTTAACCACAAGCGAAATGTTTTTAGCCACCTTTAAGTTAAGTAAAGCAGTTAAGATTTTACAAAAGTTCCATATCCCATTGGCAATAATTAGCTTAAAAGCATCTAAAGTCCCGTAGCCGCTCATTAGGAAAGTTATTGAAATTTAAATCGAAGCGAATGTCATGGCTATAAAGCAGTTACGTCACTTAACAACTTTTTAGTTGAGTATTTCTGATCAAAATTTAACAAACATTATGAAGGCGAAAATTTCAAATAAATTACTTCTCTAAAAAGCCGCTACGGTATGGTTAACGGCCTTTTAGTACAGTAATAAGATGCGATGTTTAGGTTACATGCTTAACAAAATAAGAAAAATCAATTTAAAATGTAATTAGTATGAGTTTCTGGACATAAAAGATTCTTTAGGATAAATAGAAAGAAATATCAATTAATAAATCCAACAATCATTAACCAAAGTGTCATAGTTTTTAAGAAATAACGATTCCCACATTTTTTGCCATTTTCTTGGAAACAACTTTTTGGGCTTAACGGCCTTCTAGTTAAAGGACGGCAGTACATTTGTATCTGTATTTTTATGGTGTACATAATAAAGAGTATTCTATTCTATTCTATTCTATTCTTCATGAACAGGAATTTCCTTTTTTTTTCGTGTTTTTTTTTTGTACCATGCCTAAGGAGTCCATGAGCGCGCCTTTCGCACTTACGAAGTGCATTTTAGTTTAGTCAATAATAGTCGCAACAGATACAATATAAAACCCAACAAATATATTTTTTGACAAAGCTTTCGCCAAGGTAAATCACGAGTTGTTGCTAAAAAGAATAGAATATTCTGGAGTCTGGGGTGATTAGCTGAGCTGGTTTCCATTATACGTTGTTAACAGAGCACAGAAGGTTGTCATCAAAGGGTGTTACTCCTCTACTGTAAGTGTTACATGTGGCGTACACACGGCTACACATTAAGCTATACATTTCCAGTTTATGCTGATCTCGGATTGTATAGGATTTCCGTACAATGCCAGGTCAGCTTATAGTGGACATGTATAGCTTGATGTGTAGCCGTGTGTACCACAAGGAGTGATTCTTTCTACGGTCCGTTTTATTCACCTACTTTCTTTTGTTCGTTACTGTAGAACCCATGCTCGAATCCGTTCAACCCGGGGTCATAAGGTTAATAGTTTAATTTTTTTATCTATAACACACAACAAACATAACCTCACGTCTGTACTCCCCGATGGGTTAGGCAGAGGTGTACCTAGTGAGGTGTGTCTATACATATCATTTGTCTGGATGTATTTTGTTTGTTGTTTATAATGGCGGGGTGAGTAAAAGGTATCGTAAAATGGCTATTTCTAAAATCATAATACGACATAATATATACTCCATATTATTTATTAACGTTTCGCTGCTTTGTTTGTCCTCTTGGTTTTAAATAAAGAATGCATTTTGCAGGGGATAAAAAAATCACCTTTATAAAATAAAATACTTTATTTAAGCTCACATAATATTATTTATGTGTTATGCTAATTGCAATAAAGTAAGTCTAAATAAATAGTTCTTAAAATTAAGATTATTACCAACTGTAAATATATAAGATCTCGAAAATTTTATTCATCTACTTTATAATTATTATTATTACAAATAGTAGGGTAAAAAAGTAATTAAACAACCTAATGCATGATAATGACATAAAAATTTCGTATAAACATATATGAGTACACATTCATTACATTATTCAAATTATCTTATATGTTGGTGCACCAATCAAATTATATTTAATTTAATCGAATAATATTTTTTCCGATTAGTATGCTTTGTTGATTTTCAAAGATTACGGACTACTGTTAATGTTAGTAACAGTTTACTGCAACATTCCGGAAGCTGTATACAAAGCCTTATTTAATATGTGAAATATCACAATACTGCCAGCAATTTATAGAATAAGTAGGTAGTGAAAAGCACCAAATTGTTAATTATAAAGTAGGTATTATTGATACACAAAATACGCAAGAAAGACTTGTTACCTGCGACTATTTACAACTTATCAAATTGGTAAATACATAGAAACAAAATTTCCCTGAACTCAATGACTAGTTTAATATGCATTTTTTTTCGAATTTCTCTCGATTTATTTTTTACTACCTTGACAGTTTTGTTTTAAGTATTGATATATGAGATTGTATATAATTAATAAGAAACACAGAATCGCTGCGTGATAATGTATAGGCATATTATAAATAGCACTCATCACTCCAGGTTGTTTATGACTGTTTAATTTTGACACATTAGTTAAAGTATTCTCAACAAAATAAGGCTCTGGTGTTACTTTTTCACGACGATGAAGAGTTTCTTCTTCGCGCTCGCTAGAGCTCTGATTTTTTTCACTTGAACTTTGATGCGATATCGTCGTGAAATGTACTGCCTTTTGTTCATGGCAGTCTTCCGTATGGGAAACCTTTTCTGTATCTGCAATCGGGCCCGTTATATCTCCTTCAATAATAACCGGTATTGGAGTATACCGTTCTTTGACTCCAGAACAGACCTCTAAACTCTCTTGCAAATAACTGTCTATTTTAGTTAAGTGCTCTGAAATGAGCAGATTCGCCAGTGGGCTTGGGCCTCTCTTTATTGGTTCAAAAATATCAAGTCTGTTTACAAGTTTGCCCTCAACATTGAACGCCGATTCTAAACTATCTTTTTCTAAAAACTTTTCGTTACATATCGAACTAACAAAAACGTCACGGGTCTCAGAGACTCTGCCTTCATTGAACACTGGTTCCAAGCTATCTTTTTCAAATAACTTTTCCTTACAAACCGAACTTACAATTTTATAGCTCTGCAAGTCTTCAAAATTGTCCTTGATATACTCAACAGGAGTTTTTTGTCGGGTTCTGTAAATCTCAGACGGGGTGAGCAATCTCGGAGAATCAAGTTCTGGTGGCACGGGGGTGAATTTTACCGTGATAACATTTTCATTTGTAATCGTTTCTGTTTTAACGATGTCATCAACGTAGTTATTTCCGTCGGTAAACACGCTCGGAGAATCAGTGATGTCATGTCGTGACGACCTTTGAACTCGATCTACGGTCACCTTGCTGAGTAACTTGCCATCTGTACTTCTTATGTCGGAAAACAGTCCTCCATCAAAGTGGAGGGGTGTTTCCAACTTTCTTGTCCTTTGCGGTGACGGCGTATTAAGAGAGGGTGTGTTTAGAGGAGGCGTGATGGGGGAAGGAGATACGGGACGAAAAGTGGTAGTCGTGTAAACAGTGTCAGAGTTATACATTATGTGTTGAGGACTTCTAGCGGGCGTGTGTCTTACAAAAAGGTCGACCTCCCTTGGCGAAGAAACTCTGTCCTTCGAGGTTCTTTTTGCACACCTGTAAATAATAGTTAGAAAATAAATTAATTCACATCTCTTCAGCAACTATTACGAATGTATTTATTGATTCGTATTATTTGTTATATATAATCTTAACCTGGCTATTTGAATTACTATAGAAGTATCAATACTTGAATATCTTGATCTAAGTATATCTCATACAAAAACAACTACAAACAAACATAACAACACGAGTAAAATTATCAGTTAAATATAATTAAATTATAGTAATCAAATACATAAAATAGCCAAAACTACTCAAACCGTTTCATGAAAGCATTTCTACAAGCAGATTATGTAAGGTTGATAACTACATGGATCAAAACACGCTATGATGAACTTCCTGAACTTTGGGAAGTTGAGTATATATTATTAAGTAGGTATATATGTACATGTCTCAGTTATAAAACATACAGATATGATAATACAATTTTAATTAACGCACACACAAGGTCACGGTGGTTATTGGTAAAGGGGCAGCAGACTGGCAGCGTATGACGAGCTTTGTATAAAGACGTGGGTAAATCAATTATTATTTGTTATGCTTCAGTAATTCTTACTTCATAATTTTTTAACTTAAAATCAGATATTTTTAATATTTTAATTAAAATGTCAGTACAATTTTAAAGTAAAAACTTTAATGGATTTCAAAGTTATAACTTTTTGGATATTTTGATGGAATGGTTACAGGGCAAATGCTATAATAAAATGAATCAGGTAACGCGCCTGAAATGTGCAGATCAGTTTCAATAGAGGAGGCAATAGCATCTAATGTAATTTATCAATTAGTGATGTACCTGAATGATTGTCTCATCTTTATATTACATAGGCAGTTGTTTTACATACATTATTATTGCAATGTAGGTACGCCAAGTTAATACTTTAGGGCGTTATGAGAATATTGGACTATTTTATGTATTTAAAGAAGTTTGGAAAAACAAACTCGTATTTCATTTATAATAGGATAAACAAAATATTATTTGAATAATACATATGTAACAAGTAGTCGTTCGTACAGTTTTTGTGTTGTGTGTAAGTGTATTTTAGTAGGAGTCTCATCATACGCACCGTGCAGTTGAAGCACTGACTGTGGTAGTTATTGTTGAGCGCCTCGACCCACCTGTCGCCTGCCTCCACCGGGAAGCCGCAAGCGAAACATTTTGTCGTGAACAGGTCATTCCAATCTGAGAAATATTGTCTCTTTGTAATATCTCCTTTACCAAAAAGAATACAAGTAAATAACAATTTTATAAAATTAAAATATCCTCTGCATACCAGCTTCGCAATACGGCAAACCGTCTTCTAGGAAGAAGGGATTATTCCCAAACAGCTTTCCACAATAGACGCAGTTGAAGCATTCTGGATGGTAGTGCTTGCCGATAGCGTTTAAGCAATCCTGTAATTGGAATTGTTTGAATGAGAAGAAACATTTAACAGAAGCCAGAGTTACTTAAACATTGAAAAGGTGTTTTACTTACACCCTTAATTTTGGCGTGGCACTTATCGCAAGCAGGCGCGATGTACTGTTCGAAACAGAATTCACAATAGAGTTGGCCATTTTCTTCAACGAAGCCGATGTCCTGAAGCGGACGCCTACACGTCGCGTTTACGCAAATGAAGTGCTCTGGACACCAGATGCGGCCCAAAGCCGTAATGAATGGTCCCCTGTTCAAAATACATAATTTTTAGTCTTATATCAATCAGAAATTAGGATTGAACTTCATGAAATTTAACTGAACATCCTATTTTTGAAAACAAAAGGTTAATTTTGTTAAAAAAAAAAAACAACATTCGTGCTTGGGTTACAAAAAATCATAATCGCTTCGATAAACTTACTTGACGAACCTACAGTTTGTGGAATAATATTGTATGTTTCCATAAAATTACATTACCTGGTTATAGCTTTGTCACATATGTGGCATACAGGATAAAGTCCTTCTGCAACATCTGCGCATTGTATTGTGCTCAAAGGACGAGCAATTATGTGCGAGTCCCTTCTACCATCATCATCTCTTGAATTTTTTTTTTGTCTACGTCTAACCACAACTTCTTCTTCTGTTTTTTGTTGTTGTTGCTTTTCATCACTATCGGATAGGTTTTTTATTTCTTCAGTAAATGCAATGTCCACATAATCGTTACTTTGCTCATTACCATTCGTGTTAGCTTTATTGTTAGAAGTTTTTAATGTATAAAGTGAATTATTATACAAATGATCAGGAAGTTCTTTCTTTTTGATGTGTTCGTCTTCTTGGTGTGTAGTTTGTGTATTATTTCCGGTCTCAGCCTTAGAAGCGTGTTCAAACGTATTAGTCTTGTTCCAAATGTTTGTTTCGCATACATTGTTAACTTTATCGTTGGATTTAGTTAGATTGTTCATTGAAGGATAGGAGCCAGTGTCTGGTTTTTCGAATATTTTTCTTTTGTTTAAAGTATTGGAATAAGTGTTGTCAAATTTCAATTCAGATTTTAAATCATGATTTGCATTCGTACCAGTTGAGCCGTTCATGCTGTTAAGAAATGAAGATTTGTCTATTCCAGTCTTTCGCAATGTACCCATAAAATTGTTTTCCGTTTTATCTTTATGCAAGTCTTCACTACTAGAGTTACCACTACCATTATGAAACTTTTCATTATTATTATTTAAACGCTCGTCCAAAATTAGACTAGCTTTTAGGGTTTTGGGCATAGTGTCATATTTCTTTTTGTCACCATTCAGCGAATGGCCAATTGGTGTACTGTGGACATTAAAAGTAGGTATTGGAGAGTTTGGCAATGGTGGTGGTATCAAGATGTTGGGCTTAGACATGGATTCCATTGTTGGGTGATTGTTTGGCAATGGTGGTGGTATCAAGATGTTCGGCTTAGATATGGATTCAATTGTTGGATGGTTATTTGGCAATGGTGGTGGTATCAATATGTGGGGCTTGGACAGGGATTCAATTGTTGGATGGTTATTTTTAATAGTGTCCTTGATTTTATCTCCAATGCTCTGAATATTTTCATGTGTCTTATATCCTCTTTCTAAGGTTTTTATCAAGTTGTTATCTACTGAAGGCAAATTATCTGTATTCATTGGGTGTTTAGTAACAACAGTGTCTTGAATTTTATCAGCCATTGACTGAATGTGGTCAGCCGGTTTAATTTTTCTTTGTATACCAATTTCATAGCCATTCAAAGCCATTTTCGCCATTTTTCTAATAAGCCTCTCTTCTGCTGGACTTTTGTATTCAGTTTTGTGTGGACTGCTAGTAGACAGCGGTTCGTTAGCTGTTAGAAAATCAAAACAAACACATGTACAAACAAGTTAAAAGCAGTTATTATATGATAAGTTAGTGCATAACTAATTTAAAGTGAGTTTCTAAATACGAAATTACGAACACAAATGAGTATTATCAAAAATACTGTATTGTAATTTTTTTTAATAAATTCATACAAAAATCACGCATGTTTTAAAACTTTACATTCATGCAACACTCAAAACAGCAACACATTCTTTTACGTTTCAATCACCTAATATTCCCATTACAGGAACCACATAGTGGCACACGGGAGCCGGGCAGCGCAGCTTTATTCAAAACTCCCCTTCCACGTTTTGGGGCAGATGATACACCGAAAGTTTTGCCACGAGCGGCAGCTCCTACACTCGAACCTGTCGATGGGGTAGGATCACACACTGGACCTTGGTTAGCACCAGAAATCGAAGGCTTTGGATCGTAATTGTCTATTGTTCTACTGGCGGAGGCCATATTTTGATTAGTAAGGTTAAGAGATGAACTCTGTTGTGTTGATGGCAAACTCATCATAGAAGGTGGAAAAACTTGCTTTGGGTTAATATTAGAAGGCCGAATGTTACAGTCCATATTTTGCTCGTATGCCCCTGCAAATGATGAACCTCCCTTTCTGATCTCCACAACTTTGGCAGATTGCGTTCTTTCGAATTCTTCAAAAGTTTTTCTGGTAGTTTGAACGGTGGTATTGCCCTGTTCAACAATATTTTGAGACTGCAATTGTCTCTGGTCGTAATTTTCTTGGACAACAGAATCTTCTTTATATTTCATATCACCCTTTGTGTAATTTTCGCTTTTGTATCCAACATTTGATTGCTTTTGTTCTTTGACAACTGACGGTTGAGTTGATCCCCAGTTTTTACTACCACTTGTATTATATATCTCTGCAGCAGTCTGGAAATCTCTTTGATCCCTTTCATGTTGCTGTCGCAAGTTTGCAGCGTCTTGTGGAGTAAATGAGTCCATTGAATAATTTTGTGGCGTAGATTCTTTAATACGTGGTGCATGCGCTTTTAAGGGGTTAGGAGGAGGACCTTGGGCAGGAGAACGGGATCGGTTCGGTTTCGGTGTTGGGGACCTGCTAGCTTCGCGACTAGACGGCTCATATAAGTGACTCTCGGGGGCTGTATGCTCTACTGTTACTAAGTTCATCTGATAATGGGGTATTATGGGCGCTGGTTTGTTAATTAAACTAGGTGTGGTTGGGCGACTGCGTGACGGTGATACTCTCATTTGGTTCTCATCTGCTGTTACTGGTTGAAATGTCATAGTGATTGGAGTATCTTTATGAAATTGTACAGGGGGCTGTTGAGTTGGTGTTTTTATTTGTGGGAACTTTGGGGCCAGTACTTGGGGAGTTTGATAAGATGTATAGGATGGATTTGGTTCAAGAGATTTTTCTTTTGATTTTCTGGGTGGACCAGTTGCCGGTGTAACTGGTCGTTGCAAAACTGCTGGAGCATTATACATATCTGGAGAAATTCCTCTCTGTGACGGTAGTTGCTCGAAATTTCTCTGGTAGGGTGGAATACTGTCGGGTTTATGTAGTCCAGATTTAGATCTCACTGCAGTTGAAGTAAGACATTCTTTTTTGTCTAATTGTTCAAAATAATTTTGGGCGGTTTTAACAGATGAATAACCTTGAGACGCCATACTGGTTGAAAGCGAAGATTGCTGCATCATCATTGACTCTGAAAATGTGGTCGCTTGCTTTGTTTTAGTAGCCTGTGTGAAACTAGTTTTCAATTCATTGCTAATAGGAGGAAAGCTTGTTAGCTTACAAAATTCTTCCGGGTGTGGTGGTGGGAATACTTGTTTAGGGACAGGTCTAAATGCAGACATTTCTGAAGACGACTGCAATTTACATGTATTTTGCATAGCTGCAAATTCAGAATGCAGCTGATCAGTCATTTGAGTTAATGTTTGTGTGGCAATGGGCTTCATTATATCAGATAAATTTGTTTCAGTCACATGTGTAGTACTTGTCATATATTGGTTTGATTGAGTGGTACTAATAGTGCCAAAAGGACTGTAAGGTCTATCCGGAGCAATAGTTAAAGCATCTCGTAGTGACCCTCTGCTTATTGATTGATTTTGATCATAAGAAACTCTTCCCATTGATTGGTTTTGATCATATAACCCTCTTCCGATTGATTGATTTTGATCATATAACCCTTTTCCGATTGATTGATTTTGATCATATGACCCTCTTCCCATTGATTGATTTTGATCATATGATCCTCTTTGATTTTGATCATATGTCCCCCTTCCTATAGATTGATTTTGATCATATGAACCTGTTCCCATTGATTGATTTTGACCAAATGTCGATACAGGCGTGAACGGCCTATCAGGTGCTATTGTTAAAGCGTCTATTAAAGGTGAGGATGTTAGTTCGCGTGGGGGCGGCTCTTTAGGCTCAATAATTATTTTAAAATCAGGTGGGATATACGGTTTGGTTTCTTCAGGCATTGGTACAGGAGGTGCAACTTTTTCAGGAGGATTATACGTCTTTATAGGTGGTATTGGCGAAACGGGACGATTTTCCTGTAAGAACATTGGAGACTGTTGTGCTGGTAACTGCATACTCTTTAATTCGGAACTTTGATTAACATTTTGTTGAACCATTTTTTCGTCAACAGTTGTTTGTCCAATAATACTAATAGGCGGAGTTGGGCTGGGCAAAGGTGAATATGGGCGATCCGGTGCGGTTGTCAGTACATCTACCATAGATCCTTTAATTTTTTGATTATTTGGGCCGGGATTCGTCCTATTTTGTAATGTCTCCATTGTCGAAATCTCTGCATTTACATTGGATTGTTCAGTCAATTTTATTTCTGTTTTTATTTTAGTCTGAGTGTCAAGTGACACATTTTGTTGCTTTATCATGACTTCCTCGTTTTTCGTTTGGATGTTTGCCTTATTATCAACTTTATGTTTTTCAGCGTCTATGTTTTTAGGCGCTTCCATAGCATTGCCTTTATCACATTCAATGTTCTTATCTGTTGGTGAGAAGACCTGCGCTTTATCTTGAACTTTTGGAGGTTCCGATACGTTTATGGATTGTGCTTCTGTAGCTGATTTTGATTGAATATTTTCTTTTGATTGAATCATTTGTACTTTATTGATATTTTCAATGGCATTCGCTGGATTTTCAAATGACTTTGGTGGACAAGTTTGTGTTTTAGCAACAGTTATACTCTTGCATTCAGAAGATTCCTGAGATAAAGACTGGATAGTTCGACTAGTTGATTCTTGTATCACTTGTGATTGTTTGCTTTGCACAACAGATTCAGATTTAGACGTTGCTTTTATCGAAGATATAGCAGCAGAAGCATATGAAACGCTAGAAGAGAATTCATCTTTTTGTTTTGAGGACGCTAGAAATTGTTCCATAGATTGTTGTTGAGCATCCGCAATCTTGGAATCGGGATTGATTTTGTTTACCACCCGCGTCATTTGTTCTGTGCCACATGCGGGGCCCGCGGGTTTCACGCTTGGTTCATATTTTGGCAGCTCATCATCAGAGGGGTTTGGAGCAGGTGGGGGCCACACAATACTTTTTACATTTTGTGCTGTTAGTCAGTTACAGTGTTAGGTTATTGAAGGAGAGAAAAAAGATGAAAGTAAATATTAGTTCAATTGAAGAAGCCACTTAAAATAGATTGATGTAAGCTAATCAACTAATAACAAACAGTTTAAAAAAGCCAGAAAGTTAAAGATTGATTTGATAGTACTATTATTTTATTATATGACTCATTATTCGACAGTGCCAGGGCAGTAGTTATTTTATGCGGCTGCTATTGATATCGGCTTCCCGCGTAGCGCATTCACACTATGTTTGAATATTATATACATATTATCAATTAATAGCTAAAAGAAGCTGTACTCCACCTAATTATAAATTACCTTTAAAAAGGGAAACTGGGGTCTCTGTCGAAAATAAATAATTGCCTTAAATTACTTAATCCAAATTGGTTCACAGTACACATAGTCTTTTGAAGTAATACATAATATCGTTCAACTAGTAATAAATTGAATACTATATTCTATTATATCACGATGAGTTTGAACAACTTTGGTATTTTACTGTAAATATAATAATATAAATAGTAAAATTTCATGTAAATTTATCTAATCGTTAATACTTATAATGATGACTAGATGAAGGTTTCCATAAAAAATATTATTATATGTAGGTATGTCCAAAATTTAAGTGATATCTCTTTGTAAGGTGAACACCATCGGCAAGTTCAACAGGTTTTAAGACCTTTGAGACTTTCCTTAATATCTTTTGAAACAATCATTGTTAATTGCATTTCTGGTTTTGCATGATTAATTTATGTTTTTTTTTAAATATCGGTCAATACAAACCTACAAAAATTATAAAAAATAAATAATGTAAATATTACATAAAAAATAGTATTTTATCGAAGTTAGGTCAAAGTAAATAGGATAATATGGATTATCTTGCTTACAGATATTTTATCCTGTTTTCATACTTAAATCCATAATTTAAAAGCCAAAACTTTCACAATTTAGTCTCAAAAAATTAGTAGCTAGTAGTTATTTATAGAATTAACTAGTAGTAGGTATATAAAGTTCTAGTTACAGAACTTGTCAATAAAACTTAGCAAGTAAATGAAGCGTTAATTAAAATAATAATAAAGTAGTCGAGTTCATTGTGATAGTTTTAGAAGTCGTACTTTTTGGAGTACGGCAAAGATTATACGGCAAAAGTAACTCTCTTACTGGGCGCGTAGGGTGCCGCTTGTTGTGGAGCGGAGATGGGAGCCGGCGCAGGCGCAGTCACTGGCCGCGCTGGTGACATCGGAGCCGAGCGAGGCGACAACGATGGCGAGTATGCCGACCCGATAGACGAGCCGAAAGGCTTCGGACCCGACAGGTTGCTTGATGGCTGTCGAAAATATATTCATCGTTAGGATAGCAAAGAATGACGCGTAAATCGTGATGAGGTTGGTAGAGGACTCTGGAATAAGAAGGAATTCAGTACAAGAAACTAGAAGACAAAATTCGTATTCCACAGCGGTCCATCCATATAAACACACAACACTAACAGAAGAGACTATATTTTGAAATACAGACAAGACACAAAATAACTAGTGGCGTGGAAATCGTGGATAGTACTGTTACCAGATTATTGAAACAAAGTTGAAATACTTACGCTAAAGAGCGATGACGATCCGTTCGTGTAGTTGTTGGTCGCCAGCGGCGGAAGCGGCGTCGAGTATGTGTTGGTAGGGATCCGGCTACCACTGCACATGAAAAACGTTAGATAAAATTTGTACTTATTTTGAAGAAGACATGCTGATCCGAACCCAAATAAATTAAGATAAGGACAAGACTTCAGTAGGATGTTGATGACTTACTATAATGAAAACGATTGATTTATGTAATAATTAGGCTGCCATCAGACGGCCTGCATTCTTGCATTTTAAATGCAGTTTAGTACGACTGAAATGCTCGTAATGTACTGGTAACTGCATTCAAACTGCAAATTTGTAGTTGGAGTGCAGTTGAAACAGTTGAAATGCAGTCCGTCTGATGGCAGCCTTAGATGAATCGAATGCAGATCAATAAAATATGGAACAGAATCAAAAAGACTATGGTGGAAGAAAACCAAAAACAAGGTAAACTCACGGAGGCACGGTAACAGGTTCAAGGTTGGGCGCGGGAGGGTTGTTGCGTGCGACGAGCTTAGCGTGGATGTCGCAATAAAGCTTTCCGTTCAGGTTGTAGTAGCCCTGGTTCTTGAGCGAAGAGCCGCAAGTTGAGCACTTGAAGCACTCCACGTGCAGGTTCTTGTCCTTGATGCGCACGAACACGCCGCTAGTACATACAAGCCCTCGTCAGTCTACAGCTGAATATTAACGCACTAATTATTATGGATGATGCAGTCTAACATAAGCATTAAGATTAAAATGTCATTAACATTCGTTTCATAACATATTGGAATTCTTATTGGAATATGTATAGATGTAAAATACGAGTAATATATAAGTACATTGAATTTCTAAACGTTGTGTTACTTGCTACAAACATGCTCACCGACTTGCTCGTGCTTATCCACCAATCTGCCACGCAAAATTACATTGGTGCTCATCTAAATAATATGGACAGCGAAGTGAGGACATGCTGAATGAAGATATACAGTGGCGTTGACACATTATTTCATTCTGCCTAACTACTAAAGTATGAAAGTAGGTATAGATGAAGACAATTAATAAATGAATGATGAATTGAACTTTTTAGCACAAATATCGTGACGAGAACGAAATAATGAAATGGAAAATAGTCGTTTCGTTAAAACACGATATGTGTACTAACTTACATGTCACGTCTCCCTGCGATGTCGTTTCAATATTTACAACAAAAAGAAAAGGAGGAGTCGCAACACGAAAGAATCACATCGAATTATTGTAATCTACACGAATAGAGCTAGTGCACAGGTCGACACGGTCGCAAACACGTCAAGACATTCAGTGGGACGTCGCTTACATAATGTAGCGATTACAGTCGGAGCAATAGGGGGTGTCGTTGACGACGGGGAGCGCGTTGCGCGGCTGCGGGAGTGCGGGCGCGCCCAGCGCGATGCGGCCGTCGGGGAGGACCTCGTGGCAGCCCATGGGGATGCTGGGCCGGTGCGGCGGTTCGGGCGCCAGCTGCTCCTGCGGCGTCTGCGTGCCCGTGCACACGCGCGCCACCGGTGGCGGCGGTTGCGGCGTGCCGGCCACGCGCGGCGTGCGCGAACGCGAGCGGTGCGTGCGGTGCAGGCTGCACGGGGTGCCCGCGCGCGCCACGCTCGCCCGCGAGTAAAAGTGAGAAGGCTCTGCTGGCCCGCAATATCGGGTTATTTCTATTCGCAACTCAATCACATAACTTACCAGTTTACTCGAGATTTCGGTGTTCGGCAAATTAATCGCGAAACCGAATTAGAACTGCGCACAAGAATATAATTCGTATCATAACCTGACTCCAACATCCTAAAGGTACTGTCAGAAACCTATTCGCAAAATCAAATTTAGCTTGCGATATGTGCTACCGTGTCGGCCCGCGCGCATCATCCGACTTACGTGATGAGTCTTTCGCACTCCTCGCAAATGTTCTGGCCGGGGGGCAAGCCTCCGGTATTGAGCGGCGCGTCGGGGCGCGTGACGGGCGCCGTCACGTGGCGCAGGCCGCTCACCGGCGCGGCCGGGGCGGCCGTTGGACCCACCACTGGTTCGACTACTATGCCAATTCAGAGTTTCATTAATTTCGACATGTTCTACTTTCCATCTTTAAAGTTTGTGGCATTTATGAAACCTTTAATTTTGCTTTTGCAAATTATATAGACTAATTTACAAAGGACAATAAAATATTTTTTTGTGTAAGTAATTGCTTTACAAATTTTATTAACCGTCAGATTATTTTTTTGAATTATCAACAATTTATGATGGTATATGCTGTCTAATTTACGTATCTCAAAAATATTTTCCCGTGTTAACCGATCAACATGTTGGTTCATTATCAGCCGTAACTCAATTTTCAGTCACATTCTGTCCCTGTCCTTTGCAGACGTAGTGACAGAAAAGCTATAAAACACGTCTGAAAGTTAAGTATATCGTTTGAGAATTTAGAAGTTTTACTAATATAATAAAGATAATAAATTATTCTTTATACCTGGCTCGGGGTCGTTCTGTTCTTCTTGCAGAACCTTAAAAACAGCGCTTTTCTCAGCATCGTAAGTCTTCTCATTCTTCTTAAAGTTCACTCTGTCAATCACAGGATAACTCTTTATTATTCAAATACCGTCACATTATGTTTTAGTACTTAGCTATGCCGAAGTACTTGTTCATTTATCAATTATTGGTTGAGTGAAGGATTAAAACATAAGTTAGCAATGTTATTAAATATATCATTCTATACGTTTCAAAAATGGGACGTGACATCTGAGGACCGTAAAACAAAGGTACAAGTCTCATTTTGGAGTAGTTTCTCGATTTTCGCGTTCGTAAGTAGCGAGCCGACTTACTGAATCCTCCTTCCTTATATTGTTTATGTCTGTGTCAAATCAATATAATAGTTTCAGTAATACTAACTTTATGAGTAATGTGCCTGAATTAAAGATTTCATGAACAAACAAATAACATTAATTTGATATTAAGATGTCACGGCATAATATGTATAATTTGTTCTTGGTCTTGGAGAATTCGTATCTGAACTTTAGCAGCATCAGCATTTCCTGCTAAAGTCGCCTTTAAAAGAGTAAAGTCTTACCCGAGCACGCCTCCTGCAAGGACTTCAGTTTGCGCCGAGAGAGTCTCCGCGATCGTTTTATCGCTGTACATGTTGACTGGAGTGTTGTACTGTTTGTTCACTATGCCTTTCACCGAGTCGTTGCCGTTCATCTACAACCAACATGTTTAGGTTTAAAATATTATCATTAGCAGCAACTAAATATAATGTTGTACATAGTACGATTTCTACTCCTGATCATCATTCGTCCTGCTGCCCTTATCCCATTTTATTTGAGATCGGCGTATTACTTTTTCGTCTTAGTGTTAAATTTCTTCCTAGACATATCATCTAATCCAAAAAAGTAAAGATGGATATCTTTATTTTGCCTTGTCCAATGATATTTATTTAATATAATATCATTGGCCTTGTCTCTCTTCTTTCTTATTGCTACTACAGGTGATATTGCAGACATTCGCGTCTGGGCTGGCTAGGCCCGAGTTCTCACTGTGGGTAAATTGTAAGTTGATGATGTGTCAATAGTAGACTGTTGATGTTACTTACGTAACCAAAGGGCTTGGCGACATTGTTGTGACCAGAGCCGAAGGCGCGCGAGGGTTGCGGTGTGGCCTTGAGAGAAGTGTTGGTGACGAGGGTCGGGGCGCCGCCAATAGATCTCGAGCCAGGTCTTGGCAGGCTACCGGTTGGAGTCACGGCAGGACGCCAAGTGCCGCCGCCGCTAGGAGATAAAAGAACAGGGATTAATTGAGTGTTTAAAAAAAAAAGTATATTGCATTAATGGCGAGTTCTTGAGTGGTGTGCAGGCTATCAGCTGAATGAGAGAAGCCGAGAATCGTGTTGCATGACCAGCTGTTAAGTGCTAAATACTGATAATAACAGCTACAACATTGAAGGTTTACCGTTGTACGGTGAGCTCAAGGTTGCCCCCGGCTGCGCGGATGGCATCCTGCGCCTCCTGGTGTCTTAGCAGATAAACGTCGGTGGTGTTGACGCGGATCAGCGCGTCGCCCGCTTGTAGACCAGCGCGCTCGGCTGCGCTGCCACCGTTCACCTGATCGACAAGCGAAAAGCAAAATGAGAAACTGCACCTCTATATACAAGAGCTGAAAAGACATGAGAAAAAAGAACTGTCTGCTCCTCTCTCAAACTTAATTTGGATCCCATATGGTCGGTTGAGATAAATTTCCAGTCATCATTTTATTGTACCGTTTTCATTGTTTACGCGTCAATATTATTGGATCACCAATGCGTCAATCTTTTTCACGGAAAATGTGTTAATAGCCATTCACACTTAGTCCTAATCAATCTGTTAACATTATTTTAATAAGTAACCTGTAGTGGTATTGAATTAAGCGTTTTCATGTGCATACAGTCACATTTTACGAGACGAAATAGTTTGACCCCCTGATTCCTAGTACGAATATTTCAATACCTACTAGCGTAGTACTTACATACCTACCTATGTATTAACTAAACGCTATTGCCTATCTTAGCCTACTCTACCTATATCCTACTAGATGATGCCCGCGGCTTCGCCCGCGTGGATGTCGGTTATTATATACTAAAACCTTCCTCGAGAACCACTCTATCCATTGGTGAAAACAGCATGACGATCGGTGCAGTAGTTTTTGAGTTTATCGCGAACAGACAGACAGACAGCCGCGGCGGAGAACTTTATTCTATAATATGTAGTGATAGTGATAGCTGATAACGTATGGTACATTGAATGCGGGGTGAGAGCGGGGTGCGGAAGGAAGCTGTGATGATGACGTCAACATGAGATCAGCGCAAGCGCGGCTTGTCTGGACCGTTATGTAAAATAACTAACAACTTTTTGCCTTCACCTCCACAAAACTGTCGTAAGAGGGACTTATGTAGTTAAATGTTATCCATAGATAGGTGGAATTTTAAAATTGATTGTACATTTATACAAAACAGCTGTTCGGCTGAATGCCAACTTGGCACAATGCCAGTTTTAATGAAAACACCATAATTACTACGTAGGTAGTTTTTTTTCACCGAATCTCATTTTTTACCATATGAAACGTCTGATATTATTGTTTTGGAGCCAGTAGTTCCGTTTTTTTTTTAATGTTTCAAAAGAGGGCCTTCCTCTCCATACCTAGGTACCTAGTTTATTGTTTGCAAGATAAATTGATGTGTGATAAAATGTGATCCAACAAAATAAATAATACTTACAAAATAAATATTTTTTATGAGAAACGGCAAACAAAGATTTGTTGAATTACTGCGATTGGTAGTTTTGTACTTGAGTCCCTTAGAAATAAATTCAAAGAAATTGATATACTCACTCTGCCTTCTCTTTATATCTTAGAAAGTATTTTGTATGTTCGCAAAAATTTAGGACTCTTCAAAAAAAGAAGCGACTTCCATAATATAAACACACGTAGTAAACATGAAATTGTGATACCCAAATTTAGATTAGCTAAAACTAGTAAGTCGTTTCTTATAAACAGTATCCGCTTTTATAATAAGTTGCCAAAGTCTGTTACAGAACTTAGCGATGGTAAGTTCAAAACCCACATCAAACGTGTCCTTATCAAAAAAGCATATTATAAGATTAAAGACTACGTTGAAGATAGGGAAGTTTGGCAATAATTCCTTCTGCACATGTGGCTTCCCTGGTACGTCATTAACGGCATAATTTTGTAAGAGTCTATTAACTGCTCCCAAATTACCATGTTTATTTTTTACATTCATCCCTGACAGACATAATCATATTATAATATTATTTGACACCTACTACTTTATATACCTACCATATTTAATTTCAACTCTATAATAGTGGCTTTTGCGGACATGTTAATTATCCAGATTTGTGTCAGTTGTAATAGCAATCATGTCATTTAGTTTAAATAGGTTTTTATTTTTAGTTTCTTATTTATCTTATATAGATTCTCCTCTAATAGACCTTGTGAATGTGAGAACGTTGTAGGCTTAGTGGACTGTAGACCTTTTTTTTTTTTTTTTTTTATGGAACAATTTCAGTTTCTTTTAACTACCTACATGAAACTCCTTGAATGGCAGGCCTACACTGTCCTCCCATAACTATTAACACTGTAATTCGAAAATATTGTAAAAGCCAATTATCTTTTAAAAGAGTAACCATGGAGTTTCTTGCCGGCTCTTCTCCATAGGAAACGACCAATTGGAACCGTGCACCTAGCTTCTGACGTTTCATAAGTGCCCATGTAGGCTTATGTGAAATAAAATATTTTGATTTTTTGATTTTGATTTTGACTTCGGTACGTCTCGCCTGCGTGCAAAAATTTATTACTTAGCTAGCTGCTTTATAATATTTAGTTTTGTGAGCCCAACATGCGTGGCACAGTTTGACCAATGTCAAGTGTATAAATAACTGCATACAACTAGGCTAAATTCCAGCTCGGGTATGTTTATAAATTCCAGAGAAATTGAGTACATAAAAGATAACCAATAGCTATGTATACCTACTTGTGTGTACAATATCCACGTAGTTAGATACATCTTGGAACAAACGAACAATGCGGATTTATATTCATAAGTAGTAAGTAGGTATATTTACCTACGGAAATATTATAATCGAGCTATATATATAGGTACCTATGTAGAACTTATTTAAATGAGAATCGTCGTTTACAGTCGAAGAAAAAATAATGGTTAGTTACGTAGTATAACTGTTCACCGCCGAGTCGTAGAAAACAGATTAATCTTAAGGCGACAATTCGATGAACAAATGAGCACTTTAGAAACTTTTAACTACGCTATTAATTATACATCACTCGAAACAAATGCGTAATTAATGGAACACCGTGGTAGCCGTTTTAATGTTATTTACTATCTGACGGTACCAATGGCATCCCTAAATTTTAATGTTATTTATTTACTATCTGACGGTACCAATGGCAATCCCTAAATTTTAATGTTATTTATTTACAATCTGACGGTACCAATGGCAATCCCTAAATTTTAATGTTATTTATTTACTATCTGACGGTACCAATGGCAATCCCTAAATTTTAATGTTATTTATATACTATCTGACGGTACTAATGGCAATCCCTAAATTTTTATGTTATTTATTTACTATCTGACGGTACCAATGGCAATCCCTAAATTAGGCAATAGATACTAGGTAAGTACCTACACCGTGCACCACTTATTCTGTGAGAGTTGATGACGCAAATCGGTTTTGAAACTTAAAATAAAAAACTGGCCAAGTGCGTATCGAACCACGCTCAATGAAGGGTTCCGTAGTTGGGATGAATTTATCCCAAGAACAAACTTAACATTGTAGTTGAAAAACTATTTCTCTGAATTTATGCGAGAACATATTTTTGCATTTGCAAATGTAAGTTGGTCGATTACTACTCGGTAAATTGTAGAGCTTAATTAGCTGTGGTAGTTTTCCTTTAAATTTCGTTATATATACTACTGCCGTTAACCTTTTTAACATATCCAAAACCAACCATATAGCTGGCGCGGCGCAAAGTTTAATATTTCGCAAACGGATCCCTGAATCCAAAAATGGTTTTCACAAACTCACAATATTTTTGAACAACCTTTGCAACGACACCCCACACAAAAAAAAATGATTCCCACATTACGTGTAGGGAAGGAACCCTAAAAAAAAAGTTTTTTTTTTCATGTTTTTTTTTATCAGTGTCGGCGTAACCGCGTTGTTTATAATGTATAATATCCAAAACAAATTACAGCTTTCTAGTACTAAGGGCCTCTGAGATAAGCCGCGGACAGACAGACATGCGGACATGGCGAAACTATAAGAGTTCCTTGTTGACTACGGAACCCTAAAAACCGTACGTAATAAATCGACAGATTATATCTATCTAACCATGCATGTAGGTATGTATGAGTATGACTCATCAAACTGCACTCACTGGCTTATCTTTTATGAGTATTTTAACTACTTAGGTAAAACCTTAGGAAAGGACATCGATGGTAGGTACTGTATTCGTACTTATGTTCTGTTACCTACTTAGATCAGATACCTACCTACCTCAGAAGCAACCGATGGACATAGGGCTTCTCAACAGTTTTACGACGAATAGCAAGGCGTGTAATTCTAATTCCCTAAAAAAGCAGTAACTTATCATTTAAAGCAATTTTTCTAGAAGCAAGGCTCAAGAAAGACATGATGTTGTGAGACACACCCACCCAATAGGTATACTTATAGCAATGACTTTTTTTAGTTTCTTCTATTATACATATAAAGATGCGAACAATGGTGCAATAAAAAAAAAAACTTCATAAATTGTAAAAATATTGTAAGGTGCACTGGGGTAATTCCGACGGGAATTTTTATGAGATGACTAGAGGTCTACATTTCGGTTACTTATGTAAAGTAGTTTCATATTTACTGCCAATAATAGGCAATTTATGTACCGAAGTACTTATTTACTTATCTATTATTATGTAGGTACGTAAACCAAATCTGATACAAACGCTTACCTCCGTTCTTTGCGTCGATAATTAGTCAATTAATCACAAAATGCACTGACACGATATTAATACTGACTGATACGATTCACAACCATTCATGTAGAAACCACAACCAGAACTGGCAAAAAGTGACACATCGCAACATAATTATAAGTGGTCAAGACATTTTTACTGATTAACCTTTCCCTTCCCTCCCACCCCTCAAGCGTCAAGCATGTTTCCTTCCGCTTCGTTCACTACCGGTAATTGGTAACTTGACCCTACCTGCCAAAGAATTAATTTTATAGATCTGCTACATACATGTCGATGGCCAGACACATGCCTTGCAATAATTTGCGCGCGCAAAAACTGGCATTCCGAAAGGGTCGCTAGCCAGGTGGAACTGCATACCACCTTGCCATTGTCCGGCCTATATATTTTTTTGTTTTGTAGTTTCATAACGTATGTATGTAATCATTATGTCATCTGAATATTTATTTAATACAGGACAGGCCCTATTATAGGCACTTAGAGGAAAATGCATAGATTCTATACCAGGTAGGTACTCCATTGGATATTTTAATTCTAGTAGGTTATTAGGTATTGTTGCTTTAATTTTGACTCCTCGTTTTTCCTCAAATACCGCCAGTGGCAGTCCCGTCAACCACGGTCCAGCCGTTTTGGAGATTCGCCGGAACAAACAGACAGACAAAAATGTAAATAATTGTTTTTTTGTTTATTATACATATAATCCACTTAGTTAGTCGCTAACCACACGAAAAAAGAAGGGTAAAAAGGTGTTATTTTACATTACAAACAGACACTTCAATTTTATTTATTTGTAAATACTTATTGTATAAGTAAATATATAGAAGAAAATCGGATCATCAGAGTCTGTGGAAATTCTCAAGTGTCTAATTCTCAAGTCAATTTTAATTTCCTTCATGGTTGGCATGCAGGTAGCAGACTGCAGCAGCTGATCTTTATAATATTAATATGAAAATTGGTGCAGTTCATGAATATGAATATCTCACAATGCTTAGTTTTTGAGCTTTAGTACCATATATGCACACGTGCAGTCTTAATATGAGTGTCCTCAGACCAGGCGCGGCGCCGCACGCGCACCTCCCATATACGGCAACAGGAGTATAAGAACAAGAAATTAAATGCAACTCCGCCGCCGCGCCGCGCGGCCCCGGTCGAGGCCGCGTCGTATTATGTTTTCTTTATTGTCTTCCATTCTTCTCTCGAAGTACGCAGCCGGTGAACACCACGACTTGCACGATTATCATCCTTTCATTTTTTGTTTAGCGAGCTTTTTAGCGGTTCTCATTGAAACGAAACTTCTATGTTAGAGGTCTAACCTTTTTTGGTGAAACCGCAATTTGTAAAGGATCATGGGAAGTTCTTCAAATAGTGCAAGTTTGCCCCCTCTTTAGCTATCAGATAGATGGAGATATGTGTTCATTAGAGTATGTAGGTAAGTACCTATTGGCTTCCAAAGTTTTCGCTCCTGAAAATTTGATGGCAGTTGCCCAAGTTTTAAGAACCGACGTGTTAATCTATCCGTCACCTACGACACCTACTCACCTCTAATATCTTCATTACACTTGACACTTGAGCATCTAAAATAAGCACTGTGTCAAGAGACTGATGCGACGACGACGAGTATGACGGCGGTATTATTTATTTATTAATCGTATCTAGGTATGCATTAGAGTCCTATTTGTACACATACGGTACCTATTTATCGCTAGAAACCAGTAGGGTATGTAATTAGAATAGACAAATAGCGATAATCCACAGAAGGCGTTGTTGTCGTTGGTCGCCGTTCCAATTTCAAAACAAATCCCTGCCAGTACGTGACTCAGATTGTGTTCCATATAAACGACAGAACCCGAATAGTTACGCAACAACCAATGGCCAGCAAGCTCGAAGCGATTCCGGTTAATAAGAGTGAAACTGGTACGTGGCCGTGGACATAAACACATCAGCAAAAAATAGGGATTGCTGCCTCAGAAATAGTCTTCATACAATATACAGTACAGACGTTGCTCTAGAATGCAGTATGATTTTCAACAATTCAAACATCAAACAAAGCTATCATATTCCAGATTTATGTTCACAGCCGGTCCTAATTAGTTTGAGCATTTAGACAATAGCTTTACGAGCTTTTGTTACAACTATATTAGGCTTATTTATTGAACAATAAAACTATCTTAGGTACCAAAATAGTTTTAATAAGGTGCAAAGACCTATAAAACTTTAGCCAACGCTTGACTTGACATGCAGTTTAATTTCAAACTTGTGTCTGACCTGAATAGGATTATCTTTCACAATCCCCTGAGGAAACCTTAAAAGTTTATTGCGAAATACCCACAAAACTTTAATTTAACAGTCCATATCCAATTTCTGCTTCAATACAAGGAGGCCAAAACGGGGATACCCGTATAATTTTCTTTTTTTGTCTTCAGGCGTCAACAATACACAAGGAAAACAAATATTAAAAGTTACACGGTTAAACTTTTATCACCGGTTTAAAAGGATGGAGGTCAAATATTATTTTTAAACTTTGCATAAAACGAATATGCGCGTATTACAATAACACGGTAACTGAAATCGGTTATTGTTTGGAAGCACCCGAATTGACCCAAAGCACTTACATTATGTAAGTAAGGTCATAAAAATTTGTAAATTATGGATCGTGAAACTGCTTTATAAAAGTTCAACATTACTGCATAGCGAAGAATTATAACAATTTCAGAATTCAGACCAAGGATTGGTCCCTAAAAATAAGATCGTTTTTTTAATTGTTAGAAAACAATCCAAAACCACTTTCTGCTATGTAAATAACAGGGACAAGAACTTATCATCATAAATCATCCACATAACATAAGTGGAAAAAATACGTATTATTGAAGCTAACTCACAAACTACCCAAGCCAAGTTAATACAATTTATATGGGACCACCTCTGAAGTATAATCTAAAAAACCAAAAAAATAATAATCATCAAAATCAATTCATAATTGGCGGAAAAATCGAAAAAAAACATACAGTTCAATGCCCTCATTATATGTAGTTGATGGAACGAATAGGTTTTAACTTTAATTTATAATCATATTGTAAATTGACATAATACAAGTTCAATAAACTGTCGTGGTACCTACGATTTGCTTAAAATCTATTTAGCTAAACACAATCACGGAACATGATGAAAGTAACGCATGAACATGAAGAAGTACCGTTGGTAATGTTGGCATCAGGCAGGCCAATACCATCGTTTGCTATTGACATTGCTAAACGTCATACCGATACGGCCAAACGGTTCATGGCGAAGATAAAAAAAATCAACAGCGATCCACTCTTCGTGATAATTATGTTATGTATGGTAGGTAATATGCTTTGATCTTTCCCATGCTCTTTTAATTTTGCACTTTTATCCTATCTCAGAAAGTTTTCGCCAAGTTCCTTTAGTTGGATCGTTTATACTAATTCTATCCTCATTGATATTTTGATAGCCTGTTATTCCCAATGCTACGCAAAGGCTTCCCCAAAACAGCCTAAGTTACTTCTATTTTATTATTTGTATATATACACTTCAATTTTATTATTTGTATAATTATAATTATAAACCCAGACATGATGTACGAAACGGCATACCTACATATCTACATACATACGTACGGGTTCAACAACATTTAATATTTCACTTCCATGTAGGCCAGGCTAATATTTTAATCGCGATTCTATAATCATATGGTTGAATCATTCAATTCGTTTACAGCACCATTGTTCAGTGAATATTACTATAATTATTAATCACAGTTCAATTTCACATAACGGATTTGAATGACTGCTCTAGCACTTGCTACTGTTGACTGCAATTACTACTTCGGTGAAAGATTTGGCAAGGAGCTCGTGGCTAAGTAATAACAGCCGCACGGGTCGCTCCATCAGGTTAAGCTACGCTTACCGGGGTTGGTCCGTGGATGAGTGACCATCTTTGGCATCTTTACATACCGAAACTCCTCCGTGGCTCGGAAAGCACGTTAAGCCGTTGGTCCCGGTTCTCATTCGTGGATCTTTGACAGTCGTTACGGGTCGTCAGAAAGTCTGACAACCAGTCTTACCAAGGGGTATCGTGTTACCCAGTATCTTAGTTGTGGAGGTCAGATAGGCAGTAAAATACTGGTATTCAGCTGCATCCGGTTACACTGGAAGCCGACCCCAACATAGTCGGGCTAGGCAGATTGATTGAAAGATTTGGCAAGTAAGAAATTTGTTGGATTTGACCCATTTCAACTCAATATTATAAAAACGCTTTCAAATATGAATAAACTATAATGCATGTTTACAAAAGCAATGCATTAGGTACCTACACATACACGAAAGTGCTTTAGGACTTTCCTAATATTTTTTGTTACTTAAGTGACGAGTGTCAAACAAGCCCCAACGGGGTCAGCTAACAGTTAATGAGTTGGTAAAAACTCCTTTAGATAACTTATCGTGTATTTAAGGTAGGTATCTTATTGCTTGTATAGATACATAGGTAGGTACTTATGTAGACCAGCTGTTAACCTGGCTACATAGTAACTAACCCGCACCCTAATTGCGTAACAACTTTCAATCACAATCTGAATCACAATATCTTCGAAAAGTTTGTCTGCTGAACGACGTAAATAACGCAAATGAATGTTGTTGAACTGTCAAATGCCATTGCTACTGTAAGTGTGTTACGCAAATAGGTACCCCACAGTTTTGTTATTTAACACACATTCAAAAATTGGACTCCACCAATATCCTACCTATGTTCTGACTCTTCACATAAATCTAATAATTGAAAGCTTACTTCGGCAGTTTTGTTGGCTCTCTTTTAGCTAAAGTAGGCGTAAGAATCGACTTAAAGACTATACTGTATATATAATGTGTGCTTGATATTCTGCAATCGTCTAAAAATAGGATGAATTCAAATGCACATCTATAATAACAGGAAACCGATGTAGGACATCGCTGATGTGTTTACGTAAGGGAATTAAACTTATTTACCAATTAAATAGGTTCTTAATTGTACTCACTAATTGATTTTTATTTAGTATCTATACTTACTTGTTATTTTTAAGCGCACTTGTATAATTTGTATGTCTATTCTTATAGAAGTCGTCGGGTGTTGCCTGGCTATCGTCTTCATCGGTGCTCGCTGCCCGACCGACACGCGCGTGGGTGGACGAGAGCAAATATCTCTACTTGTTTGTGGACTTTTCGGTTATAATCTCTTATTGTTATATTAAAACGAGTTCAAAGATATAATCGGTTCGACTTTCATTGTTGAGCTATTAATAAAATTAATAGTTTTGTGTTCTTACATTCGTTGTCAATTTGTGACTCATTTCACATACCACTTCACTTCCATAATTAGTATGCACTCCGATCTAGACTAGAGCTCTTTTTGATAAATTGTTCAATGTTAATTGGAGCAAGTACATTCGACCTTATTCCTGAATACCAGACAATGAGCTAGGTCTCCTAGTTCGAAGCCTTCTTTTCGCCGCGGTTTTTGCTGCTTTAATACCTAATTTCGCTTACAGCTAAAGTGCCTGCCGACCTCTTCTTACCCTTTTTAATATTAATACTATCTACACATTCCTAATTGATTAATATCTTCATCTCACTGTAAAAGCTATTAGCTAAATTATTGCTATTTCGTGGTTCAGCTGCAGGCTGTGATTACAGAGCTTTAATTACAAACTTATTGACTAGTTTAATAACTGGATATTAATTCAAATTGTTTCATTTACTGACCTTCTGAACGACGAGGGGTGTGCCGAAGTCTTTGCCGCCCTGCAGACGGAAGCCCAAGGGCTGCTGGTCGGCTTTGTTCAACCGCACAGTTAACAACTGTGCCATCTGTCAACAAAACAAACAACACATTTTAGTTCATGTAAAAAACAAATAAATCCTAAACCTAATCAACATAATCCTCATTTGAATGTTCTAATGATCGAAATGCCGCAGACTCCAATGTATAAATCCGAAGTAGATTAATTTCTTTACCTCCTTTTTCGTCTGAGCCAAACCAAGTAAGTACAAAACTCAACTAATATGAGCTGTAACTAATGAACACGCAATTATTTGTCAATTTATTGCGTTGGCAAAGATCCGCTTATGTTTGAAAACGCGACATCTTTATACGTTCGCCAAGTAAAAGTCATTATCAATTCTGAAAGAATGAAATTGGAAAGTGCGTACAAATAATGATTAAGTAATCCGCTGTACCATTAGCCTGGCATTTGATCGACCCAATTGAAGATTTATTTTCTGTCGGGCCCAGCCCAGCCTCGCTGACCGCGCACTGTGAGTATGCAGACATCTTGCGATCTATTTTATCTTCGATCAAGATCTAACTGCAAACCAAAAGACATCAGTGAAAGGCGGCTGAGAGCGAAACTCGTTTATTTATACAAG
This sequence comes from Lithophane leautieri, assembly GCA_949152455.1. Classification (NCBI taxonomy): domain Eukaryota; kingdom Metazoa; phylum Arthropoda; class Insecta; order Lepidoptera; family Noctuidae; genus Lithophane; species Lithophane leautieri. The sequence goes on along the minus strand of OX424463.1, from coordinate 11,621,318 downwards.
GAATAAACAATAATCAAATCATTTATCGGTTTTCGGTGGTCTTAGATTTCTCTCAGTGATATTTTAAATTTGATTAAAAAAGTACTGATAGCATCGCAGTTCTCTAATGCTACATTCCTGCTCCATGTTGTGTGAATACCAAACGCGGAACGATACACATCAGCTGTACAGTGTGCCGTAATTTTATTGTATGGGAGACAAAGAAAAATATTTGATCAAATTTATCGAAATCGTGGCCCTCCGGAACGTGTACCTCCGGGATCGGGGCCCTCAGGGACGAACCCGAACAAGATCTAGCAAGAGCAACCTAGATTCTGTCTTACTTAGGTACCTACCCAGTTACAAGTTTCTTTTTTGCATGAATTTTATTATGTAGTACTAGAACTAAGAGGATAAGATAAAAACTAAAACCCAACTACGACATAAAGTCTACTACAAAGGTATATACCTACATAAACAAGACATCACAGACAGATAAATTAAAAATCCTGAGTCACACGTGCTATGGCATAAATCGAATAGATTCCGTGTGACTCCGGATTTTTAATTTGTCCGTCTGTGATGTCTTGTTTAAGTACTTATACCTTTTTAGTTGACTTTTTTGTCGTAGTTGGTTTTAGTTTTTATAACTCTTATTTTTATTTAAATTATTTTGGGGTTACCTAAGTATATTTTTGGAATGTGACAAATATTTTTATATTGTTTATATTTTTTTTTTAGTTCCTCACTTTTTGTCCTGAAGAGGGCGCCATATTCAATTTAATGAGACGTCACATAGCCTTTATCCAGCGGACGATCAAGATTCTTCGAATGATATCTCATTTGTCAAATGATGAGGAGTTTAGAAGTTATGAGGGAACAGATGAACATACATACTGGTGGTAGCTCCGTTGCTTCGCCGTATTCGGGTAATTAAATCTAGACTAAACAGGCACCAACAACATAAATTTAAATATAGGTACCTAGGTATTTATCATGTAAGTAAGTACCTACCTAATCACAAGTTGCTAATGTTGTCTACCTATCTAATTACCTTTGCCCTCGAGTTGCAACTTAATTAAAAGATAAATGGCGGCGATGCTTTATGACTAATATTGGCTTAAAATATTCCATAAAACATTACCTGCCTACTGCAATTCTATTTTAGAGTTAACAACTATGCTACGGCCAGCCCGGCCAGCCCAGCCAGCATCCGTAGTTTTACGAGGAAGCTTAAAACATTGTCCGAAACGAATCGCCGCCGGTCACGTTCAGCAAAATATCTTGGAAACTGAAATGGCATAAAATTATTCAAGTGTTCTATCGCAAAATTGTTACAAGTTTATAAAGTTGGAAATTAAGTATCTAGCGCGAAAAATAAGTACCTAGGTACCTAATTGACCTGCCAGGGTTGCGGGAAAGTCCGAAAGGGTTACCGGGAACTTGGCAACAGGCAACTGAAGGAACACGGGTGGGTTTTAGTCAGTAAAAGTCTGACACGCCCTTCCGCTCCGCCCAGAGCGGGAGAAGTCATTGGAGGATTTCCCACCCTCAAAAAAAAAAAAGGTTCCCTATTGAGATCAAAATAAGTGCAATGCAATTTATGCAATTGTTTTTTTTTTTTCAGTTCTGATTGTTGTGGCATTCCTCAGCCTTGCCCGCTGCATCGGCGCGGCTCCAATCAAAAGGTCGCGACTTCAGCTGACACTTACGTCTTCATCAATTCGCTTCAATTCACATTAAAGAGTGGTAAGTAACGAACTAAACAAGCCTTTTATTGTTAATGAGGCGACATTCAGCCACCGATTTCACAATTGCATAAAAATATTTGATATTGCTGATGTTTTGCAAGATTTTACCGTTGTTTAGGTTCGCTTTCATAGGAGGCTTTAGTATGTGTTGAAAAACAATGGAAAATTTGCACACGATATAATTAACGTACCTAAACTATGTTGCTTTACATAGAACATTTTCAGCGTCAAAGAACAGGCATAAGAATTTGTGACGTAGCTGTGAGCTGTGTACTACTGTGTAGGCGGTACGATATGCTCATGCATGCTACCGTAAGAGAAAATGTAAATAAAATGTACCTAAGTACGCATAAAATAAGCGTTCTACTCACAGGGTTATTGGTTAATTGGCAATCCATTAACGAGGAGAGGTCATTTGCAACCAAATTACCCCTTATGACCCCTATATCAATGTCAACCATTTTCGAGTAAATTGACATTTAATATTTCAAAAATGAAAGAAAAAAAAAATTACTCGAAAATGGTGGACATTTGCACAGGAGTCATATGTGATCATTTGGTTGTAAATAAAATTACCATAACCCTTTACACTTACCAATACTTACACTTACCAATAAAATTTAATAACATATATTTTAATAACAATCTCTGCATCTCTATCACCATGAGATGACTAATTTAAATATGTAAAATTAAGTATTCAAACCACGTTGTTATTAGAAATATTACTTATGTTCAGTTAGATATTTTAATAAAATAAAATAAACCTTTAATAGTCCGCTTCTCTCATTATAATTTCAAATAAGTTTGTTTTGTATTGATTTTCCTGCAATCATCTCGCATCTTCACAGCATTGTTGGCGCTGCGTTTACAATGTCATCTCGAAGCCTTTGTTCGTGATTGAACGTAGTTTACAGGGGACTGCCTTATCTCAAGAATGCTGTGTATGATAATTATTATAGCTTCTTTACGACTCAGACGGGCTTAATATGTTTTTACATTCGATTTCACTAAGCATTCCAATAGGAATTTAAAATATAAAAGATAATTATGTATTTGGCAGAGGAAACCGGAGTTTTGAGTTGAAAATATTTGATTTTCTTGTCCTTCAGCTAAAGGTTGGTAGTAGGTACCTGGACCAGCACAATGCAATTAAACATACTTAGCTATACCTAAGTACCTAATTAGTTTTTCCGTTACATTTTTTGAATAGACACCTCATTATATACTTAATTTGTATTGTAAAGCATTCTACATTAACCACAGATTTTTTTATATAAAAAAATTTAAGTAATAAAAACTAAAACCCAACTACGACTAGAAAGGTATAAACAAGACACCACAGACAGACAAATTAAAAATCCGGAGTCACACGTGTTAGGGCATAAATCAAACAGATTACCTACGTGTGACTCCGGATTTTTTATTTGTCTGTCTGTGGTGTCTTGTTTATACCATTTTAGTCGTAGTTATTACTTAATTTTTTTTTTAATTCTTTTGGGGTTATATTATAATATATATATATTTTTGAAATGTGCTCATTAAGCCCTTTCATTTGATACCTAACATGGTACGATTAAACAACTTTTTTAATATTTTTTCCTGAATTTATGTCCTCTAGAGGGCGCCATTTTTAATTTAATGTGACGTCACATAGCCTTTAACCAGCGGACGATCAAGACGCTTCCAACGATACCTCATTTGTCAAATTGTGATGAGTGGTTTAGAAGATAGGAGAGAACAGATGAACATACATACATACATACCGGTCAAAATCATAACCCTCCTTTTTTCTTAGCCGTAGTCGGGTAAAAACAGCGTTTTCAGTAAGTAGCTGAAAAAATCAGGTAAAACATGTTGTTTGTTGACCGTACCTACCCAATAAAAGATAAACAGATAACTTGATGGATTTGATAACAAGCATGGTTTCTGCTATTTGTGGACAGGACTAACACCATCATACGATTTCCGCTAATACTCTGCAGTACTTCCAAGAATTATCAATGTAAACATATTGTACCGAATATTTTACGTTTGATTTTTTCTTCGGATGTTAGTCACGCGTTAATCGATGACGTCAGCCTGAGCTGTGGCGATGGTGGCGGTGCGGTGAGTAACCACGAAAGCCCGCGTCCGCTCTCGGTCACAAAATCGATTACTTTGGTATTTAGGTGAAATGGAGTCTTTATGATTATGTTATGAATATGATGATTGAGCCTAAGCTGATTGTTCTTCCCCTCTGTAGACCAAATTGAGAACGTAGTAGAAATACTAATGTCCAAATTATTTACATATTATAATTTAGCCTAAAAGTGCTATCGGTGAAAACATAGAAAGCAAGCTGGCATAGATCGAACAGTAAATCATTTTCTTTGCCAAATTAACAGAACCAGTTCTTATAAACTAACCTCGCGAAGGTGGAAACAGGTAGTTGTAAATCAATAAAGTTTATATGCTTGCATACAAACAAAAACCTATAATTATTACTTTAATTCATAATTTTAAATGACTACGTAATAAACTAAGTTTAAATGAGCAATTGAAAGTTTGTAGAAGATGACAGTAGGAATTCGAATAATGTTCTAGACAACTTTTAGCTTAGTGTTCCATATTAGAATTAAGTACAATACGGCCGCTATAACTTGGCAGTTCCGAACTTCGCGCAGAGGGCTGCTCAGTAACATTTTTTTTAGGAACCAAATTTTGTCATTACCACTCAGATCAAATAAAAAAAGTATTTGATCTGAGCATGACCACAGAACAGATAAAAGAACTTCCAGAGGCGAGTGTCAGTGAGAGAACATGCGTAAATATTATTTGCGCGGTGCGCCTATTTTCGGACCTGCCAAATTATAACGGCTGTATTGTACCTACCTTAGAGTACCCATAAACTGAAAGTAAATTTGTACGGGAATATTCGCAAATAATGACCTAGTAATATTGATAGGTAATAGGTAAGTAGTTCTTTTAACGAGTATGTGATAAGTTAAATACGTATTAGATACAATGTTCTCACACCTGCGCAAGCGCATGTGGATAGCGGGGACTAATGTGGAATGCGTGGGAGTTTCATTCCACAATATAAATAGAGTATAAATCTACCGTTACTTGAAACATCCATAGATTACAGATTAAAATGGAGGCACCAGCTAGAAGGTGAGGTAAGATCATAACTTAGAAACTATTTACTAATCTTGAAAGTGAAATATTTACGATACAGAAGAAGTGATGCCATTCTGTGTGTTGTAATTACAAAACACATACGTGTGTTCAACATTGTTTACTCAGCTGTGGCCTTGCGAGGTCGCGCTGTCGACGATGCCTCAAAGGCTAAAAAGTCGATCGATACTGTTAATAAGTGCGAAACGATAATGTCGAGAGCGTGATCAATAAAACGGCGTGGGTGTACGGCGCAGCTTGTGCATTGGGTTGCGTATGAGACAAACGCATATTGCATGCCAGAGCAGAGTCCGGTCAGGCTCAGGCCACCGAGGTGCCGAGGTGTCGCAACTCGCAACGTTCGCTGCTGAACTATTCGAACCAGCTGACGCGACATGGCGCCGTCAACCGTTCGTGCTGCGACTAAACTCACCGATGAATGATGTTGCATATTTTATTCATTTACAATACACTATTTTTACTCATTACTTTGGCTGACATACAGCCCTTGTGATCAATTTGGACTGCCAGCGTTTATTTTAAGTAATTTTTTCATCCATATTTAGTACCTACGGCTACGGTGCATGAAATCGAAAGTGTCGAACCTACGCAGTCAGACTACAAAGAAATCTCAGAGTATTATCGTTTGGTTACGTGGTCTATAGTTCTTGTACAAAGGACCTACATTTCTACAACCTTCCTTTTATCGACCATGCGGGTGTCGTTACAGAAATCGTTAAATGAATATGGCATAGGCATAGCAGAACATCATTATATATATTCACTTAGGTTAAAAGGCCATAAAACTGCAGATTTTGCATACCATTTCGGTCACTTTGTTTGTGTGGTGAAGGTGTTAGCATAGCATACATTCATTATCTTTTGCGTTTTGAAAGGCTCTTACTAAATATTGACAAGCTACAGTAGACCGTAAGCTCTTGGATAATTATCAAGCCCAGTTTGTTTCTTCCCACACAAATAAAAAAATGCTTTAAAATCAGTCATGTAGCAGGTTTTTTAACGTATTTTTCATTTGGTGTTTAAATATAGTTTAGCCTCGCGTTATTTCTGTAAGCGTGGTGTCGGTTGCGCCGCTCGCGCAGGCGTAAACTTGGCACTAACACTGCCGGTCGGCTGTCAACGTCGCCGTCGCACGTCGCTCTCCAGGATTTAACGTGATTTTTCTTCTTACAGTTAAAAATTAGGTAACTTGTTGTATAACTGTGCAGGCATTAATGTCAATAACCCCCAAACTGCAATGTAAAAACCTTGGTGCGTAAATATAGAGCGGTTAGGAAAGAGTTGGCGATGTGCCATCGCGTCGTTCGGACGCCTCACTGATAACGTATTTCACAAACATAATAACTTTCGTATTTGATTAGCCATATCCTTAGATTATCTAACCAGTGCAGAAGCAGTGGTAGGTGTAGCTCAGTGATAACGGCCCTCACTTACCGACCGAAAATGTTTGGGATTTCTGTTAACAAACATGAAACACGTGTTTCAGGATTTATGAAAATGCAAAATAGTGGATAAAATTGAGATGAAAGTTTGAATTGGATATTCCGAATCTATGCGGACGAATTCGCTGGCAAAGTGCTAATAATTATAACGTCGTAAGTCTGGAAAAGTAGTATAATTAGGTACTTACAAATAATTGTATTGTCCACTATTCTATGAGATTTTGGTATAATGATTGCCTTGAATTCAGTCTACAATAACTAAAGCAGACGACATCCCATGAGCCCATCTAGAGCTGAACATAGGTTGAAAAAGATGGTATGAATGAAGACTTAACAGGCTTTGACATCATCGGTTAGTGATCCTTGGTTGTCTTTCGCGTTTTTCCCAAACCTCCACATTAGTTATCTTGCGTAGCGCAAGACTAACTCAATAGTCAAGATTCAGTTTAAATTTGTTTTTTTTTTTAATCAGTAGAATTTCATTGGTGCCTTTCATAAAGTAGGCAAAAAAAAAACTTTTTACAAATAAAAAAACATTCAATTAAAATAACTTTAATTTCGGAAGTCGGTGTCTTTGCTTTTCAATTTTCGTTTTTTGCCACCGACTTCCGAAATTAAAGTTATTTTTCACTTTTTGAGTGTTTTTTTTGGAAGTCGGTTGTTTTCTTTTTTTTGTAAAAAGTTTTTATTTTTCACTTTTTAGTTACCTATAGTACCTACCCCACACAAATTCTAATACCACTACCTGCTATGTAAATAACAGTAATTGTATCAAATAAGATGTCGTCTATATGTATAGACTAAGTGAGAAAATACGTAATTATTGAAGCTAACTCAAAAACTACTCAAGCAAAGTTAATAAAATTATATATGGGACCACAAGGGAAGCACCAGTTTCCAAATAAAAAAAAGGATCATCGAAATCGGTTCACCCAGTCGAAAGTTCTGAGGTAACAAACATAAAAAAAAAACACGAATTGAATAACCTCCTCCTTTTTTTGAAGTCGGTTAAAAAACAAAAAGCATAGGTAACATGTCGTATCTCCTGACCTCTCTCCAAGTCTCCACTTTACGACGCGCATTTTCAGATGATATCTACGTAATAAAATAAAAATAACATTCATTGATGCGGACACCAAGTTCAATGTTATTGTGCTTATAATACTTTACACACAAAATTGCTACGAAATTACTTTTGTCATTGAAAATACTTAGCGTAACAGTCAGGCGAATTTTTAGAATAGCCCCGACTGTTATATATGTAGTATTATATATTATGTGTCAAGACAAGATAAAGAGAAGTTCTGGCAGACCACCAACAATATTAAACTATCTCTATCCAAGAATCTACGAAATTAGACGAGACCGTAACCATGAAATTAATTTACCTACGGTCATTATACGTCTACCTAATTCTTGATTTTAATTTATGTAAGTACTTACAATAGTTACTTTGAAATTTGATACAAAATTCTTAGAAAAAGCCCAATTTAGGATGAGAGACACTCATGGAGCTAGATTTCCTTTTTCAGAATGCTAACAATCTCACACATGATCTTGACACAGCGGCACAGATTCATTGCATTGTATTTGCAGATATCTCTTTATGAGCATTTTGTGGTCATTCCGAGAAGTGACATACAAGTATGGGCTGATGTTGACGTCACCTCGTTCGACGCATATGAGTAACGAACGAAATAAATAGCCACGTTATTGTTCTGGACCAATTCATATATCATCAAAGTATGTATGAGTTAAGCAAAACGGATGTGCACGACTGATCCCGGTGCCTTATTGACATCTTTATGAATGACATACAATTCAGTCTCTATCTAACCAGCCGGGCAGCCGACAACAAAAGTTTTATATCTGTCTACGTCTTCTGCTTACCTTATAAGTGATACAGACATAATACCATCACATTTATTTTAAGCAATATTAAAAAGACTATGAAAAATAAGTGACAGTGCCTTAAAAGATGTTAGGAATATTGTAATATCGTATACTTTTACAATGTTTGTAAATATGTGAGCACCATGTCCTATCACATAACTGATTTATTTGTCATTGCTCCATTTATAATTTTTTTTTTGCCTTTTGTGGGACAGTAATCTTATTGTGGGTGCATGGTCTTCACATATAATTATATAATTCATGTATACAAAATATTGTAAACATTTTTGAAAAGAGTAACGGTGGAGTTTCTTGCCCATTCTTCTCCATACGAAATCTACCTTTTGGAATGGGCAACTAGAATCAATTCTATTTCTTTGTTTGTTTTTCATTGACGTTCAAAAGTGCCTTTTATGTGCCTATTTGAAATAAATTATTTGACTTTGACTTTATGTAAGACCTACTTAATGCACTATGAATATTTAAATAGTTCAAAATGTCTTTACATAAATGTTGGCCAGGAGTGCAATATTCTACTATCATACTAACTAGACCCATCTAGTGAAAGCCCCATCAAATTTTATGGTGCAATAGAATCGCAAGCGAACACAAACAGCGAAATAAACAACGATCAAACAAAAATCTTTAAGTTCAAAGGTTAATGGAGGCTAATTGTGAACCGATACAAACAAGTTTTGTTTATGACCCACTTTGAAGACGGAAGACGCAGTCGCGCATTTTCATTCAACAGCAGTCGAAGGTGTTGTAAAGTCTCAAATGTATGCTGATCAAAAACAGAGGAGAGATAGTTTAATAATTTAGCAGAAATATCATTGTTTGTAGTCTGTTTTATTGCTTCAATTAACAAACAGCTATCGCCAAATATTGTTTAAATAAACAAGGCAAGCGAATGATCTTATGAAGAAGTAACTTACAAGAGTTAAATTACCCAATCGAGATTGCTGCTGTTTTAAATAGACATTTCTATGGAAAGGAATCTCCGTCGTATCGAACATAATGATGACCAATATTGTCGATATTCCACGTGAAATCCACTGTACAATGGATGAATCCAATGTCAAAAAGCGAACTTTTGCACTGGAGCACCTTACCACACATAAAACCTTTTCTTCACCTCAACCTGAACGATGAGTTCACCACAAATATTTGTATAAAGTATAAAGAACACCTTGGACAACAAGTAAAAATGAAAATATGCGAAATGTAAATAATGGTATCATACATAACAACATAACTTATGCGTAAAAGTGCAACAGAACACACAATGATGTAGAAGAAATAAGGTGCGATCGACTATGAGTAATCTAAACCGTACCCAGACAGACGAGACGATCCTTATGATTCATCGCTTAAGACCCATGGATTATGAAAACATGAAAATAAAAATCGAGGTGAGGAATGTCAGACTAACAAAAAATATTTGAGGGATGTACTTAAGTAAGCGAACTGCCGAATGAATGATCTTCAAAATACTTAACCGACCTCGATAGATACAATATAACAGTTTTGCTATATTTTGAGAATGACTTTGGAATTCACACGCTTCCTCCTTGTCAATATAAACAAACCTACCCAGATAAACACTAGAGTTGCCTTGTATTCCTCACTTACATGATGATAACAAATTACGTCTTAGTCTAAATAGAAAACAAGTTTGCTCTATCGATAAATGAACTTGACATTTGCATGTAAATTGTTATGGAAGAACGTAACCAGAAGGTGTGAAGATTATAAAAATACAAAGAAAATTGTGGAAAGATACTTACGGTCGTTTAGATAATTCCTCAGACCTATCAAAGTGTCGCCTATATGTAGTTGATTACAGTAATATACACAGGTATTAGGTCTAAAATCAGTGTTGTCGTTATGTAATGATAGATTATTAGTAAAGTTCAACATTAACATCAGCCGTTTTTTCTTGGGTATCTGGAAAACTTCGCATAATATGTAGGACTATTTATAGTGATGATATCAATAGCTAAATGCTTTGTGCATGTTGTATCGTGATATTTTGGAGGATACTATTCACGCGTTTGTCAATAAAATTAAGAGTTACAACTACGTGTGCATAATTTGATTAAGTAAACGGAAATATTAATTAACAAAAAGCTATGCACCTGGCACCGTTTACTTAATCAAATTATGCATTATGCGTCTGCATTTAATTAGTCCTACTATTGTCTACTCAAAATGAAACTCAAACAAGCATTTTCCTTCGAATTCATTAATGACTCAATGTCTAGGTACCTACACGAATTAGTTGGAAATTTGTTGATTCGTAACTTGGTCAAGTAGGACTGGTATTAGATATATTACAAACTGGTTATAGGGTATGTAACAGGAAAAATATAAATAAATAGGTACGTACTACGTATATAGACATTTACGTAGTTATTAATTTTCATGACACTAATGCAGGCTGATGATTTCATGCAAAAGCTAATAAAGGAAAAACATCTGGAATTATTTTAATATGGATAATAATTAAATGCTGCCTACCTATAAGGATATATCGAATTTCATTACATTTATGGCTAAATGGCAAAAATCATTTTAGGAATTGGATCTAAGAGCCTGCATAGTCCTACCTAATTCCTGAAAGATCTAATTTCTGTAAGTTGTTGTTGATGTCTGTGGTTTACTGACTGGGATAGGTAGGTACTGCATTAAGAGTAAAGTTGGTACCTTTTAAGTACAAGAAATCGGTACATAAAACACCGATTGGTATTATTTGTTATAAACTTTTATTTGCTCATCTGTTTATCGATAACGTAAATCATAGAAACAGCTAATGTCAAGCATGTTGTCCGCAGCGAAAAGTCCGGAAATACATAAAATAATAATGCAGCAGAGCCTTGCATTATAAAATCAAAGGGCTTGCAAGTATGAATGTTTTAAAATTCCCTTAGTTTGGGCCGTTGCACTCTGGCTGCGGGACTCGTCTAACCGGCCCGCTATCAGTCCGCGGTTCGATTCATCGCGCGTCCGTGCCCAATGTGCTGGGATATCACCAATCGTAACTGCAGGCCATATTCAAACTCACTACCATGGCAACAGCTCTACTGGTAGGTACTTAAACTACCCACTGCACCGATAGCTAACAATATAGGCAAGTCACCGAAGGACTCCATGTTAGAAATGAAAACGTCAAATTATTTAGCGTTCCTTCGAAATTATTTAGATAAACTTCAGGGCAAATTGACATGTTGCGGGAAAGTCCGAAAGGGATACCGGGACCTTGGCAACAGGCAACTGAAGGAATACGGGTGGGTTTTAGTCAGTAAAAGTCTGACACGCCCTTCCGCTCCGCCCAGAGCGGGAGAGTCCATGGTTGATTTCCGAAACTCAAAAAAATAATAATTGCAAATTGACATACAGATTTACTGAGAAAGATCGAACCTTCATCGTTGATAATCACTATTTACCCTCAGACCAAATAAAAAACCAAGACAGAGCGCTGTCAACAGTGACATGAGGCCGGACTCGTAAACATGTGTGCACTTAGTGTGGTGTAGTTTGATTGGTGTCGTTGTAAATGTGTGTGTGAGCGTGTATGCACAGAGCGGTGGTGTAGTTTTAGCATGCTTCACTGTATTGTTCGCAGCGCTCCGTCTTGGTTTTTTATTTGGTCTGAGCATTTACCACGGTTGCTCAATGCATGATTGTGTTTTCCAAGCCATTATGATGATGAAACCCGGTTTCATCCCGATTTTTTCTTCGCCATAAGTGTTATGCTTGTTTTTAGGGTTCCGTAGTCAACAAGGAACTCTTATAGTTTCGCCATGTCCGTCTGTCTGTCTGTCCGCGGCTTAGCTCAGAGACTCTAAGTGTTATAAAGCTGTAATTTGGTATGGGTATACATATAAATAACGCCGACAAAGTGGTAAAATAAAATCGATAAAAATATTTTTTTTAGAGTACCTCCCCTTCTCTTAAAGTGGGGGTGTTATTTTTTCTCGTCAATCCCAAGGTGTGGAGTATCGTAGGAAAGATCGTTTAAAAATGATGGGAGCTTGTGAAAACCATTTTTGGATTCAGGGATCCGTTTGCGAAATATTAAGCTTTAAAGTGCTAATTTTTGTTAAGAGACAAGTATGTGTGTCCCCCCTGCCAGCTAAATGGTTGGTTTTGAATATGTGAAAAAAATCACAGCAGTAGTATATATAACGAAATTAAAAAATATCAGTTAAATAGGGTCCACAAGTTACCGAGTAATAATCGACCAACTTAAATTTGCAGTTGCAAAAACATGTTCATTTTTTAGTTTTTTTCGAATTTTGGTTTCCCATACATTCTGTATGGGCGAACAAGTTTTTCAACTACAATATTAAGTTTGTTGGATAAGTTCATCCCAACTACAGAACCCTTCATTGTGCGTGCTTCGACACACACTTGGCCGGTTTTACTTTAATCAGGTTAAAATAGTTCCAACGAAATATCGTATTAGATAAACATACCTATGTGTACCTCAGGTATACATTTATAAATATTCTATTGTTACCAGGCACCCTATTATAATTAATTTGGATTACACATAGAATACCTATCATTGGAAATACTCAGATGAGCATTACCATTCAGTCTAACGCTCGGGACGCATACATCGCACTAGACTAATCTTCCTCAGATTCTCAACATAAACTACCCACATACTATCATAGGATAAAATAAACATATTCAAGGCTATCACATTACCAACGGTACCGAGTTCTTTTTAAATAGATCAATATTTTCTTGCTATTTTCACAAGAGGATGTTTATCACGAGAAATCAATTGAACCACCTGCTCTCGACCACAACAACTTAACTTGATGGACGGAAAAACATTTAGAAAATATTCAACATGTATAGCATGTTTTATGTAAATATTCGTGAGATCGGATTGTATTTAGATGGGTAGGTAGATTTAATTTAAAGATACATCGAAACTAAATTGAACTTCACGATTGTTGTTAGTATACAGGAAATCGAGTTGTGTTTGCTGAGATGAGGATAATTGCTCTGACAATGAAGCAAAAATGCGGTAATATTGTAAGGTCCAGCACCTCATGCGGTCTAGCAATAACTCCAATGTTTCCCGCTTCGACTCTTCAGTATAATTGGCAATTAGGTTTGCAGTAGTTGCCAAGAACTGTTAGCAAGTTTTTATCGGCAATCGCACACTGGACTGACTCACTGGCTGACTGGCCGCGACACCCTGGCCAATAATTGGCGCTTATGCAATTGACCAGCTTCCAATATTGGTACTTTAGTTCAGTTTGGGCCTAGATTTTAAACTTTAAAGTTGGTTTATAAATGTATGCGTAGACTTAGTATTTGTTGGACATTCAGGCGTTTTATGGAATGGCTGCGCAAACCAGCTAGCTATAGGCACTATATATCCCGTGCTAATATGATAATTATTTTTTTTTAATTTGTGATAATTAGTCGTTGTTTGGCTAGGCGGTATTATAATGATGTATGACGTATGACGTTTATGGCAGTCTGTATAATTTATCCTGAACCTAATTTATTTTTGTTCGACCTTTCGTTGGTGTCTTCTCAATTCCTGGCTCAGTCCCATCATATGACAGTAGTTGAAAGTCCTCCTTGAAGTTTCACGCTAGTTTTAAAAATAACGGACGAGCCAGTCATCCCTCGACACCTGAATATTGGCAGGGTCGGCATCCCACAATTTATTGTTTGATGAGTAAAGCATCCGTTAGTATACTTAGTATCTACGAACATATCGAATTTCCCACAACCTCCACTGGAAGCGTACTCCCAATTTAGCACGTTACTAGCGCTATATTTTCTGAGAACAGCTGTTTATTTTAAAACCGCGATGCGGTAATACAATATAATACCGGGTCCTTTCGCCCTCTAGACAATATCTAAGGGAATACTCACTTCGGCGGCCGAAAGCTCGACGATCGGGGTAGTATTCTTCACTTAGCACTGTCAATCACTGGATCAAAACAAGGCGCGCGACTGTTTCTAAATTGGCGATCGCGCTCGCGAGTTATATTTAGAGCGGTAATACGACACCGGGCGCGGGCGAGAGTCGTTCGGTCGTGGAGCTGAGGCGAGCGGCGGCGCGCGAGTGAGCCGCAGCCGAGCGCGGCGCGCCCCGCCCCCTCGCGCCGCGCCCGCGCAGCCTCCCGAGGACGATACCCTCGCAAACCAGCTACGCTAACATCCCTTTGTGCAGCTTAACACAGCGCTACATGTAACACTGTACCGACAGCCGACTTACTCGAGGGCCCACGTATCGTCGAGACCCTTGACTTCGAGCTTCACCGTCTTTAAACCGAAATAGGCTTTATATTGGGTGTTGCAAGATGCAATACTTAATGACAACATTTTCGCGAAGGCATTATTCCATAATCCTCGGACACTGACGTAAAGTTGTTGGCTGCAGATGTTTTATAAGGATGCGTTTCGGGAAATATGCGCAGACGCAGACTACATCAGATTATAGCACTTACCCCCACCACCGGATGTCAGATACAAGGACTCCATACTTCAGTTGTCGATATCTGTCCACCTATAGAACTGTCTGTAAACTTTGTCTGAAGATTATGGGGAAAATAAAAGTGATGCATACATTTGGATATAAAACATTATATTCGCTCGCTCTCAGACCATACAACAACCAATCCGCAAACACCTCAATAATAAACTCTATAAAAATAACTTAGTTAATCTTCGACTACTCCTCTTCCACCTCGTCATCTGTTGTAAATTCACTTTCGTTGGCTCCCTGTGAAAAAAAAAAACTCAGTCAGATTTTTTAAATAAAAATCTATGTTTTTATTTTAGAATCCAAACACATAAGATAATAAATCCAAAAAGGTTTCCGTTTTCGCCATTCGGATAAGGAACGTGGAATTGCATAACAACAGATAACTTTAGTTGTAACTTAAATTTTACCTTATTGTGATTCACAAAACAATGAAAAATTAAAGTTATTTTAATAGGTCAACTACATACCATAATTACATTATTTTAATTATCTTTCGGATTATATATAATATGTCATGGTATTTCTCCAATAAAAAGCGCTGGTTGATACCGTGGCGGGTCAGAAATAAGGAAGAAACGAATTTGATAAGCTGAGAAGTAGCACAACTAACACTGGGTCAGATTTTAATGATGTAAATTATCTAATGGATTAAAGATTGTAATGAGTTAGCCACTAAACATTCAGTGGTTGTGATTATTTCAGTCAACCAATCAAAATATAAACTCAACAGATATTAGACAGCTTTACTCAGATCATTGGTGTGTAATAAAAACTTTTTCTGATAAGATTAGAGCTCGGCCTTAGCTAGACGGGGTCATGGTAGACCGCGGAGAAGATGGCAAAAACGTTTGAGAATGTTTTCCTCAAGAATTTGCGGAAAAAAAACCGCAATATCGGGAGAAGTGGAAGAAATGAGCGCGACTACTGAGCGGTCCTGGGTGCAATGCCCAAGTCGGGTAGTTCAGTCAGTACCCCGCATACCCCACCCCTCTTCACCTCTTCTTCTTTGTAAGGGGGTCAGGTAATGCAGAGTACTGACCGCACCATTGGGTTATTCCATTAGGAAAGTCTTAGTAGCATTCTGCAACCTGGATTCTGAGCCTTTGCTTGGTTGATGGCAATAGGCTCGCCTCCTATTACATAGGACTACAAATAACTAGCGAAATATGGGTGTACCATACATAACAGGCATTATGTTATGAATACCTACCTAATGGCAGATATAATGATACATGTATTTTTCTTTCTTTTTTCATCAATCATACCTGATCATCTTTGTCGGTATCGGAGTCGCTGAGGTCCCACTGCGGATGCTCGGCGGGCACGGCGGCCGCCTCCTTCACGTCCAGCTTCATGTCCTGCTGCTGGTCCATACCGATGTACGAGTCTGTGCGATACAAAAACAAGTTAGCATACATAATCAGTCTAACTGGTGTAAAAAGACGCTTAACGAATATGAAAGTCACTTGTTTTCCCGTCATTGTAATCATTTGTTTGTACTGGACCAAACCTGGGAACCTTTTGGTTACGGAGATATTGAAGGTCAATTTGCAACTTCTTTTTGCATTTCAGTTTTGAATGTTATAACTTAACTTTAAATATCCCTACAACTCTTGTGCCGTTGCATGCACCCTAAGCACAATGTTTCGGCGTAAACAGCGAATTGGTTTATTTTTTATTTATTTGCTCTAGAACAAGAATATGGTAAAGAATTTTGTTTTATTATTGTCAACATGAAAGAGATTGTCATTCCGAGTGCGTTAAGCAATTAGGGCTTCTTACAAGAACGTAACAATTAACAATAACATTCTTTTTTAGTTAGGTATTAAGTATTTTTACATAACGGTGACGTGTATACATATTGCATGGGGTGGACGTTTCAAATATAAATAATCTGCCAATTTTAAGTTATGACAAATCGACATAGCACATCTATATTATATAAATAATTATGTTCGACTAATAATAGTAACTCAATAAGAAAGTGGTCAAAAAAACAAGTTGTCTAATCGTACTGGAAGTAAGTTGTCAGAGTACCCAGAAACTCCTAACCTACCTAGGATATTTATAGGTGTATAACTATGCATAAATTAGGCATTATACATCATTATCTATTCAATTGTATACAGTAGTATTCTTAAGGCGTTCCTGCAAAAACACTTCATCTACGCCGAAGTGCGTGATGTGCATTAATTGTGTTAAGAAATGTCACTTGCGTTTAAAAGTTGTTCTTTTCCATGGAAATATTAGAACAGAATAGAATATTTATTCAGTATTAAAACATGTCCCGGTCTATGGAGTTTCTGACACTTTTATGGGAAACATTTATTTATTTATTTATTTATTTAAAACTCTTAAACTATCATTACAGGTTTAGAAACCTAATGCGATAGCTAAGCCTACTTATAATATTAACTATTTTAAATAACACTATTACTAACAATTACAAATAAACTACACAATTAACACCAAATTACTTATAACTAAAACAATGCAACCTTATAATTATAACAATGCGATATTCACAGAAAATTAACTTAAGTATACTTTACATTCAAAACATAAAACAATAAAGAAACAATAAACATAAAACATAAAATAACATCACCAAAAATGGATATGTCTACAAATAGTACTAAATTCTAGAAATAAGTTCACAAAAAAATCAAGGTCTCTTGGAAGATAGAGAACAGTCTTGACCAAAGCGTTCATTCAGGTACCTGATTTCCACCCACTCATTCGAAACACTGTTGTTTACTGACTCGACTGTCATGATTTAGCATTATAGTCGACTTGACTGTTTTTTTTTAACTATAGAACATTGGAAAAGTCAGCATCCATTTATTCTAAGAAAAAAACAGTTGTTGGATTCCAAACTATGAGCTCTTTTTTGTAAACAGACACAATTTTTAGCCCTTTGTTTCCACTTATTGGTTGGTTAAGTTCAAAGGAAATTGGTTTCACTTCTCGGTACTGTACGCAAAATACGCGATTGGACGTGGAAGTACGGAGACCAACCCGTTATACTATACTAAGCTCATCGGATACAGCATACCTGATCTAAGACAGCAGGCGAGGGTGTAGAGGCCGGGCCAGCGCGGCGCCGTGAAGCGCAGCTGCAGCTCGTGCGCGTCCACCAGCGCCGTCACGTGCGCCGGCGCCGTCAGCAGCGTGTGCGACTTGCGGTCGCAGATGTAGCACCACCAGTACTCTTGCTTCTCCTAAGAAAGAATAGGCTTTATTGTATGTTGTATGAATAGATGCGATATTTTTAGCACTGACCCGATATTGTCTTAGGTGGTGGAAGACAATGTTATTTTCTTAGATCGGTTTTGGTAAGGTGACCATACCAGAACCCCAAACTTCCCAGTGTTAGGAGCAACTATCAATTCAATATAATTTTTTGTAATATTTGACATTCAAAAGCGACTTGAAATAAATGAATTGACTTTGACACACTTTCTTACCTACCTGTCATGCATAACCACCTTACACCCTTCAGGATTTGAACGACGTAAACAACAGAGTTGTCCTACATGGTAAGCCAAACTTTGAGAACATTTTCGATTTACACGATAAGAAGAAGTATCCTTAACTCCCGAAGGAAAACAGACCCATTGACTGAAATAATTATAATCAGAGTAGAGTACCAAATACGTGTACTACACGGGAATCCAATCTTGATGGGTTTGACAAGATTTTTTGAGTTACTTTTATGATGAACCACAGAACCAATATTGGGGGAAAAGAAGACTTCAGATACGAAAGACTTTTCAAAGAAAGGATGTAAAGTGACGCATGTTATATGATCTACTTACATTAAAAACGAGTAAAACTTACTAACCTAATCTCTTTGAAAGTCCAAAAAAAGGTTATAAGTACTTTTACATAAAAAAAACCCATACCAATGCCAATGCGTCATCCAGTTACATAAACACTGTCTACTTGCACCTGACGCACAAATGTCATGCATGTCGTAATTGAGGTCAACAAAATAACGGAAGCTGAGAACAAGGTCAGGCCAAGGTCAAAATCACTCGGCACCATTCATAGAAGCTCCTACGGGAGAGCATTACGTCTGAGAAAAATAAATATATCCAATACTTAGTAGCGTAGATTTCACGCAGTTGGCGAATACGATAGGTAGGTACTTGTCGCATTCATAAACATCTAAGGTATCTAGTTCTCTTAATAAATCTTATTGATTGGCATTAAAGACGACACCCAAGTGACAAAACCTATAAAATATGGCGGAAAATACCTTGTAGTCATAGTTGATAGCAAATAAAGTTGACCTATGAAAGTCCGATGAACTGGACCTTTGCGTAATCTGAAATGATGACTCAGCAATCTGAATTTTTGAACCAAATATTATAAGGAAATATTTCCGTAAGGTGGACATTTTTGAGAAGTTTTCACCTATCCTAGACCACTAAAAGAGATAAGATAAAAATCTAACGCGTGCTTCTATCACAATTATAGACATTTTGTAACTGCGTTGACGCAGGGTCACGTCCTGTTGATTACTCACAGTTCGGCCGTAGAATAAATGTATTTACTTGATTGCATCAAAATCATGCATGCGTCCGATTAGTCAGCACTGTTATGTAAGGAGTCGTTACCTCACGTCGATCGTTATTTAGCATCTAAATGGTTTGATTAGACTCGTTAATCGCGTCGCTATCAGATAATAAATAAACATTTGTGGGTGTAGGCGGAAACTTCGTTAAAACTGTGCAAAATCTTGTATTGTGGAATTTGAAAATGCAGATTATTTGTCTCAGAATGTGTTACGAAATCTCCAAGTCATATTAAAAATCGTTTAATCTAATATAATCGAATTCATAGAAAGTACAAAATTTGCTATAATAAGAGGAAATCCGTTCTAAAATGATGTTACAATTAAAAAAGATACAAACAGTAATATTACGCTAATATTACTGTTTGTACGAAGTAGTGACCACTGACATTACTAACACATATCACAGACATAAACATTCGAACTTCAAACAATATAACTGCCATACTGCACAATTTTATCAGAATGCCATAACGTGAGAATTGAACCTGCACAAGTTGCAGTCATACCAATTTGTACCAAAACCCACATTTCGCCAGTATATTTAAGTCCCATGCGTAATTCAGACTCCACACTGCTACTAGAAATTCCTGATGGAAAAACCCAAAAACGCTGTGCGACCGAGGCATTGAACCCAGCACCTCATGCTCAGCAGTAGCGATTGCGACCACTAGACCACCGAGGCCAGTCAAGTGTTAACATCTTACCCCGGAGTTTGTGCTTGTTATTATGGACCAATTGACAAAACCATTATTTAAAAAATAAAACTAACGACAGACGGTGAAAACTAAACCCAAAATTTAGCGCTTACAGAAAACTCAAATACTATCAACAAAACCGGTCAATGGAGAGTCTGACTCGCACACAAAGGGTTCCGTTCCAGCGTAAAATATTTAGCAACGCCTAAAACTACACGTTACTTGTATCGGGACCCCCTTTAATTATTCAACTGTCTACCTTTTACGGTTCATGAGATACAGCCCGCTGACATCCAGACGGACGGACGGACAACGGAGGCTTAGCGGGGGTTTCGTTTGGCACCCTTCGGGTACCGAACCCTAAAAACAAGATTACAGAAGGAAAAGCTGAAGAATTTACAATCATTGTTCTTTCCTTTGTTGTGCCTTGCTGTCAGTTAGCACTGCGCCTAAGGTAATATTTGAATTACTCATTTTTGTATGAATTCCTCAGGCCAAAAAACCAGTCACAAGCATTAAAACAGCGGTAAAACGCTTCATCTAAACATTTACGTGTAACAAACAATTATAAGTATTTAGTTATTATTGGCATCTGCAAGGCCAAGAAGGAACAATTAGCAAAACAAAAGCCACTTCCGCGATAACTCCCGACTAAGAAAAGTTGCAAAAATATTTATTTATTACGGCGACGATGACGCCTCACGCATCCTGGTAGTAAATAACCTCGAATAATTTTCCTCGTCTCAACAATGGATCTTGATTCGATAATTTTTTTCTTCTCTCAACAATGCAATTTTAGACAAGTGACATGCAGGTTGAATAACAGTTTTTTAAATAAAGTTACTTCTATTTTAAACCGACTTCTTCAAAAAGGAGGAGGTTCTATGTTCGTCTGTATGTTTTTTTTTTGTGTATGTTCATCGATATTTTGATACGTATGTTCCTTTTATGTTAAGTACACTCGGCGTCACAAAAATCGCACCTCTCCGAAAATAAGTTTCAAGCATGTCCAGCCATCAACGAATACATTAAACCTAATTAATATTGGTATCAATTGAAAGTATGTTTAACGACCTTTAAATTAACAACAGTTATAATTACTAAACACAAAAGATCTCATTAGCATGTATCGTTAAAAAAAATGTTGTTAAAATACGCATTACAACGATCACTAATAGCACCACCTTACAAGGGTATAAAACGGGCGCCCTGGGTCAAATGTGGGTAATTCGCTATTCAACCTTTGAAGTGAACACACGTGAAAAGCTACAGCAAGAAAAATACCCCAGAAGATGGATACCACTGCAGATGAAGCCGCTCAAGTCATTGCACTACTGCAATCAGGGATGCGGCAATGTGATGTTGCTCGGCAACTGAACTTGAGTCGTTTTTCCGTTCGACGAGTGTTCCAACGCTTCCAAGAGACTGGTGGCTATATCCGGCGACGTGGATCTGGAAGACAACGCTGCACATCCGAAAGAGATGACCGTTTCATTGTTTCGACGTCTTTACGCAATCGGTTCTCAAATGCTGTTGAGCTGCAACAACAATTGCGATCAGCTCGCAGAACTTCAGTAAGCGTCTCCACGATTAGAAGAAGAATGCAGGAGAAGAAAATTACAGCTCACAGGGCTGCTACAGGGCCAAAATTGACTGCACAGCATAGGAGAGACCGGTTGCAATTTGGCCGCGACCATGTGGATTGGACAGTAGACCAATGGAGGGCTTTGCTCTTCTCGGATAAGACGAGGGTGTGTCTTTTCTGCAACGACAGGCGTAGAAGAGTGTACAGGAGGCAAGGGGAACGATTCGCACAAGCCTGTATTCAAGAGACAGTGGAATACGGGGGTGGCTCGTGCATGTTCTGGGGCGGCATGTCAATCGACGGCAAAACGAACCTAGTGTGTGTTTCTCGGACTGGAAGTGCTCGCGGGCAAGGGTCGCTGACTGCTCCTCGGTATATAACAGAGGTCTTAGAGGAGCACGTTGTCCCTTATGCGGGTTTTGTTGGCAGTGACGAGAGATAACGCCCGCTGTCACACCGCATTAATTGTAAGAGACTACCTGCAAGAAGTTGGGATCCCTGTTATGCGCTGGCCAGCGCGAAGTCCAGACCTGAACCCTATTGAGCACCTTTAGGATGAACTGAAACGGCGAGTACGGGCACGTGATCCTGCCCCTACCACTCTCCAAGACCTCCAAGATACCGTCGTTGCAGAATGGGACAACATTCCTCAAGAGACTGTTGTCACATTAATTAGGTCCATGAGAGAACGCATGGAAGAAGTCATCACGGCTAGGAGGGGTAACACTAGGTTTTAAGTGGTTTTTAAGGACATTATTGTAATTTTTGCTGATTAAATAAAATTCTACTTTTTAATCATTTGCAATAAGCTTGCTTTTTTAATTCCCTGGTAAACAAAAAACCAAATCTATTGATTTATTCTGAAATTTAAATAAATTGCCTTTCCAATGATACCATAAAGTCATATGTTTACCATTGATTAATAGGGTTAAAATGAGTTTGAAGGGAATTCTTAAAGAGGTGCGATTTTTGTGACGCCGAGTGTAGTTTTATTACTACATTGTTACTACTCATCGGTCACATCCTCTAATTAAGACGAATATAACGCTACCTTAACTGTCGAAATGGATCCAGCTGTTTGGAAGACACCAGGTAATAAAGAAACTTACCAACAAACATACATACAAGATACGAAAAACATAACCCTTCCTTAACAGTCGGGTAAAAAGAACAGGTATTTTGAGAAGAGATGTATGTCACACAAAATGTAAGAAACTTGCCATCGCGTAAAACTAAGTTGTAAATGGATGGGGCACATCATGATGTCATCAACTCTCGGTTCAGTCCACGAAATAGACAGAACGAACGAACGAAATGTAGTACCCAGGGGGTTAATTGGGCACATCAAGTTTTAGAAAGAGACTCGTCACAAGTGTACCTACTTGTGATAGAAACAAAGAGAATTAAACCACTTGAGAGCTGATAGACCGATTTCGTCTAGGCACACGACTCACTACTGCGGGCTGGGGGACGAAGAAATTACAGCGGTTGTGATTGGCCGATGCAACAATGTTAGGACGAAAGTTCCAAACATAGTGATGCACAAGTCAGTTTTGCAACAATAATATCGATATCGATAAAAGCTACGTTTACAATCCTAATTGAACAATAAATTATTTAAATTTGAATTTCACTTAAGAGAATTTAATTTTCTATCCGACAGGGATTGACATTGCTATTACTTATTTTTAATCTGCTGTGAAATGCCTTAAACAAACAATGCTATATTTATTTGGAAACCAATTTTCCCTGTGAACTGCATTAATCCACTTTTCTTTCAGTTACGGAACATTTTGAAATCTAAAATGTAAACATTAAGTACTTAATGTTACTTTTTTACCATTAGGAAACATCGTAATTTTTATCGACTTAGATAGACTTTATTTTGAAGTTGTCACAACACTCTACAGTATAAGTGCAGATAGAAAGGGACAGACTTATTGCAATACCCTAGTGAGAGAAAGGGACTTTTCAAAAAGACATCAACGCGGTGTAAATTTTTGTGCCATTTTACGTAAACAACCAGTTTAGCTTGAGCCCTGCTATTATTCTTAATAAAATATTTATTTTACTTACCGATGAGGATTTCCCACACCATTTTCATTGAACAGGAACTCATAATTGTTTTTATTTATGCAGAAATGTTTTAAAAGGTATCAAAATACCCGCGTGTGCAGAGATCCAATAACTGGTCAAAACTAAAATGGCCACTAGTATTTCTATCTAGTATCAGTGCTATTCAACATATGTGTCGTGAGCCTAAGTCGCCCGCATGAGCAGTCAAGGGGCTATATAGTCATTGGATAGAAATAACGATTTGCTAAGTAGAACTTTTCCTGAAACTTGCATTATCGGTAATCTACATACCTGTGGGTAGTACGGACAATGCACAGGATGCGAGCTCTTGGACCGTCCCTCCAGCCGCTCCCTCTTCTGTATTCTCTTTTGGAATTTCTCCCACTGGTCATCGTCATCTTCAGCTGCCGACGACTTGTCGCGCGACTCGTCTTCCGACGCGTCGCTGTGGGAGCCTGACTCGTCGGAACTGCCCACTTCCGAATCTTCACCTGGACGGGGGAAAAAAAAACAAGGTTTTGGTTTGGTAAGTGACAAGAATTGCGCATCAATAGCCAATGCCAGACCGACCGTTGTGGCATATTGGGGAAGTTTTTAAATGAGGAAATGTACTCCTGACAGATTTTAACGCCGCTGCTTTACGCCAGACTGACACTTGGGCCAACGAGTTGATATCCTATTATTTTCCAAAATTAGAGTTATGGTGTCACAGTAAGTAAGGTACTATAATTTCACTCCAAGCATCTTCTGTTTTATCTTTCTTTTCTCTTCTTCGTTTGTCTATTTTTGTACTCAATAAATAGACAAACAGTAAATAAATACTCAAGCATAAAATTGGCAAAAAACTATACATCTACTAGCTTCCACCCGCGGCTTCGCCCGCGTGGTATGTCGATAAAAAGTAGCCTATGTCCTTTTCCAGGCTCTAGACTATCTGTGTACCAAATTTCTTTGAAACGGTTCAGTAGTTTTGGCGTGAAAGCGCGACAGACAGACACAGAGTTACTTTCGCATTTATAATATTAGTAAGGAAGTAATGACTAGTAAGGATTATTACCAGACCATAGTTGTTGCGAACACAAATAACAAAAATACATAAATAACAATTATTTTAATCACCTACCTACTTTAACTGTTGTAAATGAAACAATAAGACAGAATACATTAATTGCCATTCGCAAATCAAACTCATAACAAAATTATGAATCCGTCGGATCGCAATCGGAAAACAATAGTCTCTTCATATAAAACATTTTTTTTTTTCAAAGTATTTGTTCCTTATTTCATTAATGATTAGTTATTAAAAGTTTTTGTAATTTATGAGGTCGGTTTAATAATTATTATTAACGGTTAAACAACGTCGCTGCAATAATTTACCTCCCACACCCACACGACAAAGAGATCAACGGCCGGGCAGTCTAAATCTAGAAGTTTCGTCAAAAAAAAAACTTTAATACTGTTCTTGGTATTTGATATCCCCGATTCCCGAATATTGGCACAGACAGCGGTAAAATTAGCACTAGTGCGTCTGTCGATAAATCGTAGTTGTTCCGTTTAATATTATCTCAAACGTCATGATTTGGAATATTCTCAAATTCGGACAATTTCAAAGACTTCTTGCTTGTTTTTACTGCCTCGTTAGCGTAGTCGCAAGCGCAAGCAAGGTACTGCTGTGCATGAGGTACTGGGTTCGATTCCCGAGTCGTGTGAAATGTTATTGGTTTTTCTATGTGGAATTTCTCAGTAGCAGCCCAGAGTTTGGATTTGTGCCCGGTTGGTGGTAATAGGCTCGCCACATGGGACTTAAACATAACTGGCGAAATGTGGGTATTCTGTAGGTTCCACCTCTGCCTAGCCTTTCGAGGGAACAAGGCGTGATGTTATGTTTTTTTTAATCAACATATTCAATGAAAACAAGATTTTGAAAAGGTGATTCCTGACTATTTAATAATGTCCACTGCTGATAACCGTTTATAAACGACCTCTATACTGACGTGGCGAGTCATAATAATTGAGCTATAGGTACTCACAGTCACCAGAGTGACATTGACATGACCATAACATGAGTACACAATAACTTGAGAAAAGATGTTGTTTAGACTATTTCGCTACAAAGTGATATTGGTCAATAATGTAAACATTTCTCTTTTGTAGCAGATTTGGAAAAGTCGACTAAGAAGTTACCCATTATCATACTGTGGGCAAATAATTATTGTATGCATCATATTTACCTTCTTCATCTTTCTTCTTTGGTTCTTTAGTTTTCTTGGTATCGTTGCTGGGCGGCGGCGGCGTGGAGGTGACGGGGGGCGCGGCGGGCTTGGCCTGCGCCTTAGCTGCGACTGGCTTCTTCGACTTCTTAGACTGCGGGTGCTTCTTAGTCTGCTTCATCCAAACGGGCCTCTTGAACGTTTCCTTCTTATCCTTATCATTCTTGTCGTTCTCGGTCTTTTCGCCGTTTTCACCGCCAGCACCTTCATCGTCCTCTCTGTTTGAAGAAAATTGTTGATTCGTTATCGATGTGCCCCATACACTAAAATACTATACTAACTCTTTGCGCACCCTTGCTTTTTCTTTCTACTTATCACGCATTTATGTAACTGTCTTGCATCAAGCTTGCCTTTTTATTACATGGAACTAGTAATAACATAACTGGCGAAATGTTAGTGTACTGTACTGTAAACTTCTGCCTACCCTTTGGAGGATTCACATGTAAAAGGAAATCCTATGTTATAAATTAAAAAGAAAAAACGCCGTAAGCCGTCGCCTTGGATACATGCAACTAAAGTCAAAACCAATTTGTCGTGAAAAATGGGTCAGCAAATACTAGTGCAACAATCATTAGTTTATGTGAATAGTATGCTATCAAACCCAAATAATAGGTCAAACAATAGAAACATGTTTTCACAATAATAAATAAGTACAACATTATTTCAAATTATAACAAAACAACGTTGAAATAGATTAGAAATGAAGGAAAGTAAGTACTTAATTATCGCCGACAGAATTCATCACGCTAAATTAAGTTCGTAACGCGTCAAGCATCTAAATTAATGTAATGGTGCCATTGATAAATTAATTTGGAACGAAAGTGGCACAATGTACTACAATGTCAATGCCGCGTGTAGGTGTTAGCGGTGACGTGGGTTTAGAGCCTTTTAAATTACTTATGTATTTTGAACACGATTTCTTCCAGTGTCAACTGACGCCACGTGAAATGCTGTGTAGACAGCGAACGTACCTTTTTGCCAGTAGCAGTGTACATAACCTTATAATAAACGGGTGCCGAGCGTATTTCTATTCACCTGGGACTCTTCTGTGGGGACTTTTCATAAATGCAGACTAAATTACTGCCAATTAGATCCATTCGTTTGTATTTGGTCGAGCTTGTTGATAAGAGTTTACATTGCCCATGTCAATTTAACTTGTTTGCAATTTGTATTTTTAATTTAAAAATACAACTTTGCTACCTCATTATTAAGCATGACATGGTTTTGATAGCGTTTTATTCAACAGAACTTAGAACTAACACAGCCATCACATTGCATTTGTATAAGGGTAGGATGAAGTAAACAAGCATACACGAAATAATGGACTGACACAACAAAGCACCCATTTTATGAGTTCTTACTTCCATAATATATTCTTTTAAAGAACATTCTGTGGTATTTGAACCACTATAACACCCTCACACTGGAAGTTAACCATAGTATTGTTACTCGCACTCCTGAGCCACAAGATAAAGTGATGCTTAGTTTGTGGCTCACCGAATTTGGCTAAATTGTATTATTACCTTTTGATTAATAACCTTTATTTAAGTATTACTTAATAACTATTGTATTTAAATATTTTAGAACTTTAGCGTTTGTGAATGCAGTTTTTAAAATAATATATACTATTATTATAAAGCTGAAGAGTTTGTTTGTTTGAACGCGCTAATCTCAAGAACTACTGGTTGGAGTTGAAAAATTCTTTTTGAGTTGGGTAGTCCATTTATCGAGGAAGTTTAAAGGCTATATAACATCACGCTACGACCAATTGGAGCGGAGCATAAATGAAAAATGTTGCAAAAACGGGAAAAATTATTCCTTTTTGAGAGCTTCCGTTGCGTGCGCTGCGTAAACGGTTTAAGTTACGCAAATATCATGTATGATGGAATTGTTCCTCTTTAAAAGTTCTAAAAAAAAGTCCGCGACAGCATATGTCTAACTTTTAAGATTGACTCACTATAACCTTTTTTATGGTAATCAAATTTGTTCGAAATTAATGCATTATTTGCGAAGGAGTTTTGTCAACATAATATTAATTCTTATTCAAATAAATCGTTTTAACATCAAAGGTATTTGTGTAGCAGTAAAATACTTTTTAATTCATTCGAATTGGACAATTAATTTCGAAGTTATCACGAAATGCAATACGCGAACCGTTCGACGCCGGCGCGCCGCGACGTTCCCTACTCTAGAGAGGATAGGATGGGCACACAGGTAGACCATGACCTGGAATAGGACATAGGATACGTTTTATCCCTATATTCCCACGGGATCGAGACCTACGCGGGTGAAACCGCGGGGCACAGCTAGTCTGGACATAAAAACTAGTGCCATTACGTAGTGTGATCGATTTTCGATACAGACTCTGTTGCCTTTCAACTTTTATTTCACTTAAGAACCTTGATAGCTGAATTAGGTTGTTTTCTTAAAAATTATGCCAAAAACTAAGACCAACATTCTGTCATCAAACACTACGACATCTTAGATATTACTTACTTTTCTTTGATTTCCTTTTCTTTGATAGTGGTGTCTCCGAACAGTTCCCTCATGTTGGTTCGTCGCAAGAACACAGTTACAGTAACTATCGCCCCCGCCGTCACCACGGTCGAGTTCTCGTCGTCAATCACTAAAAAGAAAACAAAAAAGATTTTAAGACTAGTATCAAACCAGAGAAATGAAGGAACAAGAAGGAAGGACAACAGACTGATCCTGTTCTGTATATTTGTTTGGTGGTATGGAACCCTAAAAATTAAAATTACATCAAATAACTTGAGCATACATGTAAAGGTTTTCAAATACTGTTAATAAGGGAACATCGACTTTTAATGAATATGCTATGTTAGCATAGTACTCCATCAATTAATTTTATATTACCTTCAGTATTAACTTGGAAATGTATGTAAGGCATGTTGCCGAGCACCTTCATAAGGTCATCATACTGCTTGTCATTCAAAAACCTCAGCACTTGTCGCCTCTCTTCGCCGGGCAACTGAGCCAGCTGTAGCAGTGACTTGATGTGCTTCTTCCTGTTTGTGAAGTACTTCAGATGATCTTCGTTGATGTATGGTAGTTGTAGCAAGGGTGACTTGTACTCCCACAGGCCTTGGACGGTCATTGGCGACAGTTTCATACAATTTTCTATTGTTTCAATAGTCGGTAGCCGCGGTACTGAAACGAAATAAATCAAAATTAGAAATTAGGTTTCGAAAATAAGTATAGCCAATCCATACTATTGTACTATTCATATTATAAATGCGAAAGTAACTCTGTCCGTCTGTTACCTTTTCACATCCTAAGTGCTACACAGATTTAGATGAAATAAGGCACACAGTTAGACCATGACCTTTGTTAGGACATAGGACTTTTTATCCTAGTAGTACGTTCCCGTGGGATCATTTCCGACCGCCAAGCGGGCGATGCCGCGGGTGAAAGCTAGTCTTCAATAAGTATGGCATTTATTGGAAGAAAAAAAAAACATTTCTGCAAACTTACTTCTCCTAGCATAAGCCAGGGCAATGAGTTGGTTCACACAGTTGACCATTTCGACAATAAGGTCGGGGCACCGCGACACGATGTACCTTCGGTCGCACTCGAGTGTTTCCGGCGGCAGGCGCATGCGCGACAAGTGCGCGTGGAGTAACGCACGCGCCTTTATACTGTACGGACGACACAGAGGCTGCTCTTTGTTCTTCTCACCCAAGTTTGGTAGCTCACGCAGCAACTGGAGTTCAAATTAATAAATCAGTACAAAATACCAAATTCTTCTTTATTTTAGTAAGTACAAGGGTGCACACACTAGAGGCTCTCACTCAATTGACTGGTCTGTCCATTTAATGTGGGCAGCTCAGAAGCACGATTAAGGAGCAAGCCAAGGAGGAACCCTGAGGCTGTTATGATTAAAAATATATTTAAAAAAAAAATGATTAAGTAGAAAATAATAACAAGCTTAAATAACATTCTTACTCAACTCAATGTTTATTTAATCTAATAATACCTATACATACCATAGGAACTTCCTCATTATCCGTAATTCTCTCAATAATTTCAGAATTATGCCTCTTGTCAAACTCACAAGATGCTGCGAGGATCATGAGAGCTCTCTTCAGTGGCATAGATGGTGTTTTGTGACAGAAATAGAAGTACATCTGAGTAGTATCTAATAACACTTGCTCCCCTGAAAACCGTATAGACCGGTACCACCATGTACCAACCTGTAAATAAAAATATTATAAGTATTATTATCTTTATTGATCAACTACCAACTTTAGGTTTTCCGCCTTCACTGTAGGTTGTTATTGCTTCCAAGGATTTCATGGTGGAAAACAGTTTATAATAATCAATCAATAATTATTATTTAGAATAATCTATATTTATATCTATTCTTATAAATAAAAATAAATTGCTGTTTGTGAGTCTCGCTAAAACTCGAGAATGGCTGGACCGATTTGGATAATTCTTTTTTTGATGTGTTCGTTATTCGGCTGTCGCTGAAAACCAGCGCTGGGGCTCTGTCCTGCATAGGGTCGCAGCATAATGCTGAGCGATAGCCGTTTTGCGTGGATGTGACGCATGTTTCCCCCAACCTTTTGTTATTTTTTGTTTATTTTCTTTTTTTTGCGTCATGTTTACCGCAAATATACGTTTTTTTTTTCTTTCTTCTTTCTTTCTTATTCTCAGGACAAGGTTGGTACGTAAAGTAGGAAGGGGAAGGGTAGGGTAGGTAGGTGGGATAGGGTAGGGTAGGTAGGTGGGATAGGGTAGGTAGGTAGGTGGGATAGAGTAAGTAGGTATGTAGGTGGGATAGGGTAGGTAAGTAGGATAGGGTAGGGTAGGATACGGTAGGGTAGCGTAGGGTAGGGTAGGTAGTGTAGGGTAGGTACATAGTACTACCCGTGCGAAGCCAGGGCGGAATCCTCAGTTATTTATAAATAATTTCATCAACACAAATGTAATGAAAGAAATAGTGAAATTAGATTTTATTAAATGATTAATAATTTGTAACATTCTGCAGTAACAAGACGTAAACAGTCTAGAGTATAGCATCTGTTTTGATTTATAATAGTACTAACTGCCCGCCCCGGCTTCGCACGGGTAGCACCAAGAACTTATCTACGGCGCACCTACCCTACCTACTTACCTACCTACGTACATACCTACCTACCTATCTGTCGAAATATCACCAAAAAAGCATTCTATACAGAATGTATGAGAAAACGAATTTTCTCCATTTTTTTCCCGTGATTTTTCCTGTTTTAATAGTTATTCTGCTATTCTGAGCGGAGACAAATCCAACAAATCAAAGATTATCAAAAACGGTTCAGCAGTTCTCGAGTTATAAGTGGTTGAACAAACCCGACTTTGTTAGTTTTTTTTTTTAAATATTTTTCCGTCGATAAAATTAAGCATAGATTCCCTCTGAAGAATCATCATCTCCAGAATCACACTGTATAGCCTATGTCACTCGGGGATAGTGTAGCTTCCCAACAGTGAAAGATTTTTTAAATTGGTTCAGTATCTAGTTTCGGAGCCTATTCAATGCAAACAAACAATCAAATCTTTCCTCTTTATAATATTAGCAACAGCTACCAAAAGATAAGATAATCTTAATGATTCTTAACCCATATATGCCCAATGATTCGAAAACGAAACAAGAGGTAGTCTTTCGTAAAAGCATCGTAAATCGTTTGTTAGTGCAGTAAAATGCAAAAAGACACCATTTATCGCAAGGCTACTTAAGTATCTATATTCTATTTGCAACGAAGAATTTTGAGCAGCGTTGACACTTGGTTCAAATGATAAGTACTTAGTGCAAATTGTGTTGTGTTTTACGTCGCGCAAAAATCATGTCATCTGCCAGAAAAAAGTAAGTAACTGTTGAGTTGAGTATAACTTTGTACTTTTCAGTAAATTTGGGTAAATTATAAACTTATTCGTGTTATTAGAATTTATAAATACTGCAAATATACAGGTGAGACTAGTACTACATCTGTTTTATTTGTTTTAGGCGGAACACGCAGTAAACTATAAATGAAATCATTGATATCATCAATGATTTGGCTTCGGAATGAAGCTACAGTAGCTGACATATGCATCGATTCTCCAGGTGATAGAGTTGTGTCAGATTCGGACTCGGGGGACGAAACAAATGTAAGCTTTGAAAACTTATCACGTCAACTTTTGGCACCTGCTGAACTGACACTCAAGTGGAATAAATAGTTCTTTTTACAAAGAGGACAAGTCTTCGTTAAAAAAAGAAATAAGAGCCCTTATTGTAAACTCTTATAACAAATTGTCATACATTTAAAATAAAAACAGGATTACTTGGAGTATTTAAATTATTGAGCCAATGTTATACTAGAAGGGGAAAAAAATACTTACAGCAGTGGGTAGTGCAACCATAAATACTAGAGCATAGAGTCCGAGCACCCATACACTGTTCTCTTTCTCTACTATCCAGCTAGGCAGAGCAATACCAAAGCTCATAGCGCCAGGGCCATCAGGGTTGCCATACTTCTCCCAGTTTCTGCGGGCCTCGTCATCTGTAAGTGCCTGAATAACACATCATTCTTTAATTTGGTTTTTATACAGTCATAAGTTAAATAGGTACACCTCTGCTAAATCCTTCGAGAATACAGGCATGATTTTATGTTATAAGTTAAATTAAGATTCCATTAACATTTCTCCCAAAATTTCAATGTTGTTTCTAAAACTGCTGATATTATAAAAATAAGTAAATAGGAAATACTAATATGTATGCAAATATTATGAAAGCTCACCTGATAAGCTTTTGTAAGCCTCATGAATGCTTTTTCATCACCAGTCTCTTTGTCAGGATGCAGGATGAGTGATTGTTTGCGGTATGATTTTTTAATCTCAGCTTGTGTAGCACCCGGTGGCAGGCCCAGTATATCATAAGGGTCAAAATTGGACATTTCATAGTCAAATTGTGACACTTTGTATGCCAAGAATCCAAGTAGTACCCATCCCGATATTATGGCTAGCTTTATAAAGAAATTTTTTACACCCTTGTAGGGTTGTGATTGTTCTATTATGATCTGTTTGTTTACACAATTTGGACACTGACATAGTTCTGCACGTTTTGCTGGATCTAAAAAAAGTTAAGGCTCATTTTCGTATTCTTTCCTGTTCGTTTCTATACAAGGTTTTACCATCGTCGTCAGCATGCCGCATCGTCATCGGTAAATTACTGACATAACGGTAATTAAGTTATTTGACGAATGTATGGTTATCATGAATATATAACGAGACAAGTAAAAACAACACACGGTTAACAAATAATTTACTTAAGAGACAAAATATTATTTTCACACTGTAAAACATGAATGCCTTACCTTCTTTCCTTTTTCTTGGCCAGTAATAAAATGTTGCAGGTACAAGTATCAAAGCAAGGAAAGAAAGAACAAAGTAAAAGAATGTAGATCCACTTTCATCATATTCGAATTTTTGGCCACCCATTGTTAATTTTTAATACATTGAGAACGAAAAATCATTACACGCTACACAAGTACGATCGGTAGGTAGAAGACGTGTCATTTAGTGATGGGTTGAATAGATTATTTTTGACATATCATCATTGCATGACATAAAATTTCTTTTTTTTTTTCTAGTTTGCTTATTCAATGCAGCTAAGGTCAATTATTTATGACTGATGCATGGTTTCAGTGAATAAACATGAACAGATTCATGAATGTTCCTCTTATTCCCAGTGATTAAACGGTGAAAGCAAAACTGTCGATTAAAACACAGCACAGCACTAGTTAACCACTAGCAATCAGAAAAACTGTCAAAAAATTGTCACATTGTAACCATAGAGCAAGTACATTCGATGGTGAAAGAAAAAAAAACACGCAATGGTTTTTAGTTTTACAGTAAATTCCGTCTCACGTAAGAAATCTCGCAGACAGGAAGCTACAGACGTGTGACGGAATCATAAATCTTTATTTAGTTAATTATCTCAACATCATATCACATGCACCGGTTAAGGCGAAAGCTTCAGGGTAGCCCGCAAAATTCAAATTTTCTTACGTTTTTACCTATCTGCAGGTCAGTATCAGGTTGTATCTTGATCTAAATATGATTCGCGGTCGTATAAAATATTGATTGATTGAAATATAAACATAAAAATCATCAATACAACTCTTTGAGTTCATATAACCCTATTCCCTATTGAATGACTATTTCATGAAATCATGACATTTGAGGTTAAGGTGGATGCGCCCAGGTAGCCCGCGAAATTCAAAATTTCTTACGGTTTTTTGCAATTTGCAGGTCAGTGTCAGGTTGTATGTTGATCTATATATTATTAGCGGCCGTAACAAATATGGGTTTACAGAATTATAAACATTACAATTAGCAATACAACTCTCTAAGTTCATGAAAGCGCCAAATATCATGTTTCCATGAAATAGTCATTCAATGGACTTATAATGTCAATGCCATATCGACGATTCGCCACCTATCGTGAGCAAATGGCAGATTCCACGGTTTCACCTCTTCTTCTCTTGACACTGACATTTACAATTTGATTTTGACATTCAATTGACAAAATAAAATAAATTGGCAGCCAAAATCGTAGTTATGAAATAGTATTTTTAACTCAGTGAAATAGAAAAATAATTGCGCGTAAAAACAATTACGGTATGTCTTAGGAAGAGTCTTTGCTTTTGCAGTTCTGTCTGTATCTGGATGTGGTCGCTAAAACTGACGTCTTATTCTATTGATTCGTAAATTAATTAAAAAACCTTTCATCATCCATAACTTATTACTTTCAGATGGCCACTAAAGTTGTTGCAAGTGCGACTGTGAGAGCAGTTAAGAAACGGTTGTTGCCGTCGCGAACTGCACTTGTCTTAACTCCTTCTGCAGTAAACAAAGTCAAAGAGATAATGGCGAAAGAGGAAGCGAAAGGCTTTGTAGGCTTAAAAGTTGGTGTTCGCCAGAGAGGCTGTAATGGTCTATCCTACACATTAGACTATGCAAAAGGCAAGGAAAAACTAGACGAAGAAGTTAAACAGGATGGTGTTACGATCATTATCGACAAAAAAGCACAATTAACATTACTAGGTAAGTCAATGATCATCAACAATGTAGCATGTAAAAACTGTGGTATAAACATTATGTATTATTGAAAATTGCTTCTTCTTTTATAAGGTATGCATTAAAGGGAAGAGTATGACATGTTAACATGCATCTAAAAATACCGCATGATAATAAGCTTCAAAATATTGTCATATTTGTAGATATAAGCAATAGCAGAAACTAACAAATAATTAGATTCCAAGCAATATACTCATCAGTACTTAATAATAAACATAAATTTCAAAATAACATTCTTGATTGTGTGGCTATTTCCATTTCTCTACTGGTTGCCAACTTCTGATATTGTGACTTTCTTTTAGCATTAGGTCATGGAACTTTACCTAAACTTACCTTGATAGAATACTGTACTAATTAATATCTTTTGCTTATATTTCTATGTGAAACTGCCTCACTGATGCTGAAAAAAATATGTAGCAAGGTGCAGCATAAAAATAAAATTACCTGTACTCCTAAATGATCTTTACTACATATTAATTCTTCTATTTCATGTCGCTGGCGTGATTGTAATATTTGATCTAAATAGTAAAAGTTGTGGTATGTTAACTGAAGGCGGCACAAAATCAAACCTTTTGGCACATTTTAGGAGGTTTATGTGTAAATTGCTATTGTGGAGGTCAGATAGGTAGTTGTTTCATCTAAAATACTCATATTTAGCTTCATCCGGTTAGACTGGAAGCTGAACCCAACAAAGGAAAAGGCCAGGCAGATGGAGATGATGTGTAAATTCCTATATGCTAATAGTGTTGCTAATTTAACTATGTTTTATTTTACATTGCAGGGACAGAAATGGATTTTGTTGAGAACAAACTTTCAGCTGAATTTGTATTCAACAATCCCAACATAAAAGGCACATGCGGCTGTGGAGAATCTTTTAGTATATAAAATTAGTAGTGGTTGACTAGTCTATAATTTAATTTGAACATCATTGAGGTTGCTACCAACTAGTTCAATAGATATTTTACTTCAGAAATTCAGAGCACTTATAGAATAAATTAACTTTTTATTGCACCTGTGCAAATACCAATATACTACATATTATGATATTGCTTGTGAATAATTATTTTACTATTAATGAATATTCAATGCTTTGTGGAGCGGAAATAAGTAATGGAATAGTGTGGAATCTGGCAGCAACCTGGAATCTATAGATGAAGCTGGTACCATAGTGTAGATAAATTGAAAATGTATATATATTACTGTAAATGTTGACTATAATGTTAGTGAAAATTATAAAAATAGAAAATAGGCTGTATAGTTTTGTAAATTATGTATGGCTTCATGTAGAAAAAAAATACATTGGCTATGATTATTTTTTTGTTACTTTTTAGCAATTATAAAAGATTTCAATATCGTGAAATTCAACTTAAGTATTTGTTATTTGTTATAAAATAAACAGATTAAGTACTTAAAAACTTTTTATCATGAATAACATTGATTATATTATAGTTAAAGAAAACATTATGAATTATGATACTTGTCCTAAATAAAATCTAGATAGTAAGTATTATATAAAATAATAAAACTAACTTACAATATTAATTAAACCAGCAAATACATGCCTGTATAAATTGCACAAAAGTATGCAAGTGGCCTTGGGTGCATTAGTATTTTTCTAATTTGATATTGCACACACATACAATTAACTTTCCTGTGTTATCGTGACCGTGGACGTCCACTATAATCGTCACGATATAAATTATAAAAGTGCTCATTGCAGTGTGCTTGTGATGTGATATTCAGTTACAGAACAATATTACACCTAGCGAAGCAATTTTTTTTTTGTTACATGTTTTTATGCACAACTAGCTATTGCCCGCATCTTCACCCGCGTGGAGGTAGGGGATTATGCCACGGTAACGTACTACCGGGATAAAAAGTATCTTATGTCCCATATCCCACGTGGTCTGTCTAAGCGACCTAGGCGTTACGGCGTATAGGTAACAGACAGGAGACAGCCAGTAACTTTCGTATGCATAATATTAGTGATAGTATGGACAGGTATGAAACTGTCGGAAAGATTAATGAAAAAATTATGGCATGTTGTATAAAAATTCACGGAAAAACTATGGAATATTGTGTGGACGCGTCATTTGCACAACGCCATCTATTGAGTACACTGGTTAAACTCAAACTCTCCATTCCAAACCAACGGACCGATTCTCAAGATACGGACTGTGACAATATTTCCAATCCCATAACGCTCTTGAGAGGAGTCACACAAAAATGTCAATATTACATGTAAATTTTAAAATCATCCCCTATTTTACCCTCTTGAGGGATGATTTTAGAAAAACGATGAAACACGTAACTCTTTATTTGTTACCAAAAGCATACTTACATTTTAATTTTTAGAGCCCTAACTTAAGAAATGATAGGATTCCCATGGCAACTTTCATCCCATACCTATATCCCTACGTAAGGTTATTTTTGAAAAAAAAAAGTAGCCTGTCCATGCCCTGTGTCCTTCCCCGGAATGCCATCTATCTCCTTGCCAAATTGTATCGAAATCCGTTCAGTGGTTTAGGCGTGAAAAGGTAACGGCTACACATCAAGCTTTACATTTCCAGTATAAGCTGACCTCGCATGGGACGAAAATTCTTTACATTGCGAGATCATCATAAACTGGAAATCTAGGTATAGCTTAATGTGTGGCCATGTGTACTTTAATTAATTAATTGTGTATTTGCGGTTTATTACTCTACACGCACAGTTTACTAGGTACTTTCAATGTTTACTGTACCTAAGGCCGTAGTCATCACTTTTGTACGAAAACGTAAACCCACAAGGGCCACATGTGTGGGCGTATACTCGTATAGTGTAGCACAGACAAAATGTTAAAAGAATATTACCGGGACAACAGGAGCTGTCACAATGGAGATTAAAGGACAGTAGAGCAATGAGCTAATTGTCCTTTTTCTACATATGCAAACTCAAAACTCAAACTCAAACTCAAAGCATTTATTTCAATTAAACCATTTACAGGCACTTTTGAATTGTCAAAGAGTCGGTCAGTTAGTCAAAAAGTTGAAGCTAGTTGCCCATTCAAATTCGTAGATCTCTATGGAGAAGAACGGGCAAGAAACTCCAAGGACACTCTTTTAAAAATGTATATAGATTTTACAAAATCCTGGGTACAGTATTCTTCGTGCTTCTATATGTGAGAACAATGTCAAACGAAAAATAATCAAAAATAATTCAAAATATAAGATTAAAAATAAGCCCTGGCAGATAAGAGATGACCAGTCTCAACTGACGGCGCCCGTTCACGAACATGACACGTGGATCAGCACCATCCAGCTCAACCATTTTGTAGGGAACCGAATGATCCAACACACGCGCCACCATCAGCGAGACATTTAAGTGAGTATGACATACTCTCATCTGCCAGGCTCTTTCAAGTCAACATACAACGTGATACTATATGAAACGGCCCCATGGTACTCACATTTACAAAATTGAAAAAGTGCTTCTAAATTATACAAAACTATAGTTAGCAATGTACTTTGGAGATTAATATAATAGAATTTAAATACAAAATAAACATTAAGTTCCTAATGTCAGAAAAAATAAAAAATAAAGGGGAAGCCACTCTTCCAAATATAAAAAAATTAACTATTGAGCCCAAGTGCCTGTGGAGCAGGACCAGCATTAAGCCAAGCATTTTTATCTACGATATAATCATCCAACTTATAATATGCTTGTCTACATAGTGTGCGTTTAATGCATGTTTTAAATTTCTTCTCATTTAGTTGAAGAATATCGGGTGGTATTTTATTATAACATTTTACACAGTACCCCATAAAAGAAGTATGTACTTTAGACAGTCTGAAACGTGGTTGATCTAATCTGTTCCTATTTCTAGTGTTAAAGTTATGCCTGTCACTTATCTTACTAAAAAGATGTAGATTTTTCCGAACATACATAATGTTTTCATATATATACTGACAAGGAAACGTCATGATGTTAATTTTTTTAAACAGTTCCCTTAGAGATTCGCGTCTGTGGAGGTTGTAGATGGCTCGGACAGCCCTCTTTTGCAGTATAAAGATTGAATCAATATCTGCAGCCCGTCCCCACAGCAAAATACCGTAAGACATGATGCTATGAAAGTAACTAAAATAGACCAGTCTTGCGGTATCCACGTCTGTTAGTTGGCGGATTTTCCAAACAGCGTAAGCGGCTGAACTTAGTCGCCCTGCAAGTGATGTTAAGTGAGGACCCCACTGTAGTTTTGAATCAAGCGTGATCCCCAGGAAAACTGTCTTTTCGACGAATTCTAGTATCTCCCTATTCAGTACAACGTGACATTCACTACTTCTAACATTCGGTAAAGTGAATCTTATGCATTTCGTTTTCTTCTCATTTAATACCAAATTATTTATAGTAAAACCAAATTATTTATAGTAAACAGACAAGTAGATGCAGACAAGTAGTCTTTAGCAAACAAATTAATTGACGACGACGTCCAAGTTTGCTGGAGCGAGAATGCTATGCTTTGCGGTTGCCTTATACTTACCTACTTTGTTACTCTCCACCTTTACGACACCCATAGATTAATGACACCCAAGAAAACAAATAGTTACTCATTATGAGATGAGTTTTATCAGCTTCACTAGTTGACGAGTGAGAACTGTGGATGCCTCTGATGGTGTAGGAAGTAATAAAATAGATAATGATAAAACTTAGGTCTTAGATATGATGGATAGGTCTTAGGAATGGTCTACGATCCAAGAGATTGGTTTGATCAAACCCAGCCTTCCATGGGTGCGGATGTGGGCGATAGATAGATGATCCATACCTATGAAAGTACGTAAGTTTTAGTATTGACCGGGATTTGTGTAAGAACTAAGTACTTATACAAACCAGATTTTTTGTTTCTTACAAAAATAGTATTCGAGTAAGTATCCTCTAATTATAATACTCGTCAAACCAACTCTTTTTTACATTCGTCTGTCCACATCGAGCATAATTTAAAAGTGACCACGTCGAGAATCGATTATCAAACGTAAAAATTGCCATCGATTCATGGGTAGCGTTTTTAAATCCAGACGTTTCATCTCCTTTAACGAATACATGCACATAAATGTTTATCACGTAGTAAAGAAACGCGTCATGATGAAGACTACACGATAATTTTCCAACGCCATGCAATCGTCATGGCCATTTCATCTATAAAATCATTAAATAAATTAAAACAACTTAAATAATTGAATTGTTCACAATATTATCTCAACAAACGCAACTATTTCAAATGTATGTTAGAAATACATCCCGAGTTGAGTTCGAAAATTCTGTAGGCTGTATAGATTTTTATACCTTTGCCTGACCACAACACAACTAAAGTAAAAAAAGCAATCTATCTCCTTCGTTCAAAAGTAACATGGAGGTTGTGCTGTGAAATTAGTAGCGAAGTATATTTTTCTTTGTTTACGTGTCGAATCTATCGAGCTAATAAAAAGCATACGAGATTCAGGATTATATTTTGGGAATTTATGGATATAAGTCAGAGAAAACTGTATACAGAGTTGCAGTTGTGTAGTAAGCGTTAAAATGAATAACGGTGAGATCGGTGGGCCAAGAGGCAGAGGCCGTGGATGGCAGCAACCCGATAATCAACCACGGGAGCTCCGTAGGCCGAAGATTGTTGGCGAGGAATCAAAAGGTAACAAGTATAAAGTTGAGTTTGATTTATTCGACACTTTCACACACCGATCTTATGCTGTGTGACGTCGTCATACTTGGCCAGTTTATAACTGCGTTCTTCGTAATTATAATACTTCAGGTGAAAGTAAGGATTTTCATTTCTAATGACGTCGCTGTAGTTTGACAAAGTCAGCCGCCGTGGTTAGAATTGATTACGAAGCAACGATTTGTTTTTGGGTCAACTAGTTGTGGTATGCAATTATAATTTTTTTATATAATCGAACATACTTTCACTCATTTTAACTCTTTGTTTCAGTTCAAGAACCTCCCAAATCAAATCTGTCGGCCGAAGCTAAGGAATGGTACCCGCCTAACTACACCCCGCATGCAGTACCCACATACAACCCTGATCCTGCACCTTACAGACCTCACCGGTTTTCTGTGCAAGATCGGCTTCGTCAAGCTCAAGATCAAAACCCTTACAGCTTAGAAGAAATGTCCTATTCACTGGATGAAGCTGAAAATATGGAATTAAGGGTTTGTATAAAGTTAGATATTTTGCATTTATGTTTTATTCTAGCAAACAAAATATACTAACATAATTTTATTCTTCAGTCCGCCGTTCCGCAGGAGAACATAGCCAACTTGATAACAGTGATGTGTGAGATAACATTTGATCCTGGTAAATTTGATACACTGTGCGGCCCATTGGTTGATGCGTTTGCGTCAACCCTACATGACGTGAGCTACACTAGGCCTCTAGTTGAAGCTATTGTCAATCAGGTATTTGTTTAATATTTTATTTCTTGGTTGAGTAATAATTATTATTTGTAACTAACTTATCTTTTATAATGTGTTTATTACTAACAGGCATGCGATAATCACATGTTATTGATTTGGTAAAGCTAATAAACTTTGTATAGGCAACAGATTAGATAAACAATTTATTGAATGTAGAGAAGCTGAGAATGTCTCATCTTCAAAAATAAAGTTCTCATTATGTGTTTTTTCTTCATTATGAAACAAGTTTTTTTAATTGACCCTACATGACTTTGATTATTTTTTTATAATCTATATATATGTTTCCACCTCTCAGTTTTTAGGAGAGGCAGGTTCCATGATTCCAGGCAGACATCTAAATAATTACAATGACTTTTAGGGGTTAACCATTCAATAAGACTCAGTTAGTGTCATGTTGCCCACAAACACTCTGTAAGTGTAAGCATCAGAACAATATGTAATGAAAAATAAGAAACTGAACCACTGTGGTTTTCTGTGTCTCAAATCTACTTGGAAATTGCCAAACAACAAAGTTAATTGCATTCATTAATAGGTACTTATTTAAAGGTCATTCGACCGTTTTTTAAATGACACGCAACGTTGAGGTTAAGTATATTAAAAAATATATATTTAAAATTCTAAAGAAAAAAAATAACATACTAATCTATTTTATCTAAGATATTTATTTTCCAAGCTAAGTGCAGTCAAAAACGACCACAGTTAAGACTGGCATGCTATTAAAAATAACATGTGCTCAGTTTTTATAACGGTATGGTGTTGAACATCTAATGTGTAAATAAATACTTAATTACATAATTAATTAATCCATCTGTTTTATCTATTATTATCTTTCAAAACATGAAATGCAACATGTGATTTTATTTCTGTGTAAGTACTAATAAAAATACTGAATCAACTAAATGCTCTAAACAAATTATGTGTCTCAGTAATTTTTGCCAACACCACACCTGCATGTTACAAAGTGTGCTAATAAACTTAAAATTTTTGTCAGTTTCTTGGAATTCCTAACTTTCTTTTACCAGCACATCTCAGTAGGCATCTAAATTACCAGAGTACACACTTGTCACGCCTTAGAAAAATGGTCTATGTGTAACTCATGATTTCATGAATGTATCTTTATAGAATGTTGTTGGCATGAACTTGTTCTCAAACATGTACACTTTGGTGACAACAGTCGATAGGCGAGCCTAACTTCCGTTACAATGGTGCGCGCCTGTGCTCAATGTACGACTCGCTGTCGCCGCCTGAGGAGTCCACCTTCCGCGCGTGCCTGCTGGAGCGGTGCTCCACGGAGGAGAACAAGATCATCAGCGGCATGGAGTCCTCGGAGGAGAATATGCGCGGCTTTGCCATGTTCCTTGCTGAGATATACACCCAACTGGATGATAGCCAGGTCAGACATTATTATTATAATGTTAGGATTTAGGTAAATTATCTCAATTATGTTTTTTATTTGTAGATTTGATCTGTATTTTTAAGTAACTGTGTCTGATTCGCCATTGACCTCTTTTTTTTTCTAGTAGCTAAAATTTTCATCACCATCATGCAGTTTATAATATTATAGGTAGTTGTGGTTTTCCAGTTCAAGAATGCATTGTTTTATTTTTAGAGAGGAAGAATCAAGACTCTTGGTGAAAGCTTGTGCAAGGTGCTGCTTCATCTACTCGACACTCACAAGGATACTAATATCAAAGCTGTCTGCCAGCTGCTTAAAGTTAGTACCTTTTTATTATAACAAATAAGTACTATCATGACGATTGTATACTTGAAGCGATGGGTTGGGTTACTTATTCACTCCATTCTTGAGTGTTTTCTCTTTGAGGCACATTGTATAAACAGTAGTGCTGTGTCGATTCTAGAATTGGTCTTAATTACCTACTTTAGTATTCATGACACTCAATTTGAAAGCAATGTTATAGAAGGAAATACCAACTACAAACACAGATTGCTGTCAAAAACTGATGTTCATAAAACACGCAATAAAGACAGGCCGCGGTCAAATTAAAACCGCACCTTCTACATTTTATATATTGACGTTTTTCACGGCTCGTTTCGTGCAAATTAAAACAATACTTGTGTGGGTGTTCATGTAAATGTAAAAACAAAAACAACATTCAAGTGTCGGATTCTTGAACTCACAAGCCAGAATTTCCAAGTCGTAATTTTCAGGAATGACCGTTGACTATTTGAATTTTTTTCTTGCAAACATAATGGAATAATTTATTGATTGATTGATATAAAATAATAGGTTGACTGATTGAAGCTATCGTATTATTTTCGAGAATCTTGTAGCAAGTCTTTATGCACTGACGCTCGTCAGTGCCGTATTTAACGTTTTTATCTCTGTTAAAGCGACATTAGCCCTACAGCTCAGGAGTCGGACTGGCGATCCAGTGGTTGTGAGTTCGAACCCACTCACTGCACCACGGTGAACTCGCTCTTGACACGAACATTATTTAGTCTGTTTTGGGATTAACAATCTAGAATGCAATGAGTATTACAGTATTTTTCACGTAGATACTGGTAGAATACTGGTTATTGTACACACCTTAAAAATTACTACTAGTAACGAATTAGTTTTGGGCGGACTCATGAATCATAGTGTAGGGGTTCAATGAACTCTATATCTATAGATATCTACGTGAAAAATACTTTAAAAATGTTTGCTACAGATAGCTTCGATTGCTCTTTTCCATGCCTTTCCAATCACATTCTTTGACCCGCGCTAATCGGTTAAGGTTTTTAGCTCTTTTGATCCAGTCGACTATCTTCTGTATCTTGGCGTGACGTTTTTACCTTACTAAGTCCCTTTAGTTTTCTATTTTTCTGTCACTATAATTTGCAACTCTAGTACCAGGTAAGTAATTCTTTCTTATAATGGATTTCGCCTAGAGATGCACACATTATAATGCTATGATAAGACAGGTCTAGATTGTCGAATGTTAGTCAAGATTGGTGTTCCTTGATTGCTTTTGTATTTTGCGAATGCCCGTCTCATGCTTTGTAACTAGCTCGCCA
Organism: Lithophane leautieri; assembly: GCA_949152455.1. Lineage (NCBI taxonomy): Eukaryota > Metazoa > Arthropoda > Insecta > Lepidoptera > Noctuidae > Lithophane > Lithophane leautieri. The sequence continues at coordinate 11,576,757 of OX424463.1, read as the reverse complement.
GCCCGTCGCGTGAAAATTCCATGCTAGACTGGTTGTATTTAAAAATAGTCAGGTATTTTCAAAAACGAACTAGTGTAAATTGTTGATACTAACAACGTTCGGTCAGTGTCATGTAAAGCTACGCAGCTACTTTGGTATTGGAGCCTATGGATTACCTTGGTTCGTATCGATTCCTAAAGAACTGCGTTCTTAGTACTCCAAATCTGGCATTTCGGAGAAAAACGAATCCGATGTCAACGTGGAAGCGCAAGTTAAAAAACAACATCACATAGGCCGGAATATTTCCGCTTGGGAAATCTGTCGGTATTAACGTGTCGTTGACAGCTGTCGGGAATAGCGCTGGACGCGGACTGCCCGGCGGGCATGCACGCGGCGTTCGAGCGCTTGAAGGGGCGCGCCTCGCTGCCGTGCGTGCGCGGCGTGGTGGCGCTGCGGGCCGCGCGCTGGGGCACGGCCGAGCCCGAGCCCGCGCCCGCGCCGCCGCCGCAGCTGCAGCAGCAGCAGCAGCAGCAACAACAACAGCAACAAGAAACCCGTCGCCGGTACAACTACGGCGGTGAGCTACTTTTTTTTTTGTTTTCCTGACTGAAGGCGTCCGGATTTAGGGGATAAGCCTAAAGGAAGGGAGGGGCTTGTGGGAATTTTACCTCACTAAAGCTACCCCGCTGGTCACTATCTGCACATGGAAGGGGGATACCGTTCCTCAAAAGACCGATCCGGAAACCCCTCTGTGCTACATTATGTTAGAGTACGTTCCTAGGGAGACTGTACGGCGGTGAGCAACTACACGTCATTATTTCTTATATCTATCTGGGATCTAGAGGCCGTCAAATTTACAGTACAGGAGAGTCATTCAATAGTCTTTAGCAGAGTTGTTGCAGAATCGTATATCTACCGACTACTAAAATTTAAACGTGAGCTTCCTTTATAGCGTTGGTGACTATCATGAAATGGCAGCATGGCTATGCAGCCGTCTTTTAAATATCCGCCGCTATGTGGCGACACCGTTTTCATGGGCAGCCCAAGCTTTAGCTTCGTGATTCAACAGGACTATTTACTAAGTTACTATTACTATTGTAAACAAGTTAATAGTCCTACTTAATCGCTGTACGAATGCAGCATAAAATCACAAACACGAGATTCACAGTTTAAAATATAATTATGCCAGTCATCATAATAGTAATTGGATGTATTCCTACATTTCATGTTCTAAGATTTCTACAGCTCATTATGCACTAGAAACCTTTTAAGCAACGTTACATAATTTTAATCTTCGTCATAACTCGTAGTACAACATCAATATCCCTCCAGAACCTAGGATTTAATAATTAATTGCGTGGGTCGAGTTCACGTTTTCAGTGAGTACGGCTTTAGTCACGTTCTCCTGCTCTCGCTTCGATTATAGCAAGCCACGTGATTCGCTCCCGTCGAGCTTGCTTGACACCCGCGCCCCAAACTATGCACGTGTCGAGCGAAACCGTTCGCCCAATAAACAATAGACTGGGGGAATGCGATTAGAAGTCCACACGAATTAGGGTTATTCTTATTCAAACCTGAAAACGGAACAGTTCTATTTTTTTACCCGACTACGGCGAAGAAAAAAGCAGGGTTATGATTTTGACCAGTATGTATGTATGTTCATCTGTTCCCTCCTATCTTCTAAACCACTCATAACAATTTGACAAATGAGATATCGTTGGAAGCGTCTTAATCGTCCGCTGGTTATAAGCTATGTGACGTCACATTAAATGGCGCCCTCTAGAGGACATAAGTCAGGAATTAAAAAAAATATATATATTATAACCCGAAAAGAATTTAAAAAAAATTAAGTAATAAAACTAAAACTCAACTACGACTAAAAAGGTATAAACAAGACACCACAGACAGACGAATTAAAAATCCGGTGTCACACGTAATCTGTTCGATTTATGCCCTAACACGTGTGACTCCGGATTTTTAATTTGTCTGTCTGTGGTGTCTTGTTTATTATAAATAAATTAAAAAATAAATTTTCAATATTAAGGTCCGTCGTACCCGAGCTGAGGGGTGTCAAATGCCAAACGGAACCCTATTACTAAGCCTCCGCTGTCCATCTGTCAGTCAGCGTGCTGTATCTCATGAACAGTAATAGGTAGACAGAAAGTGTTTTTTGTTTTTGCTAAATATTGTACCGTGATACCCTTCGTGTGCAAGCCCGATTCGCAAATGGCCGGTATTTTTTAAATTAATATTACGCCTCAAACAACAAATTGCTGTCTGTAATATAAATAAATTTAAAAAAAGTTGTGTAATTTTGGTAAAACAAACTGTTACGCGTATGATGTTGAATCAGGACTAAATTATTCCTTATTATTTGGGTGTTGATAGTAGGTAGGTACTAAAAATACTTTCACCTGTAAATTGCCTGTCTGTAACAGGAAAAATAAAAATTCATACAATGTCTCTCAGTCTGTCTCAAGATTTGGGTAATGTTATTTCCTTATACCTTTTGAGAGTTTGAACTTATGAGTGTTAACGGTTTTACTCGCATGTTAATTTCAGGTTTGACGACTTGTTTTGAATCATGAGCTCTGTTTGACTCCGAAAGTAGTAGAGCAAACCCGAATTATTACGGCTGACTGAAATCATTAGTCATCCTTCCAGGGGGTGAAAGTTCTGACAAATCAACAACTGTTACCATGGCACTAACTCTGAAATGAACTCTCTTTTATTTCGTTACCAGAGTTGTTTACATTTACAAGTACTTTCACCAGAACGGATGCTAATAAATTCAGGCAGTCAGTTTATTAATTAGCATAATGGTTCACGAAATGCATCAATTTAGTGTGATAAGTTGGTTTGTAACAGCCATGAACGGCGAGGTGGAGAGCGGGCCTAGCGACGGCGGGTACCTGGCTGACGGGCACACCCTCACCGCCGAGGAGCGCGCCTTCCTGCAGAGCAACCTGCCGCCCGGCAAGAACGTCGCGCTCGATGAGGATATACTGTGAGTCGAATATCTTTTCACCCGACTGCGCGACGGCTAAGACAGGGTTATGTTATGCATGCGTATTTATGTATCTTTGTATGTGAGATGCTTTATATCTTTGGAGCATCGTAACGGTTTTTTTTGTTTTTTTTATATGAGGTTTTTATCGACTCGTCTGGTTTGCGCGATGGTTATAGGATAGGTTGAGTCTTCAATTTCTTTTTTATTGAATTAGTCTTCAATTTCTTTTTTTATTGAATTACCATAGGAGGTAACATTGACGAGATGATTAAAAAATATGACACTAAAAGGTTGAAAATAAAAACAAACAAAAAAATAAAAAGCAACCGACGAAAAAAAAAACACTACAAAGTGAAAAATAATTAACTTTATTTCGGAAGTCGGTGTCTTTGGTTTTGAATTTTCGTTTTTTGCCACCGACTTCCGAAATAAAGTGAATATTTTCTTTTTAGCTGTGGTACATAAATAACAGTGCTATATAAATAACAGTGACAGAAACTTAAAACATCATCCATACAATATAGGCTAAGTGGGACAAATACGTATTATTGAAGCAAACTCCAAGCAAAGTTGTTAAAATTCTGAAGCATGACCTACCAAACAAAAAAAGAATAATTCAAATCAATTCATAATTGCCGGAGTAAACGCGTAACAAAAAAATATACAGTCGAATTGAGAACCACCTCCATTTTGGAATCGGTAAAAAAAAAAAAAAACCCAAGTGAAACTAAAAAGTTCAAAACAAACTCGAATTTTCATGCAGTTGGTGGCTTCAAATGTATTGTTTTTACACAAATCCCTAGTAATAACTTGTAGGCTGACTATTTGGGTTGTTATAACTTGTCTTTTAAAACCTGTTATTAAAGCACCACAATGTGGAAATAGGTTGATATCTGACAATAGGTGCGCCCCCGATTTCCCATTTTATTTATCATAATATATTACATTTTTGTCTACAAGTATATTACAATATTGATAATGTATTATAGCGAGGAGCTGGAAAACGACGCGTGGGACACCGGCATGGATGCCGAAATGCAGGCCGGCTTCTTGGAGTTCCTCAAGATGTCCAATCAAATCAAACGATAACCGCACGTTGCGACGCGCCCCTTCCCTCGCGGGGCACAGACCAAACTGCGTCTACTATGCTAGGACAATGGTGAAAAACTATAAAAAAAATATAAAATATATAAAACTATAAAAAAGATTTAATGGGAGCGATCAACCTCGTAGCCATCCTATCAACGATTTAAATATGAGTTTGATGTAAGAACTTGGCGTATCACTGCACAGAGGCGCGCGTCGCCGGTGCCACGTCGCGAGAGAATACGCTGACTGTTAACTATAGCATCCTACTAACAGTTTTCCACCTTACCTACTTAAAGGGCAACAACAACTTTACTTTTAGGTGCTCCAACGTAGTGATTTAAGTATCAGGATTATATACCGACTTAAAGCTTTTTAATTTTAGATTTGATATGCCTTTATGTATGACCAAACTAGAATATTTTCAGTAAAAAAGTCTTATAATTTTTAGTGTAATATTTAATCTTTTTGGTCTGTTGTTCCGGGGGGTCTTAACTGTGTTTACGTGTAAGCAAAATACAATGTTTAAAATTAATTAATTATTCTGTTACGTCATAAATTCCCCAGATATTAATTTTCCATGATATACGTAAACACATCCGACTTACAATCACATGGACTAAATGTAAACAAGTGTAGGTAACTAAGTGTTTTATTTAATGAAAAAAGTACTGTTGTTTTCTTGTATTGTTAAGATGCTAATATATTTTATTAGTTCCCACCACTAAATTTGACGGCCATATGTTAGAGCCATTTTCTTGTTTACATTTCGTCTATAATCTAATGTTTAGTAATCTCATAATTTCTCCATTTTTTTTTTTCTATTTCATGTTATAGAAAAGAACATTGCATTAATTTTGGGGTTTCTTCACATTTCCTCAACCAATACAGAAAATGTTGAAATAAACCTAAGTAAAATAAATATACCTTCTGTATGCAAAAATAAGGCTAATTACTTCCATTCCATTGTAAACAATGCCCACTGGAGAAAAATGTTACATAATAATATTGCATAAGTTAGAAGGCTGAAAATTTTTTTATTTACTTAAATGACATTTTGTCCATTTTACTGATGAATTAATTATTGTATGTAATTTTTAATTGATTGAACTTCTTTCGTGGGACGCAGTAAGGAATACAATCAAGATATATTTTAATTGCGTAATACATTTATTTGGCACAAATTTCTTTAGTTTAGTGCAATCATTCACAATTCAGTCCAAGTACTAAGTCATTTTAAACATTTGACATTGTTTGCATTTTACACAACTGCGTCATTTTTACTCTTTAAAAGTAAACTGATCTATTTATGGACCTAGATTACAACAACTTCTAGAGAATATAGAGTTGTTCTATCGATACTTCCAGTTGCATTTTCTCATAACTTTTAAATGGTTTGTCGATGTGGAGTAGAACAATATGTTTTGCCAAATTCGTTACACTTGTGTCGTGTGTTGTTGTAATTATATTTGCCTATTTGAAATGAGTGAGACGGTGTGACAGATGCCTTGTGTGTGTAATGGATTTAAAGCCCAACAACCCTAATTGCTGATCGATAGACTACAGTGATCTAAGAGAGTTTGACAATTTACAAAGCAATAAATAAGCTACCTGCTAAACTAAGCCATTTGTGCTGATTATTGAAGTAATGAATACCTTTTTCGAATATATTTATGGAATACAACATTTATTTATTTGAAGCAATTAGGAAAATGTTTATAATATTCCATTGTATTTTTGTTGCAGTGATATTATGAATGTTATAAGAATAAATGGATATTTTAATAAAAGTCATTTAAATAAATTGTTTTTCATTTATTTTATCTCATTGCTCCCATTATCAGTGCAGTTTACAAGTATGTTATGGTATATGACGCAACTCCACTATCTACATTGTTATTGTCTCTTGAGATATTATGTCATGTATGTACTTGAATAGCGACAGCAAATAGTATTATAAAAATAGTATACTAATAAATTACAAGTACACATTGTAATAATTTCTTAAGCCTCGTCAGGTAAGACTTTGTAAGGGTTAAGGATTCCATTAGGATCCATCATCTGTTTAAGATCTTTCATAAGTTGTAGTGCAGACGGATCCTTGCTGTAGTGTATGTACATCGGTTTCCTGAAGCCAATGCCGTGCTCTGCACTAATGGAACCATTCAGTTTGCTCACTTCTTCAAAGATGTAAGGCTCCAGAAGAGATGATACCTCTTTGGTGTATTGTGGCACTGTGACATTGATGTGGATGTTACCGTCCCCTGTAATATTGATACAATATAAATGTTTCTTTTCTGGTAATGATACCTATCTTAATTGATGGTACAAACAAATTAATCTATGCAAATACATTGAGGAAAATTAGTTTTTGGGTGGTGACTAATATTTATTCGCCAGTATCCACTTACAACTCATAATAAAAAGTTAAAAAATGCTAAGTACTAACCGACATGTCCGTATCCGAAAACTTTAATGGCTTTGTCACCGAGTTTCTTTCTCAAAATTGGCACCAGATCGTAATAGTTTTTCAGCGGTATGGAGACATCATACTTGAATACGTAGCCCCCTACCAAACCCGCTCCAGCGATGCTTTCGCGAAGGTTCCAAATTGTCTGTAATCAGAATAAAATATTGATGTCATACTTAATTGTTTTATTTGTAATTCAGCTGTAGGTATTCGGTTAGACTGGAAGCCGACCCCAAAATAGTTGGGAAAAGGCTAGGAGATGATTGTTTATATTTTTTATCAATAAATGGAATGGGTATTTAGCGCGTCGAAACGTTCTAAACCACTTGATACCCAATGTAGCCTTTGTTTTATCATATCACCTGCATTTTAGCGGGCTCTGATGCAACAGTTCCGTCAACAATTAGTCCTGTGTCCATTTCACTGGTCAGGAACCTTGTCAACTTCTCACTGTCATGAGCCTCGTCGCTTCCGTGTGTCTCTACCAACACGTAGAAAGGATATTCTGAGATTGGGTTCCTGTTGAAAATATAAGAATTCATAACTGATTGCTATTTAGGTGCCCATAATATTCTACATTACAGCTACTTACGGCAGTTTAAGATTCTTTACAGTGCAGTCTATAGAATCAAAATCGGCCATTTCAAAAGCCGATAGAATCTCACCTAGGCTTGATTTGGCACTTTTGTACAGTTTCAGAACATTTTCAAAGTTTTTGACACCTGCAATATTGAAAAATATTTAGGTTAGGTTACTTGAGCCCATTTGGGTACCTCAACGATGTGTAACAAAATATCTTCATGCATGGATGGAGGGATATAAACAATAGCATACACACCACAGGTGTTCCAGTAACTGATAGATACCTGTGGATAGGATTCAGTACCAGTAAAACAATAATAGTAAGTACAAGAAAACGCTCAGTGCTTACCAAAGAAACCCAAATTGACGGTCTTCGGTAACACCGGACAGTGTATAGCAACTTTGGTGACGAGTCCTAGCGTTCCTTCAGATCCTATAAAAAGATGCTTCAAGTGATACCCTGTGTTGTCCTTCTTTAGTGCTCTGAGGCAGTCTATGATAGTGCCATCGGCTTTTACCTTGAATACGAAGAAAGATTAGATGGTGAAGCAGTGAGAAGGAACGAGAAAAAGTGATAGGTACTGAAGGTCTCTGTATAATTTGCAAGAAAACTAACGGGAATGAGTTCTCTCATAGGGCCACATTTTTTTCAGACTGTCGAGCCCAAAATATTTGTGAATAGGTATTGTTTCCTGTTTCTGAGCGTAATTCTGTCAATCGAAACGGGACAAGAAAGCTGGCGTGGTTTTATGGAACCGGTTCGCACCTCCCACGAATTCGTCAACAGATACGAATTTATTCGAGCCAGTGGAAAATAACTGGGACTCGGTCCGTAACTGTTTCCACAACTAGGTACCTAATTAGTAACAACAATATATCTATTAGGTATGTATAGCTTATGTAGTTGTCCTACTTGTTTACAACATTACATCTCAGGCTTTTATATAAACAATTATTATTACATATATGTACATAACGTCACTCCTATTTACTTGATTTAGTACCTACACATTTCCATAACTACAAAACAACCTAGTTTATTCATGCCGAGATAGGGCAATGAAAACATACGACAGATCTCTTGCTAACATTTGGAGAAAACGGGTTAGAATAATGTACCTATGTGGGGCTTGTAGACAAAGCACCGAACCTGTTATGAAAGTGCGCCTATCTATAATATGTAGGTACTATATTCACAGCTAGGTAGGTAACGGTTTCTCGACACAGTCTTCCAAACAATGGTCTGCCTCACCTGCCTGAGTGATGCTAGACGTGGTAAAAAATCGCGTTTAAAATTTTAAACACATAATATAGGAGGAAAAGCAACATCTAATATGTTGCTTTTCCTCCTATTCTGTGTTTAAGATTTTGTTTTGTTTAGAATAGATTGAGCAGTACAATAGAGCCACTCTGTGGGAAGAGCGTACGTGTTCTTTAGGGTCACGGGTTTATCCATACCTGCTATTTATCACTGCTAACTTACGAAAATCCAAGAAAACATTGTAATGTATTAGGTACTTATACCTAATCGATGCTTATTTCATAAACTTACTGCCTCAATTCCTAGCACAGATCCGTGCAAGTTGCCATACCGCAGTAACCTCAGTCCCCCTGCATTAGTGCTGGTGTTACCACCGATGTGACAGGTCCCCTTGGCACCAAGGTCCAAAGGCATAATGAGACCACACTCGCGTACATAGTTATCCAGATTCTCGAGAATACAACCAGCTTCACAAACTAAGGCCCCTGCAAGTGGTTGTTAGATTGTAGAAAATAATACAGTCGAGATCCCTATCGACAGGTACCTGATTTATAAACACCGGAAAAAATTGCTAAAGCTGGTGATTTATTGTTATGCAGGTTAGCAGGTAGTTTTACACTTACAATATGAAAAAAAATACCTGTCCGATCCTAAAGGGGCACAAAGGTACCTACTGCAAGCAAGAACATCACCAAAAAAATCTTACTATTACTTATTGAAAATAAAAAAGTTATTGCTACTTATTTAAAAATCACAGTTTTAGTAAAATAACCCCAAATCCATTGATTTGCAAATTTTCAACAGGGGACTTATTGTAGTCGACCCGCTAAGCACGGAAAAATTCCCCATTGAAAAAAAAGTTAACTAAGTATATTTTGTTTTTCTTTTTTCCTGAAAGTTACCACATAAATAGACTTGGTACGATACTTAACAACACCATCAGGGATCGGACAGGGATTTTTTTTTCATGTTGTACAAACGGCTACACATCAAGCTATACATTTCCAGTGTAAGCTGACCTCGCATTGTACGGAAATCCTATACAATGCCCGATCAGCATAAACTGGATATGTATAGCTTGATGTGTAGCCGTGTGTACATGAGGTACAGTGCAGCGATGTAGATAAACGAATAACCGTTACGTGTGGATTGTGTAACCAAGTAAAATCAATTGAATAACGCGTAGTAGCTAATGTTGTATAATACCTCGGTTAGTTAGGACTTAAAGTTACTTAGCTAACGTTGATTTAGCCACACCAAGTCATCGGACCACTTTTTATACAGTGGTATCATTTCAATGGAATATATACTTATCAAATTATCAATCTTACTTGTACAAGCCGATCTTTAACCGATCGTGGTCGAGTCGAGACCATAAGAGCATACGTACAAATATTTATTCCGCACGGGAATCGAACCCGCGATCCTTTATAAGTCCGACAAAATTCTTATCAGTTTTTTTCAATGCTGTGAGTGTTAAGGCATCCTACCCATTACTTACAGTTTAGAGAGATCTTTGCGAATAATCTTTGTTTCTATTAGTACCTAAATATTAACCTGAGAGCTCATCAAGGGTGATTATTCTGTTCATGAGTGCAAAGCTGATGACGATCTCGTCGAACACCGGCACGGAACCACCGACGAGCCCGGTGTTGCCACCCTGAGGACATACCGCCAATCGCCTGTCGTTACAATACTTCAGGATTGTGGACACCTCTTCTGTACTCCGTGGTTTTAATACAACTCTTGATTGTCCTGAAAATTTTATCAGTTATAAAACTCGATAAATTGTAAGTACGACTGTATATTATGCACTTTATCATGCCAATCGTATGAGTGCAAAACAATACGTGTAAGTAATTTAAGTGGCACTATTTAATCACTCAAAACATAAAAAATTGTAACTTTATACCTTTCAAAAGGTTACAGCACCTACCTCTGCAATTCTTTATCCAGTCAATATTATATGGCAACACATCATTTTCGTCAGTCAACACTCGTTGTTCTCCAAGTATAGACTGAAAGTAACCAACATCTGATGGCTCTATTGTGCCGAATAATTTTCTTTTTATGTTGTATTTTTCCTGAAAGTAGAGCAACTAAGTAAAGGGATCATTTTATCAGAGAACACCATATCTCCTGTATTTTGGACGATCCGAAAAACGGCTCTGGCGCCACTGTTTACGTGGTACACTGATGGCCATATTATGGTACATGGACCAATGCCTGTTAGGTTTATTACCGTCAATAGAATACGGCCGATATAACATGGCAGGTCTGAACATAGGCTCTGCGAACTTTCGCGCATGCTCTCTCAAAACACACTCACCTAATGTCACCAACTCACCATTTGGTTCCAAAAAATATTACTACGCAGCACGCTGCCCTCTGCGCGAAGTTATATCGGCCGTATTGTACCTAAGTACGTAAAAGAAAGAACAGAACAAGCATGGAAAATAAAAATAACAAGTATAACTACATCTGCGCATTATTATTAGCTATAGCTAGGTAAGTATTTAGTAAATATTTTGGTTGCATATAAATCATTTATGATATTGATGATATCACGCCTGTAATCCCCGAAAGGTTAGGCAGAGGTGTACCTCTATGAACAGTGTAGGTACACCCAAATTTCGGCATAATATTTATAGACACCAAAAAAAAAAATGTTATTGATGTCAAACCATACCTGATACTAAATCAAAGTGCAACAATAATGATGGATGTAGGTACATACGGCTTAAACCATATTAGAGTTAGGTACGTATACAGTACCTACCCCATAAAAAGCACAAAGTGTTAATTGGTATGAATTATGACTAGCCTTAGTAAATATAAGAACTTATTTCTTTATTAAAAATATATTTTTTTCATCAACAATCTAAATTAAGACATAGTCTTTTGAAAAGGCTATAAATTCATGGTTTGAAATGGATAGTGAGTACCTACCAACCTACCGAGTTTCATGAAAACAGTAAACGGCACACGAAATGCGGGAAGTTATTCTTTCTTACCGAAGACAGCTGTGGTAGTGCTTGTGACGCATATCTAACTTGTTCCAAAATATTATTCTTACTAATTAACTTCACAAACAACGTTAATGATTTAACCATTTTAAATATTTTTTTCGACGTCTTTATTTTTAAACACGCAGTGACAGTAGCGTCTTACACTAAATAAAAATTGATACTGATTGATAGTGGACAAATCTAGTCATAATAATAGGTTTGCACTTTTGCAGACTTATTATTATTTTACTCCCACCGGTGGGCAATTTAGAGCTTCGGCATATTTGATAGAGAATAAATAATAATAGAAGTTCAATAGAATATGTTAAATCTTAGTTTATACATTATTTGTTCGTGTCGAGGTCGATTCCATCCGTTATCATAAATGATTACGTAATGTGGGTAAACACAGTCGAGTGTTGAACGTAGATAAATCAAGGTTGCTATACTATTACCTATTTTACTTTTCCTTACAAACTACAAGGAAATGGAAACTTTGCCAAAGGATACAAACATACTAATGAGACCTACGAACATCCATTTACAAAATTGAAATATCATCGATCATCTAAACAACCGACGTCGTGAAATCTCCACACGATCATGCCATTTCGGACGTCAAATTATTCTGTACTATTTATCTGATATTGCGCGGTTTTTTCATCAGAAACGTTTTCTCCTTGTCCAGTAGGACTTATTTATTTCAATTTATAAAATTCAAGGAAAATGCAGAATTTTAGTCGATTTTTGTAGTGATGTAGACCGTAATTCAGTCTTTCTACCAGAAGTGTCAATTGTCAATTCGACAGTGGACTTACTTGACTGAAGAGAGATAAGTTGTAACAGGTTAAACACGATATCTGTTATCAGTAGTTATCACTGTTACTGTGACAAAAAAATAACAGATCCAAATATCTGTTATTACATCACAGCCTGTGATTTTTGTCTGTTATTAAATCACAGCCTGTGATTTTTAACGATAAATACGTATTTAAATCTCAATCGAATATCTTCTTTATTTTTTTGGATTGAAGTCGAAAATCGTATCTAACTGTTAAAATAACAGCCTGTTATTTTTGTACGAAAGATAAGTACGTATAAATCTCAATTGAATATCTTCTTTATTTCTTTTCGTTAAAGTCGAAGACCGTATCCAAAGTTTTAACAGTATACGTTAAGTTTTTTTTAAATAATTTTTAAATATGACAAATCTTATAGGCTGGGACCACACCAACGGATTATCGCTGACCTATAAGTAGTATATAAATCATTTTCATGCTGCCCTACTGTAGACATTTCAATCAAAGCTGTCTAGTGGTGACTGTGAAATTCTGCTAACCGTTCTTCACACTGAATTTTCAATTGTGCTTCGTCAATATCAATTGGATCACAAGCTTCAGGTCCATAGTGCTTGTCCGGTTGGGATTTCTTTCTTGGAGTAAACAATCGTCTGCGTGTCGATGATTGATGTCGTATTCTACTTTATTCTTTCCGCCTTATTTTTTTTTTTAATGTGTCCCTGGGCTCTGGGTGGTCTATTTTTTCCATGCAGTTTCATGCCATTTGTGTCCAGTAGCAAGCGATAATCCTGAAAACACAATATTTTTTACTAGAAAATATCAATAAAATATAAATAGATGATTATACATCTTATTCATATGAAACAATACTGTTGGAGTAGATACATCTGTAGAATGTAATGACCATAATATATACCCTAATGTAATGACCATAATATATAGGTACCCTACACCTACATGTACCGTCACTTTTACGAGCAACAAGTAGAAATCATGCTTGTTTGATGCATACGCCATATTATCTACGACGATTTCTTCATTCGCTGGCATAATCGTAGTTTCTTCAGAACGCTAACGTTTCCAACGGCTGTAAAACGATTCATGAATGTAATTTTTTGGCAACAGAAAACGTATAATAGGTAGGTAGGTAAATAGAAATAATAGTTGTGATTCTTGTGATTTTATGAAATCCCTAAATCCAAACTACACCAACATATTTACTTTACCTCTCTTCATCACAAAATTTTCTTAGTCCACCTTGAATTCGTTTCAACGATTTGCGCAGCCCCGAATAACGGTGTCGTTTGTACACAGCTTTGTTTGTTGGAGTAGACATTGTAGAAGTAATCTAAATCTGAAATATTGAAAAAAAAAAAAAAACAAAAGAATATGTTACTATTATACACAGTATTTGAATAAAATCCAATAGTATCGTATTTCACAACCATATAAACAGCACGGAGTCGAAGTTTAGTTCTCTGTAGTCCTAGTCTGTGACTGACACTGACAACTACTGACAAGTGACAATCACCCAACGCACCCAAACGCACCACACGCACGTCTCGCGCACGGTGTTTCATTCCGTGTTTTCAAGTTACACACGTGTTTGTAATCTAGAAAAATGGTGAAATTGAAGTCAAAAAGTGGAAATAAAAAAGTACCAGTACTTAAAAATAAGAAAGATGACCAAAATGAAGTGACTTTGCCACCTGTTCGAATGTCTGATGATCCGGCACCAAGACAGGTTATAATTTCATTTCTGTATTGCATTTATTTACGATAAATTCAAACCGTGTGAGATTTCTGTACAGGACAGTTATTAGTTTTGTTTAACCTGTATGACCTACTATGAAAAAATTAATGTAGTTAATTAGAAAGTCCTTGAAGAATTTAAAACATAATTTATTAAATTTTCATAAGGAAACAGGAAATGTAAACATAACCTTAAACATAACTTTCCAATTTTAGGTAAAATGGATCAATAGGCAAAGAGTTTTAGTTTTCGCCGCACGTGGGATTAATCACCGTCATCGGCATTTGATGGAGGACATAAAGAAAATAATGCCACATCATAAGACAGAATCAAAGATGGAGAGAAGTAAAAACTTGTATGTAGTCAATGAGATCAGTGAAATGAAGAATTGCAACAAATGCATACTCTTTGAAGGCAGAAAGATGAGAGATCTCTATATGTGGATGGCTAACATACCAAATGGACCAAGTGTGAAATTCCTGGTTGAAAATAGTATGTTGTTTCTTGTTTGTAATTACCTGACACTGGTACCTACTGCATCATGTCTTACATTCATATTTTTATTTAATTCTTTTCAGTCTACACAATGGGTGAACTAAAAATGACTGGAAACTGTCTGAGAGGATCCCGGCCTCTTTTATCATTTGACCCACAATTTACAAAAGATCCACATTATTCTCTGCTAAAGGAGTTACTTATACAGACATTTGGTGTTCCATATCACCATCCCAAGAGCCAACCATTCTTTGACCATGTGTACACCTTCATGATCCTGGATAACAGGATTTGGTTCAGAAACTATCAAATTCTGTCTGAAGATGGGGCTTTGGCTGAAATTGGACCAAGATTTGTGTTGAACCCTGTATGTATACAAAAATATTGAATTTACTTAAGACATAAGTGCCAGACTTTAAACTGTCCAATAAAACTTTTGCAATCTTTTCAGGTAAAAATATTTTCTGGTTCTTTTGGAGGTGCAACATTATGGGAAAATGCTAAATATATTAGCCCTGCAAAATTGAGACAAGCTGTATCCAAAAAAGCTGGCAGCAAATATGAAAGGAGAATTGAGAAGAAAGCTGTTTATGAAGCTACCAAGCCTGAGACTGGGTATCCCGACATAGAAGGAGCTGACTTCTTCAAAGGTGATCCCATGGAAAAGGCTCAAGAAGTTATTGTCAAAGGTAAATTAAGATCATGATTATATGTATTGCATGAAGTTGAAAAAATACATTTTCACAAGTATTAATTATTTTCTTGTTTGGTATATTTATTTCTATTTTGTTGCTTTACAGAAGAACAAGAAAATTCAATGGAGGAAGAAAGTGACCATGAAGTCGCCAAGCCAGCATTCAGCATGTTGATGAAGAAACCTAAAACAAATCCAGATAAAACAATCAGGCGCAAGCAACTCAAGGCTAAGAGTAAGGCAATATCTGATCAAATCAAGAAGAGGAAACAATTTAAAAAGAAAAAACCTGGTAAATCGTAATAATACAGTTTTTTTTTTTTCACACATTTGATTTTTATTTTGTAAATTTTTATGGATTTCCTGGATGCTATCATGGAAGAGCTAGGTTGAGATAAACACTTAACAAATTACTGCTACATAATAAGTTTTAAATAAAAAATTGCATATGTTTAATATCATTTGCTTGAATGATTGCGTTATACAAGAAAATGTAAGAAACAACAGAAATATTGTAAAATTCTGATTTTTACTATGCAGTTCTTAACCCACATGGAGAACCAAACTTTATTATTATATTTTATACACTATAAGATCATATTAGAGATTTCAAATATGTATGATTGATTAGACATAAAGTAAGTCCTAATAAATATGGACGGTTAAGATTACATTATGATTCTATAAAATAATACTTTAGTAAAATTATGCATTATGAATAAAAGATTCACGTTTATGAGAAATTATGCTGTCTTGCTTAAAACATTAAAAAATTTAACATGATTTAAAAAATTGAGCACCTTGAAATTCTAGTAAAATTGGAATGATAAAAATCTGTGCATTTAACATTAGTGTCAGAATATAAAATTAAAAAATCTGTTACTGTTATACATTGTAGTTAAAAAACTAACATTTATTACTTATAATAGTTATAATACTAAAAAATCAATGTAAAAAAATATAAAAATTGTACTTGAAATTAGCCCTAGAGTAAAACATATTTTTAAAAGCTTTTAGTTCATTTGCAATCGATTTATCAAGCTTATGTTAAAATAATGAAAATATTATGCAATTCATATAATCAGATTTTATGGAAATTATTATAGTACCTTGCTAAATGCAACATACTACTTTCCAGCTGCATACTGCATACCCTACAGACAGACAAGTGTCGGTCATCACCAGTGAGCGGAATAGGTAGAGCTAATTTACCTAAAGTTCGAAAAAGAACAGAGACAAAGTGGACACGCCTTACGACAAAATATTTTTTCGGGACTAATGTCCCGGGTTTCAGAACATTACTTAAGTACAACTAAAATTAATAAAGTAAAACAACTATCGAATTAATTTCCTGTTTCTGTTTAAAAAAAAAAGTATGCACGATTTCTATTGTTTAAAAAAAAATAAGGTAATCTCCTAATAATCTAATATTCGTTTGAACGATGTAAGTAAGCGCAGAAGCTAATGTTATTTACATAACAGTTTTAATAATAATTTATGTGATGTCCCGAAATCCCGACATTAGTCCCGAAAAAATATTTTAGTCGTAAGGAAGTCTCCACTTTTTTTGTCTCTGTTCTTTGTACTTTAGGTAGATTAGCTCTACCTATTCCGATCACTGGTATCACACTCATCGCAATCGTTCAACAAGCTGCCTTGCTTGTTAATTGTTGAGACAAATACATGCTCATTGCTCTTCCTAACTTCATTTGTGCATTGAAATTTACAGTTGAAATGCAGTCTTTCTGTAGGTTGTAAACTTTACATACTAATTGCATCAAACTTTATGGGTTGGGTGGGTGGGTTAGTATGAGATTTCTATGTTTAGGAAGAATTACTGGATTATTCCCTTTCCACACCAATCACACCCAAACAGAGTTCCTGTGTTCACAACATGATTAGAAAAGACATTATCACACTGATATTTAAAATATTACGAAACACGTAGTTTGCAAAATTACACAAAAATAACATTTCTAGTGCATATCATAAACATTTCTAAAATTCATGTAAACATTCTTAAAACATACATAGTGGGTATTATAATATAATATTAGCATCGAGATTTTTTATTAAAAAAATATTATATTTAAAACACGGAAAACCATGACTTATACCTACTAACATCGCACCATCGTCTATTATTATGAAGAGTTAAAAGTCAAAAAAAGTAGTAGTCTTAATTCACACGGAACATGCTTAAATCTGGTGTCGATGTGCTTATATAAAAAAATGCATTACTGAGTCTGAGTAAAAGCGTACGATTCTTCTTAATTCTAAAGGCTGCCAGTTTTACCTGAAAATAAAATAAATGATTTTTATTCAACTTATCTTGTTCATCAAACAAACATCGATGTACGAGGGTTCATTTTCCGTCGATATTGGAGTAATCAATGGTTTTGTCGTTTGGGTTTTAAGTCGATCGATAACCAAAGCAAGGTGACCTTTTCGATAAGGTCACCTTATCACATGACAATAGCTCATAGATCGTAAGCCGTAATTTGTCACACAAAATCAAGGTCTGACATAGCATTTGTTTTAAACAAGCACCATTCTTATATCAAGCACGAGCAAATTATTTTAAAATATAATAATTATTATGAACATTCCTGATACTGAATAGAAGAAAATTAATTTAGTAAAAAGAAGATAGCTACCACCACATATCCATTCAATATTCTACACACGGACCAAAGCTTCTCTTTTTTAGTGTCATACAGAAACACAATGATTTGTTAGCACTCGCAACCACATAGGGCTGCTTGCGCAACATTGAACATGCTTATGCTGCATGTCGTTCCAGTGCGAGAAAAAGATGGAGCTATTCCCAACGTATAGAGCCATCTTTTTTTCGCAATGGTACACTTTTGGCTGTTACACTTTCTTAGACAGCCTCTCAGCAGAGTATCGGCTACTCTCTAGTTACTCTCTTTTCCAAAAAGAGAGTAACCACAAGTGCATATAAATATTTACAACACCAAATAAAGCAATAATAAATTAGATAGGAATAATCTGCAGTCTGTAACCACTATAAGGCACTGAACGAACATGCAAAAGCCCCAAGAACAACAGGCTTCGAGCTTCAGTACTTGTCTGGCACATCCTGCAACTCAGCGCCATCTTGTTCGTCGTATTTATCTTGTTTATGGCCGCCCAGTTCAGCTAGACGCGTGTTCTTCCACCGGCCATCATTGCCGTTCATATTGCGGTCTTCGCATACGCAGAGGAAGAGGGAATCAACCACCATCTGGGGAGGAAAATAGTAAGTTTTAAAATAATGTAGATCATAATTATCGCCACTTTTACTAGTAATTTAAGGTTTTTGTGCGTTTAATTATTGGACAACACACAGATAAAAAGAAAAAGTTAACATAAACAAAATTAGGAACAAACCTCATAAAGAGAAAGTATACAGTGTGCAATGAAGAAGGAGAAGATGCATATCACTAGTGTTGGGACAGCAAAGAAGTGCAGTTCAGTGTTGCGTTTGAGGAGTAGGAGACCAATGATGCCTGTTACTGCCGTCACTATGCACTTGCCCAGGAACAGAATGAAGTCACCCACGCTGTTTATTGTTGCCACTTGAAGTGCGTTGTTCACGATTGTGCTAAATGCCTGAAATATTTATTGACCATTAAATAAAAATCACAATTAGAAATGGCCTCAGACCAAATAAAAAGTCATTTGGTTTGAGGAAATGGCTTGATTATTTGGACCTCAGCAGTAGGTACTAAGATATGAGTTGACCAGCGTTTTTTTTTAATTACAAAGCATTTAAGTATGAAATATAAATATTAGACTATCTTACAGATATTATTGTCGAGGAGTCCGAAAAATTAATGTCAATTGGATATCTTTCTCTTGTAAAACTTTTTATGGCTGAACTATGGTAGTTTTTGGGAGCAGCCTCAAAATAGACATGAGTATTTCTCCTTTATAACTGAGTCCTTATTATATCGACTCTGATATAATGACTTGCTACAATTTTGATACAACAGTTAGCAGATTTTTGTTTAATGAATTCTAATTGTATTTTAAAATCACAGTGCAAAGCAAAAGTGATATGGAATTTTTCAGTAGCACCACGGAGTCTGAATTTTTGCCCAGTTGATGGCAACAGGCTCGCCCCCTAATATATGGGACTTAAACATAACTGGCGAAATGTTGGTGCACTAAAGATACACCTCTCTCTCTCTCTCTAACCTAACCTAACCCTTTGGGGAAACGAGGCGTTTATGTTATAAATCAAATCAAATTATAATAATCCACGAAACTATTACAGCCATAAATGTAAATGTTACGTTTTACTGTAGCAAAATGAGGTCATTTATGAAGTGTAAACATTGATTGCATACTTTGTTTAATTTATTTTGCATAACAACGGAAAATCTGGTTCAAACAATAAAAGATAAGTACTAATTAGTTATTCCAGTATTTTTTCCTCTGGTAAGTGACCTCTGTTTAACAATAGCATAATGAATTAATAGGTGTAACATTCTCACGCCTGGTGATCGAGAACAACAACTAGCAAAAAGTATACGTTAATAAACCTATACATACGTACTACTGAATCATAGTCTAATAAAAACTGCCGAGTAACCGTAGTAGTTACTTAGCAATAGACCTAACAAAATGGTATGTAGAAAAACTAAAGCTGGCCTTCTTTAAAACGACCTTCAAGCCTTTGGCGAACTACTTTAGCAAAGGAATGAAAGAAAACAAAACGAATCCTTGAAAAATCTTACAGAAGTACAAATCGCGTTAATTCAATCCATGAGATGTTTATTAGGAACTCTTTGCATAGGTACCCCTTTATGCAACATTTGTGACAAACGCAAAACTCTTGCCTTGCGTCTGGTGTAAAGGTGGTAGTCATATAAGGTGCATCAAATCATTACATAAAAATATAAGAAAATTTTTAATAAATAAAAACAGTACACCTACCTTTCCAGCAGCCTTGCAAAAATGGCATCTCTCAATGGTAATTATAGTGTAGGCATTATGATTCAAATAGCGAATAAACTTCTCAAGACAATAAAAGCAACATATACCACATTTCAGGCCACACTTCGCGCATTCTGATCCTTTTTCTGCTCTAGACGATAGCCTGAAAAAAGAGGTCAATATTAGCAGAACTGACGACAGCTGGAATCTCAACCAATAGAGTTTAAAAATAATTTACCTGGCATGTAAATACGTCAAAATGAGGCGAGGTACCTTGAACAGCGTAATCAAGAACGAACCTTTGGCCACTGAACCTAAATGGTATTTTATCAGTTTACCGATCGAATATAGAACCGGCGAGTGAGCATTAGGTCCTCTGAAATAAATGCAAATTAATTAAAAAGGTCAGTTAAATAAGAGTCGTTTGTCCCGAGTTTAGGATTTGCACTAATTACCACCAAAGCAGAGAGGAGAGATGGTGTACGTTACTTTCACATCTGTCTGCTTACCCTCAAAGCCTTACAATGACAGAAAGTGTTCATGAGACATCTCTCTTCTCCGCTTTGGAGGGACGGCTCCCTTATACGAAATGCGTTGTCACGTCGTGCGTACTTACCTAAAATACCAATGTGATACGGCCCCAGCGATCGTCATCTGTTGACACCCAAGAATGAACTCGCTGCCCCAAACCAAACAGATCAGACATATCCACCACATACTCTTAACCCACATGGGGTCAAACTCTATATTGTCCAGGGTAAAAGCTGTAACGAAAAATCCAGTTAGAATATGTAAATAGGTTTTATTTTAATTTATTGATTCAGAAAAAAAAAACATAACATGAAACAACACCACGTCTGTAATCCCCGAAGGGTTAGACAGAGGTGTATCTATAGTACACCTACATTTCGCCAGTTGTGTTTAAGTCCAATGTAATAGGGGGCGAGCCGAGCATATTCCCATCAACTGGGCATAAAACCAAACTCCACCAGGCTGCTACTGACAAATTCCTGATCATAAAACACAATAACTCTTAGCCCGACCTGGGAATCCAACCAAGGACCTCATTTTCAGTAGAAGCGTTTGCGAAACTAAACCAACGCGAAAAATAATCAACGAAATTTCATAAAATGCAATGATATGAAGGTGATTGCATTGTAAGAAGTAGGTAGTTATCTGATTATTATACACTAGCTGCGCCCTGCGGTTTCACCCGCGTAAGTCTCTTTACCGTGGAAATATCGGGATAAAAAGTATCCTATGTGTTAATCCAAGTTATAACCTATCTGTTTGCCAAATTTCATCCAAATCCATTCAGCCGTTTTTGCGTGATTGAGTAACAAACATCCAAACACACAAACTTTCACATTTATAATATTAGTAGGATTAATATCTTACTTTTAAGACTTGAATTGTTGTTGCCACTTTGTGCTTCCATTGCTGCTTTATTAATTGTCTCAAAGCCTGTGCTAGTAGATCCATTGATTAGGAAGTTGGTTTGAAGTGGTATACCGGGGTAATTTGCTGTTGCTAAACATACCTGAACAAATATTTTAAAATGAAATTTGCGTGATAATATGATAACGTTATTGAAGCTTAATAAAACTGAGACTTACCACGACTATGGACCAAAATGCTAAAAATAGCACTAGGAAGATAAATGTTATAATAGGTTGTAAGAAAAGGGCGGGAATAGAACCGAGGCAGTGAGCAGTTTCTCTGAATAAAGCTGCCAAGAAAGATACGCGGGAACGCATCACAAACACCAGCAGCAGCAGAATCACCTGGAATTGAAAAGTAAAGTTAATTCATCTTAAAAGCTGATGCAGTTGTTCGACTTTATCTAGAAAGACAATAAACTTTAGGTTTATCTTGTTTTTGTAAGTCTTACCGTGTTTGCACTGGCGAAACATTCACGACAAAATATGTTGAAATCTCTAATTTCTGTCAATGTTCCACACAATTTTTGTTAGATATTTTTTTTATTATATTTATTTTCTGAGTCAGAGAGTTCTTTTATAAGTTTAATACAAACAAAGAAAACGTTTCTCTAAGCTAGGACAACATAACTAGCTAGTTAGTTTATAATTACAATCACCCCAAAAATATTTACTATCAATAAGTTAAAAATTACACAACAATAGGTACTTACCGTTATTACAGTGGCTATAATTGAGTACCACAAAAACGCAGTTTCATTTTTCAGTGACTCCTAAAAAGAATTTATTTAATTAAATATCTCGGTCGACACACTACATACATTAGTAACAAGATAGTATTATATCACGCCAACAGTATACCCCGTTCGCTAGTTACGGTTTTTTTAAAACCCAGTTTACTTATAAGTTTTTAATGGGTGAAACTTTTTTTTTTTTGGGTTTGGGAAATCGTTCATTGACTTTTCCCGCTCTGGACGGAGCGGAAGGGCGTGTCAGACTTTTACTGACTAAAACCCACTCGTGTTCCTTCAGTTGCCTGTTGCCAAAGTCCCGGTATCCCTTTCGGACTTTCCCGCAACCCTGGCAGGCACTTTGTTACACCCTGGGAATTGAACTCAGAACTTGCTACTCGGCTGCCGCGCATCCAAGTACTAGATTTTACTAGATTAATAAAACGAAAAATAATTATATTCCATGCATATTATATGAAGAATACCAAAAGATAGTACTCACAGACAAATATGCAGTTTCAATAGTCTTGTGCTTACTCTTTAATTCATAGTATGTATACCACAATAGTGCTGTACCTGCCACACTAGCTACTGACACCAATATCATAAATATCCATGATACCAGAGTAGCCAGTAAATGCAATATTGAGACCATAACAAGAGAACATACTGAAAAGATCAAATAACATAATTAATCTGGAATACATGAGGTAGGCATCAAACATATTTCTACTAATATACTTTATAGGAAAATTGCTGCAGAAATGTATGTGTTGTGTCTTTGTCTATACATAGGTACATTGTATAGCATGATACATATACATTAAGTTCTAATAACTTCCTCAGTTAACTAACTACTACTCTAATATAATTAGCTATGTACTGCTAACCGTGCGTTTGCACTGGCGAAACATTTAAGACAAAACATGTTGAAATCTCTACTTTCTGTCAAAGTTCCATACAATTTTTGACAGGAACTAGAGATTTCAACATGTTTTGTCTTTAATGTTTCGCCAGTGCAAACGCACGGTTAGTGTTACAAAATACATGAAAACATCCATCTTAACTGAATATCAGAAGCATTTATAATAATCTTATGAATTATCTTCACAAAACAACCAAATAAAGTACTTCTTAGCCAACTTTGTAAAAAAAAAGTGTTAAGCAAGCTGCTTACTGTATAGCTAATTTATTTGGTGCTTAGTTTGCTTGTGCCTAGAAATAAACAAAAAGTTAATAAAATAATATTTTATGTTACTGAAATAAGTACTGATAAAACATTATCCATTTTTCAATAACAATGGATAATGTATTATGGGTTTATTAAAATTTACAGACCCCTGTTGCTTAGGCTATACCAATTATAGCCTCCACATAATTATTGTCAATGACCCACTTATTGTCATTGGAGGGGGAGCAGCCCCCAAACCATTCCAAGATGTAATTTAGATTAAATCACTCACCCTATGTGGTCACTAATGTATTAGTTGTAGTTCAGAGACAAACACGGATGTTTGTAATTTATTGAATAATTGATAAACACACTAGACATTTAAAATTAAATACCTATATAATAATTACAGATTTTTTTAAAGGAAAACCATAGAAAAATCCTAATGAATATTATAAATGCGAAAGTGAGTTTGTTTGTTTATTACGCTTTCGCGCTAAAACGGCTGAACGGATTTGGATGACATTTGGCACATGTGTAGATGGACCATGACCTAGATTAGGACATAGGATACTATTTATTATTCCCACGGGATCGAGACATACGCGGGTGAAACCGCGGGTCGCTGCTAGTTTGAGATATTTTGAATTTTTTCCTCAATAGTACTTTATTTTTTTTAAAGAAAATAAGTATCAAATGTAAAATATTAGCTAGAAATAAACTTAAAAATGCACTGGTAACTTGCACATGACCTTTTATCATATTTCTAAACGAATATATATAATTTTATATTATTAATGAATAATAAATATTTTCAATTATAAGTATTTTATTCAGGTCCTTAATTAATTGAATAAAATAGATTTTAAATTCATCTAATAAATAATTAACATATTTTAATATTTTATTATTTATAAAGTTGATTTTACAACTGAAACTGAACTCAATAATATTGTTAATACTCAAGAAGTGAGGTAGAGAACAACATATAATTACAAAAGGTCAACTGACAATAATTGATGTAATTATTGATGGATGGCCTCATTTCCTTTAAACTTTTCAAACTGCATAATCAGAAGAGGGTCATAAACAATCAGAATCTGCTTAAAGAGTTTTAGACCATACTATTCATAGACACTGCAACTGTGTCAACCAATGCCTAGGTGACATCACCCGGTAAAGTGAGTCAGTGTCTTTATTACTTGGCTCCCACATAATGCTTATTTATAACCCAATGATCCAACTAGTGCAAGCACAAATGAACAAATCCGTTAAAAAATTAATTCTTTCAAGGCCATGCATATTTAATTTTTTGTTTAAATAATAGTAGCATGCCTCCCTCTTTTGTAATTTTTTTTTTCTATGTGTAATGAAAGGAACACAATAGACAATTTTTAATTTTTTTATTAGCTCCTCACTTGCTTCTATCCCGTGGGCATAAAGGGATAAAAAGTGTCCTATGTTCTAGACCAGGTCATGGTCTACCAAATCTGTTCAGCAGTTTCAGGGTCCAAGTATAACAAACAAACTCACTGTCGCATTTATAATATTTGTAAGGATTAATGGTTCCTGAAAATGTCTATACTGTCCCACTACTGGCTTTCACCTAGCAGTCAGACAGTATGGGCTAGAAATAAATTAGTAAAATTAAAGGTATAGTACTTACTAAATGCTATTATAACACATATTATCATCTCTTTCCAAGAAGAGTACAGATCTGAAAGCATCTGCTCAATAGTATCCCAGCTATTCAGTAAATCATAAAAGTCATTGAACACTTTTTTTGTGAGTTCCTTTGCTGACTTAGGGAAGCATCTATTAAGGAGGGGAAATGTCTCATACACTGGCAGTGTAGGGCATGGTCCAATGTAACTGTTTCCAATAACTTGGTTACTAGCAAGTGTATTCAAATTTATGTCATAGCGACAAATATTAGATCCAGTTTCTTTGTAAAAGTTTTGTATAGCAGCCATTGACTCGAGCTTCTTATTAGGACACTCCTTCACACATATTTTAAGAGATCTTTGTAGTTCTTTTACGTCCATGAAGAACAAGAACTTTTTATCCACAGTACTTATTCCTGACACAGGAGCTGGTGTGAGTTTGTGATTGCTTTTCACTCCACATGTATTTCCAAAAGAATCAAACCCATTAATAACTCTTAGAGGATTTCCATACACAAAAGATATTGCAGCCACAATTATCTGAGAAATAAATATATCATCAGATAACTGATAATTAAAAATTGCACATTATTATCATTATTTATAAATAATCCGAAATTGAATACCACAAGTATTGAACTTATCTTACCATTAAAATCCAAAACAAAATATAAATAATAAGCCACAATACATCAGTGCATCCTTTTCTTGGAGTCTCATTTTGAGGAGATATTTCACTTTGAGTGCAACCCATTGTGCATTCAGATATACTGCGCTGGATCAAAACTTCATTTCCACTTTTCACGATTAATATTTGATTATTATCAAATATAAATAAAACCAACAACAAACTCAAACAAGCCAACGCCAACGCCAAGTCCAAAAAATGTACTCTGTGTCACTCTGTGTGTGAGTGTGGCCAAGTCTGCCTAACCGTGCGTTTGCACTGGCGAAACATTTAAGACAAAACATGTTGAAATCTCAACTTTCTGTCAATGTTCCATACAATTATTGACAGGAACTACAGATTTCAACATGTTTTGTATTAAATGTTTCGCCAGTGCAAACGCACGGTAACCGTGCGTTTGCACTGGCGAAACATTTAGTATTCTGTAGTTCCTGTCAATAATTGTATGGAACATTGACAGAAAGTTGAGATTTCAACATGTTTTGTATTAAATGTTTCGCCAGTGCAAACGCACGGTTAGGCTTTCAGAAAAATATCGATATTTTTTGTTCGATATATAGCGATATTTATTATTTCGATATATCGATGTATGGATATAAAATAATATCAAGTATTAAAAATGTATCAAATACGATCATTATATTTCCAATAGCAACACCGTTGTCGCCAGTGACTAAAACCGCTGGAATTCAGAGCTGCAAAAAGTAGACTTTTTTTCCTAATTTGGTATGTAAAATACAAATGCAAAACAAATACAATTGAATTTCACAAATACATTTCAAATTCTTATTAATAAAAAAAAATAGAAAATCTCACCCATATATACAGGGTTACTGGTAACTCGACGTATTCCTTGCAGGACGTCATAGTAGGGTTAAAATGCAACAAATTAAGCCACCAAATGTTCTACCGAAATTCAGTAGTTTTTGAATTAGTTAAGAGTTTTAGAGCTAAAAATTACAAAAAATTTAATGTTTTGTTAGTAATATTTGCCAAAGTTTTAGGCATTATTGAACTTTTAATTATTAACAAAGGTCTGCTACGGCGTCAACTATGATAATAACTTAAATTTCAGTACAGTGGCGCCGTAAATCATTTTTAAATTGGTTTCAAATGGTTTAATCTGGGATTTTTCATTAAAAAACTAAAACTCTTAACTAATTCAAAAACTACTGAATTTCGGTAGAACATTTGGTGGCTTAATTTGTTGCATTTTAACCCTACTATGACGTCCTGCAAGGAATACGTTGAGTTACCAGTAACCCTGTAGAATTCGATATTGATGTTTAAATCTCTACTAGTTCCTGTCAAAAATTGTAAAAAATTGTAAAAAATGTCTCTAGTTCCTGTCAAAAATGTTTCGCCAGTGCAAACGCACGCCGTTACCGTGCGTTTGCACTGGCGAAACATTTACGATAAAACATGTTGAAATCTCTATTTTCTGTCAATGTTCCATACAATTTTTGACAGGAACTAGAGATTTAAACATGTTTTGTTGTAATGTTTCGCCAGTGCAAACGCACGGTAAGTAATAACTACAAAACCATGACTTTACAGGAAGCGAAAAAAACGTTTTATTTCTATAGTTTTTAACATTTGTATAAAAAGTAACTTTGTTTTTTTTAAATTGTAGGAAACGCTTGATGATTTTTATTTCAATAAAATAAAGTGCAAACCGCAAAAATGTTAGTTATTAGATATTGATACTTCACCATCGATATATCGATACTTTTTAGAAATTCTTGCATCCCTAGTATGCCTGACATGAGATGTTGCAATTGAATTAGTTTATAACGCAGATACAGACAGACACTCTCTCCAGCTTTAGTGGCCAGCGATTCGCTAGCGATTTAAAAAACGGTGTGTTGGCGTGACTTTTAGCAGCACCTATTTCTACCCGATTACGGCAAAACCAAACAAAAGTGCACAATGACATGATTGTTATTGGTTATTTTATTCATTATATTTTACCTTTTTGAATATTACTGTTCCAAAGAAAAATATTTTTTCTTTACCCCTGCCAGTAACTGTCGATATCAAAAATCAAAACGTATTTTAAAGGACGAGGGCATCACTATATTACATTGACAATTGACATAATCTATCATTCTGTCATAATCTCAATTCTGTATTTCTGTCCATAGAGTATAGTAACTATTGAAAAGATTCTGTCATTGTCATGATTATCATGACATCTGTGTTTTTTTAGGTTATCTTATTTTACGAGTCGTGAAAATCATAAAAATATAGAAAAATGAATGCAAAGGTCCTTTTAAACTTAAAATCATCATTAGTAAACCATTGTTTCAGAAGTTACTTACATAATAATGTAGCTCTGGTTACAAAGATACACAGAGACCTGTATTCGAGAATGTATCCTACTAAAGTCGTTCTACCGGACGGAGCTTCAATCAATATTAGATACCATGAACCCAGGAAAATAATAAAGGTAAAATTATAATAATAAACTAGTAGACAATAGGTAAGTTTCGTTGCACGTTATCTTTCAATACATTCAGCCTGTCTCAGACTACTGTTAGGTAAATTGAGTGTGGTTTACATAATCCGTAATCGTAAATATCCATCACTGTGTAGTACCTGATTGTATCAAAGAAGCTTAGCAAATAAAAAAGCCAGTCAATGTGTCATCTTAGGGAGCCCTAAACCGAAAGCCTTCTATGGGCCTAAATAAATAAAGACCTCTCTAGAGTTTGTGTTAGAATTTGTACCACCAATAGCAACAGCAAACAAAAATTATTGTATTTTTTTGGTGTTACAGTTACCTCTGGATCTATCCCAGTTGACTGAAGAAGAACGGAAAATGAGATTAGAAAAGAGGAAGCCAAAGAAGAAGGTTAAAATTACTGATGATATTGAAGATGACTTTAATGCCAAGAAATATTTAAAATATATTAAGAAAATGTAAACTTTAGTATAAGAAATAGTTTAGTATATTTAAAAAAAAAGGTAAACACACCTATTAACTAACTAAACAATAATATATCTTTTATTTCCAATACCTTACTATACACTGATCTTTATTTGGTAGACACAATTCAATGTGATTTTTATAATCCAGCCCTCCTGCAAGGCCAATATTATTGATTGAGAGATTTTGTAATGAGTTTCTTAGCTGCAATCCTGAGATTGAATCAAAATACTCATTTTTAGCCTGTTTTGATTGAGCATGATTAGATAGAATACTAGTAGAGTAGTTATTCTATCTATCTAATCAAGTTTAATCTCAATCAAATTTCTTACCATTATCATTTAGAAATTAAATCTCTGGTCTTTAATGTTGTGTCATGCAATAGTTCAATGGAATGGCCAACTTTGACCAAGATGTAAGGCCGTACTTTGACCAAGATGTAAGGTTTGTGGAATTAGGGGCTTGACTCTGCATTCGATCTTCGCATCGATAGATATTATATATCAACGGATAATAAAAAAATTGGTTACTGGTCTTGTACTGCGGCCTGCGGGACTGGTCTAGTCTGGTTAAGTATAAATTACAATATCTTTTTTGTAATACAGCTGGACTACGGACTACCGCTAATTTGTTTTGATTCAGCTAATTTAATGATTCAAATTCAAAGAAGGACTATAGCCAGCTGAAGTCGTAATGTAATGCTAGGTACACACGCAGTGACGGATTGCCGGCGACCGACGCGACGTCTGTCTCACGTGCACAGGTTAAATCACAGACACAGACTACTTAGAGAACTAACGTTATCACAGTGTAGCCACACACACATATAATGTCGTATTGTCACTAGCCACTTGAACGACGGCGTTTACGAGAGCTCGGTGAAGTTAGCCGCACGATTTAATTATTATGAAGTTTTGTTAATCCTAATCGTTAGAGAATCGTTAGAGAGGGTTAGAGAGAAAAGAAAAATCGTTAGAGAGTAATTAGTTTTTATGTAAATACAATTTTAATTTTTCGTGTGAAGTTGGCCCCCCCTCCCGCAAAAATGGACTTAGACGTAATTTTATTTTTTTAATCGTTTGCGAATCGTTAGAGAGAGATTGAGAGTTACACAAAATCGTTAGAGAGTTAATATTTTATTTGATATTAAATCATTTCTAAGAGCGTGACGTTAGCCCACCTCTGTGAATTTTGCCCCCGAATTAATTATTCTCAACTTTTGTTAATGCTAATCGTTAGAGAATCGTTAGAGAGAGTTAGAGAGAAAAGAAAAATCGTTAGAGAGTAATTAGTTTTATTTATCAACGATTGTAATTACTTTTGTGAGATTGGCCCCCATTCCCACAAAAATGGACTTAGACCTAATTAAAAAAAATATGTAGTTTGAGAATCGTTAGAGAGAGATAGAGAGTTAAAAAAAATCATTAGAGAGTTAATGTTTGATATTAAATTATTTCTGAGAACGCGTTTTACTCTAGAGCAGATTAAAGTTTAGAAACGTGCCGCCTCGATAGGAGATAGGGGAGGGAGGAAAGGGGGGAATGGTTAGTAGATCCCCCCACTCACCCCTGCCGGAGATACAAAGTTTTTTTTAATGATTTTTAAATATGACAAGTCTCATATGCTGGGACCACACACACGGATTATCACGATAATAGACGTTAACCGTGGGTGGAGCCACAACTTATTGAATTTATCAATTGAATAATAATTTGTTAACCATTTAATTTGAAGAAGTACTTACCTATCTCTATAAAGAAAAACTGAATTCAGCGTGTTAACTTTTATGAACTTATCTTGTAGGAGTGACTATTCACCATGTATCTACCATGACCTGTCATTTTGTTGTTTGTCTTGTCGTATCCCTTTAGCATATGTAATGCCCTGTGTCGGATGACAGAAAGACGCACTGAGCGACAGGCGAGAAATGGCAGCTCATGTTAAGGCTCCCACAATCAGGCGCGATATCGCGGATGCGACAACATTAGCGCTGCCTGTCGCGCCCGCGATATCACGCCTGTTTGGACGAGCCTTTAGGTTCCCTGTGTACTTTCCTATCTTCGCTGTCGTAAAGTAAAAGTAAATTACTCGAAAGTTGAATATAAAAAAAATTAAGAGCCTCACTACCAGCCCTTCCATTTAATATGTCACACTCACACTGTTAATATTATTGCGCATGCAAAAGGTACTTTTTTTTTGGTATTGTCCCCCAGAAGTGACTCCCATATTCAAAATGTATTTATTTACGTTATACGTCCCATGTTTGGGTCCCAATAAATTACCAAATTTCAACATTTTTGTGGGAACTTTTATTTTCTCGCCTATCCTTTTGTGTGAGCTGTCGTTGGAAAGGTCATTCAAAAATATGGTGAGTTTGTTCGAGATAAAATTTTTTTATAAAAAAAAACATCCGACTTCCAAAAAAATGAAAAATAACTTAAATTTCTTTGCTTTTCAATTTTCATTTTTTGCCACAGACTGTCTAAGTTCCTTTCCGAAAGTTATTTTTCACTTTTTACTGTTTTTTTTGGAAGTCGTTTGTTTTTTTTTGTAAAATGTTTTTATTTTTCACTTTTTAGTTGTGGTACCTACGCCTCTCAAATTCGAATACCACTACCTCCTATGTAAATAATAGTGACGGAGTCAAATAAGATATCATCTACATAGACTAAGTGGGAAAAAATACGTAATCATTGAAGCTAACTCAAAAACTGCGCAAGCAAAGTTAATAAAATTTATATGAGACCAAACAGGAAGCACCATCTTTCAAATAAAAAAAGAATCATCAAAATCGGTCCACCCACTCGAAAGTATTGAGGTAACAAAAATAAAATAAAAAATTAAAAAAACCGATGAATTGATAACCTCCTTCTTTTTTTGAAGTCGGTTAAAAACCATTTTTGGATTCAGGGATCCGTTTTCAAAATATTAAGCTTTAAAGTGCAAATTTTTGTTACAGTCAAGTGTCTCCCCCCTTGCCAGCTAAATGGTTGGTTTTGGACATGTGCAAAATTCACGGCAGTAGTATGTATAAGCAACGAAATTAAAAGGAAAACTATCACAACAGTAGGCTATGGAAGAACAAGTATTCCAACTACGGAACCCTTGATTGCGCGTAGTACGACACGCACTTGGCCGGTTTTTATTCATTTGTTTTAGTCGCAAGAAGCCTCGCCGTTCGCACCGCGTGAAAATTCGCTGCAGTGGAATGTCCCGTGGCCAGACGGTTAAGTAATTTGGTATTATTATTATGTATTGAATCCTGCTATTACTATTGTATCTTACGAAATAAGGTTGAGAGATGTTGTGTAACAATTAAATAATGTATGTTTGTAGCGATGCACGGCGTTTGCCTGCGCAGGCGGTGCCGTGCAGCGCCCCGCAACACGCGCCCCACGCTGCGGGCTCGCGCTCTTGAATCAAACTCAATCTCAAAGCATTTATTTCAATTAAACCATTTACAGACACTTTTGAATTGTCAAAGAGTCGGTCAGTTAGTCAAAAAGTTGAAGCTAGTTGCCCATTCCAATTCGTAGATCTCTATGGAGAAGAACGGGCAAGAAACTCCAAGGACACTCTTTTAAAAATGTATATAGATATTACAAAATCCTGGATACAGTATTCTTGGTGCTTCTATATGTGAGAACAATGTCAAACGAAAAATAATCAAAAACAATTCAAAATATAAGATTAAAAATAAACCCTGGCAGATCAGATAAGAGATGACCAGTCTCAACTGAGGGCGCCCGTTCACGAACATGACACGTGGAATAAAACATCAGTGCTGAGCAACAGCCCGCCCGAGTGCTACTTGTATTGTGTCCCGTACCTACTGTATCGAAATGCCACGGAAAGCTGCCGTTTCAGACGAAGAAGTAGTTAAATGCTTAAAAAAAAATTGAACTTATCTATCCTCGCCAAAACTGCCGGGATATTCCAACAGAATAGTGCGCAATATATGTGCCGAGTTAGACAATAAGTGGACTGCTCACCACGCTCATAACAGTATGAGCCAGGATCGGCACAGAATCCTTACGATCCCCGATTGGAAAAGGGCATGGTTATTAGGAACCAACTGCCTCCTGATTCTGACCAAGTCACGTCGGTGGGTTAAAAACTACCCGACCAGCTCCCGACAAGCACCCACCTTTTGTGTGTTTTGAGCATAAATGATGCACTATAAGTACCGAATCAAATTGAAACTACAAAAAATATTTCGTATTCTTATTGATTGCGGGGTATCACTTTTAAATGATGGTTGATCAAATACACAACTTTACCACCCTTATCTACAGTAGTACTACTCACGGTGCACAATGAGAAACGTAAGTGTGGCCGCTTCATTCAATGCAATAATTCTCGCGGTAAATTTCTTTGATCTGCCTAAAATACCGCCACCAGAGTTATCACCCAACGTTAAACGCCAATGTGAATGCCGTAGACAAATTTTCGAGGTAAGTTGTGGTGTGGTACACCAACCGTTTACGTTTATTATCGGGATAATCCGTTGGTGTGGTCCCAGCCTATAAGATTTGTCATATTTAAAAATGATTTAAAAAGAACTTTGTATCTCCGGCAGGGGCGAGTGGGGGGATCTACTAACCATTCCCTCCTCTCCTCCCTCCCCTATCTCCTATCGCGGCGGCACGTTTCCCTAACTTTAATCTGCTCTAGAGTAAAACGCGTTCTCAGAAGTAATTTAATATCAATTAAAACATTAACTCTCTAATGATTTTTTTAACTCTCTATCTCTCTCTAACGATTCTCAAACTACTTTTTTTTTTAAATTAGGTCTAAGTTCATTTTTGCGGGAATGGGGGCCAATCTCACAAAAGTAATTACAATCGTTGATAAATAAAACTAATTACTCTCTAACGATTTTTCTTTTCTCTCTAACTCTCTCTAACGATTCTCTAACGATTAGCATTAACAAAAGTTGAGAATAATTAATTCGGGGGCAAAATTCACAGAGGTGGGCTAACGTCACGCTCTTAGAAATGATTTAATATCAAATAAAATATTAACTCTCTAACGATTTTGTGTAACTCTCAATCTCTCTCTAACGATTCGCAAACGATTAAAAAAATAAAATTACGTCTAAGTCCATTTTTGCGGGAGGGGGGGCCAACTTCACACGAAAAATTAAAATTGTATTTACATAAAAACTAATTACTCTCTAACGATTTTTCTTTTCTCTCTAACCCTCTCTAACGATTCTCTAACGATTAGGATTAACAAAAGTTCATAATAATTAAATCGTGCGGCTAACTTCACGGAGGTGTTTACGAGCCGTGATGTGGGGCTTACGTCGCAGCGCAACCGATTGCCAGCGCGTCTAAAATGCCGCGGGGTCTTCCCTGATTAAAACGTTTGCCAAAAGAAAAGTATTACAGCAGTTTGAAAACAAAAAATACCATTGCTTACATTATCGTATAGAGAATAAACTAAATAAAAAATATGTTTCAAACATACATGCTTATAATTTTAAAAAAAATATTAAACTTAAGAAAGTCAATATTTTTTTCTGATTTCCCAGCAATTTTATTTTTCGTGATTAAAATATGCTATTTGGAACAGTTATATATTTTTTTAAACAAAGTAGACTATATTTCCTTCAAAACGATAGCAAAAGATTTATATTTCATTCATGAGAAGTAGATTAAACAAATTCTTCAAAACAAGACTCCTCGGCTCGACCTTCGGTACTCGCGAGAGTTACTTCAACAAGCAATATGGCCGCCCGGGACTGTACAGACGAGCGATTTATTTTTGACTACTTAGTACTGAATTTAATTATTGTACTTTATATGGTGTTTTGTCTGAGTATTTGTTTTTACTATTGTTACATTTTTAATAATAAATACATTTATTAATTCATATTTATTATTAATTTTTAAATATGGCAAAAATAAGTTTTATAATTGATCTTGAGCATTTTTATACCTATTTACTTTTTAATCCGACCAGGAAACGAACTCAAAATTTTCCAGTGTGGAAATGGTACAAATTACTAGAAAAGCTGGGTATAACCGGAAGGTTTTGAGTTCGATTTCCGGTGGTATATTAAATTCGTGTTACAATTTTCTACTTTAGTGACGCCGGGTTAATAAAAGATGAATTACATATATTTCTTTAATTGAATACAAAAAATAGTTCAGGCAGTCTTGGGGCGTGAATAAACGGGACGGGTTTACCACAAACCCTACACCGAAAGCTCGTCTGCACGAACCTTACATTTACAAACGTTATTGGTCACTCCAGTACCAGGCACTCGAACGCTGCGTATCATATTTTTCATTTCGTTGAATCTGTTAAAAATATAAACGTAATTGATTTGTTCTATGTATCTAATTATTCTAGATAGTCTATTTCATGAAAATAGGGTAATAGTTCTCTTCCAACCAATTTCTACAGTCCGTAAACAAACCAGAAACCGAACGTAAACAAATACAAATGGTACTCGACAACTTCTTTTGCTAAATTTATCAATTTTGGAGATTAAAAGAGTATGTTATTTATACACCATTATAGCGTGTATATTGTCTAGAAAAATATAGTATATTGCACTATTAGAAATATGTAATAAAACAAAAGTACTTACGACATAATTACGGTGACACTTGCCACGTACTCACACACGAAACACACCTGACTTCATTTCGTTGCTACCACCACAGAGTATTGAAAAATGTACTGCACTTGGTTTCAGAGCTATCTATATTTCTTTCCGTGAATTAAAAAGTACAGATAACGCATGACAGAGCCGTAGTTCAACCATAAATTCATGTTTTCGAACGTTCCTCATAATGGCACTGTAGTACCACAGACGTAAGTCCCTAAAAATTTTTTTGGCACTACACTACCCAACGTCGTTCAAGTGGCTAGTGATGTCAAAATCTCATTTACACTCTAATATAGGCCTGTTAGCACTAGTGCTTAAACTTCGAACTTAGAATCTGCGACACCTCTGAAGTCCGATTGACGCAGCGCTAGTGTCTATGTCGTTGCATGACATTGCATTAAAAATAATGTAGTTTCACAATTTTCTGCGGGCCTTCTTTCGTGGCGCGCACTATATCTAGTGCAAAAATATTTAATGCATAAATTAAATACTTCGAATCGATCAAAGCTGCGTCATAATAGTAGTCTATGGCTACGTCTGTATCTAGCATAATGCTTGACCACCGCATCAAGCTGGCAGCAAAGTCAATAATGCTGGCTTTACACGTTTGACAAACCATACCATCACAAATAACAAGCAAATATGTGGATATACTTAGCTTGCGTGCGAATGCAAGTACCTATTTGCTGCGGATCCAATCGATCGGTCGGTTTTTTGTGCTTATAATCAAAAGAGCTTGCTATGCTTCCCATTGATTTAAATAGATATGTCAATGATGCTTCC
This sequence comes from Lithophane leautieri, assembly GCA_949152455.1. Lineage (NCBI taxonomy): Eukaryota > Metazoa > Arthropoda > Insecta > Lepidoptera > Noctuidae > Lithophane > Lithophane leautieri. The sequence continues at coordinate 11,540,648 of OX424463.1, read as the reverse complement.
ACACGTTTTTAGTTTGCGGCAAGCAAGAGTCAAGCGTGTGGAGCTATGAAAATGTTGTGTTATGGGCACAGACTAGTTAGTCTTGTTATGGGGCTCGCAATGCAACACTGTTCGTTATGTCAATGGTGTGTCAAGTGTCAAGTTGTCAGCTACTGAACTGTCAAGTGCCAATGTAAATCAGTAAATTTTGAAGGGCATGGTGTACTTGCGGTACGAATAGTGAAATTATAAAAAAGTCAATTTAGCTATAGTTCCAAGAAGTTATTTACTGTTTTTGTTAGGTATTCGTTCATAATTAATAACGCAACTGTTACTGCAATCCTAGAGAAGGACATAAAAAATATGCTCATATTCTGTTAACCTATCTAGGTATATGTAATATCACCTTACGTAAGACAACGGTAAAATGGGAAACTCGGTGTCAGCTGAGGCTGGTGTTAACTTGCCGAACATTGGAAGTAATTCCAATCCACCGCCAGAATGTCCAATGCACAAGAAAGCAGAGGCAAAACCTGAAGAAACCAAAAAACCATCTGAATGTCCTGTGCAACAAGGGAATGATGTTAATCCTTATAACATGGTAAGTGTTCAGGAAAGACCGAGCTCGTAAATGATACACTATCATCATCACCCTATAAATTATATCTAAAAATACTATCTGGGCCATGTATCAAAATAATATTATAACCTTCAAAGTCATTACACAATCTTATGTTCCATATGCCTTAGTGAAGATATGATTATTATTGTAGATTAATAAAATATTATGTTTACTGTGATGGTCACTTCAATTATCTTACATTTCTGAAATAAAACAATAGTGAGGCTGCAATAAATAGGCCACAAAATTATGTGAATACAGTATGAATGATCTATTATAAAGATAGGTGGCCAAGATTGTTTATAAGGGAGAATGTATTCTGGCAGAGCATCCTTTGGTGGATCAATAGCAACAACATTGTGATTAAGAATCTTTTGAGCTTATTGAATGCATTCTTGTGAATACTATGTATATTAAGGATGATAGTGATGATTATACATGTAAACAGCCACATGATTGTACATACATTTATTACTACTATTATCTATCTTAGAAGAGAAATAAGTGTTTGTTTTATTTCGAAAATAAGAATGCCTGTGCTATTCTTTTACACATGTATATTTTTGAAATATTAATATTCATGATCTATAATATTATCTTATTTTGGTTTAGATGCCACCTGCCAACCAACAACCTGCACCTGACCAGCCATTTGAACTTCCTACTCAACGTCAAGTGTCCTCAATACCGCGAGCCATGCCAGATGGATCCACTGAGTTCTGGGTGTACCCCAGCCAACAAATGTTCTGGAATGCCATGTTACGTAAAGGCTGGCGCTGGAAGAATGAAGACATCAAGCAGAAAGATATGGATGACATCATCAAAATACATAATGCCAACAATGAACAGGTATTTTTGATAAACAAAAAATATTTTGCTGTTAGTCAGTTCTTCTGTCTTGCATATAGTAATAAATATAATATTAATGAACAACAAAATTTGATATAGCGTATATAGCTTCATTTGATTTATCTGAACAATAATTTTATCATTCTTATACAAACAGGGAAAATGTTTCACTTTGCTGTGTTATAGTCCCTTTATGTAACTGATAGTTTGTTAATTGAATTTATGGAAAGAAAACAATTATTATTACTATAAAGATTTAATGAAACACCTATTGCTCCTCAGGCATGGCAGGAAGTATTGAAATGGGAAGCATTGCATGCAAAGGAGTGTGGACACCCAAGACTTAAGAGTTTTGGCGGCAAGGCTTCAGACTACAGCCCTAGGGCTCGCATACGAAATTGGCTTGGGTATGTATTTAAATTTGATTGCAGTTGAAGATGCATTCCAATCCTTAAAGTCTATAGCGCTTTCAAGCCAAAACTACTGAACTGAATTAAATGAAATTTGGTACACAGATAGTCTAAAGCCTGAGATAGGACATAGGCTACTTTTTATCGATATACCACGCGGGCGGAAGCTAGTGTTTCATAAAAGAAAATAGAATTAATTTTTTTTTTTATTCTTTGCACTCATAACAATTTTTAATGGAGTTTTATTTTTATTTTCAGTTACGAACTACCATTTGATAGACACGATTGGATTGTCGACCGATGTGGACAAGATGTCCGTTACGTTATTGACTACTATGATGGTGGTGAAGTTGACAACAAATACGAATTTGCTCTGCTTGATGTCAGGCCTGCCCTTGACTCGTTTGATAATGTATGGGACAGGATGAAAGTGATGTATATGAGATATCGCTACGAACTTATTGGCTCCAAGGAAAACACTAAGTTGACTAATTAGATCTAGCGTATGATCATGCGTGTTGCATGAAGTTACGAATAATTAAGTATTTATTTTATTGTGGGGTTCTTCTGTCGGCAAGAGTTTGTCACTGTAGAAACTCTTTGTGATTATACTTTCTTTCAATTATTATTCACAAAGTTACAGTACCTGTTGCCTTGAGACAGACTTCATAATATTATTATTGTTAGTTTGTTCCTAAATAATATTAAAAAGTTCAAAATTTTGAGCATAATTAGAAGTATTAGATACTTATTTATGCTTGTTGAACCCACACATTCAATTAACTATTATATTTTATCAAGTGCTGAATAATACCCACTGAAAACTGTGATGTAGGTACTTAATGTAAAAGCTAAAGTACCAAAGTTGATTCTGTAAGCAATATCAATTATATTGTAAAATAATGTGTATGGATTCTCCCCTACTTTACACTTACAATAATAAAAACTTGTAGAACATCATGGATGTGGTCATACAAACAAAATAAAAAATGTTAATTATTATGAAGATCTTTTATTTATACTTAACACAATATAAACAAGTGTAAAAAAAAAAAACTTATTAGCTAGGTACCTATAAAACTGCATAAATTCATTTAAATTTAGTTTTCCAGAGTCACAAATTGATGTGATTCTTTGGTGGGTGGTAGGCCCATACATTCATTTTTGAAAAGTTCAACTTGCTGTTCAATGTAGCCTTCAAAATTATTGTATGGACAGCCTGAGAGTATTTTATACATTGGTTTTCCTTTATTGCAGTGATAAATGGATCTTAGAGTTAATACTGGAGGCTTATCTGGGAACTTAGCACCTGTAAATGAATGCAATCATTTATTACTGGTTTTGTCGACATTTTAATTATCATTATGGTCATGAACAATGCAAGTATTATAACAATAACAAATGTAAGTATTAAGTTAGTGTATTAGTTTTTCAAAAGTTTAAATTTAGTTACATTATTATTTTACATGACATGGAAAATAAAAACATATATTATGATATTGAATATCATCAGGTTTTTATTTTCCACTGTGTAATTCACCCATCACATATAATAATAATATGAGTATACAAACCAATATCTATCTGTAAGATCCAATGGTAGCTGCTCATTTCAAATAAGAAGGCTGCATTATTAGCATCATGCTCTAGGACAGCACCTTCATATTTCACAATCAGTTGTGCCAGTAAATCTCGCTTTAACCTTTCATTGTTCAGTAAATCATTAATCTGAAAAACAATATTTGTCAGGAATAAAATACTTACAAGCTTTTTGAGATAGTCTTATTTCATCATTCTTACAAATGTTATCAAAATCTCATGCACCAGTGCAGTAAAACATCACATATAATAGAATAGAATAGAATAGAATACTCTTTATTATGTACACCATAAAAATACAGATACAAATGTAGAAAATTTAACATAGGGTGACACAATGGGCGGTCTTATCGCTAAAAGCGATCTTTTACAGACAACCTTTGGATGGATTAAAGCGCGAAGGAGAGATAATACTGCAGGTAGTCAGTGGTCAGTGGTGCAGGTGGTCAGTATAATGTTCAGAATAATGATTTTAAAGGGCCGGCGGAGCTTCGATCGCAACCATGCCTGTCGGAGCGATACACACAGCTACCGTGAACTGTACGACCACGCACACATTTTCATTGACATGACATTTGCTTGACGCGATAGCACTACTGGCTATTGAAAATTTATGATATTTGGGTGTATTCCGTAATACCAAAAATGATGAATGAAAACTTAATGTTTTTCCATTTTTTTTCGATAATTTGTAACTCGATAATATAGGCTATGTTTCTGCTGAAACAATATCACAAGTATTGTTGTTTATAATACAGAAAAAACAACATGATTTACGCTGTAAAAATGTGCGAAATTCAATTTGCTTCAACTTCATTTTAGTTAGGTTTTTGGAAAAAAAAGAACCTAGAAAAATACTGTTTCAATCCGAATAACAACACACTATGGTGGAAATATGCTCAAATTGCAAATGGTTTAGGTATTACGTTTGTATGGAGAATTCATCCGTCGCCGTGTTCTTAAGACACTAAAGCAGCCCAATTAAAGACAAGAAGTAATGTATGCTACTTACCTTATTGTTCAATAACTCTGTCACCATCGGGACATAATCCATTAAAACTCCTGATTGATGCATCCTGGAGCACAAATATTTGGAGTAATGTTTACAGGTACAACTATTGCTGGCTATTCACAAACAGGCAAATCTGATTAACACTTTTGAGGGACACCAAATGCCCATACGCATTATAACAATAAAACTTGCAATGACTAATAACATTATTCTGTTTATGGTACTGAATAGAAAACACAAGTTTGTATTTTTTACCTGACTACAGCAAAGCCAAAGGTTTTCTTTATTTTATTTTATGCTGCTGTACTGGGGGTCTGGGAAAAGATGTGTGAATAAGTACTTACAAGGGTAATGATATATTTCCAAGTGACTTTGTGAGTACTGGTGAAAGGATTAATTCAGCATTTGTTGAATTTGGATATCTGACTAATAATAATGCAGTATCTATTCCAGGATTCTTATCAATTCTGAAAATTTAAATATTTGTTTTTAAACTTCTGCCTGATCCTATGGAATTTATGTGATGTTACTATTCATTTATTTTGGATTTTTAAATACATCCAGTTTGTTTTTGTATATAGAACGTGAAAACAATTTGGTGTGTTTAAGATTTTTCAACTGGCTTATTTGTTTAATGCTTACCCGTCACTATACAATTCTGGTAATCTGGATGTATCAACATTAAGTCTGATCAAGAACTCAACTACATGGCTACCAACCCACACTTCAATATCTTGCTCAGATGTTAGAGCATCACCAAGTAGAGCACTGTATTCAAAGTAGGCTCGAGAACTTTCATCTTCATTTAACTTTTTTATCTGTAACAGCAAGTGTTAGAACAGAATAAAGCAGCTTTCATATTTATTCCAACTAAATATATTTTTTATTAATAGGATATAATATACCAGCTTGCTTTTTTGTTATGTTATGTTAGTTACTATTTAGGTGAATAGAATACCTACTACAATGCCTTTTTCTTGTTTATCTACTGCATTTTCAACTTGTGCCAGTTACAGCAAGGAAGTAGTGTAAGTTAATTTGCTTACCTGATGAAGTTTGTATAGATTTATCAATTCTGAAATAACATCACTAAGTGCTTTTGGGTCATTTTCGTTCCACTTCGATAGACTTGGCACTTTTTCTTCCAAAAACTGTTCATCAACACTCATAAGAAAACTGTCGTCATCGAATCTGAAGTCTGGCGCAAACCAAGGTGCCGTGCTATCAAATATTATTTCCCATTTCAGTTTCTTCGAACAATAGGGTAAGACAATACGAATTTGGCATTCACCACCCTCGGAATTCCCGGTTATTCTTTCAAAGTCAACTTTAGTCTTACATAAACCTGCAAGTTTAATTATTTTACTACAAAATCAAGATTTATATTCAACAGCATGTGCTAGCATCACACAACTTACCAAGTTTCAAATCTTGGTATACATTTTGAATGAAAGGACGAAAAACTGGAGCCAAGTCATTTACTACACCAAAACTTTCCGACGACATCGTTAAACTCTTTGCAAAAAACCGTAGCAGTAATGTTTACAATAATTATTGGCAAAAATAATCATACAAATACGAAGTAGGTACTAAATCAAAACTCAGTCAGTGGAGTCAGTGTTTTTACAAATCTCATGAGTCAAAATCAGCAGATGAGTAGAGTCAGGCCGGGCGGAGTTTACATGAACTGTTGATGACAATTATTGACAATAGTGACAATGACAACAAGGAACCTAAAGTTCACGTTGACAATGACATAATCAAGCTGGGGCCACACTACGGTCAACGTCAATGCCCAACAACGCGATAATTCTTCCGATAAATATAGCGGTAATTCAATGGCCACGTGGCCACACTAACGGGAAATGCCGTTGATCATCGCGGTGATGGACGTTAACTGTAGGTGTAGCCACAAGTTACGCGAGAATTCGACAAAAGCATTCACATCGGTGTTTAACTTTGGGCGATATTTTATAGGCAAGATCAAAGAGATTACTGCGAGAATTATTACGGTAGTGGCCACACTACGGTCAACGTCAACGCCCATCATAGTTTCGCCATGTCCGTCTGTCTGTATGTCTGTCGGTCCCCGGATTAGCTCAGAGGCTTTTAGTACTAGAAATGTAATTTGGTATGGGTACTTATATATAAATCACGTCGACATAGCTAAGTAGGTATCACAGCTAAGTAGGCTCTACAAGTTACCGAGTAATAATCGACCAACTTACATTTGCAGTTGCAAAAACGTGTGTCAAGTTCAACAATAACGTTAAGTTTGTTCTTGGGATAAATTCATCCCAACTACAGAACCCTTCATTGTGCCTGTTTCGACATGCACTTGGCTGGTTTTTAGATCGTTTTTTAGCTAGGCAGTCGTGTTTTTTAATTACTTATTTTTATTTATTATATGAATTTAGTTTATCATTATCACAAACACAGTCCCACAAACATCCATCATAATCATGAAACATCCATCATACATCATCATCATCAAACATTATCCCACAAACATGGCTCCGTTTACAGAACTTCCAGAACCTCTTGAGTACTAATGTTCTGTGTTCCAGAAGCTCAATGGCTTTCTCGTTAGTCTACTGCTACTCCATAATAAGCTGATCGGCGCCGCTAAATAAATTGTACGTGCGATCCCGTCCACAGAACATACTTGCAATGACAATGACAAACGTTAGTGTGGCCGCTTCATTCAACGCAATAATTCTCGCGGTAAATCTCTTCAACGTCAAACGCCAATGTGAATGCCGTTGTAAAATTCTCGCAGTAAGTGGTGGCTACACCTACAGTTAACGTCCATCAACGCGATAATCAACGGCGTTCCCGCTGTGGCAAAGCATCACAGAACACGTATCCTAGCGGGACATAAAGCCGCGTCCCCACTAGAGCCGCGCGACTCTGTGAGTCAGAGACCCGCGGCCGAGGTTTGTGAGTGTGTATGTTTATACAGCCCCGCGGCTTGACCTCAAGGCACCGCGCGGCTCCCTTGCTTTCGATTGCTTACATTCTATTCATTTTTTGTTATGGCAAGCAAAGCCGATTGATTATTTTGTATACCAATACCACTGCAACCCATGGGATAACTAGTTCCACCCACAGACTTAATCAATCTGCCTAACCGTGCGTTTGCACTGGCGAAACATTACAACAAAACATGTTTAAATCTCTAGTTCCTGTCAAAAATTGTATGGAACATTGACAGAAAATAGAGATTTCAACATGTTATATCGTAAATGTTTCGCCAGTGCAAACGCACGGTAATGCCAACTATGTTGGGATCGGTTTCCAGTCTAACTGGATGCAGCTGAATACCAGTATTTTACATGGAGCGACTGCGTATATGACCTCCACAACCCAGTAACTGGGTAATACCCTACACACTCATGTTTATAAATTTATGGATACTGTAAGTCTGAAATAAATGAATGTTATTATTATTATTTTATATATGTTTACATATCTCGGGACCATGGGATCCCGGTCTTTTGGAAGGCGTACAAGGGGCCGAAGCTAACTCGCAGAGGCCCGTTAGATGTTTTTAATGGAATGAGGAACCAACCGACGATTATCCCTGTATACACTATGCAAGTCCACCCAAGGACAACCTCCGGTTGGTGTAGGACTATTGCAAGCTATGGAAACAAAGATATTATTATTATTAATACGATACCCCTTGGTAAGACTGATTGTCAGACTTTCAGGTTCTGACAACCCGTAACGACTGTCAAAGATCCTCGAATGACAGCCGGGACCAACGGCTTAGCGTGCTTTCCGAGCACGGTGCAGTATCGATGTGTAAAGATGGTCACCCATCTACGGACCAACCCCGGCAAGCGTAGCTTAACCTGAAGGATCAACCCGTGCGTCTGTTATTACTTAGCTACGAGCTCTTACGAGCGAGTTCCACAGACTACAATTTGATATGGTACAGTTCAATAGCTGGTTTGGTGGGTGGTCTACTTTGCCAATTCGAGCGTGACTGTATTTTTTGTAGACTCAATGTAAATCAGGCATTACACTTACTTATCGATAATATTTAGGTTTTTGGTACTATTGACATCCCTACAGATGTCATTTGTTTTGTCTTTAGTCGTCAGTGAGTGACAGACGGACATTGTGGAATTTGCTGAACAAGGACGGGATAATACTTTAGCGTTTTTCGTATAGCGACTAACGACCGACTCACAGACCTCTCATTGCTGATAATTTAATTTTTTTAGGTTCACACATTCGGTACTTATAATTTGTATGGAACAGTAATATGAAAAATATGTACTCGTCTGCACAGAACATTTCCGATCTACTCAAATTAGCCAAAAAATTCAACTGTTTTTATTTATCAGGTACGTGATTCAATTTGTGCATACCTTAGACTATAGGTACATAGTTTGCCAGTAAAAGGCAATTAAGTATTAGTTTAGAAATACACGAGTGACTGTTTAGGCAGCCTACATAGTGTTTGTAATAACAAGCTGTCGAAGAAGCAACTCGTACTGTTTGCTTACATATTTTGCATTGTTCAAGGCTTGCATCAGGGAGTATGCAAACCGTTTATAGTAGCCGGATATCAAGTGGGTTTGATTCGCCCTGATGTTATGAAGTACTTGATTAGATTCCCAGAGGTAAGCCTTTACTTTAATATTTTGTATTTTTTAAACACAGTTTTAGTTTCCCTAGACTAAAAATCTTTTCGATTAGAAAACAAATAATAGTGTTTTGGAATATTGATTAATAAGTTCTATGTTCTCATAATAATATGATTTTTGATATGGACAAAAATATCAATCAATATTGGGTCAGAGGGTTGTCAATTGCTAACCTTACGACTAAACTTAATTTCTCTAAGAATGTATGAAGCAGTTAATAATAAATGTAAACAGTATAACATTTTTTATATTTTTAAATGTTTTTTTTAATAAAAATGTATTGAATAAATATTTAAAATGAAATAAAGGATTATATACAAAACCTAAAATAGTAGGTTATCAATAATTATAATAAACTAGTTGACTACAGTCAGTAATGTCTAGTTTTATTTTATAATTGTTTTTGACCTACTGTGTATTCTATCTTGAAGGATTAAGAAAATTGCATAAAAAAAAACAAAAAAACATAATTTTGCATTTGCAAATGTTTTCTATAAGTACCTACATCCTATGTATTTTTAAAAAGAAATATGCAAACTTACAATTACAGGTATTTCGGATCACCGGCAAGTATGTAGAATTAAATCCGGCATTCAGAGATTATAAGGAGAGGACAACCAAGATAGCTGATGTATTGCAGAATTTGAGAAAAGAAAATGAGATATGCGCTTTAAAAGGATGGAGAGATGAGGTATAATGTAATTACCATATTTAGTATCACTACCATTAATGATTACACTATAATAAACAATCATTTGTAATGAAGTGTTCATGAAAGTGTTACCAAGTTTGTATTTGATTATTTATTGGTCTCCAGTAGATAAAGCGTATAAGCGATAGAGCTTGAAATACTATAACAGGATGACAAGAATTTCATGTTATTTGTTGAATTACATTCGGTGTTACATTATACATGTATGAGTTTCCATATTTATTAAAAGTTCTATTTGCCATAATCCATACTTAATTCTTCAAGGATTTTCTAATTAACTACAATAGTTTTTGGTCCGCGCGCGGCCCGTCCGCGGTCATACAGGTTCATATTATAAATTCGTAATTGACTGTGTGTCTGTTACCTTTTCAAGCTAAAACCATTAAACAAATTTAGATAAAATTTGGCAAGGACATAGATCGCATCCTGAGGAATGAGAAATACAGCATTTCTAAAGTTAGGGATATGCAAATTCAAATTTATGTATTTGGTAAGAATTTAAGAAATAAGTAATTATTTTTTTCAGCGTTTAAAAAAAATCATCCCCCAAAGGTGTAAAATAGGGGATGAGAGTTTAAAAATTCACATGTAACATTGAAATTTTTGTCTACCTCTTACATAAAAATTTAGTCTCTATTTCATTGATATTGGTTTACTTGGTCAAAAGCTATTAATTACTATTTAAAGTCACAAAATAACTTGGCTAATATGTAGGTATTACATGGTCAACGGCGGCGCTAGTGTGTTTCAAATTAATGGTGATTTTAAGATTATTATTTATAATTTTTAAGTTAGACTAGACATTTAGGGCCTTTCCACAAAAACTTAGACACTTGTTCAACGAGTTTTATGTCAAATTCCATACAGAAATGTCATGTTTAAAAGGTGTTTAGGCTAAACAACTAATAAACACGGTTTTGTGGTAATAAGGTTAGAATCATAAATACATGTTATATTTATAAAAAAAGTTTATTTGAATTTATTCTTTGTACTGTTACCTTTTCACACCTTAATGGCTGAAAGAATTTGGATGAAAATCATACGGACAGGGCAACCTGGGTTAGGACATACAATACTTTTATCTCGGTAGTATGTTATCACTGAGTTACATAGGCTACCACCGTTACCACCTACCATGTTTGTCTCTGCATCACCCTAAGGTTGACTAGTAGAAAATGCCTATGGCATTAAGTACGCCTCTACATTTCTGTGCTATAATTTATAAAGATATGACTGACTAAGCCTCTGGCGAAAGCTAGTGCTCAATAATAAAGTCTGCACTGAATTCCAAGTTTTCAAATAAATTTAAACCCCGTTTTCAAATCTATATTTTGTACAGTTTTTGGGCTTCTGAGATTTCATTGTTAGTGTAGTATTGTATGTACTGTTCGCCTAGATAATCTGTGTTCAGGAAGATATAGTTTGATAAAATAGTTATGATTGCAGTGTTTTGGGGTCACTACACCATGCTACCCAGAGAGCCTGTTGGAAATGGACAGGAGCGCTATGTGTCTGTTTGGTATCAGGAACTATGGAGTCAGTGTTTCTGGCTATGTGAACCACCCAACAAAAGGTCTTTGCATCTGGTTACAGCAGAGAAGTTTCACTAAACAAACCTGGCCCGGTAAGCAGCATGAGTTTTTTTTTTGTTTCTTTTGCAGCATTAACGTTGTAAACTTTATAAGCAATGACAGTTTAGTTTATTATGATCTTTTTAGTTGCTATCTTATAAAATTTTATTTATGTATTAAGGGGTTTCCCTGTTTTTTTTTTTTCATTGATATTAGCAGTTGCATTATTTGCATTGGCAGTGTCATGTGAGAGTGATTTTATTCATTTGTAATTTTTAAGGCAAGTGGGATTGTTTCGTTAGTGGTGGGCTGGCTGTTGGCTATGGCATTCTGGAGACAACTATAAAAGAGGCGGCCGAGGAGGCCTCTGTTGCAGGGGAACTAGTGAAAAAGCTGGTGCCAGCTGGCTGTGTTAGGTTAGTATCCTAACTTATGTTATAGATGCGAAAGTGAGTTTCGTTTGTTACGCGTTCACGCCAAAACGGCTCAACGGATTAAGATGAAATTTGGCACATGGGTAGACCATGACCTGGAATAGGACATGGGATACTTTTTATCCCGATATTCCCACGGGATCGAGACTTACGCGGGTGAAACCGCGGGGCGCAGCTAGTATAAAATAAAATTGAATACGAAATAAAATACTTCATTATAAATTACTTGCTACTATCAAGAAATCCAGGATGAAAAGTAGCCTATGTCCTTCTCTAAATCTCAGGCTACCTATCTGTCAAATTTCATAACATTCGATTCGGTGGTTTAGGCGTGAAAAGGTAACAGACAGACGGATACTTTTATAATTTTAGTATGGATGTGTAAAATTAATATTTTCTTAGATAGACAGTGCTTGGAGGAGTTACTTATATATCTGTTATTATGATTTCAGTTTCTATTTTGAAAGTGAAAGGGGCTTATTTCCTAACACAGAATATGTATACGATCTTGAGTTGCCACTGGACTTCATGCCCCAGAATGCTGATGGTGAGGTTGAGAATTTTGAATTGTTAACTGCTGAGGAGTGTGTTCAAAGAGCCCTCACGCCCGAGTTCAAGACAACGAGTGCCCCAGTGCTTCTAGACTTCTTGATACGCAGAGGATATATTAATCCCGAAAACGGTGAGTTAATTAGGTTAATATAATATAGACGTTTAGCTATTTTGCACATTGCTTAATGAAACTGACCGGTAAATCAATCAAATTATTTATCATTGTCTAATTAGTCACAACTAAAGCAGCGAATATTTTGACAGCAGATTTAACTGGTCTGATAGATTTTATTTTTTACCCGACTACGGCGAAGAAAAAAGGAGGGTTATGATTTTGACCGGTATGTGTGTAAGTATGTATGTTCATCTGTTCCCTTCTATCTTCTAAACCCCTCATCACAATTTGACAAATGAGGTATCGTTAGAAGCGTCTTGATCGTCCGCTGGTTATATGTGACGTCACATTAAATTAAAATTGGCTTGAACTTTAAAAAAAAAATTGTCTAATCGTACCATGTTGGGTATCAAATGAAAGGGCTTAATGAGCAAATTTCAAATATATATATATTATAACCCCAAAAGAATATAAAAAAATTAAGTAATAAAAACTATAACCCAACTACGACTAAAAAGGTATAAACAAGACACTACAGACAGACAAATTAAAAATCCGGAGTCACACGTAATCTGTTCGATTTATTCCCTAACACGTGTCCCAGTCTTACCAAGGGGTATCGTATTACCCAGTTACTGGGTTGTGGAGGTCAGATAGGCAGTCGCTCCATGTAAAATACTGGTATTCAGCTGCATCCGGTTAGACTGGAAGCCGACCCCAACATGGTTGGGAAAAGGCTAGGTAGATAATGATGATGATGACGTGTGACTCCGGATTTTTAATTTGTCTCTCTGTAGTGTCTTGTTTATACCTTTTTAGTCGTAGTTGGGTTATAGTTTTTATTACTTAATTTTCTTTCAATTGACGATTATAACGTCGTCTGTCGCCCTTAGAGATAAGCTATGAAGTTTGTCTATTACTGACAATTAATGTTTCAGAGCCAAACTACAGAAACTTGGTGGAGCTACTCCATGTTCCTCTGCAGTCCATCTACACCTGGCCGTGCAACTCCGCACTCGTTCCAGTCGCCTCGATGGCCACTAACGGCGATGGCGCCGACCTGCATCTAGCTAACTAAAGTCATCTCAATTACTTTTTAATTCTCACTTATTTTTCTATTTATACTCTTTGTAGAACTTGAGTACTAAAACATGTTTTGTGTATGAAGTTTCTAGTCTTCCTATATTGCAATGTCGAAGAGAAATTATGATAAATGCTTATACTATTTGGGGTTATTAAGCGATAACTGTGTTAGTAGTATGGGGTTTGTAGTAATCAAATAAATATTCATCTTTACATTAAATTAGCTCCCATTCCAGCTGTCAGTAGGTAATTGAATAAGTTGTCATACAGTGAGTTGTAAACTGTTAATAAGTTTATTAGATGCAACTATCATGGTTTTTCTTAGATAGTGTTTAAGTAGGTTTAGACGTTTTCCAGTGATGGCTCAACCATTACCAGTGTTTATTATTTGATAAAATTGTAAATATTTTTTCTAGTTTATTAAAATAAATATTTCAAGGCCTAATCATAATTCATTTCAATTGGCCTCATATTCAATATTATACTTTGGTAAGCTTTGAGTGTTACCTAAGTCTATCTATTTAATTATAATTTGTTTAAATCTTGGCACTTGTGACTAGTATATGCATTGTCGTAATATTTTAGTATACATTGACCAAATCTTGATGTGTTTCGTAATATTTCGTGATGTGTATTATTGAGGACATCATAGTTTAGCTAGGTATGGTTAATTTCTGTGATACTTTACCGATTTGGTATAAGGCAATATTATATATTATCAGTTTGATTTCCTGGTCATCATAATGAGACCAACAGGATCGCATAGATTGAACATTAACTTGTAGCGTGTTCTGAATGCTGGTTCATGAAATGTCTGAACATTACGTATTATTAATATTATTATTTATGTGACTTTTTTATGTAGATTAAATATTTTGTAAAAGTAAATTTATTGAAAGTAATAAAACTACCTATTGAATTAATGTAATATTTATTAATCATATAAATTATAGCATATTTGTATCTAGGTGCTACTTGCAGATGTAGTACGAAAAGTTAAATTGAAATTCGTTAGTCTAGTCATTGTACGTCAGATATGGCGAATATTTAACAGTAATATCATATACGTACTTACTTTAGTGCCTATTTATATATCGGTTCTTTTGTCTTAATATTGAACATACACATTCAGCTGAAATTAATTTGTAACATGGCAGAGTCTATGCTTCCGAGCTTTTAAAATACATTCTTCTAGCATTTGTACTTATCCTTTAAAATCATCATCATCGTTTCAAAGGCTTCCTCCAAGCGTCGCCACATTGACATTGGCATCCAGCGGATTCCTACGGTCTTCACAAATTCATTAGTCCACCTTGTGGACACCTTCCAATGTTGCGCCGGTACGCGGTCGCCAACTCCAGAACCGGATGGCCGATGGAGATTCGGCTCCATCGGCCATCCGTTTTGCGAACAATGTGCCCTGCCCACTGCAAGTTTGGCAGTTCTTCGGGTTATGTCGGTTACCTTGGTTCTCCTGCGAATCTCTTCATATCAGAGTATTGCGCTCCTCCTCTCCATTGCCATCTGGTAAAAGGGTGGAATAATACTTACGTGAGTTTCATTTAAAGAGTTTTTTTTGCTGTTTGTGTATGTCGAAAGTCCCTTCGGCGTAAGCTAATTAATGCTATAATTTACATGAAACATACCAGAAGAGTGATCAGAGTCTGGCAACAGGCTGAAATAACGCTAGAAAGATCAAGCAAGATTATTATTTATTAATTATATTATTCAATAATTATATTGTGGCATATTATATACTCCAATATTTAAATGATAATAGTTAAATTTATAATAAAATTGCCATACTTCCCAATAACTCGTACTTATCACAAATTGAAGATTCGCACTAATGAGATCATGTATTACCGGCACGTACCTAATTAGTAAACGATTAAGAGGCCTTTCAAGTGTTTGTATAGCATTTGAAAATAATGTAGACAGATTAGAAGAGACTGAATGTTGATTTCGTATTTGTCTTTTTTACAGTAAGCGATATACAGCAGGACTTTGTTTAGAGGTATTAAGTATTCGCAAATGTTAGAAAGGAGTAGATGTTTGTAGTGATTGACAAGTTAATATTGGGTAAATGCTAGTGATATTCAGTTGTCATTACATTTTATACATTTTTATAAATCCGCTATTGGCGAAAGATTTTGTATCGATATTATGTAATACATACTTAAATTATGAATGTAATCGTTTATATTTGCGATAGTAATAAATTAGCGTTTTCCTGAAAAATAAAGTTTTGAAACATAAAAAACTTTTAATTTATAAGTATCAAGTTAAGGGATAGTAAATATAACTTTAATATAAAATTATCAAGTTATTGGATAATTTCACCTTGTTAGCCTGATACGATTCTTATATTTTATTTGTGACCAACAACCCCCACAACGTGACTATAAAAGTACCTAAAGAAAATGTTTCATTTCAAATGTTAACGTAGACTTGTTGCACAACCTCTGAATAGGCACTATCATAGACTACTACATATAGGCACTATGTTTAGCAGAAATGGAACAGAAGCCGTTGCGTGAAATCACTACACTCATATCCACAACTTGACGCTCTGGTTTCACAACAAACATTTCACAAAACACTTGTTCACGGCACAGCTAGCCGGCCGGCAATATACGTGACTTTGCAGCGAACAAGTGCACTAGCACAAGCTGTGCAATAGCACAGCATAAACTTCATTTCATGCATTTTGTCTTTTTAGGCCCGGTATCCACCAAAGCGGAGAGGAGATGCGCTGCGAAGCTGGCAGGTTATTTCCACCAAAGCGGAGAGGAGATGTGAGCTTTGTGTAGCAGAGATGTGAGCTGTGAGAGAGCCATTAAATCAAATGACGCTTCCGGGTGTGCGAGGCGTGCGGAGAAGGCAGCGGGGTGCGTGCTCCGCCTGGACGCCCGACTAGACACTTCTCCGCTCTGCCGCGCCGATTGCTCGCTCGCCGCACAAAATTCTATAGAAAAAACCGGCAAAGTGCATGTCGAACCACGCACAACGAAGGGTTCCGTAGCTGGGATGAATTTATCCAACAAACTTAACATTGTTGTTGAAAAACTTTGTATGGGAGAACAAGTTGACTTGACTCGTTGACTTTAATAACAAAGACAAACTCCGCCTTCGGGAACCGTTGTATGGATGACGGTGACTATCTAGTAGAAAATCTAAACACCGCGATTCACAAAATCGCGTCATTTGCATAACGCCATCTATCGAGCAAACTGGTAAACTAAAGCGTAGTTGTAATCCTAACTTCCTAACTAATTTTATAAATGCGAAAGTGAGTCTGTTTGCTTGTTACGCTTTCACGCTAAAATGGCCGAACGGATTTATATGAAATTTGGCACATGGGTAGACCATGACCTGGAATAGGACACAGGATACTTTTTATCCCGAAATTCGCACGGGATCGAGACTTATGCGGGAGAAACCGCGGGCGCAGCTTGTAACTTAATAAAGACTACATGACATGTACGATGTACCTCAAGATACGGACTATGACTATTATTTCCAATCCCTTAAATCTCTTGAAAAGAGTCGCACAACATTTATTTCAAGAACAAACTTAACATTGTAGTTGAAAAACTGGTTCTCCGATACAGAATGTATGGGAGAACATGTTTTTGCAACTGCAAATTAAAGTTGGTCGATTATTACTCGGTAACTGGTGGAGCCTTCGTAGCGGTGATAGTTTTCCTTTTAATTTCGTTATATATACTACTGCCGTGAATTTTTTGACATTTCCAAATCCAACCATTTAGCTGGCAGGGAGGGGGGGACACAACAAAAATTTGCAGCTAACGGATCCCTGAATACAAAAATGGTTTTCAAAAACTCCCATTATTTTTAAACGACCTTTCCAACGATACCCCACACCATGGGATTGACGAGAAAAAAAAAACAAACTCACTTTAAATGTAGGGCCTGAGGTACCCTAAAAATATTTTTTCAAATTATTTTTACCACTTTTTCGGCGGGGTTTATATGTATATCCATACCAAATTACAGCTTTCTAGTACCAACGGTCTTTGAGCTAAGCCGCGGACAGACACACGGATATGGCGAAACTATAAGGGTTCCTTGTTGACTACGGAACCCTAAAAATGAGACATCTCTCCTCTCAGCTTGATCCATTTCCACCCAAGCTAAGCGGAGAAGAGATGTGGAAATAATGAAATCGGATTGGTTTATTCAAACGCGTCTCTCCGCTTTGTTGGATACCGGCCTTACTGGGTCATTACTCTAATAGGGTATTTAATGAATTACTGCCTCCAATACAAGTAGAACTTTATTTCAAATACGTTTATATCGACACAATTGCTATGAATACAGGTGTATTAAAAATACGAATTAACGTATGATTAGTAAAGAATTAACAATATTACAACAAAAAGTTTATCGTCGCTGTAGACGAACTGTAGTCTAAAAAGGACAACTTATACTATAAAGCAACAAATACTTCAACAAACATTGGTTATTGTGGTTATGCTGACATTATGCAATGCCTGTTTTTACAAATATTGGTTTTAAAATGTATTTATTATGTTTGTCAGCAACTATTTCAATCGTAAATAAACATAAATCTGAGGTGATTTAAAGTTATTGACATAATTCAAAATTCTTAAGTGAACAAGCTGGCTGCGACATGCAACCAAAGCGACTAGCTATCGCTAGTAGTCATCTCCGCGTGATATAATTTCTTTGCATGTAGGTCTTAGAAGGATTGTGTGCTCGAACTGTGCCGTATAGCAGCCCTTGATGTCGCACAGCGGAGGGTAGGCGTCCACTACGCCTTTGTCGCACAAGTCCTTGAGCGCCATGGCATAACGAGAAGCGCCCGCGCGTTCAAGCCACCGCTTGCAAAATGCGAGAGTTCCGAAATTTTTGTTGATTAAGTTCAGCAGTTGTTTTGATGACTGCAGTCTGAAATTTACCCATTTTTTGTTGATTATTAGAAACGAGATAAGAATGCAGAATAAAAAAAAAAAAAACAATTTTAATGTTTAAAATGAACACATAATTACCTCAGCGGAACAAATTGTTGGTCGAAGTTTTTCATATAATGAGAGCATTCCATATCGTCATGAACTTGGCCACGTCCGGTTGAACCAAATGTTTCAATAGCATAAAACTCATTTTCTTCCATGCGTGTTGTTTCTCCGCCCTTCACAATAGGAACCGTTTTTCCAGCGTGGATCCCTAAAGGCAAGAGGTTTATCATTAGAGTCTATTTTAACTTATTAAATTAATATTTGAAACTAGCTGTTGCCCGCGACTTCGTCTGCGATCCAGGATGAAAAGTAGTCTATGTCCTTTTACAGGTCTTGGTCTACCCATATGTCAAATTTCATCCAAATCCGTTCAGCCGTTTTAGCGTGAAAGCGTAACAAAACACAGAAAAACTCACTTTCACATTTATAATATTAGTTAGGATGCGAAAGTGAGTTTGTTTGTTTGTTACGACTTCCAAGCGAACGAAGTTGCGGGCAGAAGCTAAAAGCATCAAATGTATGAGTAATAATATACATAATTGGTGTGATACTTACTGTAGGGTCCAATAGAATGTCCATTGAGGTTGCGTATAGGTTTCACCTGATACACTTGACCATCAATTTCTACTTCATGTGATTCCATAACCTGGAAAAAGATAAATTGTTTGTAGCATTGTGATTAGAAATTACACAAGGTTAAATTAAATTAGCTGGTTATACTTCAGACACGTGATTTGTAATGAAATATTTTTCTTAACTCATTTCAAGTAACTATATTACCAGGCCTATGTCCAGCAGTAGACTGATGCTGTAGGCTGATGATGATGATGAAACTACCTGCGGCCCTAATCCATAGTTAATGTATATACACCCCTTTGCAAAAAAACCGGGCGGTTTTTTTGTTTTTACATTGTTGGTAATCCTTTAGTTGTAAAGAGGTTTTAATAGCCAAACTATGTTACTGGCACTTATTAACCCTTTGACCGCCAATGACGCTTTAAAGCGTTAATTACGATTTCACTCCAGACGCCGACGACTCTTTAAAGCGTCAATTTTTAGCCTTATGTTTGACATTAAAATACACAGTAATAAACACTATTTTACGTAGTTTTAGCAACAGATCACGCTTAAACATAGACTAGGCCTTTATTCTTAATGCATAAAAATCTACAAAAATCCATATTTTAAGCAAAAAATGATATGAAAACCAAAGACTACAATTTGAGTTTTAAAGCATTACACTGATCGCCATTGACGACTTAAATCGTCACGTAGTGACGTGGCCATTCGCACAAAAATACAAATATAGGAGGTAGATGTAAAATAAAAATCCCCACTTAACAGGTGGAGATTTTTATCTCCACCTCATTTCTTGAATGTTTCCACAAACAACGGTTAACTTCTTAATTGAATTGGTGCGTGTGTGCATTTTTAAATATGGAAAAAAATAGAGGTAAGTTGTTTTAATCATATTTTAGATATACCTAAGTACGTAATTGTCTAATGGATTCATAGGTAATAGACTATGAACATTGTTTTTACTTATGGAGCATGTATCGTCCAAGTGCAGTATTTTATCCCTTTATACTTCTTTCTGTCTTGTGTTAGAATGGGCCATTCTTTTAAAGAGGTATCAAGGTCATTCAGCGATTCTTTATTTTATACTGTGGGAACCAAATAGATGTAATTTTATCTATAATTCATTTCTCGCTTACTTTTTTTCAGATTTAAAAAGATCGAGGGGATGGACGGCCTCGCCAAATATTCTTGAGGCCGATACTCAAGATCTTTATGAAGCATCAGTTGCAACTAAGCAGGCGGCAACAAATAATTCTAAATGTAAAGATTGTGAAAAATACAATTCAAGCGACAACCGAAATGAGCATTTTTCTCAATTATTATGTGAAGAATTTAGGTATATACAACCTTGCGTATATATATACCTATACGTACCAGTTGTTTTATTAAAATTTTAAAATTTTTAGATGAAGCTAAACATAATCACTGTCATGAAATAGATATAATAAATACACAACAATAATAGATTATGTGTATTTGATTGTCATGGTACAAAATAAAAACGAGTCAAATTTGTATTTTATTTATTTTTAAGAATTACTTAACAAATAACTCTGAATATATATACTTGCCATATTTAACAAGTGTTATAGTAGATAATTGAAATGTCATTTTACTAGAATGTGGGTAAGTAAAAATAAACATCGATATATCTACCGTACCACACTATTTCATGCATATTTATCCATATCGCGGACGCCAAAGACGCTTTAAGTTGTCCGCTAGTGACGTCATAAACGCTTGCCTCGTTCTTATTAATGTGGGGACATGTCGGTAGAGTGAAATAAAATCTACCTTCAAAGGAAATTATAATATTTATTTATTATTATTTTAAGGTAAATTTTATTTAAGTCTACCGACATGTCCGCTTTCCAACACAAGTTTCGTTTCGACGTACCAATTGCTAATTGGCATCCACACGATTTGTTTTACTATTTTGAAAAAGAAAATGGACAGTGAAGAACTTATTCGCATTTTGGAAGGCGTAGACGACAACGAGGTCGTGTACTTAAATTCATCTGACAGCGAAATAGAAAGTGAGATAGAGGTAAAATATTTATTTCCTATTTAATAAAAAAATGTGTAAAGGCTGAAATAATGGTAGACATAAGCACCGTGACAGTTATTATTTTTTTTGTATTTTAGGAGCAATTAATAGAAGAAAGTCAGGGTAGTTCGAGCTCTGAAACTCAGTTCCAATGGACGGGACTTCCGAACTCGATGGATATTCAGGCATTTAACGACTTTAGTAGTGGTATTTTACCATCGTTACAATTATCACCATCATCAAGCGAACTTGAATATTTTGAGAAATTCGTGGATGAATCATTAGATTCTAAAATTGTTTATGATACAAATCGATATCATCGACACTTTGTTTTAAATACTGATTTAAGAAATCACTCAAGGTTACAGGCGTGGCAAGATGTTACGATACCAGATATTTATATATTTCTGGCTGTTACAATGTTAATGTCTAGGAATAGCCGTTTAAGTATCGAAGAACATTGGTCGACTAATCCATTATTAAACTCACCTATTTTCACAACTCTTATGAGTAGAAATCGATATACTACTTTGTTGGGCATGCTACATTTTTCTGAACCAGGGCCGAAGCAGACGAGGGATAGCATCTTACATAAAATAAAAGGCATAGTTGATGATGCGCGACGTAAATTTCAAGATTACTTTATACCGTACCAAAAGTTATGTATTGACGAAAGCATGGTTCCGTTCAAAGGAAGGTTATTAATTAAACAGTACCTTCCAAATAAAAGAAATCGTTTCGGAATAAAGCTTTTTTTTATGTGATGTCAGTACTAAAATTATTTTAGATTTTATAATTTACACGAGTACTGAGACTGAAATAGTGCGAAATACTGATTTAGGCATAAGTGGATCTGTTGTTACTACTTTAATACAACAATACTACTTTACTAACAGAAAAATATATATGGATAACTGGTATAGCAGTCCTAAATTATTTAATTATTTGAAGTGTCACGGTATAGGTGCTTGTGGAACAGTGAGAAAAAATAGAAAAGCAATGCCAGTGTTTAAAAAATTGAAGAAAGGAGAAAGAGACGCAAAATATACTTCCAATATAATGGCTTTAAAATGGCATGATAAAAAAGATGTGCATATGTTGAGTACATTCCATGAGGATAAATTAGGGCCAAGTGAAAAAATCGACAGGTCAACCGGTCTGCCAGTAATGAAACCTGAATGTATTTTAGACTATAACAAAAATATGGGTATAGTCGACACGAACGATATGATGCTAAGTTCAATTCACTGCATGAGAAAAACAGTGAAGTGGTATAAAAAGCTTTTCTTTCACATAATCGACATGCATTTGCTCAATTCCTTCTACTATTGCAAAGTGTTAAAAAATGACAGTAAATTGCACTACCACAATTTTCAGTTATCAGTAATTAATCAGATCGTTGTCAAATACGCGGGTGACAGGTCACTTCCCATGACTACCCGTGCATTTGACAATCCGGCTCGTATATTAGGTGACAATACTGCTAAACATATGCCAGCGTATCTTCCACAGCAAAAAAAACTACGCTGCAAATTATGCGCTCATGTGTATTGTAAAAGGCGTGACTCGCGATTTTGGTGTGAAGAGTGCAAAATACCACTTTGCGTAACCTGCTTCCGCCCTTATCATGAAAATAAAAAATAATACAAGTTTTTAAGTCAGTTTTTGATATTTTTGAAGTAACCTTACAATTTAACGTCATGTACCTATAACCTGTATCAATATGGTGATTATGTATAATCCAATTATGTATGTTACATTGAGGGTAAGTAATAATTCAATAAATTCATTAACAACATTGAAAGTTATTTTATTTAATTTTATTCCTACAACATAAAACATTATTATTAAATTATAATATCGATAACAGTTACGAACAACACTATTAATTTGATG
Source organism: Lithophane leautieri (assembly GCA_949152455.1). Lineage (NCBI taxonomy): Eukaryota > Metazoa > Arthropoda > Insecta > Lepidoptera > Noctuidae > Lithophane > Lithophane leautieri. The sequence goes on along the minus strand of OX424463.1, from coordinate 11,517,527 downwards.
AAAATGTGTTGAAACTACAATTTGGTGTCGCCGTTGACGTCTTAGGGCGTCGACTAGTTGCGTCAAATTTCTGAATTGTATATTGTATTTGGGAAGCAAAAATTGATATTGTATTGTGTCCAGTCTTAATTTTATGGCGTAATTAGCTGTCTGTTATATTCTAATACGTTTTTAATGCATAATTTTAACGTTATGTATAGTTTAATCATAAATAAACTCAATATATCACGTTTTGCAATAATTATATCGTAAGAAGGGGGCACATCACTACAGTATCATGCGAGAAATTATAGCAAAAATAGGCGTGGCGCTGGTGGTCAGGTTTTTAAGATTGAGCGTGGCGGTCAAAGGGTTAAAGAGTCTGGGTATGAACAAAAAGTTAATTCCAAATTTGAAACTTTTGTTTAAAACAATAATAATCTCTTGTTCAGTTTGTGACTTAGACTTTTTGCGGGTTTGCGGTTAAAAGGTTATCCTGGCAACTAAAACTAACTTCTCGTTATTTTTAGTAGAATAATTTATGTTTGTCGCTTATTCCAGCCTTATTGTGACTTCAAAACAGATATCTTTGTGTCAATTGTAATGGCAGAAAAAGCAGTAAGAGCTAGTAAAATTGTAGCGCTGCTGGAAGAGGGGTGTAGCCAAAAACGATATTCTTATTGATAATAAGAAATTACTAGTCATTTATGCTAATGACAGTAAAAATATTATTATTATCCATAGACAAGCCAATGACTGTTAAGGTGCCCATTTTTTTTGCAAAAGGGTGTATTTTTATCGACTTTTGATATTGTTAGTATAATTTGACCTTGTTGAACTAGTTTTCAAAGAGCTAACATAATCATCATAAATCATATCATCATAGCATCTAAATATATGTTTTGGTATATTTGATTGCTGTTATCATAATCCTTACTTTAAAATTATAAATGCGAAAGTGAGTTTGTTTATTTGTTTGTTTGTTACGCTTTCACAATAAAACGGCTGAACAGATTTGGATGACATTTGGTACATGGGCAGACAATGACCTGGGTTAGGACTTAGGATACTTTTTATTCAGATATTCCCACTGGATCCAGACTTATGCGAAACCGCGAGGCGCAGCTAATATTATCATAATGTAGGGAAGGTCTTTTAGGAATGTGATAGATACCTCTTGTACGGCAGCACCGATGTCACACAGCCGGACATCGACCCCGGAAGCCTTGATCCCGGCCTCAGTGGCTTCCTGCACTCCTTTGACCAGAGGATCGTAACGTGGGTTGAAGCTCAAAGTGAACGCACAGTCGATGATGCGCCCATTGATGTGAGTACCAAAGTCTATCTTCACGACATCGTCATATTCCAGGACTGTCGTGTCACCTATATTAAAACATCAAAATTGTTAGGAAATTATTATGCACAAGGTGGTTGAGATTTAACTTATAGAAACTAGGAAGTTACTGAGGCATTAGTCACTTTGGAACTTGTTTAATTATTTATTTAAAAACGTTGCTTAAAGTTAAGTAATGATTAGCAACTGTTTAAGCATACATATTTGATGTTTGAATGTCACTTAACTATAAGCAAAGTTTATAAATAAACCCCTCAAATTTTAAAGTCCAGGATTAATATTAGATGATAATAAAGTCAGCTTTTTATTTTTTATTCATAAAGCTTGGCTAGTAAAACCAGTAGGTTCCTTACCAGTATTTGGGGTGTAATGAGCAGCACATTGATTACGGCTGCAGCCAGTGGGGAAAGCCAGCCCCGCCTTAAGTCCATCTTCACCAATAAGACGTCTTGCAGTTGATTCCAGTTCTTCACAGATTTGAATCATAGTCATGCCTGGTTTGATCCAGTCACGCATGTATTTACGTGTCTGTAATTACAATTGTTATGCAGATGGGTCAAATTATTTGTTTTGCAATAAAATTGAATGAAGACCAAGGACAATGCAATGAAACATTGACATTGTGATTTATTTACTGTTTGGCACTAAATTCTTTAATAGACACATGAAAAAGGTAACAAAATTAATGTGGCAGTAAAAAGAAATAATAAAATTTACTTTGGCTTTCTCCTAAGTATTTCTTATTTGAATAGTAATTAGTGTAAAAGCATTCAATAATTTACTTGTCTGTGTGCTTCAGCGGCATGTCTTATTTCCTGATAGATGTCCTGGTGCAGTCTATCCAAAGCCCTCTTCTCTTCGCTGGAAAAGCGCTGCTTAGCTGTTCTTTCATCAATTCCTTCAGCTGGACCATGCTCTGCAATCTCACCCTCAGGGAAGTTTCCTAAACAATTAATTTGGAATGTCAGCAGAGTTGTTAACTTTATTGAGCCTACTCAATACCTATTGTTGCGCATTATTTCTCATGTCTTGTGTATATGTTTTGTTGGAGATCAAAAATTAATAATAAAAAAAGGCTTATTCATTAACATGTAGTAACATGTTTATTAAAAGATGTGGACTAGTAAAGAATGTGATGAGGTCATCTCTTTCTTTATGTGAAATGTTTTTTTTTTGTTTGCTTTGTAGATGATTATTGTTGTTGCTATAGGTAATGTTTTCATATAAAATTTATACATTGAGAATAAGATAAGATATAGAGCTGCTTGGACATTGTCTTCAGAAATATGATATATATATTTTTTCTTTATATTTTTAGTATAATAACATACCATCAGGATACAGCTCGGCAATGGGGATGGTTGGTGGATTAGTCTGCTCCTTAGATGGACCTTTGCCAGATTTGCTTTTATTCTTTTTTTTCTTCTTCTTCTTCTCATCTCCCTCTGCACTTCCATCTTCAAGAGCTGTTTCAATTTTTTCTGAAGCATTTGTCACTTCAGTTGTTTCATTTTCAGCATTTGCTCCATTTTCTAAAGGATAAAACAGAACTTGAAATAATTATGCAGTAATTAGAGACTCGATGTTGTTTAGTTGTTTTTGTTAGCTGTTGGTCTGTTTCTGCCGCACCTGCATTGTTACACATAAATTAGCACATTAAATAATACATTATGCACAGATGTGACGAATTTTGAATATGTTGAGTCATGGCATTGTTAATGACATTAGCCCTTAAGCAATAGATCAGGTGTCTGTTTTTTGTTAACCGCATTGGCTACAGAAGTGCTGTCTCATTCTATGTGCTGCACGCGCCGAGTAAGAACAACAAAGTATCGCAGCAGCTTCTACCTCCATTTTGAATGTGGTTAATGCACTAACTTGGAGCTGAACCTCATTAATGTAACCACTCCTTAAACATGCAAAATTTTAACACCATAAGCGCAGTGTGTATCAGATGTTAGCATTGATGCAGGTGTAGGAGCATTAGACAACCAAAACAAAATATCAATATCATAGCTGAGATTACTAGTTGGAATGGACAATAAATTTATGTAAATCAAGTCAAGCATTAGCTTGACTTGACCTATAGGATTCTTGTGATTCATAATATAAAAAATACCAACTTAAAATGTATGCTAAGTACTTACCATGTCAAAAGTGATAAATCATTAGTGTGCATTTTATCATTCGTTAATATTCACAGTACATTGTTTCAATACGAATGTCTATGATAATAACTAAAGTTTAAGTAAGCCAATACAAACTAATTAGGTAAAAACGGCGCAATATTATCAGCGTAGGCGCCTCGTTACTATGCGGTCTAAAGATATAAATAGACATTTAGAGGGTAATGTACGTTCGCAAGCGATGAATATGTTTGAATTAATATGAATATTACTCGCTCTAACCTGTCTTCTTCTTCTTTTTTTTCTTTTTCTTCTTCTTAGCGGGATCTTTAGTTTCACCCTCTTCCACTGCATCTAGTTCCTCTTCCTCACAGTTTTCAACATCATCATTTGTAATTAATTCCTCATCCTTTTTCAAGGCGGCCATTGCAACTGTTGTAGGATTCGAAAACAAAACTAAGATTGTAAAGTGGGCACAAAATTTCCATGCGACTGTAACTACTTTTAGCGGTTTTAACCTCTCGACTCTCTTCTGTTTCACAAACTAAAGATAGACATTTTGATGGTGACAGCAGGATAGCATATCGTTATTTACCCTATTTATGAAAGAGACAAAAGTAGAAACCATGCTATTTTTACGTGTTACCCGAAGAAATAAACACTGACACGAATTGTTGGAACAGATTATAAAATAGTATAATATAATATTTCCACAGATTAGATAAAAAATAAAGGAAGTTCCACATTTAGCAGACAGTCCTAGGCGAGTCCAGCATCGTCTCGCGGAGAACTGTACCGTGATTGAGCCGTAATATCCTCTATGGATTGAGCTATGTGTACAATATTTTTTTTGGGTATGCCAGTTTTGTATTTCGCTTAACAAAATATACTGGATATTCTGTAGCAGGAGCGATAGAAGTAAAAGATACAACAATAGAAAAAATATACAATCTCAAAACTATTTGGAAGCAATAGGTACCTACCTTCTATCTTAGAATAGGTTCTCGCAGCACATCTTTTAGAAAATTTCAGCACAATAACGTGGTCGATATTTCTGTCTATAGTAATAAGGTATTCGCAGCATTAGCGTCTCATAATTTTGAAGTTATTTCTAATAGTGTTTAATGGGTTATATAGTTAAATATCGTGTTAAGAATTTTTGCCAGTACACGCAAAATAGCATGTTACGTCGATTGGCATTAAAAACAAAAATCGAAAAAAAGGTATTAAGAGTTATTGGTACCTAGTCCGTCGTCGAAATGTAGTTTATGCTACATACCTAAAGTTTGTTTTCTAGTATTATTTTTCCTTTTGAAACGTAATAGTTAATATTGAAACCCTACACCGTATGTCTAAACACTATTAGCGTAGCGACGAAAAAAATACAGGTTTGTAATTTCGCACATTCGTATACTTTACTTTTACTTATGTATAGTAGACAACCATCAAGTTACATATCTCCGGCCCAAATTATAACATACAAAAAGGTGTCAAACAAGGCGATCCACTCTCACCTAAGCTATTCACAAGCGCACTGCAAGAGATTTTTAACAAGTTGCCGGATTCGTGGCAGGCACGAGGCATAAATGTTAGCGGCCACCAACTAACAAACCTCCGCTTTGCTGATGATATTGTGCTATTCTCCGCATCACCTTCAGAACTCGAGGAAATGCTCCAAGATCTGAGCACAGCAAGTCTTGAGGTTGGACCTTCAATGAACACATCCAAAACGCAGGTCATGACTAACAGCACAAAACGTAGAGTTGAGGTAGACGGGTTGCAATATGTCGATGAGTACACATATTTTGGCCTATAGTGTCTTTCAAGAACAGGCAAGATAAAGAAATCGAAAAACGAGTTCAAAATGCTTGGAAGACCTACCTACTGGGCCCTTAAAGAACATATGAAAGGAAATCTCCCATATAATTGAAAAGAAAACTCATCGATATGTGCATACTGCCCGTCCTTACCTATGGTGCACAAAGTTGGTCACTTACTGAACAAAAGAAGTCCAAACTTAAGATTTGCCAGCGAGCAATGGAGCGCACCATATTAGGTGTCAAGCGAACAGACCGCGTTAGAAACACCACCCTGCGCTCCATAACTCAAGTAGCGGATATTGGAGAAAAAACACCCAGGCTGAAGTGGGAGTGGGCCGGCCACGTCAAACGAATGCACCCGGAGAGATGGGCAAAGATCGTCACTCACTGGACGCCTGAAGGAGGACATCGCCGTCGAGGTAGACCGCGGCGAAGGTGGTGTGACGATCTAATCATGTTTGCGGGGCCAACATGGCCAGAAATCGCACAAAATAGAGAGATTTGGAAGGAAAAAGGGGAGGCCTTTACCCAGCAGAGGGACACACTATAGGCTAAGGAAAAAAAAAATTTTGTAGGCAGACACAAACGTGTGTGTGCGTTCCGCATTCGCGTTACGTTCGCAGCAACACAAGGTTTGTGATTTCCAGTAGTCAACGTGAGTCTCAATAGGACTCACGTTCTATAAAAGGCAAGCCTTTTTCCATCAACCGTCACAATAACTGACTCAGGTCTGCTAGTGCGAAATCATCATTCTTATCCTACTGCTACTGAGAAATGCAATGCCTAATGAAAAAACTCAACAAAAGTTGCTCGACCTGGGAATGAAATCCCATTATCTTGTGCTGAAAGTGGCTGCAGTTTATTTTAAAATGTTAATTTTAACAAGAGTGTTTTTATGGGTAAATTCCGATCCATAGGAGTTAAGGGGAAACTGTTTTAGAAACCATTCTCCAACTCTTTTGATGAAAAGAATTTTGGCATACCTACTTAGTATTTTGGTCCAATGCGAGTTGACACTAATTTGTAAAATTGACACTTTATTTGCGATATGTACTGACCGACTCAGTTTCATTCATACATTCCATTTCATTGCACTGGAAGAAAAAAATGTGACAGGTGGGTCATAAATTAGATACTATTGGAGCAAAAATGAGCTTTTTTTTAATGTGTATAAGAACTGTTTGGAATTTTTCGGGGTAATCTCTGTCCACATTATTCGTAACATGTTGCTACGTTATTGGGAAAGTTGATGGCGTCTACTAAGACGCACTACCAGCCTATCGCAACTGAAAGCTGTGTACACATCAAGCTCTACATTTTCAGTTTATGCTGATCTCGCATTGTATATGATTTCTGTACAATGCGAGGTCAGCTTATACTGGAAATGTATAGCTTGATGTGTAGCCGTGTGTACACAGCTTTCGGTTGCGATAGGCTGGTAGTGGTAGGTACCGTGGTTCATAGTAGAAAATAAAACGAGTATAGAGTTTTCTCCCATATCTTTTTATTCTAAATACATTAATATTCTTTAATTCAACTCAAATATTCATTTAAACTATTACAAGCTATTTTTTTATTTTAAACATAAATAATAAGTAATGCAAATGTCCAGCATTGCACACTTTTAACTCGGTATTAATATTTAACTAGGTATTATCCAATCTTAGCGATAGTTCTCCATAGTGACAAAACATATACACAACACTGAAAACCTTTGGTGAAATCAAGTATGACTATTGAATAATAACATGTCCGACGCGCTACAACATCTCTCGTCACTTTGTTCATCCCTATCAGAAGTTCTTTGGTAGTAGAATCACGAGTCACTTAGCACAGCACATAACAAGGGTTTCATAGCACATCCGACATGTCATAGTAGTTATATTAGGTATATACCATTTTATTGCATTAGGTAGGCAATTAGATAAATCCATTGCAATAAGACAAGACAACGAGTACATCATCTAGATACCTATACATTCTGCGCAATTATCCTGTTTATTGTACAGTTATTACAAAAGTAGTGATTATGACAATTCGGTAAAGGTACATGCAAATGCTCACATTATGTGAATGACCAAAGATTGGGTACGTACGATTTACACAGATCTACTGCAGTACGAATATCATATTCAACACAATTAGTTACAAATACGTATGTTTTAATTAGAAAATTAATGATTCTAAGCGTAATGTTTCTATTTTATAACACACAAGTAGTTAAGCGTATCCAATTTTTTATGTAGTAGGTATGTATATATACGTTGACGCAGGTACCAAATATCTAAACTATGCAGTTTTAAAATCAGACACTTCGAAGATAGGCGATGCACACATGCTCGTAGTATTTGATCGCCGATAAAATCTTACTTTATCTACGAAAATAATGTACATTGGACCTTCCTTCTTGATGCTGATGAATGACAGAAATGATGACTTAGAAAATACTTTTCATAATAATACTAGGGGACATTATGATAGAAATACAAAACAAGTGAAGTGCGAGGAACTAAAATCATTTAATCAGTTTAAAACAAAATATCTTTTGAGTACATGAAGGAATAGAGACCAGCTCTTAAAAATCGTCCATTAAAAATAAAAAAGATGGATGATGAAATGCAAAAATAATACAGGTTCATTAAGTATTACACCCTCCTTATATTATTGTAAATGTACCTACACGAAGTTTATATACGAGTATGTATAGCTGAATGCTCAAGTGGCTATGTGCATGCTAATTGATATAACATTGACACAAACATGAAAAGGTCGCAACCGACGAACATGAAACTGGATAAAAACTAGATTTTCCATCCAATGTACAATTTTCAGACATCTACTTATTTATATTACATCTTTTACACAGTGGTTGTTATATATATTTAAAAAGTATCAGTTACGCTCTTTTCCTTACAAGAAAAATCTATGTAGGTACACAAATATTGTTATACATAGTTGAAATCAGATCTGCACAGCGATTCTGATATTGTTTGATATGATTATACAGTTAAAGGAGCATATTTGGCATGAAATGGATGAAGTAGAAACAGTTGTGCGAAGTGTTTCAGAACTACCGACTACTATTGCAAGACCCGGCCCGCGCGCCGATTAGTTTGGACTTAATACAGCAAATATAGATATTTGAATCCACTCAAAATAAAACTTAGTCGCAAACCACTCATTTGTTAGTACTTAACAATTTAATCAAACACTTCAAGCCGTTAGTTGCGTACACGAAAACTTTAAGATTCATGACTAATTTTTTTGTTTTGTATTTGGGTAAAGAGAACTAGAATAAAATACGTAACATTACAAAAATAATAATACATTACTCTAAAGAGAAAAGTAAACGGATCGCCAGCGATCCTCCATAAGTAATGAGGTGCATTTAGGTTCACAAAAATCAAGTAAAGCTTTCTAATAGGATGAATTTGGTAAAGTGTCTTTTTGACCCCCGACCAAATACGAAGAGAGATCTTAAGTATGAATTCGACCTTCCTATAATACCGATTATCGCCACCTGGTCCTTGCCAGGGCTACTATTACACGATACAATGACTACGATACAAAGTGTTGCCAGTGCAGGTTCGGTAACATGCATCGGTTCGGCCGGGAGCTGTCGCAGTCTCGGCTACTATCGCAGTAAGAGGCTGGCCGAATATTATATATTCAGAAAAGACACAACAACAACTCCGAAAGGCAATTTTTAAAATTTACCTTAAAATAGATTTTATATTTAGGATATTTATCATGTTTAATATATTTTGGTGAATAACATCATTATCGCAAACCCGTATTAAATATGAGAAACGTGGATGATATGACAATATAAATTACCCTTTCATACCAATTAATAAGCGTTTTCAATGTCCTTACTTAGTCGAGCCGATATATATTATGCGGCATCGACGACTATAACTACTTACACGACTCATTAAGAACCGAATACTAACTACTTACAGGGATTATCGAACGTCTCCGTGAACGAAAGAACATTTCATATATCTTTGGTTAGACAAAACGAAACAATAGTAAAAATACTAGACAATCGAACGTTACAGTCATTGGAGGGACATAATTATTTAGTCGTTAGGTATTTTTCTAAACAACATTGCGTTATAATCACATAAAAATAATCATGATCGAAATGTGACGATGCATCGGGATCGTTCCATTTCGAGGGTAAGCGTCAACAAGTATTACTATTATCAACAAGACTCGCCCCGGCCCGGCCGGCGCCGTGCTACTGCCAGAGCTTCCACCACACTTGCATCTTCTCAGTGAGTTTCTTGCAGATTCCCAGTAGTTTCCGTCACATTCCGCCATCACCCTCACCCTCGCAGTCCTCTGAGCCCTCACCCTCCTCTAACGTCACCTGTTAACAAAACACATCATCATTAGTATCCTGTACTTCTTCTCCTTTATTATTAGGTTAAATGAGAAACAAAATTATAATTAAAATGATTTTTTGAAATATTGAAAGTTTTGGTGGCAAGATTGAATATTATTATAGATAATTAACATAAGATAGTTCAACTTACTTGAAAGCGTATTTGTTCGGGGCGGTCATCATCGGGCAGTGAGTGCTGAATGGGCGCTGGCGGCGGTGACGGAGGGATCATGCTTTGATAATAGTCACGGTTCTCCTCTAGAGTGTCTAATATGTCCTGAGCGTCTGGATGTACGAGATCCGCCCATGTCTCCCACAGCGGGTGGACAATGTAGTCGATAAATCCAACTTGAGATTTTTCTATCGTCGCATTATGCCTATCGCACATTGGACTTATATCCATTCCCTGTTCTCTCTCGCGGTCTCCTTGTTGGAAGAATTCTTCCATAAGCAACGCTACCCATCGCTTGTAGAGTGGTAGCGGTTTAGTGGGATTACTCAGATCGGCACAATGAACGAGATTCTCCAACACTTGTATTCTGTCTGTATAATTGTCTAGTAATAGCACGCCACTTCCAGCTACCTTCTTAGTTTCCACCATTGTTTTCAGGTCTGCTAGTAGACTCATGTGTTTTGACATGTCTGTGGAGAGAACCATATCTATAACCATCTTTCTTAGCGTCTGCCTCTGTTTTTTTTGAAGGTTAATGAATATGTCGCACCCTTCATTCTGGAGAAGCTTGAACGCTACGGCAAGATGGTGGTTCTCTAAAACTGACTCGTCATTGTACATCAGAGCAAGCTCTGAGCTTGAGTTGACGAGGAACTGGTTGGTGAGGCCGGGGTGGTCGACGTCGTGCACGCACGCCGCGAACAGAGCGGCGCACGTCTCTATGGGCGTGAACACGGCGTCGAGTGCCGGCGTGTTGAGCAGCACGTGCGTAGACTGCGCCACGTCGGCAGCGTGCAGCGAGTTGTGGAAGGGGTTGTCGCGCATGTAGTGCTCCTCCAGTGTGATGGCGAAGGCGAGGAAAGTGCGCGCTGGGATCTGCAGCGTGCCCAGAAGCTCCCGGGACGTGAACGCAGCGTACGCGACGGCAGTCAGTGGTCGTCCACAAGACAAGTCGCCGATGCGGAAGATGTCCACACCCCATCGATCGATTTCGCCCAGCTGACGACCCAGGTCTTCCTCATGGGGAGTGTCTACTCCATATCTTGGCACGCGTTCTCCAGTGAAGCTATTGGTGTGCGTCAGGGTCCTCTTAACGCCAGTTATCTGTACAAAAATATTAAAAAATTAGGAAAAATGGCAAAAATGAAAAAAATATTATTATATTTTTAAGTTTTTTCATGTTGAGGGCATAAAAATAAATGGCATAATTATTGAAATGGTGTTGTACTTACTTGTGACATGGTGGTTGCTGGTCCGGTATGACGCGGTTTGTCCTTCTTCTTGGCACGTGCTTCGGCAACCTCGTCCACTTGTAGAGATGGTAAGTCGATATCTTGTTGTTTGTCTGGAATAAAAAAAAAAAAAAAAATTAAACTTTCTTTAAAAATAACTGTTATGTCGATTTCATAGTCGCGCTATCAACACTTTATTGATGTATATCAAGTAAAATTGGGTTGCGTAGGATATAGACACAGTGATTGACCTGAATATAATATAAGCTGCACAGATAGCATCCTATAGTTGGCAGAAGCTGCGCAAATAGGTACAGTAAGCTAAACAATATCGACCGATTACAATTTTTATTGCGCTTCTGAACTGTGTTACTGGGTAACGATGCCGAAAAAGTGGGTGAAAATGTGAAGTATCCATTAATACATATTATTATGATTGATACGTTTCCAGGTCAACATGCGAGTTTTGTTATTACCTATAGATAAATAATCAATCATGCCGATGGGAGCTTTGATATACATATTTCACATAGTACTTAGGTATTATTCACGTGCCGCTTGGCCTTCATTATTTTATTCAGGACTCACATTATGGAGTACTATTATGACGTTATATGTTACATAGATTTGGGTCGAAATGCGTGATAGCTTTATTGAGTTTTATAAAACGTTCATTATATACCTATTAATGTTCATGATCTTGCCTGAATTGATAGAATCATATAAAAAGGATGAAAAAAATTAAAATCTCACGTTTCTTGTGTTCTTCATAGATCTTGAATTTGTATTACGATCTACCTATATTGACATTTTTGAGTTCGGACTATGCGACTATTGAATTGTAATTAGATCCCATAATTTTTACTCTCGACTTGGAGGTTATTATCACGTTATGGTTAAAATGTAGGTGGTATTTGAATAATTTAATAATCTCATAATTGTTATTTATTACACAAAATGGCGAGGCGGTTAAAGGGAGCCAGCGGAACAACACCATGATGGAAGTACCTATAATCCGAGCACATTAAACGGATTAACTTGTTATCTACCTTTGTGAAATAGTACTACGCGTCCACTGCCTATCTAATCAACAGATAAACACACTCGCAGCTATTGTCTATATTTAGATGAAGGAAAATCCGATCTATCCATCGGAAATAGGAACGTAAATAATGTGTTTACTCTATCCCGAAGGATGAATTAATTTCAGCTGCTAATGCTATAAAGCTTGGAATTATTACCACTATAAATGAAGAAGTTGAATAATATTATTGCAATGTGGTAATTTATTTTAAAGATCGTTAACCATTGAAATCACAAATGTTGAATGAAGGTTCATTTTGTTAGAACAGCCTTTTCTCAGATTCCAATGAAGGCTCACTTGAAGTATAAGATCCGATGTTGTAAAGGCAGTAAATGAATCAGAGGAATAATGATTACCATTATTGTTTGGCATAGAATAACAAGAAAATACGAAATTATTAATCGATGCGTATATTATTGAAAACAGTGGCCCATTCTTTGGCTGCCGTAATTATTAGTCATGGTCGTTCAGAGCACAAACAAATTAATTTGTACTACGAAGTTCCTTCGTCCCCATTTGGCAATTGGTTCAATAACAGCTCGGTGTTTGTCAAATACGAGTATCTATGTCCGAAATGTTTTACGTCCTCAATAAATTCTCCTTGAATATTTATAATAAAGGGCCCTGGTATGTTAACAATATTTGGCTTGCTCATAGTTTATTAATTTCAAATGCGAATCATAGGAAGTGGTATGGTTGTTTTTTTTTTTACCAATTGTATAGAACAGTATCAATGATAATTATGACGTAATAATGAAAAGTTTAGGCAGAATCACAAGGTTTTTCGAGAGCTAGCTTTAAGTACCAGTTGAACGAGTTTAAAAAATCGATATGAATGTTGTTGTAGCGCGAGAAGTGCGCGCGCGTGGCTTGGGGTTATCGGATTTATCGCCAATGATAACGCTTATTTACTCTCATTTATTTATCATCCTGTTAGGTTTATTTACCTGTTGACTTCACATGTTAAAGCTCCATTTATATACAGTGACTTTGTGACGCGATTTATAATGCTAATGACAAGTAATAAATAAGTAGATAATCTTCTGCATTTATGAATTGATGTCAGTAATAATGTGGCTTTTCGTTACTATACACGTATTTATCGCTTTAATCCCGGTTTTCTCAGGGAGAATTATAATACGTACAAAGAAAGTCATTATGCGGAAGGTCGCCGTGTCTGTATCCCACTTGATGAATAATGGCTATTGCTAATGTTGTGTACCTACTTCGAAAGAATATATTTACATATATTATGTTGTTTTTAAATAATTTCAATTTAAGCTCATAATGTATTCAGGTACTTCAATTTTAATAAATCCTACAAACATACTTTTAGTTGGTATTCTGATTAACTTTATTGGACCCTGTAATGAAGCGCTCCTGTTTTCATGCAGATAGGTTACAGGGCGCGCTTTTAGAATATTTATTATGCCAGTCGAAATATTTAATTGTCATACAAGTGGGCGCGGGAGGACGTTCACACCATAAATTAAGTAGGTCATGTACTTTAATATATTTCCAGACCACGTACTCCTACTTATATTAAATTCTTTGAACTACCAGAAATTAGCTTGTACTGTTCAATTATGATAAGTGCAGCATACAATTCTATAATACGTACAAGTATTGAATGTTCTATGATTTCTAAATGACTTAGAATTTGATTGTTCAATTTACAATAATAAATTTGTCTTTAAACGCAAAATCATCGTAGGTAATTGAAGTTTCTATTCTGGAGAAATCATGAGCAGTTTCTGTTGTTTGTTGTACTTAACAAGAATGTAGGTACTGTAATAAAAAAGGTCATGTTGCGTAACCTCGGTGTTTATGATTGATGACGTACTGTAAGATTTTGACAGATTGAAGTGCGCTCAATCGCGTTGAAACGACACACACACGCACGCGTGACTCAGTTGTTCAGCGGGTAAGTAAATCTGTCTCTATATAAAAGTTGCAAGTATGTAGCCATTCATAATGCATTTACTATCTATCGTTCTTATCTTAAAACTTATTCATCAAGTTATATTAAGTTATCAATACATATAAACTATAAAAATATTATAAAATTATGAAGAATTAATAACTTGATTAAATTGCCACTATAAATTATAGTTATTATTTGTTCGTTTTTGTGATATTTACATCTGAGAATAATTACAGGTTTATGAAAACTCACCCAAAAATGTAGAGCAGATGTACTCCGAGATCTGGTTGCCGGACTTGCTGGACTCGGAGAAGTGGCTCAGCTCCTTGTTCAGCATGCGCTTAAACTGCAAGTGCAACATATCCATAGAGCGGGCCATTGTCACGACGCGACTCCGCAGCCACCGGGCAGGCGCGAAACGGACGCTTTGTCTCTCGGCGCACACGCGCATTTCACAACACAAAATAATAAAATTTCAAACACAAAAGAATACTGTTAGTTAAGCTCGTATTCCGAACTTAAATATTTAATCCACGATATTACTTCAGAACGTCTTTTATCTATGAGCGCTATAGTCAGACTGAAGCGGTCGCGGCGACGCGGCCTCGTATTAAGCGTAGCACGACTATCGTCACAGCTCTGCACACTACAGAAATACCGCCTTCCCAGTAATGTGCTTTACATGTAATCTAGATTCAGTCACTCGCGCTTCCTCTGACACAGTATAGAAGGAATCGCCTTTCCCACTAAACAATTAGTAAGCAATCTGGCTGGCAAGTCGTTCATTATATACGAGAATTGTTCGTTCAAATCTGATTCAACGGGATTCGGTTTAGTTGGTCTTGTTTGAGTCGCTGTTATCAGGATGCAACCTGTCTCCATTATTTTTCAACGGTTGAAATGTTTCAATTAATTGATTTCAATGGTCCGATTGTATCTGACGATACATAGCAATAACCGGACAAGAATAACGTGAAACAAAATACATAGCGCGTGATAAGATGTCGATAAAATTTTAAAGTTAAAGATTAGGTACATTAAAGGCACCTAGTAACATGATAGCGGATAGTGGATAGGGCTTAGCAGAAGGTTGGAACAGATGCCGTTGCTAACTGCTCAATTAAAATGTTTTTCAGCCATGAAATGACATGTAGATCTGGTGACAATTGCCCTTGACATAGTTTTTTATCGGCTTTCAAGACTAATCTTGATCCCTGGTAGTCGGAATGGATCCTAACTTTATATCCCAAATCAGGAAGTTGCCTTCGTGTTACAGCAGATAATTTTTTAAACTGAATTCCGAATTTTAAGATAAGAGAGTATCTCGCTTTACCGTAACAGAGAGCGTCTTTACAATCCAAGTCGTCATTGACATTGATTGCCGCTGTTCTAACAAAAATAGTGATTTTCTGTGAAAGTATATTGGCTTAGCACTGCTCGGAACAACGCTAGTTTTTATACAATCAGTCATCGACACTGCAATAGGTTTAAAAAATGCTGTCAAATGCCTTGTAGTTTCTATAGATTTCTAGCTACATTTAGCTTGTGACTAATGTAGCTTATTTCCCTTTGACATTGATATAAACTATTGTGTACAAACAGTTGTTCTGAAAAGCATAACACTTTCATGAGGGCTAGTATGAGATAAATTTCCGCCCAAATGTGCCACAAGCCCTGACTGGTATCAACTGACCCGAACTAGTTTTCAGCTATGTAAACAGCCTTCATACCCATTGATTTCGAGCACGATTGATTCGATGAATTGCTTAAATTGACTGTGTCGGATGAAACATTCGAAATACGCAAACACCGTTACTTTAGAGAATTTGAAACGTTTTCCAATCTATTTACTGTAAGTAGCTACCTTATAAAACCTTGTTACAAATAGATTTCTATTAGTTTAGTCATGAAATGGCACAGATAACTAGCACAAACTGCATGAACATAGACAGCGTGTATAAATTTGAATGTAAATCAAACAATCATATATCATGTCCTGAAAGCGTGAAGGAATCGGAATAGAGCAGCAGGTCACTAAGTGTGGTACCGTAGCATGGAAAAGATAAAGTATTCTAACAAAGTAGTTCACGTGTCTAGTGATTCACGTAATATGGTAGTTAACTGGAAAGTTATATGCTGTGAGCACTCTAGGGAAAGGGTAAAAGAAACTTTTTGTGTCACTGAAATCCGGACCATGCTCTAAATATTTAATGAAGATCGCTTACACGAATACTGTTACCCTGAACTGGTTAATAAATTATCTTTAAAAAGCGAATGGTTCTGTAAACCTATTACTTAACAGTCTTTTATATATAGAGTAAATAATTTGTTAAGTAAACTCATTGTTTTACTTTTTCATTCACGAAAAATGGGAAAACATGACAAGTGTTTAAAATAAAATTTTCGTTGTTGTTTATGCTGCTCGTTGGAATATATTTTAGGAATAAATTCAGGAACTCGCCTGTTGTGGTGTACTTGTATCAATTTGATATATTTTTGATGTGAAATGAAAACACTATAATTTATACCTTTCATGATTTATGATGAAAAATGCCATGGCCATTGAACTGTGCTCAGCAAGACCTACAAATCTGGATTCGTTTCGCCATGAAAATATTTCATACGGAAAAAAGCTCTGGTTCTCAATTTCATTTCCGTATCTGCTATCTAATTGCGTAACTTATTTTCGCAACGATTACATTAAGACTAATTTGTTTAATTTTTACATTTCAACAGTTCTTAAACGCAATGAAACATTCATTGCGTTACAATGAATGTTTCATTGCGTTATTTAAGTTGTTGAGCAGATTTTTTTTTCGAGCTTATGAATCAATGGATATGACGTTTTTTTTCAAACCGATTCCAATTCTGATTGATCGTGTACTACACAATTAGGGTGCTGATCATATATTAACTTTACTGTTTTCTTCAGTGCGTTCCTTAGTTCTTCTATTTACTACATTTAACAGCTCGTAGACTCGTTAAACTTTTTTTACTCATAATTATTTTACCTAACATTCTAAGTGCCGATTTAACCAAAGCCAGATAACTTTTATTCGGGGAATAAAATTGACGTCTGACAGTTTGTGTATGGAAAATTTGTCAAAAATTTAATATTTACTCGCTGGATTAGACTTATACTAGGAATAAAAGTCAGGTCGAATTCGCCCTAAAAAAAATATTATTTTCTTCACTTTGTATAAGTATGTGTTGGCCATCAATTTAAAACATCATATTTCCTGCTTTCAAACCACCACAACCGGGATAGGTTGTGGTGGTAAGGGTTTCTTTGGAGAAATTAGTCTCTCAATTTCCCTCTGACGTCGACCGTGTGGGCGTGGGTGGATAAAAACAATGGAGTAAAAATACCTAAATTGATTCATGGCTAAAACCATGACGTACAACTAGCGTAGAGTATATTATTATTAAAAGCTGAAAATGGTATACGGGAAATATTAAAGTACATTTACTTGCGTCAGGGTACCTACGCAGCATCTGTTGCTACGAGTGTAATCTGTAAGAGTTATGTACCCACCATTTCAGGCTGAGATAAATTGCGTCATTCATTGTGTAAGAACAAACTTTTTAACATTTGGACGATCATATCGTATACCTGTGTATCTACTTATGACATTTCGTCACATAGATGCGTTATTGCGTTAGAATCAGTTAAATATAACAAGATTAAATTAATAATAACTCTAAGTATGAGTTTTTGTTGGGTAAGAATTAATCATCACAGCAGGCCACAGCTTTTTCTGAACGGATGATCCCAAGCCTAGCTGGTAGTGCATATAATTGATCACCTCTTCTGTGGTCTACATGTAAATGAAAATGAAAGAAAGAAAACATGGTTTCCGAAGCTTCTTTAATCTACCCGTAAACAGGTGAGGTTGACGTTTTGGGAAAGTTGAATTATTTATTCAAATAATGTATGACGTAGAATGACGTAGGACGAACGGCGCTAATAAAGCTACCTGAAAATTGTTAAAATTACGTTTTTATGTCGCCTACGAACCTAAGGGTAACTGAAACTGGCGCGTTATTATTTGGGTGATATTAGATCAGTGATAAACGTTTGTAATAAGTATATGAACATAGTAATTAATATTTATCCTATAGGTCATGACGAGAAGTGATTAGGGAGTAGGCGCGGCAATATGACGCAGTGATCGGACGATACTCGATAAATGCGTTTTAATGCCAAATTGATGATCAAGTGGGATTAATCATTCCCAATGCGATTGGGTCATCTCTCAATCATATCAGCTAACTTGGCATCAAGTTTCGTAATTTGATTGAATCGTGTTCATTGCGATTCCCATATCACATTGGACAGACGACGGGTGCGGCTCTCATGACGTTTCTAATGAGTAACGTTACATGTAACATGTAAGAAAATGTTTTTCTTTGTGTTAACTTTAATTGATTTCTATCTAGTTACTGATTACCTGCAAGGCATGTAATGTCCGAGTGGTGGGGTAAACGATATTTAATTAATTCTAGAATTTTATTTACATCACCATTTCGATCTTACTTTTTAAAGTTCATAAAGAAATATTAACAACGTTATGCTGCTAAAGAATTTCATGAACGAAACACTTTTTGTTATGACTGCCTTGTTGACGTAGTAAAAATTTAAAAAGTAAACAATTTGGTGAATAACAATACGTACCAGAGAGCAGTCTATGCAACATGCTCCACAGTATTCTACCTGGATAGTCATTTGGACGTGTTCCCGTGAGTTTCGCGAACTCATTTACTGTAACGATGTAGCAATATTTTTTTTTCTGTGTAACACAAAGCAGGCGTCTCGGCTAGTGGATTCCACTATTTTTCTTTTCTTTTCTTCTTTTTAAAAGTTTTCACTTGTTCAATGAGTTGCATTCAAACACTGGAATGTTTAATTTTGGAATAAGTATAATGAATTTGAATTTACTTTTGTATTTTCAAACTCGGCTCAGTGAATGAAAATATTTTGGTGAAATACCTGGTTTACTTTGCGTATTAGGGGTATGAACAATTTGTAATATACAATATTTGTATAGTAAATACGTTAGTTAAGTACTTGATTACAGCTTGTGGTTGAACGTAGTGGTTAGATTACGTACTTGAAAAACATTGTAGACGTATTGTGGTTAATATGGGAATTCTTATGGGAACAATTCAATAAAGGTTTATTATTATATACAACGGAACAAATTCATTAATTAAAATAAATTATGTTAACGAGGATCATTTGAAACGCGTGTAAAATTCCCTGAAATATTGAGGTGAAAATGCTGATGTGTAGTGACTTTGCAATTATTTTGGAAAGATAGACTGCCTGTCTCTAAGGTCTTTGCTTTGAATTATTTTCATTAAATCAAAAAAGTCCAAGCAATGAGTAGTTATGAATGATGGCTGAATAAATAACAGAGTTGTTGATGTCAAAATTCAGTCCCATTCCCCAGTCTCCGTTTTTTTTTAATAGTCTGGCGCGTCTAATGTAATGAGGTATTGAAGATTTCAAAAGAAATCGCGATATCTTAATAAACGTTTAGTCACGGAGGTGTGTGCACGCAGTTTAAACTTCGTACTTTTGAACTGCGAATATCTCTAATTACCAAATAGAACGCGTCGGTAATTCCCGCTTAAAAATGAATATTTTACCTTGTAGGTTAGAGTTTAAGGCGTCCTAGCCTATGACGTAGAAGTATTTGAGCATAGTAACGTTACTATCATTCGATTTAATTTGCTTTGTTACTCACATCGAAATTTCATTAATAAAGTGAAAGAGATGGTTAGTGATACACCTTTGTCAATGAAAGTGTATTTTAAAAGGATAGAAAGTCAGATACTATCTCACTTCCTATATTTAAAAACACAAGTAATTACATAAGATATTGATTTAGATTGTAGCAAAATTTTATTGAACCATTATGATTTGTATCACAATAACAATAATATCCCAATAATGATAAGTAGTATGACATGTTTTGTCAATCTGTCTAATACTTAAAATGAGTAATACTCATAGAAAGGAGTTGATTGCGTCAAGATAAGATACAGATGTATATGATTAAATAGACGTAAACAAGTCAAGTTATAAGTTCAGATGTTTTTATCGATGGGCAACCCTGGCCTAGATTATAATAATGGGCTTCGAAATAATTTAACTTCTAAAATACATATAATAGTGTTTATTTACACAGCACTTTAGTTCAGTAGTAATGAGATGACGAGATTAAACTTTATTACTCCAATGCGTTTCAAATATTATAATTATGTATTATGTATTGCAGCTGTTTCATGAATTATAATGTCCTTGCAGATAGGACATAGGTACTTAAGTAGTTCCTTTACGTCATAATTATTTTATTGTTTGCGATTTAATATGACATGAATATAATTTCCATAAAAGAGAAGAATAATTAATTTTAAATACCGACAACGTAATTTGTTTGAATAAATAATTTAATGTTAGAAACAAAAGATACTGTGATATCCGTAGATTTTTATCCGACTGCCCCAGAAGGAGGGTAATGTTTTTTGTTATTGTGGTGTACCTACTCGAACAAGATCAATTGATTCTTTCTCAGTAAAAGTAAAAAGGCCGCCCATTGTATGTTTTGTAGTGTTAAATATATTTATTTTCGCTATGTATTTTCTGGTGTACAATAAAGTATATATAAATAAATAAATAAATAAATAAAATGTGCTGTCTATCTTGTATCTATAGATATAGAAAGAAAATAGCTAATTTTTATAAACATTCTTTAAAATTAAGCCGCTGTCTGTGTGATCGCTTAGTTCTTTGTGAGTGCACAATAGATTTTGATGCGGTTTTAATCATCATTTAGAGGATTTATTCCGGAAGGTTTATGCGTAAAATATTATTCAAATTAAACTTGAATATACTAAAGAAATGTCGATATTTTGTGAAGTGACAAACCGTGCGAAGTAAGGACAGGACGCTGTGTGGTTCTATTACGTAGCTACATAGTTAAATAAATTACGTAACGACGATGTCTAGTCCACGACAGGGTCGACCGTGACAACTTCTCGAATCTTGTACGTTGCATTGACGTTACAGCGATAGGAAATAAATCGGAATGTTTAAATTTAGTCCTCAATGATAACGTAACACGTACTACTATACTACTCTAATTATATCTAATTAAATAACTGTTTGCTGTTATACAATTTTGAAGGAAATTATTAATTATTTTCTTCTTAATAATATCTCGACTTTCATGAGAACTGAATTCCAAGTCACAGATTGTGATACATTACAGTATTTTAAAATGACTCGCAGACTTCATGGAGACGAAAATGTAATTAGATTAGAACAAAGAATCATAATTAAACATACGAATGACTCACTACTACTTAACCGCACATATGTTATTTTATCGCGGTTAGTCCTAGTGACGTGTTTCCATAAAATAAAATGCACGGTCAAAAGTTCCGAACGTCTCTGTGGTTGAATAGTACAAAATTACCAGTAACTGTTGGCATGCCAGATCTTATTCATCACAAACAATGTATAGGTATTTCTCATAAAATTAATGCAGCAATTAATTTAGTGTTATTATTTCCTCATTAGGACATGATTATTACAGTAGGTACCTAATGTGTGTGGGTAAATGTGTGAATATGTATGTAGATAGGTACCTGTTCTGTATTTAGTGATTTACCTAGGTATTCCAATAATGCAGTTTCAGATCTTCCTCCTATTAAAATAAGCATCCACTTAAGGAATTAATTTAACTGACAGAGAATATTGGACAAAAGAAATAATAAATTTCTGATTTGTGTGGTCCTAAGCAGTACCTACCTACTGTTTTCCTGAAACGGTGGGGAACATCTAACTGAAATTCAGTTGGTTCAGTTGGGATTTTGCCCGAAAAGGTTAGTCCATTTTTACCCGACTACGGCGAAGAAAAAAGGAGGGTTATGATTTTGACCGGTATGTATGTATGTATTTTCATTTGTTCCCTCATATCTTCTAAACGACTCATCACAATTTGACAAATGAGGTATCGTTGTAAGCGTCTTGATCGTCCGCTGGTTATAGGTTATGTGACGTCACATTAAATAAAAAATGGCGCCCTTTTAGTTCCTGCCTTTATGTCCTCTAGAGGGCGCCATTTTTAATTTAATGTTACGTCACATAGCTTGTAACCAGCGGACAATCAAGACGCTTCCAACGATACCTCATTTGTCAAATTGTGATGAGTCGTTTAGAAGATATGAGGGAACAGATGAACATACATACATACATTCATATCGGTCAAAATAGGCGGGTAAAAATCAAAATTTTGCTTCGTCGTAGTCGGGTAAGTAATACCATTATTCTGAAATTATTTAATTTCTTGGCTTAAAATAATTAAAAAGATCTGAAAATGAGAATAAAAGTCAATTAAACTTTAAAATCTAGAACACATATTTTCTAATATCGTTTTATTGTGGCGGGAAACTCACGTCAACCTTCGTGGTCGAGGCAACGGCAGCGGGCGCTCAGCCTGAGGTCGGCACAGACGTCACACACGACCCGGTTCATTAGATATGTAAGTGTTGCCAGATGCCACATTACTTCATGAAACCTTCATATTTTTACAGGATGCACATGCAAACATCCTGCACTGAAAACTACTGGAAAGCTTCATAGAAACTAAATATTATGCTACATTACTGGATACTTGGAATTTAGTGTTTTGGTAATTGCAATGCTTTGGCATTAACATAGATTTATACATAATTATCTCATCCAACCGTTTATATAATTCATTAATCAGTCTGCTAGTTTAGTATTCATCTAGGTAGGTAGTAATTTAACAAACAATATTCCTATAAGGGCCTATAAGGGACTGGCAAAAATAACTCACGTTGTTTACAAATAAATTACATGTAAACATCACCCTCATTCTGTCAGATGCAGCAACAGCAGTGAAAGTTAGGATTACATCAACAGTGGGTCTTAGGAATGTACATAATTCAACTAATGAATAGCGAATACGGTGACGTAGATTGTTATAAAATAACATGTATTTTCTAGAAGCGTAGGTATCTTTCAAGGGCTGTAATCATGTTTACCAATGATAACGTGTTCATAACATTGTAGGTAATAGTAATTTTAAATACAAACATGAACGGTTCCAATTCTCATATGAAATTTTACAGCATCCAAACTGAATAAGATCTGATGTCTCATTCTTAAGGCAATACTAGAACAAACCTAAACTGTGTGATTATCAAAATCATGGCCGTACAAAACAGATTTTCTTTTGAAGATTGCATTTACATTCAATAATATATTTCAGGCGAAATATACCTTCTGTATCGTGTAGGCGGCTGTTAGCAATTCAGCGAATTTTCATTCTATTTATCGTACGGATCGTGAGAATTGTGAAGGATGTAGACGTTTAATATGATGGAGGAAAAGTTTTCAGGTAAATATCAGAATGACAGGAAAAGATGCGATACCATTGTGACGCCAATCATTGTTTTGTTTAGCTATTGTTAGGAAGATTTTTCAGGTACTGGTGGTCGAGATAAAAAGTACCTATTATCATATTCGATTTGAGATTGCAGTTGAAATATATCTGATATGAAGCGCAACTTTCTGTTCATCTGCAGTTTGTCTGGAGATAAAGAATTCGAGATATAAGTGTGTCATGAGACAATTGATCTGACAAGGCGGGCGGCGTCGACCCAGCTGCGTACGTGACTGTGCGAGCGTAGGGGACACCCGCTGTCCATGGACCTTACTCGCACGACACACTACACTACCCAAGTATTTTATCGCTCGTGATTGCATGATGAAGCTCACTATATAACCTTCCGGAATAGTTAACGCGGATTAATGTTATAGCCGACACACATTCTCTCTCGCAGTCACATTCTATGTGACAACAGGCACGTCATTGTAAACTGCTGTCTGTTTTGTATGTATTACTTTGTATTTCCCAAGGATACTGGCTAAGTAATAAAACCAGGCAATGTACAGTAGCTGTCAGAAGATTTAAAAATGTAATTTTACGATGCCGGTTTTCAAATGTTACCTCTGAATCTGAGTTGAATGCTAACCAGTAAGCGCGTCTTTCATAAATTGGCTTGAGGAAAGACGGCGCTTTTGTGCTATTAATTTGATATTAAATTAGTTCTCCTTCTTTTTGAAATTTGATTTATATTTAGCAGAGGTTCTGAATAAAATGATTAAGACCCGACTTCTAACCAAAAACATCAAAGATAAGTGCTCCAGTTTTTCCAGGAAGTGTGTCTAAATCATACTTTTCAACCTCAAATTCATTGAAGTACCTATTTTTTAATCGTTTAAAAACTACATGGTTTGTATCGAATCCGTATCAATGTCGAATCGATATGTTCGTGCGTATCCGCTGCATCCATAAATAGACGATTTGTCTATGAAACATTGATTTGTAAATGATTCACGCATTATTTTTCGAACGGGATCTGCGTCATTTACGAGGGTACGGCGAGGCTGCCTTTCAGTTATAATGACACAGCGTCACGCACACGTGCTACTGACAGTGCCAACTGCCGATTACTGTAAACCCTTAGAGGAAGTTATCCAGGGTTTAGTAATCATTGCCAGTCGTTAAGAAACTCGTATACTAGAATTAGTTCGTTACCTAAAGCTCTGAAAGGTCACACAGGACCGACCCTGACATTTACATAGAGGAAAGGAAAGTTCCCTTATTGAAATATTGAGGTTCAAGCGCACAGCTGAATGGCTAGAAATGAGATAGTCAAAGAGTTCAAATGAATATAAAGTCACGCTTTTGATACTATCTAGCACGATATTTAGAGCGAGAGTACCTAAGTGAGTATACGAAACTCATCCATCTGGATGTAATTGAAGCAGCACACGTACATTCCACGTACACTGCTGCGTATCCCGCACTCATGCTTTCGTCAATCGGTACAGTTACGTACGTATGTATCGTATCAAAAGCTCCTTTAACATTAGGTCTAAAATCGTTGTGTAGTCAGGCAAAAAATATTAAAGTGTTCGCGTCATTGTGACGTCAAACGCATCGATCCACAAGGAACTAACTGCCTCTCACATAAAGCGGTGCAGAGTGGTGCAATGCTAGCCAGCCGCGTCCTATTAAAAGTTAAAGCGTCCCACTAAATAATAATTAAGACAGAACACAATGGCCTCTGTCCAAATACAGTCTCAAGTAACTAAGAGTTGATAGTTGAATAGGATCCTTTAATTAAAATTCATCCCTCAAATATTTGAGGCCCTAATGAATCTTCGTATTATTAAGAGCTAAAAGGACAACGAAAGTCTTACATTTTAATTTCAGATGATGACTCGTACAGAGGTGTGTACTTACTTCATATTTTACGCATGTACATACCGTTTTAATTATTCTGAATTAAAGGCCTATGTATCATTACATATTATAAAACAAAGTCCTCCGCTGCGTCTGCCTGTCTGTTTGTTCGCGATAAACTCAAAAACTACTGCACCGATTTTCATGCTGTTATCACCAATGGATAGAGTGGTTCTCGAGGAAGGTTTTATTGAGTATATAATAACCGACATCCACGCGGGCGAAGCCGCGGGCATCAGCTAGTTAAATGATATTTAGGTGTATGCTAATTAATTTGTGGAAAATAAATTACCTTGCTAAAAGTTGACCAAAATTCCGTCAATTATGAAAAGTATATATGAATAGCAAGTCTTTTGGCTTCAAAATCATTAAAACTTTTCCTACTCAAAGAAGCTTTGAACGTTGACGTGCGATCGAAGGCGCGGAATTTATATTTAACTTGAGACGTGAATCCAAATGTGAGCTAACCAACAATAGTTATTTTTTATGCAAAGCTGCAAAGTTGTTTTTTGGCGCGATTACTTTAATTGCAACCTGAGCAAGCGAAAGATTCTAGGATTGAACCATGAGCGAAGCGAATGGTTCAAATATAGAATCCGGAGCGTTGCGAGGGTTTTAAAGGTACGAGACGCATAATAACTTTGCTGCCGAGCGAAACACACAACTTTTCACCTCACTACAGCGAGGAAAATGCTAGGTGTTTCTATCCATTGAATAAATATTGTACGCTTTTATGTACTTTTCGCGCAATTTTTTCAGAAGAAACCTCAATTCGGCATTATATACCGCTTGCACTAACTCTGCACTGCTAAACAAACCAAAATTATAGAAAGTGAATTGAATATACAGAAGAATATAACGTTTTCTGAAGTGAAAACTTCTTTATGCGCGTTGAGCAATTTTTTTTCGTGCTGGCCATTGCTATTATTCTAAAAATGAGGTTGGCGCACTGATATGAAATAAATATTAATGCATTATCAGTGGAGTGGTATAGAAAATAATTGAATAGAAAGGTTCGAATTTAAAAAACTCTTTCCACGCTAGCGGATAAAATGCAGTTTTGCAATCAGATTTCGAATGATAAACAGAATCTTTCCGAGCTTGTGAGGTGAAAAATATATTTTACTTGTAGGATTTCCACAAGTTGTTGTACAGCTGCTACAACATTATAAAGCTACAGTTGTAGACACCTATCTAAAATACTTATCGTGATAGAACTTTATCTGTATCGAATGACCAGCTCTTCAGCAGTGAACAGGATGTTGTATATAGGTATTATTATAGCTTATTCGTTGGTGTTAAACTAAACGGTTACGCTTTTTTTACAAAACTAACAAAAATAACGATTGATGTAACTGTGTCTGGATAGAACAGACTGAAACGTATAATGATGACAGTCACAGATAGTCTGGAATATATATATGTAATGATGATGACAAATAGTTTTAAATTACATTTATATATTCCCGACTGCTTTAAAAGTATTTAACCAGAATTTAAATGATAAAAAATTTTGACAGTACATTATTAAAATTAAAAGGTAAACCTTCAAAGTGTTCGTAGAACACTATTCCATTCTTTACACAAATACCCTACTTGAGAATGGGCTTCCCATTATTTGGAAAGTAAACTATGTATTATCTTAGGTCACTTATTATTAAGTCACGTTGATTGACACAAAACTGGTTCTCTGAAGAGGCTGGTCAGGTAAATCCCAAAACCGATTATAATGTATGGTGTGGTCATATCCAGTTAAGAATTACCGATGCATCATCTTTTAAGGCAATCAATCTACCTAGCCTTTTCCCAAATACGTTGTGGTCGGCTTCCAGTCTAACCGGATGCAGCTGAATACCAGTATTTTACATGGACCTCCACAACTCAGTTACTGGGTAACCCGATATGATACCCCTTGGTAAGACTGGTTGTAATATTTTAAGGCAGTATGAAATTAAAACGTTAATTGGTAAGTACCTATCGTAAATGAAAACTGAGGTGTGCTACATACTTACGAAAAGGGATTAATGGTTGAATACGGTTTATGTTAATAGCTTCAAGATTAAAATTATGTCACAATCAGTAGCTCTATCATGTAAATTTATTAGCCATAAAAGATGTTAAACGTATCTAATGACACATTTCTACATCAAACACTACGACACACTTAGGCATACAATACCGAGTGTCATCTTGACGATATATTTGTTATATGATAATTCACAAGTTTCCCTCCTAACCATTCTATTAGTAAGTTTCCATCGTTATTGGATTATCCCTTGTATCGATATTCATGCTATTATCACGCTTGCGGTGCACTTGCTACACTCGTAGTCCATTCATAACACATAATATTTATCTCAGCGGAAGAATATGTGTACATGAGTGAGGCTTGGCAATATTCATTATAGATTACTTGCAGTTTTCTTAAATAGATCATACTTATATTCGTAGAACCATAAAGTAATAGAGTTATAATATAATACATCAAAGAATTTGCATATTTCAAGATACTCTTTACATTATGTATGATATCTTACTTGTCTTAGAGTTTGCTTTTTTGTTTGAATGCGCTGATCTTTGGCTTACCAGTCGCATTTGCATTTGATAGCTCAATTATTGAGGAAGTTAGGCTATTTAACATAACGCTACGACTCTTAGGAGCCGAGCAAAAAGAAAAAACGTCAGAAAGAACGCTAAGCGAAAATGAAGTAATAGAGCGGGCGGGCGATTCCAAGCCAGGCGATGAGTTGGAGGAACAAGAAATTTCACATAGACGAAGTCGAGGGCCGAAGCTAGTTAGTAATAATTTCCGTGAGTCATTTAAGAAGAAATTAAAATGTCTAAATAGAATTCAATAGAAACTGTCAACATAAAATCTGAGCTTCAGTATTTTTCAGTGAGACAGTGGCCAATACTATAAGAATGTTTACGAGTTTTCCTCTTAGGTATATTCTGCGTAGTGTATTATAAATAGAAAGAAAAGACAATTGTTATGTGTTTTGATGCACAATATTCTGAAGAATATAAGATGAACCAGTACGGATTGGCACGCCTCGAATATTTCACCGTCTAAATAAATGGCAGTAATAATTCTCGTGAATTATCATCATAAATCATGATAAGACGTTTGATGAGAGTACATTGTCTCTTAAATTCCAAGGCTGTTACCTATATACATAACAATGTGTGATACATTATGTACTCTAGTTTCGCAAGGACTATCAGCTTTTACAAGAAACGTTATATTTAATCGTTATCTGTTTTATAACCGTTACTGATTATGATATTTTACGCGTAGTTCGGTAATATTTTAGGCTTCTGGCCTAGTATATTGCTTTTGTAATAGTAACCTATAAGCTATTAATAGCAGTAATCTTTGATACATGTAGATAGTTAGTTATCATTGACCTACATTTAATATTTAATGAGAAGGCTGCAATTTTAACTCGTTATTTGCAGTTTTATTTATGTAGATAACTTGATGACAAGAAAAACTCATTAAGTGTTTGATATCATTGGATTGTGAAATGCGCGTGTCGTCATTTACTTGGTACCCAGTTAAGTAGCTAAATAGGTGGACATTCCGGTTCTGAGTACCATTATTTAAATGTCGATAAGTATCAAAATTACGATCAATTCTAAAATATCCGTTTATTTTAGCTACGAAACTGAGTAGCACGTAGTTCGGAAAATACACATTGAGACCCAGTGTCTACGACGTTACTCAAAACTAACGTGTTAAAACTGAAGACCATGTCGCGTTGTGTACGGTACGGACCACCATTGAAATACTCGTGCTGTGACATTCTGGCTACTTGAATTGAGTTTGTAGGGTAGAATACTCTACCTCTCTCTCTTTTGGATTTAAGATATAAATGTAGAAATGTTACATAGGGGGTAGGGGTTTAATGGTCTTATCGATGAACTGGTTACTTTTGAGTAGCGTCGTGGATGACAGGCCTAAGAGACAAAGTTCGCTTTTCTTAATTATTTCAAGTAGAGATTACATGATGGATTCAGTATTGACAGTGTTGAGTCATAAAACAAATATTTCTTTACCGGTTTACCGGTTGTTTATCACTGGCGTATCAATACTGAGTACAGATCAATCATCTGTTTTACCTCATGTCAATATAATCAGTGCAAGTAAAAATATCTTTACAATTTCGGATTCATTGTGCATCCGTAAATGTATGTAACATGCAGTGTTACTGACCTTGAGTGAAGCCATGTCGGACACGGAGCGATGTGTTTGAATTGTCTCGAGCTGGTCGAGGCACCAGTCCAGCTCTTCAACGGTTTCTAAGGCTAGCTTCATGTAGGCTTCGTCTGGAAAAAGGAAAATTAAATAAGCATATAAAGTATATTGGAAAGATATGTGTGTGTGGGATGCTGTATGTATCTGAGAAAAATGGTTCCGACAAAACGTAATCAGTGTAAGTATCTAAGTACATGTTGTCACATTTTGTAAAAAATTTGATTCCATGATATCTTGAACTGAAGATTATGTTTTTGAATTTTGAATTAGGTATAATCATTATGTACTTTGGTATCATATGAAAACAAAATCTGTGATCTCGGAGGTTAAAACTTTATTATAAGTATACAACTGATAAAACGTTTATTTGATTACACTGTCAATGATTTTGATAAAAATCTTCTTCATAATTTATTATGTTAAAATAATTGCCCGAATTTGTTCTAGACCTTGTAATATGTTATGTTAACAATGATAAATATTTATTTTTCTGCAGGATTTGATGTGGACAGATTAACTTCACGCTGTTTACGTGTGACAGACGTGGTCCCGTGCGTCACTTATTAGTGTCTCATCAGATACTGTGGGTCTGACTTCAGTTTG
Source organism: Lithophane leautieri (assembly GCA_949152455.1). NCBI lineage: Eukaryota > Metazoa > Arthropoda > Insecta > Lepidoptera > Noctuidae > Lithophane > Lithophane leautieri. Next base: position 11,487,237 of record OX424463.1, on the reverse strand, counting down.
ACCTATTGACTATAAATATACTGATAGTCAGTGACAGCCTGCTGGGGTAGCCGGATCAGCGGAATATGCAGATGAATGTTACCGAGTAATGGCTCGGTAACATTAATAAAACCATTATGTATAGCCTCGTTTCGCGATCCAGCTCGTCATAGGTCAGCTAAACACTTCACCTTTCAGTAATCAATTTATGACTTAGTTAAAATAAAGTCTGTTTTTTTAATCTCGTAGACTAATTTGACATTTCAAGAGATTGTTCTTTGTTTTTTCAATTTGGAGTTTGACAGTTGCACCTGTCTAATTCATCTACGAGATTAAAAAACACACTTTAGATGAAAATTCAATCGGTAGCTTCTCAGGTTTGCCAGACAGACGATTACTGTTCGACTGTCTGGCGATTTGGAAAATTCAGGCTTTTTCTTAATTATACTTATTAGGTTAGGGACAACTTCGTTATTTCCAAAGTCTAGCAAGACGCGTCTGTGTATAACAGTAGAGATAAATATTATCTGACCTCCACGATGCTATTGGGTAGTGGCGATATTCCAAGAATGATTTTTTATTTGTTCCGATACTTTTCAGAATTACATCAGTTATGATTGTTTAGATTCCATTTACATTCTATTTGTTATATATATAAGCAGCTGATGCCCGCGGCTTCGCCCGAGTGGATGTCGGTTATTATAAACTAAAACCTTCCTCGAGAACCCTCGAGATCTATTGGTGAAAACAGCATGAAAATCGGTGAAGTAGTTTCTGAGTTTATCGCGAACAGACAGACAGACGCGGCGGAGGACTTTGTTTTATCATAATTATGTAATGATTCTTCTGGAAGTGTATTTGTCACCTAACTCCTCCTTAACGGCTGGACCGATTTGGATGAAATTTTGTGTGTAAATTTGAGTGGGTCCCTGGATGGTTTGAAAATACAATTGAACCTGATAGGTGGCGCTGTTCGGGCAGGAACAACGACTGCCGGGTCCGCTAGTTTGTTTTAAAACACTTCATTTTATGGAAAAATCACAAAATAAGTATTTATACCGACTGGATAATTTCCATTGTATAACAATTCAATGCATATAATTTTTTATGCAATCGGGATAAATGGTGTTGTTTTCCTGTTTCCAGGTAAACAAAGCAATAAAGGCTACCTACAAGAGCTCATATTTGTACCCCATTGGGTGGAATAATTCAGGTTTCTGTATAACATTAAAATAAGGTTCGTTCTGATAAAAATTCTCTTCAAAATATTGCAGTGGACTACTTACAGCTTTATAACATGACCTCTGCACTACATTCACACGAACGCTTTGAGACTTCCACAGATCACTATTGTTAGTACTCGTATAACATCAGTTATCAATATAATTATAAACAAAAAAGTATGATCAAGAGGTCGAGAATCTTTTTTGTTTCACATTCAGTGCAAATCCGGAAAATTAGATATCAAATATACCTACGTACTGAACTAAAATAACGACAACGAAGAAATACTTTTCCTACGGGTTTGTTTAGGACGTTTATTAAGGGTTCCACAAGATACTGTAGGTTTACTACAAGGAGTCGTTACGTGGTTGCCGCAATGAGCCAGGCTTAGACAAATTACCCAAGAGCTTTACCACAAATTGATATGTACAGTCGAACAAGCTATTTGGTATACAGGCAACATATATTAATTTTCCGCTACACTGCCAAAATTCGTTTTGATTGTGTGTGTAATTTAACTTTTTGAGGTTATGGCTTAGGAGAGTGACGTAAAAGGATTGTTGACTACTGAAAACAGTGACAAAACTGTTTAAAGTAGTTGCAAGTTATCTGCCTGTATACCAAATAGCTTGTTCGACTGTACGAGGACATATATAGGATCTTCGATTAAAAGGCGAGGAAGCATTGACCTCTAGACCTAGCATAAGGTTAATAACCTTTCTATCTTTTCGTTCATGAGACGAGCCGAGAGGCTTGTCATGCCGCGTACTCTCGGGTACCATACAGTACTGGATAGATCATAATTAAGATTATGTTCCAGCAATAACGAATTTCTCCCTGTTGCCTTTGTCATCAAATAATTTTTTCTTTAGTCCCCAGAGACGCATGAAAATAATGAACTATGAAAAAAAAGCTTTTTGAAAAACAAATCTTCGGTTCTAAACTCGTAAAAACCTTGATAACTATTAACAAATGGCGGTGAAGACAAACTATTTGTTTGACAATACGCTCGACAGTTTCAGTGATGAGTCGTTTCAGTGCTGAGCTGCTGCAATTTACTGTTACAACATGACAAAATATTGTTTTCTGTACAAATGGCAACATGATGAAAAATGTGAAGTATCGCACGGAGTGATATAGCTCATGGTTACGGCCTCCAGCCTCCGGGGAAACTAGAGCATACTAAATTAGCCAGCACTTTGTCAAAGAACTTAGGCGTGCAGAAGATAGTCAGAAACGAAAAGATATATTTACATTATTCTGCATATTACAAGGATCTACAGTTGAAAATATATATTCATGATCAGTGGTCTCATATTACTTCTGCAGGATTGAAATAACACTTTAAAAGTGAAATGGGGTTGACTTTTACACCCACAAATGGTGTCAAAAGCGTTAGAAAGCAACAAAGTTAGATTTTTTAACGACATACAATAGCTGGAAGTACCAAAATAGTTTATTTAACTATTGGAAGTCAATGGAAATAGGATCAGAGCTCAAACAAAGCTCACAAAAAAACTGATTGGTGTGACATAGTTACAGAAATATAATCGTTTCCGCATTATTGGTCACGGCTCGATTGAAATGATCGGTAGCTATTTAAAGTTCAAAGGAAACAAACAATTTAACTTTTCCCTCTAATCACTTAACCGGTGAATAATCGATTGATCGAATTATGAACGCGTTGATCCCGAAATATTGCCTCGTGCACACACCTTTGCATAAAGATGCCATAAGAGGAAAGACATAAAACCCTATAATTTGTATAGCAAGTCGATGCAAGGGATGTGTATCATCCGTGGTATGATCAACAGTGAGTACAGCGACACTGGCCTACATTTGACTTTTTTCCTGGAAGCAGTGAGTGGCGAGTGACAGCCCGCGTCCTGAATCCAACTCATGACGGGGCCGGGGCCAACATTGCCACTCATTAGTACTTGCCACGCTCCAAATAGAAGCGGCATGTTTTACACATTTTTAAATTGTGAGAGCTTTGCGAACACTTTGTTTTTATACTGATGTTCATATGTGGACGTGCTCTCAAATTACAATATAAGGGACTAATGGTTATGCTAATATGTGTTGTGAAAAAATGAAATTAATGAATTAATTAAGGATATGTAAAGTTCAACCCACAGCATTACTCCAAAAATTACGGTATGACATTCTGTGTCACACCCCTTTTGCAAGAAAATACGTCAAACTTATGACGACATGATTAATGACGACATAATAGAATCTGCTTATAAAATAGTGACGAAATACCATAAAGGTAATTTTATATACGTAATTTTACTCAAACTTTCAATATGACTACGCAGAACTGGTCAAATGTTCGAATCATCTTTTAATCTAGGTCGGTTTACAGGGTTTTCCCAAGTATGCGGTAATGAGTATTTTTCCTTTGCGGTGGAAACATTTAATTAGCATTGGATTTAACTAGTACTCACGTTCAACGTAAAGCTCCGACCACAATTAAGCAAATAATTATGTCTAATTAATAACACCGAGACACGAGACACCGAACATTAGTCAACATAACATCACAGATTTTGCAGTCACATTGTTATCGATTGGAAGCACTTTACCACTTCAAAGGGTATCTATATTATAAAAGTGGCCTTAAAACACCGTACTTTTTAAATATGAACACAGACATACACAGTATGAATCCAAAGTGATGGTTGCCGAAACACTGCAGCAGTAGTCGAGTTGCCTTCACCACGGTGGCAACTATGTCGAAGGTGACAATTGTCTTATCACGATCTGTGGTCATTTTCCAATCGAAAAAGGGTACTGACAAATAATAATCTTGTTGTTTATAACTTTGTGGAGTGCTTGACACAAACGTTTGTGTACGTATAAGGTTAAAGGAGTAATGACTGCGTAGGGCACTGTGAGCTTTATATACTTAAGAGCTGATGCGTCATATAATAAAGCCGTGAGAGAAGGTCGTATTCCAGACCTCATACCTATCTCAATTATACCTAAATACTTGTACCGACAGTACCTACCAGGACGTTTATATAGCACATTGAGTTTTAGAAGGACATTATCATACAAGGCAGATAAGACGCTCTACAAAGTAAAACTTTTTCTAAAACACGATGTGCCATATTAACGTCTGCGTAAAGGCTCTTACATACTGGGGCGATTCGTCGCGCGACGCGACGCCGCCGCATTGTTCGCCGTGAGAAATAGTTTTGTTAAAATTCGCGCCGCGTGACGAATCGCCCCAGTATGTAAGAGCTTTAACGGCTTACCTGAGTGTGTCATTTTTGCCCTATTTGAATGTATGTCATTTTTGTTATTAATTCACAGCCCAAGGGCTAAAGAGATTTAGGCTGGTATCAGTACAGAGGATGTTCGATAGAATTGATAAAGAAGTTTATCGTATCCTGTATTAACGCACAGGGAAAATTGTATACAAACTTTTAAGGTGAAATTACATGCAGAGCAAGCAAGTAATATAACCTTTTTATATTTTTTTTACTAAATAAAACCCGTTCCCATTTATATGAAATACACGAATGAGGAGCACTACACACGTGCGACCGAGCAGAGGCAGACGTGACGATCATACGAAGCTCGCCGATTTTATACAAATCAGACATTTGCTTGATGTAGGTAACAAATTATAAAAATATTATGCTTTTCCCGCATAAATCATATTCACATATATAACGTAGGTAGGGTACCAAAAACTTTAAACAAACTCGGACAGAGTAAAAACTCGTCCAATAGTCATGATATCAGTTTATATAATAGTTGTATTGGAACGAAAACCACAATCGAATTGTTTTAACTCGTTCAACCGTGACTGGGTTGTGCCAACTTTGCCTTAATTAAATCGGGCAAAGCTAGCTTTCCCGGGCTTTTGCTCAAATTTTCCAGTTACCTGTGTTGTATTTACCTATCTTATTTAAACGTTTATCTATATCTAAATGTGCCAATCTGCCATTTAAAACAGGAAGCTGTCTGATGTATTTTACAGTTATCAGATTAATAAAGGATTGCTTGTTGACAGTATTCAGGCTGTGAGACGAAGACACGTTTCCAAGAAAATTCGTTTTTTGCATTAATCAATTCGTCAATATAAACAGTTGTAATCTGAAAACTTTATTTTATATTAAAGATTCATGCAATAACAGGAAATTTCTTGACAGAACTCGGGAAACTATTCGAGTAAGTTTTTCTTTCTCCATTGAATAAAGGAAAAGCAAACTTCGCAGGATTATCGTGTCTGGCTTCTGCTAAAGGCGGCGCACAATCCAATCACGAAGGATTATGGATCCTGTTACGAGGTACGGAATAAATAAATATGTACCAACAGGATAAAAATTCCTTCTGAGAATTTTTGTTTGCATACATCGACGAAGACGAAGAAAGCTATGTGACATTAAAATGTCTGAATGTTTTTCCAATCAAATCGTTACGATTGGATGAGTACTTAGAGCTTATGATTATAAATCTTTTCTTGGTACGAATATTACTAAGAATGTGACAGATATGTTTACCTTGTGACATAATGTTCTTCGTAATCTCTTTATATCGCATCGGGGAATTGATCACGTTGCTGATAAAATTGTAAACAAAACATGTGTAATATCTGCGCCGGTTGTTTACTCTCAGATAAAGCTATCTGTAGTTCGTAGCTACGCATTGTTTATGGGGGCGTGTCCCAGTCGGACCGGATATGAAGGAAAGTGTTCTGTTTTTCTATTCCGACCGTAATCTACTTTGGAAAATTTGTTATTTTGTTTTCACAAGTGTTTACTCTTTGCCAATTTACTGTCTTGTTTGATTAACGATTTGTTTACGTTTTCTGCAACACTTTAACCTAAAATCGCTGTTATTGGTCTTGAAATAAGTATATTATGAAACCTTTTATTTATGTTAGCCTACACTGTCCCACTTCTGAGCAAAAGCCTCCCTCAAATCTTTCTAAACATCTTTTTCCAGGGCCACCTCGATGACCTTTACGTAAGTAAGAAACATTTACGTGCATATAAAATAAAAAAATTGCCTTTATTTGTATCATAGTCCACAGACTCAAAGTAACGTGAAAAGCAGGTTTTAACAGCACATCCCGTAAAGCATAATAACATGTACTCTATTTCTATTCCTCTTTTGCGTCCCGATTTAGCTGCACCGCAGTAAGTGCTCTATCGCAATCATTTCATTCAATATTGATACTTGCTTTCAAACGCTATTGGTGTACACTCGCGGCCACTGACAAAGGAATCGTGTCGAATTCTATTTAACATTTAAAAAGCTATTTCTTGACAATTAAATTGTTTGTTTAACGAAATGCTCGTAGACACTGCGAGCTTTTCGACATTTTGTTATATAAATACTGGAAAAAGAAAAAAAGTTTGTGGGTAACTTAGGTTCAATCAATCTGCCTAGCCTTTTCCCAACTATGTTGGTGTCGGCTTCCAGTCTAACCGGCACCCTAATTGCGTAACACACGATCAACCATAATCTGAATCATTTCGAAGGAATCCATTGCTAATCCATTTCTTCATATGTTCGAAAAATATGTCTGCTCAACAATGTAAATAACGCAATGAATGTTGTGTAAAACAGATTGTGTTTGATCGTGCGCAGCTGAATACCAGTATTTTACACAAACACATGTAGCGACTGCCTATATCTGACCTGCACAACCCAGTTGCTGGGTAACACTATTATATCCCTAGGACTCAAACTAAGACTGGGTGAGACTTCTGGGCTTCTGACTACCCATAGCGACTGTTAAATAAATAGTGGAAAAGAAGAAAATGCTGTGGAAAACTTAGGATTAGCTCTTCATCCTATACTCCATTTGAAATAAGATTAGACATTTAAATAAAACTTTTTTACAGTCCGTTCAACCGATTTTGACTTCTATTGCGTTGGTGGTATGGCAAATGGCAGCTGCAGTAAACAGTTGGTATTGTGTAAACTTTTTTGATTTTAATGCCATCCTTATACCTACGGTATAGAAATCAAAATCGGTTGAACGGACTGTAAAAAGGTTTGTTTAAATGCCTAATCTTATTTCAAATGGAGTATAGTTCATACATATTCAATTAATGTATAACATTGTATGTCTGTGTTTTATGAAGGCTATTAACATGATATCGTGGTAAACAGACTGATAATATGACATGCCTACGTAGAATCGTAGACATAAGGTAATTTTTGGTCAAATGACGATTTTCACTTTCGATAGTTACGTGTTCAGTGTTTTCCGAGGGAAAGCACTACTAATTGTTTTTCGTGTGAATTTGACACATGCCTTCCTTGATATATGAGTCAGCTTAAAACTTTTTCGACACATGACACGTCACGTCCTATAACAAAGATAGGTAGGCGGAGAACAGGGTATTTTAGCGCATCCTGGGAGAGGCCTATGTTCAGCAGTGGACTGCGATAGACCGAGTTGATTGATTGATTGATAAAAAAGATAGGACTGCCACTAAGTAAGGGCACAACTTCAGAGATCCCAAAAAAACATACATCAACTAACGCCTTAAAGACGTGATAAACCTCAAACTTAAGGGAACAATTAATAAGTGGTTGCGTCAGTTTTATTTATTTATTAAAAAACACAAACAGCATAAACATTCAACATTGCTTAAAACAAAAAAAAAACAAAAAAATACTTTTAATTAGGAAAGGTATTACTGCTAATGTATGTACAAAAATTTAAGGTGTATTTTTTTACCCGACTACGGCGAAGAAAAAAGGAGGGTTATGATTTTGACCGGTATTTATGTATGTATGTTCATCTGTTCCCTCATATCTTCTAAAAAACTCATCACAATTTGACAAATGAGGTATTGTTAGAAGCGCCTTGATCGTCCGCTGGTTATATGTGACGTCACATTAAATTAAATTGGCGTCCTCTAGAGGACATAAAGTCAGGAACTTTAAAAAAAAAATTGTCTAATCGTACCATGTTGGTATCAAATGAAAGAGCTTAATGAGCACATTTCAAAAATATATATATTATAACCACAAAAGAATAAAAAAAATATTAAAGTAATAAAAACTAAAACCCAACTACGACTAAAAAGGTATAAACAAGACACCACAGACAGACAAATTAAAAATCCGGAGTCACACCTAATCTGTTCGATTTATGCCCTAACACGTGTGACTCCGGATTTTTAATTTGTCTGTCTGTGGTGTCTTGTTTATACCATTTTAGCCGTAGTTGGGTTTTAGTTTTTATTATTGTATTAATTTTTTACATTTAAATACGACCTGTCCTGTCATATTGCTGTCAACACTTGTAATATACATGAGTCCCCAGTGATATTGTGTTATTATGACGTGTTGCTATCATATCCTGTCAAATTATAAAAGTGCGCATTAGCTTCGATTGCGGTCTACCGATTGGTATTATATTTAGATTGCGATATTTATCATTTATTGCGCGTAATACTAAGATTTCACTTTTTCCTTAAAACTAGGTGACACCTTAATGAATGCCTTTATAAAAGCGCGCTGTTGTTGGGTTTTCAACTTTCGACGTTGAGCCGACCGTTGAAAATTCAACAGCGCGTTTTTATTTAGGCATTCATTCAGGTGTCGTCTAGTGAAACCGGGTATTATTAATCCTAGACCTATAAAATCGACTTCCCACATCAAGGACAAAGAAATTTCGTCCTCCTTTGAGTTAACATAAACTGAATATTATGTTTTACTAAAATACTTCGACGTCATTGCGCTTTATTTTACTTTCATAGATATTAAGTGGTTTTCTCTTGAAAATAGCAAAGTTGTCTCGTTGCTGCAAACAATTCATTAAGCGCTCCACTGATAGAAATTCTAACTTTAATCACTCAAGTGCAGGTTATTACCATCTACTCACGTCTGCAGCTAAGTAAAATAGTTTAATTATTATGACGCTGACAAGAGCTAAAGCACGGTCACTGTCGGACTGCATAGAAAAGAAAGAGAAGCGCGATGACACAATGCTTGTATCTACACCAAAATTTACTAAAAAAATTAGTTGAGTAGGTCATTGAAAATAAAAAACAACTAAGTTCTGCATTTAAATAAGACGTTCTTGTTATTAATTGTATACTTACAAACGTACGTTGGTACGTTGATATTTAATACAGATACTTTCAAAATATGGTGGTGTATGGTGTGTTCTGGGAAATATGTTCAAGATTAATATAATTATACTTTTCCGCACTCAAAAAGTATACAGATTAGGCAAAAAAAAAAAATTAAGACAAGCCTCCTTAGAACATTTGCTTCTTGTCAGCGCCTTAACTTTAGATTTTCTTCAAGCAAAGTGGTTTAACCGCCCGCAATGGTAGAGGACGATGACGAGACATGTGTGGAAAAGTGAAAAGGAGGCCTTTGCCCGACAGTGGGATATTCCAGCCCAAATAGATAAAAAGGGGATTACCAGCTGTTATTAGTGTTAAAACTTATAAATCTTGGTCGCCATTATCATTGACATTGTATGCACAATGTTTCATAACGACAGTTTGAGAAAACTATACTTCTCTGTTGGTATTAAGGTATTATTAAGTGCTCAGAAGACAGACGGCGGACTGTTTGTCCCTTTAAATGAGTTTTCCTAAAGCGGAGACTTGGCTAAATCGCTTTCTCGCACTCGAAAAGGGTAGAGAGGGCCCTCCATCAAAATGCTTAGCTCTATCCAGTATCCGTAAACTAAAACTAATATAGGTACCTATCCTCCCCTTGACAGGGTTTGTTTGCTAGGAAAATTGGTTGAATCTAATGTTATGCCTTAGGTACATTTGGTTATTTAATCTATCTTTATACTCTAAAGGATCGGACAGTTCCTCCTTACTGTATGGAAATATGAAATATCGCTAACTAGAGAACTAAAATATTGATTATAATATTGCCAAATTATTTAAAACAGGACAGCTATTTGCGACGTTGCCAACTTTCAGAATGAACGCTCTTAACACAGGTTGTCATAACCTAGCTATGAGAGCAGTGCTCACCCACATGATTGAAGATATAGTACTTATTTTCTAAAACGGTATTATAATCATGTACCTAGTAGAATCCTTTAATATTATTTATCATTGTATGATGGTAAAGTGAAGAAAAAGGTAACTTTTTATGTCTTACATATGTAAAAATAACGACCTAAACATGGTTTGTCTAGGTTATATTTTGTCATTGACAAGTTTAAAACTACGGCTGCCAATGCCTCGATTGCGAAACTCCTTGAGTGAATTATTATATAATAAATTGTTATTAAAAAGGTTAATAGGCGTAATAAAATAAAATAAATACATAAGACAGCCCACTGTAGTTATACTAGCCTTGTTTTTGTTATGATTTCCTTTATAAACAGTGCGTAATAAAAATACAGTATGATTACAAAATAAATCTTACCTCCTGGGTTTAAATTCTTGGGTTGTGGTGTAACAGCACATGCTGCGCCCGATGACCTTCGTGATCTGAAACGACAACAGCATAACATTACACACTGTAAAGTCAACACAATAATCAGTCTATCAATATCTCACTGCTGGGACTCATCTCTCTCTCTCTCTCTCTCTAATCAACCATGGGTGCCGTCACAATGTCTTTAAGTTTTTTATTGTAGTCAGGAAAATTAATTGTTTTTCAAATTGACTAGGTACCAATTTACATTGTCCGTAGCTATATACAAATCACAACTGCCATTCTTTGGCAGTGGTATATAATATAATGGCTATAACACAGTAATTTAACAATTTGCTAAAGAATTACTTTCTCTGACTGTTCATGTCGGTTCCCTCATGATGTTTTCCTTTACCGTTTTAAGGGCAGTGAATATATATATACGTATAAGTTAATAGATGTCGTGTCCCTTTCTGACCCAATCCTAACGAAACTAATTTGTGAAGATGTAATAATGGATGGACGGACGTAATACTTTCGTCTGTCCGAGTTGGGGGTGGGTGTCTTTAAAAGTAATCAGAACTAAAGCTAACTATAACGGATCTCGCGCACTAGACGGCCACGACTCCGGTCAGTCGTGGCCTTATTATTGTGGCCGGCTAGTTGGCCGTTGTGACCAAGTGCGCGATTCATATCGGTTTCTATAGTTTACCTGGTCGCGCTTGTGGTCGTGGCCGTCTAGTACGCGAGGTACCTAAATGTTAAGAGTTGTACCAAAATTTGTATGATTGATCAATCAGCTGATTTATTAAGTGAAGTCTATTATATTTTTTTATTCAAAATTGCTATGAAAACCAGAATACTTTTAAACATAGACCATTAGACATCTGTAGATACTAAAGCCTTTTTATGTAACTACAGACCCGTTTACTTTGAGAAAAGGTTCACTAATGATATTAAATTCTACTTCGATTCCAAATCGGATTGATGCTTTTTTTTTAAAGCTTATTCCAGTTAGTAAAGTTACACGAGCTTGAAATGTGCTGAAATAGTTGCTTTAAACTGGTTTAAACTAAACTAGTATATATTGTTCGCTCTTTGACCGGTATCATACAAGTCTACTGATTGTGCTACATAACAAGTTCAAATTCCTCAGATCAAACGTGTTGTTGTTATTATTACTTTTAGATTACGATAAAACTGTTCTGTTGATAATTCCAACGAGGTTGCCACGTTTAGGCTGCTACCATACCAAATTATAGCAGTAATAAAAACTATAGAAACACAAATATGTAAAATACGATCATTACACTGCTCAAACGAATGAAAAAAAAACTTCAAACTTTATAGCAACTTCAATATGAAACAGATGAATGATGAAGAATTTAAATGGGCGTTGTAGGCAACCCTGGTACAGTTGTAAAACCATTGTAGATCGTAAACAGATTATTACAATAACAGACCTATAATTAGAAAAAGCAAGCGTTTAGTGTTGTTTGGTCTGCGATGATTGTAATCTAAATTTAGCGTCGAGACATGTTGTGTTAGATAACTGGGGGGAGGTCGAGTCGAGGCCCGATGTAGGACAGATGGGATAAACAACTGTTTATTTCGTTTCCAGAAGTAGAAAAACACCTATCTTGCTTTAATTACTCCCTATAGGTAGGTTTGTAAATGAATTACTCTTTCAAAACGAAGTAAAAAGGAAAAGCGAGATGTATTACGAACGGAAAGCTACTAAGGGTAACTTATACAACATTTTTTTCCACAAGTTCTTATTACAGAGGCCCGTAATTACAGTAAATGGGTGCTATTACAAACTAATTCAACATGATGTGCCGTCCATCATATTAATTGCCTCTTAGATATGATGTTGACCATTCAATTCATGTAATGTGCAGGGACATCCTGGAGTCAATATTTATCAGGCCAGAGATCTATATATTAATAATACTGATGAGTTGTCGCTGTAGGCTTTATATTTTCAATTTTTTTCCTTTATTGTGTTTGTTATACAACCAACGACGGATTTAAATAAACAATTTTATTTGACGGCCTTGTTATTAAGGCCAATATGTAAATTAAAGTTAATTTGCCTTTGGCAGCTTAATTTATTTGAATAATTAAATACGACAGACTGAATGCTATGCCAATGTTACTGAAAGCCTGTCTATATGCTCGCAGAGCGCAAGATTAAAATACTAACGGTTTCCAGTTAAAGAGTTGAAGCTAAAGCTTCATATTCCGATAAATATTTCAAGGAAAGTACATACCCAATACTGCGATCGGTTAACAAGTTACGCTGAAGTTGTAAGTGTAGGCTAAAATTGATTTATCTTTTGTTAACAGAGACTGAAGCCGTCACTTCAATATTATTAAGACAATGAATTCTGAAGAGTAGACGATAAATTGTGTATAATTTCACTCGTAACTGCTCTTTTATATGAGTTATTGATTTGTAAAGGTTAAGGGTCCCGTAGATGACGTCAAGAGTAACCTATTAATTAGGCATCATTGGGTTTTGTCTTCATGCATTGTATTTTCAAGGGTTGAAAATAATAGCTAAACTAAAATGTTTCGCGTTATCGCGAATCGGTTTAATTAGAAACGGTGGTATTGTGATATTGTTTTATATAATGTTTATTAAACATCTATTTATCATGAGGCTTGCCATGTGTTGGGCACGCCGCGTGGGTGACGAGGCGAGGACGTCAACCCGCGCAAGCACCTGATTCGTCGGTCGCGTGCCAGCCGCTACCGACAGTTTTGTCATCACGACGACACGTCTACGTCACGGCCTACGTCATCGGAACCAATAATAAATGGAGAAGCCGCGTTTACCGTGACGTTATTTTTGCGTTACTATGTATAAGGATGAGTAATTAGACGTCTACCGCACGGTCTTGCGGTGAAGCATGATTTCAGAATGACAATTGACAATTACTTGCATATTTTTTAGCCAAGATTATTGTTGGAGGAAAAAGTATGAAATATAATGATTACAGCAAGAATACGACATTTTTTGAGCTTTAACTATTTCGATCAAAGCAAGTAAACTCCCGAATCAGATGTGGCTTGTGCAATAGTTATTTAGTTTTATGATTTTGTTGCAAAAACCACGCCTATTGCAACAAACATAGCTCTTGTGTACACCAACTGCGTTTTTCACATCATGATACTATCTCTGTCTACCCCTCGAAAGTATTTAATCACACTTCGAGTGGCGCGATAAGCTTAACTTATCAGTTAATTTAAAATAGGTAGTATGTACTTAATGATTATTATAACAACACTTTATTACGGTACTGTGTTTCAAATATTAATATAACGCATTGAATATTTCTGAGCACACTTACTTTGCGCATCCAAAACTTCACACATCTTAGTAGGAAGACCTTGGAATTGCTTACGCGCTTAAGATAATATCAACATTAATGACGAAGTCGATATATCGGTACGTAAGGCTTACTACTTACACGGATATTTATGATAAATGCAAACTCGTGAACGGCTGATCTTTTGTAGTAATCTCGTGACAGATTTTCCATTGTTAAGCCAGTTTATATGGTCAGGTAGGTAAAAGATGACACGAGATGTAATAAAGCAATGGTAGTCCATAGCCTTGTGGAGAAGTACTCTCACTGTACCTTTTTCTCTCATTGTTTCGAATAAAAGCCAACCTATGATGCCTGTGAAATTATAGGCATATAGGACTTTTAAACAGACGTATTTACGCGTAGGGTTGTCTCAGATAAATGTGACCTACAATATTATAGGTAATACATCAAGGTCATTGTCATTGGACTCAATGCAATTGTAATAGTCGGAGGATTCCGCTCACTAGAACTTGGGCTAAAGGCAGCTTCATGACTCCGCAACGTACAAGGCTACTCACTTTGTAAGACAATGTACTAATCTGTTTGACGCTGAGTTGTACAAACTTCGATAGACTTTGTAATTAGGTAGATGAAGAAATGATAACGTATATCAGTTAATCAATTTTATTGAAGACTATTTTAAGAAAACTTATGATCACTTCTAAACTTACATTCTAAACTTAAATTCAAGATTTAATGTAGTCATTTATAAATTGTATTGTTTTGAATGAGTAACTGAATGCGACAAAGGTAATTTTGGTTGATCAAAAATGAATCATAAAATAAACAAAAGTTTGTATTAATCATTAATTTGGGATCACGAATTACTAGGAAAGAGAGTATTACAAATATCCTACCTACCAACATATTATACGAAAACAAAGAATTTAAGGAATTACCTAAGTTAAACAGTCACTAGAATTGGCCTTTTTTAGTAGACGAATCATTTGAAAAACATGTTTTACTTACTAAAATCTTTTCAGTTCACATGATTTGTATAAGACGACTTTATAACATTGTACATTAAAAAAAAAACATTTAAATGGTTTTAACAGTGCATCAAAGAAATATTTACCGAAGACGAGATCAACAGTAAGCTTTGTGAAGATTTGTTTGGTTGAAGTTTGGCGAAGAAAAACAAGGAAACGGAAGAAAATTTACGAGAAAATAACATAAAAAGAAGCAAAACTATCGAATGTTTATTGATACAATCGCACAAAGCTGATAGCGAGAAAGGTACCAAATGTAATGTAATGTAGGGCAAACTTTTATGTAATTACAAGTTTTTGTTTTTCTATTACTACGCGCTTAATCTTCACAGGGGCTTACCAAACTAATTTATGCTTATCAAAAAGGAAATTATGTTCATATATCCTCCTGCTATTGTGCTCACAAAAAACCACTCGGACGTTATAACAAAAACTTTTTCTTTGTTTTTGTTGACCACAAAACGGTGAATAATGCGCACAAAATAATTGTCATATTTCCCAACGTGCGGCACATTAGGAAGGAGAATGCTAGCCTTCCTAAAATTTCAGGTAGTGTTTCCAATGTACAACAAATGCAAGTAAGCTGGTTTAAAGCCCGCTCTACGATATGCAATCTCAAATTTTAATTATTCAGTAGCTTCAGACTAAATGGCACGTAATTTATTGTTTGTTGTTGCGGAAACGCGGCTGAACCGCGAAACTAATTCGATAGGTTAAAATGAATGAATATTTAGTATCAGTCGTATTACTTGTTTTTGACAAACTGTAGTTTATACGAGTCTACACAGAGCGCCTGTCTGTAACGTTAACGCAAATTGTATTTTCAGCACTTCAAGCTTGTATGTAAGGTAACAGCGTTTGTTCAACTTTTCTTGTTTTTGGCTCTCAAACCTACTGGTACTTATAATACTATAAAAGAATATATGTATATTTTTTATAAATCTACTTCGTTCTTTGACTTAAGGAATCGTAAGATTTCATTCCCTCGTGTCAAGTGGAGGCGTGAACAGAAACAAAAGAATGACTTACTTGGAGACGGGCACGTTGGTGAGGCATAAGAAGTTGTTGCGAACACTGCGCAGGCTCGCCAGGACCTGCGCGAAGGGCGTCACGATCAAGTCTTCCCCGTGACTGCGGACAAAAATAAACCTTGTAAATACACACCCAAGATGCAAATCGCTACGAATACGCTCAAACAAATCATGAGGCAAATCTATAACGAAAGGAGCTAGAGGCGGCTTACAAAAGGATTCTGTTTTGAGGTTGGAAATTTGATATCACTGCGTACATTATTTTCAGGTGATAATGATCCTAGATAATACCTACAGAATAGAGCTTTTCTTAACAATTTAAGTTCCCAAGGTTAAAAATGAGTCGCAGTGTTTAAATATTGTTTCAGTAAAGGGCGACAAGGGCTGAAACATAAAAGTTTACGAGTTGGAAGTTTATAAAATGTTCTTAAATATTTTACACAGTTTTCTGAATAGGATTTCTTGTTATAAGGTACTTAAATGTTGTGGGTTTAAAAGGGGAATACATAATATATTTTGTTCTAAAACAACCTTCTCTGAGAGTGGTACTTAAAGTAATGCAAGAGAATGATTTATAGTTTTGCGATAGTTTCATGAGATATAATAAAACTTTATAGTGATTTATCTCTTTAATATTAAACTATATGCAAGGTTAAACGTTGAAGTGCCAACAGCCAATGATATTGCGGATTTATTTTAACAATAAACGGTTGTTGACCACAAAAAGAATGTTATAGACAAAACAGAGCTTTTTTAAAAAAATCCGCAAATTATAAGTAGGTATGGAACATATTTTCCGGAAAATTGCTTGTAGTACTTACTTATTAACAAAATAATCTCTGTTGACACTGCAAGTTTCCTAACTATACAACTATCTGGCCATTTTGATTTAGCAAAGCATCTGTCAAAGCGAAATAATGGCATGGTAATCTAAAAATAAAGTATTTTCAAACATGTACGCCTATTTCCTAATGTATATGGAGTGAACGTATAAGCTCATTAATGCGGGAACTGAAAAATGAGAAAAAAAACCTGAAGTACCTCCCAGCATTTATTCATAATGGCTGAATAATAAGATGTTTATCTTACCTGATACATAATAAATGTAATAAAAACGTTTCGCAACAGTTAAAATAGCTACCATACTTTAGAAATAATGTTTGTTGTATCGACAAAGGTTTGTCAAAAACATTTTTGATTAAAGCAACAATATAGTAAAGTTATAAATAACTCACCAATGGAACCTGAAAGGGATTCTGGTCTAGATATAAACGAAATTATTGTTTCTGAGAATATATTTTCCTAGCTTACCCTCAATGTTATTTATAGAAGGGTGTGGCGCAAGTCGAGGAAGATACTTCCACATATTAATACCTGAACCTGGGAAACTCGACAAACTCAGTGGAGCGCAAGTAGGAAGACGTCTTATAGTTTCTATTAGTAGTCGGTTGGTTATTATAATACTCAAAGGAGGTTCAGAATCTATTTCGTGTTTGTTCAATTAATTAGCTCTTTTGCTTTCAAAGAATCTTGAAGAAAAAAGTTAATAGGTACCGACTTTTCAATTTTAATTTTAAACTTTTGAAAAGAATTACTTTGCGTGGACGTAGCTAAAAGTTATTCGTGATTAGCTTGAAAAGTTTACTGGGAAGCAATCATAAGTAGGCGCATAGAGCAAGTTTATACTGCGTATAAATATACCTAGCTAAACGGGAGAGGGTCGTTTATTTACACATCAATCAATATTGGCTTCATTAGCAATTGAGAGATATCAGAAGATCGAGGATTTCTAAGTTTATGTATTTAATGTACAATAACTCATTGAAGTTTATAGCACTGTATTTGTCGTATTATGTTTCTTCAAGCAGACCGTGATTTACATTCCTATTCACTAGGAAACATAATGTATTATGGAGCCCTGCCTAAGACGACGAATACAAAGCTCAAAATCAAAATCTTTTATTTCACATAAATCTTCAGGGGCACTTATGAAACGTCAGAAGCTAGGTGCACGGTTCCAATTGGTCGATTCCTATAAAGAAGAGATGGCAAGAAATGTCACGGCCCCTTTAAAAAAAAAGACTTTTTCGGTGTTTTAAAATTACAGTGTTAATAGGTATGGAAGGAGAGTATAGGCCTGTCAAAAAGTACCAGATACTTAACAAAATAGAAATTAATGGTCTTTTATACGGCCTAAAAGGTAAATCATTATGTAGATACGCGATAAAGGGTATATAAAAAAATATAGAGAGGTTTCAAGTCGAGGTTCATTCGTGAGACTAATCACCCCACACAATAAACTGTCCAGATGTTAGCCTGAGACTTTCATGATAAACGAATGTTTAACGTTTACCTACATTTCGTGACTACTAACTATTCTAATTGGAGTTCATTTTACGCATGTTTCTGTCAAAAAATCGGCGTTTCTAAAGTTTTTTTTATGGGAACGAAACAACTACAGAAATACCTAGTTTAAGTAAAAAGTAGCAATTTGTTTCAATGCCAGCTGCCGTAAATACTACATTAAGTATGAAAGCGCTCAGTGCTACCCATACGGCAAAACTAACTTGGCGTAAACGCGACGTTTCATATACCTAAATAAAGGCTACGAGTGCTGTCGCTGATGTAAAATAGACTTTTGTATTGAGCTTAATAGTACTTGCATAATTAATTTTATGTTAGATGTGTTTTTTATTGGAATATACAATAACTTACTTGGTATAAGGTCATCCTCAGAAGCAAAGCCTCCATGTAGAGCTTATACCTATGTGAAGTCGCACAAGCTAATCTCTCTAAAGTTAGTTTACCTTGCACACAAATTACCTTAGCTAATAGTTGTGACTTTGTGGTACCTGTTAGAACGAGTTACTAACGCTTTGTAAGTGCAATATAATTAATTAAATATTTATAAAACGTTCGTTTAGGATGTAAGTATTTACTTGAATTTATTTGCTCAGTGTATTTTTTTTCTGATTTCGGGAAGTCATTGTAACATCACTTGGAGATTCATTTGTTTTCATTTTAATAGGATCGTTAACTTCACGGGTTATGTTTATGATATTTTTATAGAAGTCGCGGGCGCTCTGCGGTGGGTAGGGTAGCTAACTCAACCATAAATAACAGTTCATTGATGTGTAAATTAATGACACCGCCACTTTTCCTGAGCCCCGTTTTTTTACACTGACGCCCAAGGAAGGTATTTTTCAGTGTTTTCCTCAAGGTTATTCTTAACTTGTACTCCCGTTCCTCGTAAATGTCAATTACCATCATCCAACGTTTATCCTCCGAATTTCATTATTTAAATTACTCTTAAAAGAAAAACAAAAGTTAAGACTGTCAATAAAAGTTGTTTCGTTTAAAACAATTTGAATGGCTGATAAAATACTAGCTTCTACGCTTAAACATTCAAATATAACTGTGGTAGTAAATTTTATACTGAGAATATAGGATATTTATTCATGAGAGCAAAGTATGTATGAAGAGATATTTTCGAGTATTAAAGGGGATGCTGGACGGGAGTTTGTTTTCTTTGGAGAGAATGTTATGATGAGATGTGAGATGATATTAACAACATTTTAGCGTCGCGCGGGCGGGTCGTCGGAGAGTTAACTCGTATCTGTGTTAACACCGTAAACAAAACGGATATGGCGCAGACATTAAATTGCTGAAATGATTTAGATGTGCGATTAAAAACAGAACTTTATTTGTTTTAATATTTATGTGGGTATTTTATTAGTTGTATAAGGGATTTAACATTGCCCGTGGACTGAGCAGGTGAGCACAGGCGTTTTTGAGACCTTTGCTAAGATGCTCAGCGTGTTCGTAGCGGAGTAGACGCTTCGTAAGCACCGTGGCTCGTAGCAAAACACAGACGCTACGTAGACGCCGCGCCTCGTTGTCAAAGATATACGCTACGTAAACGCCCAAACCCTTCGTATGCGCTACGTCCCGTAGCGAAACGCATACGGTACGTAAACGCTTAAACGCTACGCGGGCGCTACGCCTCGTAGCAAAACAGATGTACGCTACGTAAACGTCTAAACCCTCCGTTGGCGTCGCGTAGTTATACTATTATATTTTGACATAGTGCATGTCCCTACGAAACATTTATTATAATGCTGGCTTTTTTAAATACAAAATTATTACAAACGAAAAGTAAAAGACTGAGTGTTTTTGGATACTTGAAAGTCAATAACGAATCCATAATGAATTGACTTTTATATCCTGACTACTTATGGGGAACCCGATCTTAACAGTGATATTAACATAATTATGGCAACGAAAATTTTATCAGCCTAGGGTAATATAGGAACAGTCACATGTGGAACTACACTCTTATAATATTACTATCAATAAAAGTCTCTTGTCAATAATCGCTTGCCAGCTGTATAAAACGCAATATCACAAATTAGTTGAGTTTCATTTGTGGATGCGGAAAAGTTTCTCACTATACTTGGAAGAGCACTCTTTAGAATCCCGCGTAGTGCCATCACGCCTCTTTGTCCACCTTTTAGAAGAACTGTTTTGGGAGCCAATTCACCTTTTGCAAGAATGTGTAAGGCAGTAAATGGCTATTGTGACGTTATTGATCCCCACTTTGACTCTCTTGCCAAACAGAAAGCCATCCTTAATCGTTTACTGAGCCACCCTTAATCCTAATCAAGTATATGAATTGTCTTAATCGTATCACTGTTATAAATTTATCCATTTTATTTTTACGTATGTTTTCAATTTAATTCAATCAATTTTTATCAATTTCAATCAATTTTTATAGAATTTAATTTTTAATGAATCCTATTTGCATTTATCTTAATTTCATCTCTATGTAGGTACTTACCGATGTAAATATTGTTTATGAATTTATTTAATGTTATTATTTTAACCACTTTTAATTTATCAATTTTTACGCTTTTTATTTTTATTAAATTTTTATCCATTTACAAATTAGAATATCAAAGAATATTCAATTTTACCTTTACCAAATAATTAGAATTCCATACATTTTAAGTTCATTTAATTGTAACTTTTTACCTATGTTACCCATTATTTCCTATACGCTTATTACTAAGTAAGTTAGCTTATTTCTCCGATCCATTGTTTTATGCATATGGTGTTTACTTATAAGTAAATGATGCACTGTTTTTTTTTAAATGTATTATTTGTTCGTATCAGTGCAGTGTAATCAATTGTTGGTGAATCTAATTTAAAAAATATTATCTACTGGTCCCAGAACATACAGAAACTCGCAATAATTCCTTCTATTACTTTCCTTTCAAATTAATTTGCGTTTAAAAAAATTGGCAGAAATCACGTTCTGCAGTTTCAGGCCCCCTAGGAATATGCCTGCTTCAGGCCAGTTTTGTAACCTAACCTTAACCTTTAGGAGGCCCAAGCTCAGCAAGAAGAAGAAGCACAGCAATAGAATGCTGCGAAATTTTGTGACGCAAATCATTTAAATGATAGTTTTGTCTGCTATATTTGTCTTTTCTATTTTATGATAATTACTGCTATGTGCAATCCACCAAAATAAATAGTGACAAACATATACGAGAAGTGATTTAACCGAGTGTGAGAGTGAATCTATTACAATCGTAGGAATCATGTGAGTTGACAGTCATGTGAAGGTAAGGATGGCGTTGTATTTGGCGGACCGGTTTGGAAGCATGCCCAGTAGCGTCACGTGCCTGACTTACTGTGCTCTAACGAGCCAGTTGGAGTACGTGAGCACGATATTATTGTATCATCGTGATATACGTTACCGCGGAACACTACACTTATCGTGACACAGCTTGATATGAATGGACCTTATTCAGAAAATTACGCTACCGTTCACTGTCGCACGTGCGCGTTCTCACATATCCAAGTAGTTGTTTTTAGGGTTCCGTAGCCAAAGGGTAAAACGGGAACCTATTACTAAGACTCTGCTGTCCGTCCGTCCGTCTGTCACTAGACTGCATCTCATGAACCGTGATAGTTAGACAGTTGAAATTTTCATAGATGATTTATTTCTGTTGCCGCTATAATAACAAATACTAAAAAATAGAATAAAATAAATATTTAAGGGGGCTACACAAATAACAAACGTGATTTTTTTGCTCGTTTTTATAGATAATGGTACGGAGTCTTTCGTGCGCGAGTCCGACTCGCACTTGGACAGTTTTTTAAATGTATTTGTGCACTAGTCATGCTTAGATAATTCTGAGCAATAATCTATTTAATTTTCACTTGGCAAAATGCAAAGCGTGACGGGAATCAAAAATTATCTTCAGTTTTGAGAGAATACGGGGGAGAAATCTACATATAAAACAGGCTATTGTACTAAAACCCAGGAATACCTCGTTAGTTCTTAGACATATAAGACTTAAGGTTAATGTGTGTTCGTATTATGCAAAAACACTACCTACTAATGAACATCCAGAGTAACGATGGATATATTACAAATCTCTTTTTAGATAAACTATGCATTTTCATATTAATTAATAGCTAAAGGCACGTTTTCTCGTTTCGTGTATTTTAGTTTTCCTTATTGATATGGAATGATATTTAAAACTGTTTTATCATATTTCTACTACGTATAACGATTACAATATTATTTTATGTTAACAGTTTACGTAAGTTTAGTTAACATTTTGCCCACTTCCATACTTTCATTTATAGTAAGCTTACATAAAACGCAATTCATACAGAGTTATCTCGAGTCATTTTCAGGGTATACGTACGATAAATAAGGAGCGTTTATCACATGGGACCTTTTAAATGTCCCATTTTAGAACCAGAGGGAATTAATGCGAATGCCATGAATATTAACGGATGAAGCAGGGGAGCGTCGTTCAGACGAGTTCTCAATTCTCCGCCAGTCGTAGCGCCTAGTTGTAGCCACAGTCTATTAACTTTAACGAACGGCTATAGCGAGAGCCACTTTTCTCGTTTACTGCATCCTGTCCACGAGAACTAACTCAATTATAAGGGGTATAAAATAATAGCAGTGGACCTATTTCATATGGAGCATATCAGATATGAATAGAAAACTTGAAAGTGAAGTTTAATAAGTTGAAAACCTTTTACTGTTTGTGATTCGAGAAACTGTAGCGAGTAAATTAGAGTAAACGTGTATGTGTGTGGAAGATTTGATTGTCTTAAATCGTTTTACGCGATAACCAGAGTTGTAGAACTTCTTTCAACGTTTGTTCGAATTGGATTAGCTATAACAGTAACGAAATAAGGCCCATAACCTCGATTTCTTCAGAACAACATTGGTATATGTATACAAGAAGGGAATAGTAAGTAGGTAATAATCCGTTATTCACTTAGACGAAGTACCTTCATAAACAAAGCGGAGCATTATTTTTCCTAATAAAGAGGGTAGTGTAATAATGTTTTCATTATATATGTATGAAACGAGAACGGCGCAAAACTTCTTTTAGCAGTATCGAGAGGGAAGTTTTCACATTTATATTTTGCTTGTGTTTATACATAATATAGGCCTCCGTATAATATCGCGATAACATTTGCTCAAAATCGATCTATAGTAGACTATATCACAAGCAAAGTTGTGTATTTCATTATTTACTCATAATATTCTAGAAGCAATAATTAGTTTGACTCTGTTTGTAATATTTTCACGGCTAAACTGAATACGGTGGTTATTTGTAGAAAAAAACTAATAATACTTTATGTCGCAGAAAATACTAAACTTTACGTGCCATTTGCATGAAAATCAGCTTTTTGCAAAGCACATCTAATGAAAACAAATTTTGAAAGAAAACATAATTAAAGCATTCTACAAAATAATCAATAATACTCTGGATATTTTTATGTTGTGGCCCAACAAGGTGTAGTGAACTAGACAAGTCCAATAAAAAATGTAAGCTCTTTGCTTAGAACAAATAAATTAAATCCACCCACGTCCCTAGTATTTTTACTTACAATGGGCTACAAAAACCGTAGAGCTCACCCAGTCCTAGGGGTCATGGACTTTGTAAGACATCAAGTTTGTTTCACACTAACACTGCAGTATTATGTTTTTGAGTTCTCGACTGCTTGCCTCGGCTTTATACTGATATTACTCTATTTGTTAGACAAGTAATACCTAGGTATCGGTATCAAACGTACTCATGAGTTTGAACTATCGATTGAAACTTGTGTTATTATCTTCTGCGAACTTAGCTCTTACAAAAGAAATGTTTTCTTTGTTTTCAGTCTTGGATTCAGTTGCAATCTATTCAACTAATTTGATTCTTTCACGGTAACAAATTGGATTTATCACTTTACTTGGAAAATCTCGGCTATTTTCAGCATCTCACGGGTTCTTTTGGAGACTGATATTATAATACTGGCTGTAGGTGCATGTGATAGGAGAGTGTGTTTGTCCACCTCCGCATCCTATCCACACAAGTTTTCTGCAAATACATCTCCCTTATGAAGTACTTCGCAGAGTATTTATGTTGAGCTTCACAAATACTACAGTATTAATTAAAGTGCCTCGCGTTTATTATACGTTTGGTATTTTTAGCTCCAACCATATCTTATTGTTGGAGTTATTTTTAAGCGTCTCTAATTGGACAATTGGATCTAAAATTACTTCACATGTAAAAACTTATAAAAACGTCTATTCAATAAAGTGTGAAGTTTTTAGTAGAGCGGATAATAGATATGAATTATGTCTTTTAAAATGACTGATCTGGAATAGAAGTACCAAAAATGTTTCTTCTTTTAGGGAAGTTTGCACTTTAGAAAATAAAGATAGCAAAAAAGGTAAAAAGGTTTTTATAAGTAACCAAAATTAATTAAGTTACCGTCATAAGTTTGGGATCCGTGGCATTCATAGTCACAAAACTGGAAATGTTTTATTTAGTTTAGACACCACCGCAGCAGGAAAGGACCGTATAGTTGTATTCGGCAAGTTTAAATGTCATTCGGCTGGAGCTTACACAGTTGTTGGAGATAAACCAAAAGCTCCACTGAAACTCGTAACTGATGCTGTCGATAACAGAATCGAATCGAATGAAACAAGTAACGGTTAACTTCCACAACGCTACGATAACGTAGAAGACATAATATTGATTTACGAGTACCTTCAATGCACGTTTATGCTGTCTCGCTTCTCCGTATCAATCATTCAGGTAGAGTCAATTTTCATCGCTAATAATAGACAATGGCTAGAAAGAGACACTTTTATTGATTTTTTCTACAAGACAGGCTTCGTATCGGTTCTAATTCAAAGATATAGTGCGATATAAAAAATGAATTGGATTTTTTCGTAGAACCTTCAGCATTCATTTTTTTGCTAATTCCTAACAATCCTACCTATAACTACATATATATATATATATACATTTTTGTTGGTTTGTTTATTTGTTTTTACGCAAAAACGGCCTAACGGATTTGGATGAAATTTGGCACAGGGGTAGACCATGACCCGGAGAAGAACATAGGCTACTTTTCATCCTGGATCACAAACGAAGTTGCGGGTAACAGCTAGTAATATTATAATTGCGAAAGTGAGTTTGATTGTATGTATTTCACGCTAAAACGGGTGAATGGATTTTGATGGCACAAGGGTAGACCTTGACCTGGAGAAGGACATAGACTACTTTTAAATCTGGATCGCAGACGAAGTTGCGGGCAACAGCTAGTATAAATATTGCATAAAAAATGGGTTTGTTGAACTCCAATAATATTTGGAATACTCCTGTACTCTATGTTCACACGATTATTTATGGTCTTAAAACAGTATTGATATATAAAGCGTCAGTCATCCGTAAGTCTATTTGTGGAAGTAGATAAAGACAATTGCCCTCAATTAATAAATTACAGCGGCCTAAGCAAATACTTGTACAGCAATTGTAGATACTTTGTCTGCTAGTTCTGAATGATGGAAGTATATTTTTTTAAATATCTTTTTCACAGTTGTTGAATATAGCTTTCATTTAATTACCGGGCTATTTTCTGCTTCTTTGATTTTTTTAATGCAATTGTCTCATATCTTGATGTTTTTAAATATTAGTAGTAACTACTTACCTAGAACCTACCTACCCAAAAGCCCTACTCTTATATTGTAATGCCAATGCCTTGTCTTTATGCGGTTATGCCTAGTACTTTAAAAACGCCTTTTTAGCAACTCCGATATTAGTACTTATCCACAGATTGGTTTCGATACAATTTCAGTTTTAGTACTATTTTCTGTATAGAGGACTCGCGCCAAATCACGTACGGACGGTCAATTGTATAAAACCTCATTTCGAGATTACGATGCCGCTTATTGTGTTACGTACAATTCGACATGTAAACAATTTTATTATTGTTACGTCCATTTGCCAGTTCCAGCACTGAAGGCCGACGCTTTCCCTGATGGGTGTGTGAAAACTCTGCGTAAACAGATTTACCTACACTTACAGATTCAAGCAGCCAACGTGTGTGTGTGCTCATCAAATAACAACAAGAGAAACGTTATTTGTAAGTTAATTAAGTCTTAAGTCATTAATGGAGTATTTGTTCACACCACACATAGATGTTACCCGGCAATTTGTTTTATTTTGTGGTACAATCACCGGCTGACTTTAAAACTAACTAAACCGCAGCAATAGTATAATACGAGTTCTTTTTCTGTTATTTTTTACATTTTTCTACAATAATTTAATTATATATTTACAAGAGAATTTACATTATTAAAATTTGGCCAAGATATACCTGAATATTGTTGTAAACCATCATTGGTTAGCTAACCTAATTATGTACAAATCGATAAACAATCCGCGATTTTTAAAGTCAATTTTACTACCTACCTCATTATCTTGTGTCCTGACTGCAGCTTTAACTCTTTAATCTAGGTTTTGTTTGAAAGTGACCACAATTTTGTTAGTATCATACTATGAAAGACCTTCAGTTAGTAAAATTATTCTGTTTGACACTGAACTTAAATTCAGCACTTTTGAGGTTAACTTTTTGACTTTAATTGTCTTGCGGTCTTGGGCGACATTCTACTCTATGATACAATTTTGAACAGAAATAGTTTTATTCAAAATAGGTTTTAGTATGCGGCATAGTACCTAGTTACCTACTTGATCTCGTGTAAATGTGTTTCGTTTTCTGTTATTAAGTAGTTATTGGATTTATAGCATGACTTTGATCTTTGTGGCTATTTAATTTTATTCCTCCGACTTAAACAGATCACAAAAATATACAGCGCAATTGGAACAATCTTGACACGACCCGTTGATTTTCATCCGAAAAAGCGAAGCGTTAAAATGGCCGATAGGTACAAATCTAAAATAAAACCCGTTGCTATGATTCCTATCAGGCAGTCAGCAATAAATTAGGACGGAAAATACACGGGATTGGGCCAATAAACAATTGAATTACACGATAAATCACAAGAGTTGGGCCAGTGAAAAATTAAATCCAGTTTTATCACGACTTAATTTTTTTTTGTTGTCATATTAGGAGTTTTGGTTTTAAGGCCAGCCATTTTTTGTTCAATACTTATTGAAATGCGAAAATGTTTAAGAATTTGTCAAATCTAATCAGTTTAATAAATCTGATTTTGTGCTGTTCCTTTAAGTTTCAAAGGTGACGTTGGCTGGAAAGGTCACCTTTGAATTCGTTACAAAATAACAAGGTAATCTTGTTATTTTGTAAGATTGCTTTTATGGATTACTTATTTTGTTATGTATAAATATACCAATGGAATAGCGTTATTTTTTCCTGTACCATATTAGCCAAACTTATTTAATTTTTTTCGTTTAACTCAATTGTATGGTCGCGTTCAGAAATGAAAACATCACACATAAACAATTATTAAGCAGCTACGTTTATCTGCCTAATAATTGTTAATAGGCTATGGCAGAATTAAATTCCGGACTGAAAACAACATTCATAAATATTTGAGAGTACCTGAAGCGGTAATTCGGTACGTGGTTTATATTTGTTTACTACACAATAACTCGTGTTTTGATTTATTCGCTGAAAAGCTCTTAACAGGTTCTCTAGAGGGAGAAAATTGGTTTTATGATTCCAGCCGTGGCCGACGGAAGAGGAAATAACGTAGGCATTCTCTGCTCACTGAACTACCTAAATGGAAATAAGTACCTTGCTTTTCTATATTACACAGACAACATTTTAAAGTAAGTTGCTTCGACAAATAGAAGAAGTTGAAGTTGAGTTAGAAGTTGTTTGTAAAACTAAACACAAAACCAACAACCTGCCGTCATATTTTTCAGCAAATCGATAGCTTTTAGCAAATACATTCGTTCAAAGAGCTGAATTATTGATCGCCCCAAACCAAACTTTTCTCTTCATAGATTTTGTTTTTCTTTTGATCTTTATAGGTACTTCTGAGATATTCACCTTTAACTTAATGAATATTAAGGTAAAATGTAAATGTTCTGGAAAGCTTAGCTTTTTCTATGTACAGACGAGGGTCATAAAAGTTTTACACATTTTTACTACAATGCAATAAAACTCAAATTGTACGTTTTGTTTTTACTGCGTTTAATTTTTATTTGTTTTTCTTTGAAGCTTTTCTCAATGTGCACGATTCTTGTCTCACTGTCAATGGTTTGTTCACCCCCCTTTACCAATCAAAAGTTTTAATTTTAATTCTCCCTTAACTTCCAAAGCAGTATTTATGCAGTCAATAAAACATGAATTATGTACCACCTACGAGTACCTGTATCGAACAGTACCCTTATCTCGCTAGAGTTGTTTATTTGATCGTTTGTCAATGAGTTTTCAACATCATTGGAAACTTTTAATAGGTTCGCCCGGTCCGTTTTGCATTGGGTCGAGCAGGAATTTTCAGCAAATATGTTTGAAATCTGACATATAACTTAATAATGAAAAGTTATTGCAATAACGATAAGAATAAACGATGTTGATTAAGAACTGATGAAAAAGGATGGATATATTTTAAACAAGAACGTAACATTAGCGAAGTACGCAATATGATTTCGGCGTGCCTACCTATAAACAATACGATAGCGTATATTTTGTTGTATAAATACTCGTAGTAATAAACATATATTTCGTGGCTATGATATTTACTTTGCGGCGCATAAATTCATTCATCTGCGTGATCGAAAAAACAGAATTCGTTTCATAAAAGTAAAAGCTATGTAGAGACGATTGAACATCGATCCTATTTATTTTCTATACAGCATTAAACATTCAAAGGATTTCAGATCATTGCTTTCACAGACATGATTTTTTTATTTTTATTAAACATATTTATTGGTGCACAACGAACCATGTCATGGGTGGAGCCACTCCTTTGCACTCACTCATTTTTCATTTGAAGAACCTATTGACATTCAGCCAGCTGCATACTCGCTGACTATAAACTCTATTTCGATTGTGCAACATCAAGTGATCGATTTCAAATCGCGATATCTCGTTTATTATTGACGATGGGTCTCGGTATCGGATACCCATCCGTGGTTTCTTATCCTTATATATTACGTTCCGTGCGTTCGGATAACATCTCTACATCATACAATAGCTGCGAGGGGAAACATGATCAGTATAAAGGAAAGGACATACGATATCGGCAACTGTCACAGGCGTGTCCCATTCTATTTTTGTACGTAAAACAGTTTTCTTTCAGTATTTTTGTCAGGAAAACAGGAATAAAATATAACATCTTGGTCGTCGGCAAGATACCGAACATCATATTTTTAAGGATATTAACATTTTCCTCAAGTAATAGGTTTTTCCGTTGTGCAAGATCTATCATTGACGTCATTGACGTCATCTTAAATGCCAGCTCTTCCTAATGACTCTTTTCTTGACATCAGATATCTTCAAACAAGCTTTGGGTTGCTATAATTAATAACAGACATTTTGAAATGAGAATACCCTAGACAGATAATCACCAGAAACCTGTGTAGTTAGTAGTCAAACAACTTTTAACTAGTTGAGAACAGATTGAAATGCTTCGCTTTAAATAAAATCATACAGATTTAACAAACGACATTGCAAACAATACTGTTTCAAACTCATAGGAAATCCAATGCAGGCAATTATGGAGTGTGAAGTTTCTTTGCAGTCTAGGTACGCTGTATAACATGAAGTTTGAATGGCAACGATTATTTCCCCTGACATGCTTCACAGCCTTGAGCTCATATGTTTGTTATCAGTGAGAGTTTGTTTCCACTGTAGTAGCTATCAACCCCATTAAGTTATGGCACTTCACTTGGGGTTAATCTTCACATAAAGTTCAGGTAAAAGTTAATAATGATGGAACAGTTTCGGCGTCTAGACCACGTTCTCATACAATACGTGATAGAGAAAGTTCAAAGATTCGTGATCTTGTGTATAATTGTATATAGTCGTTCAAAGGAATAGTTAATACGTTTCGTGGTAATTTAATTTAGTAACACAATAATAAAGTCGACACCAGACACGCTGCAGTTGATTTGTGGTTAGTTGAAGATAAATTCAGATAGAACACGGTGGAACAATGTCGTGCTCCCAACAAACTTAATTCAATGAGGTATTACGATTTCTCATAATTCTATTATAATATTGTCAAATTTACGGTCTTCAGTTCACTTTTCTTGGAAAATTAATGATATCCAAAGTTGTTGGTGAAAATGATAGGGACGTTTTTAACCGACTTCAAAAAAAGTCGGTTCTTTTGTTTTTTTCAGTTTACTTTTCATTGGTGAGTACGATGTGTCTTATTTCTGAAAATTCCGATAGATCTCTTTAGATTGATATAGCAATAGCTGTAGCTATAGCTACGGCCCTTTTGTATAAGTAGGTACTTACTCGTATATTTGTAGTTGATATTATTGCTAACTTTCATAAATTCACGTTTCATTACTTGGCATGGATGATATAAAATCTGTTGGCATAGGTTAAAGCTTGCCAATCTTGTGGAAATAATATGATATATGTACCTGTTTATCGGCATCTATTGCACATATTCATATAGGAGTTTCTATGTATTTGAGTAAAAACATGGTAAAGTCAGCAGATGTTTATAGACAGTAATAAGTCTACAGACATGTTTGGTATTTGCGATGTATTTTGGCCAAATTCCATAATATTGCAAGCAAATCGTTTATCATTTTGACGTTTTAGTAAATAACGTTTGGTTATTGAACCTCAGGTGCGTAGCTAGAGTACCTCCACTAAATAATCGAATCCCTTCATATAATGCTTTTGATACGAAAACCGTTCTTTTGTTAGTAGATTACAAAAGGCCACTCATCTCGTAAGGTGAACGTATCTGCGGTGAACGCCATTTTAAATAGCTCATGAATTTAAATCAATTAACTCTACAATGGGGTATAAAAATAAACAAAGGTCGGTATGTGAAGTGACGTTTGAACTTTTAGTAAAATGTAGATGAACGCTTTCATCTCTTCTATTCTATTTGGAAGCTACAGGCTGGTCGTTGCATCGGGCACGTGTTTCCAATTAACGCCCACTCTGTTAACTAGGCAACACAGCTAAGCTTTTATTGTATAAAAACAATTCAATACTATTCTACGAACGAAGTCTATTTTCAGCCGGCTAAATAGATTTACAGAATTTGCCTAACATACCCAACGAAAAGGGAATAAAAATGAGATTAACCAGAAAATACCAAGATTAGACTTAGGCTAAAAGATTTATAAAATATTCAGACATATTACTTGAATCAGATGGGCCAGCATATTCGATATATGTTTGATATTTAGCGTGTTATTCATTTATGCAAAAATATAGCATATCATAACATAACAACACGCCTGTAATCCCCGAAGAGTTAGGCAGAGGTGTACCTATAGTACACCCACATTTCGCCAGTTATGTTTTAAGTCCCATGTAAAAGGGGGCGAGCCTATTGCCATCAACCGGGCACAAATCCAGACTCCAGGCTGCTACTGAGAAATTTCAGATAGAAAACCCAATAACACTTTGCCCGAATTGGGAATCGAACCCAGGACCAAAAACCAAATTTAACCTTTACAATCAGATTTAAAGTTATATCTATTCTGGGTTTAGAATAAGAAAGTTTTGGGTCTTCCTAATTTATTGTTATACTATTTTAGTTTGCGTCGTGCTTGTTTGTGTTTGTGCATGGCAACGTTCTTATTATCCTTATACCTATTCGTACTTATTTAGAATATCTAACGGTCAAAACAATTTTTTTTTACCGATTTCAAAAAAGGAGGAGGTGCTATCTTCGGGTGATTGTTACGTCATTTCTGCTATGGTACAATATTATTTTTACGTACACGTAGATAAATTTATGCTTACTACTACTCAATTTACGGGCATTATTGGATTAATTTTCGCCAAAATCGAAGCGACCTTTGAAATCTGCGGCACCAGCCACAGTTCAAAGGGCAACTTTCAGAAATCAAATAACTCGAATCGTAGAATTGATGTACCTTTACTGAAAATTTTAATTGATTTAAAAGGCCAGGCATAGTCATTAGATACTGCTGCATAAAGTTGTGACCACAAAGATCGTCTATACCTGATACTACAATGTTTCTGCAATATTTCCATGATCATAATCTTAGAATAACGCGTAGATTTACTTACTTATTCAAGCTTATTTCTAAGTTTAGTTGGCAATTATCGGAAAAAGCCCTTCCCAGGTGGGCGTAATCTATATAACGAGACAGGTAGGTGTACGAAGATCCGCTCGAACGTCATTACAGTTAAATACCGCAGTGAAGGTGAATGCAAATGGCTATCGTCTATCTATTCTACATGTTGCATGGAACAGTACGTACCTATGGATTTACCATTTATGCTGACGTCTGTACATGTCTACATACAAATTCTATCTACAGTTTCAACAATCCTACAATCCCTTTAATTGTATGATTTCACGCAAGTGTGGTTTGAGGCGTTATTGGACCCTCCCTGTAGCCACCCTGCCGTTCATTCGATTAGTCGAATATTTGATCAGAAACAAAAGATTTTATAGGTTTTGCAAACACTGTTTGTGAGCCCTACTTATTGTTGATATACTTACTGTGGACTGCCAAGTAAAATAACAATTAGAATGAAGTTGTAATTTTGTTTATGATACGGTAATTGTTTTCCTGGTCGTTCATCTTAATGAAAAATGTTCAGCCAGCAAACTTTATTGTCTACTCGTAACAATGTCACAGCAGGTAATATTTCATTAATAACTGACTATAGTTTACATTTACAACCAAAAGGCATCCATTTCGCATGTCTACGTAATGTTATGGAAAAATGACGGATGCTTTTTACTCAACAACGAGTACTTAACGTGGGGTACATTACGAGTTATTGGTCAGCTCGCTTTTTGGAACTCCCGCAATGGACGTTCCGGTCACTTAATTTACTTACTACCTACGCCATATATTCTAGGTAACTGTTCGCAAACAACGCTCAGGTTATTAATTGTTGCGAAGAATAATGCAGATTCGTTTTTACGCTAGTAGTGAGCACGGAGGGACGCGACTGACGCGGTCGCTCCCTAGAGAGTTTAGACTGATAGTCAGCGCGCAATTACTCTAAACATAAGCCCAGACGAATGTACCGAGCGAGAAGCGAGAATCTTGATGAAAATTCTTATATTAAGCTTAATGCCTACATACTCCGTACAGTCTCGATAGAAGTAGGTACAACAAAAACAATTACCGCGCAAAGAAAACAATGAGATTTATGAGGCTATTTTCAATGTAACAACAAACGAGTAGGCAAGATGTAAAGTACGATTCATTTACAAGTTAACAACGATCTACATTGTAGAGCAATTCTTATGAGAAAGATAGAACTGTATAGTTACATTTCATAACCTCGTGGTCGCGGTTTTTGTTTTGACAATGTCTAAAAATAGAGTGTTAAAAGGAAATTCAAACACTTCGTGTCGATACGTATCAGAATTAGTCCGTATGTGGAAGTTCCTCGTCAATATTTTTTGTGACTTATCTAATTTTACGTAATAATTGGCTGTTGTTAGGTTAGGTTATAAATCGTTATTGAGTAGGTGCCATTGGAATTTTCCTTATATTACCAAATTTTTACTAAATGCGTGAACTATTCGATCCTGCCCTCTGTTTCCAACATGATAAGCCATATATTGCTTTCGCGTAGAAGATATTTTGTGTGCTGACGATGAAAAAACAGCTAATATTACTCACGCATCGCGCCTGGTGCGTTCGTCCCAGAATTTCTCCCAAAACGAGGATCTGTTTTTAATTCTGAGTACGCTGGTGCTGAGCGTGCGCGGCAGCGTGCCGCCACCGCTGCCGGCCGCCACCCCGGTGGACATGCTGTGCTCCGACGCGGAGCTCTTGGTGATGAACGTGACTCCAGCGCCCGCGCCGCCCAGCCGCTCCGACTGGGACCCTGACCGCTGCATGACTGCCGCACTGTCGCTGTCCACTAGCATTGACTCACTACATAACACTTCGTCACGCACGTTCACGCGACTGATTGACCTATCGCGCCCCGATCGTCATCGCCCTGACGTCGCACAGTCTCCTACGCCGCGTCCGCGCCGCAGCCAACTAGTGACTGTTGTTATTGTCGAGCTCAGTAAGATGACACTCTCGGTCGCTATTATATAAACACTCCCAGCTTCCCAGCCATGCAATGTCAATATATAAATAACAAATGTTTCAGGCTAATCTCATACTGGATTGAACACTTCGACATACATATGTTTAGATAACTTTATCACTGTGTTCTTATCGACAGCAGTATTTAAGTGAAACCTGTTGTTTTTAACATAAAATATATTATCACATAGCTTCTAATCTTCAACTAGTTAATTGATAATCGGTTCTCAAAATTAAAGGTATACATAAATGTTAGGCCTCATCCTTGGCACCGATTAATCAACGCAGTTGGTGAAGCTCGAGCATTGCGTGCAGCGCTCAGCGGGGCCAACCTGTCAGATCAGTGAACGACCTCGACAATGTCCAACCGTTCAACCGCGAATCTCAAATACTCAAGTAAATATAATGCACGGTATGTTTTGCTTAGAACAGTGGGTTCATAGGGGAGATCACTTCGCGTTTTAGTAGCACCGATGCTTTAAGTCACATTTTAGTTGGGGTTTGAGTGACGGTAGGGGTTAGTACGGCAGAACAAGAGCTATGTGCATCGCGTGTCGCTGGGCATGAGGTGGCGTGTCGCCGGCAGCCCGCGCGGACTATCAATGGAGCCGTGAGCCGCGAGGCGCAGCGGGCGTCCCACTCGCTCGCCCGCCGCCGCCCGGCCGCCCGCGCCTCGCCTCGTGCGAGCCCGAGAGCGCGCGACGCCGCCCGACGATAAATTTGGCGCTAATGGAAACTGGCGACGGTGGGCGCCGGTAATCAATGTTCGACTTGGAAATCGAGGGGCAGTAAGGGTATTATCAATATCAAAGACAAATCAGATATACGCGAGGTACTTGTTAAGGTAAAGCTGAAAGACAACATGCCGAGATGAAATATATGACAGGCCGGGTACGCCGTACTCTCTGTATCGATTATTTTACATCCAAGGTGCGAGTCGCTTTGAAGTCGAGTGTGTTACATGTCAAGTTACTAGTAGGTATTTGTGAATTATTTATGATGGCGATGGTACTACTTTCGAGAACTTGTTTATTTTCGTTTAGTTAACGAGGCAATTCCATAGTTTTGACAGTCTGATTAGGTACATAATTATCTGAATTTGAAGTTATTGAACTTAATTTGTTCTGTGATAGAGATTTAGCCCGAAAATATTAATGTGATTGGCTAACTGAAATAACAGCAGGTATGAGGTGAGTTTGACAACCTATGAAAAATTATGTCTATTGTTAAGCCTTTCAGAAACCGGATGTAAGGCTTGACTAACATTCTAAACCATCACAAACTTAGATAATAAATTTAAAACATATTTATAGACAACATTATATCCTAGCCTAAGCCACTTGCCTCTACATATATAAATTACTAGCTGCGCCCCGTGATTTCACCCGCATAATTCTCGATCCCGTGGGAATATCGGGATAAAAACTATAGCATGTCCTAACTCAGATCATGGGCTACTCATGTGCCAATTTCATCTAAATCCGTTTTGCCGTTTTAGTGTGTAAGCGTAACAAACAAACAAACTCACTTTCGCATTATTTAGGTTGTTCGTACATATAAAGAACCTTAAAAAGTCGACGGACCTTAAAATTAATGATTAAGTATACATTCACACATAAGGTTTCTGAAACCGATGTTATCGGAAAATGTAACAATGTTATTCTATAAATAATCGTTGTTTAGATAATCCCGCAGGGAATGCTTCAAGGCTTCTATTTATACTCAAAGCTTTATACTCGTATTATATTCGTAGTAAATCATCTTCACATCTACAAATGGTAAAGTCTGTTTGATTCCTTTTTGTGATGGAAATAAATTCAATTTCTAAAGCAAACAATGTTACCTTAGAATAAATAATGGATTTTTTTTAGATATAAAAGTTTTAAAGATGTGGATAAAGAAGTCTAGTGCTGAGAAAAATCCTCTACTCAATGTGATTGCAAATCAAGTGAGGACGTTCATTTGCCTACCTCAAAATAAAAAGGTTGAGTAGGTCCAAAATCTTTAGTTTATTAAATTGCTTAATTGAATTAATTAATGTCTAAATGCTGCTCATACGTATAAGTTTCAAAAGACAATTAAATATATGACTTTAATTAATGGGATTGAAGTTAAATTCACTAATATTTTCTTTAAATTATCATAAAACGTAAAAAATATATTATCATTATGGTAATGATAAGTTAATGACCCCCAAAATATCTGCACCTATTTGAAGCACCTTTGTGCTTAGTCAAGTGATCTTAGTACACGTGTACTACGTGTAGGTAAGTATACATAATCCGAAAGACGGCTTTATATCGCTAAACTGTTTTTAACGATGTTCAATTAAGTCTCATTAGGGAGTTGTCAATCGAGTATCTCACTCAACGATCAATTACGTTTCTCTTGGGACCGCTTTATCAAAACCTTTAAGCGTATTCACCTGTAATATGGATATAGCAGTTAAGGTAAATAAACTAAGAAATGAAGTACATAGTTGGTCTGTATTCGCCTTTAAGTTATCTGCAAACAAAATCGAGTTGCAATTCGACTATACATAGTTATTCGAAAAATTCCAATTAAATAAAATTGACAATGGACATTTCAGCCGCTTTCAATACAAACGAGATGGAGGTAGGTACACCAAATGAAAGCCTGTGACGCCATTTTAATTTTTTATCATGGCAACGACAGTAATAAAATTCACCTCTGCAATTGAAGGCAATGGCAAGTTTATTAATAATTAATAACATGCCAAGCCGAACCTACTTGTGATTTTCATGATACCTTTTACTCTGTATAAATGCTCTCAAAACGGTGAAGGAAAACATCGTGTTGAAACCGGCATGTCCTAGAACAAAAAAATCGAAGACATGTGACATGTACCAACCCGCACTGGGCCCGCGTGGTGGATTACGGTCCACTCCCTCTCACAGAGAGGAGGCCTGTGTTCCATCAGTGGGAACATTATAGGCTGTTTATGCTATGTATAAAGGGACTTTAAGAAGAAATAAATCTGATAATTACAACCGTGTTTCAGCAAAGTATCGAATATCCTCACACAATAACAAAAGTATCATCGATCTTTAAATCCCATCTGTCTGGGAGATTTACGTAAAATTATTTGAACGAAATCTAATACGCATGGCTGAAACAGACCCGAATCCAATAAAATTCGTGTGAAACATGGCTTAATTTGTTTGGTTGGTTTTCAAATAGGATCATCTTATGTAGAGCTATCAAGTTAGAAGCATGCAATATTCGAATTTGATAGTGATATCGAAATATATACATATGTGGTACGGTAGATATATCATGTTCTCTGACATGCTTATTTTCTAAAGTATCTATTCTATCTGGACTTTGTTTATTGTATCGGTTTTTATTTATTTCCAACTGTCGTATATTCTGTTTGAATGAGTTTTGTTCACCTATTTCTTTGCGGATAATGGCTGTAAGTTTGTAAGCTGTAAGATTTTTTTTAGGCGAAATTATATTCTAATTGAAAATAATGCCAAATATAGATGAGATACCTACTTTAGAATGTATGTATTTATAAACTTTAGGAAAGTAAAACATTGGTAAATAATACAAAATAAAATTGTGGGCCAATGAGGGCCGATTTGCAGCTTTTATTTTCCTTGAATCCAGAATCAACAAAAAGCCACCAATAAATAACCTTAGCATGAAGGCTAACTCCTGACACCTGTATCAAGAGTTGGAACAAACCATAGCACTACAACACACACCAACAACGAAAGCTCTAAACACAATGAAAGCGAGAATGGAGAGCAAGCCAAGAGAACTGAGACAGTTTATAAAGCGGTGTGGTGCTATTTTATGTGCGTAGGTAAGTATACGTACGCTCTGTCCAGTTGTGCCGCCTCGGACTCCTTGAATCTGCAAGCAATTAAAAAATAAGGAAAAGAAAGAAAGAACGAAGATATCAGAGGACACATATTGTTATGCCACCTAAGCGGGTCAGGTCGCGTTTACAAGTATGCGGGGATCAGCGTCACACCAAGTTTGTGCTAGAGTAGTGTAGTGAGAGGCTCTGTAGAGGTGGCGTAGCATGAAGTGTTCGTCGCTACTGCTCCTGCGGTGCTGTGCCAGTGTGAGCAACGGGCGGCACGTGACGTCACACACGCCGCGAGCTCGCATGCGGGCACCGAACGTGGCGGCTTGTGAGTAAGCTGGCTACTTGTTAGTCGATCACAACATATAAAGTTACATTTTACATAGAACATGATTATTTAGCTTACTTTTGTCCTGTGTGCGAAGCTGTGTGGCTTCGTTGATTGTATTGTTTCATGCAATTCAGAATGGCGACAAAACCTACGGTGAGTAACATTTATTGATGACAAGTGTAATGTCTTAGTTACACATCAGATAACATATCGAATAGTATGTCTGAATATTACTGCTGCTACTGCTTTGATATTTCTCAAACAGTTATGGGACATGGTCATACACACTCAAAGTAAATGTATGTAAAACATAATAAGAGATTATTATCTGTTAAACATGACATACTAGGTACTATTTCTAAACAATTTATCTAGAATCATCGCAATACTTAATGCGATATAAAAAGATAGCTGCCGACGTACCACCAAGTATCTTGTTGACAGTGATTATTATAGTAGTAATCTTTGAAAATTTCTCAATGCCCGCCATATTTTGTGATAACAATGCCAATGGTCTCACTATCGCTAACTTTTATGGATATACTTTGTTTATGATTCTATTTGATTATCAGTTTTATGTCGGAGATTATATAGATCAGATCGAAAAACAAGTTGTAAGTCGTAAAACTTTTCACAAATAAAAATAAATAAAACGTAACCACAGATTAACGTAGTGCCAGATTGATGTCATCTTAGTTAAATAAACTGTTAAAACTTCTTTTAGTTGGCCAATGAATTTTCATCATGAACGAAACGAAAATCATAATAAAATAATATTCTAATTGAACTCGAGGGATGAGGGATCTTTTATTTAGAGCCGTGATGTTTTGGAATGTATGAATCGAAGTGTGTGACAAATAAATAACATTTAATAACATTAAATGGTTCAATTAATGTTTGGGGTAAATATGTGCTCTGATCATGTTTATAATTAAATTACCAAAGTTTTGACGCATAAATGAACAAAACAAGAATGTATAGAAATATTGTCATCTTAAGTACGTGAATTTAATCATAATTATTGTTTTTGTGAGAATTTGTATTTAGAGATGACTTGTATTATGATAACTTTGTGGTACTTTGTGATACGTTTTTTGACAGAAGTTTTAGTTTGGTCGATGTTTGTTATTCTCGAAAAACAGTGTTGAGTACTCTACTACTCTTGAAAATTCGACAATGTACTTTTCAAAGATACTGCAGATATAATTATTTTTATTTACTTTGATCACATACGTTTAATGAAATGTTGGCATGAATCTGATAAAGAAGGTATACTTATAATTAATCTTCTGGTAAAGATAGAGGCAAAAAATAAACATTCAGTAGTAAATTGTGATAACTTTGCCATTTAAATGACCTTTTCATAAATAATCAATTAATACAGGTCCTTCCTCGAAATATAAACATCTATGACAGGAACATCCGACACCGAGGTAAAGGAGTAATTAGAGTTGCGTCTAATTTACAAAATAATTCCCTTCATCAATTTGTCAATTGACGTCGAGTCAGCCCGTTACGAAGGTAAAATGAGTTCCTGTAGTCCCTTTGAGATCGAAACAGTAAAGGGCGAACATAAGGTTTTTAATATTACCAAAAGGGTAAGTTGTGAGTCCATAAATTTAATTAAATCTGTAATAAAGTAGAATTCTTTGGACCTATTTCACACATCACACTCGCACATCACAGAATTGCCCAATCATGTGACTTTTTTGTGCAATGTAAAGCTCTTTTCATTTGCCTGCTTGCAGAGTGATGGGTGACGCGGCGAAATATGCATCGTGCTCGCCTGAAATGGTAATCTGATCCGTCTATAGTATGAAAGTGTTGCTGTGTGCGGCACAATCGTACTTCAGACTGCTGGGAAAAAATATTCTGTTCGCACCAGCTGTGGAGTGTAAGGCGCTTACTTCGCCAGCTGCATTTGTTGAGAAGGATTTAAGTTCTATTGAGTGCATATGTGATATCAAGTCTCGAATATAGCGTTCAATCAGATCATGTCTGGAGCATGGATCGTGTGGGCGTGGCGCGTTGGAAACGTTCCGTAGCTCGTATTTAGGCTAGGTAGTGGGTTGTCTAGCTTTGTGTACTTTAAAAGAATCTTACCTTTCGCTGGCGATCGAGCTGTTCCTCGACATCGACTTAGGGGACATCTCGAAGTCGGAGTCTGAGCGGTAGAGGAAGGACTCGCGGCGCTGCGGCATGGCCTGCAGGACGAGCGCGGTGGAGGGCGAGCCCCCCTCCAGGGGGGAGCGCGCACCCCCCGCGCCTCCCGCACCACCCCCATTCTCCACATCGAAGCTGAAACAATAGCACACAGTGATTAATATAACGCAATGTCATGAATAGGTTTTAATCCTGAACATACAAGTAGATCGGCAGATAAGCTCAGATAAGACAATCGCCACGCGATTTAAACTCGTCGCGGCGTACCTCATGTGCCAGAGGTAAATTCTAAAACACTTAACGGATTTATAAATAGAGTTCGTATCTATCATAATTATCATACATATGGTGGAGTTTTAAATAAATTGCAAATTACCCCAATAGCACCGGCATTTGTATGCAGCAAAACTATCAGTTCTGAACAAAATTATTTAATAAACCAATATTTTCTACACATGCTTTTCCTGTAAAATGAACAACGACCGCACAGTAAGAGAAACATACGTGAAATGTACTCACGACGAGGCGAGACGATATCAAGTCGTGATAATTTGTGTTACGTAGTTTTTGCGTCTATTTGCGTCTATTATTATCAAAGAAAACGATAAAGGGTATTATAAAAATATCGTAAATATTGCGGATTTCCTAATAATTTTAATGATTCATTAGAGAACGCAATAAAAGTTTCATTAAAATTGTTTCATTAGGTAACATTACTTGGGATAACCTTTTTCCAAGTGATTTAATAACACTGTAGAAGCTTGAGGAAAGGTGACGGAGTGTGGCGCTACTGCCATCTGCAGGAAAATCAGAGCAACAGGCGCTCGGAAAGTTTCATTGTTGTGTCGTTGTCGGTTGTATAGTACGAATTGCCGCCGCCAGAGGTCTCTATATATTACTGAACACAAGTTATAATATGGTACCACGGAGATTCGCCCCGCCTTAATATTTTGACAAAAATATAACCATTGGAACATGTTATACATATTAATTATTGTACAGCACAAAAATGTACAGCAGAAATAATATAATAAAAAAAGGTTTTCCGGGTGGATTAACCGTAACTTTAATGGAACTCCAAACGCATTTTTTCATCAAATGTAAAGAATCCACGTAAGTATAACTAAGTGGGTACCTAGGCAGTATTTTGAGATGCATAGAATTATTACCCAGCTTAATTTATTTGTGAATTTGTGACTAGAAGCGGTTGTTCAATATAATTGTAATGAAACGCTCAAAAGATTGTTACTGACTTTCCATGACCTCAGATTACTGGTTTATGAGTATAAAAGATTTGTAGTCACGAAAATAAAAGGCTGGGGTAATTACGGTAATCTGTCTTAATTATAAAGATTTCGGTGCTTCAATCAGGAAGATTTACGGTAACTTCTCGGTTTTCTTGCAAATCGGGTGTTATTACACCTGCTTTTAAGTAATTGTAGATTGAATCGATGTAAATGATAAGTATATTTTAATTATTTTGAACAAATAATTGCACTATTTGAGTACGAATTTATATCTTATACATATTAGGATATGTATACATGCTATGTATGGATATGTTATACATGTTATAATATTATAAATTAGGATTAGGATAGTTAGGACTATCCTAATCCTAATTTATACTATTATAAATGCGAAAGTGAGTTTGTTTCTTTGTTACGCTTTCACGTTAAAACGGTTGAACGGATTTGGATGAAATTTGGCACATGGTAGACCATGACCTGGAATAGGACATAGGATACTTTTTATCCCGATATTCCTAGACAGCATAGTTACGCAGGTGAAACCGCGGGGCGCAGTTAGTTTTAAATTAATGGCGCTTTTCGTGTCTGTCTGTGTGACCGCATTGTTCTTCTAAACTACTCAACGGATTTTGATGCAATTTTACCATCATTTAACTTATGCCCCGAAAGATTTTTATCTGCCTAGACTTTTCTAACACGAAATATTAATTTCTATGATAATATAATATTAAACTTACACATAACAAAGAAATCTCCATGTTTTGCCAAGCACTAACAACCGTGTGAAGCAGGGGTGGGTCTCAAGTTTATTTAAAAAGGGAAAAAAGTAACCCTTAAGACAAAAGTAACGCATACTTACGTTTATTTAAATTAAATCTTTAACGCACTTCTGCACACAAGTTGTTCAAATAAAATAATAATAAAGTTATTTTAACACGTCACTATGTCTACGGTTGTAGTAAAATCTCCGTAGCGGTTCCTTAGCAGCTTTGTAGCACCCCGAAATGAAATGACAATACCTACGTTTACGAAAACTGAATTAAATCTGAATTGGTTGGGTAATCAAAAGGGATTTAATATAATTGGTGATAATTTATTACTTTTATACAGTGTGTTCGGACATGGACTAGCGATATTCTTAATACTTAAATATAAACTATTTTAAAGTACAATTACACTCTAAGTTTGGGTCCAATATACTTCCCCGCTATGTGGCAGCCATTTTGTTTTTAGTTGAAATATTCTCTATGCGAGTATAAAAATATCATATCTCTCAAAGTTTCAGTCACACTGAGATTAAAATAGGCTTATTCGAAAGGCAATAATATTATGTACCGTCTGCATTACAAAACAATGTGTTCACTATTCCATAACTTTGAAAAAAATGTGAAAGTCGAATAAAATAATGAAAAATTATGCAATTCAACCAATAATTGTTAA
Organism: Lithophane leautieri; assembly: GCA_949152455.1. Lineage (NCBI taxonomy): Eukaryota > Metazoa > Arthropoda > Insecta > Lepidoptera > Noctuidae > Lithophane > Lithophane leautieri. The sequence goes on along the minus strand of OX424463.1, from coordinate 11,443,704 downwards.
TTACTACAAAAACACCCCCGACAACTTTTTTATTTTTTTACTAGATCGACAGATTTTGAGCTAAGCTACAATACAACATAAAATACTTTAAGAGTTAATGTTGTTGGAACATAGCGAATGCGCAAGATTTGTGCTTTTGGCAAGGCAAGGCAGGAAAACATAAAACATTGTTTAATCATTAAAAAAAATGAATCATTCAAATTGTACTTAAAAATAGTTTATATTTAAGTATTTAGGATATCGCTAGTCCATGTCCGCACACCCTGTATAAGGTGTATATTTTCATACGCGAAATCTCTTAAGGGGTCACACTGAAATCGCGAAAAAAAATCTTCTGTTCCCTACATTTTGATGTGCTATGCGAACATAAATGTATGTAGGGCAATTTTTTTTTTCACGAAGTCTTCCTCAAAGATTACAAAAGCACCTTCTCGTCTGTCTACCTCTCATGTACAAGGGTAAAATACTTTTATTATAAAGACATGCAAACTATACATAGTTTGCATGTCTTTATAATAAACGTATTTTCTTGGTTACAAAAGCGTAGCACAAAAGTTGTTTGTTATAACGAGGTCATTCACCTTGCAAAGTTTTCTCAGACATGAGATATTCAATGTGTTTTAAAAATAGTACGGGTAATAATAGACTAAGTACTGAACTTTTTTTTGGAGGTACAATGTATTTATTTTACCATCAAATCGAAAATATCACAAAATATCATGAAGTAAACTCATCTTTATGACATTTTCTGTTTTATCGATTCAATAATAAAGGGTATTTTCAAATTCCGCGAGTATCATAAATACCTACATCGTAAACTCATTCCAGGCTGATTTATGCTAGAACGTGCCGTGTTCTGTCTGTATGCATTATGCTATGAGCAGCCTCTCTCGTCAGTGTCACGGGATTGCGCGGTGCAATATGAACATACACTATGCGAACAAAAATACCGACCCCTTTATTTATAAACTTTGCTTTAAGTTAAGTAATGATGAAGCTTTGCTTAACCATACCTTTTTTGACTTTTCTCGAAAATTTTATTGGGGTCGGCTTCCAGTCTAACCGGATGCAGCTGAATATCAGGACAATATATAACTGTCAATGATCATTGAATGACAGCCGGGAGCACCGGCTTAACGTGCTTTCTGAGGCATGGAGGGGTTTGGGATATGTAATGGATGGTCACCCATCAACGAACCGCCCTCGGCAAGTGTAGCTTTCAACCTTCGATCACCCCGTGCAGCTGTTATTACTTAGCCACGAGCACCTCTCTTAACTTTAAGTAATGCTTATAATAATTAAAGGGGATAGTCACTATGTATGTGTACACTATACGTACAAATTCATACAAAATACCTTGTATTTGTCACGGCTTGGATGCGGCCCGGCCTTACCATCCCTTAACCAAGAGTTATCAAACGAACCTGGGTGTTATAACCCGCGTGGATAAAGCCAAGCCAATGACCTCACCAGATTGTGTCCTCTAAGAGTCAACGTACATATATGCACCTGTTACTGTTACATCACCTAATTACGCAACCTGATGTCATAGTAATTAACAGGAAAAGGAACATCTTCCGATGTTGTTTGTTTTGTACTTTGATGACTTAATAATATTTATTTATTTATTTAAACTTTTCGCACTCAAAAAAGAGGTACAAAGGCGGACTTAATGCCTTAGGCATTCTCTACCAGTCAACCAAGGGTGGTGAAGAGATTAAATAATTTAATTATTATGTTTTGAATAATAATGACATGTTTGTATGTCATCTTTCTGTCCATAGTGTCATACATGATACATCTATGACATACATAGTTATGGAATGTCACACAATTAACGGGAAAGGAAATATATTTGGTTTCTTATGCTTATTGGTTTACAATTTATTGACTTAATAATAATGACGAATAGCATACTTGGTAAGCCTATGTCATTATTATGACATGATACTTGTATGACAGACGTAGGTATTTTATGTAAGTACGTCATTGTTTAGTTACGTTCTGAGAATTCATATTCATGATGATAGGTGTCATATACAGGCAACTTACGTGAATTTAAGGTGTGTTTAAGACTATTACTAAGGTAATAATGTGTACCTACTTATCACTGTAGTATAGCGAAACCATTTACAACACACGTTTTTTCATTCTTTGCTAATATGGACACTACATGTAACACAACAAAAAAAATACGCGAGAGTTTTCGGTACCTACCACGGATTTTCCGTGCCAATCATCCCTTAAGCGGATGCTGACGGCTAAAGCAACAACCACTATATTTTCTTAGGTAACATTTTTGTTAACGATACAAAAACATTACAAGATTGCAGCTGAAGAACAAATTGTAAAGCGCATTTCCACATTTCTCATGCATAAGTAGGGCAGATAACGTATTAATGTTTTGTTATAATACCTACAGCTTTTTTATTAAAACGCGAAAGCGCTGTAAAGAGACTTGCAACTTTTAAGGATTTCAATCCAAACAAATGCATGCAATTCTAAGTTACCAGCATCCGGAAAAATTGTCATAATCTTATCACTAAAAGAAAAATCTTATATAGATCTTAAAGCATCTTTGTTTTTTTATGTATCGTGGTTTTTAATCGACTTCTCCAAAAGGAGGAGGTTCTCAATTCGTATGTAGACGATGTTCTATGTGACTCCGTCACTGTTATTTACATAGCAGGTAGTGTTTGGTATTCGAATTTGTGTGGGGTAGGTACTTACCACAACTAAAAACAAAATATAAAAACTTTTTCCAAAAAAAACAACCGACTTCCATAAAAAACACCAAAAAGTGAAAAATAATTTAATTACGGAAGTCGGCGGCAAAAAATGAAAACTGAAAAGCAAAGACACCGACTTACAAAATGAAATTTATTTTTCACTATTTGGTGATTTTTTTGGAAGACGGTTGATTTCTTTTGAAAAAGTTTTTATTCAATATGCATATTTGCCATCTTATCTAGTGATAATGACTTAAAACCATAATTTGTTTACAATATTATTTTGTCGCCCGTAAACTAAGCTAAAGTTTACCGGAGACCCCTAAAAAAAGAGGACATAAAGTAGAAAAATCAATGTTCTATAAATAAGGGCGTATCACACGAGTAATTTCCCTGCTATTTATATACCTGCCGGTGGTACGCCTCCGGACGGACACTGGCGTTCTTCTCAGCGGTCTGCGGGATGCGCCCCTCGCACTCCAACGCCGCGGGGCTTCGCTCCACCTGACCACATGCCTACCCGTCAGATATCACCAGCCAGCCAGACCAAACACCAAGTCCATACATAATGTTACCATCAGCTTATTTTACAGGAGCTTCTAGATATCCTTGTCGTAAATAAGTGAATATGGTAATCCTTTACGTACATTTGCGTGGTGTATTTTTTTTAATGATTATGTAGGCTAGTTGTTAATCAATTGTCAACCACACAGTTTATGGCATTTTTTATGAGTTAATTATCTGTCACTGGGCAATTGGTTAATGAAATTACCTCCTACCGCCTATGTTTTTCTATCGCACTTTGAAGGAGATTTTTATCTCATTATTTTCCATGCAGCAGTAGCATTGTTACAGGGAGCAAAAGGCTTCTTATTAGCTCTATTTAAAATTGAGTTTTATGTTCCCGTGTGGCGCCATTTCTCGCTGATTTGTTTACTATGTTGGAGCTCTTTCGTCGAGCCCCGTTTTGCTGTAGGCCGAGTAGCTCTGTGTTCCTAGTAAATAATTGGAAGAACTTAATTACCGAGCGTAGCAACAGCTGACGACAGAATAATATAATTACGGGGCAGTAGTTTGTCTATATTTAGAAACAGTAAAAAATTAAACCTAATTTAGTAGGTATTTGTTGGCTCGCAAGTAAACTTGGGACACAGACAGTGTGTTTAAAAATTAACTATGCTGGTCAAATAACCTTGAATATTATGATTGGTGACCACCTCACCATCCCACCCCACCCCACCTGACCATCTTATAACATCCTATTGTATTGAAACCTACATTTACGAATAAATTGGATTTGATTTGATTTGATTTGGTGTGAATAAAAAAATGTCGTCGTAATGATAAATGGTTCTGGTACAATTTTTTTTTTGACTTCACATTTTGTATGCCTGATTCAATGGTATATAATGTTATACATATTCAAAGTAGTAATCGTCCACTGGATGCGCGCCAGCGGCAGCGGTCGGACGTGCGCAGTGCGGTACGAGAGCTCCCGATTCCGGAATCCAAGCGTTCATGAATATCAAGATTTCGTCACCCGCGACGATCTTCATAGTCCCAATGACTATCCTCAGTCTACTTGCTGTGTGCCTTTTTCAAGGCACAGCTAGTAAAGTGTTATTTTAACAGACGTTGTCATATAAACGTTCGACGAGGTATTTTGATCCCTCCTGGATTAAAACCACAGTTTCGTGGTCCTCGGTGGATACCATATGGTGCCAACGAAACCGAGGGGGTGTCGACCCAGACGCACCCACCGATCCCCTTCAGGGTGAGGCAGAAAGTTGGACGGGTCCCAGTGTTCGGCCTTGGGGGATCTAGTCGGCATTGGTGACAGTTTTGCTTTCACAGCTACACACCTGGTGTAACACCCACACCCAACCGGGTGTGTCTACCCCTTCGCACCAGACCCTGTTAGGACCACAAATAAGATAGGCAACGGGCAAAAGTAAGCTTAGGGCTCACCTTAGGTATATACCCGACAGGTAGGGTTTACACATCCCCGGGCTTCCCCCCCGGGGAGTTAGGAATAGGAAATTGTTAGGAGAAATTCCCTCCCAGTAGTTAGTATTACTCGTATATTAGATTCCGAGATAGATCCTTTAATAGGAAAACTATTATCGATAATACTTAGGTTGTTAGCCGAGCCCACTGCCGAAGAGTAGGCAGCTATTAGGAAGGAGATAGACGCATTACTGCCTCTTCTCAATCTCAGTCCCTCTGACACAAACATCACTGACTTTAGCGATGCTTTAGCTTCCCAACCCCTCTCGGCTATTGTGCTGGATGACCCGTTCGTCCGCTCTCCCAGTCCGGCCTTCAGCCCAGCAGTAGAGTCAATGGACACTACAGAGCCCGCTTCCTCAAAGCGGGCAGCTACTCCCTTCGCTTATGCCTCTGACTCAGAGAATGCATCGGTTCCTTTCTCTCCAACCTTCCAATCGGAAGACGCTGGGGAGTAAGTCTCCAGTAAGAGGAAGAAGAAGAAGCAAACCTCGGGTCAAGCTTCAAAAGTTGTCGCCGTCGACGACGATTGCCCCACCCCTACCCCCGTAGCGCAAGTAGCCGGTACAGTGCTTAGTAGCACTACCGTAGCTACCGTAACTTCCTCCTCCAACTCCCCCGCCGCGACCGTCGCACAAGATGCTCCCTCTGTCCCGTCCATTTCGGGCATTAAAAAGCCCCCGCCCTCACCCCCTGTGTTCATTCAGGACAAGGGGAAGTGGACAAAAGTGTCCAAATGGTGTGCCGAAAAGAAAATCGGCTTCACCAATGCCCGTTCTACCCTACAGGGTATTAAAGTTCTAGTCCCGACGTCAAATGATTATCGCGAATTCACAAAGCTCCTGAGAGCCAGACGTGTGTCATTCCACACCTTCTCGCTCCCAGAAGACAAACAAACTAGGGTCGTTATAAAACGCATCCCTAAGGAGATCTCCCCCGATGATTTAAAAGCTGACCTTCAGTCGCAAAAAGTCCCCGTGGACGAAGTCCACTGTATGCACCGCTCGACATGGTACTTGCCATCTGCTCTCCCGTTGAGGGGCATCACCCCATTTTTAACATCAGGTCCCTTTGTAATCACACGGGTTTCATTATAGAGAAACCCCGTAAAAACGGTAACATCGGTCAATGTCACCACTGTCAACTATACGGTCACTCGCAGAAGCACTGCCATGCGAAACCCAGGTGTGTAAAGTACCTGGGCGAGCACGGCACTGCCGAATGCACCCGTTCTAAGGACCGAAACCTATGCCTCAGCCCTCCCAGCTGTGTGCTATGCGGACAAGAGGGCCATCCAGCCAATTACTGTGGCTGCTCGAAAGCTCCTAAGTCCAGTTCTCCCAGGCTCAATAAGCGTGCTGAACATCGTCAGCATAAGGAATTCCCTCCCGTTCCCTCCTCTCAAATCCCTCCAGAGGCTTAGCCTTCAGAGGCCTAGCCCGTGGAACATGCTTCAGCATCAACAGGCTTTCCCAGCCTTGGCCATCGTCTGTCCGTGCATACAGCGACTTTCCGTGATCCGCTAACAAAGCCCATATGCGCTATTTACAGAGAACTGAGAAGAGTTGGTACAGGAGCTGCGTAACGCGGGCTGGGACAAGACGCTGAGCGACTTAGAGCTAACCCACCATGCATTTTGGGACCTTCACAGGAAACTCAAGTCCCAGCAGACAGCTGCCATGCCTCCCTTAGTACGTCCCGATAAGTCCATCGCCTTCGAGGACTTAGAAAAGGCTGAATGCCTAGCAGACAGCCTCGAGGCTCAATGCTCTCCCAGCTCCCTACCAGTAGACCAAGCTCACCTCCATGAGGTCGACGCGGAAGTCGAACGTAGAGCCTCCCCCCTCCCACCCGTAGAAGACCCCGATGACCGCCTGCCCCCCGTCTCCCCAAAAAGAAAGTGAAAGTGAAATAAGCCACCGTCATTGGTATCCTGAAGCCCGGCAAGCCCAAGTCGGAGCCTTCGAGTTACCGCCCAATCAGTCTGCTCAAGGTTCTCGGCAAAATCTAATCCCCAACGAGCAGTTCGGCTTTCGAACTCAGCACTCTAGCGTGCATCAGGTACACCGGATCATCGAACACATAAGCTTTGGTTTCCAACGCAGTGAGATGACCGATGCGGTATTCTTCGACATAGCGAAGGCGTTCGACAAAGTCTGGCACAACGGCTTATTATATAAACTGTACAAACTCGGTGTGCCGGATCGTCTCGTGCTCATCATTCGAGACTTTTTGTCGAACTGCACCTTCCGTTATCGCATCGAAGGTGCCCTCTCTTATCCCCGACCCATACGCACCGGAGCCCCCCGGACCTCCGTGCTGTCCCATCTCATATTCAGTCTGCTCACCGGCGACATTCCCAAGGGTAAAAAGGCGCAGTTGGCTCTGTTCGCAGACGATACGGCCATTTACCTTAGGGGACGTCGCCCCGACCAGATTCGCATCGCTCTTCAGGAAGCTGTCGACAAGCTCGGCGCCAGGTTTAGAAAGTGGCGAAACGAAGTAAATCCCGATAAAAGCCAAGCGGTTCTCTTCTAGAAATCGCGTAATCCCTTTAAAGATCCCATTCCCAGTCCGCTCACCATATTTGGCAAGCCGATCCCCTGGGAAAAGCGAGCTAAATATCTAGGTGTAACACTGGACGATAAACTCTCGTTTCATGAGCACATAGAGCAGGTCCGCTCGTGGGCCGCTTTCGCTCTAGGTAGACTCCACTCCGTCTTGAATGCACGAAGCAAATTGTCACTCAAGTACAAATTGCGTACCTATACAGCGTGCATTCGTCCCATCATGATCTATGCGGGTTCTGTCTTTGCACACGCAAAGCCCCACTATATCCACAGGATGCAAACCCTCCAAAACCGTTTCCTCCGTAAAGTAACGTCTTCCCCTTGCTTCGTTCGTAACGAGATTCTCCATCTCAATCTAAAGATTCCCACAATACACCAGTTTCTAAAACGCCTTTCAAAGCGTTTTTTCGATACTGCCGCCAAACATCGCAATCCTCTGGTTGTCGAGGCCGCCAGTTATGTCCCCTCTAGGATTAGCAAAATCCGCCGTCCGAGGCATGCTCTCGTAGAGCCTGATGATCCCATAACCCTCCTCCAGGGGAGCAGTAGGGCCACCAGTATAGTTTACAAACACAGACGCTTCCCGTCATACCGACCTCGCCACCGAGGTCCTCCGCGACCGCGACCCTGATCAAATTCATCCCTCCATCCCTTGTCCGATGAAGTAGTGCCAGCCCGTGCCGCAGCTGAGCACGTAGCTTTAAATTCCCCTGTTAATAATAATGATGATATTTCGATCCAGCCTGTCCCTTCTTGCTGTCCTCCCGTCAGTGACGCCCTAAGCCGAGGTTCGTACCCCACAGGGGGTGCCCTTAGCGAAAGCTCACTTAATATTAATTGGAATAGTTTTATGCCCCTCACTGGAGGCCCTGAGTGTAGAAGCTTAAGGCAGCCACAGGAAAGACCGGTTAAGAAGTCATGATTTCAGAAATCAACTTCGAGATGGACCGAGACGGAATTAGTAAAAAAAGAATAAAGTAGTAATCTAAAATAAGTCCAGTGACGGATTCTCGTAGATATTCAAAACATAATACGATAAACACTGATGCATGCCGACTATGCGCATTCACCTTTTTCATCTTTGAAATACCGCAGACAGTTGACATTTTCTACGATACATTTATGTAAGTATGTCATGTATAGCTTGTATGTGTGTATACCATCGAATGTCGAACTGTTGCTCATATCACACTTCAACGGGTGTTTACGAAATCTTCTTCAATGTTCGTTTATTATTGGTTTGGGAGCTTGCCAAAATAACTATGCAAAAATCACGTGTTTTAATGTTACAGTGCAAAACATTATTTCTTATCAACGCTGTGCCCAGTGACGAGATATTTTTTTTTTAATAATGATGACTAGCCAAAATTTTTTTTTTTCAACAAATTTAATTTAATGTGACAGCAAAAAAAAAACACTGAAAGCTAAAAACAGAAGAAAAACTAACCCTATTCATATTTTTTATATATGGTTAGTATTTAGGGTTTGTTTTCCTTTTTTTTAGCTTTCAGTGTTTTTTTTTTGCTGTGACAAGCTGTTTGATAAATATTTGGATGTAAAATAAAGCTGTAGGCTCAAAATTATGAGTTGTATGTCAGCAGTAAATGGCATACCAATTGGAGGTAGTGGTAAAGGCTGGTAAGAGGTTTAAAGGATCCTTTACACTGTCCGTCAGCCTTGATTTACAATCAGTAAGGTTAATAAATCCGCTGTCAGCCTTTGTCAGGAAGGCCTAAATATTAAATTTTCTCGTGAAAGAAGTGAGACGGATAAAATTGTTTGTTCCACGTTCCATTCAAAGTTGTTGAAAATATTTTCATTTTTCATCGTTATTTTTTCAGTTCGTGAATGCCCACTATCGCCATTTTCCTATTTTCCCAAACAGTTTTTTGATTTAAATTTATTGTTTAAAATACTATAGATCACATTTAATTTTTGTGAGAAATATTTAATGTCCGCTGTTGTATGTTGTTATATGTATCGGTAAATGTGTAATTCTAAGCCAAGTTCCCTTTATATTTAGAACATAATTTATCATTCATTAGTACATAATTTACTGCTGTCACAAAACCACTATAATTAAATATATTGAGCCGTACTTTGACACACAACAGTCGTAAGAATACTCATAAAAATATTCAAAGTATGAGGATCTCATGTAATTTTATTAAATCATTTGCTACAAACATAGAAATATGTGTAGGCGTATGCACTGTTTTAGAAATTGCAACGTCTACTACAGAAATATCAATGCAATTGAAGTGAAAAACAAATTATATAAACACAAAAAAACATTTGATAAAACAGACATCTTGATAGATTGATTGATAAAGAGCAGAGCTACATAGCTACAGTTGACAATAGCAACATTATTAAATTGTTTCAGGTCAAACAGTTAAAAGGAATGTCTTTCATGTCCAACTTATTCTGGTCCGTTGGCTCTTTTTACACCGAGTGTCACATATTGAACCTTTCTACTCAGGGCTGGCCTGTGTGCTAGATATTCGAATGAAAAGAATACGGGGTCTATTGTTTAGAGCGTATTTTAATAGACAGAGGACAATTTTGCTAACAAAGATAGAGAATGTACTTGTACGTATTATGAAGGATACGAATTCAAATGTACAGACCTACCATTATTTTCACTGTCACAGTTTCTGTGTCTGATTCTACAAAGGTACAAGCTCAACTTTCTGGCTACGCAAATTTTATTACGACAGCTGAATGGGGTTGAAAAAGTCCAGCTTTCGCGTCAAATATTGTTCTTTAACAAAAGGAGCGAAGGTACGGTTGCATCATACGACGTTGAAGAAACAAGAATCGCGTGAATTGTTACTTCCTTGCTCTTTGAAATAGCTTTCATAATATTATTTTCCGACTGTTCTTTACAATGTTACCTTATTATGTCGCAGAGCTTCTAGTTTTAAAAGCCCCTTATTATGGCGTAAATTAAAATCAAAGATAAAAACTAATTTTAATCAACCGGACTTTATCACCGATCAATGTACAGATAGGTAAAGGACATAAGAATACGTCATGTATAATAACATAATTATCTCCTTACGGCGTATCTACATTATGCAGATTTCAATAAGTACCTGTAGATTAAAACCATTGTAATCAACGTCATTGGAGATATTTAAATATATCTCAATTGCATCAATATATCTAAGTCTCATCAAACGATTTTATCGTGTGTATGATTAATGTCTTTAAAATAATGCGATGGTATCTGTTTAATGAATTTTTACATGAAATTCATTGTCAGATAAGTTGTTTACGACTGTTGTATATCATTGATTGTCCCTGTTCAGTGAACGTGTGTGGACCTCTTGGGGTGGTCGCCACTACTGGTCTGACTGGAGCTGGTGGTGGTAGTGCTGAGCGTGGACAAGTCGCTGGAGGCGCGCGCCGAGCGCAGGCGAGGCAGCACGGGCGCCTCCTCCGCCTCGGGGGAGGACGCCGGCTCGCACGCCCAGCCCAGCGCGCGCGCCGCCGTCCATACCGCGAACACGAATGTCAACATCGTCGGCTTATCGAGCCACGCGCCGCCCTCGACCCCTGCCCGCACCCCAACAACACTCCCGTGGAAACCAAAACATCGGTCCGAGTTCACACTTTCATATCTCCGCACTGTCTCAGTCTGAAACAGTCAGTCACTGGTGCTGTTTTGCATGAGTGACAGCGGCAGCATGGCAGCACATGGGTCGCACGTGCACGCGGCGGTGGAGCGCGGTTCACACGCCCGCGCGGCTCGCACTACACTGGGCTCGCCGCCGAGCCGCCAACACGCGCTCTATACTATGCACTTGTGTTATCGTCATTATTGATAGTTATTAGCTTGACAACTACACGTTCACATCGTTAATACGTACAACAAACAGTATTTAAACATTTTCGTGGCAGGGTTAAGTGCGAATTGTTTGCAGTTATTGACTCATTGCCGACCTCGCTATAAGGTCGCCTTATCATAATAGCACAACAAATCGTGGATGGAGCACACGTTACGGAATGTCACTAAAAGTACAAGCGATCGTGCGTGTAGATATTATGATGTGCATCGCGGACGGCGTGACGCGGCCGGCAATGTTGACGTTGCGCGGCGCGGGGAACGTGAGCGGCCGACGTCACTCACTGCTTGGCTCTCCCGCGCCGCCACTCACTGAAAGGGCACGTTCTATATTTATATGTGACCCACAATTACATCACTGCTAGAAAACAATGTCAATGCGTCATTTATTTGTACAATTTTCGATACGGTATCACTTGTTGCACGCGCGTTCCGAGTCGGCAGCCGTGCCGTGTCGCTGCAAGCGTCGAATCGATCTCGACGGCAGTGTCTGAGCGGATGTGCGTGGCAAGGTGTGCAGCGCGCCGGTAGATCGTGTCGACGTCGTGTCGGACAGGAGCTCCGTCACAGAGCATCCTGCGGCTGCCCGGCGGCCATGTTGGCAGCGCCATTTTGCCGGGGGTCGAATGGGGCGAGCCGCATGCGTACGCCGGCACGCAACTCTTGTGTAGGAAATGACGAAAGTCACCAACGTCGCCAAGCAGAAGTGGTGCTTATGCCGCCTACCCAAGAACCACTTTCAAGTACCATGCAAAGTGCGTTCGTTTATAGGTCAAGCGAAAACCTAACGTCTTCACTGAAGCTTGCTACGAATCACAACCACTGAATTGGGTTTAATACATTCGTAAGGTTTCACAGATTACATTTTCAGCGTTAAGAGTTACGTTTCACATTGATTTACCTGCCCACGAGGCACTGACACATCAACCCCTCACACGATAACGATTGCCCTGATTTTTAGGATTACAATATTAAACTAAGATTATTATTGGAACTTCATACTTAAACGATCTACGGAATTAAATAACACTCTGCATCTAAAATACTGACAGCATACCTACCGACTATTTCTTATTTAAAGAACTGAAAATTATAAATAACATGGGGATGTTTTAAAAAAAAGAAATCAAAACTTACAGGACTTTTTCCATTTCAAATGGATTTTTCTTTCAACCTCAACTTTTCATGAATTTTTTTCCGTAAACATAAAGTCATTTTCTGAGCCATCGCGATGACAAACAGTGGAATCATACTAGTTTAGTTTCACTTTCATAGAGGTCGGTGACTTGTAATGTAATTAAAGTCGGTAGAGTATAAAATAGTTATGTTTTTATTCGTTTGTCGCGTAGCTCGCCGCCTTGAACTTGACCGCGGTGCCACTGCCCTTCATACGGGTGCATCCCATCACATCCGGGGTACATTTGCATTGATCTCTTGCATAATCAGGGAGAAAACTTTTGTAATGGATGTAGAGGAATAATTTTATCGGTTTACGGGGTATTGACGCTGTCCTGATTTCGTAGCTTCGTAGCCTCGTAGGCTTTTAAGATTACACGAGCAAAATATTATCTATATCATTATCTTTTTTGTATGGTTAGTTACTCATTTAAATTAGTATCTAGTTTTAATAGTTGTGTTTAGTACCTAGTTTTAATAGTCGATATACAAAACAAACAACATAACCACCTGTAGTAGGCAATACCGTACCATATACTTAGTGGAACGAGGAAAACACATAATTATTCGAGAAAACAACACGTCATTAGAAAAAACACCTGTAATAGAAATACATGATGGCTTAACTCGTATATACAGCCCTAAGATTGACAGTGTACATTTCACGTGAGCCGACACAATACCGTATTGTACTTGTTACCTTGGCTCGTAATGGCCGGACTGTCTACCATACTATTACGCTTGTGGCTAAAGATAATTAGTGTGGGAATGCACGTAGATGCAATTACGGCGCAAGTCTGAGGCTTATTGTACATACTATGTATTATGAATATACTCTACTGCCTACAATATGCATAATGATTTAATTAGCGGAGAGGAATCTTGGTAAAGCTGATTATATTATTATGTAACTGGATTGTTGATAATTGACTTTAACTTGGAGTGGTTAGGTAGAACTTAATAGGCATAGAGCAGTATCATTATATACATTTACGTGTTGGGATAAAGCATATTATTATTATTTATTAATTGTTTTTTCCCGCGACTTTGCCCGCGTGAAATTTCGGCCCCCGACCCACCGCGTCGCATACCATTGCTCGGCTATAACTTTTCTCGAGAACTGGGCTATATAAAGCACGAAGAATTTTTCAAATCCGACTGGTAGTTCCGGAAATTACCGCCTACATACAAACAAACAAACAAATTTTACCTCTTTATAATATTATTATAAATTATAGATGTAATATTTTATATTATACATATTATATTATATAGTATATAATATAGTATAAAATAGTATAAATATATTAGTAAGTATTAGTATTCGTATTTTAGTAGATATTGCTTGGTAAGTAGGTATTATGAATCCTAATTAGGTAGATATTATTAAACTGATAGATAATCAAAAATCGAAACATTTCTCTGTCTGCACTTATAATTTAATCCAATTTACGTGATGTTGGAATTAATTCAAAGATATGTTCCCACTCGAGCGGAGCGGGGCACAGCCAGTATATTTTTTTTTCTAACGATATGTTTTCATCATTCGAGGAAATCCGTAAGCATGATACCTAAATATTATAAATTTTTCCTGTTCTTTGTTTTCAGTCTGAGCTTGGTTTTTACCAGGGTTCAATTAAAGATGCAAGGAAGGAAAAGTATTCTTAATAAGTAATAAATGGCGGTTTTTAACTTTTCCTTACTATAACAAAGTGACACATGAATATAAGATGAAGATAATTAGAATACTAATTATTTTATATTATGAATGAATTTACCGCGACTTTCCTTTTAAATAAATGGTCACAAAAATCCCAGAAGACTAACAACATCTTTACTAGCATTATGTTAGAGATGCCAGGAAGGAAAAGTATTCCTAATAAGCAGTAGAGGTTTTTAACTAGGTTATTCGAATTCTGGTTATTGTATTTATTATTAATGCATTAACTGCGAATTTCCTCTTAAATAAATCGTTACAAAAATCCCTGAAGAATCAAACAACATCTGTTCAAAACAAATCGTTTATGAAGTGCACGCGATCGCTGAATAATATCATTATGAAGCGCTGCAGCGAACTATCATAGTAAGCAGTCATTGTGTATTATGGGGAGGTTAGGAGCTAATCGCATTGCCTCCGAAGCCCATTAGGATGCAATTACCCACTTGCCACCAGTGCTGAGTTTATCACACAAGCCGCTGGGGAACTCCTTACAACCGTTAGATTGGTTTAGAAACTATGTATGTATGTATGTAGTAGGTATCGAATACGGTGGCAATCGCTTTCGTGTTTGTTATATCAGAATGAATAGCTGATGTTTATCTTATTTTTGCATTTAATAAAATGTCATAATGCCCATAGTTATAACCGTGAAATGGTCATAATGTCCTACTTAATTTACAATCATGACTAAAAAAAGTCCGTGTAATTTTTGTGTTTTCTTTTTTTCATTTTTTTAAATTTTATGTTTCGATTTGTAAGAAAAGGCTTATTTTGTAATAGGCATGTCTTGGCAAAAAGTCAGTATAAAAATATTTTTACCCGTCAAATGACTTGAATTAATTTTAATAATGTTAGTAGAACCGTTCTGTATCCACAGATGTTTAAGTTGGTACCTAAGATCGGTTGGAAATGTGTACGACTGTATTTCATAAAGGGGCAGAGGACTATGTTCATATAGTAATCTTGTTTCGCCAGCAATTGACAGTGACAGTTGACGAGCTTATCGCCAAAATTGGGATTCCAGTTGCTAAAAAGAAATTCCTAATTTTTAATTTGTAAGAAAAGGCTTATTTTGTAATAGGCATGTCTTGGCAAAAAGTCAGTATAAAAATATTATTACCCGTCAAATGACTTGAATTATTTTTAATAATGTTAGTAGAACCGTTCTGTATCCACAGATGTTTAAGTTGGTACCTAAGGTCGGTTGGAAATGTGTACGACTGTATTTCATAAAGGGGCAGAGGACTATGTTCATATAGTAATCTTGTTTCGCCGGCAATTTTAAAGTTGACGAGCTATTCGCCAAAATTGGGATCCCAGTTGCTAAAAAGAAATTCCTAAATGTAAAGTTTTAACTTCATGCATTTAAAATCCTATGCAAATAACTATGCCCAACCCAAAATAATCCTAGAAACTATTAGTACTTATATAATATGGAAAAAAAAGGGGTGAAAATGAAACCTGTTCGAAATTATGAGTAAATACTATTATGTAGGTAGATACCTCAGTAATACACACCAAAAAGATGTAGGACTCTAACTTGTTGATATTTTTTTTAATTAATATAAAATCCAGTTTATACTCATACATCAAGATGAAAAATATACCTATGCTAATAATGATAGTTGCTTTACCAATTTTCTAGACAACTTGTGTACCAATGGAGATATCCTCAAAGACTAACATTTACCATATCCCTCCAATTAGTAGCGAAACTATTTCAAAATAAACTTGTAATTTTCTAAGACAAGTGGTGTCAGTACATAGAAAGTTTTATTTATACCGATCATTTAAGTAGCAAGAAAAGTGGCAGAGCTTAAAGAATTTAAATGTTCCAAATAACCCCATATTATGGTAGGCTTAGGTCCATAAATTAATTGTGGTATAGGTTACCTACTTCTGTTATATTACTTTTGTTATTTTCCCTACCCGATAGTTACCTAGTTTACGTCAACGTAGGGTAAGTTAATAATAGTAGGTACCTTTAGAAGATAATAACGACAGTGAAGTGCATACTATTATTATGTTGAAGGAATTCAAGCAAGCGATCAAAGGTAGCAAGGTTCTATAATGTTTCTAAAGTATCTACAACCTTATTTAAAAAAAACTTATTTACTTTATTATATTGTAAATTAAAGCGGCTTTTCATGTATGTCTGTGTGACTGCGTTGTTCTTCTTAACTACGCAACTGATTTTGATGTGCTTTCACCATAATTAAGAGATGTATGCCGCAAGGTTTATCTGTAGGTATAATACATTAATATTAAACTTACACATTATTATATACATATCTCGTTGTCACGTCGTAAAAACCGTGCTAAGCATTCCTGCTGCGCGTCACAAATTTCATAGTTTATTGCACTATTTAGAATTCTGTAGCCTGTCAAAATAAATAGGTATATTTTGAGTTGTTTGAATCTAATTTGTGTAGAAGTAAGTACAAAGCCTTTCATGTAGGATCTTATTAAGTCTTAGATTCTAATCTAAATAAGTTTTTAAACTAGTCTTGTCAGAATACAGTTGTGCTATTCTGTAAAAATCTCATCGTGAAAATGTAGGTGAAGTGAGCTTGGAGTGAACTGTCACTGCCTTAGCATCAGTAGGTATCGATGACACTGACAGCTCACTCCACGCTCACTTCACCTAAGTTTTCACGGTGAGATGGTTACAGAATAGCAATGCTGGTGTAAAGTTAATGAAAAGTAGTTGAAGTGTTGGAAGTCGCTCTACCCCACTTTATTACTCAGAATACCCATTGGCTTTGCGAGAGGCGCTGCACATGAGAATATTTTTTAACGTTTCAGGGCAAATAAAAGTTCGTAGAAAACTGCACTGAAATCCACACCGGTGGTTTCGTTTTTGCTTACACACGTAAAACGCAAACAAACTGCATATTAGGAAGATACATAGGTACTACGTAGACTAAACAACGCTTTATGAACGTCCAAATATACGTTTTATTGTAAAAATGAATCGCAAGTTACATATTTATAAATAATAAAATGTTTTATGTTTAAGCGCTCAAGGTCTTTCTAATGAAATATGGTAATCATCTGGGGTTTTAGCATTTGCTGTCACATTCAGATTTTATTTGAATATGATCCTTAGCTTATCATTTATAAGTAAACCAGCAACCTCTGCTTCAGAAATGAAGAGATTCGCAGGACAACCAAGGTAGCCGACATAGTCCGAAGAAATGCCAAACATACGTGGCAGTAAGCACACATTGCTTGGAGAACAGATGGCCGATGGGGCGGAAATGTTCTGGAGTGGCGACCGCGTACCGGAAGACGTAGCGGTGGAAGGCCCCCCACAAGGAGGACCAATGACCTTGTGAAGGCCGCATTGAAGTGGCGGTGCTAGGAGGCCTTTTCCAGCAGTGGAGGTTTCTCGGCTGAAATAATGATGATGATAGGTGAAGCAACGAAATTCAGTTGTTTTTGATAATCATTTAAAGGTGAAAGACTTCGCTAGGGAACCCGGAAACGACACGTGTTTGCTGGTGATGGTATGTAGATATAGACAGTGATAAAGCTATAAATTAATTAATAGTTTGTACGTAATTAAATGAAACGTTGATTTGTGCCAATTGACGCGACATCGACACGCGATTGTTTACAAATGAGGCTAATATGTAATATTGATATGGCCAGGGATTTTACATGAACTAACAGATTTAATCATGTATCTTTCGGTTCATCTAGTATATTTAATAAAGTAATTGTTTATTCAGAAAAGCTCCGTATAAATACAAACGTGTAACGCAAATAGGATAAGAATTATTTCTAAATTAGTGCTCAGAAAAATAAATTAGAATTGAAGAAATAAGTTTTTCATAAATATGCAGTAAAAATCCTTGAACCAAGAGTTTTAGCGCTAAGCAACGCTCTTGACCGTGCCGTTGGAAATAATGGGTCCTTGTGGATTTCGGAACTTTGCTGGATATTTAAAAGATGGTTGAGAATAACACTTGATTTTCCCCCGACTTTCATCGTACTGTCAATCAACGATATCAGTAGGTTGATAAACCAAACTGTGTCTTTTTTGGAAACGATTGGGCAAACCATTCTCATTCCATGGGTGATTAAGAGGTGTCTTAATCACCTTGGAGGGTTCAACCTAAGCCAATAGGAGACCGTCCGATCTATTACCAATTACCACTATTTTCCACAGACGCAGCAATTACTATGACCGGCACTGTAATCACCCGAAAACCGTTGTATACGTGTTTCACTAAATGTGAGATCTAAAATTTCCCGGTAACTCTTTTAAAGGCAGAGAAATAATTATATTAGGACTTACAATAATCATTAACTACCTAAAAAGCCTAACTTATATTCACAGCATCAAATGAAGGTAATTGGCGCCACACAACCTCTGTATATCCACCAAATTATCGATGACACGTTATAATACAATTTACTTATTAACGATGTTGACGATGGGATACGAAAATTGCTGCCATAATTCAACAAAAGAGACTATTAATTGTGTACACAAATTATTATCACATAAGCGTTAACATTTTGTGCCATTGTTGGGATTTGTATGAGTCTTAATTAAGCTTGAATAAACTGCAGAAAAATAAATATCACACCTTCGCAGTTTCGGTTTTTGGTTTTCCCACGGCTAAAATATTCGTCCATATGTGGGACGAATATTTTTGCCGTGGGAAAAGGTTTACAGATCACGTTTGCCTACCAACGCAGAATGAAATAAAATCGGACTAAAATGGATAGAGAGACTTCAACATTTTTCGAAAGTTGAATAGGTAGCTTTAGTACTATTAGGACTCACATCTATTCTATGCGGACTGATAAATATAGATGCATTTAGGTTCTTAATAAAACCTTTTCATACGGAACTCTAAAATTTATTCATTATTTAACGTCAGATTATACATTCCGCTTCAACTTCGGCCAAATTTAGCTTCGGTCGAACACTTTTATTAGCAAATTTTTATGAACAAAATTACGGTATATTCATCCATATTATTTCTTGATTGAAGTTGCAAATATTTTACCATAATGTTCTTCTGCTTTTCTTCACGTAATTTGATGGGGCTTTTAGAAAAACATTAATATAAAACGTTATATTTTTACGAGCAGAAAATAATTATTTGGTAAGAGAGAGGGTAGCAAACGACATCTAGCTACCCTTAAGGTAAACCATAAGTGACTCCGCCAGTGAGCCTAACCTACCTATAACTAAAAGACGCTTACTACCGACAGATGGCGGTAGAACCACTCGACATGATAAAATCGAAATTAATAACGCGACGCTGCTTCACTGACGGACTTATCCCGCTTTCTAAAGCCATGAACAATTCTCTGATCAGTAAGTTTAGAGATTTCTCAGTGATTTGATTGGCTATTTCTGTTTTTAATGATTTGATTGGCTACCTGTAGATAGCTTATTCGTTCAACCAATCACAACTTCAGACCAAATAAAAAACCAAGACAGAGCGGTGCGAACAATAAAATGAAGCATGCCAAAACTATGCCTCCGCTCTGTGCATACACGCTCACACGCACACATTTACAACCAATTACAATCAGACTACACCTCCGTAAGTGCACACATATTTACGAAACCGGCGTCAGATTTTTATTTGGCCTGAGATCACAACAATAATTACTGTTTTTTTTGAATAATTATTAGTTCTTTAAAGATACTTTTGGAACGGACTATACATTCTACCGTGGTGCTACAGTTACCGGGTGTGATGCGGGTGGTCCTCCTGACTGCTGCTGCGCTTCCTCTTTCGTCGGAAGCACCAGTCCTGGCCCATCGCATCACAGCGCGCGCGCCGCGAGCCGCCCCCGCCCAGGTCTCGCTCTACGCCGTACCTTCCATGCTTAATACTGGACACACAACCTTCGAGTGATACAGGAACACTGTTCGACCATCACATGCTGCTTCTTAAGTACTTATTTCGCTGAGGTGTGTCGTTGTTCGTTCAAACTTTCATTGTTTTAATTGGTTTTGGGTTATCGCTAGGATTTCTGTGGTTTTAGATTTTTATTAGTTTTGTTAAAACGAGCTTCCGGGTTAATTTTTCATTTAAACGCTAAGAACTTCTGAGGAGTACTTGATTTAATATATACTCGCTCTCAAGACGTGACGTGACTGCAAATACTGTACGACGTGTAACGTTTTGGTGTGTAAAACTATAGTGACGATTTGTTATGTGAATACTATTATGTTATTATAGTTTTGCTTAAGAATGAAGATGTAAAAATATGACAATAATGATATGACGCGATTTCCCGTAGTGGATAAACAAACTTCATGTAATAACTCCAACTTTACCTAACACGAACAATAAGCGAACCTTCAATGTAAAAGCGCATACAAGTACTAAGTAACCCTGCTGTGCTATCGAGCTGGTCTCTACAGCTAACAACAGTTGTTATTGCTGAGCTGAGCACTAAAGTATGATCGTGAGTTGCTGATTAATGTTCTAGTTAATGTCTAGCTTTCAGAAAGCCAGGAGGAGGTAGCTCCACAGTACTTTACTCCCTACCGTTCCCCTTCTAACATTACAGGGCCGTACCAAGCTTTTCCATTAACTTGCAACACTTCCAAGTACTTCATCTAAAAACAATTTTCCCCAAGTTAATGGATAAAAGAAGTTTTGTATTTTGTAACAAAAATATAAGAGAATTTTCTTGATGATCGCGATTGTTGATTGTGAAGATTAAACCTTAAATTAAAGTGATCGATTTTCTATGAAATGGGGATTAAAAAACACACCGGCGTTTAAAAAGTAATAAAAATGTTTCCTTACTTTTTTTTGTTTTTTCTATTTGGGATAAAAAATAAATCTTGTAATTGTCTGTCGGAATGTCTCAATATTAATAACATTTGTTGTGTAGTCTCCTAAAATGTCTTAGATAACATAGATTGATCGAGAATAACCAAATATTCTATATTGTAAAAAAAATGAATACCATGTTCGAAGCTAAAGAAAATGTGAATCTCTGAAACCAAGTGGCGAAAAATATTCAAAATCAAATCAGAATTTTCCGAAGCTATATTGAAATACGAAATGTGAAAGCGTTTTGTAATCACAAGTGCTTGTTCAGATTTAGTATTTTTCAGCTTTGAGGGATAAGGTGCAGAAACATTAAACTGTTTCGTAGGCACATTGTACCAACCCACGTATGCTATTCAACAATTAAAAATAACAATTAATTGGCACCCTGGACTCATTAGAATACCTTTAGAAAAGGGGTCACCAATTTATGCAAGCATTTGTAGTAGAGTCACCTTGTTGAATACAGTATGCGTGTGGAACTTGGCACCTCTTACCTACAACATGTTGAATATTAATCGATTCCCTCACGTGTTTGCACGCATATTGTGGGAATGCAGTTTACTTTACTATGTATTTGCACGAGTAGATTGCTCTACTTACAGTTGTACGTATGCGGCCGTTAGTATGGCATACTAGCTTTCACCTACAGCTCCGCCCGATAAAAAGTAGCCTACGAGTATGTTCATCCCCAGGGTTCAAAGTATGGTGGAGGTATGCCCTGCTTGGGCGGAGCACCGCCGTGTCCTCGCGCAGGCGATTGGCGGCAATGACCTCTCGCGTCCGGCCCTGGTCCAGGCCATGGTACGGAGCGAGAGGGCATGGGAAGCCGTCACCTCCTTCTGCGAAGCAGTAATGCTCGCGAAGGAGGAGGCGGAACGCGTGAGGGAAAGGCAAAGTTTGCGCCCTCACGCGCCTAACCGCCGCCGTTGGAGACGCCCTGGGCGTCGGGAATCCCAGGCGGATTCCCGGCCACCATAGGCGCGGGCTTGCGGACGGCGAGCAACGGGCAGCTCGCCGTCCGATAAGGACCAGGCCCGGGTCCATGGCGCGTCGTGTTCCACGCGCGCCTCAAAGAGATGTCAGCACAATTGGCGGGGTCCGCTAGGACCGATGCCTGCCAGGGTTGCGGGAAAGTCCGAAAGGGATACCGGGACCTTGGCAACAGGCAAATGAAGGAACACGGGTGAGTTTTAGTCAGTAAAAGTCTGACACGCCCTTCCGCTCCGCCCAGAGCGGGAGAAGTCACTGGATGATTTCCCACCCTAAAAAAAAAAAAAAAAGGGTTCAAAGTATCCCCATGCCAAGTTTAATCGAAATTGGTTCAGGCGTTTAGCCGTGAAAGCGTAAGAAACAAACAAAAATTCGCATTATAAACACACATTTCGCACACTATTGTCTACATTTATTTCTCATTTCTCTTTTCGCAGGTCTGCTGGAAGAAATTTCTTAAGAAATCAGCAGTACCTTTATACTCATATTATAATTATGTCGTATCTCTATGTATTTTACTGTGTGTACATAAATAATAAAATAAATAAATAAATGCTATTACTAATATTAGAATTTCGTTTTGTAAATGCTTCAGGTCTGAAGAGCGTCGTCTTTGTCCCACAATACATCTATGACAGTCCCTTTTAAAGTTCGATGTGTCATATTTACATGTAGGTTCAGTAAGTAGAGCACTGAGTACCTTAGGAGAACGTGTAGTGGGTAGTCGGATTAGAACTACGTGATTTTCTGTGGTTAAAGTTCCCTTAAAGCTGCATTTGTTTGGCTTACGTCGCACATGCTTGGCGTCGTCGTGTTAACTTAGTAAAGTTAAGGCGGTACTCTGAGCAAAATAAATTCGTTCCCTCTTTGACTGAATCCCGGTGAGTTACAGTAGTGAATACGCCCAAATTTTAGGATAAAATCGTTATTAAAAAAATGTTACAAAATGTTCATTATTAAATTGTCTATCCATTAGTGTCAGTAGCAAGATTAAATGATGTTTACTTTATGAGGAGATGAATGATAACAAAGATTATTTCTCATTTGTATGGTTTTGTTGGAAGGAAAGAAACATAATATATTTACTCCTTTAAAAAAAAGAAATGCACAATTTTGGAATTAAGATTATGTAGAAATTTAATATATTTTTATTATTTGATATTTCTTTTTAAATAACAAGTAGATAGCTCCTAAAAATACCAAAAAAGCGGCTAGAGTGGCGTTTTGCTCAGGATACCGCCTTAATACGAAATGTGCCAGAACAGTTTGCCTGTATTCATTCCCTGGTTTGTGGCTACATACCAAGTACTGTGTTTATTTATCAAATTATAATTTCAGCCGAAAGACGTCCACTGCTGGACATTTATCAAATGCGCTGGTTTAATAAAGCATCGCACATCTAATAAATAAGGTGTGTTTTTTGTCCTAGAATTATCTTTTTAGGATTCCGTAGTCAACAAGGAACCCTTATAGTTTCGCGATGTCCGTCTGTCTGTCCGTCTGTCCGTCCGTCTGTCCGCGGCTTAGCTCAAAGACCGTTGGTACTAGACAGCTGTAATTTGGTATGGATATACATAAAAAACAACGCCGACAAAGTGGTAAAAAAAAATTGTAAAAAATATTTCTTTTTAGGGTACCTCCCCTACATTTAAAGTGGGGATTATTTTTTTTTTTCTCGTCAATCCCATGGTGTGGGGTATTGTTGGAAAGGCCGTTTAAAAATAATGGGAGTTCGTGAAAACCATTTTTGGATTCAGGGATCCGTTTGCGGAATATTAAGCTTTAAAGTGCAAATTTTTGTTAGAGTCAAGTGTCCCCCCCCCTGCCAGCTAAATGGTTGGGTTTGGAAATGTGAAAAAATTCGCAGCAGTAGTATATATAACGAAATTAAAAGGAAAACTATCATCGCTACGAAGGCTCCACCAGTTACCGAGTAATAATCGACCAACTTTAATTTGCAGTTGCAAAAACATGTTCTCCAATACATTCTGTATCGGAGAACCAGTTTTTCAACTACAATGTTAAGTTTGTTGGATAAATTCATCCCAATTACGGAACCCTTCATTGTGCATGGTTCGACATAACGAATTTTCTTTGGTATATGTATGTACTATAATGAAACATCCTAAACAATCAGTTTACTATAATATTTTTGGTGTTTATCGTGTCAAAAAGTAATTTTGTAAATCGTGTAAATAGTTGATAAATATCGCATCTGATATACTCGAACACAATAGCGATGTACTGATTTATCGTGTGATAACTCGACAACTGACAGGTAAAGTAAAGTACCGCCGGACAGCCTTATTTAAGACAGCGCGCATACCAGATTTCTTATTATTTTGCCTCACACACAGAATACATAACATTACGCCTGTACCTTTTCCCCGAAGGGTTAGGCAGCGGTGTACCTATTCCACCTGACACAGGTCCTCACCGGACATGGCAGCTTCGGGAGGTACCTGTGTAGGATTAGGCGGGAGGAAACGCCCGGGTGTCACCACTGTGTGGATCGCCCGGAGGACACGGTGGAGCATACGGTTGAGGTGTGCCCTGCTTGGGCGGAGCACCGCCGTGTCCTCGCGGAGGCGATTGGCGGCAGTGACCTCTCGCGTCCGGCCCTGGTTCAGGCCATGGTACGGAGCGAGAGGGCATGGGAAGCCGTCACCTCCTTCTGCGAAGCAGTAATGCTCGCGAAGGAGGAGGCGGAACCCGTGAGGGAAAGGCAAAGTTTGCGCCCTCACGCCCCTAACCGCCGCCGTTGGAGACGCCCTGGGCGTCGGGAATCCCAGGCGGATTCCCGGCCACCATAGGCGCGGGCTTGCGGACGGCGAGCAACGGGCAGCTCGCCGTCCGATAAGGACCAGGCCCGGGTCGATGGCGCGTCGTGTTCCACGCGCGCCTCAAAGAGATGTCAGCAAAAATTGACGGAGTCCAATAGGACCGATGCCTGCCAGGGTTGCGGGAAAGTCCGAAAGGGATACCGGGACCTTGGCAACAGGCAAATGAAGGAACACGGGTGGGTTTTAGTCAGTAAAAGTCTGACACGCCCTTCCGCTCCGCCCAGAGCGGGAGAAGTCATTGGATGATTTCGCACCATCAAAAAAAAAAAAAAAGCGGTGTACCTATAATACACCCACATTTCGCCAGATGTAACAGGGGGCGAGCTTATTACCATCCCACATACACATCAAAATGTTTTTTTCAAAACAGGTGTTTCAGTAAGTGCCTACAATTTGCCGACGTTAGCTATGCATCATGCATCATCCTGACTAATATTATAAATGTCAAAGTGAGCTTGTTTGTTAGTTTGATACGCTTTCATCCGAAAACGGCTGCACGGGTTTGGATAAAATTTGGCACATGGGTAGACCATGACTTGCTTTTTATCCCGATATTCCCACGGGATCGAGACTAATGCAGGTGAAACTGCGGGGCGGAGTTAGTCGATTTCATAAAGGGATAGCTGCCTTACAGACAGTTTGAACTGAGGCCAACTATCTTGCACTACTTGTAGTTTGACAGTTGTGCGACAGTGACCGGAATAACGCTTAGCCAAAGCTCGGGCTGAGTAACGTTCATAGATCTCGACGTCAGTCTGCGCAAAGCCCAAGGGCGCAAGCAGAGGTTCGACATTTTATAGTCATCGTAATATGTTTTGGTTGGGTTTATAATCAAATCAAAGTCAACAGAGATCTCGTCAGCGCTGTTTTACATAAAGCAATATAAATACTTTCTTAGAAACTCTTGGCTTTGCAGATTATGTTATCTTAATTAAGAAGCTTAGTCACCTTGAATGTTTAAACACATATCAGTTTAGTTAGAATGCATAGGTAATACGTTCCTTCAATGGATTTATCTTTTCATTGGCTAAAATGGTCGTGTGTCCGAGTCTTTATATAAATCCGATCTTGTATATAAGTATTAATCTTATCAAAGCATAAAGAATAGATCGCGGCTCTTTTGTATTCGTAAATACGATTGCTTGGAAAGAACGCGTACATTTATGACATATTTTACTTATTTTCTGACATGATTATTGTATGTATTTACATACATATACGTTTCTATGAGTATGGCTTTAGAATTGTGGTATTAATATGTTGGTATATCTAATCTAAGTATATTTAGGTTATACTAAATATTATATTTTTGCGTTCTTGATAGTATGTAACATAAAAGCAAAACTGTAAAAAGTGCAAAAAAATGAGTCAATGAGGCAAATTAAACTTAGAATAAATGTTTAAATAAAAATGTTGATAGATTTCTGTGCAGTCGAGGAAAATTGAATCAAATTGACACACCACTAATTTGCCGTGTTATAGCTATTTCACACAAGGGTCAAAGAATGACAGTTGTGCTTTGAATTTACGCACAGTTTTAGTCAATTTGGTAAACAATTTATTATCCTGACTTTACCTAGCAAAACCGTGAAAGAGAAAAGAAAAAGTATGACGGATATAAAGTAACCAAGATTTTTCTGACGTAAAGGTAATTTGGATAAACATATTTGTTAAGTGTATATCTACACAAAGGACAGTAGGTAAACACAGTCGGGTCCGTTTCTTTCATTACCAACGGTGAATACTGTAAGAACCGGAAACACGAAATTTTCCAACTTCACAGACTTCAGATGTCGCAACCTTTTGTATCCTACATTTCTTTTGTAGTTGAACTTTATAAGTCTTCCTTGTAAAGTCACAACAACTAATGTAAACAAGAAAGACTTAAAAAACCTATCCTGTAGCCTAAATAATTTAATCCCATTTGTATCATGGTTAATTTAATTACTTTGTAGTGCAATCAATTCACATCACGAAATTAATTAACACGAAAATAGCGTGGAGCGTCCACGGTCCACGAGTAGCAGTGACTTGAATAATTTTTCGGTAAACAATATATAAGTAGACGTTACATAAAAAATTAGGTCCTCGAGCGTCCGAGGACATTCTCGTATGAGCGGAGCCCTGTGAAAAATTTGCAAGGCCAAACAGTCAAGGGGTGGTTTAGAGTTTGTAAGCCAAACGCAGACTATTCGTTCTGCTTACGCACGCACAAACATACATATACGCCCGTCTTGAGCCTCGTAATAAGCCCAAGGGCAATGTGGAAGGAACGAAATTGGATAGAGTGATGAAACGAAAGTCGTCTCCCGTACAGGCAAGAAAAATATTCATGTTTTATTGAAGCTATAAAAGGGTAGGTAGGAAATTTGTTGCGATTTGAATAAAATGTTCTGCGCCAGATGTAAGGAAACATTCAGATGGCAGGAAATGATTTCAGCGGAAATGATTATGTAGGAGTCACTAGAACTTATAATGATACCATTACACGAACGATGTATCGTAATTGGGGATTTGATAAAAATATTTTGTTACCTCCTACATGAACAGTCAAAAACTCAACTAAAGGCTGTTATTCTCATGGCTTGGGCCGCTGTATATAATCTATTAATGTATCAGAGTAAACCTCCCTCGAGAAATATCCTAGGAAGCAGCGATAACCCCATCAAGAATCGTTAAGTGGTTTCGACATTAGCCCCAACAGATAGTCTGTAAGACTGATGGGGCTCGGGGACTTTATGTACTTGATAACAATATAATTATGTAAGAAATATAAACATCTTCAAACTACAAACTTCAGTATCGTGGTGCCTATACACATTGATAAAAATGTATATTCTAAATTTTAAATGTAAATTGATGTTTTAGAATTATAAAGGGTTAATTTTTTACGACTGCGTGACAGTGTTATGTTTTTCAAGCGTGTTTATCATAGTTCTAATCGTTAATCTATCTCCTTAATTATTGTCAGAATAAAGAAACTATACGTAATTAGCAAGTTTTAATTCCAAACACGGAATCATGGAGGATGGCAGAAGGGAAAGAGGCCCATACGGAACAGACGATGATTCTGGGCTAAAATTATGATGCATTCCAAGTACGCTTTTAAAACGAAGCTAAATGATGATTAAAAGGTTGTGTAGCCAAGGCGATCAACATCCAATGATATGGTATCGATATCATAGATCACAGAATTAATTCACCAAATGATCAAATTTCATGAATCAATGATGGTGTAAGTGTAAGAATAGAGTTGTTTTTCTTTGTCATTGAACATCGAATAAAATGCCATTGACTCGAAGAATTCCTATTTACCATCATTGTAAGTGATGGATGTCAAAGTGATATTCCGGGAACAGTTACATAGCGAATTGTTTTGTTTGTCTTTTCGTCAAAGGTACACATAAAAGTGTTGCGTCGGATTGACACGAAAGCTTTGTTAGGTATTGCTGAATAGTTTATTGACTGTGATTTTATGACATTGACATTGTGATATTACATCAGTATGCATAGCTTTAGAATAAGGTGGTGGTGGTAGTGGTGTATGTAGGTAATAACGATATTGCAATTTCTAAAGCAGTCTCTAACAAAACGTAAAATCAGGGAAATAACCTAATTGTCAAGCAAATTCAGTACCAACTTTATATTAAGTACGTTAGTTAAATTTACATAATTTAAAAGTTAACATTCTTAAAATAATAATATTAATATGCACAAGTATATAAAAAGGAAGGGAACCTCAAAAAATTAGTCCAAATCGTTGTCAACAGGAAAAGTGCCGAAAAGGCTGGCAGCATTGCCACGTTATAGGGCAATACTAACCAAAGAATAGGTCAGTCCTCTGTTCACGTGAAGGTATTACCAACTGAAATGGTCCGTATAGTCAAATCTTACTGTCATTCCTTGACAGTCGTATAATATTGATATAACACGGCAAATTGAAATAGGGCATAACAATAGGGCTGTTTCCATTTCAAGATAAATTAAAGCACGTGTGAGAAACTACGTGTACAGGAATATTGAATAACTAAACCCTTAAAAGCTTAATTTAAATAAGACACTGTCTCCTATGAATAATACAGTAGTTTTAGTAACACCCGCGGATCGATCTGTGGGTACAAGATGTTTCATTTATTATAGGTTGTGGTGCCATGCAGTGATCTTCATTGTGGTATAGATAGCATAAAGAAGTAATAAAATGTTCGCATAACTTTTTAACTTCAATTGGAAACAGTAAGCTCTGTGTTCCACTTTATTTTAACCACATCTTCCCGTAAATTGTCTCATTTTAGGAAAGGCCGCATAGCCAGCTGTGGCCTGCTTTGAACAGAATTACATATTTACCTGCCGTCTCGCTGCTTAATTTAAAACTAAGTACGATAGCTATATTTTAAAATGTATTCTAAAGCAATCTAAAATTAGGTATGTATATATTGCTACATTGAGGTCATTGAACTGACCGTTTTCAAAGTATTTTTCTTCTTTATATACTTCAATGAGTAGCTATTAATCAATAATATGATCATACTTGTGTTAAGGAAAGATTTCTAAATATGGAATACAGCATCAATATCTTTAAGATATTACTACCACGACACGATCTACCGAGGCCGATCCTTTTGTGTTCACTACGGATAAACCGATTACAAAAACGTAGCCCTTATACCTATAGCGGTAAGGTCTATTTTGTTCGGTATAACCTCTATACTTTCTTATCTTACGAATATTGTATTACGTACAGAAACGTAATCCTTGCTTATAATACTTCTTTATATAGTGTTACAAAAGCTTTAGAAAGTTTCACAGATAGAAGATACAAATGTTTGCATTATTTTGTTGGTAAAAATGAACATACATTTTATATAAACAGTGTAATATGTATTCAGAAGCAGTCGCCAATAGAGCTATAAATCATCTGACTGGATGTGCTAGGCCTTGTAGTTTAAGTATGCTTAAACCCTTCCAATAATAAATAACATGCCTTATTTATGTGCGTGTGTAATGTATGTTGAACATACAAATGTTATTTGGCAGCGTTCGTAGTGCCTCGTATAATTAACTATTGGTTTAAGTTTTGACAACTGTTTGAGTATCTAAATCATAGTTATTTCATGTAGAAGATGAAGCAATTAAGATAGTGTCACTTTACTTACAAACTGAAGGAACTGTGGCGGGGCACTAGCATTAAATATTAAACGTCTAGATGAAAAACTAGTATAACAGTCATCTGTGATATGCAATGTGTATGTGTATGCAATATGGCAGCTTATCATAGCCAGGCAGGCCTGATAACAGCCACTATTCATCACTATCACCACGGACTATCAGACTGCCACATTGTTGTCGAGTTCTGAGCATGCACTTGTTTAGTTCAGTTCTCCTATAATTCAATTTAAACAGCCGTCATTGTGTACGTCATCAACCGCTACGCTATCTACATGTATATAAATATAAGTAGTTTGTATGGAATGGCCATAACAAATGTATCGCGAGAGGATCGGAGCACAGAGTGGCTGTCACGTCACGTCAGCACGTGGCGGCGGCCGGCGGCGCGTCCGGCAGCCGGCGGTAGCTAGTTTATGGACAATAACCGCTTGTTTATGATAGAGAATTAACATCGGAAGCTCGTGATCGTGTTTAGACGATTTAGGGCGGGAGTCGCGCGTGACTGATCGCGCGGTCGCGAGAGGCACTGGCGCGACGCCCCGGGCGCGACGAGTGACGTCAGAGCGTGCCCCCGCCCCGCGCATGCGCCCCGCACCCACCTCCAGCATTCTCCAAAACTCTTCACGAGAGCCCTCCACCTCGAGACCTCAACTCCGCTTTGGGACTTAATCGATTTTTGAGCTGCAGTTTCGCGGAATCGAGTACCTACTCAGGTATACCAGCCCAGCATAGCTTTGTTTCCTTTTTATCGAAAACCAATATTTCACCGGGCTAGAGGAGGTCAAACAGATTTGAAAGTTATTTTATCAACAATTTGTGTCAGTTCGATGCAATTTTGTTGTGCTATAAAATTAAAACAAAGTCAGCTCTGTTACACTCAGGTACAAATAACGTCTTGTTCCAAGATTAAAGTTCACAAATATAGGAAATAAAGCACTCAAGACTATTCTTCCAGTAAATTACTAGTCTTTATTATCGATAAGATTTCAGAGTTGATGTCAATTTTATGGTATTACTGGCTATCATTTTAAGATTTACGATATCATAACACCGGGTAACAAAATTTGAAGTTTTCCAATTATTGTAGGGAGAGCATAAGAGCATAAGTGTACCGCGAGGTACAACAAGACGAATTTAGCGCGAAATTGCCCTTTAATATTAACGCATCGTAGCGCTACGACGGGTGTCGCTACGCGTTAGCTACGCTGCTACGCACGTAGCATGTAGGCCGCATTCCTACGTGTAGACAAATGTATACACGAGAAGGTTTCCTTTAATAAATTCTTTATTCATATGCATGAAATTCATTTTGTGACAAAATTATGTAGCCTATGCAAAGTCATAATGTTTTTATTTTGCAAATTGGTTTTTAGTGAACAGAAATACATTTCAATCTAAATACATGTTTTTTCAAAAGCTTAAAAAAAAGTTTTATAACTAAAAATTTCAGTGCACCAGTGTTTCACGCATACATGAATTTCTTTGACGGTAATGAGAAATCGAGAGAGCCTATCAGGCTTTACTCATTCATAACATTCAATAAAAAATAAAATAAGCTTATTAAAATACCGGGTACCTTTTTAAGGCCGTTCTTTGATAGCGGCTCGCAACCGATGTGATAACCACACTATTTAATTAATTTCTGTTTAGTTTAACTATTCAGAAGATAAAGTAATGTAAAAGTTGTTTAACATTAAAATTCTTCTGGTTTTCTACATTACGTATAATACCTCATATGTAAGGCCGTTTTATATAATACTAGCTGCGCCCCGCGGTTTCACCCACATAAGTCTCGATCCCGTGTGAATATCGGGATAAAAAGTATCCTATGTGTTAATCCAGGTTATAAACTATCTGTTTGCCAAATTTCATCCAAATCCATTAAGCTGTTTTTGCGTGATTGAGTAACAAACATCCAAAGACACAAACACACAAACTTTCACATTTATAATATTATATATTATATAGTAGTACTTCGTACTTATACGGAATTTCTTCAGAATGAAAATGCTAAACTCGCAAAAAAATCATACAGTAAAGAATTCTTTTGGCCGTACTCACCACTCAAACCACCATTTAAATTTCGGATACAAAATTGAAGCCCGTTATGATGGTTATGCTGTTCGAGTATGGTCAACAGAAAAGAGAAGAGGATGCAGGAACGTAATATTCATATCTCCGCGAAGTATACAGCAATCACATAGTACTGGGGGCCTAAACCGGACACATTAGCAATTCCTCTAAAAGCAGTTCATTTCCTGAATCCCCGCTGTCATTAGCGATACCTCTAATTTGACTTAAAAGCAATTCATAATTTGTGGCCCATTTTACGAATCTCCATAAAAAACTGTGAAACAGATGAATTATTTCGTAATATGAATTACACGCAGATCATATTATGAATTGTCAGTTGGTGACATTTTACGATGATTCATATAATAATTCTGCTAAAGTGAAAGTTTTAAGCCCCCCGTTATACTGTAAAAAATGATGTCACTTTTAGGTATATCAATAATTGATGGATACATTCTTACGCTTCGCAATATCTCGCCTTGCAATATCTTAAAATTCATTTGATAAACAAGAATGTTACTTTTGACTTAAAAGTGTAACACCTATTTCAGCACCTTTTGATATGTTCCAGATATCTTAACTAGCAGATAATAATATACAACTAACTGCGCCCCGCGGTTTCACCCACGTAAGTCTCCATCCCGTGGGAATATCAGGATAAAATGTATCCTTCTCCCGGTCATGGTTTACCCCTGTGCTAAATTTCATCCAAATCCGTTCAGTCGTTTTAGCGTCAGAGCGTAACAAAAGAACACTCACTTTCTTATTTATAATATTAGTTAGGATTATACAATTACTGTTCCATAAAAGTAACACAAAATTAAACGAGTTAGGTACTGAAGTTTATTGCAATTATGTTTAATTCAACATTTTACATGGCCTTAAAAAATCGACGGTGGAACCGTGGTTTAGTTTACATAAAACAATAGAGCTCGCCAGGCATACTTAATATCTACCAACGCAGCATAACATCTATTGAATAGACACAAGAATACCCTTTGTAATGTATGTACCTGCTTCAGTGTAAGTACTTTGAACATTTCAATAGGTGACTGTAGTTTCAGTTTCTCTTTGCAGCTCTCGGTTTGTTAACAACAACGTTGCTGAGTGCGGCCAATTATTTGATAGTGACGAAACTATTTACAGGAATGTACAGTCACGTGAATCAATTTGTATAAAGGAAGGGCTCATAGGGCGTCAAAAAATTCTTCCGCATCGCTGTCAGCGGGAAGTTATATATAATGTTTTCCTTTGGTATAGTTAGTTAGTTCTTTAGTTAATTTAGTATAATAAAATGTTATTGGCTTTTACAATATTTTCGAATTTGTATAAATGTATGAATATTAAAAATAATATGCTCTCCCTCTATTACATGGGACTTAAACATAACTGGCGAAATGTAGGAGTACTGTACGTACGACTCTGCCTAACCCTTCGGGGATTACAGGCGCGATATTATGTTATAAAAATTCAAAAGCCGCGTTTGAAAATGCTTTGTTAGTAATACCATACAATGTCCATCAAGTGTTTAAGAGAAAGTTAAAAATAATATGTTACTGTGTGTACGTTGATGCTCGTAACCGTATACGTCGTAAAGCTCACACGCAACTTTATCAAAAAAATTATCAATAATTTAATTTCATGTAAAAAAATGATTGTGTATTACAAAAAAAAAAGAGTTGTGCTTTTAAGATTCCTCCCAGTATTGAAGATTGATCCTCATTTAATATCTCCGTCTCCCTTTTACTACCTTTAGTACCTACACCGCCGCCCTCGCTCATCGGATCAATTTTGTTTCAGGTTTCAGGACAGTTTTACATTTTTCAGACTACTTTGCTTCAAGAGTACTTGAAAAATGCAGAGCTGTTTCTTGTGCTGCAACGAGACACGATGTTTAGATGTAAGACTATAATAAAAGAGCACACTTTCAATTCGTGAATATAACATAACACCACTCCTGTTTTCCCCGACGCCTAAGGCGCGGCGTCCACTATCGGTCGGTAGAGCTCGGGCGCCTTACGGCGGCTTCGAGCGGCTTTGAGCGCCTGAGAGCTACTTCGGGCTGCCTCGGTAGTCGTAAGCATGTCTAAGGACGCCGAGGCTGGTTTCGGGTAGCTTCGGCAAAACTAAGAATAGTTCGCGTGGCAGACACGTCGCAGAGCAGTCGTCATAATAAAATTGATGCTGAAAACAATAATTACTTAAGAGTTTTATTCATCTCCCTGCTTATTTGGTTCCCTGCATTCTGTTTCATTTGGTGATCACTATAATATCGTGATGTTATGTCATACAGACATTCTTGAGCTTGCACAAGAATAATCAACTTTTCTTCTGTCATCGTCAAATAAAACGAACATACATGTAATTAATGACGCTGTTGTTCTTTTTATTTTCCTTTGGGTGTTGCCAAGCTAATGGAGGCGCGCGCGGTGAACGTTATAACTTTTCTGCAACGTGTTGCCATGAAAATGCCACTCGAACTATCCAAAGACAGCCTCGGCGTCCTTAGGCATGCTTACGACTGCCGAGGCAGCCCGAAGCCACCCGAAGCGGCTCTCAGGCGCCCAAAGCCGCTCGAAGCCGCCGTAAGGCGCCCGAGCTCTACCGAGCCGCACTGATGCCGACCGATAGTGGGCGCCGCGCCTTAGCAGAGGTGTATAGACCTCCCACATTTGGCGAGTAATCTTGAAGTCCCAAGTAATAGGGGGCGAGTCTATTGCCACAGATCCAGGCTACGGGCTGCTACTCAGAAATTCCTGATGTCAAAACCCAATAACACTTTGCCCAACGGGAATACAACCCAGGACCTTATGCTCAGCAGTAGCTCTTGCGACCACTAGATCACCGAGGTAGAGATTGTGTTTTTTTTCTCTTAATTTCAAGTTTTTTTTTAATCTAGTAATTATTTTAGCTATTGTCATAACATAATCTCTAATTTATATTAAAATAAAAATGCAAAATTGTATTTATATTACACGGGGAAAAAGGAAAACAGTTAACTATATTACAGGAGCCAGTTTTTCTCCTTACTGGCGCAGGAGCCAGGGAATTCTTTAATAAAAAAATGAAAATAATGAAAGCGATAACGCCGCCCATTGTATGTTTTGTAGTGTTAAATATATTAATTTTCGCTATGTATTTTCTGGTGTACAATAAAGTATATATAAATAAATAAATAAATAATATTGTATACGTAGCTTGTGTCAATGAATAAATATTATCATTATTATCTTTGCCATAGTCACGCTAGGAAGATTATCTTTCATTTTCGTTTGGTTAGTGACTAACCTGGTGTCAGAGTTTTTATGCTGCCCATGGACCTCTGACTTGAGTTATTGTTTCCTTTATTTCATTTTCAATACATACTATTTATATTTTTTATAAAAAACATTAAAAAATAGTAGCCCATCGGCATCAGGATCAGGGTCCAAGCTGCTGGTGGTCAGGGCTCTAGAGAGAGACCACTTCCTCACTATGCGTGCCGTGTCCAGGAGTAATGCTTTCTGAATCAAGCCCTTGACCCAGCCGCGCAATGAGAGCCTCCTGAGGTGTTGGTTGAGGCTTTCCGCTATTAGGCCATTGACCGTAACGATTATCGGTACAATGATTGCAGAATCCTATTGACTTGGGTTATTATTATTATAAAGATCAGTAACTAAAAGACGCTTGTACATCAAGCTAGTTATAATTATGCATTGAAAGATATTCTCGTTGCCGTAAGCAAAAATGAGGTCAGGTATATTTTTTAAATCGCGGAGTGAAAAAAGTTAAGCATAATAATTAAATGGATATTGGGCTCATTAGCAATTTCGATTACCTACCTCAATTTTATTAGAAGTACGAAGATGGTACTTAGGATTATATCATAACTAGTGACCTGCCCCTGCTTCGCACAGTTATTACGACTTAACAAAACATCGAGATTTCTTTATAATACATGTAAGTTGTAATGTACTGTTCACATGAATCTTCAGGAACAAATTCTCTAAATAATGTTGAAAACCGCACCAAAATCCGTTGCGTACCTAGTTTAGAAGAAGAACGCGGTCACACAGACATTCACGAAAAGCGACTTTAATTTATATTATGTATAAATATAAATATATATATATTTTTTTTTTCTTATCCTACTCTGTCCCACTCCTGTGCAAAGGCCTCCCTCCACTCCTTCCATCTTTCGCGAGCCCGCGCGTCCTACTTCCAGTTTTGATGGAATTTATCAGTACCCGGTTTATATTGTTTTAAATATTATCATTTATTATTTATATTAACTACAACGCATGTTGCGGTAATGTATGCGGTTAAGAGTTAAGCGTATAATTAACATCATGTCATGATATTCGTAATGATGTTAGTAGCAGTTAATTAACTACCAAATACATTTATCATTGTTGGTGAAGTTTTAGAATGTTAAGTTATAGCTGCAGAAGCAAATGGACAAATTCAATATTTCTTATATTTTATACAAATACCAGGATTATAATAAGAGCTCAAATCGGTCCTGTTGACAAGCCACACCCTCGCTATATAACAAGATAACGGAAAATAGTTTTCTGTGGAAACAGAAGTAATCTCGATAGCAAGAATTTACCTACAGAAAACTACCGATTACAGTTATATAATTTTCCAGTCAATAAGGCCTGGCTCCCCGCAAATATAACTGAAGAAGTAAAAAAGCGAGACGTTCCCGACAATCTTTTGTTTGCTTCTCCGCCTATCCGAAACCCAAACAAGCAAACCAGCTATTCTTATTTTTTAATCTAACGCAAACTACATTTTGAAACTTCCATACAACTTTAACGTTTTGATGCGACTTATACAAAGTAAAACAGAATGGAGGTGTGTTCGACATTGTAACTTAGTACCTACGATAGCATTTTCGACAGCGCGTTTACAGTTGTCAGGGGTGGGGCTCCAAATCTCTCCGCTCTTTGTGAATGTTCAGCCAAGTACATGTAAATAGGGCGAGCATGACTGACGTTGGTCAATTGCATGATACTCGTAGTGTTGTAAAGCTTTAAAAAGATGTTGTGTTGTAAGCTATAACGTCAAAGTGTTGCGTTCAAATATAAAATTTAAAAAAAAATGCATAGGGTTCCTAAGTTGTAGGCACATCATTTTCGTAACTTTATTAGGAATTTATAAAGCAGCCAGATAAAAACTTCGTATAATATGTCACAACTGAAAAAAGCCGTGAGTAAAAGGCCAATATACACTTTAATAACGAGCATAGCAACGCATAAATTGAAATCCTACGTAAGTGTACATAAAAAATCAAATTTTATATTTAATTACTTCAAAATCCTGATTAAATCATTTTGCAGTAGGGGCCAGGTCCCCGGATATTCCCCGGCCGGGGGTAACCGGTGTGGGGGGCGGAAGCAGGTGGGCTGCTGACGTCACACGTGTGACGTAGGAGATGGGGGGCGGGGCGCAGCGGCCGACGACCCAAACTCTCCAGCCAGAGTCCGTAAAATGCAAACCATCGAGCTAACATTGGAAACAGTGACTTAAGTCACATAGATAGAGTTTAAAATACTTGTGAAATATGTATCGCGAGCAGATATCGAGCATACCTTAAAGAATATCTTTTAAAAGCCAGTTTAAGTGGACTATATTGAAATAGTTCCATTAACTGACTTATCACATCGTGTTTGCATGCATTTATAGTGAACTTATATTTTAAGAAATATCTTGTCCTCAAGACGCTGTACCTAACTATTAAAACAGGTACTTACCAAATAAAAAAAAACACATTCGTTTGTTTACAATTAAATAATTTATACCAAGACAAATTATATTCTTAACAATTTCGGGGAATGATAAGTTGCGTGCGTGCAAATGAGAAGAAGTATTGGGGCAATTTAATACCCCGTGTAATAAGCTCAAGTAAGCGAGGTAAGCTTTGATGTTACTATGGTGCTCGTAATCTACCCTATTGCTCAATTTCCTTCGCAAAGGTGGGCTTTGAAATTGAGGTTAATGAATCGTTGAGATTTGTCTGTATGATAATAAGAGTTTTATTTACTTTTGTAGAAATTATGGTCAACCTAGTAGCTTGATTATCATTTTTAATATTCTACTTGCCATTGTAATTCCTAGCAACAATGTCCCAAACCACAGTAGCTGTTACAGCGCCATCTAGGAAGAGTAACGAGAAGTTGGACGATTGCCACGCATGGTCGGAAAATTTTTGAGCGTGGAACTCGAGGAAAACCCAGCCATTCGCTCAGTTTGTTGGCGTCAATTCCCTGTCGCGTTCATAGATGGCGCTCGATTTACTGTAGCAAAAGTAAGGCAAAGGAAAGAAAACTTGCAGCCTAGAATAGAACCTAGAAGGACCTATAAGATGCTTCTACATCAGGCTGGAGCAGGAGTTCGTTCAGGAGTAAGTTCAGAAAAAGGAAAATTATTTCTTTGCTTTTTAAGAAGCGGTGAAATTGTGTGCTTTGGATAGAATAACACATTGTTAAAGCGCTTTTTATATACAAAACTAAATAAAATATCATGGTATCGGATTATAGCAAATACCTAGAATTGTTTTAATTGTTCGATTTTTTTATGTTTTAAAATTTAAAATAGTTTTACAAGCACCCTTTGTTTTAAAACCATCTGAATAATAATTTTAGATGAAACTTATATGTCCAACTTTAAAGCTGTAAATTGTACACCTTAACGTTTGATTAACACTTAAAATTAAACTTAAATACTTAAACAACTATTCTTATTATTATTTTTTATTCGAAGCGCGATACATATCCTTAAGGTACCTATTAAACCAACCAGTGTTAGTTATCGCTAGATTGAAACGTTTCTTTGTATAATTATCTTTGACCAATTAAGCAGTTTTAAAGATCTCCGCTAGAGAAACTGTTAACGAGCTTTTGTATAATTTGTAAAAAGAAGTTATCATTTTCTTTCAACATTACTGGCAAATTAAGAAGATATTTGTTTACTAGCTTCTTCCATTTGTGCTGCATTTTACAAAGAAGTTGATGTATTACAAAAGGGGTATAAATATTTTGCCGTAAAAAATGAACTCGATTATGACTCGAGCCATACATAAAACGAATGGATTAAATAAGTTCAGATGAACAATTTATAACCCCCTACCGACGGGTGCCGGACCCACACGTTGAAATGAAAAATGCATGACTTATGGCTGAAAATTTTCAAAAAGATTTTCTGAAAACTGTTTCAATTTGCAACGGAAATGTTAAGCTAGTGGAAGCAATAAACAAAATTAAGTGACTCAAGTTAAAAGGCAATATTGCTGTGCACTTTATCAGGTAATTATTTTGATTCGTCTTATTAATTAAAAATATCATTTAATACTGTTTTCGAGTCCCTTTTCCACAAAAACATTTTGTTTGGTGATGATGAATCAGTTTTAATAAATCAGCTTAATATTATTCAATTAAAACGTTGTTTAAGTACATATTTACTGGTTAGGTATTATGCAGAAATTAAAGTAATCAATATCCAATCAATCATTCCATTTATAATAAATAGATTATCCTGAATGAAACTTTGTCTAAATCTTTTCGCCTTTTAATTGAAACCTTGCTTCAGCTTTTCCAAGAAAAGTATCAAGTACAATAGAAAGTCAATTTAATTTCAGTTTCAGTTTGTTTATAATTTCTGCAGAAGAACGGCGAAATCTGTTCTGAAGCCAAGAAACCTTATACCACAGCTTTGTTCTATTGTTTCTGTTTTAAGCATTGTAATGTTTCTGAAAATTGTCCATGTGTGCTGAAATAATTTGTATGTTCATTGTTTAATATGCAAATATAGTCGGAACAGAAGATATTTATAATATTCGATTACAGCATGCCCGCTCCTCTACCCACTATCTGGTTAACTTAATAAGGATTATTACACTGTAATACTAATACCAATTCATGAACAATTAAAACTTCTCCGTGCACTGGTGCAAGCGTTGTTAAAATACCAACTTTAATATTGCTGGCTTCAATAACTTTTACTACAATTCATGAATTTTCCCGTTATTTCACTGTTTTATTTATGGTAACTACGGTAATTGTTATCGTGTATTGGTTTATTATTGTTAATTGTGGGGTCAGCCGGTCATGTGGACATGTCTGGTAATGCGCAGGGAAAAGTATAGTTCGTTTGGGTGGTACAAACATGTGGATGTAATGGCGCGGGGAAATTATAGACTTTGGGCTTGCTATGTACCTAAGGGATTATGAATGCGACGGTGCAAATATTTCATAGGCTGGCGACCGTCTGAAATAAATTTGAATAGAAGATTGTGCGTTACTGTTCTTATTTCTTCTTTTACCCGAGGGCTGCGCAACTAGCATAGACGTTCGACGAACTTATACGCCACGTTAACGTTCATCTATGCGACCTTTTTCCGATAAAATCACGGCTATGCATCGCTAGCACAGCGTCAAAGCGACGTCAACCAAAGCAATATGCAAAGGAAACAATAACAAGGGTTCACACAATGTAAATGTCACCTGAATTAATCTGTTCTGATTTGACGAGGCGTTCAGATAGGTACTTGGCCTAGATTATCAAATCATGCCAGTTTAATAAATTACTGGCCAACGAATCGTAAATGATCGTTGATTACAATACGTAATTCGAACTAACTGTTCGGTGACGATTAACCACGATCACAACGATTCCCATGCAGATTGAGTAACCCGAGTATTTGCGAAGTTATATAGTATACATAATTATGTTAATACTGTAAATCCGCCTGATACTGTGCACAGATGAATATTACGGTACGGGATGTTTTATTCAAATTAATGTCGAGATTTATTCACTGTTGCGTAAAGGATGAGCTACTTCCTACTGGTTCGAATATCCCTAGTGGGTAAACTGGATTGTGGATTACGCAGTGTAGAAAATAGGCAGTCCTAGCTCTAAGCTCTAACCGCAGGCGGTTACGAGCCGTGCGGGTTTGTACACACCCTGTCGTTCCATAAGTGCTCATACACACGAGCAGCACGCATCATCGGCAGAGGCTCAACTGCAGCTGAGAACGGTACTCAAATACAAGAGCGGCACATTACTGATGGCGGCCGTTAACGAGTGTCGACGGCTGCAGTTGCCTTTGCCACGAAGAGTAACACGAACATTGGATCTACGTCACGATATTGTTACATGTTTTTCGATAGCTTTTCCATTTTTCCATAGATTTGTCAATAGGTAATTACGGGGTATGTCAAGTCATGTTGATAGTGTCACGATAATAGAGACTGCAATCAGGTATAGTATGCTTGATTTTTGTGCTAAGGGTTGCTGTGTTTGTTAGTGGAATTTTTATTGAAAAAACAGGGATTAAATTAACTTGATGATCACGTTAATAGGTTGCTGATTTTAGAGGGAACTCCTACAATAACGCTGAAAGGAATTGTGTTGGAATCATAAAGCTTTGTAAACAGATTGGTGATTACAGTAAGTAAGTAAGTAATCATTTATTTACCAAAAACTTAGCCTAGGTAACATCAGTGTTGTTTCATTATGGGATGGCTATTACAAATTAGTAAGACCCCTACCCTTCAAACTAGGACAATCCTGTATCTTGAAGGACAGTGTTCTTTAGTGGGATTGACACGTTTTAATTTTTTTTTATAACTGCGTAATTCTGATGTTAACATACTTATTGAGTGCATTTAATGGTTAATTGTGAGGAGTCTAGGTAGTGTCAGTAGGTTTGTTCATCGGGTTATGTCCTAATTTTATATATCTTAATATACAACCGTGCTAATTTCAGTACGTATACGCAGTATACCCTCAGCTGTGGCGGCACATTAAAAATAAGTAAGTAGGCTACAATTCATCGTGAATATAAAACTTGCTTGTTTTTGCACTATTTCTATTTTTACTTATCGCTGCATTTATAGGTGTAAGCTCACGCGAACTTGTTTGTACGATTTATATCCGAGCTTGTATTCAGTGGGACTTGCATAGGTCGTTAAGTACGAGTATATGCTGTATGTATGTATTTATTGAATATGTAAATGATACATCACTGACTATCTGCAGTATTGTTTCTCTTCCTCCCTTTAATCCATCCAAAGGTTGTCTGAAGATCGCTTTATTTAGTGCACAGCAACTTATTTTTGACTGGCTTTCCTGTCGTGGTTTCACTCCGGATCGAATTTTCGAAGCATGATGTCTTAGATACGAAACTAGAAAGTACCTACCAACGCAAATTTTTGCCATGTCATAAATGTACTCGTAACTTCCAAGTATGTCTTGGATATTTCTGGATAGTGGTAAAGGAAAATATCATGAAAACCGGGACTCGCTTTGGAATCACAACACATGAAAAAAAAAAGAAAACGTTTTTGTTGGGACTCCCACAGTAGGACACAAACTTAATATTATGAAACACACAGATTTAAAAAAAAATCAGTAACAAAGACACAGTATGGTGAGTAGTGCTCGTACTTTCTCTATATATGAGAAAAAGTCTTTATTAGGGCACTTAAAGTGTAGGGCAATTTGCAATGCAGTTCAATACTGGCAAGTACTGTTTATTATCATTACAGCTTCACAGTTTACAGTTTGAACTTTCAACCGCTCTTCACTATGGAGAAATTTATCTACTTTTCACGCTAAATGGCGCGTGACGTTTAAACGAGGGCTTTGAGGGGCGTCGTTTATTTAGGTGGCGTTTCAATACTCGTAGGTCACGGGTCGCATGGATCGTAGATCTTCGTTTAGGGAACTGTTTTTATTGTATTAC
The DNA here is from genome assembly GCA_949152455.1 of Lithophane leautieri. Lineage (NCBI taxonomy): Eukaryota > Metazoa > Arthropoda > Insecta > Lepidoptera > Noctuidae > Lithophane > Lithophane leautieri. The sequence goes on along the minus strand of OX424463.1, from coordinate 11,401,027 downwards.
CTACCATCTCGTTGGTCTGTGGTTGCAAGCGCTACTGCTGAACTTGAGGTACTGGGTTTGATTCCCGGGTCGGGAAAAGTGTTACTGGTGTTACTAATATATTGCAATTAAATGAAAGAAAATTTAAAACTCATATAAAAAGTACACTTTGTAAACAAGCTTATTACAAATTAGAGGATTATATCCAGGATAAGAATGCTTGGAAACATGCTGGTCTTGCTCCATAGGACAATTTAGAGTCTGGACAAAATCAAACTGGTTGCTAATTTAGTTGTATATTTTATTATTTGTATGTCATAGATTTTTACACTCTGTGATTGCATGGAATCACGCACTGACTTATTAGTATTACTTGTAAAGATGTTAGGAATATTGTAATATCGTATACTTTTACAATGTTTGTAAATATGTGAGCACCATGTACCTATCACATAACTGATTTATTTGTCATTGCTCCATTTATAATTATTTTTTTTGCCTTTTGTGGGACAGTAATCTTATTGTGGGTGCATGGTCTTCACATATAATTATATAATTCATGTATACAAAATATTGTAAACATTTTTGAAAAGAGTAACGGTGGAGTTTCTTGCCCATTCTTCTCCATACGAAATCTACCTTTTGGAATGGGCAACTAGAATCAATTCTATTTCTTTGTTTGTTTATCATTGACGTTCAAAAGTGCCTTTTATGTGCCTATTTGAAATAAATTATTTGACTTTGACTTTGACTTTGGGTTTTTCCATTAGAATTTCTCAGTCTGGAGTCTGGTTTTGTACCCGGTTGATGTCAATTACATGAGACATAAAAACATAACTAACGAAATGTGGGTGTACTATAGTTACACCTCTGCCTAACGCTTCGGGGAATACTTGCGTGATGTTTTTTTGTAGTGTGTTGAGAGAAATTATTCAATCAAGAAAATCATCTGCAGCAGTATCATTTTTAGTTCGATTATCGCATTTTGTTTAACATTGACACCTACCTATTTTGGTACAGCATAATTATGTGTATATCACTAGGTTATGGGATAGTAGTGGTCGCCCTGTGTTAAAGGCCCCGACTTAAGAGTTGTAGGTCGTGGGTTCGAATTCAGGCAGCCGTAACTTTGTGTAAATAATTTCATCGCCATTGCTCTCAAAACGGTGAAGGAAAACATTGTCAGGAAACCGGCATGCCCTAGAACCAAACATTTGTAGTACCTACTACATAAATATTATCAGGAAAGCTATGGCCCTCATTAATAAACATAAGTCGATTTGACGTTTCTAAGTAAAACATTAATCATAGTAGTGTGTGAAGTCAACAAAGCATTAACAGTGTATTATTATAATATTCATAGATTTGCTTACAAGGCCGTAAATACAATTACTTGGCGCTCCTACCTATCCCTGTTCAAATTCGGTAAATATTTACCTTCACAGTAATTGTTGAACTAAACAAACATTGATTTAATAAGACTACCTTGGAACAGATATTATTTCTGTTGATAAAATACCTTTGTAGTTGGGTAGGGAGTAATCTTGATGTTTGATCTACAGGCCCTTAACAACAGTGTACAATGTATCATGTATCTCTAAATAAGTTAAAATTAAAGTATTTAGGAATAGATAATCAAAGAAGATTATTGTTCTCATCTTCTTAAATGAACCTGACACACGTACGTAACATACTATCAATCATAATAATTTGATAACACGTTAATAAAAATTAGTTTCTGCAGAGGGTCAATTTATAAACCAATTACCTGGGCAGATAACTTCAGTCGGGCTACCGCGCCAATTGCGTTAGCGAAGGATTTAACGACCATAGCCGAGCTGGATGTTCGCAATCAAAATAAAGTTGTCTATGGGCACAGTACGTGGGCTTGCCGCCCGATGCCGAGCTCTCTAGCTTTAACGGCTAAATAAAGTGTATATGAGCCCTACAGTTACTGAAACCGGTACTTTGATACTGGCTACTTTATTTATGGTAGATGATTATATTAGACTAGGTTTGATGTAAAACGCAGTACCTACTTCTGGATATGAAGTGTATAGTGAGAAGGTTCCTCTCTTTAGAGCCCTGGCTACCAGTAGCTAGAATAGAATAGAATAGAGTTTATTTGCAAATATGGGTACTACATAAGTAGTTGTAGGTATCACAATACATCAGAGTTCTGCCACATTTCACCATTCGGCATGCAAACATTTTCATTACATAAAATTGTTAAAATTAAAATTATCATTTAAACATTTACTTAATTAGTACACTACATTAAACAAAATTGTCATTAAAACATAAAAACCCTCTTCATGACTTCATGATGCAATGGGCAATATTTTTTCTTTGTAAAAGAAATATAGTAATGCCTAGTTTAAATGTATAAAAGCAACTAAACATAGACCAGGAATATGTATCACAAATCATCGTAATACATGTAGTTTAAACTCCATTACAAAGTAAAATAACCCTTGAACATGTGTGTATATCACATACTCAAGATCTACTCGAGGGTTGAAGTGTGATACTGATAGGATAAAGAGGGATTCTTCGGAGATCCCTTTAGCCGAATAGTGCGATAGCAAATAGGCATATAAAACTCTTTTATTGTCAGCTGTCGAAAACATGGAGAAATCAGCAACTGGCGTGAATAGTTTCTAAAGATAACGGTGCTTAATGTGATTAATAGTATCATTGTATTTCTATTTAAATGCTTGAATTTAACAGACGTTTAACTATAATGGTTCTAATTGCATTAAGTGAGTTGCTGTGCAAATCACTGAAGGTTGGCAATTATTGTTTGAAGAAGGTACTTTTGCAGTTAATTAAATTGATTTGTGTTCGTTGGCTTGGCTGTTGAGATTTGGGGCTGGAGTTAGAAGTCTCTTGTAAGTAGTGTTTTGGGATTTTCTGATAGATATTTTCAACTAAGGTCTTGGAGTTTGAAATGGGTTCGGATACAGACAGTAGACCTTATAATAAACCAACGTCTGCCCGCGACTTTGCCCGCGTTGTAGTCAACTATACTATAAAACATAGATACCCTATGGCACTTGGCAGTACTGTAGTGTAGCTTTCTGCCAATGATAGAATTGTCGAAATGGGATCAGCATCCTTATTGCGTAACACACTTTTAATCACTATCTGAATCATTTTGAAGGCAATTTCTTACCCATTGCTTCATATGTTCGAAAAAAAAAATCTGTTCTACAAGATACATAACGCAATGAATGTTGTTGAACTGCCAAAATGAAACCCATTGCTGTCTACTGCTTGTGTTACGCAATTACCCCGCAGTACTTCCAGAGATCACCTCCTACATGTTTGTAAATTTAAACATACAATCTTAACCTATTTATTATATTCCTGTAGATGTAGATGTCGAGTGCCTCCTTCATATCTTAAGTATTAAACTGATAGTATGCCGCTTATCAATCACTATTTCAGAAGAGAATAACGGCTTCAAGCTGCTAATTTATAAAAGAAAATTCAAACGCTACGCCGCCGAAGCTGATGGCAGATAGGAGTGCACGAACCAGCCATTAACTGGATCAAAGACAGCTCTTTAAACCTTTAAAATCCTTTGTGAGACCGCACAAGACCTTTTTAAAGTAAGTATTAGTGTGTTTCAATATGTGTGGGTCTGGAGAAAATTGGTTTATTTTAGAGGGGATTTAGGTTTGAGGCCGATGTATTTTAATTTGTATTTAGCGTCCGTGTTAGGTAAATTACGATAGTTTTTGAAAAGGATTGGAAAATTACCATCATGGTGTTGTCATTTTGAGTTTTTTAACCGACGAAAAAAAAAGGAGGACCACGCATAACTATGTAGTGAGTCGTCCGATTTGAAAAATTATTGTTTTATTGGGAAGGTTATACCTTGAAGCTGGTCCCATTTAAAATTGGAAACTATAATCCACCCCTAAAGGTAGAAAAAATGGGGTTGATTGATTTTTCACCAATTGAATTTTCAACTGTGAACCGATTCTGTTGAAATTTCGCACACATACATAGTTCTGATGACACAACCACTCATCATCGACTCCAGGTCTTTAACCTGGAGTAACCCCCTGGAGTACCCTGGAGTGGATGGTAACTTAAAAGCGAAAAATAAAAAACCTTTTTACGAAAAAATATTTAATCTGACGATGGTGTTCAATATGTCGGATCCGGTCATTAGTACGTACACGAAACGAATCGCAAGCGCGCCACTGGCGACATCGCGTGATCTACCAACACCAAAAGCGCGCTTCTACAGAGTCGTGATGTTTTAAGTCCACAGTACATCAGAGGGCTTAAAACAGCCGCTTTGGCAGAATCATAATAGGACAATATTATGAATCATCGTAAAATATCACAAACTGAGAATTCATAATATGCTCTGCGTGCGATTCATATTACGAAATAATTCATCTGTTTGACAGTTTCCTATGGAGATTCGTAAAATGGCCCACACATTATGAATTGCTTTTGTGTCAAATTATAAGAATTGCTAATGACAGCTGGAAATTCAGAAAATGAATCGCTTTTAGAGGAATTGCTACTGTGGCCGTTTTAAGCCTACATAACGTTAGAAATGAAGGAGAATGAGGGACATTCAAATTATTAATATTTTTAGGAATGTTAAAAGGCCTATAAGGTTGGTTATGAAAACAACACCATGACTGACACAATGAACGACCTGAACCAAATAATTTTAAATTGGGAATACGTTTACCTTGTTGTTCTTTATTAGGGCCGAAAAAATATTAAAGAAAAATGGTTCTTATGTACAAAAAGAGCTGGCACGTCACTGATGGGATCATAACATGATAAACGATATTATCATGTTATGATCCCATCAGTGCCGAGGGGGCGAATATTGCAGGACGGTTAAAATGACCCATGAAAACCGTTTGCAATCTTTTAACTAAATATTTATTGCAGAATAAAAAAAAACAATATTCCTTCACTAGCAAGGTTGTCCTTGCTAGTGAAGGAATATTGTTTTTTTAGACATTTTTAAACATTTCTTTGCTCAGTTCGGTTGTAACTGGGTCAACGGCATTTGTTTTAATTAGGGAAATAGAATTACTAAGAATAGGAAAAAAAGTGCGGTTTTAAATTTCCCCTTTGGAAACTGTTACGTGAATTGTTTAAATGTTTTGAATGAGAAATGCTTGATTAAATCTTTGTATTATATCAAAATTTTAAACCGTAGTCATGAGAGCTGCAATCTGAATTACTAAATTTATTAATTATAATATTATATTTATTATAATATATATTATTATAATAATAAATTAATAAACTAAGTACTTACATTATTATTGTTGGTATCAAGTTTTATACGCAATTGGAACACAAAAATATCCATCATAAGTAATGAGCTTTCTTATAATTATAATATAACCTTTCAGGTTGGAAGTCATTGAATACGATAGCGTGTAATGAAGGCTTCAAACAATCATGCCTATTCTTTTCGTATCTCCCTTCATTCCTATTTTTTTATTCTGTTTTTGAAAGGTTTCTTCTAAGTTAGTAAGAACATTTTCAACAAGCGAATTAAGTGAAACTTTATGTGGGAGAGAACTTTTTATAAGTCGTGGGTAATCCGAAGATAACAAAATCTTTTAATTCCCATTAAAATTATATTATGCATGAAAAAAAAAAACTTTTGTCTGTCTCCGTAATTCCAAATTTCACTTTTTATCAATGAAACCACTGCAGAGTCTACTTAGCTAAGATCTTACTGAACGCAGCAAATCTAGCATTTTATTAATAGTTAATAAATATTGTCGCTGTCATACTCGTATCTTGTAATAGCATTAGTGTAACGTTGACAAAGTTAGACATAATTAAAATGAAACATGGAAAGTTAAAACAAAGTCAGGCTGACAGGTGCACTTAAGCATAAAACTCAGTAAATTCAACAATAATAGACGCTGAACATCGTAAAAACTTGTCTTTCAAAAGTTGTAACGTTGAGATTTAAATGAAACTCTGCCTTTTCTTTCAAAATAAGCAGGCGAGATCATGTATCTCTACAAGATGTGTGGTCTTTACAAGAAGTAAATATAAGGTAGGTATAATTCGGAAAAAACCTGGAGACGAACTTAAAACAAAAAAATTGAGCCGGGGCTCACGGGTAGTGTGGAACCAGTAGCCTGCCCACGCGTAGTCTGGACCCCGTAGCACAAGGCCCCGCCTACGGGTAATCTGGACCCCGTAGCACAATGTGCTACGGCGTAGCAAACATTGTGCTACGATCGCGTGGTCTCTACGCCGTATTCAATTTGATTTGATAAAATTAACTATGTAATAAATAAATTCCTTCAGTTGTACACTTTTAGCCGTAACATGAATCTGTCAATGCTATAAATCGGTCTTGATCGTAAAGACCGATCTATCCACTTCATGATGACTATGCTGTTGATTAATGGATGCATTTTGGCACGCGGTTTTAGGCCAGCGAGCCCATCAAATAATACAGTAAAAGTATCATTAAGATTTTGAACTTTTGAAAACTTTAAACGTTTTAAAGAAAACCATTTTTGTTTAAAACCATTTGTCCAAAACAATTTTTAGCAAATGATTGAATTTACGTAACATCTACAATTTTCTTGTTAAAATAAAAATCGTTTACAAAATATTCAAGGTCGAGTCAAGGTTCATGTAAAAACGTCGAAGTGGGCAAACGCCTTGTTACCGTCCTTCAAGGGCCCCGCGAGATTCGAATCGCAAATTGGGCACGAACTTTCTTAGGCTTTAGGTACTGGGTTAATTGCCCAATGGCCGAAAGCTTTAAACGCTTTTTATAATATGTAATTTAGGGCGCCGACATTAAATTTAAACCCTAACGAAATGTATTACAAATACGGTTCCCTATTATATAGGCGTATTTGTTAACATAGATAGCGGAAATAGGATACCAAAGCTTTAAAGCAAGCCTCTTAAGTTTACTCACTAACAAAGCCTGAAGGACCATTGTCTGTTTAAAAAGAGCTGTGTAAAGTTCAAGCCTTTTTGTAACGTTTGCGCCAGGACTGATAGGGGTTTCAAGGGGTTGTCTTTATATGTATTTGTTGTGTATAGGAAGCTTAACTAAACGTAGAGAAAAATGAGTCCTGTATGTACTCCCTTTGAACTTGTTCGTATTCGTTTTTCGTTGAAACAGAAAACTAACGTTGCATTCTGTTCTCAGAAACCATGAAAATAAAAAATCTAAAAACCTACGAACTTATTTCCCCTTAAACTGCCGACAATTTTGTTAAACTGGAATAGGATTGGACACATTGTGTTCACCTTACTAGTACAGTCTTCAGTAACAAAGAATTTCTAATGAATTTAGTAAATTATGTCCAAGCGGTGAGCGGTCTATTGAATTCCATGAATTGTGCTTTTGTTCTGTTAAAATTGCTGTTCATAACTTATAAACGTACATAATAAAACCAATTTCAATTACATACAAAGGTATATTATCTTGGTCCATACAAAAGGTTTTGATGATGATGTAAATGAAAAGGCCTGTTTTCCCAGTTCTTCCCCGATTTTGAACAACGCACTTATTTCTACCAGTTGTATTTGTACAAAAAAAAAAAGTAATGAATTTCGATATTCGATGACTAACTTCACTCTGCGTTTGTTAATAAGGGGGCTAAAATTTAAGTACATAAAAAGTTATTTTTCACTTTGTAGTGTTTTTTTTTTGGAAGTCAGTTGTTTTGTTTCGTAAAAAACGTTTTTTGTACCTACTTACTATTTAGCCTCCTTATTAACAAATGCAGAGTGAAGTTAATTCTTGAAAAATGTATGGTAAATCTGAATTTTTATTATGGGGGTAGAAGTTTTTTCTGTGTAGATTCATACAAAATAAACAGTGCTGTTTGCACAAGCCTTGTAACCCAATTCACTGTTCGCAGAAGTTTCGCGAAAAACTTCCTTCCTGCATTTTGTAAACAAAACTAAGAATGAGATGTATTTGTCCCTTGTTCTAAACACAAACGTACTTTGTGGAATACTCGAGACGCAAAGAAAATTCGGTTTTGTTTATTCTTGCGACTTTTGTGCGGCAATAAATTATTCAATTTACGGCCTTTACCCCCGAGGATCTTTGTAGCTATTATTAGGAAGGTAAATTAGTGGTTTAAGTACTTCGTTTCTGCGGTTAATTTGTTTTTATTTGCTTAAATTTGGTATCTTAATAAACCTTTATTTTTGATCAGGTTCTTCGTCTAATCTTCATTACATTTAGAAGAAAATGGTATTAGGTAGTCACAAAAAAAAACTTAATTTTACGTAAACAAAATTTTATTTTGCAAACTTTTGATTATTCAAAAAAGTATACGATTTTATTTTAATAATGAATATGCAGGTGGGTATTTGCTTTTTGCTTTCTAACAACTCAATCTGATGATGCATTGTGTTCTCCATTAATTATTTAGTAACTTGTTATTATACTTCACGATTGTCGTCAGAACTTTTGATTATTGTTGGAAACTTTCTTTCCTTTTCAATTGTGTTGAATTGGTAGAATGTATAATGTTGTTTGTTTCTGAAAACTTTCTCGCGAGAGTTGTTACACTTTGAAGAGTTATTTAAGTACATTATCAACATGACAGGTCAAATACTACATGAGCACTATGATCGATTCGTGAAGCGCTATATTAAAAAATCCGATAGCTTTCGGGCGAACTGCGATTTCAGTGATAACGAACTTATCGGGCTTTCATATCCCATTGATAGTGCCTATTAACCAGCCGATGTAAGCCTGCTTCAACGTTCAAAGAATCCGCTTCATTTTATACCAGAGCAAGGGCTTTTGAACAGGTTCCTAATAGTACCTACCCATACACTATTCATGAGTTAAAAAATCATCCTTTTGATTAGATTATCCTACCTCTACCCTATCTACTTACTCAAGGGTACGATATTTTCCCAAGTGTTTATTTAAGTACATAGCTTCCCTTAGATATAAATTATTATTATTGTTTTAATATCATTGCTCATAGGCAAACTTCAATCACATTTCGCGAACTAAATTAATGTAACGTAAGGGGACTATTTGATTCGTTTTTCAAGTCGCACATGGATTCCATTATCTCGTACGTTTCCATAATAGTGGTTTAATGAGAAATGCATACATATGCCGTGCCGATACAAGGGGTAATTTGACGAGAATAATATACAAATAAGTAAAATCAGGTAAATGGATTTTTAAGATTAGATGTCCACTTAAATAGTCCGTATAGATAGATAGGATGTAAAATACAGAATCTTTAGAGCGCCAACACACTGGGAAGCCATGGCAACGTCGCCTGGCTACTTAGCCATGGTTACCTCTGGCTACCTAATGTAGCCAAATGAGGTTGCCAAATAAATAGCCAGTAACACGTGGGCGTATGTCCTGGCGATCAGTTGGCCACAGAATGAGGGAGGCGTAACTTACTTATATATAAAGTCGCCAGAGTATCCATAGTCTCCACGTAGGGGCCGGTCGGTCGTGGCTACGCTTCCAAATTGGCGACGTAGCCAGACCGTAGCCAAGTGAGTTAACTATCATACCATATATCAATACTTATTGTTTGGATAGGTAACCGGCTACGTCGTCATGGCGTCCTAGTATGTTAGTGCCTTTAACCTTTAAAACCATTTCATTTGAAATGGCTTTAAAACGAAACAAAAAGCGTGTGGCAGTCTGCTAAACTCCAAATACTGTACAATAGGTAGAAAATACAGTTACTGGTCCCTTTCAGTACCTAGTTCTGTTCAGCGTTCATTTTTTATTCAATAACAAAGTTTAGATTGGGTGGCAAAAGCCAAATACCTGGACCGGGGTAACTCTTTCACAGGAAGTTACTCGTACACCCAAAGCCGGTTCTCAACTTACCTGGAACAAAAAATACATCATTGTTAGCAGCGGTAACAAGCGCTAACTATCTGTAGCGAACTTCCGAATAGGTACTGTTTCATATGCACGTAACGATGAAGTACAGACTTGTTCTGTGTAGACAAAATGAACCAAGTCTCTTACATAATAACTTGATAATAATACTGTTTTCATTATAACCGTCTCCAGTTTACAAATGACTAAATGATTACGTAGCATATTAGGCAAGGCTTTGTTTATGTCCGTTCTAAGAAATACTGTCTTAAACATAGGATTAAAGTAACTTTGTTCGCTATAATCAGTTTGCAAGCGAGCATTACTCAGCATGTGGGTTCCTTATCCACCGCTGAAATTATAGGATGCGAGGAAAAATATATCCAGTCAGCATTTATTTCAATTAAACCAATTACAGGCACTGTTAAATTGTCAAGGAGTCGGTCAGGCAGTCAGATTAAACCCATTCCAAAACGTAGTAGGTTCCTATGGAGAAGAACCGGCAAGACACTCCATGGATAACCATGAGTCAATATCTGACCACCTAAATCTCATTAATTTCTTTTATGCAACTGGCAATAATTTTTTTTTGGAAAAATCGAAATCGAACAGCCAATTAAATGAGAGCACTGTATTATTTGAAGAGCATCGCGAGCGTCCAATTGGTTGAGCACACTTCAGATAAAGTGACAACTTGTGCCAATAAATCCAATTTTAGAGGCGCTAGATTTTATCTAACTTTCGCGTTTTATTTCTTTTTTTGTTTCTTTTGAATCTTCAACAACAAATTAAAACGGGGAGTGGAGGCGCAATGTGTTCGGTATCTTTTTATTTAATTAAGGGCTGATTTATCAATCACCCGATAACTTTTATTACAAGAATAATTACGGCGATTTTACAAATTATTTTTCATAGAAAAGCTGTCAAGCCGTCATAATAAATTATTTAGAAGTTATCTAACGAAATTATGACCTAAATGTGAATTTCCTATGGGGGGTGATGTAGGGGACGAAAGTTTAGCATTTCTTAAATATTCCGGTAGTACATTCCCGTGGGACGATATCCGACATCCACGCGGGCGAAGCCGCGGGCAAAAGATAGTATATATATAAACTAGCCTTTTCCTACAGGATTATTTTTGAAACAAAAAGTAGCCTATGTCCTTCTCCGGGATGCCATCTATCTCCTTGCCAAATTTTGTCGAAATCCGTTCAGTGGTTACGGCGTGAAAAGGTAACGTACAGTTAGACAAACAGATAGACAGACAGAGTTACTTACGAATTTATAATATTAGTATGGATATGTATATATGTATATTGTATATTCTAATCCGCTTTCATGCTAAAACGGCTGAACGGTTTGGATGAAATTTGGCACATGGGTAGACCATGACTTGGAATAAGACATAGGATACTTTTTATCCGGACATGCCTACGGGATCGAGATTTATGCTGGTGAAACCGCGGGGCACAGCTAGTCTGACTAGGATCCACTTAAACATGATGACTCAAGATTAGTGCTGAACTAAATAATAAGTAAATTGACACGGAACTAAAACAAAACTGGGACAACAGATACAACACATACATTATACACATGAGACTTAAACATAACTGGCAAAATGTGGGTGTACTATAGGTACACCTCTGCTTAACCCTTCGGGGAATATAGGCGTTATGTTATGTGTTAAACGGAACTAATAAATCAATGTTTTGCAATTATTTGCCTCTAAATGGGAGAAAACTGTGTTTTTGTACAGTCACGGACTTTAATTGATGAGCCACTTGGCATTGTTCGTATTTTAGCCGTGTAATGCAAATCGGGCTTAGTCGGTTATACTCGTACATCTAGACACTGAAAGTCATGTCTTCGTAATAAAGAAGAAGAAAATTATATTTAATATCTTTACCAGCTGGCTAACCTGAGAGCCAGAACTACAAACTTGACAGCAGAGTGACTACCCAAAGTCAACCAATTGCAGGCCTAGCAACCGTAACCTAGCGACGATTGTTTTAGCGTAGCCATAGTAACGTTAGCGTACGGAGTTTTAATTACTCATTTCGACCAATTGGAAAATAACTTCTCTGACATCGCTGTCTTCGGTTAAGTTTTCAGAAATAACGAGTTAATGAGCTCTGATTCGAAGTAGGTCAGTATCAAATAGATTGGATAAACATTGTATTTATTTATCATTGAGAACTTATTAGTCAACCTCTATGGATAAGACTATTTCCGATTACTAGCAATTTGTCATCTTGTTTACGAGCATGCGATTTGAGTTCGTGTTTAATCGTGTAATCTCGTGAATGTATGAAACAGCAAAATTTAAAAGTTTGAAAGAGGCTCATCAATTAAAGTCCGTGACTGTACTGTATGCACTTTTTTGTATATTTTAAGTAAATCTGCGGTTAATATTTAGTAGTAGGAAAGGAATGTCTGTGATCCGATACCGTGAACATTCTGTTCTCTTTTTTTTAGAAGCCGTGACGCTGTTTTTGTTAAGCTTTGCCAGCGAGTCAAAGACCATCGGCGTCGCTGTAGTATATTTATTATCAACTTTTGTTTGTAGTCCTATCTACTTGATAAAAATATTTAATTACCTATTAGGTACTTACGTTTAAGAATACATATAAGATACAATTTATGAAAAACTAGCTGTTGCCTAGCGTGAAAGCGTAACAAACAAACAAACCAACAAACTAACTCACTTCCGTATTTATAATATTAATTAGGATATAAATGGAGTGATGACGCGTGAACATACTTGCAGAAAAATAATATCCGTAGAATTTTAGCGTAACATACCTACTAATACTTTGTAAATAAATTCAGTAACGTCGTGTCAGAATTGTTTAAGGAAAGAAATAAGTCCTAGAAATGTTACTTTCAAAAGAAAATACAGGTCAGACGGCCAGCGTTCAATTAGGCGAGACGCTTTTAAGAACTTACAAGTCAAATCACAGCGCCATATTTTTGTTACTTTATTATCTGTGCTATGTTCAAACATGTTACATCGTAAAGGGGTTACGGCGTGACACATCTGACCCTCAAGATTGGTAGGCTTTAGACAATGAATATATACGTCCGGAGATAAACACCGCGGTGGGAACGTGTTTTATCTTGATATACTGTCCCAGGGATCGGGAAGTTTGACACGCAATTTTGGTCGATGAATTTGTAGTTCTTGTCCCTTGAGACTGAGAAACCGAAGGACAGTTTATAGGAACTTAGGACCCGAAATAGTTGCGCCAATCAACGTCAATAAATTATCCGGTAAACTAGAAGATGTACCGACAGCTGCTAATATAATTGCCAAGACACAATTGTCTACGTCACAAAAAAAAAAAGCATATTTACAAGACCACATACTGTTAAATGTTTGCGTCATAATATTTGAGGAAATTACGATACTTATTACGGTTTTTCAGATCTTATGTAAGAGCGGCAGTCTCGAAAGAGGAAATGACTTTGACGTTTAATTATGTGCGAACACATGGTTCGTATAGGTAGTGTTTATAATCAGCAAAGTGTAATGTAGTGTGTATATTTACATAGGTAGGTAATAATTTTGGAAAACACGCATTTCTGGTCAAAAATTATTGTAAAATATGTTTATAGCTATATAATTTTATAAAACTTATGAATTCCGCTAAATTATAAAACAGTTGTAATATCACCGGCTTTTATGACATTACAAAGAGCATTCTTTCAGTGCCATTATTATTCTTACTTTATAATAAGTAAACTTCCTTAGCGAGAAAGGTTGCATTCAGACGGCTAAGCTCAGGTACCTACTGTCACTTTTATGAGAAGAAAAAGACTAATACTAACGTACGAGGGGTGTTCAATAAAAAGTGATAATGAGTATGACGCAATTATCTGTTATTAAATGTTATTTTATTTTTCGACGAAGTCGCCTTTCAGGTTTATACACTTTGTATATCTTTTTTCTAAAACTAAAATTGCCTTTCTAAAAAAAATTCGAAGCCAGCTTCTTGAATGGCAGCCATCGCAACTCTGGACTTGTGCGCGGGGGCGTTATCTTGGTGAAACAAACTAACAACAGAACTCGTTCCGAAACGACGCAACCAAATGATTTCTATTTTTGAAAACATCAGAGTATTGATTGTTTTTTTATTATCATCATATCTTATGTCTGGGCTATGTCTGCCAGTATTTTTTTTCTTTCCAAGGAGAATGTATCGCATTATCACTATTTATTGCAGACCCCTCGTATTAGAATGACATTCCTGGCTAAGCCACTGTTGAGCATGAATTGCACATATTAAATAATGTAGATATTTTAGATCCTTGAGACACATCTTATATTTTTGACATAAGCCATACACGACGCAACTCTAACCAGTTACAAACTCAAATCCCGAACGAGTAGCCCGAATGTCAAAGTATGCTTAGGCTTTCCATGGCCCATCACCGGCATTCCGGACACGAGTGATGGGCCATGGAGAGCCTAAGCATACTTTTTGTCAATAACAAAACAAGAAAAACTGAAGAAAAGTAATGTTTATTTTTTTTTCCGTTCTTTCATACCCATAAAAAAAGCTTAAAAGCTCTCATGAAATGTTTGAGCATAAAATTATAATTCTTTTCTGCTTCCATAATTGCTTTACGTCTGGATTTTAATTCTTTTAATGCTCCTAATTTTGTAGCAGTAGTCTTGTCTAAATAAAGCATACTAAAGCGCATACTGGCTCTCGCTGAACCCAGAATTAGCATGGGAACTAGATATTTTTTGTTGTAATATTTACTGTTGGAAAGAATGGACTTCTACTTCCTGTTTAAGTAATAATTCTAAAGGAGATTGAACTATTTTGGTAACCAACAACATCATATTTGATTTATAACAAGTTTAAATCCTGTCCATGTTTCAAGATGGACGTGTATTTAGTCAACCTTTCCGAGTACTCGGCAAATAATAATGTCAAACTAAGAGATTTCATCAATAATGCCAAACTAAAAGATTGCACTAAAAGATTTCAAAATTGTCCTCTTCACTTAAGTAAAATGGTTTCTACGTCAGCGTCGTCTCGAAAGTCTTTCGACCTAACATATTAAGTAATCATTTCTGCGCAGTTATCTGCACTCGGCCGTCGCCGGGCTCTTTAAGAAGATTATACCTAAGTGTGTTTCTGCCTGAAGATTATTTCCTGAAAATCTTCGTGATAAAATTTTAAATTGCATCTAAAATGAGGCTTAAATAATCTTGACTGTAAAAAATTGAAGAAGCCTTTGAACAAAGGCCGTAACAGGGCGTGTTATGATGAATCATTGTTGCCAGTCGTTTCGCCAAATCTCCATTTGTTTAACTCAGATTTAAATCGGGGCAACTTATTGGTCTGATAAATGTAGGGAATTAGGCAGATTATAGGAGAAATCTGAGAACTGATTTTCTGTGTGTGTTAATCCGATAATGATTTATCAGTTCCACAAAATAAGTTATAACAAAAGATAATACAAAACTGATTGAATGATTTTTTGTTTTGTCTTGCGTAAGAAACATTTTTAATCAATTTGCAACGTAAAGTCGTTGTCTTGAACCCTCAAATAGGTACAAGTTCATCATAGTATTGTGTCAAGGGACCTCAAATCGTTTATAAGTCATTTATTTCTTAAGAAAATACATTGTGTTGGAAATATTATAGTGATGATAAATAAAATAATAATAAAAAAACAAGAACGCCTTCTAATGTTTGATGGGTCGGAATTTCTTGTGATCTAATGAATTGCTATTTTAGGATGTAAAGTATTCATGATCGTACCTTTATATGTATAATCGAAAAGCATTCAACTTTACTGTAATTAATAATGATTGCCTATTGCGAAATAATGCTCTCTGAACATTTTTGTTACGATTTGACATGTGGGTTTCCCGATGACCATTGACGAGTACCTAACTTATTATCATAATGTAATAACTACTTGATAAGTTGGTATTTCCTGGCATTGTTTCGTTTTGATAATAATGCCATTAGCAAAGTTTTATTATGAATGAAGTCTGTTGTAATAGAAAAAGTGGGTTTTACCAATATGACGTGCGGGAAAATTATACTACAAGGCACTTACATGCTCAAAAATTGCTCTTTGCTCTTTGACACCTATGTCTAACTAATATCCTAAACAAAAGCTAACAATTACTCTTTTGCTGATTGTAATAAAAAAATCATCTGTAGCCAGACTACACGTAAGAGAGCACGTTCATAAGTACCATACATACGGATTGTCCGCGCTAGAATTGGCACGTGCTGCTTCGTGAAGCAATAAAAACGTTAAACGAGGTTCCAATTTCAGTAGGCATAGCCTATGTGTACAGTGTACAGCTGGTTAATATAATCTAGAGATTTACTCGTAACAGGAAAACGGGACCATTTATCAAGATCAATCAATTAGTTTGATGGCACCGGGAAACATCAATGGAACTTCATCATTACTTCATGCCGGTTTTCTCCGAAGGGTTAAAGCAGCGGTGTATGTATGGTACATTTTAATACGGGCTGCTACTGAGAAATTCCAACTGCTAAAAATTATATCACTTATCCCAGAACCTACAGCAGTTGCATCTTCGACCATCATTCAGATTATAAGTTTGTATCTACTGTTTATCAGATAAATTAGCGTTTATAACCATTACCAGGTATTCGTATTTAACAGACGGGTAACCACAGATATTGAGTGTTAATTAATTGAGATCGGAAAGCAGTATATTTTCTGCCAATCTCGTGATTCACTGAGCACAAAATATTAATTAATTAAAATATTTACAGGCTTGAGGTATTTACGTTTAATGCATAGTTTTTATCTGGTCTCAAAAGAGTGCGTGGTAAATAGTACCTACACAAATACATATCGAAATTGGTTGATTTCCCACTAAATCAGTGACCGTTGATCGAAAAAATTTTAACTTAAGGAGATGACCTGAACGTACCATATGACTGGCAAAGTACATAAGTTGGGCTTTCGGGATGTTTGCAATCCATACAATAATTATGGGCCTATCCATGTTATTTGAGGAACATATTTTAATACCTAAAGGCTCTGTTCAAGCCATATATAATGTCTTAAGGCCTTTTATGTAAATCTAGACTCGTTCAAGTTTCGTTGTTATGTAAAACTATTTTGCATAAAGTCTCTTGGAACTTAGCGGTGTAGGGTTATGTAAGTTACAGTAACGTACTATGTGGACTAATTACATACATTAACATGTTATTACGATAAGAGGACGATCGCGGTTCGGTGCCAGTGTGGCGTAAAACAGCGGTCATTTAATTTTACTGTTTCTTCGTATAATTCGCTATGAAATAATAATATATTTTGTGAAGATAATAATAATAAATAAAAGTCTCGACCAACATCTCTCGAGGCTCTCGTTAGGCGGTTGGATCAAGGGTCTGATTCAGAAAGCAGTACTCCTTGACACGGCTCGCATTGTGAGGAGGTTCCTGTCTCTGCAGCCCTAACCACCGGAAGCTTGGACCCTGCTTCCGACACCGGCGGACTTCTATTTTTTATATTTTTAAATGTTTTATATTCTAATATTTAAAAATGTAATTTATAAGTGACTTTATGAAATAAACGTATAAATAACAATATATATTTTGTTAGTATAACATATAAAAAACCGATATTACGAGCTTCAGGCATCTGTCCCACCCTAGCAACTAAAAACGAGTTGGCGAGCAACGAGCTGCAACTGCGCAACGGCGGCGAGTGATTACTCGGTGGTATGTGTATCCAAGCGTGAGTTTCTCAGCGAGAGTTCAACCCACCAAGCGAGTGTCGCTGATCGAATACTCTCATTGATAGCTCTTGTCACTGCGACAAACGACTGTCTACTCTCTCCGTCGCCGGCGGTGTGAACAGTCAGCGAGCAACTATTAATATATTTGACAGAGGTATCTCGTTCGTTATTATCAGGCATATTTTAACTACTGTGGGCGTATTGTGGGTAGTGTTGGTTATTGCGCAATAGAAAAACTTTTTGCAGTTCAGATCAAATTTTAATTTACTATCTATTATTCAAACTAGCAATTCACACACTATGTTGGCAGCAGGACACAACTATATGGAACGTGCGACAGTTTTTAAACGTGCGCACTTCTCGACAGCCACTTATGAACTCTGCTTATTCCCGGTCGGGCGTTATGTCTAGTCGGTCGAGTGTTAGTGTTATGTTGACTCTGTCGAATGCCGCTAGGCGGCGCTGGTGTCCCGATTAGTCAACTCAAAAACGTATTTCCGACATATTTATCTCTTTTACATACACATTGGCACCGGATTTAATCTTTTGTACGTTTTTTGATCGAGAACATCGTTGATAGCTAGTCGCTTCCTCGTCGGCAGTGGGATAGGTGCCTTACGTCGACCATATTCGAAGGATTGCATCAGTAGTTGGTAACAGATACCTAACTGACAAGCCGCATCGCAGAACAGATAATGGATTAGCGATGCGGACGGCAGTGAAGCTTGCAATCGGTCCCGAATATGACTATAGCATTACGTCATAGATGCTCATAGGTACATACTAGAACAAAGCAGCTGACATACAATCTGATAATTTATCATTATCACTGTGACCATGTTTCCTTCCCATCACTTCACAAAAAAAATGTCCTTTAAATCCACGAGTATTTATGTGCTTTTTACGCAAAATTCAAAAGCGATTTTCTCCTATAGTATTGTGTGTGCATAGGAACAGTGGTTTTGTAATTTCTCAAATCAGTCGTAACATATCGGTAGTAAAAGAGAAGTCGCCCATAAGAGCCGTCCGAAATGTCCATGTTCGATAAAATGTCGAGATGAGCCGATACCCGGAAAACTCTATAAAGGTTCCCAAAATGGTTATCAAAATTCACTGATTATTACGTACACAATATCCTTATTTCTTGCTTTAACCGAAATATGGGATTAACTAATGGTTGATTTATAAAGTTGTAATACAATCTACTTGTCGGGCGTAGCAAGTTGCTACAACCTGCTACGGCGTAGCGGGGAGTTCGTAACCGTAGAATATGGAAAATAAAAAATACGGAAGACATTGGAAAACTGTTTTATTACCCACTTGGGTAGAAATATAATAATATCTTTATTTTATGTTTAATTACATTTTCCGCAGTTCGAATTAAAGGTATCTTTCTCGTGGTTACACATTCTGCTTATCTAAAGGCAAAATACAGACTTTTATATACACTCGAGCACGTGACCTTTTCACTTTTATATCAATTTTATCAACGTGATCATACTCAAAATTTCCTACCCAGCAGAGTTACCATATTCTACATTTATTCTACGCAGGTTTTTTTAGACTTAAGCTGACTTTTCACTAACATATTTGGTGTCTGAGCGTGGCACACAATTGACTTTATATCGATGGCGAGGGTTTTTCTAAAACATTTTACTGGCCGCTTCTGTATTTCCCTCAAGGGTGTTATAATGCATAACTTATGCTAAAATTTAATCTGCCTCGTCGTAATTGCTAATTAGCCGTGGACACTCTGGGAACTCTGGGCCGCTTAGGTTATGAAATTTATTATTACGCGTCTGATTTTAGGCATACAAGGACATTTTTAATGAAGGTTATTTAGCAGAACATTAAAGGCAAAAGTGCTCAGTTGGACCTGATTGGTTTGAATTCAATAGCGCAAATAAGCTATTTGAATGTCAAATTAGTTTGAAGTGGTCTATTCAAACTCTATGATATGAATGCAGTGTAATAAAAGCAGTGACCTAATAATCTTTACGGTTGCTTTAATGATGGATATTATTCACAAAATAACGACATTGGCAGTAAACTAAATAATGTTGAATATTATCTAGACGATGTACTATAAATAGTACACTGTATACGATCTGTGAGGATTGTTTGAACTCATAAAAATCCGCTTTCATCCAGCCAGAACTAAAATAGTTGAGTATAAACCTGGATTTACACTAGTAAAACCAAAGCAGCGTATGCTTTGGTTCAGAATAAACGATAAACACAATACACGACATTTCGAAGATCTTATACGCTTGACCTTTTATACACGCCATTTGAGTTTGTGAATTTCTTACCTAAGTATTTCATCTTCACGGTAATATTAAGTTAGGATAATTTTTGTTCTTTCTGAAATAATGTAAATTGATCATATTTAAGTAATTCGAGCCGGTCCCTGAGTAAAATCATGGATACGCAACCGATTTATAAAAAGTAAATGCTGGTAGATATATTTTGTTACAGTCATATCGTATCTAAAATACAAGCTATTTTTACAAACTCATAAGTTACAGTTTAAATAAACAAACCCAATCAAACAAAGGAGACTAAATCATAAATTCTAGCAATTAAGCTTTCAAATCCAGTGTGAAAATCCTCGAATTTCCAAAATCATCTGCGGAGTTAGGATGAGATGTGTAAAATAAACAGTAATAGCTATTGATTTTTTTATTCAGCGCTACTCCGCACTTCGTTTTGTGAACCTTGAACGTTTTGTGAACATGACGGCCAATATTTATTTATAAATCTACGGGTTCCTTCCAAAGGCTCTTAAGGTTGTTAAATGTGCATGTACGAGTATCAGCAATATTTGGTACGTCAACTCATCCTTACATTTTGTTACGATCGATCTGAAGCTTAAAAATCGAGCTCCATTTTTATCAAGTTCATTGGACCTATTGGTCCATTGCCAGAGGTCTGCACAGCTAGGTCAATGAAGTATAATATATGTTTACAATACAATAAAAACTCATATCTGTCTGGTCCACAGCTGGCGAAACATACCCTCATGAAATACTCGTAGCTCTCATAAAACTTCTGACGAACAGAATATTAATTTTTAGTAGGCACAAACTCTAAATATATTTATAGTACCAAAAAACTAACTATGGTAATATCGAGATATACGAACGTAGCCCAGTCTCTACGTCAATCTAGGCTATGTTTAAGCTCTTAAACTGGAGGCAGGGGTAGTCAAACAGCGACTTGTAACGTACCCGCCGCGGGCGCTTTGTGTAGTTTTCGTGTGCTTACCCAGGGTAAAAATACCGTCTAAAAAGGCTAAAAATAAGAGGTATAATATAATATAAGGTACCAATTATCAGATTTTGCGAAAATGTGATTATAGGATACAAAAACGTGTTCTACGCATCGGTTATAATTCATAATATTTTCTATGAACATAAATAAACAATCTTCTATAAATGAGGTAGCTATACTGGCTATTTGACTGACTCGTCTGTCAGTCAAACAGCTAGTCAAACTATCTCATAGCCTAAAGTTTGGTCCTTTGAGGGATCAATGAAGCACTAGGAAAGCATGTTTCAGTGTTCTGCTTAGGGTTTGTATGCGACCTGTGGGCGGCGAAATTGGGGCTGTGCAGTTGCCCGAACAGCCAAGCCCAAAGAGGGGGTACGCAATATTCCATGCGCGTCTTTATGGGAGGACGTGCGGTCGTGGCATCGGCCGCACTTCGTGAAGGGGCCCGCTAGGCATGGCGGGCTGATACCAGTCGGGGGTGCGGCGAATGTACAAGTATCTCCCGGCCCCCGAAACATGGTAGTTATAGGAACAGTGGGGTTTTAGTCTGTAGGAGTCCGACATAACCCTCCGTTCTCCCAAGATGGAGGGTATCCATGAAGATTTCCCTAAGGAGAAAAAAGGGCTTGTACTGTACTTGGCTACTGTTTGTTTGAATGAAAATCCCCATATAAATGTCTTATCCCATAAATGCCTTGATTCTTTGCCAATCACTATGTTTTCTTATTCCTTATTGTACACATCAAACACAAAAACAACGATGGCTACAAGGACAAAATTTGCATAAAGGCGAGCTTAACCCTGTATGGGGTTCCCAATATTCTCTTACAGCTAACCAGAAAGCGATAGAGATTTACAATGCAGAAAAAAATGTGATTTGTGTGTGTGTATAGTGCTAAGAAAATCTGAGCCCTCTAAAATGGCACCTCCACTTTTTTTTATATGCGTACACAGATTTCACCGCATCCCGTGGCGTGTGGCGCGGTAAAGCAAACGCGGTAAAATATTCAGGAGCGTCAGTCGTTTAGTGAATGAGTAGACACTAGCTTTGAACAATACTAATACTAACTAATATTATAAATGCGAAAGTGAGCTTGTTTGTTTGTTACTATTTCACGCTAAAACGGTTGAACGATTCGGATGAAATTTTAAACATGATCACGACCTGAGGGCCAATTCTCGTACTTAAAAAACATTCACATTCAAGTCGCAATCTGTCAAACTTGTCAAAAATGTTGGTAAATTGATGGTTATTTTGACAGATTGCGAATGAGATGCGAATGTGAACGTTCTTAAAAATTACGGGAATTGCCCCTCTGGATTAGGACATAGGATACTTTTCTCGGTAGTTCTCTCCTGTGGGATAATTTCCGAAAAAGACGCGGGTGAAGCCGAGGGCATAAGCTAGTATACCCATAACATCACTAAAAAATCACTAATCGTGTTGAACATAGCGTTACGAATAGTTTTAGCTCTCTAACTCTGCGTTAAATACAAAAAAAATGTGATAAAACATGTATCATACATGCATTGACGTTGTTTCAGATATGTGTCGCTAGCTATTTTGTACATCTTTTTGAAAAGTTTTGTATACAACTATAGTCTTTACAACTTGTTTTAGGTGTAAAGGATAAAGAAAATAGTAGACACAACTTGTAGAATACATATTTTATACCTTGGTGTAAACGCAGGTTAAGACAGCGTTTGCATCTAAATCTGCGTACGCAGAATCGCGTTCCTAGGTGGTGGGGTGAAGCGAGCGCTGTAAAATATTCAGAAGTCGGTCGTCAGCGAATGAGTCGGCGCCAACGCCAGCTTTGACTAATACCGCGTTATCTCTGCCTTGCCGACGAATACTATCGCGTTTTAAAATGCAGCTGCTATTAATCGTAGTTAACTTTTACAAGGATTCATTACACGGCGAAAGTATGTATTATCAGTTTTATAAAAAGACTGTTAATACTTTGACGTTCTTCAAGTTACGCCTTATCGTGAACCTAAACAATTAAATCAATCCAACCGTGTCAATCTTTAAAAGTAAAAATCAATTGTCGCATATATGAAATATGACATGTTTTTAGGGTTCCGTACCAAAAGGGTAAAATGGGACCCTATTACTAAGACTCCGCTGTCCGTCCGTCTGTCTGTCTGTCCGTCTGTCACCAACCAGGCTGTATCTCAAGAACCGTGATAGTTAGTCAATAATTTTCTTGTACAGATGATCTATTTCTGTTGCCGCTATAACAACAAATACCAAAAAAAACAGAATAAAATAAATATTTAAGGGCAAAAAAATATCACGTTTGTTGTATGGGGGCTCCCATACAACAAACGTGATATTTTTTTGCCGTTTTAATAGATAATGGTACGGAACCCTTCGTGCGCGAGTCCGACTCGCACTTGGCCAGTTTTTTTCATTGTTGTGTTCGTAGTGATTCGGACAAGGTTAGTATAAAAGATTTTTTTGGAAAATCCTCCGAAAAATTCGTAAATTTTGATTTTATTTTTCTATGAAAATCTCAATAAAAAGACTACGCACGGTCTAAACCTGGAGATAGAGACATGAAATTCACCCGGGCAACGCCGGTCATGAACAGTTGGTCATTTATATTATTGTATCGACAAAAAAAAAACAGAACTAAAGATACCCATTATAACAATATTATCATTTACTTTATAAATGAACCACAAACGGAATTATTGTAATTTTTATAATCATGTAACAGGAAATTAACCCAGTCCCGATTACCTTATACAAAAAAGCCTTACAATCAGCCTAGTCATTGAAGGTTAATTGCCGTTTAAACGAAAACATTTAATACTTGAAGAAAAAAAAATAGGTCAGCTTTCGGTTAGAATTAGAATTCAGATTGAAAAATCTGATGTTGTAATCTAGCTTGTTCAATTTGCGTTTAGGACGTTCTCTACGATAATATCCCGAGTGGAATGACATAATGGACCATAAAACAAAAATAAACTCTTCGCTTCGTCGTGTGTTGTATACAGATACTAAAGTTTTGGACAAATAAATGGTCTTATCTTATCTTCGCATTTCATTACGAGTGCATTTTAACTCAACTTTACATTAATTAATAAAAATTAATATAAAAAAACCATTAAGTACATAAGTCCTTAACTCCAATACATAATGTAAGCTTCATAACATGACAGGCTGTGATGACGATGCAGCCTCTTCTGTTTCTAGTGTTTATCATTGGAAAAACATTAAATACAATTAATGATGAATGCCCTAACATTGCACCTTACTAGTTATATGCTTACGTAAAATATCGGATAAGTTTTTTTACATGAGTCCATTTTGAACGACTTCATACGTACATACATAAAATCACGCCTTGTATCCCCGAAGGGTTTGGCAGAGGTGTACCCATAGTAGTACACCCACGTTTCGCCAGTACGACTTCATAGTACCTAGTTTTGTGCTTTTTGTAGGTAGGTATAGGTACTTACATTTATGCAATGTAGGTATACCTATACTTGTAAAACGAAATTGAAACTTTTCAGCACTTTATTTTGAAGTGTGCTGTCCATCACGTCTTTTGCACGACATTTAGCTCGATTTTATATACGACACCAACTTAATGTATTCTTTTGTTTTGATATATCCTTTGTTTGTGTTCGAAATTCTGTTGTGATACGAGTATGTCGGTAGTTCTCCATAGTGCTGCTATTTCAAAGGCCTTAGTAAAAGACAGAAGGCTACAGCCGTGAAACTCTGGATTAGATGGAGCTAAAGCACTAGGAAGTGGTAAACGGTGGGCGTTTTGGGGGACTGTCTTATGTAATTTTGACGTTTGAAAAGTGCTGGTTCTCAGCCTAGTTTTAATAAATGACTTTTGATTTTGATTTCTATGGAAAACGAGATCCTTGTAAAGTTATTTGCTTTATGTTTTTTTGGATTATTTCCAACAGCCCAGTTTCCTTTTAAGATACCAGTGACATAAAGGGGAGATGGTAGCCTTTCCTTTAGTGAGGGAAAGCACGAATTATCTTGAATAATATTTCGAAAAAGCTTCCAACAGTTCCAACAAACGCCTGCTTTCGGAAACAAACAAAAGGTGTTGAGCTCCTGTCGGCTACAATAGATTGAACTGAGTTAATTAATACTAGGTGCATTAAGGAGGCACAAAGGATGTGAAGCCTGCTTTTGAAACCTGAAGGAGAACTTATCCGCTCTATGTACGCCGCGCGTACTTACCTATGCTATGAAAATTCAAATGCTTTTAATACAAAGGTTTTCCTGTGATTTTGTTTGAGCGAAAGCAATCCCGACGTTTCATTTACATACCAAAGTATTTGGACAAGGAATTAATTTAATGGATTGGAAAAATTATGTCTGTTCGCCTTTCAGTTTATTGTAATGTGAAGATGTTTCAATGTTTGCGTAGCTGTAAGCGACGGAGATGTTTTGTTGGAGTTGTGAATTTTTGTGAGTGAATGTGATTGAAAGCTCGAACCCAGCAGGTGCATTTCATATGTCAGATGCCGAAAGACACCCTTCTGGCAAACAAACTTAAATGTTCGTCTATTGTTGTCAACACGTACAAATCGGTACAAGTTTTTTTAATTTAATAGTTTGAATAACTCTTGGCACACTGTATAATGTGGAAAACAAACGAAGCAACGACGTGCGTGTGATTGTGCAGTGTATACGCCGCATAATTTATGAAAACAAATTGTTGAACTGGTGCAACCATGCGCAGTGTTGTGGGATTTTGAAATTTAATTCTTTGCATATAAAGTTCAAAGTGGAATATAAGGGTCTGGAGTTGAGAACGGCAGTTTTTAAAACGCTGCTTTAAATCATTCTGGGCTTTTTATTTGTATTTGCTTTTATGACTTCCGCTGTTTTTTTTCAGTTTTGTTCATATTTTTAGCTTTTGCTCAAATGTAAACCTACCTATAAGTGTGTCCTTTCATTTGAGATCAATGACTTTTACAAATATTCATATAAATCCTACTAATATTATAAATGTGAAAGTTTGTGTGTTTGTGTATTTGTGTGTTTGGATGTTTGTTACTCAATCACGCAAAAACGACTGAATGGATTTGGATGAAATTTGGCAAACAGATAGTTTATAACCTGGATTAACACATAGGATACTTTTTATCCCGATATTCCCACGGGATCGAGACTTACGCGGGTGAAACCGTGGGGCGAAGCTAGTAGGTTTTAATTGAGAACATAATACCCCACACGATATTGACGCCTGATATGTATTACGGCCAATTTATTTAATTAAAAAATATGGCAATGAAATATGTTTCAGGCAGTGACGCTTTTTCCTTGTTAAAATGGTCGGCCAAAGATTGAAACAACCGTAAACAAAACAAAGTAATGTATTCTTTTTATTATACTTTCAAATTAAATCGATTCTTTTGCAAATAAAGAGGATTGTAAATATTTAATATCAAATTACCAGCTTGAGTCACCGGGTGGACACAATTGATTCGAAAACAAAATTCTCATAAATATGCACATAATTTTTATTTTCCGGAAAACCTGCTTATGTAAGTAGGTAGGTACACACTTAGGTACCCCGCATCCTAACAAAAATGATCGTTTGCGCGAACACGCGATTATCGCGTTCATATATTACTTTTCGTACGTAAAACCGTAATGCGCCCTCTGTCGGCGCGACAAAATGTACACGAAAATCGCGTGTTCGCGGGACGATCGCTTTGGTTAGGACGCGGTCTTACAAGGCTAGTCTATCAAGGGGTGCAAGTTTCTGATCAACATGAACTATGTTGACTCTTTTCAGTCTCAATATTGTAGGTTGTTCAAGAGAAATAGATTAAAGCCAGTTATTCGCTAAATTCCTTTAAAATAAATCTCCATTCATCTCAGACACTAAAATATAATTATTTACGCTGTAGGACATCATTACACTTTGGATCAGTCGGATATTGTGAGAAAAGTGCTCATTATTTCACCCACTTTGTAAACTTCAAGAGATAGTATCGGGAAAAATAATGATACCAGATTATATCTAGGATCCTATTCTAAGTACGGTTCTACAATATCATGACCTTTATATTTCTAAGAACATATATTCTCCCTCTTATATCACTTTATCTATGTGGTCGAACGAAACAAATGTATCACGTACGGTTCTCGCATTTCTCGAAGTCTGTCTCTCGAATATCGAACTTCGTAAAATAAATGTCTTATAAGATTTTTCATATTGCAAGATATCACAGCATACAAAGAGTCATCTTCATCTTCATCTTTTCATCATATTATTTGTCATCATTTTATTTTCTTCATCATCATATTCATCTTGTCGTTGCAAGAATAGCGATCGTTTTCCATGTCAACGAATGTGTTATCGGATTAACAGATGGAAAAACTCTTACTAGCAGTTGCATGATGCATGATTAAATCGCTAAGTAGTACATAATAGGGATGTCCACTTTACAGTATAATTATGTAATTGTCCAATTGTGTGTAAAACATGACAACTCTTCCTTTCCCTTAAGAGAAAACAGCTGTGTTGGGAATCGAACCCAACATTGCGCGCAGTCTGCATGAGGAGGCGTCGTGATCAACTCGGCAAGTTGAGGCGCGGTTCGGCCGCGACACAGCTCGGTCCGACGACCACTCGCTTCCACGGACTCCGCCGGTCTCTTCTCTAATTTAATCTTATTGTTGGTCCGGTTCAACTTTATAGTTTGTGATAACCACGGCAATAAACCATTGCCTAAAATACAGTCCACTCTTTTATTGCTTCCTGAGCTAACAGGTGTGTATAGCCAGCATATAGATTGCGTCTACCATCATGTTTCGTCAGCATGTTAATGACGTCACGTGACGTCACACCAACAACACGATTGCGAAAGTGTTTGCAATAGATGACTTACGAGTTGTGGTCGTAGATTCAAACCCAGACAGGCGCTTTACTTTGTGTAAATTATTTTATCACCACTGCTCTCAAAATGGTGAAAGGAAACATCCTGAGGAAACCGGCATGTCCTAGAACCATAAAATTCGAAGACATGGGACATCTAACAACCCGCAGTGGATTACGGCCCACACCCTTTCACCGAGAGGAGGCCTGTGTCCCAGCAGTGGGAACATTATAGGCTTCTTATGCTTACAATAGATGTATAAATACTTACTATAGGCTTACGTCGGCATTATCATAAATTAGTAGAGATAGCCAGTTCACTCCCTGACAAATTTAAACACCCATATTTTTGCGACAATTGGCAGTAACGACGCATATGCCAAGAATTAGGTTTTTATATGGTGTTAATGTGTCCGTTAATTGATTAACGATGACGGCGTTCTTTCAGTAGTGTAGTGTAAAAACGGAGTCGGTGTTTATAACAAAATATAAGACTGCAAAACATGTATACAGTCATGAGCACAAATATGAAACACATAAGGGGATTCAAAAGCACGGCGCATTCAAAAGCGATTTCGTGGAGTATAGATTCATAAATAATTTTAATATGTTGAAATTTTGTACACACCACAACAGTTTGTGTTAAAAGATTCTGTCTGCAAAGCACTTCATAGTTTCGTAGATCAACAGTTTCTCCTAAACTGTTGATCGAAATTATTAGAAAATCTTTGTTTTTACTAAGTCTACACATAGGTAATATGTTTTGGACTGTAACTTGTTAATATGGGTACGTTATTGTACACATAAAATCAACAGTTCCAGCGTTGAAATTCTGTTTGAAATCACAAGACCAGTGTTTACATGTACGTTTACTGTGTACACCTGTTTATTTATTATTCCAAGACGTTCTTCGGAAGGCACATACAAAACCAGAAGGATTAAGGATAATTACTCCCCTGCACGGTTGGCTGAGCACGCTAAGTCGTAGACCACAGTTAATGTGGCTAGGTAGGTGTAGCTTGACTGTATGGCTTGATCACTGAGACAAAAGTAATAGGGGATTTGCGATTGCAAATGGGAGAGTCCGAGGTAATGCTGGCGTCCTTGTAAAAGTTAGTTTAACGCAGTGAGATAGGGTTCTTTTACATTGCGAGATTTAGTTATAAACAAATAGTTTTGACTTATATATTTCATTACTGGAAATCTATATTTTATTACTGGAAATATTTATAACTGTCTCTACAAAAACCCAAGTGTCAGTGTGGACTGCATAGGTGACTACTATATAATGGATTGAAGGGCTAAATACTTATAATTAGCTACACTATAGACTATGATTCATAATTGGCAAATGTAGGGAATATAGAGAAACTAATTTCTTCAGTAATCTGGCTTGAATACGTGTGTCCTACCTTGAAATCAGAACACGGAAGCTGTGTAATCTAACGTAACCCAAATATTAATTGCTTTCAAGATGATACAGTACCTAATTGTTTAATCATAAACATAAACGACACTACGCAATATTGCTCAGCTGCAATTCAAAATATCTAATCTGACAACAAGTTTTCAAAACAGACAGAGAGAGACGAGAAAAGGCGTTGAAAGTAACAACTAATGTAAATAACTATCAACTTTCTGTGCGCATTAGTCACGAAACGCGTGATTCATTCGACGAAATTTTAGTGACGTACATATTGTGGCGCTTATTCCAAATCTTGACTCATGCCTCGCGATGTCTTGGCTCAATTTTCTACAAACTGATAGACTTTATCCAAATGTGTATCTATATCTTTTATGGCTCTTACAGATAACAAAACACTTCAGAAGTGTATTCAGTATGTTAACTTGGCAAAGGAGCTGTAGAATGCAAATAGATTGTGTCAACACTCACGTCATTTACCTCGCCACTTTGTCCTTTGTCCTTATTTTCCTATCACCTGAGTTTCACATTGCCACATTGTTCAGAATCAATCAATAGATTTGCGCAGTCTTATTGACTGAATCGGGAGTTGCATTCGGACTATCAATCAATTTGAATACCTATCAATACTAAAAGTCAAATACATGAAACGAAAATTCATGAATAATATTCGTTTTCACGTGTGAATAGTTGGTTACAATGTTTTTTACGTATCGGTGTTTCATATCTACGTGTAAATTACATGGACAGGCGTAATTATTAGAACACTCTCTTATCTATTGTAGATATAGAGATAATCCAGTACAATTTCGTACGAGCATAATCAGGTAGTTTCCAACCTAGTTTGAACGGGTTATCACAGAACAGATAAGTAGATGCTGAGTAACATTATTTCATAACCATATCAATTACAACTTCGATAACTTATCAGCTTATCATTCAATATCTTTGTTAGTGTTATAAATCAATTTGCGGCAGAAATGTTTAAACTTATTTGGCCGGGTATAAATGAAAATAGATTTGATAGCATTCGACGTGGTTTGCGAGAATGCGTTTAATTGCTGATATTGAAATGTCAATTACATGTTAGAGGAATTTAGAACTAGTTTGAAATAGAAACTGGTGATTGTACTTGCGAGAATCCTTTGCATTGCATTTATTTTTACAAGCTTTATATTAGCTTGCTTTGTTCGTATGTGTTTCCGGTTACTCCAATTGCCATTCATTTTTCAAGCACTTCCTGGCATCCGATTGAGGTGAAACTTGGCATACTTATATAATCACCGAGACATTTTGAAAAAATTAATTCATGGGCCTGGTCTCATGATGGAGCCGGAAGTTGGCCATAAGAACTCAATCAAACAAGATAACACCATCGTGTTTGGACTCAATAGAAGTGCTTTGACACTAGGTGGTGTTCAGGGTCTGTTGATGGCGCCAGAAGGTGGCCCTGGAAAAACCCTGTTTAGTTAATTAAAAGCTTGTTATTAAAAACATTGTTACTTATATTTTATTAATAAGAGAAAAATGTCGCAATTTTGTTTTATTACTAAAGTATTTACTAATTTGTTTATTAAAACAGCGGCTGTTTGTATAGCATCTAAAACCATTTTCACTTTCAATTTTCTTAAACAGTTACCGCTACTCGGGAGCTTCCTTTTTGTTTAATTACAGTTAACATTCGTAGCAATTAAGGCTGTTACATACTGAGGCGATTCGCCGCGCGACGCGACCGCGCCGTCGCATTGTTCGCCGTGAGAAATTGTTTTGTTAAAATTCGCGTCGCGCGACGAGTCGCCCCAGTATGTAAGAGCCTTTATCCATTCCAGGAATTAGGTACTGTTAGCTTGTATTGTTATAATAGTCTACATTGTTTACAGCTGGAAGCTTTAGCTTCGAGGTTGTAAACAGAACAAATAAATAGAGTCCCATTTATCTCGTTTTCAGGTATACACCTACTTATTTTTGTTTAGAAAAAAACAATTAATTATTTTATAATTGTTCATGAAAAGGTCATCTAAGATTATACGAATAAGTATTTATCTTTGATTCCGTAAATAGCTACTGTACAATCAGTGTGTGATTTTAGAACTAATTTTATATCCACACTCCCCTTTGTAAGATTGACGAGGTGCTGAATACTATGTACTAGAGAAAAATGATTAGGGAGGGTCCGTGACTGACATCATGACGATAATAGGATAAATAGATATATAGGGTGACTGGTAATTAGTGAAAAAAAATCAACAGTTGATTTTTTTGCTGCTGTTCCTTACATTTATGTTCGCAAATTATGTTCGCATGACTATGCGAACATAAATGTAGGGAACAGCTGATTTTTTTCGCAATTTCTGGTTTGGTCCCGTTGTAAAAGTTGTTCATAATGATGAGTAAAGTCAGGTGTTTAAGTATCGGTCACTAATTACCAGTCACCCATATTATCGCATACATTCTATTCTGACAGCAAAATGTTTAATGACTTTGTTGTTCTCTCTACAGCTATTATTCTGATACTACACCTGTCTAGTTGCAGTATTTAATCATTTCTAAGGACACTGTGGAATGCTCTGGATGTTTTCCAACTATCAGTCCGTGTGTCGATATAACCGCACAATAGTCACAAGATTATATTACATTGTTACATTTTCTGTTCACTATGCTGTAAACAAGTTCGTATGTTAGACGTTAGAGGTATGATAAAACAATTTTGTTCTGTAATATTACTTTTGTGTGAAACTGGAGACGAAGTAATACGTTTCGAGATAAAAGATGTTTTACTTTCTTATTATAAGTACCTACTTGTACGTATGCAGTTTCAATTTCATTGTTTACGCAGACTTCGTGTTTGAGTTTCTTAGTTTGAGTGAGAGGCTAAAAGTGTAAATGAGATTTTCTGTTCAAAATTCTTCAGTAGATCGACAAGTTAAAACTCTTTAAAATGGGTCCAAATACTATCATGACCTGCGTACAAATAACGAGTGTCCATGGAGTTTCTTCCCTTCTCCATAGGAACCTACTCTGCTTAAGAATAGGCAACTATATTCATCTTTCTAACTGACAATTCAAAAGTGCGTAATGCGCCTATAAATAGTTTAATCGAAATACAGGCTTAAGTTTCAGCTGGAAATTATTTTTGTGTAAACAGATACATCACATAAACCACTTTAGGTATTTTCCGAATGTTGAATTACTTTTGAGTAAAATGTTCTTACTAACTAAATATCCTAACATGAGGGCTAACACAGACATCCTTACTATCCTTACTAATTACTAATATTATAAATGCGAAAGTAACTCTGTCTGTTTGTCTGTCTGCCTGTCTGTCTGTCTGTCTGTCGCGCTTTCACGCCAAAACTACTGAACCGATTTAAATTAAATTTGGTACACAGATAGTCTAGAGCCTGAAAAAGGACATAGGCTACTTTTTATCGAGATACCACGCGGGCGAAGCCGCGGGCGGAAGCTAGTATTGTATAAAAACATCGTCTTACTTAACTTGGTGCTTACCTGTTCATATGTGTATAGATACAATAGACTTTTTTCGTTTCTACATAATATGGGATGCGTAGAGTATCCGAATAGTAAGCCATGTAATATCACCCAAGATGAGAGTCACGTTGACTAAGCTAAAACAGTAGCTTATGTAGGACAGGTTCGTTAGCACGTAAAAGTAGTTTCTGCGTACCTACCGTATGTATTATCCATGATTCTGTAATACCGCGACCAATCCGTAGCATTTATATTTTTTCAATAACTTATGATAGCCTAGGTGTCGTCTCCATGTGTCGCTTGTCATATTCGTTGTAGAATTTTAAGATTCTAGGTACCTATACAATTTTTCATAAATTTTCACTCAATTTGATTTAATTTAAAATGTCAAACGGACAAAAGTTAAAATTATCTCAACTTTTTTCTGATGTCATTCAAAGTCAGAGTCGATAATTGTAGTTGACGTGTTGTTCAAAATATATTTTTGCTAATAAATTTAGTCATATGCTCTTCGGCTGTCTATGTCATGATAAGAAGGCGTTACGTTATAGATTATAAAAGTTATAAGCTTCACGTATTTCAAATTACAAGTATTTTTATCAGCTATATCTAAAAGGACATGGTGTCAAAATACGGTTTTTCTATCTTTGATATTTAAGTTTGATAGACACGTGTTATCATCTACTTGAATATTATATGCTACTTAATATATTATAAAGGAAAAAACAACGAGAATGACATAAAATAAAGGTGAAGGCAATAAAACGTAGGCATCATGAGCCGTGTGTGTTGTAGTCAGGTACAGTTTGACACCTCTTAGGTGTAGCATCGGCAAAGTTCGTAAAACCGATCACTATCCGAACTGAGTGCGCCTTCAAAATCTCCAATCTTTATTACTGCTTTAGCTGAAAATGATCTTTACGCAAACGCAATAACTGTATAGGCATAATAACCAAATACATTTGTAAAATTGAAAAGAATGAAACCAATTTTGAAACTGCTACATGTAAGTTGTGTCGTACAGTACGTTGTGTAAGATAGTGTTACGTTAAGTACCACATGTTTGATGCCTGAAAATAGTTCAGTACAATAAAAATTATAAATAGTAAAAACTGACTGACACCATTTAGTATAACGTCACATAACTTCACGCCTGTATTCCTCCAAGGGTTAGGCAGAGGTGTACCTATGGTACACTCAAAATACGCCAGTTAGGTATATTTAAGTCCTATGTAATAGACGGCGAGCCCATTGCCCCCAACCGGGCATAATCCAGACTCCGGGCTGCTACTGAACAATTCCAGATGGAAAAACCCAATAACACTTTGCCCGACCCGGGAATCGAACCCAGGATCCTCATGCTCAGAAGTAGCGTTTGCGACCACTAGACCAAAGAGGCAGTCACCTTTTAGTAATAACCATAAAATCACAAAATGAGCCTAAAAAAACAACATGCCTAATGGCTATACATCTGTCGGTATGCAGTCCGCCTAGCAAAATAATAATTCATTGTGTTTGTAATTAATTTTCAACAAACTTTCGTTACAAATAAAACATGTTCGAGCAGTTGTAAAGAGTTTTACTTTTACTTCGCCACTGACGCACGTCGTTATAAATGTATTTTTCTCTTGGCAAATACAATCTTCTGAGTATTCCAATTTTTGGCTTCATTTATTTAAGAACTTTCATGTTTGAGTTGTGCAAGTGAGCTAGACATTAATAATAAAATCTGCAAAAAGAATGTGAATGTTCGCTTGTAAAGACTTTGAGTGGTGACGATATGCTCCACGTATTAAAACATTAAAAGGTTTAAACAATTTTAATGATCTGTCAGTGTTTAACAAAAAACATTACGAGTAGAAAATATGACGTTGATTCGTGTTTGATTCATAAAACAACTGTAGCTGACGGAGAATTAGGATAAAAATGAGTATTAATAAAAATGGGCACCTTTCTAAAAACACCTCCGAGGCATCCGAGTCGCTACGAGGCAGTATAAGTTTCGGTAGCACCATGCCTTTCTTTCGCCTCCCGCGTATACCGGAAGGCGAAGGCCACTGCAACTCCGTGATAGCCATGGGGCTGTGGGGACTGAGTATTGTGAGACGCCGCTCGGGGGGCGGCAGGCTGAGTTGTTGCAAGGCACGTCGCTCTGTGCTTGCGAACAAGCCTCGTCGTTTCTCCGCGGAGCAGCCCATGTCCTCCCCGGATAAGGCTCGGCGCGCCGGCGCACCTCGCGTCTCCCGCACATCCCGCTCGCTTGCCGTCAGAAACGAACTCCGATGTGCGCGAACGGTTGTGCAGGAGCTAGAGGGGCGCGCCGGCGACGTATCCTTGCTTGGACGGAGACTCTCCATAGAGCGGGCGCTTTCCACCCGCGCTGCGACTAAATATTGGCCGCTAGTTATTGTTGTGTGTGCTACCTCACATTCTTCTTGGCTCGAACTTGAAGTACCACTCCGAGAGAAAGTACTCGTTTTCGATGCAAAACTTCTATCACTATACTGAGCTGCCGAAAGACTCGAAGTATTAGCATCGCCGGATTCTGACGACGCTTGTTGCCGCACGTATCCTTCCTCTAGCGAGGCATGGACCACTCGTGCGTTCAACGAGCTGAAAGCTGCGAGATTAGGCCGTCGGCTCTTTCTTTCATCATCTTCCTCCTCCATTTTTAAAACCTTTTCCTATAAAACCTCACTATCACATGTAAATCGAACACAACACTATTCAATACACCATTTATGCATTTAAATATATTTATTGCATACTTATCAAATTTTCTCTTACATAAATAGATAAAATAAAATACTTAATAAGGAACACTGGACACAGTCTTTATCACTATTTGAGACCACCACACACGCGGGATAAGGCAGACACCTGAAACAAAACGTACACATGAAACATACAGATTTAATTCCAACAACGGTAATAAAAAGGATGTGTCATTGTAGGGTAAAGGTTAGGAGGAAGGACAGAAAAAAGAATTAGGAAATTTCGTGTTGCTCGAACATTAGTAAGAAACTGCTGTAATTAAGGATAGATCAATAAGACCATTTGGCTTCGCGGTTGGTTAAATTAGAATGTTGAAAATTTGTTTGATTACAGGCATGTTGTTAATAGCACCAGCTAATGTAGGGATTTATTTAATTACATTCAGTTAGCAGCCTTGGAGTCGAGCGCCAGTTGTCCCGCTTCGTTCGCGCAGTCAGTCAGCGCCTTCACTTGCGCGGCGTTCAGGCCGGTGGCTTTCACCTTGACGTCCGCGCTCTTCGAGTGCTCTTTGCTCTCGCTGCTTGACTCCACCCTCTTTGTGGTCTCGTTTCCGAACTGGTCGGTAAAGGTTTCCTCCTCGAACTCCTCCTCGTAGCTCTCCTGGTAGTGTTCACGGAATTCTTGTCTCGCTTGGATAGTCACTTTTTCAGTGGTCTGTTTTTGTTGGATCAGTTCATCCATAGTCCTCTTGACGAGCTGCTGACCGGCTTCGAGTTGCTTGCTCTCAGACATCTTGATAGTATGATCTACAATTATTGGAAAATTAAATGTTAATATTTTCCAAGTGAGGTTATGTTTCTTAATCCTGATTAAACTCCTGACTCATTCAGTTCTTGTTATTGTTTGCGTATTTACAAAGTCAGTTCTCATCAAATGCATAAAATAAACAGTTTAATGTTGTTTTGGAAAACGTAAAAAGACAAAAGAAATGTAAGACTGTTTATCAATGTGTGCATGTAAACTCAGAAAGCTCAGTTTTATAGAAATTGATAGCGTTGGCTGGCTCTGTGCCAGATGGAATGTTTGGAACGCATTTAAATTTACGTTGTTAGAAAATTTCTGGGTATTAGTTCGTTAAAGCCGACTACTGTTGTTTTCTCACAATACTAATCAATGGAATTTGAACCCTGAAGTTACAAAAATGCTGAATACCGTTGAAACTTCGAGGAAACGAAGATCAAGCAAAAGCTCTGTGACGTGAATTGAACAGAAATATGCAGAATCAATGTCGTATGAGTATCTATAGAGCGTGCTTAATTAATGAGTCACCTGTTTCTATTATTTACTGAGATAACTCAGATAATTATAAACTAATCACTTTCTAGAGACTGGAAGATTCCCGAATCAAGAAATTACATTGTGTTATGAGTTTATCGAATTATAATTCCGTACTGGACTTTTCATTTTTCTAATGAACCATTTGACGAACAGTTCAATGGTTCTTTAGTTGTTTATTATTAGTAGGTAATTTAATTCTAACAGTAAGCTAAATTATCACTACTAACATATATGGATGATTATCTGAATTAAAATATTTGAATTTATTTACCAAGACGAGAAATGCAAGTAACTACCTAATGCATAATTAAAATTAAAATGGTGCTTATTTTATTTTAAATATACTGAATTTGACACATTATTTTCAAAAGTCCGTTAGCAGAAACTGCCCCTATGAAATGCATGGTTATCGGCAGTGTAGCATTGTGGAGTTTCGCAAAACAAATAAGCTAATCAGGGCCTTGATTGGCTATATTAGTTTCGTCAATTTAACAAAGGAATGGAAAATGTGTCTTGTCTTTTGAGTCAACCTGTCCTTGTGTTGTCTCACCGGCCCAGCTACACGACAATAGGAATTCGAGTCTATTAAAAACTTGCGAATACCTGTGTGAGTTCACTTGACCTATATTACGTGTCTGAATCCCACATTTTTCTGTGACTTTAAACAGACTGCTGTGTCGTGAGCGTTAAACGCTGCATCGCAACAGTCCAGTTTTAAACGTTTGAGTTAGAAAAAAAGTACTAAAGTTTATGTAATGCAATACAAACATTCTTACTTATAGTTTACATTCAGGAAGTTTAATTCCTTATGATGTTTTAAGAACATTAATACAAACTTTAAAAAAGAGGTGCCGTTTCATATTAATTTAAAAAATCTACCAATATTACTATTACTGTTGGTGTAAAACAAAGTTTGCGTTTGAAATGTTTTTTCCAGGTAAAATATAAAATTTCGAAAATTACAATGTTTACTATTCACGTTTAAACATATTGAGAAGCTTAATAAACACGGTACACAAAGCTCTAATCACAGTAACGAAATAAATACCTTTTAAAGTGTAGAATGTAAATAAATTCCAATAATGTGGTGCAACACTGTGAGTTTAAAAACTGGGATATTCTGGAGTTGTTTCCTTGCGCAAGCTCGCGAGTGAACTGAGTGGCGGGAGATCCCGCGTCGCGCTTTGTTGCGTACGCGCTGCTTCGCGTGGGCGGCGGGCGCTACGTGGCACTGCGTCTGCGCCGCCCGCCCGAAATTTTGGCCGAAATAATACACTACATCTGTCTTGGCAAATTAAGTATTTTGTTAATTCATTTTGACAAGAAATATTGTGATTCATGAGTTTATTTATAACTCATAAGATTGTTTGTCTATCATGCATGTCAATTCATATAAAGAAGAGCACACACTATATAATAACCGAGGACACCTAGATAGTTCTGGGAGAGCAATTTGAAGTGTCTAGTTAATTATACATATCTGTCAAAATGAAACATTTTTGTAGGATTAACTACGCCAATCCACGAAAGTCGTACTGCAAACGTCTGCCAAAAATAGCAATATGCGTCAGGAAAAGGAGATTCGCGAACGATGACTCCAAACGATGTAGAGGCGATAAACATACGGCGTTATGAATAATGATTGGCAAAGCTCCCTCTGACTAACTTCATCCCTGTTGCACCGCTAATCAAAAACCCACGAGTTCTGGAAAATATATGGAAGACAAGAATTCGCTGAAATCATTGTTTATGGGAAAACTCATGACGAGTCGAATTGGTATTTTTATCGCATTGTGTCAGTATTTCTTTGGTCGCACCGATAAAAATAAACTCGTGTCATTGAATTGGCATTTTACCTCTGTATATGTAGAATGATGAGCTTTTAAATAGAATATCTACGAGAGGTATGTTCATGTGGCTTTAGTCAAAATATCAATAGAGAACTACGTTGATCTGTATCCGATAGAAAAATAAAGCTTCAATATAACTCGCAGCTAGTTAAATGCATACACTTTCTAGTAAATTATCATTTGTCGTATTTTTTTACAAATTGAGTGAATTTGCATTTTAGAAATTAATTATTTATATCTTTTCGAAATACGTCGGGGATAAGGCTTCAGCCTAAAATATAATCCTTTATTGGATAAAAGCACTTCTAAAGTAATTTTAGAATACGTTTTTTTTTTTGTTTGCTGCACAGTAATAGAGACGTAAGTGGATATTATATTAAATATTTTGGGGTTATTAATGATCCGTCACTTATTATAATTCAATTCACTTTGATAAGTCACATGCTTCGAGTTCCGAGCAAAGTTTATGAACCATTTCGAATTGATGTAGTTAACGAGGATGTAATTTATATTCCAGAAGCGTTAGAACTCAAGATAATAAACATTAAACTGAATAAATAAATGCTCGTAAAATATAGGGTTTTAAGAATAATGTTTGGTAGTTCATAATTTTGGAACACGCATATCTTAAGGAATCTCATATATTAAATTAATTACCTAGACTTTTGGCGTAGGACTATTGCAAGATATGGAAACAAATATTGTAGACTACTCGTATGATTTCAATAGTACCTATTGTTAATATGATTTACACTACTCAAGAACTGGTCAAAAGTTATGAGCTAAGTTATGACTATTTGTCAAACTTATGAACTACATTGGAAATTACATTAGATGTGTTTATGTATATAGAGTGGCTGTCATACTGTAGTGCTTTACTTTAGAAATTACAAAGCATTTAGTAACTATCGGGTGAATTCAAAGCCGGCTATCATTTACTCCATTACTCGTCTGGCGTGTGAATTTACCTTTGGTTTACCGGTAAAGCCACAATATACCTACATACATACACGTCTGTAATTCTGTGTATCGGGAGATTGGCTTGATGGTTTACAGTGTCAGAAATTTTTATTTAAGCAATTACTCACAAATCGTTTGTCGATGTAGTGTTATTCCATAAACATAACTTCGAAAGTGACGAGATGTGAATCCGCGTTGGTTGACTGAATAACATCTTTAATAAATAAGTCGTTTTGCTTATGATAAAATTACTTTAGTAGCGCTTGAAGCGAATTTTATAGAATTATGCTCGGTTCCTATAAACAAAATGAATCGTTTTGCTTACCAATGGTAACATTTTTGATTGCCAAACTGGGCATATAAATATATTCGTGAGCAAATTTTACCTGTGATAGCTATTTCCATGAGGGAGGGTCTACTATGCAAATCAATGAGGTATTTGCTTCATTATTGGTAAAGATACAAGAATCAGAATTTTCAACAATAACGGTCCGTAAGTTATAGGAATCGGCCAATACTAGACTACCTACCTACTGAACGACGTTTGTTAGTCGTTTACCGACATTTATTTTTGAGTTATTTTAACATTTTCTTAGTTCAAAATATCTACTTCAAGTTTCAGCCGTGAATATTTGAGTGTCAGTCAAGTGTTGCCTATTTCAAGAGTTATCATAATCAGATACAATCTCAAGATTAGAATTTGTTTCATGATAACAAAACACGTAATGACTGTGTTTTGTCTTGTTTTTATTAGAATTTACTTATCGCTTAAAACTATAGTATCAATTTTCTTTCATGCTATCCAGGCAAGATTGTAAATGTGCTGGTACTAAAAAAAACACGAAAATACTTGAGTAGGGAAAACTTATATCGATCTCATAAAAAACATGTATCCATACTTATCTAAACAAAGCTTATAATTTTTACGGCATATATAACAATAAACAAAAAAAGTTTCTTTAACTTCGAACTTGTTTTGTTTGAGTTTTCCTTTGTAAGTAGCAGAAGTAACGTTATAAGTTAAAAATTATGCCTATTGTGATTTAATTGAAAGTTTTTCTTTAAAGACTTACCTACATTACCAATGAGGTAAATGTCACCTGTTTAATATCTTTAGGGCCATGAGCCGGTACTGTCATTTACACAAAAAAAGAGAGAAAAATAAAACGAGAGGTGTTGTGGAACACCCGGTTGGAACAAAGTTCCTTTCATTGTTGCACACTAGGCGAATGATAGCTGGACCCAAGAAATTTGAAAATTTTATTCAACACGACATTTGAGGAGCTCCGGAACAAAAACCGATAATTCCGTTTTTTTTCAAACCACTTTTTTTTTTTGTTTCGTCTTTCATAGTACTCTTACATGCTATACTTTAATTGGTCGTGTCAAAACCCGTTAAAAACGTACTAAATGAGACTCTAAAGATGGGCAGCCGGAACAAAATCCGACAATTACATATTTTTTTATCAATTCGTAACAGATTTTTTAGTTTTCGGGGCAGTAACCGATAAATCCTATGCAAATTGTTGAAGGCGGAATTCCGTTCGGATCATTTGCCGATAAATGTTTTTTTTTATGGAATCACTAGCATTCTAGTTTTAAACTTCTTGTTTGTTGATTGCTACATTGTCTATGGTAGTTAATTTCATAATCTGTGGTTGATGAAGGAAATACTTGCGATTGTATTGAAGAAGAAACAAATAATGTTTTAGTATAGAAGATAGATAATGATAATAAAAGATTGGTCCATAAACCGTGTTTTTTTTTAAAATAAAACTGTCCCTAAAATAGAGGAATATAAAAATTGTTTATATACGAAAATGACAGATACGCCGGAACAAAAACCGATATATACAATTAAGCCGCTGAAAAGCCGATAATTACGTAATGGTCGGACCAAAACCCGATAATTCCATGTTTTAAATTATAATGCTTAGGACACTATTCATACTAGATTTTTTTTTTAATGACTATATGAAAGCCCTTCCTACAACCCATTTTTATCATATTTTAGTTGATCGAAAAGCTTTACTATTTCTAAATAAATCAATGTTTTGTATTTTCCCAAACATTACGTAAAGTGGATATATCGGTTTTTGTTCCGGAGCTCCTCATTTGTAATACACTTTTCGCGGTCTAGCTCTCATTCGCCAAATCTGCAGAGTGCTTAGACACATGCAACGAAAACAAATGAGGAACATAATATCCCATCATGAATGAATTATCTATCAAACATTAGGAAGCTGTTGAAATCTGATATCAGGTATTAATAGTCGGTCTGTCGTGGCGGCAGTCCGGTAACAACGTATTAATTAACACACGTTAATAATACATCAAAGACTCTGAGTGTTGACCTATGGCCCTATCCTAACAATTAACCTTTAGGGAAAAAGTGTAGTTCCGATCTGCCTTATTATGATATATTATTTTTGTGTTTGTGTGTTTGATTTTTACAGAGTTATGGAGGACTGATTAGATCCTAGATCAATATTTATGAAAATCATTGTTGGCGATGAGATTGATAAACTCCTACACCGTTTGACCATGAAAATTGGCATACGTATTTTTGCATGGAGAAAGTTCATATATGTGGGTTTATTCCCGTGTCCACGCGGGCGAAGCCGTGGGCAAATAAATAAAATTTACAAGGTAGTAAGAACATTAAAGTTAATGTACTCATTGTTACCTACTAACGTAAATTGAGTATCGATATTGGACGGTGGAGGCGCCTTAAACACGACCTGGCACAAAGAAATACAAGTGGACTACCTTATTCAAGTATCTATCTTTTCATCAGCATTTCATTAAAAACTTTTTGCGGAATACAACGCAAAGTTTGCAATAAAAACAGGCAAAAGATAGCAAGATAAAAACTTACAAAAGTAAAATACAATTCTTGCTTACAGCGTTAGGTATTACAGAAAGTACTAAAAAGCCGTATCTGAAACAGTGATGTATTTATGGAACCTGACCTTTGGTTGCGTCGAGACATTTACTAACGTAGAAAATGTAAAGGCCCGTAGTGCAGCGTAACAATGCAGGCACGCAAAGGTGGCGGCTTCCGTCCCTCGATACCTATCTACCACCTAATTCCAGCGACCTCCGCCCCTAACACGTAATGGACGAGTCGACCGTGCGTGTCTATTCATTCGCTATCTTCGCCATGCAAAATGGAACATTTTCACGGCCTTCGTGTTCAAACTAGGCCTATTTGCTCAACAATAGCCCCCAGAACGGCTAGAATATTCTAGATTACTGTTTGTACTCGGAATTCGAAAGATAAACGCGCTTAATTTGGAACTGAAAATGAAATTTGAATAGAGCGCTCGGACGAACGAGGTGGTTATTAAAATCTGGAACGTAACAGCTTGTTCAGTTTTCATGCCGCACTCTCTTCGAGAGGCATACTCTCGAAAACCAGGAAATTTGATGTTTTTTAGATCTCTCTACCTGGTAAGTTGTACAGGTTCGTTTATTTACATCATAATTTATGTTGGTATACATGACATTTTTGCACCATGTCGATCTTTGAGCATCTTGCATTCGGTTCTAAAATGATCCTATCTATAAAATCATTCAGGTATAGATAAAAATCACATTTCAAGGTGAAATGTAGCGTGCTAAGCACAAATTCGAGGTTACACATTATGATGGAACTTTCTGACGAAGTTGCAAAGAAGTAATTTGGTGTATATTTTTTAAGATTTTCGTAACCTAAGGCTGACCTTTGCACACGCACGACAGTAATTTGTTACAACTTAGTATAGGCAAATAAGCATTTATTAGTTTGATCGAATGTCATTTAACATTAATTTTTAGTTTAAATAACTTTGTGTTGAATAAGTTTCTTACTCATGAAATTCTGTAGAAGCCTCGATTACGATCTCCCATTTTTATATTGGTACAGTAAACAGTTTTTAATTTTCTCTTGTAATCCCTTTTCAAGGTTTACCTATCTTGAAAGGGAATCCATTACAGTAAAATATAGAGAGGCAAGTCCCCAGTGCTTACGAGAGAAATACTACCTACAACTTCGGAAAACTCGTTTAGAGCGTAAGTGCGAGGCAGGAGTTACCCCATGGAGCTTACAGTTGAAAATACACGTACGTATGTGTGTTTATACGAACGCATATTCAGATTTAATAATAGCAGTAAAGTTTTTAGCGGCATAGTTTAATTTGTTCGCGAAGCCATTCCTTTTCTTAACTTTTCTTATTTGAGTCGACTCGCGACACACATTGCGGGCTCGTCTTGGACTTTTTGTCACGACAGATATTTTAATATACAGTGTGTCCGGACATGGACTAGCGATAATCTAAATACCTACTTAAATATAAACTATTTTAAAGTACAATTTTAATGATAACAATTTTTTTAATGTTTTTTTTTTATGATTTCCTGTTTAGATTTCCGACAATTGCCTTGCAAAAAGCACAAAGCTTGCACATTCGCTATGTTCAAACAACAATAACTCTTAAAGTATTAGACATACAGTTGTGAATTTTATGTTGCATTGTAGCTTAGCTCAAAATCTGTCTATCTAGTAATAAAAAATTAAAAAGTTGTTGGGGGTGTTTTTGTAGTAATTAACAATTATTGGTTGAATTGCATACTTTTTCAATATTTTATTCGACTTTAACATTTTTTTTCAAAAGTTATGG
Organism: Lithophane leautieri; assembly: GCA_949152455.1. NCBI lineage: Eukaryota > Metazoa > Arthropoda > Insecta > Lepidoptera > Noctuidae > Lithophane > Lithophane leautieri. The sequence continues at coordinate 11,356,846 of OX424463.1, read as the reverse complement.
AATTGTGAACGCATTGCTTTGTAATGCAGATGGTAGACAATATTATTGCCTTTCGAATAAGCCTATTTTTATCTCAGTATGCCAAAAAATTTGAGAGATACAATTTTTTTTATACTCGCATAGATTTATATTTTTTTTGTACTCGCATATTTCCTCGAAAAAACAAAATGGCTGCCACCTATCGGGGAAGTGTATTGGACCCAAGCTTAGAGCGTAGTTGTACTTTAAAATAGTTTATATTTAAGTATTTAGAATATCGCTAGTCCACGTCCGGACACACTGTATATGAACGAGAATGCGACAGCCGAGATGCCCAAATTAGATTTCAGTATGCGTGTTATACAATCTCGAATCTGCTTAATCCAGATATAAAAGAGTACTTTTGAGATGGCGTTTGCCTAAATTGGGCGAATTGACGTCACAGACGCTCTCACAATCCTAGAGAACCAAATATTAAACCGCCTGTTATACTTTCCGAGGTATTTCGAATATCAAATATATGAGGGTATTATTGCCCCAACACAAAGAGCGCAGGGCAATACTACCCTAACATTCCCGAGATTTCTGCCATGATGTACAATGCTTTTACCAATATTGCTTGCGTGTTGGTTCCCACTCATATTACTAATTCAAGTATGATAAAGATTAAGGTCTTGAAGTGTATGATAAGGGACCTTGGGAAGTAGGGATTATGAAAATAAATATCTACGAGTAAAACATAGAAAGTAATTTAAAGCTTCTAACTTACTGACATAATTTGTATTGTGTTGTATGTGTTTTTAACCGACGAAAAAAAAAGGAGGAGGTTCTCAAGTCGACACGTATATTTTATTTTTATTTTTTATGTATGACCACGCATAACTTTTTAATGAGTAGTCCGATTTGAAAAATTCATTTTTTATTGGGAAGGGTATACCTCGAAGTTGGTCCCATTTAAAATTGGAAACTATAATCCACCCCTAAAGGTAGAAAAAATGGAGTTGATTGATTTTTCACCCACTGAATTTTCAACTGTGAACCGATTCTGTTGAAATTTCGCACATATACATAGTTCTGATGACACAACCACTCATCATCAACTCCAGGTCTTTAACCTGGAGTAAGGCAAAAAACGAAAATTGTAAAGCGAAGACACCGACTTCCGAAATTAAAGTTATTTATTTTTCGCTTTTCAGTTCTTTTATCGTTGGTTTAATTTTTTGTAAAAAAGTTTTTTGTCTTTATCGTTTGGCGAGTGAAAATGTGAAATACAACAAATAATGTACTTGTTTGAGAAAATAAAAATATTTAAAAAAAAAAATTGTTCTCTTGTCACTTTATCAGTTAACCGTGGATGGATAGGAAATCCAAAGATAGGACATTTTATAACATGATTTATTAGGTTTTTTTAAATGAGCTTTTTTGTTTTGCTGTAGCATTCATATTTGCAAAGCTTACCGAAGTAATTATCGAAAACAAAGAAACTCAAAAATCGGAGTAATTAACATTCTATGGTTTCGGGATAATTCGAAATTACCTGGAAACGATGGATTACTGTTTTACAGTTTGTTTAAAACACTTCATTGAATTAAACAAGGTGAGCATTTGCTGTGTAACTTTGAGATAAGTCACATAGAAAATGAAGTGAAAATATAATTTATGCATTACAGTGAAGAGAATTTAATAATATATTCTGTTTAATATGAAAAACAGTTTTATCGAGTTTCAAAATTCTGAAGCTTTAGTACCTAACTGAAGCTTCAGAAAAGAGAATGCCACGGTGCCGTACCAACATGGGAGCGAGTGTGTCACAACCAAATGTAGTTCATAAAATTACTCCTATTTTTTTTAATCAGATTTACGTTTTTGTTATGAAAACGATTCCCGGATTTCGGAAACCAAAAATAAAAGTATTTTTTTTACTTTTGTGGTACGTATTTTCCGCTTATGTCACTGACATTGCACTTCATTTGCGAATGTTGTTACTACGTAAAAAATATAGGTACCTAACTGTCAACGAACATTAAAATGAAGAAAATAATTATGTAGGTACCGATTTGATTTAATCATTTAATATTAGGATAAAATTTATTTTTATTTGTGTCAAAAAAAATCATTAGGTCACGCGTTGCGTTGTAATAATTTAAATTATTATTTTGGAATATGTACATTTGTGTTTACTGAAAAGAGGACCGATTCAAAAAAATAAAATTTTATTGTGACGTACCTATTGCATTAATTTTTCTGTGGCGCCGTCACGGATGACGTTACTTACAATAATGATTTCATCTGAACTATTTGAATATAATTATAATACTTATTAAAAAAAACGGGGGTTCGGGTGCTTTTTCATAACATATTCTTTGTGTGATAATCCTTAGCGATGCCTCCATCTAGAGTAAGACATCGGCCAGCAAGTCAACATCGCCGATGTATAAACTATTTACTAGTATTGTTAAAACAATTTAGAATAATTACATAGAAAATATATCCGCGGCTATGATCGTGTTTTAACACCATAGATGGCACCGACGCCGACGCCAGTATTACCTCACCTAGTAGAAGCATTTACATTATAGTTAGTTTCTAAGTACCAACCCACTTCCGCGGCTATTCGTTCCCCTGCCAGGGTTGCGGGAAAGTCCGAAAGGGATACCGGGACCTTGGCAACAGGCAACTGAAGGAACACAGGTGGGTTTTAGTCAGTAAAAATCTGACACGCCCTTCCGCTCCGCCCAGAGCGGGAGAAGTCATTTAATGATAGCCAAATCTCAACAAAAAAAAAAAGTGCTATTCGTTCAATTCAAGGATTAAAAAACAGTTTTTATGCTTTCAGATCATCTTGGTAGTACCTACCTATTCATAATGTTGCGAATATTTCACATTGATAGATGAAAAACTCCCTTAGATTCTGAACTGATACGTGAACAAATATTTGATCATAATGTGGAGTGATGTGTGCTTTGGATGTGGAAAGACCATGCTACGTTTTGCAAGGCGTTCCCGAGTGCCACCCAATTGTCCTACCTATTATTTCATTTGTACATTTCTTTCCTCTGTCTTGGTAGTGAATATATAATTTATTAATTAATCTTAACTACATTTTTCATTTTTGATATAAGTAGGTACCTTATTAGGTACTAACAACATTGTTACATTATTAACTAACATTTCAAGTTCGAGAAGTGGGTGTACTATAGTAAATACAACTCTGCCTAACTCTTCTGGGAAAACAGGACTGCTGTTATGTTAAGACTTCAAGATATTAGGAATATCAAATACAGTACTAATTGGTTACTTATTCAGACCACCAGCTGCACATACTGCAAGTACCTACATGATTATTGATAAGTATTCATTATCATTATATAAAATAACTGGCAACAAGAATTATTATTGACTATGAGTGATGTATTGTATAATCATCCATCAGGAAACTAGCGCCAAATCACGAATTAATAGCGACCGATACTACCACCTTATTTGGCACCAACTCCAACATTTCGAGTCAGTCACTTTCTCGAACTTAACCTCAAAATGTGAAGTAGATAAATCCTACTATAATATAATATATAATATATATAATATAATATAATATATATATATATATAATATAATATATAATATAATATAATATTATAAATGTGAAAGTTTGTGTGTTTGTGTGTTTATGTGTTTGGATGTTTGTTACTCAATCACGCAAAAATGGCTGAATGGATTTGGATGAAATTTGGCAAAGAGATAGTTTATAACCTGGATTAACACATAGGATACTTTTTATCCCGATATTCCTACGGCATTGAGACTTACGCGGGTGAAATCGCGGGGCGCAGCTAGTATATAATATTATAAATTTGAATGTTTGTGTGTTTGTGTGTTTGGATGTTTGTTACTCAATCACGCAAACATGGCTGAATGGATTTGGATGAAATTTGGCAAACAGACAGTTTATAACCTGGATTAACACATAGGATACTTTTTATCCCGATATTCCCACGGGATCGAGACTTACGCGGGTGAAACTGCGGGGCGCAGCTATTGGTAAATAAATACGAATTGCGGAAATCCATGTAAATAATAGTTATCAATATAGGAAGAGCATTGAATTCTCCTCCAAATACACTAGGTTTGGTTGTGATAGCGGACTTTTTGGCTTGGTACAGGGTGCCATATATTTGAGGGCATTCTTCTTTGAACGTTTAGAATTAATATTGAAGGACGTGTTAAGTACTGAAATTATTTTCGTACATTTAAAGTGAACTAGTCATTCCAGAAATACGTTTTGTATACAACTGAAAATATCAAAGTGAGCCTTTATTCAAAAGGGAATATTTAATCATTTTTAAGCAACAATGTGATTAAAAACAACAAATCGTTTATCCCAAATAAGCATCAGCCACATGCATTTATAATAATCATGTCTACCAAAGACAGAGTTGGCTACATAATTAGATTTAATTAATAATGAAGCAACTATTGTAAGGCCGGTAATGCATCAGACGTCCCCCGAGAAACGTATACAAACATTCAGGACACTAAATACTTACAAAGGTAAACTTTGGATACTATACGCAATACACATTTGGGTTGGTATTTCTTTATAAACCTGTTCAATGAATACAAAAAAATAACTATTTTTTCCTTACTTAAATCATATGAGTAAAGAATTTTTCAGTAGCAGTCCGGAGTCTGGATTTGTGCACGGTGGTTAAGTTGTCTGATATAAAGCTCATAGGTACCATCGAGAACATTGGTGGAATTGAATTGAACCCACCATTACATGGGACTTAAACATAACTGGCGAAATGTGGGTATACCTACCATAGGTACACCTCTGCTTATCCCTTCGGGGAATACGGGTGTGATGTTATGTGTTTTTATTCACTAACACATCTCTGATTGTTCGATAAACAAGAAACATGACCGTCCATCATCTGCAGACTATGACAACACAATTTTCTTCTCGCTAATTTGACCTGCCGGACATTCCCCGGCCAGTGTTTACGAGCCCAGTCCATTTCCTTTTGCCTTGTCATGACGATACAAAACACTTTTTACGACCACGCTCCGCCTAATACGCTTAAAAAGTCGAGCAAAATAAAGCTGCCCCATGCACGCAGACAACTTTATTATAACTAAAGTTAAAATATACTGCCACCCGACGAGTGGTTTAATTTTGCAAGGAATTTTAACGTTTGTTTGTTTCATGTTTTAATATCTTTCCGAACGGTACTTTCAGTAGAAAAACGTCCAAAATGTAGCCACATTATGAGCTTCAAATGTTTAATATCCGATGTTGATTCGCGGTTCCGTCGAAAAAATACCAGTGTAATTTCCCCTTTTATATTTTGTCTTTGTGCAACCAACTTTCCGTTGAGAATCTCTGTAGCCTCCAGCGATTTAAGTAAAGAATACAGCTAAGCGTTTTCAATTAGCGGCTGTAGCACGCACAAGTAAAACCTTTCCTATCTAGCTAATCTTCTTTGGATCAGACACTCTACAACTTTGATATTGGAGAAGAAGGAGTATTAAATAAAGTGTAGTTGTTTAAGGGTTGCTTGTGAAAGTCTAGTCGGTGTTAGCTATACCTTATTATTAAAAGAATGGCTATTATCAAGATAATGATGTGCTTGTTACGAAGCTTGCGTGTGAGTGTCAGGGTGGTGTAGTTGTAATTCAGAATTATTAACGAGCAGCGCTCTATGTGTTCATTTAATTGCAGCATAAAAAACTTAAAACCTTTTTTTCAGAGCATCAGAGTAGAGAGCATTTAAATCTACTTATTTAAAGTCTATTCTTATAACAAAATCACAAAAAGTAACATTGTTTCAACAGCAATTTTATTTTATTTAAATAACTATTGTTCTTCATGTATTTACATTTGCTTCGTTCAGTTTGTTTAAGGTGCTAGAGAATCCAATAAAGCAAATAAACATCGTTTGGTTGTCGACCAATAAACAAAATCGGTTTCATTCCGTCACGACTCACGCTCGATCTATCGGATGCTTGTCGATACGTCAGCTGCCTATTGTAATATCAAGTTGAATTAACAGTGTAGCATCCTACAAATGGATATGTATAAAGTGGAATTCTTTTGTTTATTTTTATCCCTATAATAAGCGTAGGGTACCTACCGTGAGGATTAAGTTGTCTGATGTAAAGCTTATAGGTACCACCGCAGGCAGTGAACCACTTTTCAACCTTATTACTAAGGCTATAAGGGGGAAAAGTGATCGACCGCCATTGTCCGCTGTTGAACATGGTATGCTGATCTCTATTCTCTTCGTCAAAACCAAGTTAGGAGTCGCTCCAACCGAATATTCATTTTCAACTTCAATCAAGTTTTTTAAGATTAATGGAGAAAAGCTTAGTTCATGTCGAGATGTGATCTGAGAGAAAGATACTGTCTATAAATCACATTTAGTGTCAGAACCTTGAAATCATCGATCATCATTTAAAATAATGTACTGTGACTTTCTTTACAAAGTTTTTACAGGAAAATATTAAAACTGTTCAGAAACTTCGGGATATTTCTTTTAAATGTCGGAACATTTTATATAATGTTATCCAATTATTAGAAAAAGTCAGGTTTATTCGTCATGCTATTTCAATAATGTTTTTAGGCACTTTTCCCATTGATGCGGAAAAATTTTTTGATGCCCTTTGATACATGTGCATATTATTATTATTATTTTAAGACTATAATATAGCTTGATGATGAATCCTAACTAATGTTATAAATGCGAAAGTGAGTTTGTTTCTTTGTTTGTTACGATTTCACGCTAAAACGGCTGAACGGATTAGGATGAAATTTGGCACATGGGTAGACCATGACCTGGAATAGGATATAGGATGCTTTTTACCCAGATATTCCACGGGATCGAGACTTACGCGGGTGAAACCGCGGGGCGCAGCTAGTTATGAATATATCTTTATGAAAAAGGTAGATGCCTATATGATTATTCAGTTTACAGGAGAAGCGAATCATCAATTTAAAGAGTTTGTAACACCTATGCTATAAAATAAACTTTACGATGTAATGTGCAAGGTTGAACTTAACTTAGTTGTATTATGGCCTTTAGTAAGGCAAGTTATACATTAGTAGTGAAACGTTCAGCCACAAATCACTATGGCGAAGGTTCTGCGATAACAGCTCGACACTTTGATGGATGCCGCGCGCCTGAACTTGGCCCCCGCTTGCCTATACCCTATAAATTAGGCTTAGCTTTGTGTAATTATATGTGTAACTGAGGGTAATTTTAAGTGCCATGTAAATTAGATTGAAAAATGTGTTCGAAAATAATAGGATGTTATAAAGTACTTGGTTCTAGCGTAACGAAACTGATTGAACCTACCCAGAGGGCTTAGGTTTTATTGTTTTAAACGTTCGCCAAGTCTATGAGTTAGGTAAACCTTCACGTGCAGTATTATCTTAATGGGCTATTAGGCAGGTTATTGCATGGCTATAATTTGATAATTATGAGCTACTAGCTAAAGTATGGTTTAAGAAGGTACAGAACCTTATACAATATCAACATTTCAGCAAACCCATATTCTTTAAATCGGTATAATGACTACCCTTTATTCAGGTAAGGAGAAGTTTGAAAGCATTATAAATATCGAGCGACCTTCATGACCCTAACTTTGGTTTGTGGGCCAGGGTTGCTGAATAGCCCACTTTAGACCCAATACATACGTGGGGCTATTCAAATACCGGAACTATTTAGAATAAAACATTCGTGAAGTTGAAGCAATTTTTACACGAAATAGAGCGTATGGATTTTAGAAAAGATAAATCATGGCGCTTAGTAGGGAAATAAATTGTAGGAGTCCTCGAATAATAATTACGTTAAAACGATTGCCTGGTCATACAAACAGAGCTCCTAGCAAAAATATCTCTTTTACAAAGTGTGAAACCAACACGTCTATTGAAATAATAAACGTGTGAAAAATAGCTGCGAGAAAGACAGAAATATGTGTATAATATTTCATGGGCTCAGACAAAGATCAGGACGTTAGTATTCCAAGTGAGACCGAGGAGCCTATAAATAAATGTTTCATTCAAATATGAGCTTTATATACCTTGACTATGTAGTATAGCCGTTATTTTAGGCTATTCTGCCTGCCATGCAATAAGGGGCCTATTGCCATAAATCAGGCATACACAAACTGACAAAATGTATTACCCACATTTTTTGAGTTTTGTTGTGATATTAATTGTTGAGGAATTTGCCGTGTTATAGAAATTTCGTACACCTGCCAAAGAATAACAGTTGTGATTTGAATAAACGGATAATTTACGTTGGTAGTCAATTTGCTTAACAATAAATTTCTCTGACTTTATTATAGTCTTCGGGGAATGAAGGCATGTTGTTATGAGATAATTCAGCCTCTTCACTTTTTTATGACTTTCGCGGACCCTAATTCTGTGGTTCCATGTAGGTTCGTTGCACACTGTATCTACAGTTCTACAGGCGCCGTATGTTACCGCTAAAACCTGAAGCGCGGCTGCACAGTGCACATAGCTATAATCGAGCGAACCGTGCGTATAGCCAACCCATTTCGCGGTTTACGTACCCTGATATTGGATCTAGTAGTCGCTTCTAAGCTTGTGGTTAACCTCACATGTTTTTGAGTTTGAACCTGACCTGAGTAAATTGGATTTGGCGAAAAGGTAAAGGTTACTTTTAGTCAGTGTTGATGTAGTTTAATCAGCCTATAATGTTCCCACTGTTGGTGGGAAACCGGTCTCCTCTCGAAGGGAGGGAGCGGGCCGTAATCCACCACGCGGGCCCAGTGCGGGTTGGTAGATGTGTTGGCACATATCTTCGAATTTCTGGTTCTAGGACATGCCGGTTTCTTCACGATGTTTTCCTTCACTGTTTTGAGAGCAGTGGTGATGAAATAATTTACACAAAGCGAAGCTCTGAGTTTGAACCTACGATTAACAAAGTTGCGGCCGTTACCACTAGGCCGCCATTGCTTTCAGTGTTGATGTGTCAGGCTGTAACTTGTACTGAGATACCTTTCTCATAAATTACCTGTTCAATCGTTGCTAATAAATCCTCGAAGATTTATTAGCGGATAACATCTTAGAACGAATTGTTTCGGTATGTGAGTCTTCTACTTGCCGAAGCCTTTGGCAGGCATGAGGGTTGATTGTCTATCCAAGTTTGCTTATAAATCAGAGGGCGAAACTTCCGTGTTTGCCTTTACTACCCTATAATCTCAACCAGTGTGATTTGACCGATGTAATAAAAGTTTATCGTAGTGGTATATTTGATTCGGTAGATAAAGGTCAGTATGTATATTCGTCCTCGTACTTCTTTTTTGGGTGACCACTAAAAATCAGCGCTGTGCTGTGGGTCCCCCATAGCTCAGCATCGTGCTGAGTGCAAGCCTTCTTGGCACAGTCAGGACGTGCAGCTGCCAACTGTTTAAAAAAAAAATCATCTCATATTTCTATGATTTATGTTTCTGTGACAAATAAACCTATTTTTCTTTCTTTCTATTTGGTAATTATTTTTTGTCGTCTGTATAAAAATAAAATTGTATTTATAATGTATATAATTGATCTTCCTACTCTATAAAAAAAATATATCGTTAAAGCTCTATTTATAATGTAATATGCAAAAAGCTATTTTAAGTTACTTCCAAAATGAAGCGACGCCTAAATCTGAGTCACTTCCTCATCAGCTGATCGATTAATGGTAGGTAAATGTATTTAATATTGATTACCGAGGTCCGAGCTCGGCTGATCGCATCGCCAGCCATATTGCATTCAATTAAAATTATACAGGGCGGAAGGAACAAATGCAACGGGGAAAATAAAATAAAAATATTTTTCTGCGCGGGATATGTTGGGAACTTTGGCTTTATCGATAGACGTGCGTGTAGCATACCAACGAAAACAACATCTTTTTTATAAAGGTTTTTTTCGCTTGAGTGTCAGTGCCATACCTAGCGGTTGTAAAAGCATTTTTCCCCATTTCTGTACAGGCAGTATCTGGTATAGTAAATTATTACGACAAAAATGTAACTTGCCAATTTGAATATTCGTGGTACTTTTCTCATTCGGTCGAGTGTGTTTCTCCAGCCTGTATAGATAAGGCTTAACACCAGAACCGATATTACATACCTCGTTCGCAAATTAATCGGATTGATTGCCACAAGTCTGGTAGTGCAGTAGGTATTGGGATTTCGAACAAATGTTCGTAGTAAAGTTTAGCAATATATTTATTATTAAATGGAATAACAATGAATTGCCTCGTTGGCCTAGTGGTTGCAAGCGCTACTGCTGAGCCTGACGTCTTGGGTTCGATTCCCGGGTCGGGCAAAGTATTATTGAGTTTTTCCATCTGGAATTTATTTGTAGCAGCCCGGAGTCTTGATTTGCACCCGGTTAGTATCATTAGGCTCGCCCCTTATTACCTGGGATTTAAACATAACCAGCCAAAATATGGGTTTATTATTAGAGGTACTTACACCTCTGCTTAACCCTTCGGGGAATATAGGCCTGATAATATGTTATGTTACTAACAATGAATTATTATCCTAAAAAAGCTCTATTTGTTTAATGAAATATTTTATTATAATTAAGGTACGTAGCGAGTTCTCGGCTTTACCTGTGTAAGTGTGGCCATGTTCACGAACGGTTTGTTTGAATTTAATTTCGCGTTTGGAACAAGTTAAACTTTTTCATTATTGCTATTTCATTTGAATGGTCATTATTTAATCGGATTTGAGAATTTATTTGTAACTTTTTATGTAAAAAAATTGGAATTGTTAATAACAATGTCCCATTAAAATAATGAAAATTGGAGTAAAAAATTAATACAATACAATGCTGATGACAAATAGATGATTTTACAAGCACGTCAAGCTAATTGTTAGTGATTTTGTAAGTGATCTATTTACTTAACAAAAAACATAACTGTAAAAGGAAGCGAAAATTTTACGGAAAAGCCATTTCTGACACCGGTAACATGAAAATACGTCAAATTTTGTTAGGAAACGAAATTGTATGATCCTACATCGTACATAAGGACCCAATTCATTTACATATCAACACACATCACACAGTATCTTGTGCTCCAAGGATACAACCTTAGGCTTGATTGAAAGTCATGCCATTCTAGGCAAAGCTTTGAGAGCAAACATTGTGACGACTAGAACAGTAAGCCTGAATAGCACAGGTTGTCTTTACGACGGAGATGTAAAAGCATCCACGACTGGTACACACTGGTATTTAGATCGTAGATATTGAGAAAACAAGTCTAAATAGTGTTCGTGATGTTGCACGTTTTCACTTAACAGTAATCTTTATGTTCAGAACAGATGGCTTTTCTATTACCTTTGCCAAATAAGAGCTGTTATCCCAGTGATTGCCAATTTCATACGTTTGTTATATCCTTACATATTGTAAAACAAAGACACTTTGTGACTTTACAATAGTAAATGGGAGAATCGATAACTTTCCAATTTTGTCAATCACTAGCGTATATGGAAAATAAATGGCTTTTGCACAGCACAGCGATAGCGTGCGATGTTTATGTGTGAGTAAATGCACGCTGTGTTTGAAGAAATAAGGTTTATAATTGTACGTTCTGATTTATAAATTGCGAGTGTGTTCGCGACTTCTTATCTATTGGTTTTACTGAATTGCATGTGTGTTGTGATGCCGTGGAGGGGACCAAGTGAAGACATCGGGTACCAATACATTTTCTACTACTGGGCATATCTCCTTCTTTCTTATATCTATGACTAACATAGATCAGACGCGTATATAATAACATCTCAACGCTGAAAGCGATTTAAAGTACTATATATCTACTTAAGCATGAGAAGGAAATTAAACTATTCAGATCAATTTCAGTAACTTTTTCTATTTGGTAATACTTTAGACGTCCGTCCCTAATAACTATTTTTCAGAAAATCTCTTTTGTATTGTGTAGCCCTATTTATAGCTCACGTAGAAACCTTTTTGGTCTCCCGTTCAATAATGAGAAAGCGATCTCATTCATTAGGGTGAATGTGTACACCAGCTGTGCTCGTAATATTGATAGTTCCTCCTACATGTATTGGTCAAGACAAATGTGTTGCTCGGAAGTTTTGTTGGCCAAATCTTTTCAGAACGACAGAATCTTTCTTGGAATCGAAAAAGGTACTCGTAAACGTTAAGGGCAGTCTTTTATTGTTGTAAAATGAGAAAGGGCTAGAGGGTTACTTCGATATCTTAATTTGATATGCAACTCTAAGTACTTGACATTTTTAATAGCAGGTCGCTTGCGAAAATTAAATTGCGGGTACAAAAAGTATGGGTTAGCCTCATCCGTATGGGCTAGCCAGGTTAGATTTGAGTTTAACAAAGCAAGCTAATATAAAGCTTGTAATAAAATCCCGCATTTGATAGCGACATCAGTATCAATTTATAATTAATTAAGTCAAATAGTAAAAAAATATATTGCAGCTTTTCACTCGAGATATGCAGTTGCAAGAAAGTAACACTAAGTTATCTCCTGGGATAAAGTTATTTAAAATTGAATATAATATTATCTAAAATGTTCTGCTCAAGACGAGTTTTCATTACAGTTTTCGAACAAGAGAAACCTGTCTAATACACGTTGGTTAGTGAACTGAATACTAGCTTTTATTTATAAGAACTTAGCTCGTTCTTATACCAAACTATGTTTTTCTGGCATATGTCAATTCATTTATTTAAAGGAAAATTAACCTTAAGTTGTTAAGTGCAGTTTCAATCATTTACCGTTTAATTCCATAATGTGTAATTAATTTTATTAATCTGATTGCAACCGTTCTTCCATTATTGTGTTACGAAATGCTTCAGCAGCAAATTTTAATTAAGAGAATATTGTGTTGTTCATAAAATGCAGTTTTCTTTGGTAAAAAGCTTGTAAAAATAATAGAAGCTGCTTTTTGATCTTGCATCTGCTTATAGTAAACTGGAATACTAGTTTATTCCAGGTTATATTATAAGCAGATGCAGGATCAAAGTGCAGTTTTCAATTCAATTTGTAGAAACAAAATAATTAAAATAAAACGTTTTAGTAAAATTCTGTAAACCGAGCTCTTCTTTTACCTAAGTTGGAAGGATCAAATTGAACTATGAGTGGTCTGAAAATCATTTTTAAACTGTTTAAGATTCAGGGAAAGCTTTCAGACTTCAGAGTCAAGTGATGGGAAACAGATAATAAATTCCCCATTTTTTAGGATTTCCAACTTTTTATTTGAGAAAATGGGTTTGACTGGTACTCGTTATGGGCTGTATCTGCCTTTAACTATTACCTAACCGGTGTACGTGGAGGCAGATTATTCCATATGTAATCGACATTTCCTTCAGAGCTAAATTGCTGGCAGGTCCCTTGATTTACAGCTAGATCGTGAACAATGCGTGTGGGCGCAAACATATTACCTATCATAGTTACGATCAACAACTGTAACTCTGGTATTGGTAATATACCTAGCTAATATTTTGGCTTGACTTTCCGTTTACACAATACATAGGTAAGTAGGTACATGGAGACTCTTATGGAGAAATCACATTTGGTCAAAATGATTTGCGGTTTGTGAGATTATAAGATCCGTTTACCGCGGTCGGTACAAGATTGATGGCACCGATTGACACCGTCACATCTTCGAGCTCCAGAGAGACATTTTCAAAATCTACGCGGGCGAAGTCATGGGCAAGAACTAGTAGTCATTTTAAAATAGAATAATATGATTTTATTTATAAAATCCCCGGTAAAATATTTATCGGTTGCTCAGTAATTGAATAGCGGGATCAGATGGCAGTCGTTTTATGTTTAAATATATATATAAATATATGATATCTCTTCGCCCGCATTTCCTTAAACTAGAACCCGACTCCAACAAAGTTCGGGGAAGACTCAACCGATGGGTCCTGTACATTATTTTGGTTTATATATTTACCGGTACCTACAAATAATTTATGATATAGTTACCATGCCACGCCGGGAGGGGACGCTCTAGGAGGACATAGTGACCTCATTGGTGATATTTTTCAGAAAAATCAGTCTTGCTATTCTGTAAACATCTCCTCGTAAAAACTTAGGTGAAGTAAGCGTTGAGTGAGCTGTCATTGTCATCGATACCTACTGATGCTAAGGCAGTGACAGTTCACTTCAAGCTCGCTTCACCTAAGTTTCACGGTGAGATTTTTACAGAATAGCACAACAGGTGCGTAGTAATCGCAACCGGCGTGCGTGTATTTAAGCAAAAGGAGTGTGTAAGGATCGTAGCAGGTGGCGTTCTGTAGTTTCTGCCATGGGAAGATTGCGTGAGTTTATGTATGTATGAGTTACCACGTTTCCGTTGTAATCAGAGAATGTGTCAACAAATTATTTATTTAAAAAGTTCAGTCTTTCCAAAGTGTCACTGATTAAATTATAATTAATGATGCTACACAATTTGATTAATTAAGAGTCCGTTGCCATTCAAACTGGACATTAATTAATTTCTGTGTTCCATTTAACTTTGATTCATTCATGACATAAATAAAGTGATGAAGGTTTGTCGATATTAGTTACGAAATTAAAAATGTCTTATCAAATGATGTCTTAACAAAATATAGGTACCTTTACTAGCTGCTGCCCGCGACTTCGTCTGCGATCCAGGATAAAAAGTAGCCTGTCCTTCTCCAGGTCAAGGTTTACTCTTGTGCCAAATTTCATCAAAATCCGTTAAGCCGTTATAGCGTGAAAGCTTAACAAACAAACAAACTCACTTTCGCATTTATAATAGGTATTAGATACAATATTACACGTTTACATCGGCCATGTGAAAAATCCTGAATCCTCTTCAATATTAATAAAAATGAAAGCATTTTTGTTCTTATTCGCACTTTAGATATATTTGGAATGATGAAAAAGTTGTTATGTTGAATCAGAACTAAGAACTTTCTGCTTAGTTATCAAAACCTCTATTCACGAAAGTTAGACACTCGGTTTGAAAGTTGTTACTATGCCTAGCTTTTCTGCGAAATCACAAAGTTTGAACGAATAAAATATTTTAAAGAAACAATAAACTTTACTATAACTAAAGGCGAACGAAGTTTTTAACCTGAGCTGCGTCAACAGTGCCGTAAAGTTTCACAGAGCAGATTGTTTGCGTTTCTGTACCAAGATTAAAATTGTAGGAGTTCTAAGTTTTACTTTTTTTTTTCATTCGCTGCGTTTTATTGCACGTTGTCTATAAATGTACGAGATTAGAAGTTACTGTTTTGAAAAAAAACAATTTATAAAAAAAAAAATGATATCAGTAACGAATTTTTGGTTAGGTTAATACATACATAGACATACTTAAGCTCATGCCATCTCCCCATGGGGGTCGGTAGAAACTACAGAACACTACCTGCTGCGATCCTTACATACTTACTCCTTTTGCTGCATTTACAAAACAAACATCTGGTCAAATAAGCACACCGGTTACGAGTACTACGCACCTGACCTTTCTGAAGAGCATCACCAATAAGGTATCTTTATTAGTTTTGTGGCGGTACCTACATCGCCACATTCGAACTACGCATCAAAGACCTGACGTCACACAAAAATACTGACGTCACAAAAATCCTGCATCGCGCAATTAGAGTTTACCGTGCAGTGAACATATATACAAAAATCCAATATCAATCATTGGGCAGTTGCCCGCCAGACACGACACCCGTCTGGTTGGAGGATCCTCCCTTTTCTATGGTGGATGAGTGAACTTTACACCCTGTTCCTCATACCCCTAAAGTTTTATTAATTGAGGAATAATTAAAATAATAGTAAACTAACCTATGATGACAATAGTTAGGTGCACGGATGTTAGGTGCCTACAAAATGCTTCCTCAATGCTAATGACTAATACAACAGCGGGAAAATTCCCTAGATCGTTCACATTCGCATCGCTTTCGCAATCTGTCAAAAAACCATCAATTTACCAACATTTTTGACAACTTTGACAGATTGCGACTTGAATGTGAACTCTTTTAAGCAATAGAATTGGCCCTCAGATTTTGACAAATGAGTTTCCTATCGATTATTCTAGTGACGTGTGCAAAACAGTACGATGACTACGGAAATGATTATCAGTAGTATATTTACATATACATAGGTAATCCAAGATTTATTTATTATTTAATAAATAAAAAAATATGTAAGTACAAATAAAAAAATACTGTGCTCACGGCTACACATCAAGCTATACATTTCCAGTTTATGCTGATCTCGCATTGTATGGGATTTCCGTACAATGTGAGGTCTGGAAATGTATAGCTTGATGTGTAGCCGTGTTTTGTACACACGGCTACACATCAAGCTATACATTTCCGCAGGCGGACTTAATGCCTGAGGCATTCTCTACCAGTAAACCTCAGGACGATGCAGAGCGAAAACATGACAGGTGCAACATAAGAGATAGATAACACGTAAACAACTATAAAATACAAGAAAAATACTGATACATAGATACAAATAAACAGAATAAACTCCGTCAGGAGAAATAACGATCGGTAGAGGAGAAATAATGATCAGTATAAGAGAAAACGAATCCAGAAAATCAGAGCTGGGATGTTTCTGCTAACTTCTTATGTAGTAAAGATAAGTGTTATGATGTAGCATATTACGTGAATGAGATTGTAGCGTCTCCGCATGTCAAAGATCAAGATAGTCATTACTGTGTATGTAATAACCTAAGTAATTACGATCGTAATGGAATGTTATCCATGATTGCATTGGCAAATACATTTACATAAATAGAATGGAGCCAGTGGTACAGTTTCTACTATAAACTAGCTTCCGCCAGAGCGGCTTCGCGTGATATCTTTAATGCTCATATTACTCAGTGATAATTTAGCATTCTACCGGTATAAGAACTTTTTAAATATGTCCTGCAGTTTTGTATTGATTAATTACAAACAAAAATAAAAATCTTTTCTCTTTATAATATTACTGTAAATTAAAGTCGCGTTTCACCTGTCTGTGTGCGAGCGTTAAGGGTCTTACATACTAGCGACTCGCGACGCGACGCCGCGCCGCCACATTGAGCCTCGTGCAAACTGGCGCGATATCGCAGGCGCAACAGGCAGCGCTACCATTGTCGCGCCCGCGATATTGCGCCTGTCTGCGGGAGCCTTTTTCGCCGTGAAGTTTTCTCAGAAATTGTTTAGTTAAAGTCGCGTCGCGCTGTCACGTCGCACCTGTTTGTGGGAGCCTTTATTCTTCTAAACTCCACTTCGGATTTTGATACGGTTTTTCAACATCATTCAGAGAAATTTTCCCCAGAAAGTGTTCAATGACTTACATAATATAATAATGAAATTTTGACGTCGCCAAGTTGTAAAAACCGTGCGAAGCGGGGGTGGATCGCTATAAGTCTTGCTAAAATATGTTAAAAACATTAATTCTGATTGTTTTATGTGGTCGTGCAATCCGTACCGAAATCCCCCTACCTGTTAGGATTAGTTTGAACAAACTCAAGGGGCTATATAGTTAGAGGCCGTTTATTATTACAAGTTTTAGAACACAGCCCATTGTAAGAAAAATACCTAAAAAAAAAATTAGTTTAGTAGTTATTTTTGAACGGCCATGTAACGAGACAGTACAGGATGCAGGGCGTTTTTTTTTTGTATTGATAGATTAGTACCTTTAGCCTTATGTACAGCCTGGGAAATTAAATGTTAAGCTAATTGACACCCTACGTCAATTTGCCGTGCTATATCCATTTCTTAGAGCTGTCAAAATAATGACAGCCGTTGTGATTTGAATAAACGGACAATTGGATTTGGTAGTCAGTTTACTTAACAATTATTTTCCCTGACCTACAGTCAACTTATCATCTGCCTAGCCTTTTCCCAACCAAGTTGGGGTCGGCTTCCAGTCTAACCGGATGCAGCTGAATACCAGTATTTTACATGGAGTGACTGCCTATCCGTCCTCCACAACCCAGTAACTTGGTAATACGATACCCCTTGGCAAGACTGGTTGTCAGACTTTCGGGTTTCTGATGACCCGTAACGACTGTCAAAGATCCACAAATGACAGCCGGGACCAACGGTTTAACGTGCTTTCCAAGGCACGGAGGAGTCTCGATATGTAAAGATGGTCACCCATCCAAAGACCAACCCCGGCAAGCGTAGCTTAACGAATCGACATAATTAATATATAATAATTAATAAATTAAATGAATCGACCCGTGCGGGTCGATTCATAAGGCTGTTATTACTTAGCCACGAGCTCCTTTTGACCTCCGACCCGACCTACAGTCAACTACTACTAAGTCATATTTTTGTAAAAAAAAAAATACTCTTGTATTTTACGGGTACATTACCTATGTGAATCATACAACGTTTATTATTTTTGTCTCTAAATTCAAACAATAGTTCGAAGCTCCATCAACATTCTGGTACATCGCTGTTAAAGCTATGAAGTAGGTCGCCATCGCCAACGTCAACATGCAGCGTTACATTTACATAAATCATCGACACATACGTGGTTACCGTGGTGTGACGTCATAATAGTAACCTGTGCAGTTGCCCTTTATGACTAGCGTTAGACATAACATGATAAGTAAATAAACGGGAAACCATCCGATTTTGTTTTGAAAATATTTGATTCATCTATGAAAAAATAAACATTAATCATAATTTTCAGATTGGAACCACACATCGTCGCATAGCGGTTTTCATAACATCCATACTATATCCATACTAATATTATAAATTCTAAAGTAACTCTGTCTGTCTGTCTATCGGTATGTTACCTTTTCACGCCTAAACCACTGAACGGATTTCGATAAAGTTTGGCAAGGAAATAGATGGCATCCCGGGGAAGGAAAAAGGCTACTTTTTATCAACATACCACGCGGGTGAAGCCGCGGGCGGAAACTAGTATCTTATATTGGCGCGTTGATCAATGCTTGTGTCTTTTCTGTGTAAGAAGAGGCCTTTGCCCAGCAGTGGGACAATAAATAGGTTGGTATTATTAACTCCCGACGGAATAAGAGGGGTGTTATAAGTTTAACGTGTGTATCTGTGTGTCTGTCTGCGACATCGTAGCTGCCAAACGGCTGAACAGATTTTGTTTTTTTTGGTTTTGTTTGAAAGGTGACTTGAAACGGGCTTTGTAGACGGAAGAATAGCAAAATTACAGATTGTGATTTTTTATCTGTCATTTTGTCTATTCTTCCGTCGACAACCCCGTTTCTACGGTGGTAATGCTAGGCGTGCTGTAGGTGAACATAACGTAGCTGAAACTGTTTTCATGAACGTTGTCTAATAATTTGAGGAAGATTTTTTAAGTTCATACCTATATTATGTTTTAGGAACTGTTAAGGAATTGTAAGAAAACAATCCTAAATACAATTTATTTTCACGGTTTTTTATTTCTTTCTTAAGCGAAAAGCCGATTGCTTCGAGAAAACACATTGCTAGTCTTAACTGATCGTGTTTACCTATTCTTTACGCCATCTAGTGGAAGTACCCCACGTTTTTCAATTAATCTTTATTTGGTCGTTTTGTGTAGACACAGCGTTACGAATTTGGGAATTCTATTAGGCTTTTTTACTTAGGTGTGTAATCTTAAATGCTTTTTCAGGCAGAAGATTTATACTATAAAAATTATTATGTGCACCGTATAAAGGCTCCCGCAGACAGACGCGATTCGACGGCGCAACGACGCGACTCTGGTTGAACAATTTCTATGAAAACTTCACGGAAATTGTGCTACCGGTGTCGCGTCGCTCCTATCTCGTTTCTAATCTTTAAAGATTCTGTTTGCTTTCACAACATAGTTTCAATTAATACTCTTGTGGTCATTCGGTCTGAACTAAGCTTCTTGAGAGATTGGTCGTGAGACATTTCACCGTGTGATACCTAGGAATGTAGTTATGTATTGAGCAAGTTTGGATCGATTGGATCCAAACTTTGGATCTTTTGGAGCAATTTTTCGTACGACCACACGGAATTTATCCAGAATACATTGCGCTGTTTCGTTGCCAAAAATTGGCCGGGTCATTTATCGATTGAACTTGAGACCATATTTTCATAGGAAAATGGAAATTCGTTATGGGCCATCAATTTTTACGTACCGTACCTACCTACTTGCTAGTTTCGGTGAGGTAGCTTTAGTACCAGTTATTTCGCATCAAGGTTTACGACCTCTCCCGAGAAATTTGATCAAGTGGTAGATAACCGAGTGGACGTAGTTGAATGCATTACATTAACTTACAATGTTCTGGTCACCGGGAAATTCAACGCGAAGCTAGTGCATTGTCGATTTATTTTATAGATTACCCTGAACCTAGGAGATGTTACAGTGACTTTGATTAAGGCTATTTTGAAACAAATTATTTGTATAATGTTTTCTCACGCTGTTGAGCAATTAATATGAGTCGTAGCGTACAGCAATTTTAAAAGTTCTTTTTGTAGAGCAAGAACTGTTCTTGGTGAATTGGTGTAAGTTTCCATTTTTACACACCTTTTTCTTGCCGTGAAAAACTACGGTTTATTCGCCGTATGTAGGAACGGTCGTCAGTGTTTGTACGGACCACTATGGAAGCTTGTTGACAGACCCGTTTATTCTATACGGCGCGGTTTAAACGCCGTTCTGTAAAGAAACCGTGCCGTGTACAAAGGGCCTTGATGTGTTAATCTGCCAATCTCTATTTTCAGATAATTACAATAGTAGGTATTTTAAGAAACGAAGGCCCAGCGACTTTTTCGAACAACGAAAGAAATACGAGTAAATCCGTAGGTACCTATAATTTAATTCGTACTCATGATTAAAAAAGTATCCGAAATTTTAATATTATGTCTGTTCTCATTACAGTGACACGAAAATATCTTTATCTTCCCAATAGCTGTCAAATATTTGGATTTTTTAAAGAAAATAATTAGAAGAGATGAATGTGTCAAAATGTTATTAATAAGTTTTTATACTTCGTTTTCAATCACCAAATTCTAAATGAGATCGTTATCTCCAGGAAAGTAAATTTGCAATATGCATAACATAAAAATTCTCCCGGGAAATAATGGAGATACGCTAAGAGAGGGTTCAAAGTGCAAATCTCTGACACAATATGGAGCCTCCATACATATACCTACATACACGGTCCGTCGTAAAAAATAATTAATCCCTTTCGTGCAGCCGAGAAAACGGAGACGGAGATTTTTATATCTGCTGACAGACATAAATACTTTGGAATAGTTTAACTAATATATAATGTTTTTTTTTTAAGGTAGATGCTTCAGTCGTCGCGTATAACTTTTTCGCGAACGGACTGTAAGTTTCACTTAAAAAAGTCTTGACCCATGTGTCTTATTTACTTTAGCGACAACTGAAGAACATTTATTTTTACATTTTACTGAAATACAGCAGGTGTACGCCTGGTATGTATGACATTGAAAAAAAAAATGACTCAATCGATGAATTTAGCCAAAAATTGTCAATACCATTAAATAAATTTCGAGCTCTTCGGAAAATTGAAGTTTCATTTGATATTTTGCCCTCTGATTCGTCTTGATTTTCTCAAATCATATACTATTTACGAGGGATAAGGTGAATTTTTACCTATCTCTTAGAAATAGTTTGCTCTTACTATCTAAGAGCATTAATGAACTAGATTATTTCTGTGTAAGTAAGTACCTAAATACTGATGTGCTCATGAAAGTTTAATTACATAGATTGGGTCGAGACTCGAGTCTAGAAGTAGTTACTAAACAATATTTATCGCCTTCACTTGAGTCTTGATTTTCTTTTTCATTAAGGTGGAAGAAAATTGCAAAGTCATACAAGCAAATAAGAGAAAATCTTTATAGCTTAATGTATAAAAGTTCTGTGTACTTAAATAATAAATCATGAATATTTTTTTATTAACACTTTGACTGCCCAGTACATTATAATACACAGCGATTGTTTAACTATTGATTCTGCAGTTAACCATGTTAATGTATGCACTTTCGAATAGGTACTTCTTAAGGATAAGCCATAGCCGATTGGTCTTAGACGTCTTCACGTAATGGTTAGCAGGTATATACCTCAATGTGCCTATTATTTTATAACAATATGTTTTGCGTTTGACTGTCTTTTGACACTCACGTCAGTTTCAAAAGCAATTTCATTAACTGTCCACTGTTACGGTAATGTGTGATATTATTACCTGTCTGCTAGTAACGAAGCGGACAAAAAGCGTTACTGTCACAATTAAGTGAATTATAGAACACCGATAATCGTGATTTGCATTGAATAGCGATGAGCGTCCCGTGTCACTCATTAACATATGCGCATAAAGTAAAAGTCGCTAACATTCACCACGACCAACCAGCCTTTATTATAATACCAACATTTTTTGTCACGTTACTATCTCGCTCCTACATACAAGTAGTAAGGTCAGCGCATGTATGAACAGGTGTAAGGTTTATAACACCTGTAAAAATCTTACCTCACACTATTTACATGTTTTTGTTGACTAAGAAACTTTGTACTCGATGACTCATCTTTGAGCCTGAAGTAACAGTAAACATAAAATTCGCGGAGCGTCCATATTCTGTGAAGATAGTAGTAACCGGAAATTGACCGGAAAAGGTAAGTGATAAAATGTACGACCGTGTCAATACTGACCCTGATGTCCATCCACCGGATGTAAAATGAGAAATTTCTTTTCCAAAACCTATATGACAAAATGAATTCCCAATATGTGGGATCAGAATCTTTTACAGCTCACAAAGCGAGTTTCTTTTAACGTTATATAAAGTCTGATGTGATTTTACAATTCACTTCATAACGAAACCGATCATTTGGCGGTAATTTCGCGATAATGGAACCATTTCTTTGCTGGTTAGGTTGGCAAACGACAAAACCACGTGAAAATTAATAGGTACATAACATTAAAGTCCCCATACAAAACTAACAAGCTCTTTGTACACCAGCGGTAATGAAAAGCATATAGTAATTGTTGGTAATCACCCTCATTTACATGTGTTTGTCAGGATTGCCAGCAGTAAAATATAAATACATATTATCCACATTACAGAGTTGTCAGAATTTTGTGTGCTGTCGACAATTTTCTTTACAAAAAGATCTTGCATACATTATCTAATTCTATTACCGAAACTGCAACTGTCAACATGAAACAAATTCAGCCTAAACTTTAAATCCTAGCATAACATTTGAGGCGGAATAAATTAAACGTTTCTACGCCATTGGCCACTGCACAGTGAAAAAGTTTTAAGTATTTAATTCACAAGGTTATTTCAGCAATGGCGGTATATTTTCATGAATGACACTTGAAAGCAACTGTGACAAATGCTGGGACAGTGACAAAAGGATTTTACGCTTGTTACACGATATTTTCAGTAATTATACATTCATTTAGTTTTATTTACGATTGCTGTTTTATTCCGTTTGATTGGAGATTTTTTAGTTATAAAAATATGAAGACAATGCAACCGACTCTTAGAAGCATTGGTGCATTTCAACTTTGTATGTCTACTGGCAATTAAAATTCGCACACGGCTACTTATGAAGTATTTATCTCCAAAATAAATTATACAATTTTGAACAACAATTGAACGAAGCGATTACATAATGCCCACTTTTCTAAATGTCAAACATTCGTTATAAGGTAACTAAAGCAGTTTGCTAACAAAATTATATGAATTAAAATACGACTTCGTTTTCGAGAATCGTTAGTACAAAAACTAAAGTAGGTAATTGTAGAAGAAATTACATCGGGAATGTTCGGGAATTTGATTTGTAATAAAGCTTAGGTATTTCTTTTTGGTGGAACAAAATGCTCGAGAAAAGACGAAAACTGTACTATGTATGTACTGTTTACTTTGTTCTATAATAAAATGATTCAAAGATAAGCTGAACAGTAAGCCGAGGCGATAAGACATTCGAAAATGGAATAGACATTCCATTAGGTATAGAAAGCAATCTCGAAGGTGAAGACTCATCTGGGGGATTGTTTTCCATATCGATGTGACCTACGGCAATAATTTGTACAATTATGTTTGTATTGTACTTTGACTCGCGGGAAATGTCACGTAAATATTGGCGTAATAACCCAGAGATAACACTCACGATAATTCATCAAGCGATAAAAATATGAATGGAAAAAACTCATTCAAGAGGAGATAAAGAAATTAAGCGTGGTAGTGGAAAATGTACGAATACGCATCACACCCACCTGAAATTGTATTCGTACGGATAATCGCGGGCTGAAAAAGCTACGTATCGCTATGTACTAAGTAGGTAGGTATCTACATCCCTTCACGATTACGGTCTATCAAAATATAATAGGCTGTCGTAAATATCTTCTCAACTATTGGGAAATGCGAAAAATGAGCGATCCCATTATTTGTTTTGACACAAGTGCGGTCTGCGTGCGGTTGTGATGGCATTCTCCTTTGAGAATGCCTGCTAAAACTTTTTTAATTTGTGCTGTGTTTAGACAAACCTTTTTGATCGAATAGAAAAAAATTGTGAAATTGATCCAGAGAAACGATGAATTAGTTCCTACTTATTTAGATTTGGCTATAATTATCTTTGGAATGCCATGTAAAACGACTTATAAAAACATATACATATCTAACCTACCAACAATCTTCGTGTTTGTTTTTTTGCACCAGAAATACCGAAACACACAACACTTTAAGGTGAATATTAGGCATAAGATGAGAAGACTTGTGTCTAGATAACTGTGATAAACGGAGGACCTAAAGCCTAAGGATTATGTCAAGAAAAAGCTATGTCACGCGCCCTGTCTTAAGCGCAGGCCACACTGGCAATCCTAGTGTGGCTTGCGATAACGAGAGTAATTTAAATTATAAATGTTAAAGTGACTGATGATTACTCATTTTTTTAATGACAGTCTATTATTTTTTCGGAAAAAGCACGAAGGTAGAAAAAAATTGAATCTATTAGAATAAGAATTTTTCTCAAACAAAAAATGAAAGTAGGCACATTATAGAGGAGAGGTTCATTATGTAGTAAATAGTTACCGACAGCAATACTAACTACCTGAGAGCAGTGGTGGCCCAGTGGTAACGGCCACGATTTACGAGTTTGTAGGTCGTATGTTCGAACCCTGACAGGCGCTTTACTTTGTGTAAATTATTTCATCGTCACTACTCTCAAAACGGTGAAGGAAACTGGCATGTCCTAGAACCAAAAAATTCGAAGACATGTGACATCTACCAACCCGTACTGGGCCCGCGTGGTTGATTAAAAAGCCCACTTCCTCTCGAAAAGAGGCCTGTGTCCCAGCAGTGGGAACATTATAGGCTGATTATGCTTAGTTACATACATTAGGTACAGTTTGGAAAAAAATACAAAAATTACAGTAAGTAAGGCATTTGAGAGCCCAATAATCCTGATAAACTGAAATTCAAACCATAAATAATGTTTTTATTGAAAAGGCTGAAAGATTTGCGATCTCTGACATATGTTAGGTAAAAGGGACAGTCATAAAAAGTGACTCAAAGCTACAGAAATATCCTATCGTATTTTACGTAGGTATCATAAATATTATTTTATTAAAATTTCGCAAACCGTAAAGTTAACAAAATCTAAATTTGGACACGTAGTAGCGATAGCGATAAATATAATGAATTTATCGATGTTGTAAAATACATACTCCACATTGCCGTTATAAATCGAACTAATTTGGTATTAACCATCGATGTTTGATAACTTTTGCATCAACATAATTGCTTATTGGTTAGGTTAGATAGCATCATTTATTAAGTGATTTTATCGATAGATTTAGTTGAAAGGGGTGCACTTCTCTTTGTATTTTAAAAGGCGAATGAGTAAGCAAAGCTAAGTGATTATTCTTGTCCAAGAATGCCTTCAAGATGCTATGCTAGTTTTTTTCTTGTGAAAATAGAGATTTAAATAACGTCATAATGCACACATAATGAGATTCTTTGCGCAAGGGCAACATTATATTTTTTTTATTTTCTTTTGGATGCAAATAAATTGGATTATGTGAATAAATTTAAAATTACTGTTAAACGCAGTTTTGTGAAGACCAAAGTGGTTAAAACACTGTCGCAAATAATGCAATTGTTTGATAGAAGTTTACGTCTGAACTGCGATTTCTATTCGAAAACGTTTTTCCGAGATTAATTTTCGTTTCATGTTTCGCTGAGCAAAATACAATAAAACTTTGTTATGTGAGTTTTTTTGTTGTTTGTGCCTTTAGGTAAAATAGCTAGTAATTGGATAGATGTTAACATGACCTTGATATCCTGCCATTCTGTTTCGTTTTTTATAAGGTCCAAAGAAATCATGTGCAAAATATGTGTAGTTAACAGTCAAAAGAGCATTTTCTAATAATAATGCTTAACAGAAATATTAGGATTAGTAACATTATTTAGGGATTTTTTTAAGTTTGAAATATGTGGGTGGCCTTTTTAGCACCAATAATGTAAAGCAATCCTGGGATATGCGTTAACAATTGAATTGAAAGGAGGTGTCTCAAAAGACATGACAAGGGAAAACAATTAATTTCCCTCGTCTGTTAATGTCTTTCACTATGAGGCACATTGTGCTAAATTAACGCAATTCAAATTTGAGAGGGGGTTAAAGAAATTTTCTTTGCAGCCGGGATACAGTATTTAATATTTCAAATTATAATTTCGTCTAATATGTTCGTTAAAATGAAATTAACTGTGTACCTACGTGCTCTACGTATTGCGGCCAAAAATGTAAGAATTATAGAAGATGAGTGTGTCGTGCCAAGGCCGAACAGCTGTTTTTATTTCACGTGCTGCCATGGCTACTGACAAATATTGTGATTTTAAAGACTAATTTTAGTTTTCTATGGTACCAGAGAAATAAGCAGTTAATTGTTGACAATTGATATTATAACAGAGATATAGAGAAAACAGTATATGTAAGATCTCAGGACAAACAATGTAACAAAATCAACGTGTTATCGCTTGATCCCGCTATGTCTAGGTAGGTTTTAGGTTAGACGCGTCAACCGCCTCACCTATCAATAATAAAATTTACGATGTTAACACTACTAGCAATATGAATTTACGACCAATAAATCAGCCACGTCCTGCCAACGTTTAGGAAGAGAACCAATCGCTTTTTAGGAATATTAATAGGCACTAAGCGATAGCCCATCTATCGCAGCGTTATAATGATTATTTATCAGTGTATTGTTCGGTAACCTTGTTTATCTATGTTAATATAACAAAATGTTGATACTGAATGTAAACTAGTGTTAATGTGTATTCAATCGATGCTATCAGCTTTAATTCTCATTGGCGATCGTGTCAGTATGTTTCAAAACAATGATAAACAAGATCAAACGGACAAGTAAACAACAGATTTGCATTCAATCCTTTATCTACTTATGTTCGAAAAGAAAAATCTTCTTTTCTTTGTCCTTAATCCCAAACTCGTTGCAGGCTCATAAGGTAAAAATGTAAGCCTCGAATTTATGAGTTATTATCTTTGACCTACTTAACAGACAAAACGGAGGCAATTTAGAATGTTAGCCCCTAGAGGAGTAAAACAAAGAGCGCAGTCGAGAACACTTAGTAAATGAATAAACCTGATGAAATGTCATTAACTCTCACCATTGCAAATATGAAATCCGTCAGCCAATTGATGTATTGAAGTGCAAAGTGTGTGAAGGATTCCAACCGGCGGTGGTTTCGATACGTATTCAAATTACCTCACGAAAACCGATTCACTATTGAGTGAGACCCCTTTCGGCGTGATGAGATTTTCGGCATTAATTGCTCTACATTCCTTCTGAGTAACAAGATATTTCAGTTTGAAGTCTGAGCTTACCGCCAATTGGTTCGGTTAAAAACAATTTCTTGACATGGTCAGCGCGTTTGATGCTTATGGTTATTATGTATTTGGCTCCAGGCTAGTTGTTGTCAATTCCTCAGTCACGACATAACGATGGTTTACTGTCACGTGACTGCTTTCTGTTGACACTTCTTTTGTGTTCCACTTGCTATAGTTTTCCTTAGAATGTTGCATGCGTGCATGTAAATACACAAATGCGGTGCACAAATTGTATATTCTCTGTGTATTGTTAATTACACCATTTGTTTGCAACGTTTTCACGTATGTGTTGTTATCGCAACGTAACATCTCATTAATCTTGATAAGCAGGTGGGATTCAGGCTCATCTCAAGGCCCCCGAACCGATAAGAGGGTTGTTTAGTCTTGTGATAAAACGAAATCCACTTAACTTCCATCTTTGTCACATGTTGCTACGAAGAAATTTATCGTTTTACGTTGTGACTTTTTTCCTATTGACCATTTTAGGGGTGGCTCTATCTTTGTTTCTCGTTTTTCCTAACTTTCGAATCCTTGTAGATCCATTTCGAATCTTTATTAACTTATGATCAGCTTCTATCTGAACATCCATGTCTTTCTTGCCCTCCGGTAATTAATTAGTTAGTTACATAGATTGTTGTTGGAGCTCACCGAAAGGAGAGCCATCTGCCTGAATTATTTGACGATGTGGATTATGTCATACACGTCTATCAGTTGGCACTACAAAAATAAATCATCGAAAACAAAGCACTGAAAATTTTTGTTAACAATCCAAACCTGCAACTGGCACTTAAAATAAATAAGATGTTTATTTTTGTGACGACAAAGTTCGAGCACTAGAACTGGGTTCGGAGTTTGGTTTGGAGGAGTGATGGGATGTACTAGGTATGTAGTGTGTTGAGGAGGTCCACTGTTTGTTTACCTGTGTGCGACGCGGAGCGGGGGGGTGCGGGGGCTTGGGCCCGCGGCGGAAGGCGCGTGTGGCCGCGCGTGCCAACCGACTGTGACTGCCGCCGCCGCCGCAGCACAGCCACCATCGCTTCGCCCGGCCTGCGCTTATCGGCCGCGCCACCACTATGCACTTCGAGCGATAACGATTTAAATCCCATGAACTATCTTCGATAAGTATCACTCAATTAAATTAAACTTGAGTGGAGCTATTTTTAATCGAGTCAGATACGCCCGCGCATTGCACTTCCGAGACACGATCTGCGGCAGTTTTTGCGATAACAAAGCGACACCACGTTCGTAAATATTTGTTTTTGTTGTCGCTGCTATAATTAAATATAGGCCAGACGCAAATACTCGAGAGCTTCTTGATTATCTTGATATCGATAACCTTAAGATTTTATTCAACAATGTGGATATTTAAATTCATTGTTTTTTAATATTATATACTCACGCCATACATAATATTCCCCGTAGACCTCTGTTATTTTTCTGTTCCCCTTTCGCAAACGAAAGCAAATATGAATATTACTTTCATAGCACTTTTGTATTTAATTAAGTTATAACTATTCACCCTAAGTAAGTAGTAATAAGTTATTGATTTTGTGCATAGTTGGTGAGGGGCTCATACCGCATACGCATGTCTTACTTTTTTTTTAAACCCGTCCTTTTTCAAAAGTTTACAGAAATTGGGCGGTAATGACTAAAATGTCCATTGAATACCGAATGAAAACAATCCTGGATTATCTTTGGCCATACGTATTTAAATTAAAGAAGTTTAACACATAAAACAAAAGTGTGAGCATTCGTTCGTTCAAATTGAGTTCAAGTTACAATTTATTATTGTTCAATTACAATAATAATTTTATTCAAATTGAACAATAACATTTGAGAGTAACTTCAGAGTTTCCTTTTTTGTTTATTTATTAAAATTTCTCATCCGTGCTTAAGTTACGGCCTGTTTAAATAATGTATGATGTAAACCTTTGATAGGAATTAATCTTCGCAAACAGTTGGCTTAAGAAGTTCCCTGAATTATGAACGACGTTACATGGTAAGGTAATGAATGTACATACATAGGTACGTAGGTACGTAGGGTACATACATAGATTTTTATTCCCTGTAGTACGTTTCCGTGGAATATTTTCCGGGGGTGAATTCGCGGGCAAAAGCTAGTACCAAATATTTTTACAGTACCGGCGTGCCGAGCAACGACCCTCTATCATCTAACCAACCATCAAGAGAGACGTGACAAAGTTGTCAGAGGTTCCAACACTAAAAATAGGCATCAAGAGCCCTGAAATATTCACTTAGATAGAGAAATTCAATAAGGGATGCTTGCCACTCTTGCCAGAGTCAGTGAGCAGTGTGCGCTGTTCGTATGAACGCACAACACGGTCCCTACACACATGCATACATAAATCATTGGGTAAGAGTGTTATTGGTTTACTGTGCCTTTACCTACAGTAAATCTGTATCGGGTGGTTTGTGGTGGATTTAACCACTGATCAGGTATTTGATTTTCTTTAAAGTAGCCCTTTAGGTTTTTATTTGGGACGGTTATAATATGGCCAGAGGGGTTCGTGGCTAAATGGTAACAGCCACACGGATCGCGGTCAGTTTGTGGATGGGTGACCACCATCCATTACAAATATCGAGTCCCCTCCGTGTCTCGGAAAGCACGTTAAGCCGTTGGTCCCGGCTGTTATTCGTAGATTTTTACAGTCGTTACGAGTATAAGCCCGAAATTCTGACAACCAGTCTTACCAACAGGAATCGTGTTACCCAGTAATTGGGTTATGGAGGTCAGTTAGGCAGACGCTCCATGTAAAATACTAGTATTCTATAGCTGCACCCGGACTGGAAGCCGACCCCAAAATGATTGGGAAAAGGCTAGGTAGTTTATAAGTTTGGTTATAAAATGGCTATGGTCAAATTCCCCCTTATTGCAAAACATGTTTTAACGCCATTGGATAGCAAATAACCCGAGGACCCACCTGATGGTAACTGATCACCACCGCCATCATGAAACGATTATCTGCAATATCAGAGCCATCGTAACGTCCGATGAGACTTTTCAACTGTCGAAACAATGATGCCTTGTCTTCCCAGTAACAGCTAAAATGTCTCATTATTAAATCTCGTATATTGTTATAAAGGGGATTATCACAGCAAACATTATCATCTGTTAATTCTGGTTAACAATACTCCAATGCTCAAGTACGGAGAATGTAGGCGTATCGGTTATGAATGGAGCGAAATTAATTTCTTAATTAAAGCTTGTCGGTCGAAGTTTGGATAAAAAATGAAACATTTCATCTTTCTACCTGATTTCCTAGAATTTGTAAGCAAAAGCTTAGGTCTACGAAAATACAATGCGTAGGTTAACAAGCCACTGCAACCATGAACCCCTTTGCGGATATTAGACACGTAAATGGCTCAACAACCGTCATATTCTGAAGTTGTCACCACAACTCACCGACAAGCATTAAGCGCTTTACTGTCCATTTTAAGCCAAATGGCTTAGTATGTACTTAAGAAGTTGAGGGAGTATTCCGTCCAGTACCTACATATCCGGTGAAACATCACTCGACCGAAAAGTATTTAATTTCAATCCCAGAGTAACCTTTATAAGTTACATAATTATATTAAATGCTCTGAGATAACAATAGGACTTACTTTAAGATTGTGAAAATCATTTTATAATGGGAATTTTATCAAAATATTTTACAAACGTAAAATACTGACCAAGATAATTATAATGATCATGTCGATTTAATAAATAAAGTTCGAAACGAAACACAACACGGCTTTCTTGACAAGGTACTGTTCTTCTTATTTAATGAGACAATATTTACACGAAAATAGTGGTGTCGGTTACCGCCCCTAGCAAAGAAATGTCGT
The DNA here is from genome assembly GCA_949152455.1 of Lithophane leautieri. Classification (NCBI taxonomy): domain Eukaryota; kingdom Metazoa; phylum Arthropoda; class Insecta; order Lepidoptera; family Noctuidae; genus Lithophane; species Lithophane leautieri. Next base: position 11,325,182 of record OX424463.1, on the reverse strand, counting down.
ACGGCTCTAACATTGAGGAAATCTGGAGATAATGGTTTGAAATTGTCAATACGCAGTAAGCAAGCGTGGTGATTAAAGCTCTGTTTTCTTATTTACGAAAAAAGCTTTCGCCTTGCAGCTTTTTAGGGTAAAGCCTTCGCAGTTGAAATTTTCACAGATTGTGTATTTCTATTGCCGTTATAATTATATTAAGAATAAAATAAAGTAATTCCGCAATTTTATGTCTGTAACGCAATTACCCCGCTGAGGGTTAAACGACTGAAAATCTTAAAACTAAAATTGTAAGCGAATTTTCGGCATGTTTGTCCACAAGATGTTGTCTTAACAACTTAGTATTCATATGTATCAAACAAAGCAGTACGAATTGTAAATAAGAAACTTTGTTGACTTTCTATGTAAAGCATGTATCCTTGACATGTACAGTTGCTTTGGGGTGGAAACATAATTGTATGTTCGACCCTGTATTTGCCAACTAAACATCGACATCGAGTGAATTCGCACATAGAAATCCCCACAAAAGGCTAATAGACTACATTGCTAATCTGTAACCAACTCACCGTGAAAACTTATGTGAAGTGAGCTGTCATTGTGATCGATACATAGTGATCCTAAGACAGTGACAGTTCACTTCAAGCTTACTTCACTTAAGTTTTCACGGTGAGATTTTTACAGAATAGCACAACTGGTTTCTTTACAAAGGAGTGATTTAAAGAAAATAGAACGATTTATATGTACAATAGCTGAAGTTCGCTTTTATAAAAGGTATATACTTAAACTTCATTTCTCTTAATTCACCACAGTTGGAACTGAATTTTCTTCAGATCATACTAAGAGCAGTTGAAATTTTACTCCAGAAAATGCATTGGATTTTCCTAAAAAAATTGTGCGTGCTTCCCAGATAGGTTTAAGTCAGTCTTTTTCCTCCTTGACACACTTAAGGTAACAAAGGCGTTACAAGACAATGAGCACTTAAGGCAAAAACGTTAATTTAAAACATGGTTCTACCTATTGTTGTTTCGTTGCGTTCATATTTGGCAAGTCCAAAACGGGCCTCCCCAAAATTGTCACAATTATTTTGAGGAAACGTCATACAAACAAACAAATTGGTCAGTAATTGTAGTCAGAACAGTTAGGAAAATTATTTATCAGAACACAGTACGTCAATAAGCCGTGATAAAGCCATTTCATATAACTGTCAAAGAATGACAGTTCTGTCTCGAATACACGGATACTTTAAGTTGGTAGTCCCACATAAACTAGCTAGGCGCCACCGTCCAGCTTGGGGACCGCCGATTTAAGATGCAGGTCGCTAACAGATACATACCGGCATTAAGTTAAGCTAATTATAAGGTAATGATTTATTGTAACATTGGTTACATTTTATTATTATTAATTTAATAACAAAATAATTTGAAAGATAAAATATAATATATAATAAAGACCACACACTAAGATTGTAAAAAGCATTACTCAAAATTTTCAGGATAATCATTTCATACAATTAATTTCCAAATGGTAGATGAAGTATCTTCGTGCAGAGTTCCACCAGAACTGAATCAGCGATATTGAATGTAGCGTATAACCACTGTATTGTAACACTAGAAGATAATAAATGTTTATATATTTAAGCGTGACGTCACACAAAACCTGCATGTGAAACATGTTATGTTGTAGAAATACACTGAAATGTGAAAACATTTATTCTAATAGAGTTCCATTCAGTCTGCTGCGCAGTAGTTATTCTTTATATTAATAATAACATTATTTCACATTTGCTTCTCTGTTGTAAACCTGAAGACTTTTGTTTCCTCTTTTGCTGCATTTGAAACTGAAAGATTTACTTTTTTATTTTTATTATAAGTAATTGAACTTCTCTAATAACTACCTGTGTTACTTACTTTGTTCAAAAAGAGAAACAAACATTGGACATAATAATAAGTTCGTCTGTCATAGTTTTTGCAATATTCGATCGTACGTGACGTTGTCATTATCAAAGAGAGAATCCAACCAAATAAGATATGTAATCTCAAGCAGAAACACGGGAAGGTCAGCCTCACAATAAGCACAAGGACAAATACATTTTCGTATATCATTTGGAACATTAACGTGACTTAAAACATAACGAGTTCGTTATTAAGACATTGCCACACTAAGATCGAGGCACAGCTTTGCTAACTAATTAGCACAATCTTAAGGTTGTCATCAACGTTTCGAATTTACGAGCAATTTGTGTTGAACACAGGCACAGGCAGCGCATATGAAATGATCTCATAAAATGAGACCAACTTTTATTGCCGTCTACTGCTACAAAGGAAATGGCCCTATACCAATTCCACAAATACTTAAGGATTTTTCGTACCAACGAGGTCAAATAAGTAAATTGTTTCAATACGTGACGTAAAAGATTTACATGTTGGAAATGTACAAAACCAAAGCTTTAGATGAAACATTTATTGTGCCGCAATGAATCACCAAAACCATAATCATTATTCAGCGCGTCGGTTCATTGGGCCTGTGTTTTTCAGGTTAAAAACCGTTTTCCTATAAGCTCATTTAATTAGGCGACAAATTGAACGAACTACAAGTTTGAAACAAACCTACGGAGATGTTTAAAGACTTAGTTCAACATGATAAAAAGGCATTGGAAACATGGTAAGTGTGCCTTAAAAAACGGAGACAAAATTGAACCGTTATTGGCATTCGATTTGCAGTATGTTTTATTACCGCAATAAAACGTAAAATTCACATTCTAACGCAATTATGTATCAGATAAGCAACGTCGTCCTCTGGGACTTGATTGACGATGCGTATCGGTTCTATCACAGCAGAATATAGGCATAAGACATATTTTGATTTACGAGACATTCTGTAATCATGAGCTTACCTCAATGAAGCGCCCCCTCACGTCATGTGCAGTAATTGATTGCGGAGCGCTGAAGATTAATTGCCGCTATCTGGTACTTACCTGAAAAAGAAAATTTACATATTTATAGACAGATCTGAATGGTTTTCTAAGGTTATCGCATATGAAAAGAGAAATCGAACTTGACATATTTTCCTAGTAGGTATTGGAACGTTAGATAAGCTGACACCTACTCTTATTATGGATTTCTCTGACTGGCATATTTTTACGCATAATCGGAATCCAAGTTTAGCCAACGTATTTATGTAGATAGAAACTACTTATCATCTGTTTTGGAATCGACAATCCTGAAAGTTTTTCTTATATTCAGTGAAAATGTGTTGAAATCTATCCGGCAAAGGTAAATCAGTATTTGCTTAGGACTATTGAAAGTACATTGAATATAAGTTATTTCTAAACACGATAACTCAGCTCGTCCGTTCGTGGAAGATTCTCTCGGTAATCTCGTCGTTACAACTAAGATACAGCCGTGAGTATAATGAGGTCTTCACACACGGATAATTCTTGAAGCAAACCACTTGGGAACTGAGAAAGATCACATTTATTTTCTTTTTAGATTTTGTATGGTGTGTGAAGTTGTTTTACTTGGTAACGTAAAGGTGTCGTTCGTGTGGGTAGACCCTTAGATACCTATTTCCTTTATTTTGATTGTGGATTGAGTGTCACTATATATAGGTGCTGGCATAGTGTAGAAAGGTATTTGTTACGAGTATTCGGATCATTTACTTTAATACGTATACCTATTCGTATTAGGAATATGACAAACACATACTAGTGCGTTTTCAGACTGTGGTCTGTCACTATTATTATAATTGTAATTCTAGACAGTGAGTAGGAGTAAACTTGTGTAACTCGCAAGGTTTACGACAGCAACGACACGCACCAATGTGGATTTCTAAGTATGGTTTTTTTTTTCTATATCAATAACGTAACATAATATTACGCATGTATTTCCCCGAAGGGTTAGCCAGAGGTGTACCTATAGTACACCCACATTTCGCCAATTATATTTAAGTCCCGTGTAATAGGGGGCGAGCTCGTTGACATCAACCAGGAACAGATTCAGACTCCGGGGTGCTAGTGAGAAATTCCAGATGAAACACCCAATAATACTTTGCCCGACCCGGGAATCAAACACAGAACCTCATGCTCTTGTCAACATTAATATTAAAGAAAAAAAAAAACAGTAATAAACTTTTTGCAGGACGCGAGAAACAAGAATACAATTTGGTGGAAATATTATTCCAATACGTTTGGTAGAGGGGGCTTCCCAAAACTCGATTATGTTGAAACTGCACTTGTTGCTTTATATTTAGCTTATAATATGAACCTACCTACCTATAATACCTACCTATATAATGCTTACCTATAATGTGAACCTAGTGATTTATTGTGATTGTTACCTGTTCTAGTTGCCTTGTGAATAAATAAATAAATATTACGCTGTCATTTTTGTATAAGAATGTATACAAACGCCTAGTATAATGTATTGTGACATCGAATACGGTTTACCCATAAGCTTATGCATACGACTACACTATGCTAGTAGCCATTGTTAGCCCCTTCCCGCAGGTGCAAAAATATCGCGGCGGGATTTTTACGTCACTGGATTTTCAACTTTCGGTGTTGTGCCGAGAATTGAGAATCCAAAAGATTGCATCTCAGCGCGTAATAAAAGCACACTGTTGGATATTCAACTCTCGGCGGTGAGCAGAGTGCGTTGAAAATCCAATGCGCGAAAAACATGGCCCGTACGTCTGTGGGTTTAATGGTGTGCCTACTTTCCAGTAGATAAACAAAAGTTATCACAGTTTTCATTCTGAAAAATAAGAGCTGACAACTTAATTTATATTTAAGGATAGTAGAATAGATTACCAAGGTTAGCCACCAAGTTAAGTGTGGGATGAGGAATAGTGCTACTTAATTATAATTAATTAACTGGCTAGGGAGGTAAACTAAAAGGTATTAAAGGCGCGTTTGCATTCTGTAGAGGAAAGGTATCTGTAGTCTAATATAGGTATTGACATATGACAGTTGAGTACCGAAATATAAGGACTTTTGAGACCCTTTCGTTAGTAACTAAGACTAAGTTCTTATATAAAATAGGTACTTCATCTAACATAAAATATTTATAGTTCGTATCAGCTTACAGGCACGTCGAAATATTTTTAGACCAGCTGTTCAACTAAAAGTATAATTATCATATTTCGAAAAAGTGAAGTTTACACTTAATAAATGAACGTCTAATGATGTTTCAGCTTTGAACATTATTCAAGCTTTCGCTCACTTTCATAAAATCTACTTTTGAAGTGAAGCTTTCATAATTTTCCTTTTTATTTATAAACCACTGTATGTTTCCTTATCACAAAGTTCTTTGAACTTGTGCTCGTAACGTAACTGGATTACTGGATCAACAAATTGAAACTTTCAGAAACATGAAGTTTCTCTTTGAAGGACCCAATAGCAGTGTTTTACTTAACTTAATTTGTTAAAATAAGATATACCAACAATTTGATTAAATAAAGCTCGTGTAATATAATAATATAACCTTTTTACACGAGTGGTTTTCGCGTTGGCATTGTAGCGTTACTCCACCAACCAAAACCAACAAGAATTGTATGAGAACGCTCAAACTCTTTCACGTGTGGGTCCAAATTTATACATGTCGATTAATGTATTGGACCTTGTCAGTCAAAATAGAATAGTTTAAAAACATTTTATTGTTGTTGATGGTGGTGTCTTATTTGGGTGACGTCTTCGAGTGTGGAAATTGTGACTACATTGTTGTATTGGACCCAACCTGTAAAAACGCATGTAAGTGGTAATAAAAACAAATAAATAAACATGACAGTGAAAATGCAGGATTGATTTGGTGGAAAATCGTACTGTAATCGCTCGTGTGTAACCCGGACTAAAATAGTAATTATATCATTATTTATTTCTATTTATTTCTAAACAGTTTACAGTAATCTTGTACTTACTTAAAACTATGGCCACACAAAACCGTAACAATATCTATATGGCAAGAATAAAAAGTCAATTTTGATGTTGATCCCAACAGTTTCCAGCTATTTTTATTATAGTAAAAAGATACGGTTCTGTCTATTAAATTGTAGGAAAATATCTAAGTCATTGAACAAAATTTAAATAACTCTCGTCTTTTGTTGTTTCCACACAAGAGAAGGCTTTTAACAGCGAAAGATTTGCAAGAAAAATGGCTAAGAAATGCTTCCTTCCTTTAAGCATTATTTTTAATCGCTTTTGTTTCATATCCGCGAAGTATCTGACTTTTTTTACACTCGATTACGCAATGAATGCAGGGCAAAAATGTATTTAAATAATCAAGATTATGAGCCATAAACATAACTTTTTAAATGTTGACATTTTATGAAAATGTGAATGAAATGAATGAGAGCAATGTATAATCAGCCTTTATGTGCCAGAGGGCGTGTCAGACTTTTACTGACTAAAACCCACCCGTGTTCCTTCAGTTGCCTATTGCCAAGGGTCCGGTATCCCTTTCGGACTTTCCTGCAACATTTATAGTCAGTCTGAACTGGCATGTTGGCGCCCTGACCATTGTTATTGACCTTACCAGATTGCAATGAAGGGAACATAATATCCACCAATTGTCCATCAGTTAAGCTACGGTTTCCTAGAAGAGCGGTGGCCGCCACATAACGGTCACACTGTCGACGGTCATTAAATACAAAGCAGTGGGATTTGACTTTAAGGTGTCAAAAAATGTACCAGTCTGTCTCGAAAAATATACCAACTTTCATAAATAACGTTTCAGTGACGTAATTCGCCGGTAAATTGCAGACGTTTTGTGGCGGGCGCCGCTCTTCTAGAAAACTGTAGCTTAAAGGCTCCTGCAAACAGGCGCGATATCGCGGACGCGACAACAGTTGCGCTGCCTTCCGCGCCCGCGATATCGCGCCAGTTTGAAAGAGGCTTTACGCCGGGCGATTTTGGCAAGACCTACATTAAAAAAAAAGTGTATAGGCGTTAGCTTGTAAACCTTTTATAGAGTTCTGTTATTGTTTTACATTAAAACTGGAAAATGTTCGCAATGGACGTAATTTAGAGCCGACTAAAAGTTCGTTAATCCCTCATTAAAGGGCCTGTTACTTATTCATGTTATTAAAATCATCAAAGAGTATAAAACAGTGGCATATGTTCGGGATCCTTTTAAAAATAAATGGGCTGACTGACCTCTCATTTTCTTGTTACAGTTGACCCATTTACGCTTCACGTTTAGGTAATTATTAGTTAAATTGTGGTTGGTTGTTGCTAATTACTTTGGCTTATTAAGTTATGCGGTTAATTTGTTTATGTAGGAAACATAACTGTTTATTATGTTAATGTGGAACTGATTTGAGTAGATTGAATTATAGTGCCAACAGTGAGGTACTGATTTTGTCCTGACGAGCTACGCCACGCATCGTACACTACTACACACGACATCGTCCGATGACGTCCGATAATGAGTACTCACACTACTCACTTACTTTCTTTTACATAATAATTATATTTGGTTATATCTGCTGAGTTGAACCGACTGATGATGACATACAAGTATAGTTCGGCCGATGACGGTTTAGGTGTACACCAGCTGTAAAGTTGATGAATCCATAAATACTCAGTGAATATTTTGATAACCTACATTGTGGAATATGATAACATTCTATACATATATCGAAAATATGATAACAAGACAGCAGTGCATATTCCTTTATGGGAAACGCACTGTGTTGTTATCACAAAATGAATCATGTTTACAAATAAATAACAAAACAAAATACTCAAATCAGTAATACTGATTTTATCTTTTACACAAGCTTACACATTCAAATAAGTAGCAGCAGAGATAGATAACAGCTGAGCATCGATAAACAACTGGTATTTAAGTACCTATACCTACCGGCCGCTATCACGATAATATAAAAAACAGTAATAAATAACACTGATAACATTATAATGGAAACATTTTTCCACCTGAGCTTATGTAAATGGTCCTTATGTACAGCAATTACTTAAAGTTTAGTCATAAATATTAAATTTTTGGTACCAAAGTACCTATTAGGTTTTAGTATATTAATTTAATTTCTCTATTGTCCCTAACTTTTGCTAAAGGTCTCCTTTGGAGTTAAGGTAGGCCAAACGATAATCAATCTGCCTAGCCTTTTCCCAACTATGTTGGAGTCGGCTTCCAGTCTAACCGGATGCAGCTGAATACCAGTATTTTACATGGAGTGACTGCCTATCTGACCTCCACAACCCAGTAACTGGGTAATATATACCCCTTGGTAAGACTGGTTGTCTGACTTTCAAGCTTCTGACGACTCGTAACGACTGTTACAGATCCACGAATGACAGCCGGGACCAACGGCTTAACGTGTTTTCCGAGGCACGGAGGAGTCTCGGTATATAAAGATCCCATCCACGGACCAACCCCGGCAAGCGTAGTTTAATCTGGTGGGTCTACCCGTGCGGGGGTTATTACGAGCTCCTCTACAGGCCATACAATAATAAATGTTAAAAATATAAATGCCATATTACGGCTAACAGGATACGTACTTATATTACGTATCTTGTTAGCCGTAGTATGGCACACAAATCTGTAAACGTTAACCCCTTTATTCATAAACGTTACTTAAAGTTAAGTAACGATTAGAGACTGTTTAATCATACATTTTTGACGTTTAAACGGCTCTTAACTTTAATCATCCTTTATGAATAAACCTCTAAAAAGATAGGCGTTAGTAAAGAAAAGACGTGTGTTTTTCACTTTTCCAAAGAAAAATCAGTTCTGAAAGTCAATTAAAAAAACAGAAATTAAAGTGAGTGACGGATGGATACAGGGACAGATGGGTTGCAGGGACAGATTATAACCATGGAAGCTAATAATCTATCACTTCTAAGAAACTTGGAAATCTTGTTAAAAAAGGGTCTTCTGATTATCTACGCTATCTTACGGAAGGCTGCATTTAAGACATTTTTAGATATTTGCTTCCCCTTATTTTAAATATTTTAATGAAGGTGAAAAGTACCCAATGAATACAGGTACCTTTTCGATTAATTGAACCTTTCAACTTGGAAAGCTCTTCCTGTATCATTTATGTTTTCCGTGTGAAAATTGGCAGATGGGCTCCGTTTCTTTACAAACATTGAAAGAAAACAGCTTATTCTAACCAAAATATTCAACTGAAAGCGTGTCTCTAGTAAGTTCCATAAAAGATTTCATTCGCTTGTAAAAATTGAGAGTTTTATTTGAAAGATTGTATGAATCTTTATGGAAAGTATTATGACAGATTTAAATGCTGCACAAAGGGCAATGGACTGACGAAATGCAGTATTCAATAGAGAATGTTATGGAATCAAGTTACCTACTAAGTTAAGCTAACTCTATGACGGACGAACGTAATATGTTACTCTTGTGCTGTCAAAATAATATATGCGTATTTTGATTATGGATGGATAATGCCCTACAATGTTGGACCACCCTAATGGATATGTATTCATAGTGCGTGTATCATAATTTCAGTCAAAAGACGGTCCGCTGTTGGACATAGGCGTCCCCCAAGCATCGCAAATGCGACCGGTTCTGTGCATCCAGCAGCAGCTTTCGGCCTCATCGGCCATCTGTTATGTGAGCAATGTGTCCTACCTACAGCGCTATCCTTCGGGCTGTGTCGGTTTACCTTGGTTATCTTGCTAATCTGGTACAACTAATGGCACAATTTATTAATGCGTGTACGCGTGTGCATAAACATGATGTCTAAAACGAAAATTATGTGCATCTAGCAGCAGCTTTCGGCCTCATCGGCCATCTGTTATGTGAGCAATGTGTCCTACCCACAGCGCAATCCTTCGGGCTGTGTCGGTTTACCTTGGTTATCTTGCTAATCTGGTACAACTAATGGCACAATTTATTAATGCGTGTACGCGTGTACATGATGACTAAAACGACAATAGTTACAGAAATCCCGAGCTACCTAATACAGTAGTTAAGATAGTAGTTTAAACTACATAGTAGTTAGTGCGGGGACATAGAACAAGGCGGAAAGTAAAACTCTCTGGTTCGAACTAACTTAGGCGAGTCTATGAATCCTAATAGTGTTAGAGTTAACTATGCTTTAATCTTGTTGTTATCTTTTTAAACTTAGGTGTCCCAGTAGTTAATAAAGTGAACCTTCGTTGTCATAACTTGGACCAAAGATTTGATGATTGAGACACGAATGCTGGAGCAAAGCTAAATATGTAGTTCAGTATTGCTACAACGTGAAATTTTGTTGAACGGTTTCCAAAAAAATACAAATTATATTAAACGATCCGATTGAACGTCGAAAATTAAAATAACTACGGGTAAAATGTCAATGTTCAGAACATCAAAAACTTAAATATCGAATGACCATATAACCGAAAATTAAAATAACGTAAGTTTATATTGTCGAATGGCTAGCTAGCCTACACCCAATATATCTAAAATTGAATTATCTAAAAAAGTGACATCGAAAGACCTAAATATCGAAGTACAGTACGTCGATTCTGTAAAATTCGAACATCTCGCATCTCACTTCGCTATTCACTCTCATTTCGCATAAGGTTCAGAATGTGTTCGGGTTCGATTGTGAAGTGAGCGTCGAAGTGACGGGGGAATTCCGTTACCTTACTGAATGCCACTTCTATCGTCATCTCATACTTATCTGTCAAAATCTCACAGTCAATTTAGTTCAACTCGCTGACACGCTCGCAAGGGTGGCGCTAGTGTATCATCCGAGTTTTTAGAATGCTAATCAAGAAACTCACAGCGAATTTAGATTCGAAATTTAAAATGAGGTCTTACAGGATCACACCCCGGTGTATCGAATGTCCTACATATCGATATTTATTTATTGAACAAAACATTTCTGAGCCAGATTGTGGGATTCGTCATTTTGAACTGGGTAAAATAGGTTAGGTTGTTAGATTAGAACTGCGACAAACCGCCGGCCGGCGAGCTGAGCGAGCGAAGCGAGCGGTACCGCGGTAGCGGTCGGCGAGCGCTACTTCCAAGTTGTTTTCAGAAATTTTCTATATAATAAAAACTTAGGTTTTTATATTTATAAAATGGTGTATTAAATGTTGACATTTTGAACTTAGGTATAACAATTTTAGATATTTCGATACAATAGATATTTAAATTTTCAATGTTTTTAACAGTATTTTAATTTTCGACGTTCAAATACGTACCCGATTGAACAGTAAGCAATTCAGAAGTATCTTCTATATCGTAAATCGAATGTTTTTGTATAGGTCATAATATTATTAACTTTATTTCTGTGTTGTTTATAGATCAAGGTAAAAAATAGTCACCATCATTCATGCATGAAATAAAACAAAAAGGAAATAGACTTCAAGTTTTAATAAGTGTCCTTTTTACGATAAAGGGTATGTACTCAGGAAGGAAAAATCTTGGGTAATAATCCACCTCATTTCGCTTAGTTTGCGATGTTGGAACAGATTGTAGCTTCCTATTATAAAAGGCTTGGGCTTGAACGATGAAAAGACCTGGTGAGCGAAAAATCAATTAGCCTGCGCTTTTCATCATGTTAATGGGAATTTACTTATAACAGAGCTTTTGTTATGTGTTTTTTATTGGGCCAGTAATTAATTATTACTATATTAAGCCGAGTATAAATTTATTCCAGGATTTAACAAACAAACTAAACCGCGGGAAATAAACATTACAATTCCTTGAACCGTTATTCGGGTCGAAAAGGTTCATCTAGAGATTGATGAAATATTGATGCATACAGAATCAGTCCCGCATATAGAGCAAAACTATGCCGCATCAATATCATCAGATAGCTTTTTTTTTTTTTGATGTTGGGAAATCATCAAATGACTTCTCCCGCTCTGGGCGGAGCGGAAGGGCGTGTCAGACTTTTACTGACTAAAACCCACCCGTGTTCCTTCAGTTGCCTGTTGCCAAGGTCCCGGTATCCCTTTCGGACTTTCCTGCAACCCTGGCAGGATTATCAGATACCTGGGGGTTTAAAAACAGTCACTTTGTCAGAATCATAATAGAAAAATATTATGAATCATCGTTAAACGTCACAAACTGACAATTCAAAATATGATCTACATGCGATTCATATTACGAAACAATTCATCTGTTTGACAGTTTTCTATGGAGATTCGTAATATGGTTCACACATTATGAATTGCTTTTGTGTCAAATTTTAAGGAAATGAATTGCTTTATAGGAATTACTAATGTGGCTGTTTTAGGCCCCCTGGCAGTATTAAAATGTAGATAAGGACACTGCTACCTACACGCTTCCTTTACTGCAACTAATAGCAGGATTTAGTAGAGGAAAACGTATTATTCTGAGGGTTTTAGGAAACAGTGTAACAATTCATTGCAGCAGCTTACAACGCTTTAACAGTAGGTTATTAAAACTATAAATGCAGCTTTTTGGTATGAAAGCACGTCTTTCAGGATTAGTCTTATTAGTGTACTATATGCAAACATGTACAAAAATCCACTTTATGCTGTGGAATATAAAATCGTTCAATATGGTATTAAATGCCGTATTTATAAAAAAAACAAAAGGCTGGTCCGTTATCGCAAGAAAAATAGACAGTTTTGGAACTACAACTTCAGCCTATGTAAATATTGAATCTACATAAATGGACTGATCCTCGGAGCGTGGAGGCCCGTATGTATAAATTTTTCGGATATACGAGTACGTATTCCCAGTTCCCAAAAGTATTAACTATGAAAATTCTTTTTATTACTTAAAAATTAAACATTCTGTAAAAGCTTTCCAAGTTTTTATGATTTTTATTAGGTTAGAAACAGCAAGGACTAAAATTAGGTATTACCTAATCGTTATTTGTTGTTAACAGTATTTTTGATAAAGAGTTAAACCCGTATTTCAAAACGTTACAAATTAATATAAGTAATAAATTCCGACAGAACAATGAAACAATATTAATTTGTTATCAGTAATGAGCAGTTATCCCCATACCGGGTTTATTAATCCTATTAGGGCGAGCATTTGACAATAAAACGAGCATACCGTGATGCTGGTCCAACAAAGATATTATCGCATCAAATTTTTTGTTCCCTTTTTAAATATGTTGTGTTAAAAAAACTCGGCAACCAGAGCAGCAGAATTCTAGAATTTCACCCCTGTATTAATTTTATTGACACCTGGGCATAAGGCACCTGTCCCACCACCGGTGACGAAGCGACTAGCTATCAAAGATTTTCTCGCTCAAGAAACGTAGATACAAAAGATTTAAAAAAAAATAGGTCTTGTGTCCATTTATTAATAGTTGCCGACGAATACTCGTTTGTCGCAGCAAGCTATCAAAAAGTGTACTCGTTCAGCGACACTGGCTTGGCGGGCAGAATACTCGTTTAGAGACTTACGCTTGGTACATACGCATACCAGCGAGTAATCGCTCGTTGCCGCCGAGCACTCGCTGCATGTTACTTGCCAACTCGTATAATATAATTGCTAGCTCTACTCGCTTCTCGTTAATCGCTGGCGGTGGGACTGGTGCCTAACACCGGCGCCTGACCTGGGCATTATAGTAACAAATGCCCGGGCGTGTCAACTTGCCCGGGCTGCCCGCACGTCACATATGTAGGTCACTAAACTTATTGGGAATATGATCGGAATTTTTGTTACTTCAAACTTTGAGCAATTTATAAGGGTCAGATAAAGTCCGTTCGATACCTTTTCTACGGCGGTTTTGTCTTTCATGAAAAGATATATTTACTCACGTAGGCCCACAACTCCTCCTCCAACTCGTCGGAGGTGCTGACTAAAAACAGACGATGTGCCATACATTCACAAAATAAGGCTTTGGTTACTAAAAATTGGTACCTACTGTCATAAATCAATCCGTTTGCTGAAGTGTCAATTCCCGTCGCGGCCTCTTATTGTATCAGCCAATTTAGGAGACTAAATAGAATATAATTAATTTATTTGTCTGTCACAGTCTAGTCAAATAATTCATTAGACGTCGTTGTTTTTCTTATATTTTTACTTGAGGGCTAAGACGTAATAATTTATTCAAAGCTATTGCGCGAGTTTTTGTAAATGGAAATTATTTATGAACACTGTCTAGTTTCGTAAATAAAAATTCAGTGTTGATGAGCACAATAATTTATGTTTCAGACTTTGGTATGTAAATCGGATAGGATTGGTGCGATCCCTGGGGCAGGATTCAAATAGCCTTAAGTGGACAGCCCCATCGTTAAATTCCACCATCTTTATAGCTCTTCTATACTAATTTGTGAGTGAAATGCTTTTTTATTTGCAAGATCATTTTAGTAAATTATTCATGTAAAATGGTAGGTCGTGTTTTAATGATAATTGATAAGTCAAGGAATAAAATCATTCATTGATTACGTTTATCGCTTGATTCATTGTTAGCCTACTTTATTACTTTGTTGCATTATATAAATCAGACAAAAGAGGTTAATTTTCTAAAAATGGTTAACGCCTTAATCGTTACAAGAATCAATCGTAAGGTGCTAACATGACTACATTCCTTATAGCTTTTGTATTCCAAGCTGTTAATAGGTCCAATATAATTTCGCGAATTTAAACTTATTAGAGAAATGGAGCAGATGAACAGCCATTTTGAAACCACATTAGTTTGCAAAACAACCGTTAATTACAGATTTAACACAGTGGCAATAATACTGCATTTTAAACCTCCCGCTAACAATGTTTGTAAAACTGACAGCCGTGTGGCAGGCACCTGTCAATCGTGCGCAGCCATCACCGTCGGATGACGTTTGTTATCTAGCTCACTGTGCGAATCTGTGGTACAAAAACGTGAATAATAAATAACACAGCTTTATTTCTATTTTGGACGCCTAAAGTCATCGATTACGAGACTTGTAACTAAATAAAACAAAGTATTTTAAGGGGTGTCAGTTTTCATGAGATTAAACAACTTTTACTATCGGATCAACCACGGAAAAGTGAAATTAAAACATCTATTTCATGCATTTTAATAGTTGGGGAGGTATGGCATTGTACGAAACAGCAATTTAAACGTAACATGTCTTTTTCTTTCATACTTACGTCATCTTGGTATTCACAGGGGGAGAATTCTAGCTATTTTTCTTTCACAAAGCCCAACAACCATCGTTTCTTTGGTCTTCCTCTACTTCTGAACTCCACAATAGCTAATGTTTTCAATAATCATTATTTCTACCACCCTTTAAGGGCGAATTTCACCAAAGAAACTGAACACGATCAGCACATAAACTACGTTTAAGGGCTGTCATTGTCATTAATTTCTGTAGAATGTTGACACTGATATTGACATTGACAGCTCTTTGATCGCGTTCAGTTACATTGGTAAAATTCGCTCTAAAATATATAACACTATTATTCTTAGACGTTATAATATTGGAATGGAATGCGGAACGACGAGTAGAGTACCTAACCTACTACAGTATGATCTTAATTCATGTTTGCGTATTCACAGTGCGTTGCCCAAGTGATGACGTGCACGTATGCGTACAATTGTTTATTAGATCTGTTCCCCAATCATTATATCAACGTTTATATTGATCTGTTTAATTCTTAGTGATTGTTACGAAAGTTTTGTGAGGCCTTCTGCAGAGAACTCCGTTGATATATTGATGCATTGGTTAAATGTTGGTCAAATTAAATTGCTTTAAGATGTGAGTCAGATGTTTATGTGAGTCTATGGAATACGTCTTGTTGGCAGATACTACGTAATAGTGGTGTTACAGTTAGAATTCTTGTTTTATGGTACTTAGTAATCGTGAAGCTCTTTGTGAATCCACCGTATCTAATTCTAGATTACGCCTTTGATCCAGTTTCAAGCACTTACAGGTACAATACCTCAAGCCCTTTTCAACTAGTTATGTTTCTCGGTAAGAGGAGCAATGCAATGACTCGAATGAAGTTCGACACGCTCAAAGTGGACGTGACCAACGAGCTATATCAGGTGTAAAAGGTAAAAGTTCATGTTGAATTGTAGATGGGTCAAACTACACCGGTAGCAACGGTAGCGATTTCCCTACATAAAATAAAATAAAAGTTTCGATAAATAAAAGCACCAACAGATTGATGTCCCTATAAATTGAGTACTGAAACAATTACGAATTTACGACACAGCTCGTTGTCGCATCGGTCTGCCCAAATCTTGTTAACGCTCGGAAAATTCGGTTTGTTTCCTTGAAATTTCGGAATGTTTTCAAAACAGACCATGTGGTGACTCGTGCCAGTAAATCGTGTCTCGAAAATACATTAACACATATCATTTGCATGCACAACATTCGAACAAGTCGAACAATTTAGCATGTCCGCGTTCGCTTCCAACAAGGCGCACTGCGCACAAATAATAATTTAGTTGCCAAATTGTATGTCTTATCATTATCATCTCACAACAATACTAATTGTCGAATTAGCCTTAGCTCGTTACTAATTGAGTTCGTCAACGCCTCATTAATGTTGATGCACACTTTATTTACTGAAGCACGGATTATTTAAGCAAGTATTTGTTTTATGCACCCTGAGTTGGTACTGAGACAATAAGAAAAAGCATGTACAATAGAGCTATTTTTAGTTTGGGTGTTTGAAATTGGGAAACGGAATGCTGCGCGGGAACCGCTTGAGAACAACGCGACAGCAGTGCACCAAAGTACAATTGTCAGCTGCATGCATCGCCAATATTGAAAGCGCCCTTATATTGTCAGACAGTAAGCCAATTTTTCGGATGACTGCTTTTTGGTATTGATTGTACTTTTGTGTGCTGTTTCAGTGGAATGTGGGTAGTGACTCACTGCCAATTTGGCCGCGTCCAACGAGACAATTTGGACAAAAGCTATCCGATCTTGTGTATTCGATATCACACATTAGATGAGTCGTTGTTGTATAATTGTCTACAGACATAACTTCGTGTTCCAAATAATTGCACTTCCTGAAATTTTGTTCTGAAATATACAAATTACACTGAAGTCCAAGAAGCAATGGATTGAAATGGAAACTGGGTTTAATACAAAGACTGCAATATTAATAATGTCCTCTATATCTTTGAACTGTTAGCTGCGAGGGCCGCTGGGGGATTCGTTGCCATAAAGGGCAGATTCAGTGAGCACATCATTGAATATTAATGTCTGTAATTTGCGATACAAAACCAGAATCATCTTCGAGACATTAAAACAATGACATGCTAGCTTTTGTTTTAGACAACCTTAACTAACTGCAAGAAGTACCGGTATCCGTCTACGAACAGCGAATTTCTGTCAATTTACAGATGTAGGCAACAAGGAGCGATTGATTGAGCTTATACACTATATAGCAGTAGCAGTATGTTAACAATGCTATAATGGTTCACAATCTACATAGTTCAGTTTAATTACAGTTTAGTTTGATGGTTCAGAATGAGTAAAAATTAAACAGGCCGGGCGCCTTTTTATATTGTTTAGTTTATCCTACTTTCTTGTCACAAAAACACTTTTCTCTCTAATCTAAATCTTAATTTGTTTAACTATTAATTATGGACTTTGGTGTATAATAAACCATATTCTATCTATCTTTAATACAGTAATCATCAGTTCAAAGCGGACATGTGATGCGGCATACGACGTAATTATGTCTCCGTCTATATCCGTGAGGGCACGCTGCCAAAGCCCGGGGCAGTTGCTTTTTGTCCGTCACCTGAACTATTGAAGCATGCGTACACTATGGTGACGAATCATGGAAACGCGTCAGGAATGACAATGCGAATGTCTCCCCAGTTTGAGTCAGATTTCAAGTAGCTATATGTTAGGTGGCTGAGTAATCTGTCTGTTGGGATCTTGTATAGAGCAGACGGGTTATATGTTTAGAAATTTAGATGTATATAAGTTTATATATAATAAGTATACTTATCTATCGCATTAAGGCAACCTGTAAAGATAGATTTAAGAGGTTGTATAATAATAATAAGTAAATAAAATGTTATGGGAAGGAGACCCCGATACGTGAATGTATAGATATATATATCTACGTGAACATCGATCGGATTAAAGGTGTCCTCCGAAAGGTCACTGGCGTGGCGCTAGCGTAGGGTATCTAGTAAAAATATTCATGATTGAAGAATTAAAAATGTCGGTAGGTATATTCATAACATGATAATTATTTTACGATCATGTCAATCATACACGCGATGATACTTGATTTTATTCTACCTACTCTTTGGAGGAATGTGTTCGAATGAAGTTTATCAGCTATATTAGTTTTATCTCTTAAAATAAACAAAAACGAACAAAAATATCGCTGCAAACGATATGGATAATGTCCATAAAACGAACACTCTGTATAATCCCAAAATCCCATCGGCGCAACAAATAAATCTGTTTAATCCCATTCGACAAATACGCCCTGTTGGTAGATATAAAAAAGCAGAAAATCCTTTATATTTTTATAACGACCTTGTCTAAAAAAAGTTTTTTTGGTTTGGCTGACAAAACTGAAGACGAGGGTTTGATGCTCAGGTCAAGTGTTTTGGAAAATGTTGTTGGTTTTCTGGGTTACCTTATTATTCGTTGTAGTACCACCTACTGAGTATGTAATTATTGAACAAATAAGAACAAATGTCTCTAATTGCAAAAAATACATACTTAAAAAATTAATATTGCAGTAACTATAAAAAATACGAAGTCAGTGAACTGTTGGCAATATCCACAAAATAAAACATTGCAGGGAAAGTTTCATGCTGTTGATCGAGTATCGTCCCGAATACTTTATAGCTGAATTTCTCCGAATGCTACTGAATATAAAGACAATAGAACATTCTCGTATGATCCGAAAGAGACTCGTGCATACATATATTTTTGTATTTTTTGTAAACAAGATAATTATGCTTTGAATGAAAATTCAATGACCTTTTTTGATATAAACTCCGAGCTTTGACCGCTTCGAACTATGTTTACCCTTTTGCTTGCAGAGTTTTCTTACTTGCTCTTTAAACTGAAACATATTCAGAAGACAAATCTGGTAAATGATAAGATATTATTATAAATTCTGAAAATTTTGTTTAAATATTGCATTATATTAGATTGATATCTCTATTGCTACGTTTTTCATTATATTCCGAAGTGGAAAGCTTTATTAATTCTGGGTTTTCCTTATTGGTACGCATTCATAAATTATGTGTCAAAAGATGAAAAGGTGCACGGATGTAACATTTTGTTAACAAGAACACATGTGAGATAAAAAAACCGGCCAAGTGCGAGTCGGACTCGCGCACGAAGGGTCCGTACCATTACCTATAAAAACGGCAAAAAAATCACGTTTGTTGTATGGGATCCCCATAAATATTTATTTTATTCTGTTTTTTAGTTGATCTAGATTTGTTGTTATAGCGGCAACAGAAATACTTCATCTGTGAAAATTTCAACTGTCTAACTGTCACCGTTCATGAGATACAGCATGGTGGTGACAGGCGGACGGACGGACCGCGGAGTCTTAGTAATAGGGTTCTGTTTTACCCTTTGGGTACGGAACCCTAAAAATAAGTATAGGATAATTCCAACTCGACGTAAAACCTTCTAAATAAAAACGCCGCGAATTTTTTTCTTGAATAATCTCGAGGTTATTCGAAGAGCAGAAGTTTAATTTACGAAACGAAAATCTCCTGCAAATGTGGCAATCAGGTGCTGGCGAAAAAATTATACTGCGAATAATCCACTCTCACTGTAACTTATGCCATTTTGTACTGGAAATATGAGGTTTTATTTTGGAGCTCGTGGGGCGACTGTATTCGGTAGTTTATATTTAAATTTTAATTTATTTAGTCGTTTAATTGCAAAGTAAGTAAATTAACATTTATCGGGAATCAGTAACGATAATTTGTATGCATAAAAATTATATGCTGGAATTATTTGCCAAATTGCTCGTATGATTACGATGTGCGGGTGAATTTTAGGGTTCTGAATTATAATAATAATGTTTTATTGACATAAAAAAGGTGTTACATTTTAATTTGAAGCCCTGTGGTACCTGTGTGCAGACACTGGCTGCTGTACAGCCAGTGTCTTCACCCGTTTTTTGAACATTAACAATTTATGCAATAAATTTAAAACAATATAAAATTAAAGGGATTTAGTGCATGCATGCTCTTGAGTGGTTTATGTATGTGTGCGTGTGTGTATGAGTGTATTCGTGATACGTAGAAGATTTCCGCAAATCTTATTAAAAATAATTATTTCTTTATGTTTTAGTAGGTATTTATTAGGTATCGCAACGGGCATGTAATCTGGGATTACTATACCTTACTATCACAAAACCGTGTTCATCAGTTGTTTAGCCTAAACACCTTTTAAACACGACATTTCTGTGTAAAATTTGACATAAAACTGACAGTTGACATGGTTGAACAATTGTCTAAGTTTTTGTGGTAAAGCCCTCAATAGTAGTGAACATGTCAGAGTTTTATTCCCTACAAGCACATTTGCATTGCCGCAGAAACTGACTAATTGACAGCTAAGCAATCAGCTACTTATGGATTAAATTAATCCATTCCTACGCTTAAAATATATTTGTACCAATTGCTTGGGTACTTTGACCTCAACATAGTTGTTCTGAACTCGAGTGTTATTACGTTTCT
This sequence comes from Lithophane leautieri, assembly GCA_949152455.1. Classification (NCBI taxonomy): domain Eukaryota; kingdom Metazoa; phylum Arthropoda; class Insecta; order Lepidoptera; family Noctuidae; genus Lithophane; species Lithophane leautieri. The sequence goes on along the minus strand of OX424463.1, from coordinate 11,304,617 downwards.
CAGCCTAATTTGAATAAATGACTTTTGATTTTGATTTAAGATGCACAATGCTTGCCTGCTTGTAAACGAACCCTGTTTACAGTAGATTTTGATTTATTGTGATAAAAAGTGAACACTGAACACTGAAACCTATTAATCAAAAGATAGTAACACAATTAACTTGCATTGTTGAAACATTGTATCAGTGAAATGATTAAGTGCCTCGTTGTGTACATTCTAGAGGACAAGTTTATCTTTACTCTTTGTGTATTCTGCAGCTTAGAATAAGCTATGGTAGAAAGAGAATATTTAGCGTTGCAATTTTTGTGCAAGGAATAATTATGCATTTTTGAACAGCCTCAAATTATGACCGGAATTTATGGAGTTGGCCAGAATTCCTGGCATGACATAATGATGACAAAAAATATTGTAGATATTATGTAATTATCTCGTAGATGCGTAGCGGTCTATACGGCGTAGCAGTTACATGCCTGCTACGCGGCGTAGGCTATTACTACGCGTAGCCTAACTCTTTGTCCCTTGACTTAGCAAAAAAATATTAAAATCTGTCTGAACATAAAGCAAGCACCGAGTTTCACTATCTAAGGTGAAACTTGCCAATTAACTTTGGTGGTGTTAGCATACTAAATAGCTCGCAGTCTTAAAACGTTTCAGACACATGATTCGGACATTTTCACGGTTTCACGAAAGACTTTTCAGTTACTTCGTCAATCCCACGTCATAGTTCTACCCTTACACTATTTGCTCGGGATTTGGCTTAGTTATTGCGACTAACTTTGAGAAAACGCTAGAGCTAAAAGAAGGTTCATTTATTTATAAAAGCGTACATCATTGGAAATCCAAAGAGATTTTAGAGACTCATTTTCGGCACTGTTTCTCGGCAATTTTTGAAGAACATAACGGTACCTATTCAAAGGTGAGCTATTTAAAGGTACATTGTTATTTTATAGGATATCTACCAATCTTAAGTATTATAACCAATCATCATCTCCATTTCACCTCCTAAAATGTAACTTTCCTTACAAAAGCTTCCAGTCGGTCTATTCAGTAAAGATCTCACCGTGAAGACTTAGGTAAAGTGCGCTGTCATTCCACCTGATACTAGGGATTGACGCTATTGACAGCTCAGTTCACCTTAGGTTTAAAGTTTAGACATTGAAATTCCCGCAGGATCTACTTTTCTTCTAAAAATAATCTATTTTAACAAAACTTCTTCCTAAATCTATTCAATTCGATTCTCTGGGGTGGTTTTCAATTCTCTTTATTTTCAGTAGAAATAAATGGTTTTCTTATGTTTTAAGAGTTGGTTTTGCTTTGTTTGAATTTAGATTGAGTTATTATGTTATTTATCGAACCCGTGTTACATCAAGCACTTAATCAGGACTGAACTCGGATAATAGATAATAAAAATGGCACAAACAGGCGCGATACCGCGGGCGCGACAAGGGTTGCGCTGCCTGTCGCGTAGCGATATAGCGCCAGTTTATACTCGGCTTTACAATCAATTAAATTAACCACTCAACAGTGAGCAACTCAGTGAGCAACTCAGTGGTTAAGGCCTAGCCTCTCATGCACGAGATGGTGGGTTTAAATCCGGGCATCAATGTGACTTTTTCAATTCATTCTGAGTTTATCTTGGACATTATTACTGACGTCGGTGTAGGAAAACATCGATAGGAAACCTAAATTGCTATTCTATAACCATCTCACTGTGAAAACTTAGGTGAAGTGAACTGTCACTGCCTTAGCATCAGTAGGTATCGATGACAATGACAGTTCACTCCACGCTCACTTCACCTAAGTTTTCACGGTGAGATGGTTACAGAATAGCAATACTGGAGTTCTACTTAGTTACCTTCTATAAGTCTGAAACCGCCAACCCCTCCAATCTACCCACTATTAAAAACAAATCGTTCATGTTCAATACATTCATATTTGTATTCTCAGCCTCAAAGTCGTAAGTTCACTGGCACCTAGGCAACAGCGAACTTACTTTGAGGCTGAGAAATATTTTCCAAATCCTTTGAGATTATGTGAAGTAATGCATGTAATAATTTCGACCTTTGTTAGATTTTTGATATAATATTATTATTATTATAACTAAGATCGTGGTCTAAGTAGCAAAGTTTTATGCTTGGTTCCTATAGAAAACGAATCGTTTTCCTTACCAATGGTAACTTAGTTTATATTGCCAAACTGGGCATATAAATAGATTCGTAAGCTAATTTTACCGGTGATAGCTATATCCATGAGGGAGGGTCTATTATGCAAAGCTATGAGGTCTTTGCTACATTATTGGTAGAGATACGAGAGTTATAATTTTAACCAATAACGGTCCGTAAATTATAGGAATCGGTCTTAAGCCATACTAATAACGAACTGTCTGATACTTACATTTTGGTAGGTATTTTCAAAGTGAATAAATCGGACTTATAACTCAAAGTTTAAATATATTCAATATCATTAAAACCCATACTTACTACAACATTGTTTCAACAGTTGATTTAATTAAACACTAAAACCCCTATTTCATTTCATATAGTTCTATTATCAAAAGCGCTGCAAATTCACTGAAAATTATGTAGATGATCTTACAGCAAATAGGTATCTACCTAGGTCCTTTACCCTAAGATATTAGCCTTAAATATTTGCACAAGCATGTGTATTGCCCTAAGCGCAAACTACGTTGAACCGTGTCGGAGTCAGAATGTTATAGCAAACACTAAAGATAATGAAAACAAATGAACAGAAGCCGAGAATAACAATCCTTGCTCCTACCCAGAATTTGGGCACCCCTTGTTTATGGAAAACCGATAAAATATTGATCCTGTATAAAGGAACTTTTCGAACCGTTAACTAATTCTAAACATAAACTACCTACTTAACCGAGAAATAATAAAAAACAGGAAAAAGAAATAAAATTATACACGGCCCATTTATACGTAGTCTCTTAACATTTAAGATCATGGCTACTTATTCTTCCAATGTAAAACTTTTTCAAATAAACATTTAGCGGATGAAACTGGTGTAGTGTGCTCAACATACTCCGGGGGCCCAACTAATTGCCAATTAGGCGCACCCAAAGTTGCTGATAAAAGTCGGACTTTGATAAAGAAAAACGATGTATTTATCTCACGCCCTGTTTTATAATAAGCTAGCTTTATTTATAAACAACTCAAAGTTAATTGAATATTTAGCTTGCGGGCTCCATTTTGTAACTAACTTTTTTTTCTTCTTAGAATCTTTGTTGAAACACATTTTTTGTTTATTAATTATAGTTTATTCTAATACCGTTTTTAATTTCAGATGTCCGACATAATTAAATGTTATACCATTGTAAGTAGGTTGTTAGAAATAGTAGATTGTTATACAAGGGTCGATTATTATGAACTTAGTGAGTTAGTTGTATTGCAGATTCTAATGGTTATATTAATTCTGTAAATCCATATTTGTTACGGTCGCTAATCATACTTTAATCAACATACAACCTGATACTGACCCGCAAATTGCAAAAAACATAAGATTTGAATTTACCTACCATGAAGGCTACCCTGTAAAAATTTTCGTAGCCTACCTAACCTTTAAAATTCATCCCGCCCTAGAGAGGGTAGCAATTACTATGAGTATTTCCCGCCCAAAGATGGGGAGCAGCGTCTTCCACCCGCTACTCGCATCAAACAAACACTAGTTTCCGAGTATGATAAATGAAAAATATTTTCCTACACAATTTTCTCATACGTGCGAAAATTGGTTAAAGCGGCATCTAGTGGCGGAGCTCACACTTACCTAGTTTCCGAGCCCACTACGGTCCAACCCCGGCGGCGTCGCACGGCGCGCATTTCAGCCGTGACGACGCGGTCGCGGGTTCGCCGGTGGCGCGCGTTCATCGATATTCGCGCGGTGGCGTTCTCGTCTGTCTCTGCGATTGGCAACATAGTCCCTTGGTTCATTTTGAGGGCAAGAGGTGTTGGCACTGAAGTCTAGATGTCGCTGTTTTAAATCGCGTCACATTTTGTCACTTTGCAAGAAACTGGTTGGAAAAAAGTATTTTGTAGTAACTTATTCAGTAGCATAATAACGTATTTTGGCATATAAAGACATAACAACTATGAATAAAGATAGCCTTATTGAAATAAAGTTAATACAATATATTGGTAAGAGTTGGAAATTGAAGTTAAACGAATACCCTGAAAACCATTGTCCAAAACAAAACTTAACGTAATTTTTGTAATTTCAATTTACTTAATTTATTTTAAAACAGATTTATTTTCAAAAAGAAAATATGGTAAAATTAATTAAGCAAGTTTTAGTTAACGTATCCTTTGTACAATTTCTTACCAAATAGTGTTAAGATTTTCGTAGAAAACAGAAATTAATTGCTTTGTTAGTTTTACTTACAGCTGAAAATATTGCATTCTTATAAATTGCTTAATTATTAGGATAATAGGTATCTCGTCCGCACCTAATAATAGGTAGGTACTCTCTAAGATACACAAACAACATTAATATTCATACGTTTCTTATGTTTATTTTAATATTAAAATATACACAGCCTTTGATTACAGGAAATTCGAAACGAGAAATAGGTCCCAAAACATATTAGTTTGTTCCCTAGAGAGGTCGTTTCATTTCGGAACGAGACGTAAACCTGACTTTGTAAACAAACAATTGTTACAGTATGGTTGTATTTTACAATGAATAAATACAATGAGATAGTGTTTTTGGATAAATAGTACCTACAGTTAGCAGAAAAAGTAAGTAGGTAAGTGTTAGAAAAAAGTAGACTTTTGTAAAAAAAAAGTGTTAAATATTATTATTGTTTTTTGAGCTATGGTACTCGTAAGTATAGATAAAGTTAAGCTGTTTGTTGTATCATCAATATTAATCGTAGATACTAAATTAGTTATCAGTCAACAATACTAGCTTCTTCGTCACCCATCTTATACAGATCATAATTTTGTACGTAGGTAAATAAATTATGGGTTCTATAAAACCTACCTATAGTAAGTACCTACATATCTAAATAAAGTCAGGGAAATGAATTGCTTACTACCAACTTAAATGTCCGTTGAATTCAAATCACAACTCTTATTCTTTGACAGTTGACGTAGTCGTTGGAAATTGACGTAGGGTGTCAATTTGCTTATCAATTTAATATTCTGACTGTATTTGCTGTTGTAAACTAGAAGATAAAGGCTTAGTGTAGCGTTATTGAGAACGTGTTCCTAGCTTGAGGATGAAGATTTACTTATATTAACAGACTGTAAATGGCTTTAGCAAAGGATCGTCCAAGACTTCTAGCTCTAAATAGGTAGGTGTTATAATAACAGTTTGGGCCTTACCACAAAAACTTAGACACTTGTTCAACGCGTGTTTGATGTCAGTTTTCTGTCAAACTCCATACAGAAATGTCATGTTTAAAAGGTGTTTAAGTTTAAGCTAAACAACTGATAAACACGGTTTTGTGGTTATGTATATATTTAAGCTTTATGTAATTATTGAAGTATATGTTAAATCATATTTTTCTTAAGAAATAAGCAGTACCTTTGTATTCATATTATAATTATGTAGGTATACGTATTTTACTGTATGTACATAAATAATAAAATAAGTAAATAAATAACATCCTTTTGTTAAAGTCTCCTGTTATTTTTTTTTTTTAATACTGTCGCCAGGATAGTCCTAGTACAGGCATCTAACATGGTAATACCTTCATTATTTATCTATGATTCAGATTTGTATTTTACTAATTGGATTCTCAATAAATATTTATTTATTTATAGATAACAGGTACACAAGGGAGAGAATCCTGAGATAAAACTACCACAACCGTTTATTGCAAATATTGGGGTTTGTCTTAGTTACGATGAACAACCCTGAAGTAAATCACCACGCTTGGCAAACGTCTTTATATCGTGTTGTTATTATTGGCACACTTGCGTACATTCCTACCACGTGGTAGGTAAGTACCATGTAGAACACAAGTCAAAACATAAACCATCACGCCTGTACCTACTCCCAGACAGGTTAAGTACATAAGTTCAGGGTTCGAAACTCATGTTGGGAAAATTATTTTTGGACTTTTATTGATAACATTATATCATCTCTGTATTCGCTGAAGGTTTAGGCAGAGGTGTACCTATGTATGGTAGCACCCACATTGCGCCAGTTATGTTTATGTCCCATGCTATAGGCGGCGAGCCTGTTGCCATAAACCGGGCACAAAACCAGACTCCGGATTGCTACTGACTCGCGTCATGGGCCGCTACTCGTATCGGATCCGCGTAGCAGAACATGACGCGAGACAGTTCAATTGAACTACTACGGTTTCGCTACTATGATTTCGCGGCGGAGGTGTGCTACCGGCGTTATTATTAAAGAAATAGCCTATCCCATCCCATCGTGCTATTATAACGTTCAGAGTTTGACTGTTCGTAAATAAGAACTTCTTAGATAAAGTTCATAATAAAATATAGCCATTGATATCTCTGAAAAGTCGTTGACCGAAGTTCAAATTAGTTAACGAGTGAAAAAAGTGTAAATTGGCAGCGATGACGAAAATAAATTTAGTTAATGGCAGCTGTATGAGATAAAAATGTTATTTTGATACTTAGTGCTCTAAAAACATCATTAATTTTCCTAAAATTTTCATTGTCACGTTACGCATTTTTATATTTCAGTCTTTACAAAACGACTGCCATTTTGATATTTAAGTGCTAAAAGCATGATTACTACAACATAGTTTATAATGAATCTTCGTACATAGAATTTGGTAATTTACCTAACTTCATCTAAATACGTTCAACCATTACGACGTTTTGTTTGTCAAATAGATTGTGGCACCAAATCCTTTGTGTGCTATAGTACTAACTAGCATTACGTTTGTTTGAGTCTCAGAGTCATTCAGTCAGTTCATTGTTCGTAAACAAATCCTGCGGGTTGTTTGTCACTTAGCTCCTGTTTCATGACCCTTGTATAAGAACGAGCAGCTCAAGTCTTTAGGGGTATGAGGAACAGAGAGTAAAGTTCACTCATCCACCATAGAAAAGGGAGGATCCTCCGACCAGACGGGTGTTGCGTCTGGCGGGCAACTGCCCAACGATTGACGTCGGGTTCTTGCATATATGTCCAGTCCACGGTAAACTTTAATTGCGCGATGCAGGATTTATGTGACGTCAGGATTTTTGTGTGACGTCATGTCTTTGATGCGTAGTTCACATGTGGCGATGTTGATACCGCCACAAGTCCAATAAAAGCTTGTAAAAATGCAAAAATAATGACTTTTTTACTTTTATTTTATATTCTATTTTCTCTCAGATAATCTAATCAGAACTTATTCGGAGGTGGTAGAATAGGCCCTAAGTCCTAAGTGTATTTCTTACGACCTAAATAATATATTAATGCTATTTGAAACTCAAAGGTCAAATCTATGTCGTAATTTACAGTAGATAAGGTTCTCTTTCATGAAAAGTAGGTATAATTTATAATTTTTATTACTTAGGGTTACCCTGACTTTTTGTAAATAGGTTTCAATGGAAACACGAATCACTGTAGCAGAATTTTTATTTCTGTAATACAATATTCATTGGAAAATAATTTCGAATTTATGAAATTGGAGGTAGAGTCCGCGCCACCCATTTTTTTTCTTTTCCTTTTTTGAGGGTAATCATCAAATGACTTCTCCCGCTCTTTACGTGTCAGTCTTTTACTGACTAAAACCCACCCGTGTTCCTTCAGTTGCCAGTTGTCAATGGTCCCGGTATCCCTTTCGGACTTTCCTGCAATCCGCGCCACCCCTAAAGTGCTTTTGACGCGGTGCTAGTATATCTATAATTATCATTGCATCAAATTGCATTTTAAAAAATGTAGTTTCACCGTTTTTCGCCGGACTTCAGTGGTGGCGCGGACTCTAGGTGACCGTTGACAGAAAATATACGATACCAACGATACGATATCACCTTGAGAACCTCCTCCTTTTTTCGTCGGTTAAAAAGAAAACAAAAACATTATTCATAAACTATTTTCAGTGTTGAATATAAAGACTTACCTACTTTTGTTTGTCACCAAGGTTGAGATTACAATGAGATGTAAATATCTATACATTGGTCAAAGAGGTAAGAAAATCGTCTTTAACCATAACCGAGTAGCTACGAGTATGTATCTAATGTAAGTTGTACTACTATACTTTGTTCATGATTGATTGGCGTGACACCTGCCAATACAATATACTGCATTTTGAGAAGCTATTCTGCTCATCATGCCGAAAATCCTCGTCAGATCTTCACCACACTCTTACATTAGCATAATTAGGAAAAACTAAAATTTTATCAGCCTAGGGTAATTTAGATACAGTCATTTGTATACTTTTTTTTGCAACGTTAAAGTGAGGTTTGACTACAATATTATTTAGTTCTTTAAAATGAACAATAGTGGAAAACTCAGTTTTGGAGTAAATGCCATTGCTTTAAAATAAGCAATAAACTTTGCCATAATATTTTTTTTAATGTTACCTACCAATTATCATCTTTCGCCCTTGCCCCATGTAACTCGGGGTCAGCGCAACTCGTTTTCTTCTTCCACTCTCCCCTGTCAACCGTCACGCTATCATTCACTCCCTTCTCTTTCATATCGTTCCTCAATCCATCTATCTTTTCTTTGGCTTTCCTCTCCCTCTCCATCCATCATCATCATCTAAGGCTTTACAGCGACTGGTGGGCCTTAGTCTGGTTAAGTATATTTCTCCAACGTGATCTATTTGCGGCTTTTTCTCTCCAATTTCTCTCCATACAAAATGTATACTCGTCACTCTTTTAGTACGTACCATGCGTTTCCTTCCTCCTCATCACATGCCCATATCAAGCTAAACGATTTCCTTTCAACTTTTCTGTCACTGTCATTTTTTATGTTACCCAAGCGGGGTGATTAGGATATATTTTTAAGATATGTTTTCAGAAAGGTAGGTAATGATTGAATGGTGTTTAGCATCTTTCAAGTGCCTGGTTTTCATCAACGTCCAGCTAGACTTTGTACAAATATTATCTCTGGAAAGTGGGACTACTTTATCAATAAATGGGTTAAGCATTTACACGTTATTCTTGAATGACTATAACGAATTCCATTTCATACATTTTGTATAAAAACAACTGGAATTTTGGCAGCGGTATTCAGAAATATGACCTAGAAAGCTTATTTAAATTGTTTGTGGATACAAATAATTCAAACGAAAGAAATAGTGATTAAAATTAACAGATGCTAAGGGTAGGTATACATTTAGCTCCTTGCAGAGCAAAGACTTCATTACAGAGAAATAATGACCATAGTTTGCTCAATGCATGCAGTGATGCAGGTAAGTTCAGACAGTCTTGGAGTCTATAATTACCCTAACTAAGTACCAACCTATCTATGTTTTCAAACTAAACTATAAGCTTATCGTAACTTTTATCAAGGAGATCAGTTGTTTATCATACTTCTAAAAGTCATCAAACTACAGTCTATCCGTTTGTCACAGCCAATTTGCTCCGAATCCAATGGGCCGATAAAGTTGAATTTTGGTACACATTATGTATTTCTGTGACCCAAAGCCGGACGTGTAACGAAAATAAATGAATTTTGAATATTTTGCGAGGATCCCCTTAAAGATATTTAAGAAAATAGATGAAAATTTACCGTTCCTCCCCTTATATCCGAAAGTACCGAGACTAAAATTTTGAAAAAATAATCAGGAAATAGTTGTATACTTATAGATTACAGGAAAACCTACACCTAAGAAGTCTTAAAAAAACATGGTAACATCCCAACTACGGAACCCTTCATTGTGCGTGGTTCGACACGCACTTGGCCGGTTTTTTAATCATGGCAAACAAAGCCGATGTCGATCATTCAGCCAATGTCTAAAGTGAGTTGGAAAAGCAAGTGTATATTGAAACAAAAGTCGTTAGTATTGCATGTTTTATTAAAATTAACAGTCTTACATCTGACAGTGCTAAGGGTAACAATGATTATTATAATTGTGTTTTAATTCTGATTCCTAGCACTGTTTAGGCAGACTATCAATAGTTACGTCACAAGAGAAACCAGTTCTGCCTAACAGTAAGTAAATAATGATTAATTTATCGATCATTATCGTAATTGGGACAAACATTGTATTGGACATTGTAACAGTACGTACTTACGTCACACTAACCCTAGCAACAAATAGACATAATAATAATATGAACAAATCTTTTAAAGGAAGAATAGTTGTTTGCGCTAACTAAAAGGGTTTTAAACATAACAATGGTCAATTTGTTTCTTGATTTGGGTGTTATATTTGGTGGTTTTCCTACAAACAACTTACGTCTATCTACTTATTACCTACTGAGCGTATTAAAAGTCTATTGTTTCCTTACATTATGTGGTAGGACTAAGCTCCAATAAATTATCTGTTGTACACTGCTGATATATGGAGAGTTGGGCTATGGCTGGGCTATAAATCCTGATTACACCAACGAACGCAATATCATTATTTGCTATACAGTAAATTGCTTGCCAAACTTAACTGAGAATTTCGGCAGTAATTTAAATTACTATACGTTAGTGGTAATTGTATGGGCACCTACTCAGCTTTAGATTTTTGGTATAACGCCAAATTGCCAACCCCTTCGGTGGAAAAGGGGTGATGTTACATGTAAATGTAGGTTTCTAATGTGAATAAACCTAACTAATGAAATATGACCAGCATTTTTTTTAAGAAATTACATATATTTTTTGTGATTTAATAGAAGACCCCCCCCTCTTCTAAAGTGGGTGTTATTCAAGCAAAAACGTAAGGGATTTTATCACAAAGATATGCCAAGGTCAAAGCAAGATCCCTTTGTCTGATAATAATAACGAACTGCTGTCACCGGACTGTTTTGGGTTGTAAGCATGACAATTCCCCCCAATAACGATTGGGGAAAGGGGACCCATGTCCAGTAGAGATTTACGGGTAATATTTCAGAATTGATACAAAATTGAATTTATGGTCACTTTTTCTCTTTAACTTTTTCAATCAGTAGATTTCGGTTAATAAATTGGCAAGCATTCCGACCATTGTTTTGCTCTGCGAAAAATCGAGGCAATATTCGTACGCCTTTGTGTTCGGAGAAACATAAATGAATACATGACTTTTTATTGCCTTTTAAAAGGCAAACTTAGTCATCCAAGTTGACATTGTTTTTGAAATACCTACTTTTAACCGATTTTGGAACACTGCATCACATTTATGTAAGGTAATGTAAAAACACACGTTTGCGAAAACGTTTTTCTACTTACGTATTTAGAGTAAATAACGGCTTGCTACATAACTTTTTACAGAACGATAAGACATTATTGTATTATTAATTTGTCAGGGCCTACTTTACAACAAAAAGTGTATTAAGAAACTATTATTTATTGCTAAAGTTTATTCAAAAAAGCGTTTGACAAACGTTCTGAAGAAAAAACAGATAAAACAGAATTGTGCTATAAAAGTTGACATTCTTTGTTACGGGCTACTATCACCTTTCTTTGTTACGGGCCCAAGGCCATGTGGAGTTACGTAAAGCATAGTCTTTAAGCCCTTGTTCTGGAATAAAGAGGACGGTCAATAAAGATGGCCATCATAAGGCAAAAAGTTTATCAATAATGACCTGTTTCATTCATGTCAATATTTGTGTCCCTATTTCATTAATTGAAGGTATATTCTGAATTAATGACACTAAGAAATCTATTGCTGAGTAATTTTAGAACGTATTTAAAGACTTTATTAGTCAATTATAATTTAAAATGGTTCAAAGTATTTCTATCGCAAAGACTATTTTCATTGAAAAACACTCTTGAATTACCGAAATAATGAATTTCCCACGCGTGAGTTGCCAAAAGTTGTATTGCTACGTTACCATAAGCATATCACAAAATACTTTTCAATCACAGCGCAGCATTAGCATTACACAGAGAACACGATCACAGTTTCACGTCACATGTGTTCACAAAGTGCACCCACTTCACGAGGTCACAACCACGAAATGCGCAAATTCAGATGTTTGGAACACATCTGTAATAAGATAAAGTCCCGCGCATACTTTCTCGTTATGTTTTAATTTCGATCGACGTTTATATTGGTCGAGGCGAGGCTTGGACTGCGCGTGCGTCTGGCGCGTAAACCGTCACATCTTACATCAAGGCGCCACTTTACTCCACAACCAGCACATTGTCGCGATGCCGGTAACATATACCTGCCTTACTAAAAACATTTTCCCAAAAATATGGACCATAATTACTCACTGTCGTTGATACATATGACTCACGAAGTAAACGACGAAAATTCCGTGAAAATGTTTTTCTATTTTCTAAAATTAATCTCTATTCTTCATTGAGTGATCGGTGTAATTTATTTACAGAAAATCCTATGTCATATTTTTCTAAAATTCCTATATTGTTAGTAAGAAGCTGCGATTTACGCACGAGAGTAGCAGAAACAACTTTGTTCGGTCAAACCTACGACGTATTACAGGTTCGAGCGAACTAAGTTGTTTCAGTTTGCAATGTAAGCAATAGTACAAACTTTATAGTATAACTACAGGAGTTTCATCAAAGTGTCATCGTAGACTGTTTGATAGTTTAAGTTTAATTTGGCATCTCCAATATCAAATAGTCAAAATGTTTCCAATTGGCATATTCAAATGAGAAAATGATTCAGATTCACAAGTTTTGTTCGTATCAAACTCTATTATTTGAATTCAGTTTGAAATGTTTTTATTGTGTCGGTTAGCGATCGTCTTTGAAATTGTCAAAGTTGTATAAAGCCTTTAAGAAAGTTTGCACGACTTACGTTGGAAGTTACAACTCTGAAAGAAGCTGCAGAAATTCGGTGAACAAAGAACGGAGCCACTTTAAATCGACATTGGCATTCGACTTGTTAATGCGCGATTGTTCGTTATCTAACCCACTAAATATTGAAGCATTTCTTTGAAATTCCAGTAAAGATTATTGTGCAAGCCTTTTTATGATATTTAACCTTTTTACCTTTTGTCTATGTTTTTTCTTTATTATTTTTGATTGATATATTATACTTTTTGTTTCTTACCAAGAACCAGCGCCTTTGATTTCCAACATTAATAATTATAATTGTCCGTTACTTTATTAATGCAAGATATAATAATATCTAATATCGTCTTCGTGTCGGTGTTTACGCGCGACCGGGGACGAGAATAGCTCGTGGCAGAGTTTCAAATATGTCGCCGTGTCCTAAACCGCATCTTTGAAGATTCACGCACTGTCACACTTAATATGCGTACTTACCTGTAATTTATGTATCACTTATTGCGCATTGATTGCTCATAATAACGGATATGATATTGTGCAAATGCTATGTACTTAAATAATTATGACTATTAATTCCACCGTGGCAAAACAGGCTATCCATCCAGCCTATCATGCTAAATTATAATTAAAATATTGACATCAACTATTTTGAAATCTCATTATAATCTTAGACGTGTACACTTAATTCTATCACGCCTTTGCAGATACTCGTGGATAAGGGAAGCAATTTACTTTGTGTACATTTTACTTGCCAAGAATTTGCACTTTTTTCTTAAAGCGCTTTTCACGAACTTCGTCAGTTTTAACAAGTGAAGACAGCGTCGGGCGCCTGACAAATGACTTACAAATTCTGATAACTATTTTACCTTATAATACAGGACCAGTAGCTAAGGACTTGTTGTACTAAAAATTATCGAATCTAATTTATTTATTTAGGCTAGCCAGCAATTATTGTCTACACAATACATTTAAAATATTCCTTAATAGTACGTGTGTAGTGCAACAATTACTTACAGGCTAGCACAATTGGGACTATCAAAGTAACGCGATTGAGCGATTCCAATTTCCTAACTACTCACTAGTAACAATATTCACGACAGGGATTACAGGATCTGCCAGGGTTGCGGGAAAGTCCGAAAGGGATACCGGGACCTTGGCAACAGGCAAATGAAGGAACACGGGTGGGTTTTAGTCAGTAAAAGTCTGACACGCCCTTCCGCTCCGCCCAGAGCGGGAGAAGTCATTGGATGATTTCCCACCCTCAAAAAAAAAAAAAAAAAAAGGGATTACAGGATAGCTAAAACAAAAGCATTGGTAAATGGTGCTTTCAATTCGTAATATTGCTCTCGTCATAATGTTGTATGCAGAGCTACCGCCGTATTGCAGATAGACGAATTAAAAGTGAGTTTAATGCTCAAATCGTGATGTAATTTAAATTAAATGATGACTACGGCGGGTATAAGCGCTATTAACCAAGAGACAATGCACCCTCAGTTGATTGATGGCACTTTCCTGCTCAACTACTCTATATAAATGAGTTTGCTTTCTGAGATATTACTATTTTTCCAACGGAATTAATAATTTTACGAGAGCAAACTGTCAATAAGTTTCACAGACCCTTTAAGCAGTCAAGTTAGAGTTTCTAGACTTTGCATTGTTTGTGAGATGACAGGCCATCTATTGACGTTAGACAAAAGCAACAATTTACGATCTCCAAAGTTAATTCTCTCGACGTTAAATTACCTACACTTAATTGCTTGGGGTAACTTTTTGGTGGAATAAAATTAATGAAAATAAGTAAACACATTAAAGTGAGTGGGGAAACTCGGGGGGTCGGAATACGGTAAGACAATTGAATATATTGTAGTACTAACAAGCCAGGCGTAAACTCGTAAAGCGGGCCTGGAGTGGGTGGCTCAGGTAAGTGAATTAAAATGTGGGTAGGTACTTAGGTGAGTAGCCCACTGAGCTAACACACACGGTTCATATCCCAAATTAATTTAATGAATATTTAGGAAAATCATCATCAAACCCTACTCGGTGCTTATCGTTATTATTTTTAATAAGAAAAGCTAGCTTTTCACGGATTTATTACAGATTTTATCACACACGAAATCTAATTCCGAAAAATAATTTGAATGATTACCAATCTATCTATACTAACAGCATTATGTTTTATTCATCTTATACGCCATGCGGTATAAATTTCAGTGGGCAGAGGTCACGTATCTTTTCCTAAGTAAAACTCTATCTTAAAGGCGAAGTAGATAATGAAAGGCTTTACATAATTCTTACAAAAGGAATATATTTTAGGAACGTGCAGGGAAAGTAAAGAGGTACCCTCTTAGTTATTACAGCGTCAGCTACCCTCTTAGTTATTACAGCGTCATATTTAAGTACACTATCCAAGAGGAAAAAGAATCACAAAGATCAGGAAGGTAATTTCATATAGGTAAGTAGACATATCTTTTTTTTTTTTTTTTTTTGTGGGTTGGAAATCATCCAATGACTTCTCCCGCTCTGGGCGGAGCGGAAGGGCGTGTCAGACTTTTACTGACTAAAACCCACCCGTGTTCCTTCATTTGCCTGTTGCCAAGGTCCCGGTATCCCTTTCGGACTTTCCCGCAACCCTGGCAGGCATCGGTCCTAGCGGACCCCGTCATTTTTGCTGACATCTCTTTGAGGCGCGCGTGGAACACGACGCGCCATCGACCCGGGCCTGGTCCTTATCGGACGGCGAGCTGCCCGTTGCTCGCCGTCCGCAAGCCCGCGCCTATGGTGGCCGGAAATCCGCCTGGGATTCCCGACGCCCAGGGCGTCTCCAACGGCGGCGGTTAGGGGCGTGAGGGCGCAAACTTTGCCTTTCCCTCACGCGTTCCGCCTCCAAGTAGACATATCTGAGTGTAATGTTTTCTAGAGATATTTTCTTTATTCGTGGCCACGCAAGATGCACTGCTTCTGACGACTTCATGCACTCAGTGCGGTCAGCTTTGATCAGGATAAGGGACACTGTGTGTATATGCGGTTAATCCACTTAGATCTTCAGACGGGATAGAGTGGAATGAATGGCACAAGCTAGGAAGTTGAATTAATTTGATGAACTTTGCGATAGAAGATTTGGCTTGACTGGACTCTTGGTAGTTTATCGTACTATTGACATAGATGTTCAGATTAGGTCATCTTAGAATTTATCTCCAAGAGCACCATCTTCCAGCGTTGCGGTAAAGTCCGAAAGGGATACCGGGACACTTGGGCAACAGGCAACTGAAGGAATACGGGTGGGTTTTAGTCAGTAAAAGTCTGACACGCCCTCCCGCTCCGCCCAGAGGCTCTAGACAAAGTGACATTCTATCAGCGATAACGATGATGGAAAAAGGCAAAAATTTAAGGAACTGACATAAGCTATCAAAAAGCTTATGTCAATTCTGTTGAAAGTGATTCTAGAAATACGAATCGCTTTGGAAGGATTGTCACTTGTCTAGGGCCTTAGAGCGGGAGAAGTCATTTGATAACTTCCCACACCCTAAAAAAAGGTCACCTTCTTGAAATTTGAAATTCTCTAAATGCATTAGGTAAATCTTCAGAGCTGAAACGGGTGAAGAAAACCCTTTAAAATTACGATATGAGCTTGTCAAAACCTATGAACAAGAAGCTTATGTTACTTTCATTTTGATATTAATTTTTGGAAAGGAAACACTATTTACTCGAAACTAGCACCTCAAAGATAAGACGAGAAGAAGCTCCGCTTTGATGGAATAAGCCTTTGAGTAGCGAACAAGAATATATCCAACGTTCAAATAAATAAATAAATTAAAGTTATAAAAACTAAAACCCAACTACGACTAAAAAGGTATAAACAAGATACCACAGACAGACAAATTAAAAATCCGGAGTCACACGTGTTATCGAACAGATTATGTGTGACTCCGGATTTTTAATTTGCCTTTGCTTTTGGGGTTATAGTATATTTTTTTTTTTGAAATGTGCTCATTAAGCCCTTTCATTTGATACCCAACATGGTACGATTAAACAATTTTTTTATTTAGTTCCTGACTTTATGTCCTCTAGAGGGCGCCATTTTTAAATTTAATTTTAAAATTTTCAAAGAAAAAATTGACGTCACATAGCATATAACCAGCGGACGATCAAGACGCTTCCAACGATACCTCATTTTTCAAATTGTGATGAGTGGTTTAGACGATATGAGGGAACAGATGAACATACTTACATACATACATACATACATACCGGTCAAAATCATAACCCTCCTTTTTTCTTCGCCGTAGTCGGGTAATGACTAGTTCAAGTTCCAGAGAGATGCTCAGCAATAATGAGGTACTTAGTTATTGCAATAGAATTGTTAAATGAAAAGTCCTCATTCAAAGTGTTTGTGTGTTAGCCATTTATATAATCGAAACTCTATCATATCAGTAACAATAGTACTTGCCTATGTAATTTAATTAATATCGCAACAAGTACTGTTTTGGACGAGAGCCGAAATACAAACCTATTTACGCGAAACTGGAAGCACAATATAGTACTTGTAATATTAACATCACATAAAATTGTACATATGCCAGATTATGTACAAAGTCAAAGTCAAAGTCAAATAATTTATTTCAAATAGGCACATAAAAGGCACTTTTGAACGTCAATGAAAAACAAAGAAATAGAATTGATTCTAGTTGCCCATTCCAAAAGGTAGCTTTCGTATGGAGAAGAATGGGCAAGAAACTCCACCGTTACTCTTTTCAAAAATGTTTACAATATTTTGTATACATGAATTATATAATTATATGTGAAGACCATGCACCCACAATAAGATTACTATCCCACAAAAGGCAAAACAAAATATAAATGGAGCAATGACAAATAAATCAGTTATGTGATAGGTACATAGTGCTCACATATTTACAAACATTGTAAAAGTATACGATATTACAATATTCCTAACATCTTTACAAGTAATACTAATAAGTCAGTGCGTGATTCCAAGCAATCACAGAGTGTAAAAATCTATGACATACAAATAATAAAATATACAACTAAATTAGCAACCAGTTTGATTTTGTCCAGACTCTAAATTGTCCTATGGAGCAAGACCAGCATGTTTCCAAGCATTCTTATCTTGGATATAATCCTCTAATTTGTAATAAGCTTGTTTACAAAGTGTACTTTTTATATGAGTTTTAAATTTTCTTTCATTTAAGTACTGAACATTTATGGCTTTTCAGTTCTTTGTTTTTGTCTAAAACATGACCCGCTACGGTATTGTGAAACAGAAACACGTACTTTTTGATAATTTGAATAATATTTATTGGTCAAGAAGATGGATTTCGAAAACATACTATATTTTGAACCTTATAAGAACATTTATCACTACATACTCGTATTATAAAACAAAGTCCTCCGCCTCGTCTGTCTGTCTGTTCGCGATAAACTCAAAAACTCCTGAACCGATTTTCATGCTGTTTTCACCAATGGATATACTGGTTCTCGAGGAATATCTAATAGAATAGAATTTTTATTTCGCAAATATGGGTAATACATACATGTCTTAAGATTAAGTACATAATTATAGCTCAGCCACATTTTACCAATCGGCATGCAAAATTAGATTAGATTATTTATATCATTCTTATCACAATTAAGTATATCAATTTATAATTTTTGAATTATTATTTAAATCATCAAATTAATTTAAAAATAAATAAAAATATGTGTAACAAAAGAAAATATATAAATTATTATCATTAGAATATTTGACATGTCATTACAATTAACAATATTATTATTACAATTCGAATGTCAAGAACCAAAATTAGAATGTCAAATAACAAAATGTAAAAAAAATAACATAACATATATTAATTATAGTACCACAATCAAAACTCCCATTAGGAAAAACTTTTATCATCAAAAAAATCTTTAATTGAATAGTAACATTTTTCTAATAACAATTTAGTTAACTGTTTTTTGAATACTGAGATGGGTAATACTCGTACTTTTAGATTTATTGGTAATTTATTATATGGAAAAGATATTTTTTTTAAGTAAGGACGTTTTGTAACCGCCTGTATAAAGTTGACTTTTATATTGAGACCTCATTGGTCCTTTGCGTATTCTCTTATCAATCATTGATGTAAACAAATTACTGTTCATCTTAACAAATAAGGCAACTTCAAGAATATACAAAGAAGGTAGTGTTAGAATCTTCAGTGATTTAAAAATTGGTTTACAGCTTTCTATGGGTTTAAGCCCTGTCATTGATCGAAGACAACGTTTTTGGGCCCTAAATATTTTATCTCTCTCACTACAGTTTCCCCAGAATATAACACCGAACCTTAGTAATGAAGCAACCAAACCATGATATGCTGTCACTAGCGTGTTCATATTTAACTTTTTTGAGAGATTGTACAGAATATATGCGGTTTTGCTTAATTTTTGGCACACAATTTCAGCATGGTCTTTCCAAGTCAATTTACCATCAATATGTACTCCCAAAAATTTTGTAACTGAAGTGGTATCTACTATTTCGTCTTTATATTTAGTTACAATATAGTTTGGCCTCAGTCGTTGGAAGAAATGCATTACTTTGGTTTTTTGTAGATTTAACACAAGATTATTTTTATTAAGCCAATCTATTATTTTTTCAAGTGTATCATTTATCTCTCTTTCGTATTGAGTATTTTTTTTACATTCAATTATAGCTGTGCTGTCGTCAGCAAATAAAGTCATAGGATGATGTATTTGACAAGGTAGGTTGTTAATATAAAGTAAAAACAACAATGGCCCAAGTACACTGCCCTGCGGGACTCCGAATTTAGTAATTCTAACATTGGATAGATATTTCAATTCGCGTTTAGTTTTTGGACATATTCTCGAAATTTCTGTAAATTGTTTTCGATCCGTGAGATAGGACTTTACTAAATTTAGGACATTGCCCCTTATCCCATAGTGATGAAGTTTATTTAAGAGGATGTCATGTTTTACATAATCAAATGCTTTCGTCATGTCTGTGAATATTGCGCATACAGGATTTTTTTATCCACATTGTTCAATATCACTTTTAATAGATATAAATATCGCCATATTAATATTTTTGTTTTTTCGAAAGCCTTTTTGCTCTTCGCATAGAATATTATTTTTAGTTTCAAATGTGTAAATAGATTCATAAATAATTTTCTCGAATATCTTTGGGAAAACTGAAATTAAAGCTACCGGTCTATAGTTCGACATGTCTCCCTTATCGTTTTTTTTATGCAATGGTTTTACTATGACAGTCTTCAATTTATCAGGGAATATACCTGAGCTTATGCATGTATTGATTATGTGGGCTAATGGTTTAGCTATGACATCCGAAACAAATTTTACCACCGTGGAAGGTTTTGGTATATAATAACCGACATCCACGCGGGCAAAGCTGAGGCCATCAGCTAGTTCAAAATAAAAGCTTTACAAGTGTGTCACGCAATTTGGTCTGCTGGTCGACAGAGACTACTTCAAAGACAAGCCTTTGAGTTCAGACTGAAGAGACTGAGACAAAAGCGATGTAAAAGCCGCAACCCTTAGGTCGGATTCACCGCGAGCTAAGCTTCTCAGTAAAAGCCGTTGTTAAATTTCAGTTTGTAGAAATTCTAGTCAGATGTGTGTATACTAGCCTAACGACTTCATTAAGAAGTTGTACAGGACTAAGAGCTAAGCAAAAATAAAACTTAACAATGCAAGAAAGTTCTTCAAAACATGTACGGTCAGTAAATGAAGATAACACTGCTACTTTTACACATCATCTGAATTAACGCAAAACGATTCGATAATGTGCTGCTTTCTAGCATTTCTAGCATTTCTTGAGACTTTAATATTAATAGTAATAATAGAAATTGGAAACTTAAGTATATTTATTTATTTATGTATACTTTATTGTACACCACAAAAAAACATTACAAAAAATATATCAAACACTACAAAATAATATATAATGGGCGGCCTTATCGCTTTTCGCTTAAAGTTGTTGCTGTACCATCAACGCAAAGTTGGTTCCATACAGAATTTATAAGGACATAATTGAAACCGGACATGTACATTAACCAGTCCTGTACCGTAATAAATTTGCCGTGCTTGTGTGTGACAGTTTAGTTCACATTTCTGCACAAGGGCTACAAACTACGACCCACTATTCCCAAGTAATTCACATACGTACGTACACGTATGCAAATCATGTGCCAAAATATTAACTCAAGTTAGTAGTGGAAAGGTATTGATGGAACTTTCATGTAGGTAAGCAACCTACATGAAAGTGGAATTAAAATTATGGAAATTAATGAATAATTCTTGTTCCTGGCTTGTTAATAGTTGACCGGGCGAAGAATACACGCCATGTTATGTAATTGAAGCTCGGAATCAATTTCCCGAAAATTATGAAAAGTCAGTGTGTACACCTAATATAAATTTTAGGATTTATTCTACCAAAATCCTCCTATTACTAGAACTGATAAGAAATCCTAATATAATTTTGTCATAGTACCAACCAAACTTTTAAGGCTCTTACATACTGGGGCGATTCGTCGCGTGACGCAACGCCGCTGCATTGTTCGCCGTGAGAAATTGTTTTATTAAAATTCGCGTCGCGCGACGTATCGCCCCAGTATGTAGGAGCCTTTACGCCAATCGGCTTTATGTATTTTAAGTTATAATATTGTATTTTCTCTGTAAGTGATTGTGTAAATCTTTTGAGAAAATAAATATCTAAAACCGTAAAATGTCTTTTTGTAGAATAAATCCTAAAATTTATGAAAATTCTTACTAGCTTTAAAGAGTTATCTACTTTAAAACAGGCATTTATCCGTAAAATTAACTTAAAAAGTTTAGCTACTGCAGTCATTTTAATTTTCTTGATGCCGATGTAATTACGCGAAATGTAGCGAAGTTAGCACCGACTGAACTTGCACAATAAAAATAACGCTCTTATCGAATTATGAAACTTTTTACAGGAAATTGAAAACATAACCCCTGAATGTTTAGTGTCCTCTTTAACAATTTGTATTTACATTCAATTTGCTTTAAGTGCTTAATATGTTCGTAGGACTGAAAAGGCAGTCTTCATTAAAGGTTATAGATTTTTTTTCCGCGTTCTCATTCAAACTAGTCCAGAGAGCAATCAGACATCAAAGCCGTGTTTAATTGGACCTATTTCCTGCTTCCAGATTGAGCTATTTCCCCGTGAGCGTATTAATTAACTCCACACACATAGGTACTGTCACAATAGGTTTTCAGAGACCAATCGATTAACTTCACCCCTCCTCATCCTGAATTGGCAAAACAAAACAGATCCGCGCAATTTCATGATGTTGAGAAATTATTTGAAATTCGGGGATATTTATAACTAAAACCACAGGTATATTGATAGGGTAGCCTCGCCCGTTTTCTGCAAAATGTTATATTAATAACGTGCTATATTCGCCAAACAAATATTTTGATATTGGATAAAGCGTTGCGTGTGAAGAACGACGTATAAGCGCTGCCAATGTCAGATTAATGGCTTCCTTCAATGTGCCGTCTAATGTCGTGATGAAATATCACTGAAAGAAGAAAGAAAGGAAAAAAACTTTTTTTTTTTATATTTTCCTTCGCCAATGCGCAGTTTCTGTAGATATCTTTAACGTTTTTGATATTTATCGCCAGCTTTTCAATAAAGAAGTAAGTATAAGATGAATAATAAAGTTATGTAGGGGAGGAGGTAATTTGGGGAGAAGACGGCGACTGTCTTATAATGATTCACGGGACAATTCTAGTGAAAGCGTTGACGGGCATAATGGAATACAAAAACAGTTGAAGACAGTGATCTCAGTACAATAGTTGAGGTTAGCGAGGATGAGCGTTTACGTGGCGGTCATTGTTGTGCTAATGCCTGGGACAGACCATCGCCAGAGCCCCTCATGAATATTAACTGATATTTGTCTTACAGATAGCCACTCACTGCTGAAAATATCTATTCAATATAGACACGACACTCAAGCTATATTGTTTTGCTGTAGGTATAAAGCGAAACTAATCTAAGTGTGTTTGTACGAGAGAAATATGAATAATAATAATATACAGAGAGACTAAATGGGTTTCTGTTATCAAAATATAAGAAATAGCTAAGTATTAGATTTATTTTTACGTCTGGCTTTTTATCTTTGATGCCTAACAGCTGTGCTAGCAGTCAATGCTAAATTACATAATATTTTTTATAAATAAAGTTAGTTTTGAAGATCAAAACATTGACAAACGGTTAAATGTGGTTTATAACTTTCTGATAGATAATAAATTGGAAAAAAAAACTTCATCAAGCTTGTCCATGATGTAAGCAGGATCACCGATAAAACTTAGTCATCATTAAAAATACAGCAGCATCCACGTCTCATTCACTTACCCGCATATCCAAGAGTGTCTCCTTCTCGGTATAGATGCAAGCGTAAGCGCGAAGGGGTGCAGCGCGGTGGGGGGATCGTCCTCCTCCTGCGCCGGCGCACCACTCACGCGCACCTCCGGGACGCGCAGCTGGTGCCGACTCATCACAAAACACTTATCTTTAAACGCTCTCAGTAAGAACAAATTCCAACATTTTTCGCGCTCTCTAAAACGTTTGTAGATCCAAAAATCGTATATCAAAATTCAACAATACGCTTCGTAGTAATAAATTCGGTTTGATTGATGTACGTCACCTGAAATGGAAAGGAGCTTTTGTAATTTTCGTTAACTTGAAACAAGTTAACAAAAACTACGATTTCATATTTTTGGAATGTGCTGTATTCAGACTTGTACAAAAAAAAATGTTTTCGTCTACTTAGTTGCGCCGACTGGTAATATGTCTCACTAAAACATTATTAATTCATATCTTTTGTTATGTCGTACTAAGGCGGTCATTAGATGAAGAGATTCTATAATTTGTCATGTCTTTATATCCATTAGCTGCTCATAAGTCAACCGAATAAAATAATACGCCATAATCTGCGGTAAAACAAACGTTATTACGTTATTTTATGGTTATTTGTAACTATCAGCTTACGATTCGTTTTATGGGGTTCATAAAACGATCGTTAAACGGAATCTTGAATTATCTTTGTTACCATTGAAGGTGCGAAGGGCACATTGGAGAGAAGCCACATCGCTACATCCGCTTAGGTCCCGTGTTAAAGGGATTTGTTTTAGGGCCAGAGCAGACCTGGCGAAACGTAGCGCATCGTGATTCTTACTGGCAAACAAATATTGATCTTGTTTCAGTACAAATAAGTTTGAAAATAGATATACCTCATTACTAAATGAGGTGTATCTATTTTCAAACTCCGTGCTCCTGTGTCCGCTTTCATGCTTTCCAGGACTACCTAGAACGCATGAAAGCGGGCATAGGAGCGCGTCTAAGGTTATTCATTTTTAACTTTATTTTAAGACAAACAATGTTGATATTTGCTCGGCAGTTAAACTCGCTCTGCGTAGCGGTGCTTCGCCACGTTTGCGCCGGCCGTAGCCCTTTTAGTGTCTCTTACCCTTGGCGGTATTCGCTAATCGCTAATTTACGTTAGCACGACGTACGAGATATAAAAAAATATAACGTCATTAAAACTTATCACTATGGAGCGTTGAAAATAAACCTGGCTTGGGAGAAAATAAATGTATTTTTTTTGCCGTCTGCTTTTTTATTGTAGGTAGAGAGTTTTATTATAGGTCGATGGTATTTGTATGCCCGCGGCTTCACTCGCGTGGATGCCGGTTATTATATACTAAAACCTTCCTCGAGAACCACTCTATCCATTGGTGAATACAGCATGAAAATCGGTGAAGTAGTTTTTGAGTTTATCGCGGACAGATAAACAGACGCGGCGGAGGACTTTGTTTTAAAGTAGGTAAGCATGTTCATGACTTAGAAATATGTAAGTATAGCTTTGACACACAAATTGGACTAATGTAAGTCATTATTTAGAAATTACCACTTCAAAGATAATGTTTTATGGACAAAGCTCTGTTTCTTAATGTTCGTAAATACCAATTTAGTACACGACAGGAAAACCCCTCTAGCTAATGAAATGATAAACATTTGCTTTCAATGGCTCGTTAAGGTTCTTAAGGATTTTTCTATCTAAAAATAAATGAAAATATTGGTTTGTAAACTCACATTTATTTATTTATTTTATTATTTATAGTTAGTTTATTATTTTGAGTTTATCGCGTACAGGACGACAGACAGACGCGGCGGAGGACTTTGTTTTATAATAATAATGTAAGGATAAGAGATTAAGAGGTTTGTGAATAAGGAGTCTATTTTAGTAGAGACTCTCTGGTGGCTACAATCAGACTGAAGAAGATTGATGAGACTGAAATCTTTCAGTAGGTATTTCAGTCTATTTCATTTCGAAAGAGAAAATAAACCTCTAGCTGCAATAAACAATGGGTGCGTAAAGAAATATAGATAATCTCCCCACAACGTCGGAGCGGAACTATTGCGCCATCTGTTGGCGGAGTGCCGAACACCTGGCCGCGACGTGACCCCGACCTCTTTAGGAACGTTATTTACCAGACAACTGCTTATATGCAACCGAAATATACTTATATTTAAATGTTTAAACATATAGAATAAACAATACGAATAGAGAAGGAAAAGGATGGACAATGAGATGGACTCCTTTTTAATTTATGATTGTACGTTACTTGATCGAGAAGGTAGAGAAGTCGCTTCCTGGTGGTCGCTGCCTGGTGGTCAGTGGTGGGACAGCTGCCTTAAATTCTCGATGGTCTCAGAGTCAGTATTTTATTCGGTACATCGACATTAAGCTTGTCTTCGGACGCAAGGGATCGTCGATAAATATTTTTTCATGATATTTTTTACATGAAGTCCCGAATCGATCTTCACCAAAAAAGGCAATTGGTTTGTATACCTATTACATATACTAAGTTAGTAGTGCTTAGTGGGTACAGGAGTATAGAGATTCTATCTCTCTAAAGCTGAACGATGTAGGTAGACGTACCTAGCTATCTAATTATACTTTAGCTATCACGTAAACTCTAATTTAAGTTCTGAGAATGAATGTGAAACATTTTTCTTTAGAGAGAAATATTTCACAAAAAGATTGCTCTCAACCGATGTCTTTTTTCCTCATTAACTTTTTACATTCACAAATTCTATCCCGGATAGCAGTAAAAGTTTCTGACGCGTATTGTCCCTTGGGAAATTTAAAACCGCTTAAAAATAAAGTAATTATAGGATACATTCAACTTTACGACGAGTGTTATATTTAAACTTCGGACCTCGAATTAAATTTATGGGAGCACCCAACTATTTCACCTTTCGACTTTGGGCCATAAATATTTTTTGCTCAGTTGGGAGACAGTAAAATTTATTCATCTTATAGATAACTTTGGATTATCTGACTCGCACTTTCTCCAGGCTTTATTTTATGAGAGATTCCATCAAAGGCTTACGACCCACTTTAAGAAGGGTCGATTGGAGATGAGATTTTTTGTGAAAAATCTGTGCACGTAATAGGGCGGGTGGCGAATGTGAACGGAATATTTTGTCGCTTTTAGAGACGGTCGCATTCAAAGATGGCATCTGAAGCGGTACCGTGGTAATCTTTGTAAACAAATTCAGCTTTTCTCCGAGCTATGACAGTAATCCGGACTATTCCAGATGTCGCTACGTCGGGTATTTGAAAAGGTGCGATCTTGGTATTTTCAAAGCGATTTTTAAGTTGAGATATCTTACGAATGATAGTGAATTCTTAAATACTGGGTTTCCAAAACATAACTACTAGTTGAATGTGACAGTGGTATGAATGTAACTTCACCATTAGGCACAGGAAAATAACACGTCAAATAATCCAATAATCGAAAGTGTGACATAATAAATTAATTCTTCTAGGACTTTCTAACTACAATAGTTTTTGGTCCGCGCGCGGCCCGTCCGCGATCATACAGGTTAAGCGTAGAAAAGCAAGATTTGCAAATTCATTTATCAGTTTCAAAAGCACTCAACTTGTAAATGAACCGTGTAACAAATCCTTTTAGGTCTAAACTTTGTACAACATGACAAATTCGTAGGTACTATAGGTACGCACAGTTTGTTCCCTACTTCCATGTCACGTCAATCACCTGAACAAAGCGTCAACAACACTTTCAGCTGTGATTTCAGAGCGACACGCATGAAAAGAGCACGTCATATAAAAATAATATATTTTAGTCACACAACAGTGGCCCAACTTGCTGTAATTCAGATAATTCGAACAAATCTGGGGCTTCAATGTTTAGTTACTGATTTTATTTCAGCTTTAAAAAGTACAGCGTGGAACCGTAGAACTACCTACAACATTCTCATAAAGTTGTATTAATTAAACAACGTCAATATAGCTCGGAGGAAACCTACTCAAACGCTAAGCATCTTTACATATTCCGATATAAACTGGAACAGCCTGGAAAAGGTTACACTGAAATACTGACATGTTTATATATTTTAAGCTCTTAACCTCACTGGACAAATAAGTGGCTTTACTGATTTCGAAATTGTTTCTATTCAGAAATTCATTAGAGGACAGCAATATTTAAATTTAATAATATTAATATTTTAATATTTAAACGTGCGCGGTCGGGGGAACCCCTTCAGGAACGAAGTTCTTTCTCTTTGAATTAGAAGAACAGAAAAGTCGCAAGTATTAACACTTTTTAGCGTGACGATTAATGCCAGTTTGCAAGGCGCGTTAAAGAACTTCGTTCCAAAAAACCTTGTCAAGAACTATATAAATTGCGTGGATTATTCAGATTATATTATTTGTATGTGTACATATTTAATTAACATTATTATTTATGAATATTAATGGTCATTGTGTGAGCACATTTACATTGTGCGTCACGACACATCCGCTGATATAATTTAGATTATTAGACGCATGCCATAACACCCGAGTGCCTAGTACACTAATTATTCTAAATTGTACACTATTAACTGAAGAGCTGCGCAGGTTGTTTATGACTAGCATTAGGGGAATATGGCAGTCGGTCCCTAAAGACTATTTCCATTTAAACTATGGCATTTAAACTTATGCTTGCGTAGTTACAAACTAATGTCAAATTGTTTTAATAAACCAATGTACACAAATCTTATCACTTTGAAACTTGACAGTTTGATGAACGATATCTCAAGAGTCCAGTCTGCTTCTGAAATTCAATAGAAAATAATTTGGGGTAACCGAGAACAAAAAGCTATTCAAGAGGAGTTGGTCATGAATACGAACACAAGACTCGTCAACGTCTGACGTAAGTAGGACACGACATAATACTGTGTGAGGAATATAACACCATTTTTGTTTTCTCGTTATACGAATGTACCTATTTTTTGTGTCGCTATACCGTGACTGCTGGAAATGAATTTGTGGCTGATGTGCAAGGAATGCTTGTTTTTATTTTAGCGGCTTTTAAAGAGCATGGTGTAGTTACTACTGGGTTGCACTTTTTATTGAAGCCTTTCCTAACGATAGATAATTTGGGAGAAAGTATACCTAGCATTATCATACCTATTCACCTATTTATCCACCGTATTCATATTCTGATTACGTCATCAATCAAATATAGGCATCATATTACTATGACAGGTGCGGAATTAAAATTACCTCTATTCTGGATTCGGCACGTGCCGAATTCAAAATAGGGGTATTTTTAATTCGGCACGAGGTTAAGTTAGTATTTTTATGTGTAGGTAACATAATCCCAACCCACATCCCACTATTCGTATTTTTATATTCTGGATTTTAACGATCGACTGCCGTCTGATGTCAACCCCATAATTCTTGTATTTATTTCTGTCCTAGCTATGACGTATGTGATTTTCAGGCTTCTTTTGATGTTGGGTAACAAGTACCTAACAACAATACTTTTGTAACCAGCTACGTAAGTATTATAATTATCTACAATGGTTAGAAGTACTGATAACTCGTGTTAGCCTTATTTAATAAGTTGGGCATTCGATTCTGCACTTAATAATGTGATAATCCCGTTAACGTGAAATTAATGCCTGTAATTGCATTGAATTGAACTGATACCTACCTACTTTGGACATCATTAGTAAGTTAATGCAATCTTATCACGGCACGATAAGCAAAGTTAGCACAAAATCTTATTAAGATCCTGAATCCAGACGCCGAAACTTTTGCTGAATTCTAAGTTCGGATTTGATCAAAGTTTCCTTAGTCGCGGATTATGGAGGAACCGGATTTATAAGGGGCTACGTCGTTTGACCTTAACATTGCTCATTTTGCAGGCACTCGAGGAGGGTGGAGAGGTAATAAAGGGCGGGTAGGGCAACCTCGATGTGCTATTAATCGGAGATCGAGACCTTCGCGTGCGCAAAGCGCCTGACAGTCACGCGGCACGAACACAAACGAAACTGTTTGCAGTTCTATATTGGTAGGCGTTTGAACACACTAATATTTTTTCGGGAAAAGCGAGGTATTACTTTTTCCGTGGGTTTTTAAAGGATGGTATGGTAAGATTAAGCAGCGTACGTTTTAATTTTTGCTACAACCGAGTAAGTAAATATTGTAATTTAATTTGAAATCAGTACTTAACTACAAATTGTATACAAGTAGGTACGAGAAAGAAACCAATCAAAATGAACAATAATGACTAATCAAATTAGTTTCACTTATTAATTAATTAAAATATTCGATGGCAACCACCAGATGAAATGTAAGATTTATCTAACTACGTAATTCATAATTATCCAGAAATTAATTACCGTTTCAATCTTAATAATCACCTTGTTAATTTACAAATAGAAGCAATTACGCGCCCACTCGTCACCTATTACTATCTGATACTTTATGAATTGCAACATAAAAAGATATGGCCACACTAATGTTAAATTCGCCACCATCATTCTATTTCATTAACTAGGTACCTGTTTTAAATGCGGGCCTAATGAAAATGTATACACAATAGACTGTCACGAAACCCGCGGATGAATTAGGAGGTCGCTGCTAGCATTCAGAATGAGTAGGGAACAATAAGCAATAAAGTGTAATATTATCGTTGTGTATGGCGACCTCACACTGGGCGAAACTATTTCGCTTAAATACCTCATGTACCTATGCTATGCATATGGCTAAGTGATGAGCTAGACTCTGATTCATTTTCATTCATCTTTTCTTATCTATACACTAGGCAAGTAACTAGTAAGTAATTAATACCAATTTTTGGAAGATTTCGACGTGTTGCTATAGTTATATTATATATTTCCCGCTTATTATATAAATATAAATATATTATATATTCTGACCAAGTGTTAAAATCATAGAGATTAGCGCAGTCTAAGCTCGACTGTTAATAGTGCCCTTAGAAAACCTCATTAATCATTGTCTTAGTTTCTGAAAGACAAGGCCACCACTAGAACTGAAAGTTTGCAATGACATCAGTTAAGAATAGTTTCGACAAATCTCAGGTAATTAATAGTCTAATCATTTTTAAATTACCCTTTATTATTGACGTTAGCTCGTAACTAAGTAATAACGGTCACATGGGTCGACAGAGGTAAAGCTACGGTTGCCTAGGTAGACCGTGGATGGGTGACCATCCATTCAATAGTGAGACTCCTGCATACCTCGGAAAGCACGTTAAGCTGTTGGTCCCAGCTGTCATTCGTAAGTCTTTGACAGTCGTGTCGGGTATTCAGAAGTCTGACATCCAGTCTTATTAAAGGGTTTCGTGTTACCCAGTAATTGGGTTGTGGAGGTCAGATTGGCAGTCGCTCTAAGTAAAATACTGGTATTTAGCTGCATCCGGTTAGACTGGAAGGCGACCCTCAACATAGTTAGCAAAAACTAGGCAGATTGAAAATCCATAGTTTCATTTTATCCGCAGATTTTGAAAAACTGCCAAAATATCTACAGGCAATACTATGTTCATGGGAGATTTAAATTGGTTAGGCTTTCGAAAACCGAGTGTTAGTGAGTTTTATGGGAAGACTAGAAGCCGAGCTACGCAGATGATGATATTATTGACGTTATACAGGCATGTTGACGTGATATTTTTCAGTAAATAGACTTCGTTGGGGGTTATGAGGAGTATTTATGTTACACGTCTGTAGAATAGGTACGTTCGAAATGCTTAAGTAGATATTACTGTTACTAGGGCATTTTTTTTAAACATGTACCCCTTTTTTTCCCTTTCAGTCCCGATACTACGGTACGGCTACGGTTTCCTAGTAAAGCGGTGGCCGCCAAACAACGGCCGCAGTGACGGCTCTCATGAAAATGATGGCAGCGAGGTTTGACTTTATACGGCGTCAAAAAACTATCTAGGAAAACACACCAAATTACTTTCATAGATAACGTTTCAGTGACATCTTCAGTCGTAAATTGCGGACACTATGTGGCGGCCATCCCTCTTCTAGGGAACCAGCTTCCTAGTTTCTACCAGCTTTACCACTAACAAAACAGTAACGGAACGAATGAAACGGTAACATTTAAAAATCAATATTTCATAATTTACAGTCACAGGTGGATTTTCAGGGTGAAATTGAATACATGAGCATCCTCTTAAGGGGTATAAATACCAATAATTACGAACAACTTTAAGGGAACTACTCAGAATCCCGAAAAAAAATCATCTGTTTGTTCCCTACTTGTATGTTCGTATAGCTCGTCAAAATGAAGAGAATAGCATTTATTTTTTTCGCGATTTGACAGTGACTCATGAGAGTTTTCTTTTTATTATCCGGATCGGAAATAGAAACACCTAAACCAACTCAGAGGTCAATGTCTTTTTTAAAGATCACATATTAATATTCTAATATAATTCTACAGTTTTATAAGGCATACAATGTGAGGATGACGTCTAGCCTATGACGAATAAGCCATAGCAGCTTTTAAATACAGGATATCATTATGCTAAGCTTATGCGGATTCAGGAAGCAACTGTTATTTCGACCTAACGTTGCCTAAAACCGGTCAAAATTCATGAAACTTGACCAGCATACGGTGCGGTAAATGTTTTATACGAACACTACCGACTATCAAAAACGCGGTGACATCGTTCCAGAGCAAAACAATGTGCGTTGGATTGGATGGGCTGCTAGATAAACTAGATATTCACAGCCAGTTAGCTGCTGTCACTTTGGCAGATTTTGGTGTCTATTTTTCTAATCGAACGAAATTGTTGGCAAAATCTAGTGAGGCTAGTGTCAGACACAAAAAGGGAAAAAGTTTGCTGTCAGAAGTTGATCGTACAATAGGAAACGATCGAGTCTAATTTGGTCAGAAAATGTATGATACAACTGAGTGACTGTCTCAAGACTGAAAATACAAATGAAATCATTTGTCAACATCATATATCATGCTGTCAAGCCACACCTAACGTTAATTATGTCTAATGTTAAGTCTTATGTCTAAGAAAACAGACGATATATCGCTTTGTCGGGATGTGTCATAGCCATTGCTCCATTTCTGTCAAATAACTGTTTTGTTATAGCGCCACATAATATACACGCCCTTTTGGATAGCAACAGACGTTGGACATGCCTTGCCACGCGACGGCGACGCGAAGTTGGTGGGTTCATTGGCTACATAACGTGAATTAGCCAATGAGCACGCAAGCATCGGCGTCGGGTGTTACAAGTGTGCCGTGACCCTTGTATGATAACGTTCAAGGTTTTGTGTCACTTTTGTTAAGTTAACAAAAGAAACGCGATTATGTGATACGTTTTTGTTTTAGGATAATGTAGTGAAATTAAATGCGGATAAATGGACCAAAAAAGACAACGAAAGTAAAAACGTAGTTGCTTCTAAATTGTTAGTTATTTAAAAGGACAAGTGTTTCTACATAATTAAATTCAATGGGCACTAACTAAACTATTGGGGATAAGGAAACAGATGTAGCCTTTTTAATAAGAAAGCTAAAAACGTCTTTATAAGATAAGTGGGTGCGGGATTTAGGTTGGAAAAAGCGTTGAGATAAGGAGTTTAGAAAATCGAAAAATCCGTGACGCAGCTGCCTGGATAAATCCGTGAAATTCCATACTTAATAACAAGGATAGGAACGTATCTTATTGTGGATCAGAAAAACCATCAATCTTTTACTATCCTTGGAGCTTGGAGCGGTTACTGTCATGATAAATTTGATAGGGGATGAGCCATCAAATTGTTTATTTAAGACTAGCTATGCTCGCGATTCTCTCCGTGTAAAAGTTGCAACACAAGATGCCTTAATATATTATTATTGTTCAGAGTCCGTGGAAGAGTTCGTGGCTATTTAATAACAGCCGCAAGGGTCGATCCATCAGGTTAAGCTACGCTTGCTGGGGTTGGTCCGTAGATGGTTGACCATCTTTACATACCGAGACTCCTCCGTGCTTCGGAAAGCACGTTAAACCGATGGACCCCGCTGTCATTCGTGGATCTTTGACAGTTGTTATGGGTCGTCAGAAGCCCGAAAGTCTGACAACCAGTCTTACCAAGGGGTATTAAGGGCGTATTACCTACCCATTACCCAGTTCCAGGGTTGTGGAGGTCAGACAGGCAGCCGCTCCATGTAAAATACTGGTACTCAGCTGCATCAGGGGAGACTGGAAGCCGACCCCAACATAGTTAGGAAAAGGCTTGGCAGATTGATTGATTTTTCAGAGTCCGTCACCAGCGCGTCAGAGAAAGTTGAGTCGAGGTTCGAGGATCGATGATTTGACCCATCATGTTAAGAAGAAGAAGATGATTCTAGTTGTAATATATATACTATAATATTATAAATTCAAAAGTAACTCTGTCTGTCTGTCTTATACTGTACTATACTATAATAATATTACATACTATAATATTATAAATTCGAAAGTAACTCTGTCTGTCTATATGTCTGTATGTTACCTTTTCACGCCTAAACCACTGAACGGATTTCGATAAAATTTGGCAAGGAGATAGATGGCATCCTGGGGAAGGCCATAGTCTAATTTTTATCGACATACCACGCGGGCGAAGCCGCGTGCGGAGGCTAGTAATAAATAAATGTCACGGTAAAAATTGCCCAAACTTGGCCTGTCAGAGGGAGCTAGCAAGCAAAGCACGTGTTGACGGTGATGGCCTCAGTAGACAAGTCCATCAACAAAACCGTTCCCAGGCTCCCACATAAAATGTGAACAGTTTCGCTTCGCTATAATAACCTGTTAACATTGTTAATTCAAGTAGTTTCTGTCGTTTGACATCTGGGGCACAACACCGTGTAACAACTTTGTTCAACATATACTTCATCAGTGATTGTATTAGGATAGTTATTATGTTCGGGGAAGTTAGCAGCCAAATTATATCGCTAACTGTAATAGCTAACATAGTAGTTTCTAGCATCATAGAACTCTAATGGATTTACGCTCAACAATAAAAACAAAGCAACAGTATGCAAATATGCCCGATTCCTATCCATTTACGAACCGTTATTGCTTATACTAGTCAAATTGAGGCAATACCGATAGATAAAGGTTTTTTTTTTTAAATGGGACTTAGTCTTTTCTCGTGTATGACAAAAACATCCATCAGGCAAGTGAATGATTACGAAGAAAGCTAGAACATTATTTAACAGAAGTTCAAAAAGATAAGATAATACTTAAAAAACACTAGTAAATTCCGTGTTTTCCGAGTTCGAAGCCAAGCAATCACAAAAATTACCCTATCACTAATTCGTTACATATTGTCTGTAAAAGCGCACACTCGTGTATTTATTCATTAACGGCAGCTCAACACGATAAGATTACGACCGCACTACTGTTCAACTGATTAGTTAGGCCTGTTACACACAAGCGTATGTTTTTTGTCTTTTCGTATTGCTTAATT
The DNA here is from genome assembly GCA_949152455.1 of Lithophane leautieri. NCBI lineage: Eukaryota > Metazoa > Arthropoda > Insecta > Lepidoptera > Noctuidae > Lithophane > Lithophane leautieri. Next base: position 11,269,962 of record OX424463.1, on the reverse strand, counting down.
GACGTGTTCCGTCGCTCAGTTGTCATTCTGTCATCACCGGTCATTAAACGGTTTAATAGATTACTATTGCCTAATGTTTTTTAATATGTATTATTTTATTATTTTGTAAGCATAATTTGTGTATTTTATCTAATATGGGCCTGAGTTGCCTGACAATAAAGGAATTATTATTATTATTAAAAAAAGACGTAATGATAATTTTGTCACAAACAAAAAAACTATCACGTAGGTACCTACCAAAATTAATACTATCCTAGAGTGTGCGCCACAAAAGACTTGCGGAAAATTGTGGAACTACATTTTTTAACGCAATGTGATGCCCTTAAAGACACTGGCGCCGCGTCAGATGGACTTCAGTGATGGCGCGGAGTCTACACACGAGATCAGTTTAAGCTGCACTAGATATTACAACAAACCCTATACGACCTAGTATTCAGACATTAAGCGTAAATAGAATAAAGTAAATGCACTACAGTGGTTGACTCTAATTGAGGATACGCGCACTGATGATTTTGCTGTCTGTCGTACGTGGCATATCACGGCAGATAAATCTGTGTGATTGACGTAATCCGTCGCTCAGTTGTCACGTGCTGCTGTCGCCATTCGACGAGCATCAAAAAAAGTTGTGACGTTATTTTTGACCCATAAAAGTCAGAGGATAAAAACTAAAATGCTTCTTAATTTTATACAGTATAAAACTCACTCGGTTTAATTTGATACATGGTAGAATACGCGATTGGCTTAAGCTGCAGACATTTCGGCAACGCCATTCTATCTAGCACCCACTGACCTAGTGGCTGGACATGTGACGCGATTTAATTTAATTAAATACCAGGGTAGTCGGCTAAAATTGAGGATACAGAAGCCTTTCTGCAATCTACTGAATATGCTAAATTGGATGGAATTCGCCATAGTCCCTGACCTTTTTGCCTAGCTGAAGAATTCACAACCTTATTGGCTTACATAATCGAAGCTCTCTATGACATAAAACTCAAGGAATTAATCACAGAATTTTCAAGACGCTGAAAATAAAAAATCTATTGGCCAACAGGAAATTGCTCATTCAATAATTTGCCTGTGTCTGAAGTCCGTTTTATCCTTCTTTTATAGGTTATCAAAGAAAATAGGTAGGTATACTTGAAATCAACGAGAAAATTTGCCGGCGAAGGTTGCAGAATGAATATCAATTCCTTGAGGGGTGCTTCGTAAAGTGAATCGTGAGCCCTGAACCCGCTTCGGTGGAGTTTCAAGGTTCATCGTTGCTATAAACTTATAACATTTTAGCTTGTGGGTAGTTGACTTAATATAATTTGTACATCAACTTAAATGGTGCTAGTACCTACACGGTGTTTCTGGTATTCGTATGTACAGGAATCTGCTTAGTTTTGTATATGCTAGGTGGTCTATAGTAATATAAGCGTCGCATGAGTTAACCGCGCGAGTAACTCGCGTTATTACTTGCTCAAGCAACTTACACCCTCAGACCAACAAAAAAAGAAAGACGGAGCATTACGAACATCAAAAGTGAAGCCACCTTTTTATCTGTGTGTGTGTAAAAAGGGTTGTCATTTGTTAAAGTTTTTCCCTATAATTTGGGGAATAATATTTTGGGTAGGATAATATTGTACGAGTAAGCTATTGTTGAGTATGGTATTGTACCTCAATTGTTAGGAAGGATTCCGAAACAAAACCAATTTGCATTTACATGCAGCCCTATCGTCAATGGCTACAAAAGGCAAGTCTGGTAAGTCCTACAAAAAAAATTACACTAGTAATGGTAGCTTTTGATTTAAACCTTAGGAAGATAAATGAAGAATTAGGACATACTTGAACAAACGTACAGCCGGAACTTTGTGAAATGAGTTTTCAGCAATTACGTATGACGATGGAAATAACATCTAAAAAAATGAAATTTGGGACAGTAGTATTTTAATTAGCTAGACTAAGCTGAGAAACTAACTAAAATTAAATTAAAAATACAGTCTCGTGTTTAATTACTGTTTTGATAAAATCTCATTTTTGTTTTTTAAATTTTATGTACCTTTTTAGGATATCCGCTTTGATCACATGGCGAAGTCCACGATTAGTTGAATAAAGGTCATTATTATCAAAATGATCGTAACAAACCACGCTGGTTTTCGATGGCAGCCATTCTGGATCATTCCGACTATTTCTTACCATCCATTTATTTTATTTTCAATATTACTTGGAAATCTAAAGTATTAAATACATTTAAAAAAATAGGCATATAATTACTCGAACTAAAAAATATCGAACGGGGAAACTTCAAATCATATTATGGCAACCCTCGCACTTTAAATGTCACTGTCATGTCACTGTTTTCGTTCCTTCATTCGTTCAGGTTTTTGTTCCAAGTAACCTAAAATTCATAGTTAACTAAATTAAGAAACGATGTTATTTGAAGTACTTACATGTGAAAAGTGATTCCGTGAGACTTTTTATGTGATTTGCTATTATTGTTTTTACAAGTTTTCACTACACAAGAAGGCATAATTCTATTTTTTTATTGAAGTGTACTAGACGACGACTCGTGACGTACTAGGAGCGATGAGCATAGTTTTTGTTTAGGTGTGTCGTGAGCCTGTGTGTTTACTTGCAGGAGCATAGTTTTGTGGCTACACGTTTGATGTACGTAGTGCTCCGTCTTTCTTTTTTTGTTGGTCTGAGCTTACACCGTGTACAATCTGTGGACAAGCGCCCTAAACTTTCCCGAATGTATGACAGTACGTGATGCAGGGTTATCGGTTATGGTACACGTATTCAATTGTTAAATACCGAACAGCAAACTCAATTCATTTCGCAAACTATATTTTAGAATAATATGCCACATATTACAAAATTGGTCAGTTAATGTGAAAATTAATACAATGCTCAGTCGCCTGGTTAGTTATTTGTGGTTCATTTCCACAATATTGCTTTGTTTATATTGCAGGGAAATTACTACGTAACGTACCTAAGTATACCAAGGTATAGCCAACCTCGCAATTTCCAGTAAATTGAAACTGACTGGCTGCAACTATCTAACTGTCACATAAAAAAAAAAAACCAGCTGATCTATTCTTAAAAATCTTACCGTTAAAACGTAGGTGAAGTGAGCTTGAAGTCAGCTGTCCAAAGTGTCAATCCCTAGTGAGATAACGACTCACTTTACCTAAGTTTTCACGGTGAGATTTTTGCAGAATAGACCGGCAAGTGAAATTCAACCTAATTTTACATTGTCCAGAATCGTGTTGTGAAGTGTGTTACAGAATCATCAAAATCGATTCATAATTGGCGGAGTAAACGCGTAACAAACATACAAAAAAAAAAACATACAGACGAATTGAGAACCTCCTCCTTTTTAAAGAAGTCGGTTAAAAAATACCGAATTTGACGCTTTTCACATCTCCCAATTCTCGTGAGTAGTGGTGCTGTCCGCATTATTTATGGCACTTCTAGGAAAATCTCTCAACACATACCCATTTACGGGATGATCTAGATATAATGACTCGCCCAAGCCTGATGACGTCACACATCACACGCCACGCCGCGCCGCGTTGAGGACCCTCGTTTTATTTTATTGCTGACTGTGGAACACCCCCAAACTAAGCGCACCTACAATATGCCTACAGACGTACATATTAACACTTTTACGACTGCCCATTATTGTTATGACTTGCGTTGTTTACGCGTTGTTAAGCGAAAATAAAAGATGGGCAAATGTGTGTATGCACTACTACCAGTGAAGACAATTACTCGATGTACGTCTTGTTCTGTACTTCACAAGTTACATGCGTCAGGAAAACCTGTATTTTATTTGCAATTCACCTGAAACCTGGTTTTTTTATGACTATGTAATCAGTATTTATATTTCCATTAGCTCTGCGATTAAATGAAATTTTAATACTTATGTTAAATAATTCATCATGTAGTTGTGGACATTTGGGTCAGTTGAAATTATTGTGAACCAGAAAAGACAGCTTAACGAGTCTAAAATATAATTACAACGTCCTAATGAGTACCCATTCACGCGACAGCGTGCTTACCAAACGAATATTTGTTTCACGAAAATATAAAATTGAATTAATTCTCAATAAACATTTATGTAAAAGTAATTTATTGTAATAAACTATTTTATGAGAAGTCTTCTTCGTTACATTCAGGTCAAATAAAATGTAATCCCTTTGACTGAAGGCAAAAGCGCAAGGTTACAGAAACGTTCTACAGTTAACTTCCAGGAAAATTATTCAGTTGGAATCCAACAGTTGGAGTAGAAAACGTTTCAAAATTTAAACATTCAAAGAAATATTTATGTATTTATTATCTTGCCAGTCCTAATGTAGGTGCTAAGGAATATTTATGTTGTAGGTACTTACTGTACGTAAGTAGGTATCGTAGGAGTGTCAAATGTAACTATCCAAAAAATATATTACACCGTACCTACTTGGATGAAGCAATTTCCCTTGCCCTCGATTGGTCTCAGACTGAGAAAAAATGTGGATTCTTTCGTAGATAGGTATCATCTGCTATTTCCCGCGAACTTGTTGAAAAAAAAAACGTCTGCTCTTGTGATCAAAGAGGATGGACTAATGGCGCGTCATTAAACACTACTTCTGTCTTGAAATCCTAGGTATTTGTAAAAGACCTCGTTTTGTGAAATGCCTACATTAGCATCAATAGAATTCTTATCTTTAAAATTTTTAATAACCTGAAACGATTTCTGTTGTAAGTAGCAAAGTGCTTTTATTTTAGTTTAGTTTTGTTAATTAAACTAGTGTTTTGTTCTGTCGTATTTGTTATGTACTTATGTCATATATTAAGCACGTAGGTACCGTGTTTTATATTGTTTAGAACATTATGAAGCTGATATTAGATCCTTCATTTGAGCAATCATTTTTGTTTCATTCCATGTTCCCACGAAAAAATTGTCGAAGCGCGAATGAAAATGGCAATTGCCGAAATTCAACATTATTGACCAATTAATCATTTTTCACGACGGTTCTCTTAGCGTGAAAGATGCCAAATGAAGGACATAAATGAACAAAAAGTGAAGCGATTGCCATCAGCTTTATTGAGTTGAAAAACTAGTCAAATAAACACAATAGAATTACAAAACAGACCAAGAATCTGCTGCGTAGAAAAAACTGTGACACTACAATTAGTTGTTAAGTACTTGAACCGTCTAACGTACCACAACAGGTAAGATACAACGTCGGCTAAGATAATCAGCCTCATTTTATAATAGCAATGTAACACGCAAAGAGCTATTATTAATTGTCTTCTGAGTGAAACGTCACAATTACCAGGAAAAAGCGTACAAATTACAAGCAAAAAGGATTTTTCAACTTAGAACCTTTGTAGCCTATTAATGGCGAAGATTCAAGTATTTTATGGCCCTTAAAGATGTTTTAAGAGACCTAAAGGTTTGTGCTGCGTAAAAGCGATCATTGTTTACAAAATAATGTTAAGTAATTTATTTTTGTCCGCTGTTTGTTGTTTTTTTTCTGCGAGCTTGGATTCTTATGTTATTTTTTGGTTAGCTAAAACACTGTTAAATTTTTTAAACAATGAATTAACTAATTATCCTTTGGGTAAAGTTAAAACAATTACGCAGGATCTAGTAAACGTAAACAATTTCAAGCTACACAGATTACCTTATCGAACACTTATTTGTATCCTCCGAACACGTTTTATGGAAGAAATAATTAACTATTAAATTACACTGTATACTTGTATAGGTACATATAAAGCTACCGACATCGACCAAATCAACAAAACACATTGTTTCCACCAACTCCTGTATGCAAGTAAACGTATATTCTTGCGTAAGTGAGAGGGTGGGGAAACACCGATCTAAAATTTAATGGGTTCTGATGACGTTGAAATAGTCATTAATAGTAATTAAAGATGAGGTAAATAATAAATTTATTGACTATAAGGTATTGAACGTAAATCCACCATAAAATATTATTTGTTCCACCGTTTATAGGTTTTTAAAGCAATAGGATAGGATTGTTCCTGCCATTTTGAATCTCAAATTCTCGTTCCTACGTCACACGACTTATATCTCTACGGAAAATATTAAATAAATATAGGTTGCCTGACGTAAACCCAATTGAAGCAGGTATTGATAGCAGGCAACAATAAACAAATGATGATCAACGATTTCTTATTTAACACCGTCAGTAATTATCATTGTCTTCATTTACGATGACAGTTTATATTTAAAGAGTATTTTTACCTGCACGACAGCACATCTTAACAAACATACATATAGATACACTTAGACCAAATAAACAACCAAGACGGAGCGCTGCGAACAATACAGTGAAGCATGCTAAAACTACACCACCGCTCTGCATACACGCTCACACACACACACATTTACAACGATTTACAATGACAATAAAATCAAACTAAGTGCACACATGTTTACGAAACCGGCCTCACGTCACTGTTGACAGCGCTCTGTCTCGGTTTTTTATCTGGTCTGAGCATATTATACACAAACTCACGCATTCTTCCCATGAGGGTAGGCAGCCCCCTGCTACAATCCTTACATACTCCTTTTTCTTCGTTCTTTGCACATTGTAACAATATTACACAAAATAATTACTGAAAAAATTGTGTACTAGATACAACACAAATTGTGTTTTTTAAATTGGGAACCACTTTCAGTATCTACACGGTACGTACGTAGTCGTACTAAGTAGTATTATTAACACAATAATTGTCCCTTTATTGTAGTTAATTCAATCTTTAACAATACCGAAACTAGTTTTAAGGATTATCTGTGGACCACGTAGTAAAATTGATTATGAACACACTAAAAGGCCAACCTTCAACCTTCAGGGTCAACTATTATTCTAATATAATCCAAATTATATTAGAATAATAGTTGACCCGACGGACGTCGTCCTGTCCAAACATCAATTCACACAAACTCCGCATAGAAAATGCAGTTTTAGTTTTTCCGAATTTTCCTGATTCGGACTATTACGAACATTTTAAAACAAGCCAAATCGGCGCAGCCGTTCTGATGGTATGCGCTAACCAACAAATAGCATTTCATTTTTATTATATATGTAGAAGATAGGTACCTACTAATGAAAACCACCAAAAAGTATCAACATGGTGTATCGTAACAATTATTCGAATGGTTTTGATTGTTCCACAAAAAAAAGGAGGTACTTTTTTACATTTTATTTCGTCACAATCATAAGCTGTGGTAACTCAAATTTCCCGCTATTAACACGTTTTTTACCTATAACAACACACCATGGTTAGCAATGTTTTTATACGTAGTAGGTGTAAAATCTCGGATCTTTTTATTGTCGGCTATAATTTGTTTTTACATTCTTTATTTGACATAGGTACATCACACGCTTTTGACACTTACCTACTTTTGACTTAATGGTGGAATCTTAATTTATTTTTATTTTATTTTTTATTTTGACATACATAATATTATAGCAGGGAATTGCAAATGTTTTACATTTTAATTTAATTTATTTGGTTACTGTTTTAATTATGATTTATATTGTAATTGTTTTAATTTTTAAGTTTATAATTTGATTGTAAAATTTCGATACAATGTAAAAATTGTTACTGAAATAAATGAAATGAATAATATAAGTTTTCTACCTGCCAAGCCTGGCAAACGGTAGCTATGTGATACATAAGTTAGGGACATCAAGGTTTCTCCATCATAATTATCTATTTATATCTATACATATTATAAATTAAAGTCACATTTCGTGTCTATCCGACCGTGTTCATGATTTAGGAAATGTATTTTTATTTGAGAATTTACATTTATTAAAAAAACTCGATGTTGTATCTCTGTAAAGTGTCTATGTAGTATAGGGTTTGAGATATCTTTATTTCCCATAAGAAAATTCATTTACATGAGAAATATTTAGAAAACAAAAACATGATTTAACGTACAGTTTGGCAAACAAAAGAAACAATTGATACACACAAAACATTCTAATTAAAACTTATTATGGTACAATAATGACTATGACTGTGAGTCACTACATGATACATCATCTAAACCGCCTTTTACACATTGCAAAAATAACAAACATTGATCTTATAGAAACTGTTTTCTGGAATCAAGACAAAGAAATCGCAGACAACTGTCCAAATGTTTTGATGTTGTCAGTCGATTTAACGACTTGCCAAGAAAGCTTAAACAATTTTTTTTTGTTTTTTGTTTCCACCTTGACTTCGAAAGAAAAATCCTACAGCTTTTATTATTGTGGTGCACAACAGAACCCTAATCTATACTATACTTGTTAATGTTACAAAGAGGTAAAATGTATGAGTTTGTATGTAGGGGGGTAATCATCGGATACTACTGATCCGATTCCGAAAATTCTTTGATTAATGAGAAGTTACAGTATTGCCGATTGTCATAGGATATAATTTTATGTTAGAACAAGAGACGCGAACGAAGTAGCGGGCAGAAGCTATTCGAAAATTGCACTCTAATGGCAATGTCAAAATGACAACCGGCAGTAGACGTTTGATTACACCTACTGCCTACATACCTGTATGTTATGATGGTATCCGACTGTTTATTTTTTTAATTTTAAAATGATTGTAATAAAAAGTTAAAACGCTGCTGACTATTTCAGAAATATTTTCCAATTTACTTTTATAACAATTCCAGGAGAGTTCATAAAATTAAGTAGGTCTATCTACAATAAAAAACAAAACATTAAAACTAGGCATAACAAGCAGTAAAAAGAGCAGATATTGCATAACCGATATTTTTTTTAAATGGAAGTAAATATTTATTTGGGATTACTCGGAATCAGTGTTGTTGTGTAAACAGTTCTCGTTCAGGTGACACTGAACGCCTGTATAAACCGTACGGGTATCGCCGCCCCGTGAAATTGCTGACTGTACCTATCGTTTTTATAGCGGACCGATGCAGTTTGAAACGACGCAATCGTGTCGATGGTATTGCTAACGTTACATATTCGCTATACGAGATTTTTATTAGATTTTGCGACACACATATCCATGAAAATCGCTGAATTTAAAGAGGTTAATGAGTTTCCTTTGATATTTTCCACGGAAAATATAATAATAACAGGTTTTGTTAACATAATATTTTCGCATTTAGAATCTCGAGTTTCTTAGTAAAACAGAATTATCTTGCTTTAAAACATCTTAAAATAACATTGACTTGAGGGCTTGTTGAGTGTGGTAGTGAAGTTAGGTGATGTCAATAACTTCACTACCACACTTAGGTGATGTCAATTCCCAGGCGGATTCCCGGCCACCATAGGCGCGGGCTTGCGGACGGCGAGCAACGGGCAGCTCGCCGTCCGATAAGGACCAGGCCCGGGTCGATGGCGCGTCGTGTTCCACGCGCGCCTCAAAGAGATGTCAGCAAAATTGACGGGGTCCGCTAGAGCCGATGCCTGCCAGGGTTGCGGGAAAGTCCGAAAGGGATACCGGGACCTTGGCAACAGGCAAATGAAGGAACACGGGTGGGTTTTAGTCAGTAAAAGTCTGACACGCCCTTCCGCTCCGCCCAGAGCGGGAGAAGTCATTGGATGACTTCCCACACTCAAAAAAAAAAAAAAAAAAGGTGATGTCAATTGTCAGAACTTGCTGGCATCTTGTAAACATTTAGGTATGTTTACAAATGGAATTATAAAAGGCACATTTTCAAGAAAATCTGCTAGCTCTTTCAAGAAAAACTAACAAATTAATCCAATATTGTTGGTCTATGTATTAATCCAATGTCTGATATTCTTTAACGATGCTTATATACAAATCTTGATTCAGAAATAAATACAGAATGGCTGAAATTAATTCTAGAGTATCACTCTAGACAAGCCTAAGTCTGTAAAGTTGGGAATTACAGACGAGCCTGTTAGATGTACAATTAGAAACAAAGTTTCGAACAGACCGATACCCCAGAATGGTTTTAATCGAAAGATAACCCTTGTTTAACAGACTGACTTAACAAACACTAATCTAAACTGAAATAAAACTTTAGGTATAGTTGTTTGTAAGCTAACTTTTCAATGTATTTTTATTTGTGCGCCCGTGTCTGGATTTATGACGTCTTAAAAAATGTACTTAATATTATCAGTCTATTTCGCTGTTATGTCTACATTGTTTCTATTCTTCTTTTATTTAATAACAGTCATTAGTCTTGGGGCTATGGTCTAGCTGGGCTAATAAATAACGTACCTATATATTTCACTTGTCGGCTGCCGCCTTAGTAGCGAACATACGTACATAATATATTACATTATGTTATCGCTCTTTTCGGTCTGTATGCCCACATCTTAGATATAACCTAAGGGATACCAGACTCTATGTATAAAAACAAAGATGTATGGACATTATGTCTCAATACTACAAGGATTTTTCTTTCCCCATTTCTGACAATGTAACATTTCACACCGTTTCATACAAAACTATATATTAATAGACAGTTTCGGTACCTGTTAGGATTTTTATTACAAGTTTACTTGATACCTTATAGTAGGTGGGATTTGATATTTCACATCAAAGAAACCCAGCGTAGGTGGTTTAATATTTCTGAAAGTAAATCCATGTTAAACTAGAAGAGTAAATTTAGAACAAAATGTAAGCTTCGAATTCCTTCAGTAGTATTAAGGCTCTCACAAACAGGCGCGATGCGACAGCTCGACCTGATTTTAACAAAACAATTTCTGAGAAAACTTCACGTTAGAACAATTACTGGTGTCGCGTCGCGCGACAAGTCGCGCCAGTACGCACGAGCCTTTAAGATGGGATATTAATGAAAGGGGAAATAATAAATATTCACGTGACACTGAATTATTTACGTTGTAAAATGTTTTATCTGTCTGTACTGAACAGTCTTTGAAGTTGCGTCCAAATTCGAGACGGTAGATTGAGAGATTGCATCTAAACAACATCACCGATGGTGTTTCAGATAAAAATAAATAATGACTGGTTTTCAACAGAAAATGTGTTATTGTAAGTTAGGCAGAGATTATAATACTGGCTGGAGAAATGTGTTTTCTCAAAGAGAGAGCGAGCATTGATCACCACGCTAGCTTATCGCAATTACTCAGTGTAAAAAACGGTTTCAAGAGACTAAAGGCAGATAGATACTCGGTGGGTGGCAGGTAACAATGTCACCGGGCTACCTCAACCGCTACCCTTATCAAGGAGTCCGGAACGTGTTGAGTAAACAGCCAGCGTGTCCCGCGCAGATTTTGATTAATTACACACACCGCTTGACGGACCAGAGTAATTACTTCCCGTGATGTCATTTTATTATGTTCTGCATTTTTGTTGTACGTATATCCGATAATGTGACTAACATTATCGGAATGTTTATGAAAACCGCATATCTTACCGTGCGTTTGCACTGGCGAAACATTTACGATAAAACATGTTGAAATCTCTATTTTCTGTCAATGTTCCATACAATTTTTGACAGGAACTAGAGATTTCAACATGTTTTGTCTCGAATGTTTCGTCAGTGCAAACGCACGGTTAGAGATATCAAGAACAAAATCGTTTAGAAGAATTTTAGCATCGCTTAGCGAAATCGCTTTGACCACAGCAGTAGTTTCTTCGTGTAGCCGGGTACCTATCAGGTGGGTATAAACTCAGCTTATCAGAGTAGACTGTTTATAAAACGGTGTATTTGGTACTTATTATGCCGTATTTTTGGTTCTTTGGTCTATTGGTCGCAAGCGTTACTACTGAGCATGAGGTCTTGGGTTCGATTCACAGGTCAGGCAAAGTGTTATTGAGTATTCTCCATCAGGGATTTCTCAGTAGCAGGAGGAGTCATGGATTTATGCCCGGTTGATGACAATTGGCTCGCCCCCTATTACATACATGGTAGGTATGTAGGTAATGTAGGTATGTAGGTAATGTAGGTTTATAGTACATGTGAGGAGGTAAACGTGACGTGCCCCGACGATATTGACGTCGATTATTCACGACTCGTCAATTTTAATCACACATGTAAGAGCACCCTTTAAAAATGTGTTCCGATAAAGTCTTGACCTACGGAAGGGATGCGGCGAAAGGACACCAACAATTTTATCAAACTGGTTCATGTTTATGATATTCCATCGATTATTTCTGTTCTGTGCTCGTAGATCAATTATTTTTTTTTTTCTATTAGTAATTCGAATTATATAATTATCATTAATTATATTGTGTTAATGATATATATGATATATATTTACTTATCTTTTTGTATGCATGTGAAAAATAAACCTCTTTTTGTTTCTTTCTTATATTATAGCCGTGAAAACAAATTACGATAACAAATAGCAATCTCTAACCATAAATAATTTTACATAAACACCGTAGTTTAGAGAAATGCCATTAAAATGCACAGCGAGTTATGCATTGCAGCGATTACGCGCACACTGAACAACATTCCGTCGTATTGTTATGATAAACCGTTCACATACTCCACTTTCAATTCGCTTATCAAGGTCGTGGTTAAATTGAAAGAACAAACAATACTCTAACGTATTGTTTCCCAAGCCTTTCTTTTCCGTAAGAAGCGGAACCTTTATTCTTCGAGGTTATAAGTAAACCATTTGATTCAGTCCGAGCATCGATTTCTCCGCAGAGACTTGGTTTAGGGATTCGAGTAAGGTAGTTCATTAATGAAACGTTTTACCCTTAAATTGCCCCGATTGTTCCCAATAGGGTTCGACGGAGCAATTATTGCTAAAATCAAAGTTAACGTATGTATCGATATCGATCGATATATTTTGTGTTTGCTGTTGTATTGTAAACATATAAATGGTATCCTAGGGAAGATGCAAAGGTTGGAGTATAATTTTTTTTTTCCTACAGTGCGTACCTGTCCTACGTGATGGGCAACATGACCAGTGTGCTTAGTTGACAATTTACCCAAGCAGAGGAAAAAATATTAGGTCCTAACGTATAAAATACTACTCTTTCCGTGAGCTGGTATTTTCCAGATTAAATACGTAGGTACATGCGGTATGTATTTTTGTAAAAAGGGTGTGTGCTGTACCTATTCTTTTGTTACTAGTTTACAATAATGCATTAGAAAAATATTTATGTATAATTCAGGTTTCCTAGTGGAAGTCTCTAAAAGGTGACAGGCGTTGGTATTTCTAACAAAACAATGGTAATACACAGTGAAAGGCAGAGGTGTACTCTGCCTTAATCTTCCCAGAGTACAACTACCTACAGAGGTGCAATTCGTGCTATCTATGTAAAGTCAGGACAATACATTGTTAAGCGAATTGTCTACCAACTTATATTGTCCGCACAAATACAAACGCGATATACAAATTAATAAAAAGAAAAATATAATTAAAATAGCCGCAAACCTCAGCACAGCCCTTTAATGACGTCATAGTTGAAGTGAGTGCAAACACGTACTTAAACAACGTTATCAGTGCGATTATTCACACATTCGCATTATTCACATAGGCCGATTTGTTAGTGTTGTCAATCCGGAGCGAGGGAGAAATAAATAATGGACGAACGCCCCTACGTGCCGTGGCGGTGTTTCAATTTGTTTACCAACATGTTGGAGGCACGTCCGCCCGGGCAATGCTGCACGGTAATATGGCTTATGTATACGTATCTACCTTTATAAAAATAAAATAATGGATTACGTGAGCGTAAGTCATCAGACAGACTTTATTGGTATTAATATGTATCGTTTATTGAAACAAATAAATTATACCGTATAACTACATAGTTTTCGTTTACCTACCCTAAACCTGAAAAGGGGGCCATTGATATGAGTAGGTACCATGGAACTATACCTGAATTGCGAAAAAATATTGTCGATTTCTGGTTTGGTCCCATAAAAGTTGTTCATAATGGTGAGTACAATGACCCCTTTTCAGGTTTTGGGTAAACAAAAACTAAGGTTGTATCTGGGGGCATGGTAGTGGCCCCGCTGAGGCCCACTTGCGCATTCATTGGTTAGCTAAATAACTCGGAGTGAATAGTTAACTCATCAGGGTGAATCCAATAATTCTCTTTGTATTAACCTCGAGTTAGCTGTTCACCTCCGAGTAAGCTGTTAACGCGCAAGTGGGCCTTAGTCGAGCCAAAACAAAAAAGCAAAGGTACAGCCGCACTATCCTTTTCTCGAAGCCATTCAGAACATTTTCGACCCCACTGTAACTTTGTAGTAGATAAAGCTAGAAGAATGAACTTCAAATTTTCAGTGACCAAGAGGGCATAATATTAATAGGTATATTCCAAAATTACAATTATTGCAAGTCAAAGTTTCTTAATTTTGTCACTGACACGCTCACTCACCGATCATAAAATTTCTAAGCTACTTCTAGCAGCCACACAAGGTTCAAATTTTTAACACAAATTAACTTTTAAAGCAAGGAGAAACTAAAACTAAAACATACCGCGATTTCAGTCCTATTTTCTTAATATACCTACGAACATAAGTAACTTTGTAATCCTAGAAGCAATCATAATTAAGTATAACAACCTTTGGGATCCACCTATGATCGGATGAATGATTTGGTAATCGCACACTGCAATAGAATCTACATGCAAGAAAATCTACCTAATAATAGATATTAACAATCTGAGCGCTTTATATAAGTTTGTGTATTTTGGCCCGCTAGCGCTATGTTCAATTATAGGACTATTTAAAATAGTAGATTATTCTGTCATTATGTTGCCGTGTGATGGTCAAATCATTAAATAAAGATGTCAATAATATCGATACGGTGACTATTAAATGTTGTTAGTTCACTAATTACGTAACAATGTATGACTAAATTGTTGGATATATGCTCCCATAAATAGGTAAGCACTGAATAAATTAACCGACTCGGTTTTACATTAGAGCTCACAACTTTCTACCCGACTGCCCCAGAAGGAGGGTAATGTTTTAGCGGTACAAGAATTTTCATTTTCGTGTAAGTTATGTTTTTGATGGGTGTGCAAGTCTGCACTAAGCCTTTTTATTATATTTTACCTTTTGTCTATGTTTTTGCTAACTTTTGTTTTTTTTTATTGACTTAAATATAATTTTGTTTTAATACCAAGAGCCTTTCATTTCGGTAGTATTAACTACCGAAATGAAAGGCTCTAATGAAAGGGTCTAAGGACTTTAAAATTTATATATATATTAATATATGAGTCAATTTTAAAGTTCATTGTTTTAATTGTTCTGCTTTTATCTGTTCCAATATAAACGCCAGATTAAACCACTTCTCCTAATACATCAGACTGTAAATAACTGTAGTTCCTGTGGGAAATCACTTAAACTATCGGTGCCATAGCCAAGATTGATGGCATTACAATATTCCCGTCATGTTTGGATGGCCGCTTTTGGGCGGGGACGGAAAATTCTACTCAAGGTCCTTATAAAGGGATAGACTGTTTTCTTTAACACTACTTCAAGTTGAGACGACGATGCGTCAGTCTGTCAATACTTGTTTAGATAAGCAGTGTGTTTCAGTCTTCTGAGACTACAACAAAGTTGTTGATCGGTTTATGTAGCATTTGAAATGGTTTAAATTCTTTGAAAAAGGTCGAATAATCCAAACTCAAGTTGAAAAACGTTCAGATATCATTACAAAAGTAAATAATGAACGACACAGAACCACAGGAATAATTATGTGCTTCAATAAAGCGAATATATCTGCGAAAAGACCCAAATATTTGAACATTTGGCTCAGCCAGCCTTCCAAAGCGTGGATAACAGAACGGGGATAACTTATCGGTATTTGCAAAAAATGTATTCTGGTTATTTGATACAAAAATGAAGGCCGTGTAGCCCTTTTTTGATTTGATATGAGTGAACATCAAAAGTATCGCTTACTTTGTTTACTACATTCATAACCACCTCGCGTCCACTCGTGGAGTGAGAAATAAGGCAGCTGTGTATGTTTTTTCGGTCAACCATATAAATAGGTACCTACAACTTGAGGTATTTTAGAAGTTACGCCATGGCATAAGTCTTCCTTTAACCTAAACTTTTCCCAGATATATTGAGTTCAGCATGTCTAAACATAACTAAACCACCGGTACTGTTTGATGACGCCTCTGATAGCTTAAAAATGTTAAAAATACTGCTCATCCATTCGATTAAAAACAGTTCCAGCGGTACGTTAAATTATTATTATCACCAGTATTACAACAATGTAGTATATCATGTATTTCCTCACATTTAGCAGACTTCATAAAAACTTGCAAACGTCACGAGCCATCATACTGTGTATTAGGTATGTAGGTACCTATTAAATACCTGTTGTTTTACTCAAAGCGACTACTAATGGGTACTGGTATTCTAAGGTTAGAGGCTACAGGCAAGATTAATAGATATTCGAAAGACAAGCAGTACTGAGGTTAAAACCTCGTCTGGGCACGGACAGCGTCCAATTGTTAAGAATGATAGCCACTCGGACTGACTGTGGATAATGCAGCATAACTTCGCTGTTCAATCGGAACACGCGGCTGCTATTTGGCCAAGAGGCGGTCATGACACAGCTTCTATCGGGTATAATTTGAATACTGAGTCTGCAACCAAGAATTTTCTTACAGCTGATTTTAGAACACTTACTATAATAGTGATTTTAATTAATTGGTTCACGGGTCGGTGTTTGCGAAACCTTGCAAAAGTGCCAACACTCATAATACGTCATGATGAAATTCGACTGCATAATATTTCGCCGTACGAAAAAGAAAACTATTTTACTCTTATTACAAGTCCTATATAAAGCTAGCTATACCCACACATAAAAAACTCCTCTAAAAATTCTCCTAATGACGGTACAAACCGAAATCAAAATCCGTCAAGCAATTTTGAAATCCTAAACGAATTTAGGCGACTTTCAATGACTATTGGGAGTTTGTACATTCATAGCCCAGGGTTTAGTAAGTCTTTGCTTACAAACAAAAGCATACGTATACTTACATAAATTGTTGTTTAAATGCCTAAGTTGAGCTCGAGAATTTAGCATCTTAATGGAAACATTCCTGTCCCATCTCTTGACGGCCGCAAGAATTAACAACCTCCAGGCTTACATAGTATTGTAATGACAATATTGAGCATTATGGTTCTATTACTGTTTATAGGTAATCATTTAACATTTTCGTTGAAAATCCTTTAACATTTATTTATTTATTGAATACTTTAAGAACACAAATGTACAGAGGCAGACTTAATGCCATAGGCATTTTCTACCAGTCAACCTTTGGGTGATGCAGAGACAAAGAGTGGTAGGTGCAATAGGGAAAATTGTGGAATAAATGTTATTTAAATACGTAAACCAATTAAAAAAAAAATATATATAAACCTAAATATATATAAATATAAGAACAAATAAATATACATAACTACACAAACATACTAAAACAAGCCATATTGCCAGCTTCTTGCGAATGTGCTCACATAGCATGAAAAATGTTAGAACTAATAGAACGGGCCCTCCTGAAGTTTAAAGTGAGGTATAAAAACAACCTTCACTGGCGTATAAATCCGTGATTTTTTATCACGACAGTCAAATCTTCGTTAATCACTTTATGTAAGTACTTACTGACTTGTTAACCAAAAAAGCTGCATGGTAATTTGACTTTAGTAATCATTATAATAATATTATCGGTAGCACAAGAATCACCATATTTGGGATTCTTTTATGCCGCCTTCGTATTTGAATACGACATTAAATTAGGCCCGATGACATCTTTCCAATTCTGTACTCAATTTATAAGCAAATTTTGTGAGCCAACATGGGAATGATAGTCATAGCTACAAATATGCTACGACTTGAATACTTTTATACTCCATTTGAAATAAGATTAGACGTTTAAATAATCCTTTTTTACAGTCCGTTCAACCGATTTTGACTTCTGTTGCATTGGTGGCATGACAAATGGCTGCTGCAGTAGAGAGTTGGTATTGTGTAACCTTTTTTGCTTTTAATGCCATTCTTATGCCTACGATATAGAAGTCAAAATCGGTTGAACGGACTGTAAAAAGGTTTGTTTAAATGTCTAATCTTATTTCAAATGGAGTATAGTTATTTACATTGTTTTGTGTGAATTGCTTTTATCGCTTAAGATAATAGTTACAAATAGGTACAACTGTACGTAAGAGTATGTGTAGTATGTAAACTGTTACAAGTTTGTGTTTGCTGTCCATATTTTCCTGAGTGATAGGAGTCGCTATTGAATGTTTGTTCAAGCGATTGTACATGTTTTTCTATAGATACAAGTTCTGTTTAAACAAGTAGTATTGATGTTCAAGCCTTTATTTATTTATACTTCATTTATAGCATTAGACAAATTATGGATTGTAAAGGTACCTAAGACAATATCCATTATCTTAGAAATAAAAATAATCTTCTTCTATTTCGAATCTTGAATGTAGCAATTCGAATATGTAAGAACTCTGTCTCAAACAGAACTTCATAAAAGAACTTAAATAAGATTTCTCCTATTCCGCGTCCTACTTTAGTTGAAGAAACCTGTTTGTTTTCAGTGTTATTGAGTGTTTGCGTGTACGTACCAACGTACTAGTAGTAAAGATAAACGGTAACGAAACGATCGGGACTTGTATCGCGATACGGGCTTATTTCAGACTATTGAACACATAAAATAAAATAGTGGATTTGCATACAAACCGAGTGTGAAATCGGTTAGATAAGCAAGGAAAGCAAAGAACCAATACCGAAATATCTACATGAATTTCGGATAGCTTTTGATTCGCAAAGAAAATCTGTAAAAAGGTGCTGTTTCTGAGAATCTACCATTTTGTCTATTTGAATCACGATTGTAAGTAATCCTCGGATGAACACCTTCTGTTTGCTAATAAACGTGAAAGGTGATAGGGGCCAATGGTAATGCCACGAATTGCTGATGGGGCGCAATTTCAGCTTAAATGCAATCAACTGCAAACAGGGGTTAAAAGATATCGGGAAATTCCTGAAAGAAAATTCAAAGACAGTCGATTCGTTCCGCCTTTAAGATTAGCAAAGGAATTGTAGACAATAGACCGCCAATAAGGCATTCCGTTCCGATCTCATTTTGGCGATCCTATGATTTGTGTTTGTTACGGCTTTCACAAAGGGAATCCTATTGTGGGATTATGAAAAATAAAGCATTTATAATACGTTTGTTATGGATCTTTCACGGACTCATTGATATACGGTTCACGACTGGTTCCCGCAAAGGAATAGGTAGGATTGAGTTTTGTATCTTCATAAAATGAGAAGACTGCGCAGGCGAGAAGCATGTCGTTGTCTGGAAATAAAATATGCGCTAGTCATTGCCATGTTCTTATACAAAGGCAAGCGGAAAGGAAATCATGTTTTAAGAGCCATTACCATAAATGTTTACTGTTCATCCACATTTTTCCAATGACCGTCAGTCCGAAATACTCAGTAAAAAGGCGAGCCTTAAACCCTTTTTTCGCCGCATTCCACTACTCCGTTGCTTGTAAGAATTTTCTAATAGAAATTCTGCGTAAATAGAAGGTATCAGTCATAATTTTACAAGGAATTGAAAAAAATCCAAGTAAAAATCAATTTGATTTAGAACTCGGGACCAACCGATTATCCTCAAGATGTATTTTAACCAGTTAACTAAAACTGTTAACAATATTACACTTTAAACTAATAGGCGGTCAACCCACTGTTAAAGTTAAAACCAAACATTTTACAAGGTAAATTAAAAGTTTACCCGCGGAGTGTACCGCTGCTACACAAACAAACCGTTTAGATAACTTATCGGTTACTATTGAAGAACGCTTACTATGCAATAATAAACACATCATAATAACGATAAATGAGTTTATTTCTGTAAGTAGGTTTGTAAAAACTAGATGAGGTCGGGCTATCAGAGCTCACCATCTCTTTTAGGCGATTATCACACTGCCACGCATCACGCTGCATGTTGTGTGTCAACGCACCTACGATGAACACGCGTGGATGCAATTTCTGTGTGTTGGACTGTGCATGTTTTCTATACAAACGGAGATACTTACAAGCAACGTTAGAACACGCATTCATGCGCTACGCTGCGTGATGCGTGGCAGTGTGTTAATCGCCTTAAAGTCCAAACATAATCTTGGTCAGATCGGGTGAGGACCATGTAGTTTGGTGTCTGAAATGGTCTTTAAGGAAAGAAGCATACATATTCGAGTGGACCTGGCCAGTCAGTGTACGCATTTGTCAGTAATCGGGCAGCTTAACTTATCGCAGAGCTGTGTTATAAAACTAACGCATTTTCCTCTTGATAAACCATACATGTTTATTACGTTTATTTAAACAGATTTACAATAAAAGTTGACGTATTTGTTTGGAAATGCAATACTGCATTTTGTAAAAGGTAAAGCTTAAATTTCAAAGGCTTGATAAATACAATTTCCGGCTGCATGAGCTTTAAAATGAACGTGACAGGTACGGTGTAATTTTTTCATCGTGAACGTGAAGAGCCTATTTTGTTTTTGTATATCGGACGCGGCTCCGTCCCAAATGACTAATTAAAAACAAATTGTTGCAGAGCACACAAAGCTTGCGATTTTGAGCCTTAAAAATAAAAAAAATAATGACTTCTGTGTACAATTTAACATGTAACTTAACTTTTTAATTGAACTGCGTTTTTAAGTAGTGAATCTAAAGACAACTTTAAGTTACACATCTATCTTTGGTAAGTATATCTTTCGAAAGTGAAGCTTTTAGAACGATCATTAATAATTTTATTCATTGCTTAACATTTCATTTAAAAAAATTGAGCTCTTAGCCTTAAGGCTCTTACATACTGGGGCGATTCGTCGTGCGACGCGAATTTTGACAAAACAATTTCTCACGGCGAACAATGCGGCGGCGTCGCGTAGCGCGACGAATCGCCCCAGTATGTAAAAGCCTTTATCTAGGTGGATGGATACCTAGTTTTGGTTTAGAGCTCATTATGGGGTAAGTGGATACCTACCCCTTACGCAAACGCTCAAAACTCAATAGGTAGGTACCCAGTTACATAAAAGTTTTTGTTCAATCACTAAAGCTAAACACCAATCCTTCTAAGTTTAAATATTCCCCCATAAACAAACAGGTTCCACAGTAATATAGGTAGTACGGAAACAACAGAGTTACGGAGCAAAGGGATCCCGGGTTAATACGAGTTCCATTGGTATCTTCATTTGCATAATCCAAAATGTTGGTGGAATACTAACATTCATTTTTATGATCTCGTGTAAAAGGAGACGGTGGGTACAAAGTAAGAGCGTTGCCCTGTATGAGACAACAATTTGATTTTGACGCGGGGATACACTCATGAATAATAAAATGAATTTTCTGATACATATTGAATTAAATAGGAATGAAATATAGAATTTTGTGGGACAAACTGCTTTAGGGCCGATTTTTAGGGATCCATACCGAAAGGGTAAAACGGGACCCTATTACTAAGACTCCGCTGTCCGTCTGTCTGTCTGTCGGTCTGTCTGTCACCAGGCTGTATCTCATGAATCGTGATAGTTAGACAGTTGAAAATTTTACAGATGATGTATCTCGTTGCCGCTATAACAAAAAATATTAAAAAAAACAGAATAAAATAAATATTTAAGTGGGCTCCCATGCAACATGATTTTTTTGCTTTTTTTATAGATAGATAATGGAGGAACCCTTCGTGCGCGAGTCCGACTCGCACTTGGCCGGTTTTTCAATCATGATAACTTTTATTTGAAGAATAAATAATTATGGCGTTTAGACACATTTTCTATAAAAACCGGCCAAGTCCATACTTGGCCGGCTTTAATTATTAACTTTATAATTTTTTTATTATTTTTTGTCATAGCGCCACTAGAAATACATAATCTGTGAAAATTTAAACTACCATCTATTACGGTTCATGAGACAGACAGACGGACAGATAGCGGAGGCTTAGTACCTTAGGTTCCGTTTGGCACCCTTCGGGTACGGAACCCTAGAAGCAGTCGAACCACAATCTTTATTCCTTAGATAAAAGATAACTGAAGACTGAACGCTTAGGAGCATAAGGTAAAAAGCGCGAAAAGACAAGTAGGTTGCAAATTGTCAAAAGAGCAGAATGTCAAAAGCATAGAAAGTCAAATGCGCACTTTTAAAAGCGCAGAATGTCAAAAGCTCATAATGTCGAAAGAGCACAATGTTAAAAATTATATTTTAACGCGTTAACTGTGTTCGTATGCGCTTTTGACTATGTGCGCCTTTGACTTTCTACGCTTTCGACATTCTGCTCTTTTGACAATTTGCAACCCACTTGACATTGTGCGCTTTTGACCCTAAACTCCTAAACGAATTTCTAAGTTATAATATTTATAACATGCTACGAAGCAATTACAGTAAAGCTGTAGGACTAAGCCACATACCTATTTTATATTTCGGCTGCGTGATTGAGTAAATGAGGCTTACTATTAAAATTACTGTGGTGACGTTATAACTTAATTCAAAAGCAATGTAGATTGGAAGATAAAGTGGGAAAAAATAAAACTGAAACCACTCTAGGTACTTACTTTATGAAAATGACGTCACATTTTCAGAGCAAATCAAAAACTTATATTACGAAATGAAAAGACTGTCTCTGCATTTTATAACATTGCAGAATGCAAACTTGCAGTTTTCATGAAATATTATTTTACAATTTAAAACCTCTCTCACTGGTAAGTATGTTCCACAAATTACATTTTCACGTTTTTAATCATATCTGTCTTTCAGAGGACGATTGACCTGAAATAAACGTAAAACACACATACTACTAACTAACGGAAATTGAATAAAAATAAGATAACAGACTTTACTACCGACCGCGACGTACTGTAATCAGAATGCGATTACTATAGCAACAAGAACAAGGGAGACGATGGCTATTCGCACGATATCAAATAACCGTTACTGTGTATCAAACTACAATGTGCTAGATATTGAATGGCATGGTTTACGTATAATATCATTTTATAGACTCCGTTACGCTAAGTGGAGGGCCTACTTATGCTTATAAAAATAAGTACCTGTTAGGGATTTGGCCGATATAGCTAAACATAGTACAAAATGTTGAGCGTCCTTTTTGTGTCTGGCAACGGGTAAATATTTACACATTTTGGACATGGGATTTAAACGGTATGCGTAGAAATAGATGAAAATTTCGGCTTTATAGGCTTTCGGTCATAATGATCCATAATGCTTGGTAAAAATTATTAAGTCATTACGCTTTATTGAACAACAAATGAAGACGAAGAATTTATAACTTAAAAAAAAGACTGCTCATAAAGATTGATCATCGTTATTCAACGAAAACAGAATGAGGAAGAACAAAGAAACATGAAGATTTCAGCCAAAAAATGATAAAAATTATTTGTTTAAAGAAGGCGATTGATGAGAAACTCCAAAATTACTATGCAAAAGAGGCGAATTTATGAATTAAACATAAAAATCGATGTGGAAATGTATTCACGTTAAGTGACGTCACTTCGTTGGAGGAGTTGATTTATTCGTTCATAGGGAAATCGGTTAAAATTAACAAAAAGAAACGGTTGCGAAGAAACAAACTGAGAACGTCTTGCAGCCTTACTATAATATTAAATGGCGCGTTGACTACTGACTAACATACGGCTTCTTTGCTTCACATATTCGCCAGAAGCTAGGGGAATAAGAAGATGAAATAAATACCACACACCAAATTTTTTCGAGAAAAACGTTACAATATTATTTGACGGGGCACTGAAAGCTGATGTGAAATCAGCGATAAATTCGAACCAAAAGTCCCGGATAAGAGTCACAATTTAGGGAATTAACCTAATTCAGAGTTATTAAAGTTACATTGTTCAGGACATAAATCGAACGGAATGTCCTTGTCGGTCCACCCAAACCTTGTCCGAAATGGATTATTTGGTAAAATAAAAGCGAAAATCCTCGTATAAGTTGGACCTAGACATCACGTAACTAGGTACTTGTATGTTGTATTGAAAATTCCTAAACACTATTATTTGGTGGATATTCCAACACTTTCACGACTAACGATAGTTGGGATTAGCAGTCTCCATAGGCGGGGGCGGGTGCTTAGGATTATGGCCATTTCAAACTACGTGATTGGGTGTTTTTATTACGGTCCTCGGGCTATAAATGCTTTAGATAACTTTAAGGGACAGCAGAATTCAGATAACGCGTTATAATCACAATTTATAGGCATTTTCGACCAATGTACAAGAAAATACGTAATGAGACTGTGGTAGAATAAACACGTAGTGAGCACTAGAGGCATCAGACAGAATTTTTAGTGGCTATTAGTAAAAAAATGTTTACGAAGTACGATTAACAGTTCGATTCTGTCGCAGACACGACGGCCGCGATCGACTCGCTCACGGATCACGTACAATCGGTTTTGAACGATTGTTCAAGGCAAGTTCCAGTGGTGGACGACCACCGCTTCAAATTGCCGGCCGATGTGCGTGATCTGATGACCGAGAAGAACGCGGCCACCCGTGCCTACAGCAATTTCCCATGCTCCGCTAACAAATCTCACATGCGCTACTTACAGCGTAAAGTAAGGACACGCATTGCAGAGTTGCGTGAAGCGGGCTGGGACAAGATGCTGAGCGATCTCGAGCCCACTCACCAAGCTTTCTGGCAACTCCAGAGAAATCTCCAGTCCCAACAGGGCGCTTCCATGCCACCCCTAGTCCGTCCCGATAAGACCATAGCCTTCGACGACTCCGACAAGGCGGAATGCCTAGCCGATAGTCTCGAGGCTCAATGCTCGCCCAGCTCACTGCCTGTAGACCAAGCTCATCTCGATGAGATTGACGCTGAAGTCGAACGCAGAGCATCTCTCCCCCCCGTCGAAGACCCCGATGATCCACTGCCCCCCATCACTCCTGATGAGGTGCACGAGATCATCAAAGGTCTTAAAACGCGTAAAGCCCCCGGCTCAGATGGACTCACTAATAGAGTGATCCAACTTTTCCCCGCACACTTAATAATGCTCTTGACCATCATCTTCAATGGTGCTCTCGGCAATAATATCTTCCCCCAGGCATGGAAGGAAGCCACCGTTATAGGTATCCCCAAACCCGGCAAGTCCAAATCCGATCCCTCTAGCTACCGTCCCATCAGTCTGCTCAGGGTTCTCGGTAAAATCTATGAGAGGCTTATTTATAAGCGTCTCAGAGACTACGCCGAGACCAAGGGTCTCATCCCGAACGAGCAATTTGGGTTCCGCACCCAACACTGCAGCATCCACCAAGCCCACCGCATAGTCGAGCACATAAGCGAAAGCTTTATGCGAGGCCTAATGGTGGGGGCGGTGTTCTTCGATATAGCGAAGGCGTTTGACAAAGTCTGGCACAATGGCTTATTATACAAGCTATACCAACTCGGTGTGCCCGATCGTCTCGTGCTCATCTTACGAGACTTTTTGTCAAACCGCACCTTTCGCTACCGCATAGAGGGTGCCCTATCCTCACCCCGTCCCATTCGCGCAGGTGTCCCCCAGGGCTCTGTCATATCCCCGCTCATCTTCACGCTGTTTACTAGCGATATTCCCAAAAGTAGAAAGGCACAGTTGGCTCTGTTCGCAGACGATACGGCCATCTACTTTAAAGCCCGTAGTCCCGTTAGGATTCGCGACACTCTCCAAACCTCAGTCGACAAGCTCGGCGAATGGTTCAGGAAGTGGCGAATCGAGGTCAATCCCGATAAGAGTCAGGCGGTTCTCTTTTCCAAACCGCGTACGAAACCCACCCTTCCCGAGCCCATCACCATGTTCGGCAAGCCGATCCCTTGGGAGAAGCGAGCCAAATATCTCGGTGTAGTCCTCGATGACCACCTCACTTTTCAAGAGCACATAAAGCAGGTTCGCTCGCGAGCCGCTTTCGCTCTAGGTAGGCTTCACTCCGTCCTAAATGCACGTAGCAAATTGTCACTTAGGTGCAAATTGCGTATCTACACTGCGTGTATCCGTCCCATCATGACATATGCCGGTGCCGTCTTTGCCCACACTAGACCCCGCCATATTCATAGGTTGCAAACCATCCAGAACCGATTCCTCCGTAGAGCTACCGATTCCCCCTACTACGTCCGTAACGAGATCCTCCATCTCGACCTTAAAATCCCCACGATAGCTCAATTCTTAAAACGCCTCTCTAAGCGTTTCTTCGACTCCGCCGCCAAACATCGCAACCCACTGGTTGTCGAGGCGGCCAATTATACCCCCTCTCGCATTAGTCATACCCGCCGTCCGAGGCATGCTCTCACCGACCCCGACGACCCCATAACTCTCCTCCAGGAGAGCAATAGGGCCACCAGTACGGTTCTTAAAACCAGACGCCGTCCTTCATTCCGACCTCGACGTCGAGGACCTCCTCGACCGCGACCCCGATCTAACAGGATGACGACTCATCCTACTCCTCCCCGACCCTTGTCTGTCGACGGTGAAGCACCCGCACAGGCGGACGCTGAGCCGCCAGTAGTAGTAATAGTTAATTTAAACTCCCCGATCCAGCCTGTCCCAACTAGCTGCCCTCCCCCCAGCGACGCCCTAAGCCGAGGTCCGTACCCCACAGGGGGTGCCCTTAGCGAGCCGTCGTTTAGTTTATAATTAGTTTTAGATTAGTTTTTAAATGCCCCTGGCTGGAGGCGCTTTGAGTTAGTATCATAGCTTAGAGCATCTTCGCAGGACAGTCCGGTTAAGTAGATAGTACCCTTTGTGGTAAAACCTACGAGATGCCAATCAAAAAAAAAAAAAAAGAAGTACGATTGTCTATTTTTTTTTTGTAATTTTTGAGCATGCCGTCACGTGAGGGATTTAAAAGATTTGCTTAGGAGTATCTTAATTAAATACCTACTCAATTTATTCAAATTCATACTCAAGTATACATAATACAGATTATATACATAAAGAAAGGGCTCATAGGGCGTCAAAAAACTCTTCCGCATCGCTGTCAGTGGGAAAAGTGCCCAAAAGGCTGGCAGCATTGCCACGTTGGATGGCAATGCGGATTCTTTGACCTAGAAATTGGCCAGCGCTCTGGTCACGTGAAGAGTCGACCAACCGCTTGGCGATGTCCCGAAATACTCGATGAGCACTTGGACCCCATGGCCCTAGTGTTTCAACCCCAAACGGCTCAAAAATATAGCTACCAATAAGGTTGTTATATTTGCGCCGTTTGAGGTTTTCTGCACCTGCAGCAGCCGCCCCAGCACAGCCCGCCGTGCTAGGAAGATGGGATGGCGCGAGGGTGTCGACACAGGTTGCATCCCACACCAAAGGCCTACCCAACTTCCAAGGCATTATGGTCATTCCGTCTGGTCTCTTCCTATCGTCGCGTGCTTAGCCATTAGGTTCTAAAACAGCTGGCACCCCGGCGGTGTCTTAAAATATTCTAAAGTAAAATCGTAGATTTAGAAAAAAAAATCTTCAAGTCAGTATATTGAAAAGAAATACTTGATAAAGACTCAGCTAATGTTTTCTTTGACTTAAAAAAAGTTTGTTCTATCAGCTTTTTTTTAAACAAAATTGCCCGAATTTTACGAGTTAAAATCTTATTTTTCCCGAAGCGTGAAAGGAGTATAATAATATCACTCAAACTAGTCCTTAATAACTGTGCTGTGAAGGTAAATACAGTTAGGTAATAAAAAAAGCATTAGGACGTGTTTAGTATCGTGAAACCATTTGGTTATTCGCACGATATATTCGCCCAAAATGGGCAAAATGACACTTTTAAAAACTGTTATATTTTCCTGAGTGATTCGCACGAAGTTAATTTATTTGTAGGCGAATCAATTTCTGCAGTTGTCCATTCGCCTAAAATAATATTATTAAAAAGTGTCATTTCGCTCGTTTCGGCCGAGTAAATTCGTGCGAATCACCAATAAGCCCTTAATTTACATAAATTCCCAACCTTAACAAACTTTTTACATTTCTAGATCTTACAAAATGTTCTTCATAGTTTAAGCAATTGAAATTCAAAACTCGATACATTTGACTTTCAAACGAAGGACTTTCAATAAAGTTATCCGACAACGGTAAAAGGGTTTAAGTTAACGTATTGCGAAACATTTTGTATTTCACAATGTGTGCGTTTAAATAAGGATAAGGCATTCGTGCATGATGTGAGACCATTTCACAGTTCGATAACCCGCTCTGTTATAGCTAGTTTGCTAGTGATGTAAAGTGCGATTGCCTGAGGCAGCACTATGATATTACTTTTTCATGACTATGTTGGGATGAAAATGTAAACGTGGAGGATGAGCACACAGTCTTTTGTTATAAGGATATATTGCGGGCTGCAGAAAAGACGTGGTGAATGCAAGCGGGGCTCAAGCCTAGCGGAAACGCTACTCTTTTGACTACGAATATATTTTAATCAGTAAGGATAGAACATTTTCCCATCCTGACTTTGATTAATTGAAGAACCTAAACCTGAACGGAAGTTTAATTTAGCAAAAATAAAAGGGGATTATGTATGTTTACCGCAGACGTCCCCTTCGTAATCCCTGGAAATGCCTCTTTGAAGATACATGCCTGTCTAACATGACACGCACATTTCGTCGAAAGGTATTTTCGTCTTAGCAGCACGTACTATCAGCGTTTGTCATACAAATAAATATTATTATGTGTGTGCTTAGTAAAATAATTATAATAAAAGTGACATAGCAACATGATCGTTCTTTTAATAAAAAATACACCGGCAGGTTTCCTACGGAATTCCTCGCTTTATTTATTGTAGACGAAATATAAAATACGCAGATAACATAAAATTAATAGCGTCTGGTTATGACCACGTGATGTCCATTAATTCTCGTAAATAGCAGTCATATCCACATTTTTGAGTTTCTGGAATTCGTATGAAGAAGTGCGATATCGCTGAAACGTTTTTCATAATAACTCTCAGACTACGATTATGTCTGGATTTTAAAAGAGACTTTAACTTGTGAGTTTGTTTCGCCATTTCGTTTTAGGAGTCAGATAGGAACTTTCTACTCCATCTAGCTTATTATTTTTTTAGTGCCTAAGACGTGTTTCAGAACAATTTCATTTCAGCAAAAGAAGTCTATTCTGTAACCATCTCACCGTGAAAACTTAGGTGAAGTGAGCGTGGAGCGAGCTGTCATTGTCATCGATACCTACTGCTGCTAAGTGACCAATGACAAATCTCTTTGGCAGTGACAGTTTACAGAATAGCACAACTGATCAGTGTACATGTTTGAGGCCTACCTACCAAAGAATAAAGAAAAACTTGATAAAAACGTATGGATTACCTATGTTCACATGCATCAGAAATATTAGACAACATTTTTTAATGGAAAAAAATTAAGTGACACCTGAAAATAAAATCTGAAGAAAAATGGAAAGATAATCTGGGACAATCTTGTTTATGTTTTCGGGAAAAGAATGCTGGTGGATATAAACGTTTCTGATGTATAATAAATTGCTTCTTATATTTTATTGAAATATTAGTCGTGAGTGCCACTTGTACCTACGTATTTTATCCCACTTCATACATTATCTAGTAAGGTATTGGCAACCTTGAAGTTGCGTTGTAATCGGATTGAATAACAATATACTGTTTTTATTTTATATACAACTTAAAATTCATTTATTCTATGCTCTGTTAGGATTCTTGTGAAGGTCATATTTAGCTGCTCTTATGGAAAACTTTAGACGAAAATAACTTGTTGCGAAATATTTTTATGGAATCAAAATATACTTCGTGACTAATTTAGGTACGAAATATAGCGCTAAAGTATACTAAAAACTAGATACATTGCTGAGTTTGTATTACTTTTATAGACTAGCTATTTTATTTAGTTATCGTGTGAATTTTTAACTTGAAAATACAAATAAATTCTGCCTGTCTCGTAACATGTCAAAATTATACATCACATTTTATTAGATCGTCTGTGTAATTATATAATACACGAACTACTGCTAGTCACGAATGATACTCTTCGGATAATCGATACGGTTGAATCGATATCGAATCATTTTAGCACGAAACTCGTTAGGAGACCGGCAGTCTCTAACGTGTGGAGTTTTAATTAAAGTGTTTTAGTAAAATATTATTTCAATGAGCTATTTCCCGTTTAATTACGATGTGTTTGTAAACCGCAGCATGGCTAAAAACTAATATGTTGATACCTACGTACAGTTTTAGGAAAAAACATAATACCATAATAATCGTTTATAATAATATAACCATCCAAAAATGTTTTTATAGTCACGTCCCCGCCATTTGTGAAGTTTGTTTCCAACAAAACTATCAAAATATTATGTGTGGGAGGCTCAGCTCTAAAACTATTATCATATTTTTCGTAACAAAACCACCTCCTCTGAATATTCAAATTAATGATGAAAAGGGTAAAATCCTACGCCAATTAGCTTTGAATGTTCGAAATCTAAGTTGGGCTACCCACCTTCCGATAATCCCCCGTCGCGACAACCGAAGACCGTTTCGCCGAGAAAGTTGTATCTTGTTCAGCGATTTTGCTTTCATGAACCTTGAGTGAAGATTATCGCGGTCGTATATCTTACTCGGCGTCGGCCTTCGGCCTAAGGGATTACTCAGGCCTGTCGAGGCACTTGGACGCCCTACCCGGTGTTCAAGTAGGCATTGAGCATTGCCAGATGTGTCAATCAAAATCAGTCCTTAGGGTCATTACGGAGATTAGCGGTCATAAATATAGCGAGGGAGTTAGAAAGTCGAAATAGGTAGGTATTTTCGTCCGAAGTACAGTCAACCTCAAAAAGATGTGTAAGTAGGTACCTTCATTGACAAGAATTAATTTAATTAATTACAATCCATAATATTGTATGAATGTGAAGCCACAACACATGTTTATTGTATAGTATCATTGTTTTTGAGGCTGAAAGTACCTAAGTAGAAATAGCTATACACGAATGAGTAGCTATGTCAGGTCATCGAATTTACATGAAAATTACATATGTTAGATTTTAGTTAGAACAAAGTGATTTATAAAAAAACACTGAAATCAGCGAAAGATTGACAACTACAGTAAATAAGAACAATATTTTAATAAATGTGTTAATGCAACACGTCACTGCAATCTGTAGGCAACTGGGAACTGAGCTTATGAATTATTAAATAACATTATCATATGGCTGATTGTAATTCATTGAAAACACGAGATGTCCCGAGATTGTATTTTTGAAAATACGTAATATCTCGCACGGTAGATACCATGTTATTTGAATGAGGAAATGAACGTTGGTACATTTAGTAGGTAAAATAGTTATCATAGGGGCGGAAACTTATTGGTACGTATACACGGCTACACATCAAGCTATACATTTCCATTTTGTGCTGATCTCGCATTGTAAAGGATTTCTGTACAATGCGAGGTCAGTTTATATTGGAAATGTATAGCTTGATGTATAGCCGTGAGTACTACGTGCTAACCCTTTCCTTGTTCAAAGTATACAGAACAAAAATTGTGTATGTAATCTTTTATTGGAGATTCTAGATAAATAAATTAAAATACGATTATATGACTCTTTTCTACAGTAATATTTTAAAGAGGAAAGTATGTATTTTTGTTTCTAATTATTAAACTCAAAAACGACTGGACCGATTTTAATAATTCTTTCACCAGTAGAATGCTGTATTATCAATCACTGAGTAAAATAGGCTATAATTTAGGCTATTATTGATAAAGATATCACACGAGCGATGCCGCTGTGTTTAAATAAAATAAGTGTTCTTGTCTGCTTTCTTAATTAATCTTGATACTACTAACTTGGGTACGGTTGAAAGAAAGCCTGTAGTTTTGTTTGAGTTAACATGAAGTGAACTGGCGTGGAGATAAATGATCGTTCCTCGTTTAGATGAGAAGATGCATTTGTCCACAGTGGAACCATTACAGGCTAGTTTTATTAATTTACACTGCTCTTTGCAAAAGTCTTCCTAGGGACTTACATTAACGATCTGTGCGGAAATAAAACTTAATTAAACATTTATAAAGCAGATTACAATTGACATAAAAACCTATATCATTCGAACGGATGCTTACAATGATGACGACATATCAACTTAGATACGTATTTTATCACGCTTGACGCGACTTTGAAAAGGGTCATTCGACTCCTATTCGGATATTCCTCGTCAAAATGCGAACGTTTGATTCAGATTTACGAGCGTCGAATCCTTCTAACTCAGCAGAAATCCGTCGAACCTGCACACCCGTCCGCTATATTAATCCGTGAAAATAAATCCCAACTTAATACGACCCATAAATACTGGACGTCCCTTAAATCGGAAGAGTCTAATACAACAGCGACTCTTAAAACTTTCTGTTTTACTTGTAACTTCTGTTTAACTTTACGTTAAACACGTTAACGTGGAAAGTCGAATATTTAAAAGAAATGCTTAATAAAGACTAAGCTAATGTTTTCTTTGATTAAAAAAAAGTTGATTTTACGAGTTGAAAACGTTACTTTTTTTGGTTTTTTAAGTCATAAAGAGTGGGATGAGTATAATATTAGATATTATCTTCCGCCAGCGGCTTCGCCCGCATGATATCTTTATAAATTATAGACTATCTTAGGTACTCAGTGATACTGATAATAAACCATTCTCCTGGTTAAAGAATGTTTTAAATCGGTCCAGTAGTTTTTGAGTTTATTCATTACAAACTTACAAACAAAAATTCAAATGTTTTCTCTTTATAATATTAGTGTAGACTAATATGACCTGCACACCCGTCCGCCATTCTAATCCGTAAAAATAATTCCTGAATTAATAGGTATGACCCTTAAATATTGAAAGTCCCTTAAATAAATCGGAAGAGTCTACTACAACAGCAACCCTTACAACTTTCTGTTTTACTTGTAACTTCTGTTTAACTTTACGTCATACACGTTAACGTGGAAAGTCGAATAAAAATGTAAATTTAGTTTGGAGTTCTTTTGAGAAGTAGGTACCTAATGTCGGGGATCCAATGTTGATCGTTACTAGGCCGCGGTATGGTTGGTTTCAGTTGACGGAGTTTTTATTGTCACCGACAGGCGTGCGAGCTGAAAAGGGAGATAAAGTTAAAACGATCTGGAGCGTGTATTTGTGCGTCACGTTATCTTGTTCGACACCATCAAAGTGTTGTTGTGAGATTTTACGACACTATTATAAGCACGACATGCGCGAGGGCAATGTGGCGCGATCCACACGAATTTAAAGTCCTCTCAAATTACCCGTGTTTATGGTTGAACATAATACATGCTACAGTCTTCCATTACTCAGTATTCCAAGATTTTCCATGAACTATAAACTGAAACTCGTCAACTCCTGAATATTATTAATCTATTATTCATATACTTAATTGCAAAATTATTTAAGTTTTAGTTGAAATCCTAAGTTGAGCTAAAGTTTTCAAGTATTGATATGCATCGATTAGCATAAAACAATATCGGTATTATCTTAACATTAGCTCTATCAAAACAGTACTATTAAATAGAAGGAAACTTTTAAAGACTTAATAAAATTACGGGCTCGTAATGAATTCTTAATATTTCTACCTTTGTCCTATTCAGAACATAAAAGAGGGGAACTTTCTTAATCAAAGAGACTAGAGTCGAAATAAATTAATGTCAGTAGCAGAGTTCAAGCAAGCGACTTAGAAATCAATTAATTTAGCCACGCTGGTTCTGTACCTATTATTCTTGTCAATGGCATTTATGGATTTATGGATATCTTATAAAACATAATTTTCTTCTTAAAAAGTAGAACAAGCTGATAAATTTTCTTTTGTGACGTGCTCAGGAGTCTACCTATCTACATTATATAATTATTAGCTATAGGTTTAAGGGATGCGAAATTCAATTTTTCTAAAGTATTTTGCAATTTGTAGGTTAGTATCTGGTTGTATGTTGATCGGGATACGATTCGCGAACGTAACAAATATGGCTTTACAGAATTATAAGACATTAGAATCAGTAATATAACTCCATAAGTTAGGATAATCCTCAAATGTCATGATTTCATGAAATAGTCATTCAATACGATTATACAGTATGTTAACTAACAGAGGGCGTTCCCGTTAACCCGCAATAGTATACCATCCACACAAGCTAAAAAAAATATTACCATTAAAATAAAAAATGTTTTTTTAATTTTTTATAATAAAATATTCACAAAAAATATTAAATTGATACGTAAAAGAAACACACTGTACACGCGCACTTGTCCTTCAAAGTAAGTACGGCAATGTCGCAATTTACCTATGAATGACGGGCCGCGTGTGCGGCGATCTGATTGATGCGCCTAGCCCCGCCCCCTGCTCCCCGAATGTCCACAGGATTTGTCCACCTAATTTTAGTCGGAACTAATCTCGCGCGCATACCGGATGTGCATTTATTTTCGCATTGCAACATCTTGTCTCCTTTCGTCATTCGTGTGTGAAAAATGCCGCGTTATCAGTTCAGTGCTCGGGATTATGTAAACATGGTGCATATTTAAGCTGAGTGTAATTGTGTGATGGTGCTTTGAGGATCCCAATGCACAATTTAATGCGACGAGTGCACCAAAACAACCGTCGGCGATTGCAACAAGCAATGTGTAGAGAGAGAAGGTCAGCATATTGCGCAGTTCAAAATCTAAGTAAGTCTTTCAACATTATTTAAATGTACCTACCTATCATAAAACGTAAAACCTTTTCGAAAAAAGAAATAACACTAAGAAACGACTGTGCCACAAAATAAATAAGATCAGAAAGCCCACTCTTTGCTAAAACTACTTTTATACTCAGGGAGTACCTACCCCGTACAACGAGCGTATTACTTCTGTGGTGTTACACGATTGCTATTAAGTAATTTATTACGAATGCAACTGCATAAAGTAAAAGTTTTTTTTTTTTCATTTCGATGTCATTGCAGAAAACATTACAAAACGTTAGACAGTGATTGCTAACGTGCAATACTTCATTATCATTTAAAAGCTAGCCTAAAACTGAGATTTAAATGAAACTTTCTCTAATACTTAAACGCACACTATTTATGAGCGTAGTTACCTACTACGTTATTTATTTTTCTAACTACTTTCTTATTAGCACTGTAAGGCACCGGAGTCACCGATCTGAGTGAATAGGTAAAACACATTCTTGTACTTGTTCCATGAGTGGACCTTCTGTACTTTTATCTGTTTATTTTGTGGCCGCGAGCCCGCGACCGACGCGACGTGTCGGCAAAGCGCTGCCGACGCGCCACCCCGTGTCCATTACTCGGCCGCTACGAGCAGAATAATTCGCTGTACTCTGTATTCTAATATGATTGAAACGTGGCTTAGATAGGTAGGTACATGAATTTATGTTTTTACTGTTTGCGAATAGGTTCTTACAAGCCCAAGGGGCCTCAGTGACGCGTTCCTTTGTCAGCCGGGCATTTGAGACGGGTTGTAAAATCAAAACATACATAAATGTTTTATTTTACTGATAACAACACGACGCTGTGTTTTTCACTGTTTTGTTTTTCGTTTTCCGCTGATGCAAGATTGCATCAATCAAAACCGTTGAGCCCCACTGTTGCATATTTGCATCAGTTCACTCACGCTATTAAAATCTCTATTTCTACGGAGTAAAGGGCTAATATCGTCTGTGGAAAGGTACAGTATTAATTTTGCCGCCTTTACCAAAGTCAGCGCTCGCCATTCAGTGCCGTCACGCCGCCCGCCCCCCGCCCCCCGCCCGGCCGGCCGGCTCGGTGAGAAGCTCGCTCGACATCGTGCGCGCGCGAGAACAAAATTGCGACGTTGCCGCTTTGGGCTACGCCACTACGCTAGGTATTCCGCGTTAGTATTTTGATTTTAAACAGGTCGTTTCGAATTTATTGCCTATTTAGTTTTTTTTTTTATTCGGATTTTTTTTAACTCATTTTTATATGCTGATATTTTTATTTGAATCTATTAATGATATAGATTATCGAGTTTAAGGGAACGCCCTCTGTTATTTAACATACTGTATATTATGAACTTTGGCAGTTGTATTCATAATTTTTACGATTATAGGTAATTTTATAAATAAATATTTGTTACGGCCGGGAAAATATGATTCCCGGCCGTATCCATCAACATAAAACCTGATACTCACCTGCAAATTACAAAAAACGTAAGAAAATTTGAATTTCGCGGCATACCCTGACGCTTTCGGCTTAATGGTCTAATATTTATCTTAATTTAGGTAACGTCACTGGACTTCGGCACACTACTGTACTAAAAGCTTTAGGAAAACAAGATATACATAAACAGGAAAAAGAAATTCTAACGTCTCAATCGACTGTTTTATTTTACCTTGCTTTTGTTTCATTAAAAGTAGAGCAACACTTTTTGAAAGGCAAATTCAACACAAAATAAAAGTTTACAGGCTGTCAAACTCAAGTTACCTGCTGAAGGTAAGTAGGTAATTACTTGACTGAAATAATAAAAGCCAATGTAGTAAACTAACATGTGTTTGACAGACTGTTAATTTTTTGGGCTAATTAGCCTTTCATTAACATGGAGTTAGCCAATTAAAAGTTCCATTTTAAACAACGTAATAAAATAACTAAGTTTCAATTTACATTGTCACGGAACGGAATGGAACCGAGCTTTTGTAACAATATTGTACATAGCACAATGTGACGTACAAACTATATCGAGCTTGTCACTGCTGGAATTACCGAGAATGCGCGAGAATTCTCCAGAAAACGCACGACCTGTTATTTGGCTCCAATCTAGTTTGAAGGTTACACTATTGACATAAAGTTCATTATGCTTTGTACAGAAAAAATCGCTTCCATTCCGTTCCGCGGAAATGTAAATTGAGCCTAAAGAGGAATTATTTTATCTTGATAACTTTGGGGGTTCTACTAATTATTTAGTTAATTCACAGATATTTTCATACGTGGCTACGTAATCCGTAAATGTTAAAATATGTAATATATGTAGATATAATTGGATTTAGGTTTTCATATTTCATTATCTTGTTTCAAAGCTCATTATTATGTTAAATGGATATCAAAGATTTTTGTTCTAATTTGGGCGCACAAAAAGAAAAATGGACTGTGATGTTATACACCAACTGATGCTGTTTCTGATATTATTTTCATTTATTAAAATTAAATTATTGACTACACAAACAGAATTCTTGTTACTCAGATAAATATGTTTTTGGAATAAACTGTTCAACCTACATGAGCAATATCCGATGGCCAATCACAAATCTTCAATTACTAATTCTCGTAGCATATTATCCTACAAACTAATAAGAAAAAAATACCATAAGTACTTACATAGGGTACCTATTCGAATTTCAAACACAGCCCCTATACCTTAATAATAAGTTCACGTTTCACTAAACACAAAAAAGTAAGGCAAATTTAAGAAAGAAAAACCTTTTTAGTAGAAGCAGTTGCAAATTTTCTTTAGGCCGGGTAAAGGAATAATTATGACTGGGTTAATTACCGGGGTTTACTGTTCAAATAGCTGAGAGAAAAACGGTCTGGGGATTGATGGGCGTTGTAATATTACCCTCTCTGTTTAAGTACAGTCACGAGCATAAATATATTACTATGGACAGCTCGGCAATAATATAGATTTATAAGATGACGGCAAATATAAGTGATAATTTGTGGAAGGCATATTATAATACAATTGGCAGCACAAATGTAATGACATCGAAGGAACACCAAAACCATACGAGACAAACGACGCCAAAATATATGATGTAGCATGGGCTTCAAAAAGATGTGTCACCTCTTAGAATGCAATAATATCGGATTATTGCCAAGCTGTTCATAGTAATATATTTATGCTAGTGACTGTACACCAGATCAACAACTGCGCGAAACAGGCCATGCCGGTTAGCTGGAAGCAAATAGCGTAATTAGGTATGTACGCTTAAACAGCTGATATGTTCGGCTCAACATGCCAATGTAGGACTAACTTCAATACATTGATTCGACGCAAACATCGCCATGTGCAAAGAATGGGCTGTAGCAATCAATAGCTCACTTTCAAACGAAATATATGGCTTTTTGGTCCTTTCCATCAGAAGGTGGAAAAACTGCTCATTCAGACTAGGACCATTTTTTCTCTCCGATTTATACAGGGTGGCCCGCGAAATGACGCGCAAAGACAATTTTAGAAGCCTCTCTTCGATGGCTTCCCCATACACGCCCATGTATGTTTAGCGATTATTTGTAGCTTAGGAGCCAGACGGCTTTTAATATTTTTTTGGAAATGCTTACTTGACTTCAAATTATTTTATGTTTCTCATGTTGTGCGCATTTTTTGGAAACAAATTTTTTTGTATACTTAAATCCTTAAAATATGGCCTACGTACGACAAAAATACCACCACAACAAAATGTCACCACCTAAGAAAAATAAAAAAATCAGAAGTCAAGTAAAAAAATATTAAAAGCCATCTAGCTCCTAACTATAAAATAATCGCTGAACATACATGGGGGTGTTTCGGGAAGACCTTGGAAAGAGGCTTCTAAAAAAATTCTATGGGCGTGCCACCCTGTAATTCCCGAGTATTCTGTACTTAAAATAAAATAATATTAATTGCTGGTCTCCTTTATTGCCAGCAAGCCTGGCCTCTGGGGTGGTGTCATAGACCCTGCGTGGGTTAAATCATAATTAGAAATACGAGCATTTAGAGGTGAATTGAATTTGTAGAATGTTTCTATTTATTTATACAGTAAAATAGAGACAAATACGACATTATAAGTATTACTGTAAGTAGTACTGTCTATTTCTTAAGAAAATTCTTCTAGCAGACCTGCGAAAGGAGAAATGAATAAAGCTTGTAAAAAGACATGTAGAGAATAGTGTGAGAGAAGAAGAAGAGAAGAATAATGTTGTGGCGTCATTAAATATACTTGTACCTGTCTATCTCTAGGTCCTTGGGCCTCTGCTAAGAAAAAGTTTCGCATTTCGATTCACAGTCCAATGACCTACTAGAGGCGTCATCGCCAAACGATATTGGGACGATTGGAAAAAATTGCAATGGAATGTGAACGATTCAATGGTTTATGTAACTCAGTTCGTTTTGTGTGTGACGAAGAAATCGAAATATCGCAAAAAGATTTTGTACATACATGAAATGCATGCAGCAATTCGCAAAAACATTAGGCCCGATGATATTGGTTATAATGTGCCTGAACAGTCACAAAACTCACACATAACAACCTCTTCTTTAAATTCAAGGAAAAACTTTATGACGGTCCAGATTATGTTTTACTTTTAAAAAAATAGTTTTATTTTATTTATATTAATTGCACCACCGATGCAGCATAAGAATACTTTAAAGTTTCAAAAGGGCAGATTTTACTGGAATAGTAGACTTAAAAAGTAACTTAAATATTGTTGAATATTGTTTCATAAAAAATTCAAACAGTATCACAGTAGGTAAACAAGTAATAAGTACACTCATTTCCAAGATTATGTTAACGTAAGTTTAAATGCAGCAGTGCAAGCATAATAAAAGTAATCTAGGATTATGTCTAGTGGCACAATTACAATAATATGGCACAGTTTTATTACGTACCTAGTATATATTTGTATGTCTGCATGTTTTGTTTGCAACTCTAGTCTACATTTCAGTGAGAGATATTCCGAACACGACAGAGCAGTAAATCAGAATGTAAATGCATTTCTGATTTACTTGTCTTCGCCTTCGCACTTGCTTTGTTTATTCTTATCCTAGCTTTTGAGCTTGACATGCTGATCTTTATACTGTTGGAAATGTTTCTTTATTTTATCATAGGGTTGAACGACTGGAATTGTAAGCAATAGGATAACCAAACCATCAAACTACGCGTCAGACTCAGAAACATAATATGTTTGTCAAACAGTTCTATTTTCTATTACCCACATGTTTTGCAAACAAGGGCGAAGACTTACATACATATAGGTATGTAAAATATGATTAAATAGGTAAGTAGTAAATAGATAATATTTTCTAACATTCTTAACTTGTTGAACACGTGAGTAGTGCAGGTATAAAAGGCAAATTTATAAAAAAAAACTGGTACAACCTACTAAAGTCTGTTTTTTAATCTCGCAGACTCTACGAGATTGAAACCTTTTTTAATCCCGTAGAGTCTACGAGATTAAAAATCCTGTTAAATTAGTCTACGACGTAGTCTAGGTGTAGACTAATTTGGCAGGTGCAAATGTCAAACTCCAAATTGAAAAAACAAGGAACAATCACTTGAAATGTCAAATCAGTCACCGAGATTAAAAAACAGACTGTAGCTAAAGATTATTTAATTATAGGTATTATCTTTTCTAACCACACGATACTTACACACACTTTCTCCATTATTAAAACGATATTCACATAGATTTTCCCACGTCAGAGTGTTGAGTACAAAGATAACGATTGTTCAGATTGAACACATAAATTACCATCGTTTACGTC
This sequence comes from Lithophane leautieri, assembly GCA_949152455.1. Taxonomy (NCBI): domain Eukaryota; kingdom Metazoa; phylum Arthropoda; class Insecta; order Lepidoptera; family Noctuidae; genus Lithophane; species Lithophane leautieri. The sequence goes on along the minus strand of OX424463.1, from coordinate 11,229,560 downwards.
TCTCACACCTGTACACGGGTAATTAATCAAACGGCGCGGCGGTCACGCCAGTGATTAGTTGGCACTCGACTTAACCGCGTGGGGACGGAAACTTGGGATTAATGAGACAAGAGGCCCTTGTGTGTATTTAATTAGATCGTAGTGTCAAACTCAAAGTAATAGTAGAAGTAGGCACAGACAAGGAAATAATTGTTTATCAAATTGTCACGCTACGTCAAATTGCCGTGTTACAGCCATTCCATTATAACTGTCATAGAATGACAGTTGTGATTTGATTATACGGACAATTTAAGCAGCTGTGCTGCTGTGCAGCTGTGCTGGGGCAGCTGCTACAGGAGTATAAAACCTCAAACGGCTCAAATATAACAACCTTATTGGGAGCTATTATGTTTGAGCCGTTTGGGGTTGACACTCGAGTTTTTCGAGACATCATTCACGTGACCAGAGGGCTGGCCTTATTTTAGCCCAAAGAATCGGCATTGCCCTTCAACGTGGCAATGCTGCCAGCCTTTTGGGCACTTTTCCAATTGACAGCGATGCGGACGAATTTGTTAATGCTCAATGAGCTCTTTCCCTTTTTTTTAAATTTTGTTAAATAATTGTATTGTATGTTTTCTGGTGTACAATAAAGAATATATAAATACAAATAAATAAATAAATAGTTGTACATATTATAGAATTATTTAATTAATTAATATCAATATATTATGTTAGTTAAATATATAATTAAATAAAGAAAAACTGATACTTGATAATCAATTTGATAAACAATTAATTTCCCTGACTTTACATTGATAGTTTTAGTCAATAGTGGTCTAGTCAAAATTAGTACCTACGGAAGGACAGGCTAAAATATAGCTAAAATAAGTGAAACGCCAAATCTAAAAGATAATTCTTATAAAAATAAATTTTCATAGAACAAAAATGAACCGTTTTCCTTTCTCATTCCATGCTATAATTTATCCTGTTGAGAAGTCTTTACACGATATTTTATGAGAGAGAGATGAGAAATACATCGAAAAACGCAAAATGCATATCGCAACGAGAAGCTAATTGGCAATCACGTCAACTAAGCGCCTTTAGAGATAAAAAATCTGCGATCTCTAACTTTTCTCATTTCTAAAATACTAGCTTCTGCCCGCCACTTCGTTCGTGTGAAATTTCTCGTTTTGACACAAAAAATATTCTATGGTACCTACTCAGCAACAGTGAAGCTTTCTATCATACAAAGAAGTTTTGTTATCAGATCATTAGTTCCGAAGATACTCCATATATACAAACTCACAAATTTTACATACATTTTCTGTATGGGTATCTTAGTTGGTATGTCTGGAACAATCTGATCATAGCAACCACGTCATATTTAATCCAAAAACACGTTTTATAATACTTTAATCTTCTATAAATACTAAATACAAATAAATAAAATTGAAGTGTCTGTTTATCATGTCAAATCAAAATAACAGCTTTTTACTAAATGCGTATGAAAGTATATATGAGATTACACAGAAAGACAGACATTTTTAATCTTGGATAACCCGAAAAAAAAAATGTCTTTCGTTTGTTCCGGTTAATCTCCGAAACCTCTGAACCGATTTTGACGGGACTGTCACTGGCAGATACTTTTATTTTAGAAAAATAATTAGGGTCCACGTGGGCGAAACCGCGTGCAGCACCTAGTGAATAATACTTATAGTATCTAAACTACCTAGATAAATAAACAAATAATTACTGTGTGGGCTGCTAATATAATAAGCCCTCAAAAAGGAATTATCAAGTAATAAATTATGCTGATTCTGTTTCAGACGGTATAATAATTATAAACAACAATTTATATAGAAAAAAATAATTCCAGAATATTTATTCCAAAATGAGAAAGGACAGATTCATAGCCGGTGATTTAATTATTTTATTATGAAATCTTATGTGCTTATTAATATTTTGGTAGTAAACAACGTTGCATTAACAAAATTAAAACAGATTATACGTTGAATTATGCTTTGATAAGAAGGTATCTGATAATATAAATACCTAATCTAAAAATTGGTATTAACTATATCTTAAAACTCTCAACGAGGTCGCATTTCTTTCTAAATGACAATAAAATTCAGCTTACACGCATTTAAAATTACGATAATAGACAAATACACCGATACACGTGGGTATATTAATCTACAATACGCACTGGATGGGAGGGGCTCGTGGCTAAGTAATAACAGCCGCACGGGCCGTTCCCTTGCCGGGGTTGGTCCGTGGAGGTGACCATCTGTACATACCGAGACTTACCGAGGGCTATCGTATTACCAAGTTACTAGGTTGTGGAGGTCAGATAGACTGTCGCTCCATGTAAAATACTGGTATTCAGCTGCATCCGGTTAGATTGGAAGCCGACCCTAAACTAGTTGGGAAAAGGCTAGGCAGATTGATTGACGCACTGGATACAGTCTGGGCAATTAAGCAAAATGGCACTGTACTTTCCGTGTTATATCAATGTAATTATTATTATTATATATTATAAAAATGTAATTTCAATATACGGACGGTAATAGTTAATTTGCTTAGTCAATTTGCTTAACAATAAACCCTGACTTTACCTACTTACGGCCTTCTCTCATAGAATACGTCGTATGTCCCAACAGTGGGAACAAGAATGCTGATTATGTTATAGGTATCTAAAATGCACGCACAATACGACTATAATGTGAAAACGCTTAGCCATTTTGCACCTTAATTAAAAGCTCTCACTATTTGAAAATCGAATGAGTCATAAATTCTCTCATATTAAAATTAATTGGTTCTAAAATGAGTTTCTGAAATAGGGTTGCCCAATGCTAAAATGAGTTCCTAAAATAGAGTTGCCCACATTTCTTGAGATTAACGTGGGTAGTCTTTTTGTCTTTAATCGAAAGGTCCCAATACATTATTTGATTTTATCTATACTCCCTAGGGCAGCGTATTGGTTTTCTTCTCAGTACGTGAATTATGATTATTGGTACAGAAAGGACACTAATTAAGATTTAAGGAGGCCATTTATCACTGATTAGCTATCTGTTAGGGGGGACAAACTGAGAAGAAACGTTACTCTGTTACTTAGAAAAGATTTGTGTCAATCGTGTGAGTAGCTGAATAAGTAACTATTATTTTTGTAAATTTTTTGTTGTTGTTATTTTTATGTCATAAATGATTTTATGCATAGGTTTGTACAAACATTTTTACACGTCACAAATGAAATATATTTTAAAACTAGATGAGTTTAGTGTTTCCTATCAGACTACTCAAAAAAGACCGAAAAAAACTCACGAGGTCACAGTCTACACATAATCTATTGTTTTCTATAAATTATATTAAAAAATTTAATAAGACAACCAAGTCGTCTAGTAACGGTTCTACGTAGAATTATCAATTAAGGTAATATCTGAATGCTAAGATCTGGATAATTACTCGAAAGGTGGTACAAAAAAAGAAGTCCTAATGAGAAAATTGATTCGACTTCGGGCCCTATCTCACTAGGACCATGGCGGTGCAACCATAGTCGCACTGCCATGTTGGGTTAGGTTGGTTTGTTGCGCAACCGAGCCTGGTGAGATATCCACCATAAAGCTGTGTATATTTTGCTGGCAGCGCGACTGGTTGCACCACCATGGTGTCCTAGTGAGATAGGGCTCTAAGACGAATCGATTTTTTCGTTATTGCATGGTCCTAGATTACTACGACCATGCAATAACGAGAATATCGATTCGATTTTTAGACACATAATTCAACATAAGCCTTAGTGAGGGCAGGGTCCAAGCTCACTTATGTATACTCTAAGGTGTAAAGTATAATTAATATCATCATAATCTGCCTAGCCATTTCCCAAATATGTTAGGGTAAGCTTCCATTCTAACTGAATGAAGCTGAATACCATTATTTTACATAAAGCGATTGCATAGCTGACTAATATAAATTCATAAATTGTATTATAATTAAATATGACGTTTTTTCGCAGAAAAGTCTGAGATCTGTAAAATAAATTAGCTGTAAAATAAATTCACAGTTTTTTTTTTCAACATTTTTCACACTTTTATTTACACGGCTACACATCAAGCTATACATTTCCAGTTTATGCTAATCTCGCATTGTGTAGGATTTCCGTACAATGCGAGGTTAGCTTATACTGGAAATGTATAGCTTGATGCGTAGCCGTGTGTACAACGTGCTAGACGTTGTACCTACCTATTTGTATTTCAATTCCATATAACCAAACGCGTTGATTATTCTTGTTATTAACCGTGACGAGAGCATACATAACACTTTTATCACAAACTCTACGGGTTATCCTCTTTACGCTTATTAATAATGCAATTACTTCGTGCGGCTACCATGTCGCGGGCTACATCACTACTGTGACGTAACGAACGGGATACAGGCTGATCTTTTAGTTTACTGATCTTAAAACTCGTCTATACCTATATATATACGTAGTAATAAAGCTGAATAGTTTGTATTTTTGTTTGTTTGTTTGGAGGAGCTCAGGAACTTCCAGTCTAATTAAAAATAAAAAATGCATTTCATAGCCCGATTCTTGAGGAAGTCTATAGGCTATCTAACATTACGCTAGGGCCCTTAAGAGCCGAGCGAAATGAAAAAAAAAAAACAGAAATAACGCTAAGCGAAAACGGAGTAATAACGCGGGCAGGCAATGCGACGAACTGAGTCGGGGGAACAAGAAATTTTACGAGTATGAAGTCACAGTCAGAAGCTAGTTACTTATAATCTCAGATAAACTAAACTGGTACCTACTTAATTTTTATCATACAAACCATGTGCCCGAGAGAATTTCCTATCAGCGAAAATGACGAACGTCCATACAAACTATCGTCCGTATATAAGGATCATCATCTGCCTAGCCTTTTCCCAACCATGTTAGGGTCGGCTTCCAGTCTAATCGGATGCAGCTGAATACCAGTATTTTACATGGAGCGACTGCCTATCTGACCTCCATAACCCAGTAACTGGGTAATACGATACCCCTTGGCAAGATTGGTTGTCAGACTTTCGGGCTTCTGACGATCCGTAACGACTGTCAAAAATCCACAAATGACAGTCCGTATATAAGGATATAATATAAATATTTATATATCCCATTTAGTGATTGAATTTTCAAAAAACCGTCCTTCGTGCTTACTTTCGTTATAATAAGGAGCTCTTGTGCAAAATTTCGTTGTCTATCAGTGTATGAACGAATTTTAGATTCTGATAAGCCAGCTTACAAATAATAAGGAGCTCTTGTGCAAAATTTCGTTGTCTATCAGTGTATGAACGAATTTTAGATTCTGATAAGCCAGCTTACAAATAATAAGGAGCTCTTGTGCAAAATTTCGTTGTCTATCAGTGTATGAACGAATTTTAGATTCTGATAAGCCAGCTTACAAATCACAAGTTTCTGTAAAATAGGGTACTCGTATTAAGCTGCATCCAGGTGCAGATGCAGATTAGACTAGAAGCCGACCCAAACATAGATGGGAAAAGGCTAGGTAGATTGATTGAATTGTGTCTTGTTTCTTGTGGTCTGAATAAACAACCAGCCTGTATTATTTATCTTATGGAAACAAATAGTGTTATCATGTTATCAAACATAAACAAGTAGGTAAGTTTCTAAAAATATTCCCTTTTTTTTCTTATTATAAGGCCAGTCACCTTAAAATTTTATTAAGCCAGGTGTTTCTTACAATTAAGCCATGTTTTTTAGGAAAAAAAATGTACATATAATCGGATGAAACCGAGTATTACTGGTTTGACTATAAATGTTTTTTTTCTTTACTTTGAGACTTTACCCACGTTACCTATATTACGTTATATGTCATGAATTATATATGTATGTCTAATCTGTCAGTTAATATTATTAGAAACGTGGTCACGATACCTACCTACTGCCAAAACAGTCAATGTGTCAACATATTATTGTGTATATAATGATGTTAACGATTCTATTGTGTTGTTTGTACGCACTGTCAATTATTCATTATTATTATAGTATTTATTTATCTCATATTCATACATATTTTTGCCAGTTCAAATACCTACAACAATTATATTGAATTATTGAAGGTACTTATCTATTTAAATTGTTTAGTTTTTTGTTTTATTGTTTATGTACTTTTATAGACGTTAGTACAAAATTTTATAATAAGATAAACAATACAGAAGGACAGCTTCATTTGCCATCCTTGTCAGACAAATGATTAAGTCGTAAAATCGTCATGTTTTGCCACTTTAATTGCTAATAGGTATTGTATCATGCACTACTTAGTTATCTGCGTAGTTAAAGTTTCCTATAAAGCTAAATAGACAAATCGCGTGTGGTGATTTCTAATTAGTCACAACACTTGTCATAAGGTTTCATTTCCTTCATAGAATATAAAACCCAGCACGTAGTTAATTGCACATTTAGATGCGAACGGTAAGGCGTATGTTCTCGTCATTCGCTCATGCGTATCACGACGGCTGATGTTACTATACACAACTACCACTCGTACGAAGTAAGGTTTTTGAATTAACCTAAAATAAAAAGGCTTCCGAACGACAATTTGCATCAACGCCGGCACATACTGTCTCATATTCTTACCAGCAAGGTCAGCATCAGCATCAGATCCGTAAACAAAAACCGGATTCTTTACGTCACTCTCAAATCCAAGTAAGCGAGGCATATTTATCGGCACATATGTATAACAAAACAATGCAGGCGACAATAACGTTTACTGGTTATTTCCTGCTTTACTCGAGAAAGAAACACAGTGAAACTACACGCGGTACGAACTATGTACACACAAACACGAGGAGACATAATTACCGGCGACGCAACTAATAAAAATACACCAAAAAACAAATGCTATTCTGTAGAGTCAAGGCTATAAATTAGCAACACATTCCATATATGTAATCGTTACGCAAAAACTTAAATCTTACTCGAAAAACTTCACAACAAAAAGATACAACTGTTAATAATAGAACGTTTAAAACTATCGAACGTCGCCGTGCACTGAGCGTGCTATTCGGCGGTGTTAATTGCTAATCGGACGTTATCGGGAAATGTAGGTAGGTGACATTTCGTAGGCATGTGCCTGACTGTGTGCGGAGGGCGCGCCGCGGCAGCAGCGCGCTCACTCGCGGTTAGGAGAGGACTGTGCGTGCAGCCCGCTAGTTCGCCGGGCCGGCCCGCTCGCGGCGGGAGCGACTACGACGAGCCGAGCGGAGCGGGCCGGCTGCCCACCGGAGCGGAGCCGACCCGGCCCCAGACACCGGCACGTCGGACGTCGGGCTCGTCTCCTCGCCTGGCTGATGATGAGCGCACCGACCTGAATCATCCCTCGCGCGTAAATAACTTTAATATCACTCATATGGCACTCGTCGCCGCTGACGTTGCGATCCACGCGACCTATCGCAATGCAACCTTATATAATGTCAATGCAAATGTCAACGTCCTTGACTAAATTTCTGTTTAAGCGGCTATTGATATCTGAAACCTTACATTAAATTGAAATCCGATATGCTACCAAAGTAAAAATTTTGCACGTTGTACAATGTAGCTATAGCGTGTAGCCATACTTGCTATACGTAGTATTGTTTTGTTTGATTGCGATTTGTTTGTTATGGTTCTTATCTGCTGATATCAAACCTTTATTTAACTAAGTTATATCTACAAGTACCAACAGCCTATTAACACAGTTTATATCAGTATTTACAATCAACATGGTTTATATTAGCATCGTAATTGTTTTATAATTTAAAAATTTACAAAAACCGCTCCCGAGCGCAACACTGAATAAAATTAATTATTCGTACAATAAATGGTCAGACAGACATTAATTTTCTACCCGTATCTAATTAAACATTAGTTTAGTCAATAACTGGTATAAACGACACCGTTAAGTGATTGCATATCAGTGAGCTGACGTGATTCACGCTAACTTATGTATTTACCGAAATTGATAATAGATTATAACACATGACATGGTATTGTATATTGAAGTTTCGCTAAAGATAAAGTGATTGACAAACCTATCCACTATGTTTCTTTAGAAGCTACCTGTCCCTATATAATTTAAGTAATTAACTATATATACTGAATCGTGTCTTATAAACTCTTTATGAATTATAATTAGCTCCAGACCAAAGGTTTCTTATCTCTGAGGAAGTCGTATGCAGACAATGAATGAAAGGCTCGTGACTTTAAAGTGTGGGAATTAAAAAAGTTATTTAGATATTTACTTAATTAAGTATGTACCTACTGCATTGTTAATATTTCAAGTTTTATGTTCATTTAATAAAAACGATTAATTGGTTGTTGACATTTACTAATAACGGTTTTTTTTAAGTCACCGTACTGTAAATTGTTGGATACAAAACATTTTGACTGGTTCAGTGATTTCTAATGTGTATATATGTAAGATTTATTTATCACCAGTAGATAATTGGTTAATTGTTTGCCAGATTTATTTTTTATAGATATCGTAAACCTTTTTCATACGTAAAGAAAAATGGTGCTTCCTTTCTATTTCCGTCAGCAAGGGTGCTTGTTAACCCTTTCTTTCAGCAATCATAAGAATTATAATGTAATTCGTAAACACACTGTGGTTAACTGGTTAAACTCACTCAAACAGTAAAGGATCCCACAACAGGCGCGACGCGATCCCGCCCGGTAGAACAATTTCCGTGAAGTTTTCATAGAAGTTGTTCCACCAGAGTTACGTCGCGCCTGTCTGCGGTAGCCTTAAAGCGTTGTCAATGTAGGTCACTGTATGCAGTACTTATCAGATACCTACCAATGTGCAATAAATAAAGTCAGTAATGTGTTTATCATCAAATATTTTATAATCATTATCAGCTTTTGATTCTATGAAAAATAATCTTAAGAATTGACCTTAATTCGGATTTTTTCTTAATTAAAATGCTAGATTTTGTTTGGTTAAACATATTAATTTACATTAATTATTAAGAAGGTAGTTCATAAATACAATAAAATACTTTTTCATGGAAGTTTACATTGATTAAAAGTTGCTAGTACATTAAAATTAATATTCAAATTCAAATTCTTTATTGCGAACTAAGTGTACAGAATTGGGAGATGTTAGCAATAGGTAGGATCTTAGAACTTAATTGCCTGTTACGCAAATTGGATATTATCACGTGTCCTTAATTGTGCTTTTTAACTACTTGGGTCACGTAAATAAAACTGTGTTCAATCATTTTCACGTACCTACCCACAACTGAAAAAAGAAGTGCTAGTGTTTACAGGGTAATTTAAAAAGATAACTTTTGCAGCAGCTCATAAAACCGTTAGTTATTAGAAAATATTGTAGTCGGATTTTTTATTATCATTTTTATATTATTTAATAACTTGGTGCATATTTTTAAAACAAGATTGGAATCGATTACTTGACAGTAAGGTGCTTTACTCGTACAGACCAGCAAACCAATTGCAAAACACACTTTCATTTGAAATCCTAAGGATTTTGAAGGAAATTCCTAATCCACTGCTAATAATGTTTGAAAAATTCGTCTGCTCGACTACGTGAATAACGCAATGCATGTTGTATTTTCAAAGTGAAAGACATTGAAATTATGAGTTTGTTACGCAATTACCTCTCAAAAGGGCGGAGGCCTATGATGCTCAGCAGTGGATGGAACAAGGTTGCCAATGATGAGGATGATGAAAGTGCTTAGAAGGTTCAATTTGCTCTCTCTGTCCAGAGATAACAAGGACCAATCTTTAATAAAGGAGTCCAGCAAATGAAATGAAATTGTTTATTCTGTGAATAGGATATTGGAATCCTTTTATACGTCATATTAAAAAGTTGTCAATATAAGGTAGATGAGGTCGGCGTTTTCTATCTGACTCTCTTTTAAAGTCCAGACATAATATTGGTCAGGCCTTATGAGGACCATGTATATTAGCGTTTGAAATGTTCTTTTGAGGAAAGAAACACACAGATTTGAGTAGACCGGTCCACGTCCAGTCAGTGCAAGCATTTGTCAGTAATAGTCGAGCTCAACTCGGAACTTAAGGAGCTCAACGACTCGACGAACAATACCACAGAAAGGACATTTGGGTAGGCCGTATAAAGTACTCAAATTGCCAGACCATCGTTAAAACTGACTGAGAACGAAAAAATATAAAACTAAAACGAAATAAATATCCACATAGTCCTCACATTCACAATAATTAAAATAATACAATACTTTCCCTTTGCAAGGAGCAGTATTATAAGCTCCATAAAGTACCTTAATTATTGGAATCTTTGAATATTCGGATTCTAGTGCGTATTGTATAATGTATTAGTTGCTTCAAAAACGGTGACGGAAAACATCGTGAGAAAACCTGAGAGATATTTCTCGACAGCATGTGAAGTCAAGTCAGAGGCCCATGATGGTTGGCATAAAAACTCTGATACCCGGTTAGTCACTTACCACACGAAAAAGAAAGAAAGAAATACCTTAATTATTGTGCCAAATACAAGCAGGTACTTCACAGTTTAACAGTAGTGCTCAATTAAAGCGTGAAATTGTCATAATTATAGTTTCCTCGCCTTCAACTACTTAATGAGCGAGTTAACCAAACTTAATGAGCTCATAAAGTACACTCATCAAAATATAACAGAGCAAGACTAAATTATTCAAACGATTATGACTTCTGATGATTTATGTTAATGGCACTTCATGCATGAAATAATGGTATTGAAGGTCATAAAGGTCAAGAAACCAATAAAATATAATATTATGTCCTGCAATGTTAACTTTCATCTATACTAATTACTAATATGCTAATACTAATAATATTATAAAGAGGTAAAATGTGTTTGTTTGTATGTAGGGGGTAATTTCAGGAAGGAGGATGCAATTTAAAAAAATCATCTCTAGGTAGTAAGGTACATTATTCCTGAGTACTATAAGATATAAATTAAATTTATATATTGCATATTAGCCAAGCTATCAGAATTTTTGTCTAGCAATTCGCAAATTTCATCCAAATCCGTTCAGTCATTTTAGCATGAAAGCGTAACATACAAATAAAAAAATAAACTCACTTTTGCATATATAATATTAGTCAGGATAAAAGGAACTGAAAGAGTTACAATGATTGACCAACAAACATACCTCAAAACTCTTGTAGGTACCTATCTAAAATCAAGGTTTAGAGAAAATATGAAATGTCTCCCATCCTTTTCAAACCGAAACTTTCACCCGATTGCTTACCTATTTATGTGCTCAAAAACTCGAAAAAGTAAAGTATGGGTAAAGCGCAACCTGAAACGCTGTCTGACGAATGTTGACTGAAAAGTTAGTAGATTATCCATCTAGTAGGGTTACCCACGGGGATAATGTCATCGGCGGGATCCACTATAAAATCATAATATTTTTGTTAACTTAAGAGATTGGACACAAATTTTCTATTGAATAATAATAAACACAAGGCTTTTTAGTAATATTTATATCTTGCAATGCCATTTTCTCATGGGAAATGACTCAAATGTCCGAGTTGTTTAAGCTTTATTATACAACCACATATAACTATTTACACTAGGTACTAAATTAAATAACTATCAACATACTTACATGTAGAAATGCTCAGTTTTAAAAGTGTAGGATTTCCTGATCCAGCTGATGAATCACCTGTGTATCACTATCCAATAACATGGACGCATCTCTAAACAAATCATAAAAGCACTTCAAACAAACCCCAATATTTTCATGTTTATAACGATAGTTAAATTACATGCAAATAGTTTAATCCTTGTGGAATACAGTTACTTATTATGTTAGTAAATATTTGGCATTGGGACTCCCCGGACAGCAACATAAATATGTGTGTAGACCGGGCTTAGTTATGTGTGAATAACTTAACATAACATAATGCCTGTACTCCCCGAGGGTTTGGGCAGAGTTGCACTTGTAGTAACACCCACATTTCGTCAGTTACTTCAGTCCCCATTGCCGTCAACTAGGTACAGTTGAGACTCCAGGCTGCTAGTGAGAAAAACTCAATAACACTTTACTCGAGCTGGGAATCGAACGCAGATACCCACACTTAGTGGTCGCGCTTGACACCACTAGACCAACGAGGCTGTTAAAATGATTTAAGAATAATGTTTAGTTATAACATAAAATTATTGTTGAAAATGAGTAAAAAATTGTATGTGAATTAAGACGAAACAGTGGTTGAAGTTCTCTTAAGAAGTTTGAAATGTTTCTGTAAGAATAAATTGAAAGAAATTGCCTGATTTAACTGACTACTTTAACTAGCTGATCCCCGCGGTTTCATCCACATAAGTCCGATCCCTTAGGAATATCGGGATAAAAGCCTATGTCCTTCTCCAGGTCATGATCTACCCATGTGCCGAATTTCATCCAAATTCGTTCAGCCGTTTTTGTGTGAAAGAATAACAAACAAATAAACTCACTTTCGGATTTATAATATTAGTTAGGATTCGCATATTACTTTAAATATTCTGCAGGTACATGCTGGACATGTTTACCTCCATAACCACAAACAATTATATATTATATGCTAGGAAAGCAAATTCTGAAGCGAAACTACAGTTTAGTTATTTTACTAATCCTTTTAGGTACCTTTAACTGTCCCGCAGGAAGAGATAAAGGCAACCATTCTACAACGGAAACCATCAAAAAAAAAATAACCACACACTGTTTTCATGATACTCGTAAGTAGCTTATAAAACCTCTGTTAAAAATGAAAATAAGGTCGACGTTTTTCCTCATGTCATTTTTTCCTCAGATTTTCAAACTTCAGTCGCAGATATGTGACAGTAACTGAATTATGATGACCAGTCGCCGCCTGTCAGCAGTCTGAACCAATTTAACTTTGTTCACTCATTAGTAAGCTCAGTCTTTCAACAATAGTAAAAGCTCATTTACACGTATACAGTTTTTAGTAAGTAATTTTGTGAAAAGCTAAAACCGTACTAACAACTAATTTAGTTCTCTACCACTCTTTAGTAAGTAACTATCTGATTTTGTTACTTAAATCGTATGAACAGGTTATTTAGTACCCCATTAGTCAAGAGCCAGTTTACACAGATTGAGTGACTTCGTTTTAGGACTTTAAAGACTCCCATAGGAGACTTAAATCGTATGAACAGGTTATTTAGTACCCCATTAGTCAAGTGCCAGTTTACACAGATTGAGTGACTTCGTTTTAGGACTTTAAAGACTCCCATAGGAAACATTCAATGAACGAGTAAATAAGTGTTGTGTACTGACCAAACAGCTTTGTGATGTTTAACAAGCCGATCAATTATGTAATAAATTAACTCTTGTTACGTAAAACAATTCTATTGATAACAAGTTATATCATAGAAAGTTTTGTTAAAGTCATTCAAAGTAGGTAGGTTGAATAACTGTAACCAAAGTTTTGAAACGATCGGCTTCTCTTGTATTAATACTAATTTTGGTTCAGATAAGAACCCTTTATCATAACAAAGAATAATGTCAAAGATAAAAAAGACTAAGCGGAAAATATCTTCCAGTCCCCGGCTAAAATAACGTCTCAATTTAACTTAGCTCATGAAAGAGATATCTTTTTAAACTTGTGGTAAATTTTCAGCTCTGCAAAAGCATTTACTGAGTAAATACTCTTCGTATAATTAAATTGTCACATTGGAACATGTTTTTGAGATTGAAATTACTTAGATATTGTTTTAAAGACAGTGCGTACACCACAGTCAAAGTAGTTTTGTAGGAACAATTATATATCATTAAAATATATCTACCACTGTGCTCAATCTGTGTCATCATCTGCCTAGCCTTTTCCCAACTACGTTGGGGTCGGCTTCCAGTCTAACCGGATGCAGCTGAATACCAGTATTTTACATGAAGCGACTGCCTATCTGACCTCCACAACCCAGTAACCGGGTAATACGATACCCCTTGGTAAGACTGGTTGTCAGACTTTCGGGCTTCTGACGACCCGTAACGACTGTCAAAGATCCACAAATGACAGCCGGGACCAACGGCTTAACGTGCTTTCCGAGGCACGGAGGCGTCTCGGTATGTAAAGATGGTCACCCATCCACGGACCAACCCCGGCAAGAGTAGCTTAACCTGAGGGATCGACCCGTGCGGCTGTTATTACGTAGCCTCGTGCTCCATCTGTGTATAGTTTATATAATACTTTGGTAAAATAAACTTTTATTTTTTATTTATTTTGTTTTGTCTTTTGATACAGAACAATTTTATGCTAAAGTAGTGTTTTTAGCTCATAATAAAAAAGAAGAAAAAAAAAAGATCCTTTTCTTTTCAAGAGGAAAGGCAGGAGAAAAAGAATTCGACTTTTGTCAATTTTGATTATGAGGCTGTTTTGTTGCAAATGTCAGTTTTCACAGAGTGATATCGTCTGACTAAAGACTTATGAGAATCTTGACTCGGGTGTGCGCAAAGTCTGAGTAATTTATTTCCCGTCTCCACCAACGAATGTCTGCTTTGATTAATATCTAGACATAAACATGCCGTCTCCGTCTAGCTAAGATCCAAGTTGCGGGCCCTCGAGATAAAATGTGTTTTGTACGCAATTGAAACACCTGACAGCAGATGGGGCCCTTAAATGTACGTGCAACAAATTGCTTGCTTACATACGTATAGTCTTTGTAACGAATGTGGTATATTATTTTGAGTAAATATATCGGGATTCAGGATTGTGCCTCTGAATTTGCAAAAAGGCTGTCGGTAATTTTGTTTACCTATCAGAGAATCACGGTTTGGAAGCAAGTATTCTTGTTTAGCAAAAATTTCTTTGTAATTGAAAGAAAATAAAGAAAGAAAAATTGTTTTATTTCTCACAGAAACACGTGCGTACAAAAAGATAATTAACTCGAGTAATCAGAAAAATAAAACAAAACATAAATAGTCGTCATCTGCACTATTTTCCTTATATTTTGATAATTAAAATACTCGTACTTTTATGTAGACTCTGTATTCAATACCGATTGGTTAAAGATCGTCTGTTGCATTGCAGTCAAAGTGCATTTTATTTTAGATTGTATACCGCAGGATCGTATTTTGTGAGAAGATTCTGCGCCTTGTGCACGTGACGTATAAACGCATAATCGCTGGCTCATGACTTTATTCATTTTATTAAATGCACATTCAAAATATTAAAAATCAGGAACGTGTGCACTTTCAACTTTTTTTTCACTACATTTTTTGTGAAGCAACGTTTACAATTTAAAACGTGTATCATTATAAAACGACAGCTGGTTTATTTTAATAATTTTAATGATGACATGGATATTTTATTGTATCATACGTTTAAAATATTGTAGAAAATTCAATTTGATACGAAAATTTATTTCACTAATGAAAACCAATGTGATTCAGCTATTCACTTTTCTGCAAAACTTTGCTCTTTGTTTAATTTTCTCCACGTGTGGAAATGTGTAAGCCAAAATTATTAAGTACCTTTTGCGTCAGAAGGGTGGCAAATTTTCTTCGTAATGACTTCTTGTTTCCTTAAGCACTAACGAAGTCAGCAAACGGGAAACAAACTTACCTGAAAATAAAAGAAACCGATTGAGTAAAGAACAGTTAGAAATAACGAAAAAGGTTTCCCTATCGAAGTTCCAAACACAGAAGGGAAACTATATGGAAAGTCTTGGGTCAGTTTTTCAATACATTCCTCGAGTATATTTACAAGATAGTAAAGAAGGAAAAATGTTGATAACAAGAGGCATGTAAAAAGTATTAAAAGTTGGTGAATTTGTCGCTGTGGAGCGTTTGTTCGGGTGGCCGCAGGGTGCGCCGCTGTATCGACCCGGCGATGACGTAACGAGCGGGAGCCGATGCTGCTGGTACGCCCCACACAAACTTTAACAGGCCCCTTATTTAGAAAACAAAACTTGTCACGATCTACCATTCGTCTTTCGGAAAAACGACCGGCCGTTAAATTAGTGACTTTTACTCGGAGTTGATCGTGAATTTTTAGTGTAGGTATTATAAAAAGAAGACACCTTTACACAAATCTATGTAAGATTTTTATTTGAATGGTTATAAAAATGCTACACTGAGTTTCTAGTCTTTTCAAATAGGTAGTAACTTAGTGCACTGAATAGTAAGAAGCCGCGCGTACGCACTGCGCGAGTGTTACGTACCTATAATATAGGCCTCGCTGGGTATGACGGCTTGTTTCGGGGCAGCTTAAATCGAATTAAAAAGAAAAATCTTGCAGTGTGGATTACCCCTACTTATTTAATTTATAGCTTATAACTGGATTAGTTCAACTGTTACGGTTTGACTTATTATACAAAACACCCTTACTTATTTTGAGCAATGTTTTGCTGCACCCTCAGAATCAACAAAAAAAATAAACGCGCCCACAATATCCAAAAATAAAAACCAATGGAAAAACAATCCACCCGTATATTTCATGTATAACTAGAAAAGACAATTGTAACATGTGGCCTTGTATGCGAGGATGTTTCAAACCTGCCTGCAGGCAGTATTGCCCGTCCTCCACAGTGCACTCAATTTTATCAAACAATTCTGATTTTTATGGGCAAAGCGACGTTCCGCGCTGACCACGTCAATACCGCCTGAGGCCTGGCTTTTATTGCGTTCTATTTTTGAATCGATTAAATACACTGAAGTCGTTTAGAAATTGAACATTACTTATATTTTTTAATAAACAAACAATGAGGGAAAGTTTTTTGGTTCGGTTTAGTAAAATAATTTTTGCCACAATACTCTAAACACATCACTGATGGTGGGCCGATTTTTGGACGTGTATCTAATAACTTAGTTACCCATACATTCTTATTCAAATATTTCTAAACATTATTCAAAACTTTTGACAGCCGGCTTTGGACTGTCCATCTTTTGGTTTGTTTCAAATATAAATGAAAAACAGCCTTCATTGCTTTCAATGACACCTGATGCCAATTGCTTGTCTACGCTTATCCATCTTACTCACTATTCTGAGAACGTCCGGCGAATATGTTAAAACGTGTGCTACATTGCATAATTACGTTTCATCAATCTGTACGCGCAAGGTATAATAGCCTTTACATAGGTACAAAGGCGTGCCCACTGCCCGTATCCCACTTTTCTTCAATTGACGACTCCTCCCTTCATTACTGCTTGCCGTCATAACATTCAGACTCGTATCAATAATAGAACAGCTGAATGGAGACATTGCAATTTATCAGACGGTAAGTGAGTGGACTTTATTAAACGGGGCTAATACAAATACGTGGCGGTAATAGCCCTGCTTAATTTGAGATGTCTGTAGCTAGGGTAAGACCGTATATTATGTTTATCTCGTCGTTTCAATGAGTACGTCTGGCATAGCCTGTGTCAGTCAGCCCCGCAACCGCCGCTGACTGGCTAATATTTTTAGGCATTTATTTAATCGAACCTACAAATTATTCCCATTTTTCCTTCTTAAAAATATTACGATAACACTTTTATCGAATGCACGTCTTTTTGTGAACCTCAAAAAATTCCTATTTTGGGGTCCTAAAAATGCTAAATAGTCAAGTAACTGCGACTGACTTGGATGTAGCGCTAGTTACTAAGGCCGCTGTTACTAAGGTAGGGCCAACCAAATGGGTTAGGTTAGATTAGAACTGTGACCAGCCACTGCCGAGCACCGCTCGCTTAGCTCGCTCGGCTCACGCGCGATTGGTCACGGTTCTAACCTAACCTAACCCATTTGGTTGGCCCTAGCTTAGTAACAGCGACCTTAGTAACTGAGAAAAAGCCAGAAAGTTATAAAGATACTCATTTATTAAATTAAGTGTTCATCTTTAGAAGCTCAAAAAGTTTTTAGAGGTTCATTAATTTTAAATTGCGTACATCATTAGGAGGTCAATAAGTTTTTGGAGGGTCAGTTTAATATTTCTATCACAGTTTGAGCTGTCCTTATTTACTTCTTGGCGATATAAAAAGAAGTTATCCACCTTCTTAACAATTGACTTAACTATTTTGAAGCCTATCCTAACCATGCAGTATTTTTGTTCCCTTATACTTATAAAACAGATAACTTTTAGTATTTCTTTATTGGATCAGGAAAGGTCAACGTTATGTTCCTACTAAAAATATTTTTTCCCAATTCTCAGGCTTAAGCGGTAAAACCGCGGGCAAAAGCTAATACTTATTATGTTCGTAAACAACGCCGCTTGTTTCAATTTCCCGAAGTTTTATTGTTTTTCATTTGCATTTTACGATTTTCGTGAAGATGGAACAACTCTAAAGCCGGCAGGTTTTTGTTCGAGTAGGTATATACTCGTACCTTCCTTATAAAAAGAGGCAATATAAAGTAATGCCTGAATAGGTATCCTCGGCTGTTACCTATGTATTTGTGTCACTAGGGAAATACATACCTAGACGTAAGTAGGCGGGCATTTTGTATTGACCGAAATTGTGACGTAACACTTTCTATGCTGAACAATCTATAAAATGTTCCTCTATGCAAGCTCAAATACGCATGGCTTGGTTTTAATACATATTTCAGATTCTACGTTTGTAAATATGTGGCCTTTATTTACTTAGTTAAATATGTTTTATAGGCGAACTTAATGTAGTCAAGCAAAAAATAGAATTTAAAAAAAAAAACCTACGTACATACCTACCTGTTATTACGTGAAAAATGCTGTAAGTAGCGAGTGCATTTGCGGCTGAAGTCAATGATAACACGAAGATTCTATAGGAAAAATAAAAAAAATGCCACAGGCATAATACCACTAACCACCAATGATATCTTTTATGCTGACATCACTGGAAATACCTACCAACAAAACAGCAGGAACAGCAGGAAGCAATGAAAATAATATGCTACAAATTCATATGAGATCACTGGGTTTCTCTAAGAAACCTCAAAGCCAAGATAAAGATGCGTCGTTCCTTTATAACATTAACGTAAAAGGCTCCTAACACAACCAGCCTTTTTTTTTTTTTTTGAGGGTGGTAAATCATCCAATGTCTTCTCCCGCTCTGGGCGGAGCGGAAGGGCGTGTCAGACTTTTACTGACTAAAACCCACCCGTGTTCCTTCATTTGCCTGTTGCCAAGGTCCCGGTATCCCTTTCGGACTTTCCCGCAACCCTGGCAGGCATCGGTCCTATTGGACCCCGTCAATTTTGCTGACATCTCTTTGAGGCGCGCGTGGAACACGACGCGCCATCGACCCGGGCCTGGTCCTTATCGGACGGCGAGCTGCCCGTTGCTCGCCGTCCGCAAGCCCGCGCCTATGGTGGCCGGGAATCCGCCTGGGATTCCCGACGCCCAGGGCGTCTCCAACGGCGGCGGTTAGGGGCGTGAGGGCGCAAACTTTGCCTTTCCCTCACGCGTTCCGCCTCCTCCTTCGCGAGCATTACTGCTTCGCAGAAGGAGGTGACGGCTTCCCATGCCCTCTCGCTCCGTACCATGGCCTGAACCAGGGCCGGACGCGAGAGGTCATTGCCGCCAATCGCCTCCGCGAGGACACGGCGGTGCTCCGCCCAAGCAGGGCATACCTCAACCGTATGCTCCACCGTGTCCTCCGGGCGAACACAACCAGCCTGCTGTATCATTCACACGAAATCATCTGTGAAGTTTGTGTAACACAGGAAGCGGGGTCGGGAACAATTTTGCGATGTTCATTTTTTTTCTCTGAAGTGCCTACGTCACCGTTATAAGCATGTAGATGGTGGGTGGGTTAAAGTAAAAATTCGATTAGAGCAATGTTCTATAAACCTACGCATAGGTACAAGAACGATGAAAGATTATTTGCACCACATTTAAGCTAGTGGTCGCACTAGTGCTGAGCATGAGGTCTGATCGAGGGTTCGATTCACAGGTCAGGCAAAGTGTAATTGGGTTTTTCCATCTACGATTTTCTCAGTAGCATCCTGAAATCTGGATTTCTGTCCGGTTTATGGCAATAGGCTCGCCCTCTGTTACATGGGACTTAAACAGAACTGGCGAAATGTGATTGTAAGTACTATAGGGACCCTAATTTCTGCCTAATTTTCCAACCTCCATGCGGGTGAAGTCGCGGGCAAAAGCTAATAAACTCGTAAAATATATCTCAAAAGTTTTCACGGTGAGGTTTTTACAGAATTGATCGGCAGGTTTTGTTCCGCAATCGCTCTCCACCCGCTTTTTTCTGACACGTGCTTAATTCTGATTCATATAGCTCTCTTGATAGCAGCGTATGAGAAAATATTATATTTCCTTTATTTTAGCATAATGAAAAATCTCAAACTTTGTATGCAAATGAAATCTGGTCGGGTCGGGCTTCTTATTATAGGAGAAGAAGCAAAATATAAATCTAATATGATTGCTTCATTGCCCCAGAAGAGTTGAGAGCTTCCGTAGAGTAAAATTGAGCTAATTTTTTGTGAATCCTTACTAATATTATAAATGCGAAAGTAACTCTGTCTGTCTGTATGTCGCGCTTTCACACTAAAACTACTGAACCGATTTAAATGAAATTTGGTACACAGATACTCTCGAGCCTGAGAAAGGACATACATACTTTTTATCGACATACCACGCGGGCGAAGCCGCAGGCGGAAGCTAGTTTAATACAATTTTATCATTGGTAATTGAGAAAAGATAATTGTGGAAAAATTATAGAGGAGTTTAAATAAGTGTACAGAAAGACGACCGCATTCACCTCTTTAAGAATTAACAATATAATTATGTGTTAATTTAGTTTTCATCATCCCTCAGCATCTCAAAATATAATTTCAAATTATCTGCAGAGCTTTCAGAAAAGTCTTGAAAGAGCGACTATTTTCGTGTCAATATAGCTACGCTTGAGGTCTGCAGACCGCCTCCGTATCTCCAACCTGCGCTGCGTTTTGAAATACGAATGAAATTTTCTTTTTAGTGTACGGTCTACAAAAGTTCTAGTTATTGCAGTATCCCGTCGCGCGTCGCAGAAATCGGTAGCGTCGGCAAAATTGGCCAAATCAAGAATTCTCACATTTTATAAGTTATGTTCACTATATTTTTCTGCAGGAAATCTTGTTGACCAGGAAAATTACGTCAATACTGACAAATTCAATAAATGTATTGGACAGTTTATTGCCTCGGGGTTGATAATATACCTAACTTAGAAAAGTGGCGCTTTTGTATTTTTCTGCTACGAATTTTTCAGCCGGTACACATCATAAAACTTTTCTTAACTCGTGTGTTTATATTAAACGAAACCATGTAGAACTGAAAGGGGCATTACACTAAAGATACACGCCTTCATCATTAGGTATGTCTGGAGCATAATAACATGATAATAGCACCCACCTTATTGCCCCACTTTAGCCAACCAAATGCGTCAGATATGTTGGGAAGCGATTTTTTTTGTTTATTCTTATCATATTTGTCTTTTTGCATCATGAAGTAAATAGCCTAATAACTGCTAATACTGTTAACAACAATCTTATATTTTTCTACTTCTTTTAGTGCAGACTACACTCCTTGTTTACCGAATAAAGCTGAGTTGATGCAGTTTAGAGCGCACTAATCCCAGCGGGCTGCCACGGTATAAATCAGCTCTAATCTACGGAGTTGGAAAAACTACACAAGGAAGAATAAACAACAGAAGAATGTGCAGTGAGGGATCGCGAAATTGTGTTTTTTGTTTACTTACTTTTTGAGCATACGCCCCGCGGTTTCACCCGCGTAAGTCTTGATCCCGTGGGAACATCGGGATAAAAAGTATCCTATGTCCTATTCCAGGTCATGGTCTACCCATGTGTTATATATAATATTAGTTAGGATTTAATAATAGGTATTACATCATTTTACTTATGGGTATGCCTAGAACAAAAGAATATTAAATTCTTCTAGTTTTTGATAAAAAAGTCTGTCTGGTTTCCTATTACAAATATACGTACATGAACATATTCCTTGTCAACCCTTTGTACTGTAGTCTCGTATCAATCTCTGGTATAACATCATACCTTTTCTAAGGCTTGTCTGATTGTACATCAAGGAAGATAAATTACAGCTTTGAGCCAATCTGGACCATACCTTTCTGATAATTTACTGGATGGCTGGGTTCAGATGTAATAGGATAAAAGAAATATACCTATGGTAAATTCATTGTTTAGCAAAATGTTTGTGTTTTTCGGTTTGCTATACCTAATGAAGTTAATAATCTGTCAAGACTGCGAAGCCGTCACATTTAAACGATGCAAGATTCATGCCTGATAGAAACAATTTGCAACGTCTAAACACCGTTTAGACGGTGAAGCTTCAGGCAATTAAATAATTACCGTTTAGACGGTGCAGCTTCAGGCAATTGAATTGCCTGTGTCAAACACCGTGTAAATCAGTCCTAAGGCCGTTACGCAACACACACACTAAAAAAATTCTATACCGTTTTCCACGGAAAGACAAAGAAGTACTACCTAATATATGCTTCCATTTTGCTTGTAATTTTCCAGAATTTATAAAACATCGGTTTTATGCCTGTGGGTCATTAAAAACGTGTTTTTAATGCTTCATAAAAGAATATTACGAAACAAAACAGGATTGTGGCTCAACAAAAACAATACCTACTTCCTACGTCACTTTGCGATAATGCTGATGAGGTAAATATTATCCCGCTTTCAGTGGATCGAGTTCCTTCTTAATTTTTGTAAATAGCATAAAACGTGAAAAGGGGAAACATTTTTGGTAAGGTAAATATTTAACTGATTATCTAAAAACATTTTGCGCTTTTTTAAATTTCTGGATTTTTCACACAGTTGGTCACGAACCGCGCGCAAGCAGAGCGAGCGCAGCGAGTGGTGCTGCGGCCGGCAGCTGCCGGCGAGTGCTACATCCAAGTTTGTCGCAGTTACTTGGCTATTTAGTATATTTAGGTGAATTACTATAACCCTAAAATAGGATTTATTTGATATTCACAAAAAGAGGCACAGTCATCATTATATTATAAAGTGAACAATAATATTTTTAGGAACGCAAAACGAATTATTGGATGTTCGATTAAATACATGCCATTTAGAAAAATGGCAGCTGCATCATTCTCCAGCAGTTTATTACCAAGAAGCAGCGAGTACGATACCTAAGTAAGTACGTCCCGTGCATTCTGGACGGTCAGCTTTGCGTTGGTGACTGGCTAATCTCTTCACGTCGCCAGTCGGATTGAGCTACGTACGTATAGTTTATGTCGTAGATATAAGAAAGAAAGCTTACAACTAAATAAGATCTGCGTCGCGAGTCACCAATCTGTTGATTAAAAGTGGTCATTGAAACTTTTCTCAAGATTAATTGCAGCGGTTATGAATATACCCAATACCGACTTAGTTCTTACTTTTACTGACACTTCTTTTCGTATTGAACTCCTCTTGGATATAATCTGCCAAGTTCTCCGCTTTTACCAGCTAAAACAACCAACATGGCAACCATTCTCTACACATGCGAGGAGGCTTCGGCATGTCTAATAAACCAGATAATTTTAATACAAAATACTTCAAAACTGCGTAGTAGAGATGCCGTAGAACACATTTCGATGACCGAAATAAGTTACGAGTACTTGTACGCTTGATTACAACTAATGTTATTTCATGCATCCTGAACTGGGTTTATGACGTCACGCCTCAGTAAACGCGTATTGCTTCACTTTTATATATGAGATTTTCCGAAGAGGTAGTCGTGCGGTACTAAATTATGAACCGTGGTTTAGTTGCCGCCTATTTTGTTGAATATAAATATACCTGTGTAGGCCTAAAAATTGAATAAAAGCCTGATAATGGTAGCAATGACGCTAATAGATATTACACTCTTTTATTAGTGTTTAGTATGAGCAGTCTGCTAAGTGTTTAGTAAAACATTTATTAATACACAAATTTTATATTGAATGGGTTCTAAGGGTCGACAACGCTCTTCTGAAGTCTCGGTGTTAGTATAATTCTGATCTCTGTCTGTAAATGCACTCAAACGTTACAAGAAAAATCAAACAGTCTGGGCCAGCAGTGCTATTCTGCGAAAATTTTGGTGAACTGAGCTGTCAATCCCAGCGTCAGGTGAAATGACAGTTCACTTCAAGCTTATTTCACCTTTTCACGGTAAGATTATTTCAGAATAGACCGGTAGGTTTTATAAATGGAAGTGTGTATGAGCCATCAGCTACCTCAGAAGTATTAACATTGGTAGAGCCAAGAATTAGTTACATTTAACCGAAATGGGATAGTTGATGACAACAATTACCATTTGCTCGTTCCAATTAAGTCATTGTTATGTTAAACAAAATGGCCGCACAGAATAATGTCTGTTTCGGTTGTATTATAAATAATTCATGTATTTTAGCTGTTAGGTCTAATTGTTTACAGATTTTTATAAGTAGTTTCTAGATCTTTCCCAGAGTTTTATTGTCTAGCTTATTTTTAAAGACAAAATTATTACAACTTGTAATTGCATATTGTTTTGGACACATCACAGAAATGTGATGCAATGAAACTCGACATAATTGGGCTATGACTGTCGATAAATTCTTAGTTCAACGGTTGCCATGCAGATACCTTATATATCTTCTAAAAAACTCCATATTTACAAAACAAATCTACAGCATTAAAACTACCACGATCGGTTTTCCAAAACGAATTTATTTTCCAACAATTCGGTGTACCCTTGAAAGTGAAATGATTGGCTGGCTTTTAGAACCATCCGCGTCGCTCCTGCCAGAACTGGGTCGAAGCATATTTATGTATTACTCTTTCAGAAATCGTGGTGTTAGACCCTGCCTTAATCAATTTTGGAGTTGATCCCCTATTTACTCCGAGACTCACGAGCTACTTATTCAAAATTAAATTAAATGTCAAAGTGTGTTCTATCTTTACCGTTGAGAGGAGACACAAAAATTAATTTGAATTGCTTGAAATTTTATGATATTATTTTGCCTTCATACGCTTATAGATCTGTTTGTTTAGTTCCAAAAGAAATAGAACCATACGCAATGCTTATGCAACTAAGTTTGCTCCGCTGCGCGCTGTTCTCGATATCTGCAGCCGACTTCAAAGACCATTCAAGTAAGTTTTGCGTGGTTTGGATTTTTTGTTTTTGTTTTGTGTTAAATGATTAGCTTTGTCAGATAAATCATACAAGGGTATTGCTAATCGAAAAAGTATCAATGATAAAAAGGTCATTAATTTACTGTTCTACATCAAAACCGTGTTCTGTTGAACATGTATTTTCTAAAAGAAGAATTTTTTAAATGAAACATTCAACCACAGAATCTACTACACTTCATAAATTTCGAAATCCGAGCATTCAAACCGTAAGTAGTGAACAATAGCTGTATACAAACACAAACAGTTCCTTATTCTCGTATCATAGTAATCAGTGTGAAGACTCGGCCAAGTGGAACGGGAGCGTATACAAGTACAAACATTTGAATTCGGAATGAATCCGCTACGGCTATACTCCGGGAACTTCATCCGGGCTCAGTTCTATTACCATATGGTTTGCAAAAGTATATTATCGTAAGTGAATCCGACCATTTTTAATTCACGTTGTACTATCTGCAAAATGCAGGGGGGTACCTTGTTGCCTTGTCTGGATAATGTAATAAAGATTAATTACGGTAATGGATGTGGCCTTTATATCGGTTTGCATATTTATAGTGCTTTGGTGTATAGGTTTGTAGCCCTGTTTAGAACCGAATGTACGTAACACTTTATTTTTATTTTTTATTTGTTCATTTTAATTCTAAACTAAGAATATTTATATTTTACACAAACTAACAAACTATACTAAATATTTACATTACATACTATATTAAATTACTGATTAAAACTAACTGTACAAATAACAATAGAAAAATAAGATACGAATTGGAATTACTAATGTAGTAATAAATCTCAATCTAATACTGTATCCTACGCATGTTGGCTACAAATAGTATTTATTAATAATACAGAATATGGTTATAAATACGTCTCAAATTTCAAGGTAATTCGTTCAATCGTAATCATAACTAATATTATAATTAAGCGAAAGTGAGTTTGTTTGTTTGATACGCTTTCGCGCTAAAACGGCCGATCAGATTTGGATGAAGTTTGGCAAATGGGTAGTACCATTGTTTACCCATGTGCCAAACTTCATCCAAGTTAAGACATAGAATAATTTTTATCCTGTTATTCCCACGGTATGAGACATAAGCGGGTGAAACCGCGGGGCTCAGCTAGTTAACTAATATAGTTAACATTATGTTCAGGGCTTCAAATTATTAATTACAAGCTGATGCCCGCGACTTCGCCCGCATGGATGTCGGTTATTATATACTAAAACCTTACTCGAAAACAGCATGAAAATCGGTGCAGTCGTTTTTGAGTTTATCGCGTACAGGACGACAGACAGACGCGGCGGAGAACTTTGTTTTATATTATGTAAGGATAGTTTCAAGAGTTTCTGTATGTTAACTTATTGTGCAGCCATATTTCAAGTATTTTCGCGTCAAAGTATCTGAAATTATGGTGATGGTGACTAAAGTAGGTTAAGTTGGAAGGTAGGTATTACTATTTGCCTACCAGGAACAAAAGATTAACTTAATCACTATTTTCCATTTCTTCAATCAAACAGTGCCTGAAAACTAGTGTAGACTCTTTTTAGGATTTCAATGTAAGTATCGAAGATGTGATGTTAAATAAGCCGCGCTGTTTTCTTGTCACCAGATTCATAATGTCTCAAAGTTGTAAAATTACAGCACTTGAGACAAAGACAAATGAGCTACATGAACAATATAAACAGCTTTTCAAAATCAGCACACACTTGGTTTGTTTTAAATTTCAGATAATTTGGAAACCATTGTCCGGGACCACTGCCTCGTCCCCAAAATATTTAAATGTATTCATGAGTTCAATGTATTCTATTCACTGTTTGAATTTGGTCATCTTGCTTGTTGTTTATGTATTCATAGATAATGGAACAACTTCTAATAGAATATTTTGTAAGCCACCTGTAAGTATGTATGTAAAGAGAGTCATAATCATAAGTTAGGACGCTCTTTCAATAACAATATTGTTAAGAAAATGTTATTGAATATTTTAATATGTAATATACTATACCTACCTCCCACAAATAATATTTTACTGAAAATATTGTTGATAATTTTTTTCACCCTCACAAGAAAAATAATAACAAAACCTTCGAAGAATTTCCACACCGTTGGTAAAGTTGAAAAACTTGTCATGAAATAAGTTTATGATTTATTACAGAACTCAAACTCTTTCAAGGACGTTCGTCTAGAGACGTCCACGTGCACATAAAATAATGTTGTGAGTAACAACGAAAACTTACCCCAGGAAGTTGCATGCCATCAAACTCAAATAATTACCTGGAAATATCAAATAATACTACGTATGTAAAATCCTTAAAGAAGACATCACCAAAATATAGACAGCAATCAATATGTGGAATACAAACTGAAATTTAAATAACCAGATGTTCGGTTTCACGAAGATCGGAGTAACATTGCTATCCTAAAAAAAGTGCAAGTAACGAGCGCAATTTGGTGCGCGGCAGCGTCGCAAGAGTGGCGGAGAAACCCTCGCGTGCGGCACACGATTTAATTGCTTTGGCGCTGTTCCATCGCACACCGACCTAGGCTTCGCTAGAGGGTGCAACCTTTAAGTCCTTGAAATGCTAAGTAATGAGGCAATGTGTACGATGTAGATATATTTGACTTATTACAGCTAGGACGTTTAAATGTGGATTAAGTATAATGCAGTGCGTTCGTACTCTACAGTTTATTTTATCGTAGCAGACAGATCTTCTGTTACAGTTGGGTGTTTAGGGGTTGAGGAACAGGGTGTAAAGTTCACTCATCCTCTATAGAAAAGGGAGGATCCTCCGACTAGACGGTTGTTGTCTGGCGGGAACTGCCCAACGATTGATGTTGGATTATTGTATATATGTCCATCGCGCGGAAAACTCTAATTGCGCGATGCAGGATTTATGTGATATCAGGATTTTTGTGTGACGTCAGGTCTTTGATGCGTAGTTTGCATGTGGCGATATAGATGCCGCCAAAGGTGCAAATATAAATGGGAAAGAAACAATAAAATACCTAGTCCTCAAGGCCGAATTTTTCGATTGGCCATGGCAGCAATCTTACTGGAGACTAGCCATCTACGCGGGAAGGTAATATAGTGTACAAACGTGTGCACAGATACGGTTGCACTCATTATTCCCTTAATCTCATATTCCGATGGGACGCAATCCGACACGACCGGCGAGTAGCAAACATAGTACGTGTATCACATAACAGTCAACAAAGATCCGTTTCAGAAAACTACATAATGAAACAATTGGGATTAAAGATATTTAAACATGATTTACAAAGAAAACTAATGTTTATTCCTAGCTATAAGTTCAATAGTAATCTACTTGATTTGTTTGCATTTGTATTTGGCATGTTTATTAGGCACGCAATAAAATTTATTTCCACTATAGTGATTCATACAGAGTTGAATGATCGTGTATCTGAACTGGGAAATGTAAACTGTTATATGTAACAAGTAAACCACGATATCTTTATTTACGTTTTTTATGACACCATTGCCGTGGTGTTCTTTAAATAAATCGTTGTATATCTGTTATTATCGTACAATGCTATCACACTTTTACATATGCTTAAATGAATTGAAATTTTTACGCTAAACTTTTCGTCAAAAAAGTAAAATGAAGCAGTGTCTCTTCCGGTATCTCTAATTCCGGTAACTTTCGGTCCAGGGTTGTCACGAACGCGTTTAAAGATACGTGATTTAACTGACATAAGAACTTTCCCTGCTGTTTACAGTGACATATCTTTTAGAAGATTCTTCTAAACTTAAAAACTACTCCAAGTTTCATTCCCAATCCCGGGAAGAGTCAGTGGATGTCTTTCAGTTCAGTCGAATCGTTTAGTACTCGTATGTTTTACAAAGACTAAATCAGTTTCTATTCCTACGTAAACTTAGTTTATAAGTTCTGTCCCTTTTAAATTAAAATTGGGACACTGTACAATTTTGTAGATATTCACCCTTTCCAGTCTATCAATTTTGTTACAGACAAAATATTTTTATTCGAGGCTTAGCCCGCTGAAATTCAAGTATCTACCAGTTTGAAAACTAAATCACGAGTTCACGACCTTCCGAATAGATTTATTGTAAGTATAAGTGCAAAGCTGGGTGGTCGACATCTAAAAATAGGCGGAGTTATAACTCTACTCGAAAGTATCGTAAGCGGTGCCCGAGAGATTTTATGAGCATTAGAAAACGAGGTAATGCGACCGCTAGTAAATGCCACTGAGAGTTACTTGAAGAGGAAACTTCTGCCTCAAAATATTTGATAAAAAGTTGTGTATTAAAAACAACAGTAGCTATCGCTAGATCTAAAGACTGAAAAGTAGTTAATAGAATTGTTACACTTGAAGTAAACAGAACTGTAAAGTGCTCTAAAATTGTTCCAGCAACCGAGAGAAACAAATTAATAGTCTCATTTGGAGAGATGGTTTTAGCAATAAACTTATATTTAAATCTAATCTCTGATAAGACAAACAGGATACTCCATCCCGTATGCCGAGAGGCGGTAATATAAATGTTCAAAATTATGACAGGAAATAGAGACGCTATTTTTAACGGACCTACTTATACGGATTTGTTCTACAAAACTGTAATTCACTTGTAACTGCTACATTCGGTTTCAAATTTTCCATTTCCGAAAATCCTTACCTTCGTCAAACACACTACAATTTTCATCCAACACCAAATTGCATACCTGCTAACGTGCAAGAAGTAACAGATATTTAAAACAGTTGAAACAGTTACCACGTAATTTCGCGAGTCGGGGCACAAATGTACCGTCGGCAGCGTAGTTATCGACCGTGCCTTACGTAACGCCTTCAAGTATGAGCTTTTGGTGCTTTTGCTCTCACTATGTAGGTACTTTTACGTACCTTCATTTTCATTGCAATCCTAGGCAATGTATGCCTAAAATAAGATCTGCATTATTATCTGTTACGGAGAATGCAATCTTGGTTGTAATTAAATGTATAATGTTTCACCGTCATAGTTTTAACAAAGGTATTGGACTAACTAAGAAAATGTGCCAAGTAATGAAGAAGATATTGATTACGGAAGAATTGCGACCAAATCAAAGATTGAACTTTGTAGACGAATAAACAAATAAGTATATAAGCAACGTGTACAGTGCAATTACTAGTTTTGATAAAAGATTTTGCCATTGTAAAATAGCAATGACTTATGTGGAACGAGATTGTTCTCGTCGTGGTTCTATAACTTTCTATTTCCCATGTCATTGCAATGCCCACATTTTACTCTTATTCCATTCCATTGCCAAGAGAAAGCACGTAAACAGTAAAACAGTAAACACCTGCGATGTTAACAAGTTAAGAAGATTTAATAACGACTCTGACAGATTGGCTGAAGGCACTGACAGACGTTTAAATTAGCTGAAAGATATAACGACAGGCGACAGCTGAACAAAATAAAGCGGCAGTGCCGGATATGCCACAGTCCACAGTGTAGAAGTAAACCGAGACAGGCTTGTGGACAATAACTAGTAGACTAAGAAACTTATGCCGAAATAGTTACTGTTTTTTTTTTAAACTTGTTTTATGTCGCAGCGCTTTTCCTTGAGGAACCTACGCGTTTAACCTACAGGATTAAATATTGATTAAACATGTAGCTAAACTATAGCTTCAACTGCCAAATTACCGGAGTAACCAGTTTCCACATTTGAGCTGAGACACCAAACATCTGGCGTGGCTCATTATTAGTTTTTATTTCTGTTCTGGATCTGGAACTGCAGAAGTACACACAAAGATTTAAAATCCAATTAAGCTTTAATAAAAATTCTCGTAAACCCAAGCACAATAAAAACTAACTCAGTAACTTCCACAGAGCGGAAGGATGAAACCACAAAATTTTAAAATGTAAAAATTTTCAAGAAAACCTTTGAGCTTGCAACTAGGCCGTAGAACTAGGTTACAATAGATAAGTTTACTTTTTAATTACAAAACTATCAATCGGCAAAGCTGGCGAAGCAAACAAACAAGCCGAGATTATAAACACAATAACATACAAAAGGAACCATTGGATGCGGGATATAAACGAAGAATCGATGTTACAGTAGCTGTAAACATGGCTTATGACGTGAGATGACGGACTTGTTATTTGTCTGAGACTATTGTTTCCCAACACAGGAATCTGTAAAACGTTCCAGAACGTCAGTATGAGCTTAATAATGTAGCGAACGGGAATTTTATATCTTGCAGTAAAATTGAAGCTGCTTTATTTCTTGAGAAAGGGAACAATAATTCAATTTACATCATGCATTTTGGACTGGTTTGGAAGGGAAATAAAATTGAGAAATGCAAATTAGTCAAAAGACAGCATTTTACGTTTAGAGAAACATTTCGTTCGGTACACATCCTACTCGTAGAACCAAAAATAGATATGAAAAAATTACGGAGCCCATAAACATTTATTTCCGTACATATTCAATATGCCGCACGTACTTTGTCGCGTTGATCAATATTTCACCTTCAGATATAATTAGACACGTATTTATTTAATGCACAGGTAAGAAATTCACGCAATTTAACACTTCCTCGAGGCAAAGTGCCAACGTAACAAATAGTTATCTTTAGCTTCTTAATAGTTTGAGGAACAATATCAACAGATGTACATAAACGTTTGGAACAGTTGATCAACGTCGGATTGTAATAACTTTGGTATTAAATAATAGAACGTAGTAAGAGTTAGAATACCCAGTGTGTGGAGATACGAAGACAGGGATACAAGTGGCTTTATTATGAAAAAAAGGGATCCTAATTTTTGTATGTGAAACATCTAATGCGGCGGCGGGCTCTGTTTGTACCAACATCTTAAATTTCCTCGTCAGACCCGTATTTTTTCAAGGGATCTCGATGAAGACGACATCGTATTCATGACGCAAACGAATGCAATTTGAGTATTTTATCTTTGTAGGTAGTTTAATATTAATTTAAATTCCTAAGTTTTTCGAATATTATTTTGGTTAGCTCTTCACTATTCAAAACATCGAAATTTAAGAATATGAAGCATGCTGTTTTTGGTGGGTTTATTTAAATATTTGTTTTTATTAAAGTCTGAAATCGCATGTTACAAATTGTATCATTACGGGTTGCGCACTGAAATGCTCGGTTCTCTTCACTCACTGATGTAATGGTCGAATGAACAAATACATTACAGGCGAATGCTCCCGGTAAGGAAGCACCTTTAGATTAATTGACATAGACCTAAAGGCTCTTACATACTGGGGCGATTCGTCGCGCGACGCGACGCCGCCGCATCGTTCGCCGTGAGAAATTGTTTTGTTAAAATTCGCGTCGCGCGACGAATCGCCCTAGTATGTAAGAGCCTTAATACCTACATGTCCTTTAGAGAGAGCTTTTCTACAAGTGACCTACAACAAATGTTCACAAAAAATTAATTTATCGTCAAGCAATGTTTTGAGTCTGAAGAATTTTATAATTTTCAGTTGTTTAATGTTTGTTTCATAAGTCAATTGTTAGGCACCTTCGTAAATTGCAATAAAAAGAACTTGTGTATATTTTAGCTCTACAAAGACGAGACGCCTCTAAGCAGGGAAACGGCGAGCTAAATACCAAGTCCAAGTTTTCTTGCAAATACGAAATGCGAGGGTTTAAATTCATACCTAACTACAACAGCTCCTGTGTTCTCAAGTGAAAACTTTTATACGGCATCTAGCTGAGAAACATTTAATATTTTCGCTTTTGCAATTGCTGAAAACTTTTGTACTCCCAGTATGAATTTATTTTTATGATAATCGTAATATTCTAGCTATTCTGCGGTTTGCCTCGCGTAGTTTAGGCTGTTTAATATCGCGCTACGACCTTTAGGACCCGAGCAAAACGAAAAAAATACCAGAAGTAACGCTAAGTGAAAACGAAGAAACAGCGCGAGCGGGCGATGCGACACGACGCGGTGGGTTGACGGCCCAAATTTCCTTTGCCTTATACAATACATATGTCAGGATGATGTTACACGTGTTTTTTTGTTCCCATTATGCGGTTTTAATGCATCATAAATATATCTGCATTAGTATGACCACACACAATGCTCTTTGTTAGTTATTTTTATAGCAAATTAATTATATTTGCAGTGTCTATAATAGGAGCTAGTTACACAGTTGAGCAGAGGTGGCCCAGTGTTAACGGCCGTGATTTACGAGTTGTAGGTACAAACACTGACAGGCGCTTTACTTTGTGTAATTTATTTAATCACTACTGCTCTCAAAACAGTGAAGGAGAACATCGTGAGGAAACCGGCATGTCCTAGAATGCTCTTCCTGCTTCAGTCGTTTGCTCATTGCTGAGCCTCGTGATGTGTCCGACTTAGCTTTCTTAGCGTCTTTGGATTGTTGCTGCTAGACATAGGCTAGTCCCAGGCTGCGCCACAACACCCTGTCCCAGCCAACTTTTTAAGGTCGTCGGTCCATCTAGAGGGGAGGCGTCCCACACTTCGCTTGCCGACACGCGGTCTCCACTCTAGGACTCGTCTGCTCCACCGGCCATCGGTTCTTCGACAAACATGGCCAGCCCACTGCCACTTCAGCTTGCTTACTCTGCAGGCTATGTCGGTATCTCCGATTATTCTTCGGATAACTTCATTTTGATCTTATCCTTCAAAGAAACTCCGAGCATAGCTCACTCCATTAGCGCGCTGAGCATCCTTGAATTTATGGACTACCCCGACGTATAGTTATAAGTCACAAATAAAACTGCGTGACCAGTAGACCACCCACCATAAATTCTAAGGGCCATGTTCAGAAATTGAAGTGGTTCTTATCAAGCTAATATGGTCATGTTAGCTTCATAAGGACCACTTCAATTAGCTAAACAGCATGTACGTTGCTCCTTTATGTTCCTTCAAACTACGCAGACTTGAAATTACTTAAGGCAAGTTTTTTTCGCGCTTCCGTTATAGTATTCTTGGCAAGTTCCTCGTTATGCTTGGCGTTGATTAAAATAGCTACGGTCTGCATCACAATTAGGTAGCTTGGTAATTCTCGCCGGGGAAAACGTCTAACTTTATAATATTTATGCTTTCAATTTGTTTGTCATTGTATGAACCACGGTATGAATAATTTTCACGAAACGTTAGGGAAACGATATGCACTCGAGAATCACTATGAATCATGCTTCATCAGGATTTCCTGTTTTTTTTTTTGTATGATTATGTTTACAGTCCGGCCGTTGAGAGAATGCGTTCCTGATACCTGTCAGTAGGACAATTTCTAGAGTAATATGAATCAAATTCGCAAAACACATATCGGTTAGTATGAAACTGACAGGTGTCAAGAACGCATTCCCTTGACGGCCGGACTGTAGTTTAGTTTATGATCTTCCTGTACGAATCCCAATATTTAAATAATTCTTTAAAAAAAAACAAATAAGTACTATAGATTTTTTTTTAACCATAATTTTACCTTCAACGTTTTGTGATTCCTGAGAGACGAAAACTTGCTGTAGGAATTTATTCGGTTTTTGGGGTCTGAACGTACCTAATTTACAATTAATCAAGCAGGAACTTGAAGAACCTTTCGCGGTGTGCGTTACCCTAGCAAAATGTTGTCGAAAATGGACATTTCAAGCTTATAGATAATTAGTTGCCTAGCTTCTGTAATTGTTGCGCACATTTTTAAATTTGTTGCAATTATAGTTTTTTTTTAATTTCACAAAAACATTTCCTGCTGGGGTAACGTTTCAAACGTTACCGCAGCCAGACATTTTTTTAAATAATGGGAATATTGAAATAAATATTAGCTATATAATTAGTTGTCTAGACGAGGTAAATGTTGCAACTTATTTTTTATTTTTTTTACTTCGGCTGCCAAGTTATTCAAAATCCTGCTGGAGTAACGTTTGTGGTTTTGCTGGATCTCTGAAACGGTTAAGCGGATTCTTATCATCTTTTGTACATGACTTCTTAGGAATTAGTTTTAATTTGTTGTGCAATAAAAAAAACAAAATAATTCACCATCTATGGGGTATTTAATTAAATATAAAAACACTTCAATAGGTCCTAACATTCTGAATAAGAGCTCTAAGGACCTACGCGGGCGGTTTTTTGTAACCACCTAAACTTGGTCGGGTTACCACGGACTTGGACTTCCTAATCACTTTTATTTTATTATCTCGTTAATTACTGTATTTACTACGCTGAAATTTTACGGGCATAAAACTGAACTAAGCAACTAATTATTGATA
Organism: Lithophane leautieri; assembly: GCA_949152455.1. NCBI lineage: Eukaryota > Metazoa > Arthropoda > Insecta > Lepidoptera > Noctuidae > Lithophane > Lithophane leautieri. The sequence goes on along the minus strand of OX424463.1, from coordinate 11,194,307 downwards.
CCAAATTCAGTTTATATATCCACATACAGGTTTACTGGTGGCCAAATAACTCCGCGTGCATTGTGACCGTGAACGTGGAGAACTGAATATCATCATATTTTCTTAACTACTTACATGATACTAATGAAACTTCATATACATTTGAATGCCGCTACAAGCTACAAAATAACGTTTAAAGTAAGTCCTTAGAGCTCTTATTCAGAATGTTAGGACCTATTGAAGTGTTTTTATATTTAATTAAATACCCCATAGATGGTGAATTATTTTGTTTTTTTTATTGCACAACAAATTAAAACTAATTCCTAAGAAGTCATGTACAAAAGATGATAAGAATCCGCTTAACCGTTTCAGAGATCCAGCAAAACCACAAACGTTACTCCAGCAGGATTTCGAATAACTTGGCAGCCGAAGTAAAAAAAAAAAAAAAATAAGTTGCAACATTTACCTCGTCTAGACAACTAATTATATAGCTAATATTTATTTCAATATTCCCATTATTTAAAAAAATGTCTGGCTGCGGTAACGTTTGAAACGTTACCCCAGCAGGAAATGTTTTTGTGAAATTAAAAAAAAACTATATTTGCAACAAATTTAAAAATGTGCGCAACAATTACAGAAGCTAGGCAACTAATTATCTATAAGCTTGAAATGTCCATTTTCGACAACATTTTGCTAGGGTAACGCACACCCTTTCACCTACCAAGACACGGGGAAGATTTTTCCTCGTAAGTAAGTAGGTAATCGTGAGAAAGTTCAAGCATTTTTTAGAAATTTTCCTGATAAGAAGAATTTACGATTTTCTGTCAAATTGGTTAGCCGCCTTTTTTCAAGTTCAAGAAAAAGTGTGGCCATATACTTTCATCAGAAGTCTCGATCAAGTTTTAGGGATAAGAGGCACATCTAGTTTCACCGGAAGTTAAAGATCCAATAGCACGCTTTTATATAAGCACCCATTTAGGTGTCGCTTACCTAATGTTAGTTACAACAGGCATAAAAAAAAACAAAAAAAGTGCGAATTCGATCCCCACCTGTTGAATTTTACTACATATAGGTACTTCTGACCACCCAAGTAACGAGCATAGGTTTAGTTATGTACCTAAACCTATGTTATTGAAACCTGTATCATCCACAAAATTGAAGGTTTACACAACTAAAACAAATTTTTGATTAGTTAAGTAGAGAAACCAAAGCCAGTTGCTAAGTTTTAATTAACTTTGCGTCCTTTGTGTGAGTAGCTATCGAGATTAAGTCGATAATATGCATTCTATCAAGATCTTGTTTGACTTGATAATAAGTATCTAGTAGGTACCTAATAACTTACCACTTTTTATGTAAGTATAAGATATTTTAAGAATTTAAAGGACAGTAATTACTTTGCAATTTCGGCCCTATATTATCTAATAATATTTTTCCTTTCCAAATCTTAAGGAAATGTATGCGATATAGGCATACAGCGTTAGTTTATACGTACCTATGCTGCACGCCTTTGTATCCGTTGAAATGGTAAATAATTAAACAATGACATAGCTGTATGTTGGTTTACTAATATTTCATAAACCTTCCTACTCAAGATAAATACTAATAATGAAACAAGTAGGTATGTATTTTAATGCGCCAATTTGTGGTGAAATTCTAAAACTAGGGAAAATGTAACAGCGACATCTGTCGGTATTTACGTGAACTGTGAAAATACTTGGCTTCCAACAAAGCCCATTCAGAGGCAACGTGAAAACGTGAAATTTAAAGCGCCACCCGGACCAAATAGTTTCAGAAGCTGTACAGAGATGGCGCTGTAGTCCTCAAACGGAAAATGCCTTGCTTCAGTGAAATCCTGCGTTTCAAAAACATTTTTGTATCAAAAAGGCCACCTTAGTGAAATTATTTAATTGAATAATGTGTACCTCTTTTACGAAAGTTATTGAATGCAGTTGCGTCTTCAAACCTCGATAATCTTTCTGTGAAAAATCCTTTTTATGGAAAACGTCTTCCAACACGGAATATAAATGCAGACATTTTTCTGGACTGAAGCCAAAATTAGCTGTGCATCAAATTAAATAACATTCAACAAGATAATATTTTACAATTTATTTGAACTAACATCTAAACTCTAATCTTTAAATAATTAAATTAAGAAAACCTAATTGAATAATAAATAACGAACTCAAGTTTTACATTAAATTAAATCTGACTCATTCTTATATATCGTGGTTTGCTGCTGAATATTAAAAAATATCTGAATGCCACCACAAACTATGTCTACAGAGGTCGATGCCAAAATAAATTTATAATATTCCAGTTTTTTATGAGTGGCACGTGAGCGTATTAATTTTAGCGACAAAGAATTCTCGATTATGTAGGTAAAACCAAATATATTCGGAAGTGCGTCAGCCAAGATAGTGGATTATATGCAAAGTAGGTGTTCCTATTATAATAATATGAGTAAGTACATGAATATTTTATTTGTTGCTCAGCGTGGCGCTCCGATTAGTGGCTGCATCACAGGAATGAGGTAGACAGGCACATGGACGTAGGAAAATAGAATAGATTATCAAATCCTATATGATTAAATTTCGAGAGAAGTTCGAGAGAAACTAAGGACTTATATCAACTTATCCTTGTTACTACTTGCACAAGGTACTTCTTGTAAGGTTGTTGTAGCTACGGCTTCTTAGAAGAGCGGTGGCCCCCACATACCAGCCGCAGTGACGGCTGTCATAAAAATGATGGCAGCGGGGTTTGACTTAACGGTGTCAAAAAACGCTCTCTAGGAAAACACACCAACTTACTTTCATAATTATGTAAATAACGTTTCTGTTACGTTATTCACCGGTAAATTGCAGACGCCTGTGGCGGCCACCGCTCTTCTAGGAAACCGTAACCTAAAATTGATACACAACATATAACAGCTCACTGACACCATCGCAATCTTTCCAACAGGGTGGACTAAAGAAACTGACACAATTTATGTTTTCCTTTCATTCCAAATTTAGCAAAAGATAAACATCTTCAATCATGTTGTGTTGACAAACAAAGAATACTCCTCAACAAATAATAATTTACAGTTGATGTTGATTTTGACAAACAATTTGCCGTTGATTAATTTAAACAAACATTTCCATCCATTTTCTAGCAATCCGTTCCATAATAGGCTTATAGTAATCCTTACATCCTTACATTATCATAAAACAAAGTCCTACACCGCGTCTGCCTATCGACCTGTATGCGATAAACTCAAAAACTACTGCACCGATTTTCATGCTGTTTTCACCAATGGATAGAGTGGTTCTCAAGTAAGGTTTTAGTATATAATAACAGACATCCACGCGGGCGAAGTCGCAGGCATCAGCTAGTGGATAATATAAGACAAAACAATAGGCATTGTTATAAATCAATACCTGGTTTAATTTAGATTAGAATGACGGACATTTGCCAAGTGACCGTGGATAACGTTTGACGTGAAAACGTCTTGAGTAGTGACTCATGAGCCGATGACAAGCGTGTGTTTATTGTAATTGACAGTAAATAAATCTTCTATCTTTTGAATTATGAACTATATACCAGTCAGTGTTCAAAAGATGTTCTAGAAGTTTTATGGGTAATTGTGGTAACGATTGGTTCATTATCTTCCTGACCTTGTCCCAAGTTACTAGGTGTCGGTGCAACACAATTTCTTCTTCCATTCTCTCCTGTCAACCGTCACAATCACGCTTACATACACTCCCTTTTCTTTCACACAATCCATCCATCTTTTCTTTGACCTTCCTCTCCCTCTCCATACATCAACATTTATATTCGTTATTCTTTCAGTCTCATGTCTTACTTCCCTCCTCATCACGTGATAACTATTGGTTGATATCCCGAATAGTCGAGCTAAGTGCTTCTCCTGCACATTTATTATGCACACGGCCAAGGTAGGTATGTATTTCTTTGCTAGCGTCTGTATTCCATTCCTACCCGTCAGCCTTCAAAGTAAGAGTGAACAAGCATCTTCTGGGCACGGTCGTCCCATCCTAGACTTCATCCATCGCTTTTCATCAGGCGATAACGACGTCAAAAAGAGTCCATTCGGAAATAAAAAAAAGGTAGATCAGTTTTTCAAGGTATACTCTTTTATTTAATATTAATTAGGTATCTACCGTGAATATACCATAACATATAAATAACAATCTACCATAACCAAGATGAAATAGGATGCATCAAGATAGATGGGCCAGGATCGTCACACAGTGGGTGCCTGAAAACGGGTGTCGTCACCGAGACAGGCTTAAGAAACTCTAGACTAAACTGGCTGAATGATGAAACGATTTGGACTCGTTCCTGACTGATTGGCCGAAAAAGGTATAACATAAAGTAAACTGAAAAATTTTGGGGAGACCTTTGCTCAGAAGAACAATATATAGGTAGTGTTAATTAAAAAACAAGTTAATTACTTACTTAATTGGGTAGTCTATTACCAAAATAAAACCTTGTTAATTAAGTTACCTAGCCTATTAAGCCAAGTTTACAAAATATAAGTAATTCATGGCCACACTTAACTCAATCTAAACACTAATATTCATTGTAATTAACTATGATCAGGGGGCTTAAAACGGTCACTTTAGCAGAATCATAATATGAAAATATTATGAATTATCGTAAAATGTCACAAAGTGACGATTCATAATATGATCTGCGTGTAATTCATATTGCGAAATCATTCATCTGTTTGACAGTTTTCTATCGAGATTCGTAAAAAGGTCCACAAAATAATGAATTGCTTTTATGTCAAATAAGAGGAATGCTAATGACAGCTGGGATTCAGGAAATAAACTGCTTTTAGAGGAATTGCTGTTGGGCTGGTTTAGGCCCCCAGGTAAGACGAAGCTATATAACTCATAGGTTCCTTCTTATATGTATGTTAAGTTGAGTATAAATAAATTAAAACCTATCTATACCTATTCCAACACGTATTTTATTATTTAGGAAGCCAACTCTAAATGTTTCATATTTTATGCATAATATTATTCCCATTTATGTAAACTTTTTTAGTAGTCTACGACGCATCTCGCAGTGACATCGCTGAATATAAAATTTATTGCAATATGTGAAATCCGTATTGCATTTTGTTGATTTCGTCGCTGCACCAGTATTTGTATAGATATGATACATGTATATAGTATAGACTCATCCCGGAAGTATGGATATTGACTTGTATTTCCGGGATGTCCTCTGAAGCCAAGTGTTTATAGTTAGTTCTGGGTTACGCATAGTCATTGACAACATTGTATAAATAGATACATAGGCAATGTCCTTCACATTGAAATTATTTTTAGAGGTGGGGTCAAACAGTTTTTCATAGTTAAGATCGTATTGTTGCTTGAGTTATATATAAAACACATTTATTTCCTTTTTGTAAAGATTACTTCTTGTCTTATTTTAGATGAAAAAAAATGTTATCAAGCTTGAAAAAGCTTTATAATATTTTTTTCCATTATTTTTTTTTTAAAGAGAAAGGCCTACCTATTTTTAGGCCTTTCTCTTTACTGATGTATGTACATGTAAGTATAGTAGTCTAATTACGTGACAACCAAGTTAAAGAAAATGTTTTAATACTTAGGTAGATATTACTTAAAAACATCGGTTAGTGAAGTAGGAATGATTGTTGCGTAGCAACCATTTCCCAATAAAAAAAAACGAAAAAAACTTTGACCGCGAATACTTTTAACTTTTGTACCTATTTGAAAGGTTCTTCAAAAGTACCTACGATTTTATTTATGTTTCTCTCGAATTTACCCCTTCTGTAATTAGTTTAAGGTGGGTAAAAATTCTGTAAGAATATTGCAATCAATTTCATAAAATATAATATTATAGTTTAGTAATAATAGTAGTATAGTAATAATAGTATAGTTTAGCATAATATAATATTATAGGATTATTACAATTAGCTAAGCTAGCTTTTTAAACAATGTTTCAGTGTTCAGTTTTCTTAATATTTTTGAACATTCAATTCGAGACAGCATAATTTTACAAGAAAATAAACTAGCTAACCCAGCCCACGCTCGATTAATGAAATTTCTGGTACAACCAAACCACAATTTACTTTAAAAAAATATTTTGTGGTATTTACAAAATATTTTAATCAAATTGACGAAAATTGCACGTGTTTACATTTCAATGAGTACAGTAAGCAAAAAAGATATGTATGCAGGCAGATACCATATCTACTTTTATTTCTTGTGGAGCGTTTGCTAAACCATGCATCCCTGGCTGAGCATGTCTATTGTGTACTAAAAAGTAATAACGTACCTACATATTTGAGGCTGACGCACACTATAGGCAGGCAGCACCGGGTTTTCTTTATTAAAATGCGATGCGCTGCGTCCCATGCGTACCTTACAGAGTAAATTCCCTGTGTACCTACCTACTGTATTTACTACCTACTTTTTTAATTTCTTGCCTGTACATGTATAGTCGATAGCCTATTTGGTATACAGGCATAATATGTTCATTTTCTGCTACACTGCCAAAATTCGTTTGATTATATATGTGATGTAACTTTTTCAGCTTAGGAGACTGACGCAAAAGGATTGTTGACTACTGAAAACACTCACAAAATTATTTAAAGAAATTGCAAGTTATCTGCCTGTATACCAAATAGCTGGTTCGACTGCACATCAAACTCTTTTGCTGACGATACATAAAAAAAAAACTGGGACATATTCCTAAACATGCGTCACACGGTTTTATATCATCGTATATTATTGTTATGGTCACGCCAAAATAACGGATGGTTGTCGGTAATAAAATTTCTATATAATTTTGTTAATGTTTACGCGAACAGACAAATGTTTGGTACAAAACTTGATGGCGTGCTCTGCGTGATGTGATTTGTTACGACTTGTTATTTATTAATCTATTAAAAAAACAAAAAAAAACATTACGTAGGTAAACATAATTTAGAATCACGCTCTTTGTACTTACCTGACTCACATAAACTCAAACTCAAAGCATTTACCCATATCAATTAAACCAATTACAGGCAATTTTTAATTGTCATGGGATCAGTCAGGAAGATGAAGCTAGTTGCCCATTCCAAAGCGTAGTACGTTCCTATGGAGGAGAACGAACTAGAAACTCCACGCGTGAGATAGTTTCAGTTGGTGTTTTCTGAAATTAATCAAGTAAGAATGGAACTGGCCCTGACTGGAACTGGTACTGTACGGTAGGTGCTCCGACGATTCTATGATTTCTATGATTTTTTTATTGATATAACCTAAGTTTAGACTATCATTTTTAATACTGAATAGCGTTTAAAAACAGCTGAAACGTCAAAATGTAAGTGTTGCGGTATCTACATCGCCACATGCGAACTACGCATCAAAGACCTGACGTCACATAAATCCTGCATCACGCAATTAAAGTTTACCGTGCAATGGACATATATACAAGAACCCGACATCAATCGTTGGGCAGTGGCCCGCCAGACACAACAACCGTCTGGTCGGAGGATCCTCCCTTTCTTATGGTGGATGACTGAACTCTACACCCTGTTCCTCATACCCCTAAAAAAGAAACGATCCGTTTCTTTTCAAGATCGTTAACTAAGCACATTAATTAAAATAAACCTTTCAAGCGTATTTTAAGATTTTTTTTTATAAAGAACAGAGATCTTTACATATGTATAATTAACTATTTATGTATAATTAACTTTTTGTATAACTTATAAAACTTTTTGTCGGGTTATAATGTAACTAGCGATCGCCCCTGCTTCGCACGGGACAACGGCGACATGTTAAAACATAAAGATTTGCACTTGGGCTAACCTAACTTAAATATTAATGTAAACAAAACACAAGAACCTACCAGATAAAATTTTCTAAGTGATGGTGAAAGCTCTATTGGGTTTTTTAGAAGTTCCGACCCGAAAAATGACTTTGTTCCAATTTATTGATATAAATATAGATTAGTTAGCTGACGATTGGTAAATAATAAAAAGATTTATTACATAGTAGGTAATACTTAATAAATACATAATCTAAACAGAATGGGACAGTACAGGGGGCCTAAAACGGCCATTAAAGCAATTCCTCTGAAAACAATTAATTTTCTGAATTCCCAGCTGTCATTAGCAATTCTTCTAATTTGACACAAAAGCAATTCATAATTTGTGGACCATTTTACGAATCTCCTTATAAAACTGTCAAACAGATGAATTATTTCGTAATGTGAATTGCCAAAGATTATAATTATTATGAACTTTCAATTTGTGACATTTTACGAGGATTCATATTATTTACCTATTATGATTCTGCTAAAGTGACCGTTATAAGTTCCCAGGCCTCATACCGCTAAAATGCACAGCAACCAAATAACCATACTACGCTTAGCAGACGACTTATGTAGATCATCGTAGTTGTTATTATCCCCAGAGATGCTAGCTGTTGTCCATTCTCTTATCGCAATCCCCAAATCGCATTCTACAAAACGGACGCGACTGTTACTGGATATATTAGCGTTATTCTAGACCAGTGTTGAAATCTAAGCCTAAAACTGGAAAACAAAAGCCACGCCAGGTAGGTGCAGATCGAATAAACATAGCTTCTGGGTGGTCTCTTTTCTTCCCGATAAAGTCAAAGTAGAACCCTACTCTCATAATAAAAGCAAAAGATATTAAATTTCCTGTAACATGCATGCTCATATTTCCGATATGTTGGTATACTAGATCCCTTTGAGCGCAGAACCTTGTGCCGAGACCGTTCAGTACTCGTAATAAATTGTATTATATTATTAGTTGTGTTAGCTGTTTTAAACGTGTTGGCATAAGGATTCTAATAGTACAACCTTGAAGAGAATAGACAATAATAATATGAGTATTGTATCTGATGCAAGTAATTAAGCGACAAAGGCTCTGCGACTTAGTCTATGCGGTATGCACGCACGTTTTAACTGAAACGTGATGTATTAGCGTCCTATAATAACCTTTGTACGCAACCATTTTGTAACATTTCGATGGAGTTTACCTGGGTTTAATTTTACAAACTAAATTACCGTTAGCAATAAAAGGGTTACGGAACGACATTCTATTTAGCTAAAATCTACAGTACCTACCTATTAGAAAATAACCAAAACATTTTGCTTTTCTGTTATTGGAAATCCCTTTGAAATCCCTCGATACGTTTCAATTAAAGCAAAGAGTTCATTCTCAAAGCCATTTTGCAGCTTTTACTCGTCATTGTTACACTCTCATGAATTCAGTGCTCGACTAATGTACGTCGTGTTTGCCTATTGGAGCAGTCATATCAATTGAGTTTATTAGCCAGCTGAAATATTGTCAGCGAAGCGATCAGTCTGTGTCAGTACAATTGAGAGCTTCATTATGCTCTCTATTAAGATATTATGACCAGTTTTTTTTATAGAACCGTGGCGTAATTGAATGCTCTTTAATATTAATTATTATATTCCACCTGCTGAGGATAGCTCCCACCTGGGCATGAGTGTCCTTGGCTTACCGGGAAGTCTTTAAATAGACTCCGGACCCAGGTAGGACGGAGCAAGGAACCTGCTCAGGTGGAAATTCACAGATTTTAGTTTATTACTTGTTTCATTGAATTTGTTAGTTTTAATGATTTTTTTAATTGTTATATTTCCTGTGCGTGTCCCAAATAAAATATTTTTCTTTCTTTTCTTTCAGATGAATCCACCGTGGAGTATAAGTGTGGTGCTGTTCCACAAACAATGGGGCACTTTATATCATGTCCACGTGCTGCGTGTCCTGGGGGCCTAAACCGGCCACATTAGTAATTCCTCTAAAAGCAGTTCATTTCCTGAATCCAAGCTGTCATTAGCAATTCCTCTAATTTGACATAAAAGCAATTCATAATTTGTGGACCATTTTACGAATCTCGATAGAAAACTGTCTTAATTAATTTTTTGTTGTAATTTTGTTACCTACCTTTGCGTTAATATGGTTCTTAGTTTTAAGTGTTATACATACTTACTCGTATAAGATTTTTTGCTGTAATTTTGTTACCTTTGCTCTGTACCTTTAATAAGGGTTTTAGTTTGAAATTGACTTTAAATATACCATTACATAAATTGTATGGTTTATGTTGATCATGTTACTTCTGCCGTATAACGAATCTGCCAAAATAAGAATCTGCCATAACAAGAATCTGCCCAAACCAGAATCTATCCTAAACAGAATAATCCATTATTTCTTAATATGAATTAAACGCAGATCATATTATGAATTGTCAGTTTGTGACATTTTACGATGGTTCATAATATTTTAATATTAAGATTCTGCTAAAGTGAACGTTTTAAGCCCCCAGTTGCCTTCACGTTACAAGAACTGATGGATGCTACTGAAGTTGCCAAACTCGTGGCGAAATTCAGGGCTGACTCTATTTAGATTGCCATCGTCACGCTAAGAAGTAAAATTATTATATTAAACCAAGTCGATGATCAGAGTTGGTCTATTGTCACGAGATGAAGACTTTTGGAAGGGCTTTTTGTTTTGACATCTACGCATTATTTGCATCCAGCATGTCTCGGCTACTACTATGAAAGAGAGGGAAGTGAATGAGTGGAAAAAGAAAACGTGTTGCGCCGAAGATGATGATGATGATGTGTCGGCCACTATTCCAGAAATTGACCCCATTTGCCAAAATATCTTCTAGTAAAGTGTTCTGCCAACTACCATTTAAATCATTATTATGGAAATGGATAAAATCCAAAGCATTTTTTTCAAACTAGGCTGAGAATCAGCACTTTTTGAATGTCAAATTACATAAGACAGTGAAATCAAATCAAATCAAAAGTCATTTATTCAAACTAGGCTGAGAATCAGCACTTTTCTAACGTCAAAATTACATAAGACAGTCCCCCAAAACGCCCGCCCTTCACCACTTTCTAGTGCTTTAACTGGGAAGAAGTGGCGCAACAAACTCCAAGCAGTTCAGTTACAAAATGTTCAGTTCACTTTCCAATCATCTCTTTTATTATTTCTCATAGACTTCAATCCGTCGCCGGATTTCCGTTTTTTCTGATACAACCAAGTCGTACATTATTAATTTTATTGAATGACTAACAATAATTGGACAGCCTATATTTATGCCTAGAGGTCTGTTTTATTCAATTCTAAGCCAATTTTATTATACAGTCTGAAGTTAACACAAAGCACAAAGAAACATATTTATTTTCATATTTCTTATAATAACTCTCGACTGAATAAACAAACTTGTTTATAGTTTGATTAGTTTTGTTTTTCACTGAACTACTGAAATATTCATTACAACGAAAGCTCATGAGAATTTTGAAGGGTAGAGGCCGAAAATGAGCTAAAAATAATCAGTCACAATTTCTTTGGCAGTGTCTGATCCTACTTATAATCCGGACGTCTCGCGACGGGTTTTTATTCACCTGTAGAGTCGATCAGCTCGTATATCACTATCATATGAAAATACCAGTAACCAGTTACTGGGTTGTGGAGTGGATAGGAATTCACTCCATGTAAAATACTACACGTTTTATATATTGCTGTTATATTTTTTTGTTCTATGAAGGCCGTTATTAGTTTAGTTTTCCACTATAAATGTTGCCAGGTGACAAATTGAAAGAATTGAGACGCCGCATTCTTTACAAGTTTTATGTCACTATAAATTAAAGAAATGTTATTATGTTGTAAAATATTCTGTAGAATGTGAATGTGTGTTTTATATAAATATAATTATATTTCATATCGTTGTAGGTTGAGTTTCGCCCTTTATAATAATCTATATACTTTAGCTCCCGCCTTGACACGGAATCACTGGAAAATTTAATATAATTAAAATGTACAATTATTTAAATTACATAATACATTTATCTGTATGGTATGTATGTCTGTAGTATGTATGTAGTATGGTCTGGCAAGCCCTACTAGGGCTTTCCAGACCATTGCTTACATCATATAGTGCGCATCACGATGGCATATAAATAATTGAGTCTTAAATAATGAACAAGATAGCTAGCATCACGTTCGATATTGATAAGTTCTTATACCGACCTAGATGGAAAGAAAAGATACATAGACTAAGTAACAATACAGAAAATTTCACTGAAATTGCGAAAAGAAAAACATTTCTGATAAAAATGAATCCGTCTAAACAATCACATTGAAACCGAACTCACTCTGAATCCACAAACTGTGAGTTACTTCGCGAGAACCGCATAGCAAAATAAATAAAGCTAAAAGATCAAAACAATTTGGAGCACAATTCGTTCTAAGTATGTTCCTGCTTTTAATAAAATGCATGCTATTCCTTTGATGAAATGACTGCATTAGAACTTTGTAACGGTATGACTCAACGGATTTAAAATAAGTTTAGTTTAAATGAGGCGCGAATCCTTAAAATAATACTTACGTACGAGCGTGACTTTTGTTCGTGAAGCAACGTAAACTTTGACAGAATAAATAAAACAGCTGTAAAGTTGTATGATCGTACCGCAAGGAGCTAATTAGCAATAAAGTTTACACGGCATGTTTTATTCTGGATTATTTCTCAATGACCAGCTCAAATTTGAATGTTGAATCGGTGTCTGCTTCAACGTTTCGAGTTGTGCTTTGGAGATTTTTTGTCAGCGTTCATTTGAAAAAGTAACTTTCATTAAATAATTGATTTTATGGATATAATTTCTCCAACTGTACAAGGTTATTTATCAAAACTTTATGTTCGAAAAAAATAACCATTTAAAGGCGGACTTAATGCCCTAGACCAGTCTACTTTAGGGGTGATGTAGAGACAAAACATGGCAGGCGCAACAATGCATACTAAGTCAAGGGAGATAATAAAAAACAACACGGTTATTTTTCAGTAACATTTGTATGGTCACTGAAAAATAGCCCTGTTTATTAGAAGAAATTACTAGGAGAAAGTTGAAAACTTGCTTAAGATTGCTACAAAAAAATAGGTAGGAATGTCGAAACTCGAGAATGGTGAAGCTATTAAGTGCTTAAAGAGCCAACGTCTTAAACCGGTCTGAAAATTAAATTCAATAAAGTATTTTATATTTCCGCTCAGATAAGCAAAGAATATCGTTTCGAAATAAAATTTTATGCTAACGCGTGTTAAACTACAAACAAAGGGTGTGTTGAGTTTTCAGATCCATCAAAATCATTTTAGTATACAAAACATATCGCAGTCATTATGCCTTTCCAAAATATAGATGACCTGCAATTATAACTTGAGTCTTCATAAAATCAAATTATCAACCGTGTGTAATGAACAGTTAATCTAGCGTCAATCATTCACTAGCATTGCTATTCTGTAACCATCTCACCGTAAAAACTTAGGTGAAGTGAGCGTGGAGTGAGCTGTCACTGCCTTAGCATCAGTAGGTATCGATGACAATGACAGCTCACTCCACGCTCACTTCACCTAAGTTTTCATGGTGAGATGGTTACAGAATAGCATGACTATTCACCACAGAAATTGTCACGAGCGACCGATTGAAAGATTATTCTCTGTAGTGTCTTATTTTAGTTTATCTACCTGAAATAGACTGATTCTGAAGCAAACAAAAGACAGGTGAGCAACAATTATGTTTATAAATGTTTCGGCATGCAAGAAACCAGATGATGCGGGACGTGGCGGTGAATGAAAAAATAAGTTTACAATAACCCTGAAACATGTGTTTAACTACCTACGAATGTACGAATACAACCAACGAAAACATAATTATTTAAGTAATACATTGAAATATTCCCAAAGAATCGGGAAAACTTTGTCAATTGGGCCTCTTTTCATTCCGAATTTCTTTTAATGAAACCGTATTATGATAATTCCTTTGTAGCGGTGTCTGATGAATCGTTACGTATGGCTGAATTACCATAGTCGAATAAAGTGAGTGGAATACATTTTTATTATTTAATGACCCACGGCAAGGGTAATGAAGGGTAACTTCATTTTCGGTCGCCGTCGCCACGACGTCGGTGTTTAATAGAGGAGTTAACTTGATCGTAGGTAATACTTACAAATAGTCATCCATTAAAATGGTCTGACGTCACCTTTTAGTAGGTACGGTTACAGGCGATATAATTTTAGTAGGGCTGCCAAGGTAACCGACATAGCCCGAAGAATTGCCAAACTTAAGTGGCACTGGGTAGGGCACACTGCTCGCAGCAACAGACGGTCGATAGAGCCGAAAGGTTCTGGAGAGGCGAACGCGTACCGGAAGACGTAGCGTTCGTTGGCAGGCCCTCCACAAATTGGAAAGTTGACCTCGTGAAAACCGCAGAAATACGCTGGATGCGAGAACCACAGAACTGGTCGAAGTGGTGATGCTTGGGGGAGGCCTACGTTCAGCAGTGGACGTCTTTCGGCTGAAATGATAATGATGATAATACATGATGACAAACGCCCACCGATGGTTAACTATACCTACTAGTACTGACTAAGATTCTGTGATAATCCACTCGGGCGTAATGTATCCGATTTTTTGTTGGTTTATAAAGTAAAAGGTATATTGTATGTATGTGTATCTGCGTGCGGGTGAGACCTTCTACATGGTGTATGTGTTGTGTATACCTTCATATATATTTTTCTCATCGATTTTACTACACAAAACAACGTTATCGGTTGTGTGATAACTTGCCAGAAATATTGAAAGTTTCAATAAGCTGAATAAATCGTGAAGTATCAAAAATACTACCTAATTGAAATCTTTTGATCGAGAACGTATTGTTTGGTTGGGTTGCTATAGAAATGGTAAAATACTATGTATAGTCATGAGCAAAATATGTCACTCTGCAATAATATTTGATGTCATGATTCATCCATTTTTATTTGTCGTCAACATGGCGGCAAATATATGTGATCATTTATGGAAGGCATAGTACAAATATGTGACATCGAAGGCACACGAAAACTATCTGACGAGACAAGCGACGCCAAATGATGCTGCATCGGCTTCAAAAAGATGTGTCACCTCTTAGTGCTCGGCGACACGACCGACGCGACCGCGCCGGCTGTAAAAGTCCACGCGCTTTATAATACTTTAATTAATCAAGCGGAACGGCGCGGCGTCCGAGCGGCGCCGGCAGCGGCGCGGCAGCGGCGCGGTCGCGGCGTCGCGTTGTGTCGTCGAGCACTTAGAATTCAATAATATCGGACATGTCTTGCGAACTAGTAGGGTGCATGTTTCAAACTTGAACACGAATGCAACAATTTTTTTATTTTTTTTCTCTTTATTACGTCTTGCGATCGGCTTGAGGAGCCCTTAACAGATTTGTTGTGTGAGTTTATTGACAGGAGAGATCTGTTCCTCCAGTGAGGAAGCTGTCTCTTATTAAATTAGGATTTGTTAGTGAACAAGGTCCCATATGTGTTGTCTTTTGAGCCTTCTGGCATTTATAGGTTCACATAACGCTGTTGCTAGGGTATTAGTATGAGCTTTTATACGGTCTTTGTATACCTTTGCTCTATGTTCGACTTCCTCCCTAACTGTTTTCATTTCTGTGTACTCATGCAATTCACTGATTCTAATAAATAGAGAGGTGCATGAGTTATCATTTTCAGTGCTTTATTCTGGAACCGTTTTAAGATCTCCACATTAGAGTTTTTTGCTGATCCCCATAACTCAATGACATATGTCCAAACCGGCTTGATTATAGTTTTATAGATGAGTATCTTATTTTCCATGGTGACGTGTGATCTTCTGCCTATTAGCCAGTTTAGGTTTCTGAGCCGGATATTGAACTCGTCGCGTTGGTTTTTGGATATGAGGTTTCCATGTTTGCTTCCTATCAAGATGCATGCCCAATGAAGAATGCAATAAATGAATAACAAATTAATAGTAATGTTAGTTTACCTATGTAAAATAAAAGTTAGCCACACTAAGATTGTATTTCGAGTACTTATAGATAACTAGCTTCTACCAGCGACTTCGTTCGCTTGAAATTTCTTTTTTAACATAAAATAATACTCGGCAATACTGTAGCTTTCCATTAGTGAAAGAAATTTCGGAATCGGATCAGTAGTTCCGAAGATTACCCCGTACATACAAACTCACTTATGTACCCCCCGTACATACTACCTACCTATAGATTAAATGAGTTGGTGCATATATCGTATCGCTCATTGTTATTTACGATGCAAACGAAGCACTAAATAATACTGTCCAGGCCATGATTTATTATATAACATTTTATTACAGAAGGCTGAAATAATTCATATTTAAGTAATTATTCTGTGGTTGCGGGTGAATAATTAAATGTAATAATTTATATTACGTATCGTCATCGTTATATGATTTAAATGGGATAAGACGATTATATGTATTTATCTTATAACATATTGTACATTTATATAACACTGGCTGTTGCCCGCGGCTTCGCCTACGTGGATGTCGGAAATTATCCCACGGTATCGTACTACCGGGAATGTAAGTACCCTATGTGTTAATCCAGGTTATAAGCTATTTGTGTTTATCCAAATCCGTTGAGCCGTTTTTGCGTCAATCCAGACAAATAGATAAACGGACAAAAATTATGATATGTATAGATAAGAGAAATCACAGGAAGGAATAATAAATAATAAAGGGTTGTTTCAATTATTACTCTCATTCAAACTACTATCGAAATAAGTAATAGAGACCTACATTACCTACGTAGGTAACTATATACCTACGTATTGTATAACGTAGGTGCCATCGTACAAAACAATCTTCTTGGAACACATTCCATACGCCTGGGATGAGGATCACAACGTTTGAAAGGAGGATTAAGGATCGGAGTATCAAGGTACCTACTTAATACTGTGTAGTAATAGTGAGCCTCATACCTGCGAAAGGCTGAGATAATAATATGTTACCCAAGCGACAGGAGTTGCAGGGAACCCTAATTCAAAGACAATTTAGTTTTCCTTTGATAAAAAGAAGAAGCGTTAAAAAAGCAACCTTATTCAATTTTCTTCACAAAATTATAATACATTAGCATAGTAATGGAAATTAAATAGTCTAAGCAATTGTGCACATTTTTTTGGAAGATAAATTTGTACTTGTATTCATCACGGATAAAGTACATAGAATGGTGGAGCAATTAGTGAGTAGATATTAACATAATTGTTTCATCTGAGGCACGTTTCAAGCAGCGTCGGCGCCAGGATAATCCCCAGAATAAAATACAAACACCCTCCTTAGGCTCCTTACCTTCCCACTTGGAAAAACAAACAAAATTAAATTGTATATTTTCATACAATTAATTATGTTTAATCACCATTTTCAAAAGCCAATCCACCCAGTAGGTCCCAACACTAAATAATACTAAATAATCATAATCTTTCACAACTTTTGGAAAAGCTTAGGAGAAAATTAATTTTCCTCAACGAATATTTACGCTGCGATACCGTAAACAACTTAAATTGTATTTCCTTCCATGAATTATTATAATTCGAGTTGTTTATCATTCACGTCAACATAAACAATATTTTTTTGAAGCTCAAATCGACGCGTTGGATCAATAACGGGGCGTAAAATAACAAACAAAACAAAAATAAAACAGTTTCAACCAATAACGAGTTGCGCATACTAGTGTTACACCTTTCGGAATGTTAACCTACTTCTTAACCTATAAAACGAATGAAATACAACCAACTATGTTTGAGTAACCACCTTCTTTAATCTTCGAAACCAAACATTCAATAATTCCTAGTACACCCACATTCAATCAGCGCTTATTACATTGTATATTTCTCTGAAATCAGAAGAGTCTTTTATGTGTATGGTGTAATGAAAAACAAAGAACTCTCACAGTTTGGGCGGGCGGTAATTACGAGTACTCCACGCAACACGTCGCCGTATGAGCGCGTTACATTATGAAATAAGCCACACGTGTACGTTCAAGCACATATACAAAAGCCTTTTGACATGGACGACCATGATCCGGTAGAAAAAAAGAAAGTCGTGCTGCCTAATACTGCTATTCAAAAATTTCTACAAGTGGTCACCTTGAGATTGAAACTTTACGTTTCGAGGACACTCGCGTTTTTAACAATCAGCTATTTTTTGAGTGCCCTAAAATAAAACTCTAGCACAAAACCGCTCTTCTTAGAAATGCAATGTGAATAATCTTTGTACTTAAGACGCAGGTAATTAATTTAAGGAGTTGCACATTTTTCGTGCGCGTGTCGTGGATACAGTTTTGGGTAAGCACAATTTCCGGAATAAACGTGCAACATAAATCCTTAGCACTGCGAGTCATTCGCAGTTCATCCGAGCTCAACTATTAAAACTTGTGCAAGTTTACTTTATTACTAGAATCAGAGAATAACTTAGGTACGGACGGAGGTTAGGTACTACTTTAGGTACCCAAATAGCTAGAGCCCAATTAAGAATTTAATATTAAGAATGCAAGATGAATGCACCTAGGAAGTACAAAAATATTGATAGATTTCGAAAAACTACAAGACAAAAGAAAAAGCTGCATAAAATTTTCTTTTCCTAACAAATACCTAGATTACAGCTTGAAAATACTTTCGCAAAGTGATCTTTCATTATCTGTAAGTCTCTTACTCATTCATTAGCGCAGGCACTGAAACGCAAAGTCAAAGTAACAAATTAATTAATCAATCTATAAAAGTACACAACTTGACTAAGATTTGTATTTAGAAGCACATTCAATCTCTAGTAACATAAAATAAACAGAAAGTCCCTGATTTGGAAATACGAGTCAAAACGAAGAGAAATAAAACAGAATCTTTGTACAGTCTGATACAAATAACAATTCGATTAGCGTCTCGCCAGACGCCGCGTCAAGATGGTTGATAAGGAAATGTATGGTATCTTTGAAACATGAAAATCTATTTCAGTATTTGACATTAAGGTGTCAAAAATCACTCTGTATTTGGACAGCCCTGTGCTGGGGGCCTAAAACGGCCACATTAGCAATTCCTCTAAAAGCAATTTATTTCCTGAATTTCCAGCTGTCCTTTTTTTATTAGCAATTCCTCTAATTTGACACAAAAGCGAATTTATTATTTTTTATTTTACGAATCTCCATAGAAAATTGTCAAACAGATGAATTATTTCGTAATATGAATCGCACGCAGATCATATTATGTATTGTCAGTTTGTGACATTTTACGATGATTCAAAATATTTTCCTATTATGATTCTGCCAAAGTGACTGTTTTAAGACCCCTGTTCAGCGCTCTTTTGTGAAATGAAAGCTTTGCAGAGAAGTCACTATTAAATCTGTACATATCTATAGAAAATCAATTATCTTAATTTAAGCCAGCAGAAGAGTCTTAAATCTGTCGACACCCACTTTGCTGAGACTATACGCAAGATTAGCAGCTCAGTCTTCATTATTTACCGCAATAATTATGCATTATATTGCAGAGTTCTGGTGGGACACTAATTGGAAGGCAGTTCAGATATATAAACGCAAACACCAACAAAACTTATGCCCACGCTTATTTCGAATAGGTGCACTAATGAAGCTTGACATTCCAAAGACTGTGAGTGTTATGCTAATGAAGAGTAGATGAAATATAAACTGTGGTTTTCTACCAAAATATCCTACTAATATTATATCCTACTAATATTATAAATGTGAAAGTTTGTGTGTTTGTGTGTTTGGATGTTTGTTACTCAATCACGCAAAAACGGCTGAATGGATTTGGATGAAATTTGGCAAACAGATAGTTTATAACCTGGATTAACACATAGGATACTTTCATCCCGATATTTCCACTGGATCGAGACTTACGCGGGTGAAACCACGGGGCGCAGCTAGTGTTGAAATAAAGATTATTTATGCAAGAACAAGCTTAGACAGAGAGAAAGAAAATGATTAAAGGACAATTTATTGTTTTTTTAACACAAACATAAGACTAGAGATGGATATTCGAAAATGCTTAGGTAGGTACTATGACCAAATACAATAAAAATACAATCAAGTATGCATTCATTAATTAGGCAAAGGAATTTATATAATTTCTGCGTTATAAAAATATTGAATAACTGCTTTAAAATATTAAATAAAATATATTTTTATTTTGCACCATAGACAACGTGATAGTTTACATGTATGAAATCTTGTCGTGTCCAAAAAAGATAACTTTTGTTATAAATAGATAACCGGCTCCCCGGGAAGAAACGGATAAAGAAAACCTAGACAACCACAAAAACGGCAATATACATAACATTTGTTACGCTACGGACATTGGCAGAGCAGCATCTCAATCAACTTCAAAACACCGATCAATCATTTCATTCTATAGGTGGCCACGGTAAAGCCGGGAACTTACCAAAAGGAAAGTTGCCGATCTTTACTAAAAAGACGTACCGTCAGCTTAACAAGTTGATTTTGAAATTTTTATATTAATTACTATAATGACTTATATCTATTAAGTATAGTATACTGTATCTATTGGTAAGCTTAAGTACCTACTTATTATTTTGCACCAATGACAACCCCATTTTTTATGTCCACGCAATCACTGTCCATTCTAAGGTTGCCTGGAAGAGATCGCAGAAAGCGATAAGGCCGCCCATTGTATGTTTTGTAGTGTTAAATATATTTATTTTCGCTATGTATTTTCTGGTGTACAATAAAGTATATATAAATAAATAAATAATAAATAAATGACGGTTAATGTTTGTGTTTAATTTACCAGAAATAAGTTTTGAACATAAGTTTTTAACTTAATTATTTTCTGATAAATCATTAGGTTAGGTGCGATAGGTACTCGCAATCGGCGTGCATGACATAATTATGGCCAAATGTATGGACATAAACGAAGCAAAAGGTGTGTGTAAGAATTGTAACAGGTGGCGTTCTGTAGTTTCTGCCTACCTCCGTAGGAAGAAGGCGTCAGTTGCTGCATGTAAATCATTATCACAAATTGAAAAAGTAGGATTCCGTACGAGAATAACTTAAGTACTATTAGAAATCAACATTTGTATCCACAGGGTGAAATTGAATTCATCATTATGAACAACTTCCCAACCCTGAAATCGCGAAAATAAAACAGCTGTTCCCTACATTTTGACGAGCTATGCAAACATAAAACGCGGGCGAAGCCAAGGGTAGCAGCTAGTATTAAATAATTCTATAATCTGTAGTTATTATTATTAGTATTGTATCGGATTAGGCAGCTAATAGGTAAACACATTACCGATATGCGATCTATTTTCTTTCTTCAAGTTATTGATAATATCGTTAATTAGAACATGTCTAGCCTTGCCGCCAGGACACCGAGAGGCCAAGTGACGACCTAAATGTATTGTCAATACACGAAAATATTAACTTAAGGCAGAAAACAGATCTAATCATATTATCAGTCCAAGAAATCATGGTTGACGGCATGTGAAGCCAATTCAAAGGCCCATTGGCGGGCCAAAAACTCTGACACCACTAACCACATAAAAAAGAAGAAGATCATTCCAAGATATTAGGTAGGTACTCCGTATTTTCTTGAAACTAAAATATGCTGTATTTTAGTTTCAAGAAAATGGTGCTAGCAATTTATAAAAAATGTTGTTAAAATTCAGGTAAATAATTGGAGTAAATATCTAACTAAAACCGGCCAAGTGCATGTCGAACCACGCACAGTGTAGGGTTCCGTAGTTGGGATTAATTTATCCCAAGCACAAACTTAACATTGTAGTTGAAAAAGTTTTTTGAAGAAGGTTTTTGCAACTGCAAATGTAAGTTGGTAGATTATTACTCGATAACTTGTAGACTTGTGACTACAGAGAAAATAATTTTATCACCGAGGCATATACTAAACCTCGTTCAGGGACTCGTGGCTAAATAATAACAGCCGCACGGGTCGATCAAAGGTTAAGCTACTGTTGCCGCGGTCGGTTCGTGGATGGGTGACCATCCATTACTTATGTCGAGACCCCTCTGTGCCTCGGACAGCACGTTAAGCCGATGGTCCTGGGTGTCATTCGTAGACCTTTGGCAATCATTATGGGTAGTCAGAAGCCGACAACCAGTCTTACCAAGGGGTGTCGTGCTACCCAGTAACTGGGTTGTGGAGGTCAAATAGGCGACTGCCTATCTGACCTCTATGTAAAATACTGGTATTCAGCTACATCCGATTAGACTGGAAGCCAACCCTAACATAGTTGGGAAAAAGCTAGGAAGATTGATTGACACTAAACTTCGCCAGATTATATAAGAGTCATGGCGACTCTTCTATTCTGACGCACTAGTCTCAATAACAGGAGCTTTGACCTATCAGAAATGTGACATGTTTAGACTTCTAAAAACATCTAACATCTATTTCCAAAGAACACGCGACGAGTATTTTTGGAGAATTATTCCTCATGTCTAGGGATGTAGACAGAAAGATTCCAGTAGATACGAAAATAATCAATTAGCAAAGGGAAAGCGAAGACAGTTGACTCCTTTGATCCGTATCGGTTAATCTCGAAATCACACGACCGAACTCTGTGTAGTGTCAATCGCAAAAACACCAAGCAATATAGGTCGGTTGTACATTTTGGTGGAAAATTGATATTTACTTATAAATTTTCTTCCAAGCGATTTCATAATAGGCTGAATTATAATGTTATTGTTATATTTGTGTAATTTTGTTGACAAACGAGTGGGTTCCTATTTAATTTTGTTAGAAAGGCGGCTCGCGCTTGATTGCTGACTTTGTCGCTACACGCGATTTAATTAAATGTTAGATTATTTGGACCAAAACATACCTAACTAATAAAACATTGATGAAAACAGTACCAATAATAATTCTTGGTTGAGTTCAGAACAAGAAAAGATAAAGCATTGTCTTCATTTATTGAACAAAGACGATGTATTCGAAAAAAGTCAACGTTTAGCTTTTAAATATCTTTCAAGGAAATAGAGCAATGGTTAAACGAACATAACTTAGAGATAAACTTATCTATGCCACCAAAAAACTGAAATACTTACAGTATGGCGATTTAGTGACCTGCATCCGTCAAGAGGGTGATTTTACCTGTCACACCAAACAACTTTCGCCATGAAACACATAATTATAAACAATTAGTAAACAAAAAACTGACAAGTGTGAATCGATCGACCACACAGTACCGGCACAGTACCGGCACGTCTATGAACGCATCCCCACTTGTCACTGTCAGTGCCGACACCGGCATGAGAATGTACGAAGAATATTTTGCACAGTGCCGGTACTGTGTCGGAATTGTGGCTTCACTGATACATGCGAGTCGACCTTAAATGTGTATTTTTCAAACTTGCATAAATATAAACGAACACCAACTATTTCCTGCCTCAGGGGCAATTTGAGGCAAGGATGTAGTTATGTTCCAATTTGGAAGGGGTTTACATATCTCCACTTATCACGCAGAATTTGAAGCGGTAATAGCCCGCCGCTAACACATACACTACACTGGCGGGGAATATGGAGAGGCCTTGAGTTCTAATATTGCCCAATTTAACCCCGGTGGTGAGCCAATTTCCAACATAGGCATCGTTAAGTTTATGTAAACTTCTAAAGGTCAAGGAACTATACAATATCTAACTTATTAATTAATTATTTTACTAATTTATCTATACTAATACTAGCGACCCGCTTCTGCTTCGCACAGTTTTTACGACTTGACAATACTTCGACATTTCTTAGTTATCCTAACTAATATTGTAAATGTGAAAGTTTGCTTGTCACGCTATCACTCTTAAACGACAGAATGGATTTGGACAACATTTGGCACAGTGGTAGACCATGACCTGGAATAGGACATAAGGTACTTTTTATTTCGATATTCCCACGGGACTGAGACTTACGCGGGTGAAACCGCGGGGCGCAGCTGGTACTTAATAATAACGTATTATACACCTTCCGGAATAAATCCTCTAAACGATGGTGAAAACCTTATCAAAATCTGTTACGTGGTTTAGAAGAACAATGCGGACATACAAACAAACACGAAAAGCGACTTTCATTTATAATATGTATAGATAGAATAAAAACTAAAACCCAACTACGACAAAAAATTCAACTAAAAAGGTATAAACAATACTTCACAGACAGACAAATTAAAAATCCGAAGTCACACGTGCTAGGACATAAATCAAACAGATACGTGAGGCTCCGGATTTTTAATTTGTAAAAAGTTTTTTTAAAGATGGAATTTTGCGTAGTTAGGCTTTTTACGGTCTTAGTAATCTGATTAGACCAAGCTGTATACAATATTATACGACAACCGGTCTGTGTCGTTTTAACATGCTCTTGACCTGATTTTCAGGTTGCAGAAATATGGCGAAGAGGCGGTAGCCAAATGATATTATAGCGTTTTCTATGTGACAATTTACATCTTTGCCAACACTAGGCAACCACTTATATACTTACCATTTTGGGAAGTCAAACACAGAATCAATTCTATAGTTATTTTCATGTAAATTTTGACGTTCAAAATTGCCTACTAAAAAATGACTTGACTTTGATTTCAAAAACATTGAAAATAGGCGGAACGAGAAAAAGTGGGTCGGAAAATTAATAAGTCTTCAATGTAATAATAAACGAGCGCACGCACACTTAATGTGTGCTAATCTATTTTAGCACTTTTTAGGGTTCTGTATCCAAAGGGTAAAACGGGACTATTACTAAGATTCCGCTGTCCGTCCGTCTGTCTGTCACCAGGCTGTATCTTATGAACCGTGATAGTTAGACACTAAATTTTCACAAATGATGTATTTCTGTTGCTTTTTTAACAACAAATACTAAAAATCTGAATAAAATAAATAATTAATTAAGCTCCCATACAACAAACGTGATTTTTTTGCCGTTTTTATTGATAATGGTACGGAACCCTTCGTGAGCGAGTCCGACTCGCACTTGTTATTTACCAATCATATTACTTCACTGGACGGAAAAGTCGGTCGTCCGAGCCGGAAGAAAGAATTATGCACTTCATAGTGCATCATACATTTTGCACGATCTAACAATATAAGTGGAAGCAGCGACTAATTAGTTGATAAACGTTGCTTCCTACTAAGTGTGGCTGTAATTACTGTAACTCTATCAGATCGCATATTACCTCTAAACGTTAACTGCAATTTCCTAACTTTACACCTGTTTTAGTTGAAATTGTTCCCGTTCCGCTAACTAAGGAATTATTTTAAAAATTGCACTAAACTTCGAATATTAGAACAATGTTTAGACGGTAAATCATTTTACTACGTAGACGGTTGTAGGTTCATAAAATTAAAACTAACTAAGTTTTCTTTTTAATCAATTACATAGCTGATTTATTTTCTACGAAGAACAGGTAATCGTGTCTGTTTCAGGTAACTTTATATATATTAAGCTGATTCTACGTATGGACTGACTGGTGTACCGATAGCGTTAAAATCCTAATCCTAGCTAATATTATAAATACAAAAATGAGTCTGTTTGTTTGTTTGTTACGCTTTCACGCTAAAACGGCTGAACAGATTTAGATGAAATTTGACACATGCGTAGACCATGACCTAGGTTACTTCACTACTATATAGTAAACTTTTCATCCCAATATTCCTACGGGATCGAGACTTATGCGGGTGAAACCGCTTGGCGCAGCTAGTTTTATAATATTTTTGTTGCAAGATTCTTTCATGAGCTTTCGGGATTCGATTTTCCAAATCAAAGAATAAACGCTCCAAGCTACGGGCCACACTTTATTTGCATTGACATGCAAGAATCAATACAGTCCATTATTGAAAGCATTTTTATAAAAATAAAACCGGGAAAACGTCCTCACACCCGTGAAAAACAAACGAATAAATAAAATATAAAGGTACAAAAAAACAGTAGCCGACTTATCGCTAGTCCATTAGATTTTATTACTCCAATGAGGATCATAACACACTTATTACTAAGTGGCCATGCCAACCGTGTTTAATAGAAAAAGTCGTTATGATACGTCAGCAACAATCTGCAAACCATCACCTATCCTTCCATTTTGTTAGGGAGCCAACAGACGAGCGGCACTCTAATCGGCAACCGCCGTCGCTTGTCGTCAGTAACCGCAAGCGACAGTCATCGCTCTATGATTTTATGTAATACAGTACCAATTCTTGGAAATCCATAATAACTCTAGGTATCTTAAGTTTCCTACGATTGCGGTGGGTACCATATAGCTGTCGAATGACGTAAAATTACTTGGTATGTTTTCCTAGAGAGCGTTTTTTAACAACGTAAATTCAAACCCCGGTGCCATAATTTAAGGCCACTGCTCTTCTAGAAAACCGTAGCTTTAGAAACGATAACAGATCAGTTTTAAAAATAAAACAACCCCGGTATGTTCTTTTTACTGTGACAGAAAGTTATAGGGTGACGACAGTCGCCGACAGTCGCTGATAGGGCGACGACAGTCGCCGACAGTCGCTGACGATCACTGACGAAGTGTCTGTAAGCTCCCTAAACGAAATCACAATTCACGCCCTGGCACTGTCAACAACTTCGTTAATTATATAATGTTAGAAAAAACGTTACGAATTATATCTGTTACAGTTACAGCGTAACCTTGACATTTATTCATAAACTAGCTTCTGTCCGCGACTTCGTTCGCGCAGATACAGCATAAAAGAATTTTGACAACATAAAAATATTTGATTAGAGAAATAATTAATGAATTTATTGTAAATTAGTTAATGACATTTGTATGTAATAATAATGCGTGATAATAATGTAATCATAATGTAATAATGTAATCATAATGTAATAATTATGTACCTACTAATAATATAATCTACATGATAATTATGACATACAATCTTGTTTAATTTGCACGCTTGCTTGCAGGCAGAATACAATAACTTTAAGGCTGTAAGATCTTCCTTTGTAAACAATGTATTATTTGGTAAATAAACAATTTGAATTTGAATAATTATACTAAAATACCAGCCACATTTTTAAAACTCTCTTGGCCCCCGTCCCACCGCTTCGGATCGCATCTCCCGCCCATGCTGTTACTTCGTTTTCCCTTAGTGTTCATTCTGACTTTTATTCCTTTGGTCGGCTCCTAAGGGTCATAGCGTGATGTTATATAGCAAACGTTCCTCAAGAATAGGAATATCAAATGTTTAAAAAAAAATCGAATCCGAATGGTAGTTCCAGAGACTAACTCGTTCAAACAAACAAACTCTTTAGCTATAGGTATTATCCTTACATATTATAAAACAAAATCCTCCGCCTCGTCTGTCTGTAGTCCTGTACGCGATAAACTAAAAAACTACGGCAGCTATTTTCATGCTGTTTTCACCAATGGATAGAGTGGTTCTCGAGTAAGGTTTTAGTATATAATTACCGACATCCACGCGGGCGAAATCGTGGGCATCAGCTAGTATAAGTATAAATTAAATTTAGTTTCAAACAGTATGAATCACAGAATTCTGTGGCTATTATTTGCTCTCAGTTGCGATGTTACATTTGTTGAACAAGATATTTATTTATTTCACAGACAATTAATTAAACGTTCGAATGCAAAATGGTAAATTTTTTATTAATATAAATTCTCTTTTAGCATTATTCGGGACATAAACTGATTAATGCCTGCATACGTTTATAAATATAAATTTGACACATCCATTTTCGAAAAAGCTCACTTTGTTTTTTCTCTTTACAATTTTATTGTTAAAATACCGTGCAGTTTCTAGGTTAAGGAACCCATTTTTTTGATAAAAAAATTACTATTTTAGAATATTAAACCAAGTTAATTTAAATACAAAATACATCATGCCACGAAGAAATAATGAAACACAAAGCTTTTACACGTAAATTATATGTATTTAGAAAAGATAAGGAAGTATTTTCTCTCTCTTAACAGCAATAACGCTGTCATCAAGAGACCGTCTGTCCCACAGGTATAATAGAATCGTGCGTATTAGACACTACTCCCGAGATTATCTCTTAACCGTACTAAATGGCTGAAGATGAAGCTAAAGATAATATTCTCTCGGTAATAAACTTTGAAAGATAAAACTACAGCTGAGGTTTTTTTGAGCGTGAGGTCAGGGAAGGTGTTATTTGGTTTTTCTATAAATAATTTCTTATTAGCAGGCCGGAGTTTGGAATTGTGCCTGGTTCATAGCAATAGGCTCGCCCCCTATAACGTGGGACTTAACTATTACTGGCGAAATGTGGATGTTCTATTAGGTACACCTCTGTCTAGCCCTTCGGGGAGTACAGGCGATGTATGTAACTATTATGTTTTTCAAAAATAAAGATTGACTAAATTTGACCGAAATGTTGTTACAGGCAAAAGTAGCAAATGATCTGCTGATGCTGGACGCAGAGTTGACTGTGCGTCCAGCGTTAGGCGTGGCAACACGTCGTGTTTGGGTTCGCGACCGGTCAATTGTCATCCTGAGGTTGCCTCGTTGAGAGATGAAACACGTGTCGATTTCTTACAGGGTTCTTTATGACTCTTAGGCCGCTTGTACACGCTAAGAAAAGTCGCCGGGCCTTTGCAAGAATTCGTGTCGTTTCTACACACGAACTGTGTACACTGATTTGGAGCTGACCAAGAAAAAAAATCTTGTCTGTGCTAGACTCGACGCGCGAAGTTGCTGCGGTGCGGAAGGGGGTTGGGGGCGGGGGGTTTTCGTACCTAGATCCGACAAAATTCTTGTCGTGTACATGATGAATTGTTCATATCTGCAGAGGACACGATGAAATTTCTTAGCGTGTACAAGCGGCCTTTTTTTTTTTTTTTTTTTTTGAGGGTGGGAAATCATCCAATGACTTCTCCCGCTCTGGGCGGAGCGGAAGGGCGTGTCAGACTTTTACTGACTAAAACCCACCCGTGTTCCTTCATTTGCCTGTTGCCAAGGTCCCGGTATCCCTTTCGGACTTTCCCGCAACCCTGGCAGGCATCGGTCCTATTGGACCCCGTCATTTTTGCTGACATCTCTTTGAGGCGCGCGTGGAACACGACGCGCCATCGACCCGGGCCTGGTCCTTATCGGACGGCGAGCTGCCCGTTGCTCGCCGTCCGCAAGCCCGCGCCTATGGTGGCCGGAAATCCGCCTGGGATTCCCGACGCCCAGGGCGTCTCCAACGGCGGCGGTTAGGGGCGTGAGGGCGCAAACTTTGCCTTTCCCTCACGCGTTCCGCCTCCTCCTTCGCGAGCATTACTGCTTCGCAGAAGGAGGTGACGGCTTCCCATGCCCTCTCGCTCCGTACCATGGCCTGAACCAGGGCCGGACGCGAGAGGTCACTGCCGCCAATCGCCTCCGCGAGGACACGGCGGTGCTCCGCCCAAGCAGGGCACACCTCAACCGTATGCTCCACCGTGTCCTCCGGGCGATCCACACAGTGGTGACACCCGGGCGTTTCCTCCCGCCTAATCCTACACAGGTACCTCCCGAAGCTGCCATGTCCGGTGAGGACCTGTGTCAGGCGGAAGGTGAGGACGCCGTGGCGCCTCTCTATCCACTCCTCAAAGAGGGGACTTATCGCCGCTATTGTGGCGTGCCCAGCACTGGGTTGCGACAATCGCACTCTCCATGCCGCCATAAGATCTTGCCGGAGCTCTGTCCGCTGTGCCGCGATTTCTCGCGGCAGCGGAGTTACACCCCGGCGCTTCACCTCCTCGCGCCACTCCCAGATGTGCGCGAGGACCTTCGCCTCCAGATCCCATGGCGGTAATCCGGCAAGGAGGCTCGCCGCCTCACGGGAGACCGTGCGGTATCCCCGGGGTGTACAAGCGGCCTTAAGGTATATGAAGCGGAATAGGTTACTAAATACATCTACGTCTATTGTATTTTAAAATGGATTTCCGCAAAGCCACGCCTGAATCAATTAACTAGTAGGTATCAATAAAGCAACAAATCAAAGCTAATTCAATCAATTGATAACGTCTTCGTTCTAAATAAAACATAGCTGGTGCCTATCATCCGACACAAGTTAGTTATAAGAGTTAACTGCTGAAATCTGATTATTATGTAGTTTCCAAGCGGTGAGCAACTGAGCAACCCTCGACTACTTACAAACTTCTGCTGGCAAGTTATGCCACATGGCATCAGGAAATATGGAAATATTTTCTGTTTGTAACACTGAAGGCCTTGTCTCTTTCACAGGTGAATAGAACGACACTATATCTACATACGATACGTTGTTATATGTACCTAGTGAGTATATGTGCGTTCTGTAAAGCAATAAACTTGTATTACATTTTATTTGTTTTGTTTGGCGACGCTATTGGCAGAGGGTTTGATTTCCACAAGGTATATAAGAACAATCACGAGCAGAAATACCTTCTGGTTTTTATCCGATCTTTCAATTTCTTAACCGTTTTTCACGTGAAATAAAAACTGCAATTTTGAGAAAAAACCTATTTCATTTTAGTATAGTTTCGATAAAACTATGTTCGTAACACCGTAACATATCTATCAAAACTTTTGGAGAAAATCGTTTTTGTATCTTGTGTCAGATATTGTATGCTCGTAACTATACGAATACTTTATAGACTATAGAAAGTATGATCTAAGTGTTAATGATTTTCTTTCTTGTAAATGCAAAAAAAGAAAATCTGATGCACGTTTTTGTTAAAAAATAATATTCACTTGCAAACGTGTATTGCGGCACGTGCCAAACATCAAAACTTCAAAAGTATTTCATTGACCATGTCCGCGCATCCGCAGTACACAATAATCAGGAATACTTTTTTACTGTCTCCTCCATTCGGACGTAACATAAAGGAAATGCGCAGTCTCTCAATGTTCGTGGATCTAAGTTGTCAAAATGCCAATAAACGTTTTACGAGAGCCGGTTAAATACGGGAATGAGCCGACGGCAGACAAAATGACAGTGTTATTAAAAACTTCCAATTCCGTGGCTTTTCTACTGAATATTTTGTTTTGTTTTTCCGAGACTTGGGCAGGTACACTATATTGGGAAGTGGCTAAGTACTGGTAACTGTGTTTTCTTTTACGGATGAAAAATGGACCTCCTTCTACAACGTGTAACAGAATTAGCGCAAGACCTGAAAGTAGTTTGCTCAGAATCGGCTTCTGAATCGACTTCCGTCATTATTTGTATATTTAAAGTTTTCATGAAAAAATCTTTTATTTAACTGAAATTAGAACCACTGCGTCATAAAAAGGTCATAAGATATTTTATTTAAGGAAATTTAAGCCTTATCTCAA
This sequence comes from Lithophane leautieri, assembly GCA_949152455.1. NCBI lineage: Eukaryota > Metazoa > Arthropoda > Insecta > Lepidoptera > Noctuidae > Lithophane > Lithophane leautieri. The sequence goes on along the minus strand of OX424463.1, from coordinate 11,163,202 downwards.
AGAAATAAAGCTTATTTAAATGCATAACCAAATTTGTAATACACTCATAGCTATCCTATGTGTAGTGCGCGTTAAATAAAATAGTTAATTTAAGGTGTGGTTTAATTAAATTAAATTACAGATATTATTTTAGTCTTATAATATAAAATTCTAATTAGGGTGTATGAGCTCTTGCGTTTATTCCATTATACGTTGTATATCCACAAGAGAAAGGATGGATGTGATAATTTTCAAATAGCGTAACATACCCAGTTATCAACACATTTGATATTAATTTGCTAACGCCTAGATTTTCCTGACAGATTAGCGGGCACTGCAATTCAACTGAAGCCGACTCACTGCCTGCCGACGGCTGATGTAGCTGACTTTGTTAAAAACTTTTATTGATTTTTATGCTCAAAACATTGGGGCTTACTTTATTTATTTCATCTGGGCTGGAACACAGTTTTAGGACCTACCAATTATAACAACACCAACTGCAACACAAACTAAGGCCACAACCTAATTCCGACTTTAATTTATTTATAATAACTTTCTATACGTCTACTATGAGTATATACGGATTTTTTTTTAGATATAAAACAACTACGTAATGATTATTCATGTTTATTTTTGAAACCTAAAACAATTCAGGCCATCCTGAAATAATCACTTTAGTAATCATATTCAATCAAAATAGCTCTATCACGAACAACTAAAATCAAATTTGTACTCAGAAACCAGTAATATTTTAATTATGAGTTAATAACAGTAGGTAGGTAACCAATTTCACAGTCATTAAAACCTAGTCATTATATCCCACTCTTCGAGTTCACTCTCAAACAATCGACATCATGTAAGTACAAAACGAAAAGCCCGCTTCAGAACATCGAATCCTATTGTTGCCTGTTCAGTGTCACTCTGTTCTTTGTTCGCCACGCGGCCATAATACGGTGTTGCATTATACCACTTTGATTGCAAACATGTTGCACATGTCTATCTACCAGTAATTTTCTAGTGCCCCTATAATTATATGAAACGCGTAAAGAACCGGAAACTTTTAATATACGTGAAGTTAAAATCAGCCAATACGATCAGCATTCTTCTTTTATTGTCCAATCAGCATTGGAGGTTTAATTTTTAATACTCTCTAATCCAATAAGGAGGAAGTAAAATATAAGACTTCATTTATGGGCCACATCCATCCCGAATCGATAAAATTTTAACGGTATGAGCGGAGTGTTAAATTCGGAATGAAAGTTTTTTTGATAGTATTAAAGTTATTACCGTTTACATTATTTAACACACAGACAAAAAAAATAATGAAAGTAAAAACTTAAAACCAAGGAGTTAGGTAGGTACACACGGCTACACATCAAGCTATACATTTCCAATATAAGCTGCCCTCGCATTGTACGGAAAACCTATAAAATGCGAGATCAGCATAAACTGGAAATGTATAGCTTGATGTGTAGCCGTGTGTACTAGGATATAAATATTAAACTCTAAAGTTTGGTATATTGGTATCTAATTTCTTATATTGTATGACACTACAGTACAATTATGTCGAGAGCTGTGCTTACTCAAAACATGTGGTCTGTTCTGCTCCATATTTGTAAAGTTAGTTAACAAAATCGAATAATTGTACTGAATATAATAATTTATGTGTAAAAGACTTAGTCTTTTAATTTGTGAAGAACGATACAAAAACAAAAAAAAAACTTTACAAATTTGAAGCAATAGCTAGAAATCGTGGTCGTGAAAGCTTCATGATTCAACTATCAACTTAAACAATGTGATTTTTCCCTAAAGAAATCCTGCCGGACTTTAAATTTGTAATGTCCCGTAAATAACGAAAGGTCCATCCCAAATTATAAAGGACCGTACAATGTGTTTATTGAACCGAAAGTGTAAATAGGAATACCTTTTCCTTGTCTTTGTTAACATATACACTCGCGTAGTGCCCCTACTTATATAGCTCAAGTCCGCAGTTTCGCCCGCGTGGGGAGCGGAAATTAACCCACAGGAACATACTACCGGGATTAAAAATATTCTATGTCCTAACCAGGTCATAGTCTCTCTGTGTGTCTAATTTTATTTAAATTTGTTCAGCTGCGAGAAAAGGTAACAGACAGACGACTTACTTTCGCATCCAAACTAACAATGAAAATGCGAAATTGAGTTTCTTGGTTTGTTTGTTTATTACGCTTTGACGCTAAAACGGCGGAACAGATTTGGATGAAATTTAGGCCATGGGTAGACCAAAGACTGCAGAAGGACATAAGCTACTTTTCATCGTGGATCGCAGACGAAGTTATGAAGCTAATGGCGAATAGCGATGCGTTGCAATGCTTTTTTTTTGTTAGGCAACGACTTTCATCACAATCCGACGAGTCATTTTCGAGTTTGTGCGAGACTAACGCACGTCAATTGATGTTTAAGTATACTATAAAATTAGGTATGACTTACCACTGTCTTTTGGTGTCCTGACAAGGTCAAAGGCATTTTTATATACAGAGAAGGATCGAGTATTGACATACAATTTTCTACGTCTTTTATAATCTACCTCAGAAAATCCACGTTGGTAAAGTATACACGAATGTAGTTTCCAACTAGACGCCGCGTCTTTCTCATCGTGCACTATAAATCTCGAACATAAGTAGGCCATCAGGTAAGCGAAACTCCGGCGCAAACTTAGTTAATGCAAAATTGTGTAACAAAGATCATTTAACTTGGACGTTATGACATTTTGTAACTGGAAAATAATGTTGAGAGAATCCTGTTATATGATCTTTAAAGTGAGGGTTATAGTTTGTGGGGTTAACGTGAATTTATTTTTTTGCGTTTATATACCGTAACGTTTATAATATACTAGCTTTTTCCCGCGACTTCGTCTGCAATCCAGGTCGGTTGAAAAGTAGCCTATGTCATTTTCCAGGTCATGGTCTATCTATATGCCAAATTTCATCCAAAGCCGTTCAGCTGTTTGAGAGTGAAAGCGTTACAAATAAACAAACTCACTTTCGCTTTTTTAATATTAGTTACTCGTAGGATAAGTAAGTTAGCTAGAAACTTTTTATAATTAAATTGAAATACTTTTTGTACGATATTAGATTAGTTTTACATACACATCATTTTGATCTGACATAAGAATCCCTCGGCTAACTGGTCTACCGTAACCAGTGTAGCATGCTACATAATGATGAATAATTAAACTTGATCCGATTATCTTAAACAAACAATTAACCCGAAAGCGGGACCTATATAGATAAGTTTTGATACAGATAGCACAGATTTGAGCTTTATCTCAGCGTTTTTATTTTTAAATACCGTACTTAATCCCGTTTTATCAGATAATCTCTTGAAATAGGTTTTACTAAAATGTCCATCTAAAATTCGTTTGACAGTCATTGTTTTGTTGTTGTAATAAGATTTTTTTAATGTCATTCGTAATTTGGTTAAAAATGTTTTAGGCCTCTTTTTTAATACTTACCATATTTAATAATAATATGCTTAACTTACTACTACGACTATGCTTTCGGAGGAATATTAGATAGTTTTAGTCCCATTACGGCTGGGTTAAGATTTCAATAAACTTGCCAGTGCAAAATCCTAAGTATTTTTTTTTAAATGTCATTTTTAATTGACATTTAGACAGACAATTTTATTAAGAATAGCACGAGAAAAATGAAAATTTAAAAACAAAAAAATAAATCTGTGAAATTACGGCGATTTTTTCGTGAACAATTACTCGTTCGGAGCATTACCGATTTATTCTTCTACGTTTTAAAATGTCACAGCTGCCAATCATTTACACTTGGTTTTTAGAGAAACAGACATTTATATTTTAAACTAAGACCAAAGATAATATTCTTCAGTTACTGTCCGTGTTACGAAGACATACATAATCATGAGCCCGAGTGTTTCTAAGAAGCGAGTAAATCGTTTGTATGTGCTCAATGGTCTGTTAAAAAGAGTTCCCTTTAGATATGGTACGATAATTTTCTAACACCTTTTACCTAATGTTCTGAACGACACGACACGACACGACTGTGATGAATAAGTATGACAAATGGTTCATATATTATGACCTTCGGGGAGTTACCAGGCCACGAAAGAACACGAATATGCCCAATAACCAGCCTAAGAAAAAGGTGCATTCAGTCTCTAAAGCCTCTGGGGTGATTGCGTACACACTTAATGGTAATGCCTTTCATGTTGATACTTCAACAACATTAATTGCGTTATTTAAATTGCCGAGCAGACAAATTTTTGAAACATTATAATTAAAGCAATAGATCAGCAATATGCATCAAAATCTTTCAGACTGTGATCGAAAAAGTGTTACGCAATTAACTACTGTACATTTTTATTGACATGCACGGCTTAGTAATCGAAATTCAATATTACTAGACTACTTGTCAGTACCTACATAATAAAATAAAAGTCTCAAGTTGTAACACTTCGTACCACGACCTTTCCCGGAGTGTGGACGATGCCTACAGCTGCAATTGTTCGTGACCTTTAATTTCCAATCATTCTTTTATAATTGATTGTCGCTGTGGGTTTATGTCAAAACAATAATTAATCAAAGGATCATAGTGCAAGGTGCAAGTACTAAAAAGTGAAAATAACTTTAATTCCGGAAGTCGGTGGCAAAAAACGAAAACTGAAAAACAAAGACACCGACTTCCGAAATTAAAGTTATATTTCACTTTTAAGTTAGTGTTTTTTTTAGAAGTCGGTTCTTTTTTTTTTGTAAAAAGTTTTACTTTGTCGTTATCACGTCGCGTCATTCATACCAAAATGGATCAAAATATTTTCTTACAAAACCTCTTTCTTAACATCCTCAAAATAAGGGAATTTTACAAGGGCAGTTTACTGACTATTACTAAGTGAACCTATTTCTCTTTACGAGACCAGGCCCTGTTTCTGAGAAATTAAAACGTTTCAGTGTTCATTTTCACTTAAATATAACTCAAGTGTAACAACCTAACCGACAATTTTCGTACAATAATAATTTATTTATCTTCAACAAGTTATTGAGATCCTCAACAGCCAATTACAGGCAATGTTTTTAGATTATCTTTACGCTACTTTTTTTAATAAGAATGCAAGCCAAATTATGGGTCAGTCACAACTCGGCCCGAGTCACCTCGGTCCGAACAAAAATACCAGGTACTACGTCACGCGTCGGTGCAGTAGTTTTTGAGTTTATCGCGTACGGGACGACAGACAAACGCGGCGGAGGACTTTATTTTATAATATATAAGGATTAGTTACAAAGATATGAGATTCTAACCATTATGAAGTATCTTAATGGTACTTCTTGTTAGTGGTACTTTCAAGCTGAAGGCTTACACAAAAAAAAAGCTGAAAGTTTGCTCGAAAGAAATATATTTATTTATTTATTTATATATACTTTATTGTACACCAGAAAATACATAGCGAAAATAAATATATTTAACACTACAAAACATACAATGGGCGGCCTTATCGCTTTCTGCGATCTCTTCCAGGCAACCTTAGAATGGACAGTGATTGCGTGGACATAAAAAATGGGGTTGTCCTTGGTGCAAAATAATAAGTAGGTAGGTACTTAAACTTACCAATAGATACAGTATACTATACTTAATAGATATATATATATATATACATATATATATATATATATATATATATATATATATATACATATATATATAACATATATAAGTATATATGTATATGTATAAAATGCTATATAATAGATACATAAATACATACATATTGACTTTAAAAGAATATTTATGTAAGCAACGAAAAATAAATGACGACTACAGATTATTACCGCTACGAGAACAAGATCACAACAACAAGTAATGTTCCTTCACAAGTCTCTTAAATACAAGTAACGATTGCGCGCGTTTTTTTTGAACTGGCAATGCATTCCACAAACGAGCGGCCTGGACAGAAAAGGATTTGTCGAATAAAATTGTGGAATGCATTGGCATTTTAAGCTTCAAGTTATCTGATGACCTTAAAAAATTCGTATGGGAGTCGCAAAGATACTCGAAACGTTTTTTAAAATAGAGAGGAGTGTAAGGGGAAAAAAGCACATTATACAAAAGGGAAAGAATATGAGCATTCCGACGAAGAAGGCGAATTGGTAACCACTTGAGCTTCACACGAAATTCGGAAACATGGTCATATTTGCGCAAACCAAATATGAACCTTATACAAACATTTTGAAGCCGCTCAAGTTTATCGAGTTGGTTTTGAGCAAGGTCAAGATAGCTGGCATCAGCATAATTAAGGATGGGTAGAAGAAGTGATTGTGCAAGCGCAATCTTAGTGGCAGTCGGTAGAAAATTGCGTAGCCTCTTCAAAGATGCAGCGGATGCAAATAGCTTGCGGCTAACTTCCTGCAGCTGGGCAGTCCAAGAGAAGTTCTTGTCAATGAATATCCCCAAGTTTTTAACTTTGTCGCTGAAGGGAATACCAGAGTTGTCAAAAAAAACTTGGGGAAAAGTGGTCCAATCAATCCTTGAGACCGTCCTAGAACTGCCAACCACAACAACCTGCGTCTTTATGGGGTTGACCATAAGTCCAAACCTCTTGCTCCAGTCGCATATACGGGCTAGATCGCGATTAATCACTAAGATAGCCTCGGAAAGGTTACCAAGTGGAGCTCGCGAGTAAATTTGTAAATCATCTGCATAAAGATGGTAGGAAGAAATTAGTTCGTCGGAGATTGAGTTAATAAACACTGCGAAAAGTAAAGGGGATAGAACGCCACCCTGAGGTATACCGGCAGAAGTATTACTCCAGGAAGACAAGGTCTCGCCGATGCAGATACGTTGCCGGCGACCAAACAGGTAAGTACGAAACAAATCAATTACCGATGGAGATATATAATTATGTTGTATCTCTATGTATTTTACTGTGTGTACATAAATAATAAAATAAATAAATAATATATTAAGAGAGCATAGAATGCCAAGCAGAACATCGAAATCTACAGTATTAAAAGCATTACTGAAATCTAGCAAAGCTAAGACCGTTAGATTACCATTTTCCATGGCTGACCTTATATCATCCGTAAAATATAAAACTAGTTGCACTTGAAAACAAATATAGGTATGCAGTAAAATCTTTATATAATTATGTACCTACGCTTCAATGCTTTTAAATTGAACATTGATAATGCGTAAATTCCTCAATCGCCGATAAATAGGAACATATATTTTAATATTATAGTCGGAGGGAGGAAAATGGCGTCCAATCCGAACGCTTGTGGTTTAGCACATCGTAAATCTGCCGAACAAGGGATACCAAGAACGACCATTAGCCTGAAAACTCTTCTATTAAACGTTATACGATTTATGATACAGTTTTTATATCTCTCGTTGTTCACACTTTTCAATCGACTAATTTACATTTTGTAAAAAGCTGATGTTTCGTGCGCCAGTTTGATTGATTGCAAGCAAACAGTTAAAGTCAACGTTATGACTTAAAAAAAAACATTGTGACTGAACTTGAGTAAAAGTCTAAAGGAAACTTACCTATGTTACAACGTGAAGACAAGATTTCCCGAGGTTTTATCAAAAATATTATTATTTGTCTTCCCATATCTGTGTCCCTTTCAAATATACTTACGTTCTTACTTGTCTCGTAGAACTTATTTTTGTCATAATTCATTTTGTAATAATTCCATTCCTTTGAACACCTGCAAAGCATCACCAAACACACAAGACATTCGCCTCAGATCGGTCCTCCAAGTAATTACTCCAACATCCTAATCCTAACTAATATTATAAATGCGAAAGTGAGTTTGTTTGTTTGATACGCTTTCACGCTAAAACGGCTGAACGGATTTTTATGAAATTTGGTGCAGTGGTAGACCATGACCTGGAATAGGACAAAGGCTACTTTTTATTACGATATTCCCACGGGATCGAGTTTTACGCGGGTGAAACCACGGGGCGCAGCTAGTTGTACATATGTATAATATGTAGAAAATAATTCAGAACCAGTCACCGAATACTTCAATCTTTTCAAACATATTTCCCTCTACATTTTCATTCGTCTGTCTGCACCATGAATAGGCATTGTATTCTCTACGATTTCTACGTTTGCGGAGGCAAGCAAAATGTTAACTTTAAATTAGGTTTTGATATCAAAATCAAAAGACATTTATTCAAACTAGGCTGAAAATCTGTACTATCCGAACGTCAAAATTACATAAGACAGTCCCCCAAAACGCCCGCCCTTCACTACTTCCTAGTGCTTTAGCTGGGAAGAAGTGGCGCAACAAACTCCCCAGCAGCACAGCTGTCAGTTCAGTAAGAAAAAAAAAAAGATTCTATACAATTTATCAATCTATCAAGCGAATCTAAGTCATAAATTTTTATTTTCGCTATCTCGCCGATATTTCGACATGGTAATGGGAATTTCGATGTTCCCATCACATAATTCACGAACCCGAACTCAGTGGAATGTTATAAGAATATAATTGAATGTCCCACGATCAGTTTCACGCGCTTTCAATTCCGTGAGCAGGGATAATCTGGATCGTGGCGGTGAATAATGCTTTAGTCTAGTACTTATTTGTTAGTTGAACACAGACTCGGAAAGTAATCAATCATATTTGAACATGTCAAAGTCAATGATGTGTCCCTACGACCTCATTGTTGGAAAACTAATAATAAACTTCTTGTATATACCTATAACTCGTATAGACATTATTAAAAATTATACGTAGAAGCTATCATCATAATATCAGAGTCACAAAGTGACTTTAATATCATTTTTTAAAGCGAAACTGGGTCAGAATAATTCCATGTTTTAAATGAGATATCGGCCATACCTTTCCAAGAAAACCTCACCACAACGCCCAAAGAATCCAATAAACGACCGAAACCGTTTCAACAGATAAAAGATTTTCACTATCTATACGTTAGTTCATACGAAAAGGTAAGTAACAGTCAATTAAATACACACAAACATCTACAGCCTCCGTATATCCCAATAGACCTTTTCTATCCTCGCTAGAGAGTAAGCACGTACCTAATTTATTTTCAAACTCAACAGTATAACTTCGTTTTTCTACGAGAGAACTTTTTCAACTAGCGAATGGAGCAAAGTTTATGAAGGTTTGGTTTCATATTTGCAAAGTAAATAAACGGCGTAGCAATGTTTCGATACGAATATCAGTTAAGCAAACTTGAACGGTTCACTTTTATTTTATAATGGTTGTGACCTTGTTGGGCAAATTTCACCAATGAACGCGGTCAGCACATTTAAACCATGTTCAAGAGCTGTCACTATCAATATTCCACAACAAATGATGAAAATGACAGCTCTTGTTTAGATGTGCAGTTGCCGTATTATGAAGAATTAATGCCACCATTTTTCCAGTGTGAGAGAGAGACGGATCTAGACAAGACCGCTAGCACGATCCCATTTTCGCAGTGGAGTAATGATGTCATTAATACTTCATAATACTATCTCTGATCGCGTTCAGTTTCGTTGATGAAATTCGCCCGAGTTTCGAGTTAGCGAGAGACCTACTAGAAGTCGGTATTCTTCTTGTTTTACAAACATCTCTGTGACTGCGGTGCAGTACCTACTATTACTAATTAAATAAATGATATGCAAGTACCTACTTTGTGGATTACTGAAAAAAGCTTCGCTGTAATAGATACATTAATAACCCTTTAAAATGATTAAAGGGATGAGCATTCCCAAATGAGGAAACTGACAGGGGTTTATAATATCAGCCAGTCATGACAGATTAATGGGCGTTATCGAATTATTTTACATGAGAACTCGAATAGGTCAGCTTAACATTTAGAAAGTGTTAAAGGAAAAAGAGATGAGTTAGATCTTACAATATAGATAATACTATACACCACGTACTTTTCTGTCTGTCAAAATGTACTAAGATTAAATGAAATTACACACTCGGCTTGTAAAGCCTTTTTTTGCACTTGTCACGAACTTTTTGTAGGCTGTACACAACATCGGTCGTTTGTATTGTCCCTAATCATATAGGTACATAACTAAAGATCTTTAATGAAGACCGCGTGAATCAGAAAATCCAAAAAAAAACTACTACTTGACGGTCTCGTTGGTTTAGTGGTCGCAAACATGAGATCCTAGGTTCGATTCCCAGGTCGGGCAAAGTGTTATTGGGTTTTTTCATCAGGAACTTCTCAATAGCAGGTCGGAGTCTAGATTTGTCCTGGTAGATAGCAATAAGCTCGCTCCCTACTACATGGGAACCTTAAACATAACTGGCGAAATGTGAGTACTATAGGTACACCTCTGCCTAATTCTTCGGAGATTACAGGCGTGATGTTATGTGTATAACTACTATGATACTTCTATATTATATATTCTAAAGCTCACTTTTCGCTCAATATGGCGGCTTCAGTTTTTGTTCTTTTTATAGGTTTGGCGACAGCTAAAGAACAAAGCGAAAAAGAAAAATCATACAATTTAATATTTATTTATTTGTTCCGGTTTACAAAATGGTTTCCACTGTTACTGGCGAAATATTGAATAACAAAAAGCGGACTTTTTGTGTTTTTGAAAACCTTTATGTATACAAATTAAAGGTAGGCAACGAAATATGCCATTCATTTGTTGTTTTACCATTTTTCCTATGTACCTACACAATTTGAAAATCGTCAAGTTCGTTACGTGTTCCTTTTCTCATTTAAATAAATAAGAAAATGAATACCGAGAAAATATTCGTGAAGCTTCATTTAAGAATCACCAATAATGAGGAAATGCTTATTCATTCGTGTTTTTGTCATGGCTGTTCGTTAAATAAACAAATGTTCAGACAAAATCAACACAAGAAACAAGTAGGTAAAGTTTTGCTCATTTACACGTGAAAATTTCCATATTTTTCTCATTTTGCTTAGGTAGGTATAGTGTAAATGTGAAATAATTACTGGTACTTTACAATTAATTGTCAAACAAATTGAGACCCTACGCCAATTTAACGTGTTAGATCCATTTCATACAACTGTCATTCTTTGACATTTGTATCTGTGGTTGTATGAAAATATATGAATGGCGTGATTTGAATAAACGGAAAATTTAAATTGGCAGTCTATTTTCTTTGTGGGCCGTACACTACATTGTCCCTTACCATATTGTCCCAAACTATAGATCTTTCAATGAGGTCCATGTGAATAAGAGAATTCTAACAGAAACCAGTGCGTCCTTGGTATATTGGTCGCAAGAATAACGGCTAGTCATTTAATTTATTAACTAGTGTAAATAGGTAGTTGTGTTAAATATGGTAAAATAAATAAAACAATGCTTACCCATATTATTAATCATTAGTTTTCCTGTCTTTAAATAACAGATACATCGCAAAATCGATTTCAGCGTTGGCAGGCGAGAAATCTCATATCGTGTGCTCCGCCGCAGCAAAGCTAAATCTGAAATGATATTCTTGCCCTACATCGCTCCGGGAAGCGGTTATGTTATGACATAAAGCTTATCTAAACTTTGATGTGTATTTGTATTTTAAAATATTTGCCTTCGGAGATTTGTCAAGAGAAGTATTGAACTCGTCTCAATAAGAATATGTAGTTTTATTTATGTGTGGTTTTTGTAATATCCATGAATACATTTTTACATCTCAAATAATCAGTATTGTGAAACCAACTCAAGTTTTCCTACCCTTTCGACATTGTGGCAAATATTTCAGATAATATAGCCGAAAAAAATTATAAAAGCGAAAGTTGTGTGATGTTCGTATGTTTACAGGAATAATTCAAAATGGAATATTTCCCCGCTGAAAAATCGCATGAAACTGAACTAGTTTCAAGCGGTCGGGTTTAACACCTCGCACTAATTCTACTTTTAATTCGAGATACTCGTTAAAGTAGAATTTATGTTGACATTTTGTAAATACCGTTTGCATCACCCTGTCCCATTATAGATCGCAGTGATAGCAATCCACGAATAATTATGACTGTTACCGAGCCATCTCCACATTTACAATGTTTAACGGACACGAATTACACGCTACGATTGATACCGAGAACCAATTTGTACACTTTGTACGTGAAATAAAGCGAACTATTTGTCATTGTCTTCATTTTTCATTTCAATTTGACGTATGTCTTTCCTAATTTTAGCATGAAATCCAGATATAAATCTAGATATATTTAAACAGTAAAACACTCTATTTTTAATTTGAGACAAAAGTTTACAAACTTTTGTCTGTTGCGGTAAGTCACTAATGTGTTTGATACGTACGCGCTACAGTTTACGAGCGCGTAGGTACGTATCCAAATCTCGTGTTTGTGAGCAGTGTAAGCCAAGCGAGTCGGTCGGGGAAATGTAGAGATTCATCCACTCGATACGCTAAGAGCACTTCGACACATACATATTATGCAGTCTCCCACAATTCCTTTGAAAGGTTGCCGCATCCGCTCCCTCGCTCACGACGTGCGTTTCATTAAAAAGCGAGTGACTTCGAGAAAAAGAACAAAAGACCGCTAGAAAAAGCATTCATGAAATATTAAAAAATAGGCACGTACATTTGTTGTGTTTTCCGACCGCGTCCGTTCTTTTATAGCAAACTCCATTAAGTTATTAGCTGGGGCACTACACGGGGAGTATAATGAGAAGAGAAATCTTTTTTATTTTAATATTAAACAGAGGCCACTTGCGGCGTCTTACATGAATTTTAATAAGCACTTTTCCAAATGAAACCTTCAAAGTCGCAATTTCCTAGTGGAGTGTATGGGGGTGACATCATTAGTCACGCCTCCGACACCTAATGAACTATCATTCACAAATGAAAGTGCTCTGTTATTTTTACAGCGTCGTCTCCTCAAGGAAATTACTCCCTATTTTTCCGTGAAGAGTTGTTTCCGGTGAATGCACAGTTTTTGTAGTTAATTTTAGAAACCGAATCTATAATTTATATTTTTTTTAAGATGTGCACAGATTTTAGTACAGGCTCTACATCGCCTGTCAGATGCAACATAAGACTTTTCCGAGCAATTATCCGTGACATCGCGGCCTCAAACGAGTCTCTAAGGTCTTTGAGGATGGTAGGATATCTCCGGACATTCATACAGCATGCAAGGCGCTTTGAGCAGCGGCCTGCAGCGGAAACCTGCGGCGCAGGTGTGTGAGCATTGCGGAAGTCTTTCATGTCGCTTTCATAGCTCGCCGGTCGAGGAACACAACGGCAGCCGGCAGACGATGTTTTGCTTTTCCCTTTGAGGCAAATTCTCGAACATAAGTTTTGCTTTGCGCAGTGACCGTGAATGTATAAATAAGTTTAAGCATAAAACATTTAAAATTATGCACCGCAAAATAAACTTAAGAAAACCCAGCGCTGAAATATAATAATCAGCCTATAACGTTCCCACTGCTGGGACACAGACCTCGTCTCTGTGAGAGGGAGTGAGCCATAATCCACCACGCGGGCCCAGTGCGGGTTGATGAATGTCACATGTTTTCGAATTTTCAGTTCTAGGACACACCAGTTTCCTCACAATGTTTTCCTTCACCGTTTTGAGAGCAGTGGTGATGATATAAATTAAAAAGAAAGAAAGAAAGAAAAATAGGTTTATTTGTCACAGTAACACGTGCATAAAAAGAGATAACAGTAATCAGCAATATTAAATTAAACAAAATAGTTCTAAGCAAAAATATGAGATCACGAGTATATGGATAAATAATCGGCAGCTGCACCATGACTGTGACAAGAAGGCTTCCACTCAGCATGATGCTGCGCTATCCCGGACCCACAGCATAGCGCTGATTTTCAGTGGTCACCCTTACATATACAAATTACATAAAGTGCTTGACTGGGTGATATATAACAGCAGAGAATTAGACAGCACGATAAACAGCCCTGTTCTGTTATGTTTAGGTCAAATTACTGTGTCACAAATAAATAAACTTTTTTAAATTAAAAGAAAGTGTGCTTTTATCGTAAGCCTGCTCGTCTGCTCACTCAATCTGCGACTATTAGCAATTTCATCTTCCATCTCTCGTCAAACGAAATTCCCTTAAAATCAAACTGGTACAGGCAATTTTATCGAGCACTGGGAGGAGCAATCGCCAATTGAGTTTCATCGTTACAAAAACGAGGCTGAAATATGCAGACTTTTAAAACGACCTCGAAAACAAAACGAGCAATTTTAAATATAGTTACTTTATCGGTTTTCTCTACTCAGACTGGTTCAGTTTAATCAGACTGATATACCGTCGTAGTGTTAGTAAACACCAGTTTTTTTTTTTATGGAATCCCTTACCTGCTTTCACACAGGCATATAGGTGATAGGATCGCTGAAAGTCCTAAGAATAATAACCTGAACTTACGACCTTTCAGTATTTTCCACAGACAGCAACCATTTCTTTGCTGTCTTCTCTTAATCTAATGAAACGTTGACACTGAAGAGAAGTGCGGACTAAACATCATGCATGTGACTTGAAAATGGAATGGTTGCCTAGAAGCAACGTTTCTAACATAACCTATTAATAAGGGCATGGTCAATCAACGTTAAAAATCATGAAAAAGACGCTGTAAACGGTCATCGCATAAACATTTTCTAGTGGCCGAGGGTTAGTATCTGATCATCCATCACATTCATGGACGTAATTATACAGCTGATACTTATAATCATGCAGAAATACATGAATAAACTATGCCATTAGACCCAGAACCAGATAAATGGAAATATAATTCATCGACGTCATTAGAAGTCACGACCCTCAGTAATGAAGCATCGTCTACGGAAAGAAATAATTACGCTGCTAGACACAACTTGTTCTAAATTGTTTAACGACAGGCACTGGCGACTTGTTTATTTTGCTGAAACCATTAAAGTGCAAATAAAATATATCATAACTTTCAATTTACGGTTTGATCATCTAGTTTTATTGCGCAACCTCCACGCAGCACCGTTTCACCGCCATCTTAATATTATAGAGTGATTATGTATTTAAGATACTCAAGGAGATGGAGTGTTTATAATAAATTCTTGGTGCATCGTAAATTTCATAAAAATAAACAGTGGTAAAATTAAAATGGTTCAAGAAACGTTCTCGAATATGTTAAAAACAATGTTTACTCACAAAAAGAATGAACATTAATTAGCTGCATATTTGTTTTCACATCTGATTGGTAATGTTATTTTAAAAACTCCAACAAAAAATGTTGTCGATCTACATGAATGAATACAATTGTAGCGTTAAATAATGAGTTAAACATTATTTGCACACATCAATCAAGGAGACTTAAATAATTGAAAACACACAGTCTTAAAAATATTCATTACTAAAAAGTCGAATGCTGATCCGAATCGATGTTATAAATATGATGAATGGAATTTGTAGCAACGCATATGTTCACTCAAAATAAATTTAAAATGCTTTATGGAGTAACCAGGTCTATATATAAAATGTAGGCAATGGGTAGCTCGCCGTCCGATAAGGACCAGGCCCGGGTCGATGGCGCGTCGTGTTCCACGCGCGCCTCAAAGAGATGTCAGCACAATTGGCGGGGTTCGCTAGGACCGACGCGATGCCTGCCAGTGTTGCGGGAAAGTCCGAAAGGGATACCGGGACCTTGGCAACAGGCAACTGAAGGAACACGGGTGGGTTTTAGTCAGTAAAAGTCTGACACGCCCTTCCGCTCCGCCCAGAGCGGGAGAAGTCATTGGATGATTTCCCACCCTAAAAAATTTAAAAATAAAAGGTATGTCCTTTATCAAAAAGGAGCATCCTGCAGCCAGTTGAATAGTTTTCCCTGCGAGGCAAGCCAGACGTTTCAAGTAATATGTATAGGTATGATTTATAATGGTATATTTATTTAAACCCGCGTAAGTCTTGATCGCGTGGGATCGGGTAAAAATTATCCTATGTCCTATTCCAGGTCATAGTCTACTCATGTGCCAAATTTCATCTAAATACCTTCAGACGTTTGAGCGTGAAAGTGTAACAAACCAACAAACTCACTTTCACACTTATATATTAATTCTTTATTTCATTTTTCTTACACATAAATTATATTTTTAAATATTAGAATAAAAAAATATATAAAAACATTAAAAATATAAAAAACAGTAGCCCACCGGTATCGGGAACAGGGTCCAAGCTACCGGCGGTCAGGGCTCCAGAGAAAGGAACCTCCTAACAATGCGAGCCGTGTCCAGGAGTACCGCTTTTTGAAACAAGCCCTTAATCCAGCTGCCCAACGAGAGCCTCCTTAGGTGTTGATCGAGGTTGGCAATTAAGCCATTGGCTGATACGATTAATATTATTATATTTTAATATATTATATAGTTAGGATTAACTACCTATGAATAAACTAAGGCTGTATAAGAGTGTCATCGCTGCGCCGGTTGCATGATTTTCACAACCTTAAAAACATTATCCCACTTGTCTTCGCTACAGTTGGATTAAAATTCTCGGTGTGATTCATACGGTCACTTTTTTACTAAAGAATGACGATGAGTCATTAGCCTTTGTCTCATAAAAAAACCGGTGGGATTTCTAGTTTTTGTGGTGTCGTAAGAAACTTCATAAAATATCCTTCAATTTACGGTTCACAAAGTATGTATTTGTTCGGGAAGGTAATATCGTATGCGTATTCGAATTGTATTGGAATAAAATGGGGCCATACGTTTGTGTATCAGGTGACACAGAGAATCAATCACCGAGCAGTGTCGATCAATCATTGGGGAACATAAGTACACGGTGAAGGTTTGACAGTACTACCTGCTAATATACTTCTTTTATTCAGGCTTTATTCAATGTTTCATTAGATTAAGAGAAGACAGGCGATAAATGGTTGCTGTCTGTGGAAAACACTAAAAGGTCGTAAGTTCAAGTCATTATTCTTAGGACTTTCAGCGATCTTTTCTTGTATTAATACTTATTTCGTGTTGGGAGTTGACAGAATCCTACTAATATTATTAATGTGAATGTTTGTATGTTTGGATGTTTGTTACTCAATCATGCAAAAACGGCTGATCGACTTTAGATGAAATTTGGCACACATATAGTTTATAACCTGGATTAATACAGAGGATATTGTATATCCCGACAGTACATTCCCGTGGGATAGTTTCTGACGTCCACGCGAGCGAAGCCGCAGGTGAAAGCTAGTCATAAATAAAGCACACTATACAATTGTTAAACGTTACGGTTTTATTAAAGTCAATGTTAGTCAGAAAAAGCTCTAGGTTTTTCCACAAATAAGTACGATTTTGCATAATATGAAGGCAAACAGTATTTTGGTTCTAGAGATGGCAGTAGTACCAACATCCGCTTTTTATTGAACTTCCAATAGCAATAACATTTGTATTATTAAAAGTTTCGTCTAGCCCTTAAAGGTAGGTAAATAAGTTTTTTTTCCGTGTATACAGTAAGGTTCTGGATATTTCATAGAGTGGTGGTTGCAATCGCAATTATTGGGGATCAATTCCCAGGTTGAGCAAAGTATTTATTTTCCTGTAAGAAATTTCTTAGAAGCAGCTCAGACTAACCCTCTGGAATTGTGTCTGCTCCTTGTAGCACTAAATATAGTTACCGGCCACACGTGTTCGCACAACCTAGGAACGGAACTGGCATACCCTTCGGGAAATACAGGTTATTGAAGGACGGGTAGCTATTAATAAAACAGAACTTAAAAAGCAAAGTGCTGTCTAATAAAACGGATTCTTGAGACCCGTTGTTTTCCAATACAAAACTAATGGCATAATGGATTAGAACGGGACGCCCGCAAGCCGCGCCGAGTCCAATAAAACCGGAGGTAAACTCAATTTACTAATAAAATTTCGAATGTTCGATACTTCTCGGCATCGGTAACTTATTTAACGTTATAACGCAGATTATTTTATAAATATTATATTTCATGATTAAATTTTTTCGACCTTGTTTTGATTATATTTCAGAACTAACATTATTATGAGCGCTCCATATAAATAAACATTAAAATGGCTGAAACGGTGGAATAAAATATGGAAAGCAAATAAGCCTTTAATTTTAGCCCACAAACGACTATTTATTTTATTGTATGATAAAATTTGGATACATTATCCATATGCAGAACTTATTTAAATAATACATATATTGCAATATCAGGGACGTTCTATAATGCAGTTTTCATTTCACGTGTTAATTTACGCATGAATTGACCAATTAATTAAATTCAGGTATAAATTAATATTTAACTGTCGGTGTTTATCAACCGCTAAAGGTTTTTGAAACCGAATATATTTATATCAGCCACCCCTTTTCAATTTTTTCACCTTTAACGACACAGAAAAATCAAAGGCAGTATTTTTCTTTCACGAAATTTAAGCAATCTGTTTGAAACACTTGAAAAGGGTCGAGAGTATTTCTAGCAATATTTAGATTGAATTTCGTATTCTACACTATCTTAGATTGTCTACTTTGTTATTTGAGAGCACAAATATTTCACATTTGTTTCTGCTTTATATTTCGGTTAATAATTTTGTTTCGACAAAACCCTGCAGCATTTTTAAAGTATAAAAAAAAAAAAAAATTTAAAAACTCTCGACATAAACAAAGCATTAAAAAAAAAAAGTCTAATAAACGATTTTTTTTATAGCTAAGAACACTCTTGATAAAGTCACCTTTCAAACAAAACCATAAAAAAACAAAATCGGTTCAGCCGTTTGGCAGCTACGATGGCACAGACACACAGATACACAAGTTAAACTTATAACACCTCTCTTTTTCCGTCGGGGTTTAAAAAGAAAACGTTGTTGAGCACTGGAGCTGGAACAATGCTTCAAAAAAATATGGAAGTTTCCTCTCTCGACGACATCGGCGACAAGACGAGCATTTTTCATACTTGTTCAACTAACTTGATGTGGCACGGACCTAACTTTCACTATATAAAAATAATAAGCAACAATATGACTCTATTTCCCGAAAACTAGCTGGGAAAAAGAATAAGAATATTCAAGTTTTCATCCAAATAACAAACAGAAGAAACAGTTTTTTTTTCAATTGTTCTTCATAATGTCCGGTACACGTGAACAGTACTTCAGTATCGTGAGTTTCACAATAATGAGGAAAATGTCGAAGGAAAAAGTATTTTTGTGGAAACCTTACAGCAGGAAGTAAAAAATATTTCAAGATTTTCATTAAAGAAATATCCTGCGAACATGGGAAATCCATAACCGGTGTTGGTTTTTTTTAATTTTTATATTTTTATGAAAGAAGAAAGAAGGGAATTTAGAGAATTCGATTCGAAAAAAGACGTTACTGTTTTATGAAAATAGGGCAAATTACTGGCAAATCTGAAAAACACTGAAAGTTGCTCTCAGAGCTATATTCTTGACCACTTGCTGTCCTTTTCCTTCCACACGTCAGCAATCATACAACAAGTACCAAGTACTTTGACCCAGCTAATGTTTGCAGTAATAATGATTTTCAAACAAACGAAACGGCCGACTTAGCACAGCCTCTGAAAGTGACATGTTAATATTACATGAGTTACATACTCGTACGAGTTGTGCAAGAGTGTGAACCCTGGACGTACGTACTTACAAACTTATTATTCTTATCAAGTTATAAGTATGTAAGTATTATAAACATTTTCTTTTTGCATCTCCGTAATCTTAGGCACAATGAATCTCGTGAGACTTCTTACATGCCTAACTGATTATCCACTAGCAATTATAGGATGGCTCTTTATAATTAATTTTAAATGAGTTCGTAGTTACGGCAACGTTGTTTTCTTAATGACGGAATAATTGTTTAATTTAGAGCATAGGGCTTTCCAACCGTGATTATTTACTCTTCGGTCCCAGGGGGAGCTTAACTGCTAGGGACATTTGTGGTGACTTAGGTCAAGTAAAAACGATAACGATTCGTCACGAGTAGCCTTGGTAACGTAAACTAAACTGAAAGGTTTAATGACCGTAATAATCTCTTTATGAAAGCTGTTTATTAATGAAAACGCTAAAGTAATATCGTATGGAAATTTCCAAGGTAAGACACAAACTTTATTTTTTTAATTATTGCTGAATTTATGTACTTATTGTACTACGCTTATATGAGGCTATATTTTATAGTTGAATATTGATTAATAAACGTATACGATTGAATATTAAAAAGATACGACGTAGATTACAATTAAATCCCTGACAGCGGACGGAAACCGAGTTTCGCGCATAACATGTGTCCTACTTGGAACATTTTATGGCGATACGAATACCTTTCAGTAAGACATATGTTTCTTTAAATCTGGATCGTTAATAATCTAAACAATAAATCACTGGCTAGATTATGGATATAAATTAAAGTAAAAAATACAATTCAATATCCAGTTACAATCACAATTTAAACAACAAACGATCACATTTTTTTTTAAAGGACGTAAACATCGTTTATGGTAAGGGATACCAATATCGATATTTCCCGATATACATAAGAAAGCGTGTGAGTTTAAAGTAAGTGTAATAGTAATAAAAGTCACCTACCTTAATCTGTGTGCACCACATGCAAAAAAAAAAGAAATAGAACATTTAAATAAGTAGAATAAGTATACGTTTTGTAGGTACATACTCGTACAATCTTTTCCATAAGAGTAGAGACCTACGTGTAAAGTGGTTGAGTAATGTCTAATTTATAAAACACTTAACAACTATTAATTTTCTATGACACCCTCCATTATAACTATGTAGGTATATGAACTCGTGCATCGCATTTAATGGCTCGAATGTACTTCGTGAGGCCATAAAGATAATTTTACGAGCCTACGTTTAATAAACAATTGGGCATCATTAAGCTATCAGACTACTTTTAACTATGTAAACATGGTTTACTTATGCAAGCTACTTTAGTGACTTTATGTCAAGACTCAACAGACCAACACTAGTATATGTTTATGTATAGTGGAACCTGGGGCCTATATTATAAATGGGGCCAATTTTGAAGGTTTCCTACTTTATTAAACACTGTCAAATAATGTTGCATTGTCAGATTAAATAGGGCCCTCATAAGAGATTTCACATAAAAAAATAAAGAGATTAATTTTGAACTCACCGAACGTTAGCTAGGGTATGACGCCGGCTCTTGAGGTATCTGCCGTGGTACTTCTGCAGCTCGCCGATGCTGCCCTGTTCGGCCTGCATCCTGCCGAGCGCCGGCTGCGGCGCCGGCGCAGCGTCCTCGCCGGCCTGCCCGGGCGAAGGCGACGCGCTGGCCGCACCCGAGCCACGCTTACGTGCTTTGTTGGACTTCCTAGCCGCCGCCGATATACATATCTTCACTGACGACGGACTCCCAAAACTTCGCTTCTTTCCCGAACTTCTTGATGACGTGTACGCAGTGTCAGTGCTACTTCGTGTACTCTTGTAAGAGGGTGTGATCGTCAAGTCTGTGGCGTCCTCGAGAGGCCAATCAGAATCGTCCTCCTCCTCAATCCCCGGCAGCGGGGACTGTTGACCGATTGGACGCGGTGAGCTTATTACAGGCTCTGGGGCGACTGCAAACAAGCAATAAAGGCTCTAAACAAACAGGTCGAGCAAAGTCGAAAGTATTAACTGTAGCGGTCTCAGCTACCTACCGTGGCACAAGGAAAATTTGCTAAAGATTTCCGCCATCAAAATTAATTCACAAGATTGAGCTGTTTTTAACTCCTTGATTGTTGAATTTCCCTAATTTGTCGACAATAACAGTTTGTAATACGCAACGCTTCGAGTTATTTTGTAAATCAGAAACTTGGATTATATAGTTAAGAATATATTGCCTATCAAAGTTAAACACCACTTATAGGTATTGATAATAAATAAAAAAGAAAACCTACACCACGTAAACGCTGTACTTCCGATAATGAACAATCACTTTTCTCCAATATTAGTCATCAGTACTTTCTAATAGGTATCTAAGAGTTATTAACGCGTACATTGAAATTATGTATTCATCAGGCGTAGTTTTACGCCGAGGGGCTCTGTTTTAACGAGTAATTTCCACCTCCCTTGAGAAATTGAGTTTACGATTTGATCAGAATATGAAATAGGGTTTTTTTTTTTTCTTGCTTATCGATTATTTTATAATAAGATTATCCTAAAATAAAGAGGCCAAAGAACAACCAGAATTTTAAAAATCAATATTCCTAACGGCCAACTCAAGAGACGACGATCAACATAATTTATTATGCAAATGACTGGGACTGAAAAACAGGCACCTCAATGTGGGAGTTGGAACAGCAAAAATATTAGGCTATAACCTGTCATTATTATTGATATACAGTATGTTATCTAACGAAGGGCGTTTTCGTTAGCCTTCAATAGTATATCATCTATACAGGCAAAAAAATAAATTGAACTGAAAAAAAAAATGTTAATATTTTTTATGTACGGTATACTATTGTGGGTTAACGGAGACGCCCTTAATGACACTCATGACCAGATACTGGTGAATTAATGTGCGCTTTTAGTGTCTAATGTGACGATATCGTGATTATCGTGGACATCCACGTCACTAAAATGTATGGAAATACGTGCACGTTATAACTTTATCGTGGACGGTTTAAAAGCATCTTTCTATTTCGATACATTTTATAATTATAGTCACGTCAAAAATTATAAAACTGCACATTGATTGTTTACTTTAGCAAAATCTAGCAAAACAAGAGTTTTCATTGCTTAGCGCTAGCTTACTCACAGTGTGTTCCTTTATCTTTAAAAAAACGGTTAGGTACTGTCAGAATCTTTCAAAGAACCAGTTACGCATTTCAAAACAGGTTATCAAGGGTAAGAAAAACCATTTGTTTTCGGACTTCACGAAAGTATTACTGCCAATAAATATCAAAGGCCTATAGGTGTTTGTTAAGGTAACTTCTTATGGGTTGAATTTATTTGGCGTGCACGTCGGCTTGATAAGCAGGGATGTTGTTTACTCTGATGTGGTTTGGTAACATTCAGGCAAGTTAATCGGCCGAGAAATTAGAGGTTGAGCGAAGCATCGCTGTGGCCAGTGATACAACGTTTAATTATTCACGACTAGACCTTTGTAAATCGATATTCCAACATTCTGGTTAGTTTAAAGTTCAATGGTAATAGTTACAACTTGAGTATCATAACAACCTTATGTACTCAGGGATATTGAATATCGATTTCCAATAAAACATGAGCACTTCGTATTTTATGAAATATGAATAAACGAAAAGAGCTCTAATTCTATAATAAGTTACACAGCCACGGAGTGAATGGTTTATTGGATCCTATGGAGAGTAGAAACCAAGAAGCTAATAGCATATTTTTAGTCTCCAAAACATTATAGGAACTTTGACCTATATTTTAAGCAAAATCAGTATTAGGGGCCTATAGTATACACAGTTGTGTGAACGTGTTTTTCTCTTAGTTTTACATTCGTGCTTTGTGACACAGGCTACCAGTTCAGCACACCCAACGTTAAACTCTGTCGATCGTTTTACCCACAAATGGGATTTCTCTCTCATTGAATATGTAGGAAGGTAGGTGCTTTCAAATTTAATCAATTCAACTTCTCCGGTTAACTACCGGGTTATCGTTTAATAGCATTGCTGTAACGGGAGATTAACCAGATTGTGTCAACCGACTAATAGAATGGCGAATATTGGACTGAGGAACTAAACGTAACATTGTAAAGGGTTGATTTTGATTAACGAGCTTTCCTGCGTAGAAACTTGTGGGCATCATAATGAAATAATGGCTATTACGATAATAGCGCAAGTCATTATATTGATTGCTACGGAACCATTAATAAAGGGAGGTGGTAAAGGTTATTATTCTTTTCGTTTTTTATCGAATAATTACGACCACCGGATTTAAATGCTTTATTTTTACGTAAGCCCCGTATTCTGACGCTACCATTGTACTAATTAAACGTCTGTTTACCTTTAAAAATGGATGCTAATTAAAAGCAAATTTACGTCATGTGTAAACAGCCACTACTGTTCTGTGTTCGTAGATACATAACGTGACTTTTAGTGGTGAAAACTCGGCTTAATTTAAAGTCAACAAAAGGGGGTCGCGGCGGCGGCGTCTGTCATCGATCCGCCTCCCGCCAATGTTTGCGTAGCTAAATGCGACCACTCCCGCCCATCATTATACTAACTTGCATAGCCCCATAGCCTTGTAGCCTTCTAGCCCATAGCTTATAGCCTCGTAGCCCCATGCAACATTAGGATCGCTCACAATGTAAACTCCATTTAATTGACGATAAAACTAGTAAACTAATTGGTAAGCGTGAAGTATGAGTCGATGAAACACTCACTTCGGGGAAATATGGGGTGAAGTTATTTTAATTAGTTCCGCAACTTTCCTTTGAATATGTCGCTAAATATACCTACCCTTGTTTCGCAATAATCTACAATGTGGAGACGACAATCCTAACTAATTGAGTTTGTTTGTTCGTTAGTTACGCTTTCTCGCTAAAACGGGTAAACGGATTTGGATGAAATTTGGCACATGGGTATGGGTAGACCATGACCAGTGCCCTGTTTATCAAAACTTACAAGCCTTGTATTACCAAATGTCATTATTTCGTTCACAAGTACCTACTTATATTTTGAAAATTTTATTCGTGATTTTGATCATCAAAAAATTATTTGTCAGTTACAACTTGTAGAAAATCATAACAAATCCTGAATGTCCGTCCGGCGACTCTCTATTCCGTCTTACAAGTTTACAAGTGTCGTGCTTAGTACCGCAATAAATGTTTAAATTCGATTTTCTTTTTTTAAATGTGGTTAAAAGAGAGAGATGCCCTGATGCCCGTGTCCCAGCAGTGGGAACATTATGGCTGATTATGAACATGGAGATGAGCTATGAATTTAACTAAAATTAACATTCTAGGTAACTTGTGAACGTGTAGATTTGTCTTGTAACTTTTGATAAACAGGTCCCTGGACATAGGCTACTTTGCATCCTTGATCGCATACAAAGTCGCGGGCAACAGCTAGTAATATTATAGTTAAGATAGTCGGCTCCACCTTATTTAGAAACAGACGTTGAATAAATTATTTACACGATATCATTTCCTGAATCGATGGTATTTACTTAAGTTTCAATAAATCAATAGCCTACATTTTCCAAGTGAGTGAAGCAACGCTTTAAAACGATTTCAAATTTTACTACGGAGAAGTGAGTTCCAGTCCATTGCCCATAAAACAGAAATAGAACCCTTCAGAGAGTGAAATCCGATCAAATTGCATGAAATCAGTTCCCTTAAAGACATCATTAGTTTACTAATGCTGACATTATAATACCATGTAAAGTAATATGTGTTGATTGCGTTATCAAGTTTTAGGCCACGGCTGAAACAGTCAAGACCTTTTTGTTCCTAGTTAATTACGGAGTAACCTTTAACTTGGGTAATTTAATGTCATTTAGCAAACTTCGACACTCGATTCCTGTGCCAACAAGTCCAGCAAAACTAACTTTAGATTTATAACTATTGAATCCAGGAATACTTTAAACGTGAATTGAAATTGCAGTGCGTTTTCTTTTGTACTTTGAAATCTATTTACCGCCAATAAATGAAATGAAAATCCATTGATGAATCGTTGTTCAGAATAAATAAACTTCCCTCGAGACTTTCTGTAATAAAAGAAGGAATCTTTTGTGTGAGCTTATTGTTCCTTCAGTGATGGATTAATAATGTTCTTAGGTACTTTATGAAAGTATTTCAATAATTATTACAAAAACGTAACTGAGGGTTACATGAAGTTAAAACCTCTTTAAAAAAAAATAGTGGAACATTTTACGATCGAAGTAAAGTAAATTCAGCGTAAGCAAAGAGTTTGAATGCAAATTGTCTAAAACATACGAGATAAGTTGGTGTAACAGAATGTTTGCAACAGCTGGTGTGAAAAGCTTGTCCTTACAAGGTTCGACTTCGTATAAAATGTTTACAGAAGAAAATAAATCATTAGTACCATTTGTTTATTATTACGTTCGTAAAATACCATTCGTGATTGAGTCAATATTTTGTTTTTTATTTAGTTAGACTCAAAAGTTTAATGATTTGCTATATTTCGATCAATCCTATATTTTATCTTCAACTTTAAAATAGGGGTTTTCTTATCATTAACAATGGCAGCCCGTAGTCCAGGGATGTGTGAATTGATATAATAAAATTCTCAGCCCATTATATTCTGTACACCTCTGCCTATCTCTAGCTCCTCTATGTACTTCTATATCTGTAATTCATATAGTGTACATAATTAGTACATTACTGTCGCGGCCAGCAATAAGGGTATTGATGGGCGATCGTGAAAATGAGGGCCGAGGCGAAGCCGAGGCACTCATGCGTGAGTCCATCAATTCCTGATTGCGGCCAAGGCATGTATAGTACTTTTCTCAAACAACGCGCGGAAATTCAAACTGAGTAAATTAAATAAAAATTCCAGAATCAATGACGAACAACTATCATTTTTCATGCGCCAATATGTTCATTTGTTTCTTCTTTGTTCATTTGCGATTTGTGTTGAAGTAAAAAGTTCGTTCCATTTTTAAATAACACGACAGATATGAGTTTTCATAGTCATTTATTTGGCCGCTAAACACGCCAGATATGGATTTTCATAGAACTTTGCTGGCCGCATCGTCACTTGTTTTTACCAGTACAGCAATTTTGATTTATCTCGAAGAAGGTTGTCAAAATAATGCTCGAATTTCCAAGCATGTTTGAGAAAAAAGGGTATTCTATTCCATTTTATTCCTTTAGAAAATACAAGCGTGAAGTTATGTAAAAATCCAGCTGTTGGAATATTAAAATAAATAATCAAATCATATGCATTTTCTTTCTATTCATAATATTATTCTTTCAGTTATTGTGCTGAACGAAACTTATAAATATTTCAATAAGTCATTCAAGTGGGTGTTTCGTGCTGCATAATAATATTGCAACTCTGCAAAATAACATAAATATGATATTTGCGATGTTGCAACATCATTTAAATAACCTTAGCTGTTCATAAAAGCAATCTGAATGTCAATAGTCTGTTGTTAGATAATTGTTCAACTATATTAGAAGTAAGTAATGGTCTATGTGTTGCAGCGCACTTTATAAAGTAAACAATACACCTACCTTCTTATAAATACTAATATTGACACTGACTAACTATCAAGTATAGGTAATGATGACTAATATTGGAAGATGTTATGTTCCATATCTGCTTAGCTTCCTATTATAGGAAGAGGTATCGTCAAATGAATGCAGCAATTTGGATAACATTGCTTTCCGTTTGACATTTAGATCTAAAGGAAAATAAATAGATTTTCTTACTTTACAATAATGGGCCTTAAACTATCCGTAGTAGAGCCTACTTCAAATCTGTGAAATCCATCACACAATGAGACTTCTTTTGCCTAAACCTTCTCCCGCGGAACTAAATTCCTAATGGGTTCGGGAAATCGGTACTCGAACCCAACCAATCACATGCAATATTTCTGAATAATACGGGTATTCGACCGCCCCGGTAGCCCAATTGCATATGCTTGAGTTTGTCAAAATAGAGCCAGGATGGCCGTTCCCGGGTATATTGGGGACATTGAGCACTTTGCTAGTTTTGCAAATATTTGTACGGAGATTCCTTCACACTTTCAGGGCGTTTTTACTGTCATGTGGATTTGCTCCCGCACGCGGGCCAATACCACATGCAAGAGCATATTATGGGTGACATGTTTTTATGTAGGAAACAAATAGAATGTTGTTTTAGAGTAGAGCTAATCCGCATTCTTTTCGAATTCCGCATGACACTAAAAACGCTCTTATTAGCAGTTCCCAGTGTTAAAGAAAAAACAAAATAATATCACGATATTCTTGGGATCGGCAAATAAAGAAAAAACAAAATAATATCACGATATTCTTGGGATCGGCAAATACAAGTAAGTGAAAGATATAAAAGCAGACTTACCATAATCATCGTGTAACAGTTGCGGGCTGCCGTCCCGCAACGCATAGTCGGCGTCGTCGACGGGCGCCGCCGCGCGCGCCCCGCACCAGGGCACGCAGCAACGGAACACCCCGCCTCCCACCACCGTGACGCCGTGCGCGCCCCCACCACACACTAACACCACACACCCATGCGCACGCACACCTTATCACCATACGTCACTGCACTGTATTATTGCCCGACACGTCACTAAACTCACTTGTGATCAACCCCTTATTTTCTACGTTTTGGCACTTTTTATAATAAGAATAAGAATTTGTTAGAAAGATCTAGTTCAGTCTTGAAAGTTGGCTTAGAAGTTAAGATAAGTTAAGGTATCGATATGTCAGTCGACTTATATGAACGCTTATTATCGGGACTCTCAGGAGGTAAACTTTGACAGACGGAAGGGAAGGGCGAAGGGAAACAAATATGTCCAGTAATTGTGTTCGCTTTCTGTCTTTTACATCGGATTTATTATCTCGGCATCATCATAAAGTTTATTACGTACACAAATATGATAAATTCACTTTAACCCATTGCTGAGTTATTTAATAACTTCCTACAAGAAACACAAATAATTATGTATTCCATTGAAACATCGAATCACATGCTATCGAATCACTCACACGCTTAGACCCAGACGTACGGATGAACGTATCGAATAAAATATAAATAAATATGTCAATGCATACATTAGAGCATCAGCTACATTCTACAGAGCTCAAATCATACATACAGCCATGTTGAAATTTAATGGCGATGGAAATACAGGCGTAGATGAAAACGTATATGTCCGTATTGGACGACTGCCAGGCAGAGTCGCAGAGTTCTTCACAGGCTATCACTTTGAGCATACCTAATTCACCTCCAGTCATACTGAAATATTAAAATAAGCCATAAGAAATCGTGCGTCGATACCGTCTGTTCGTCGACACGAAATAAACAGCTGGGGTCCCAAATATAGGTGCTTTTGCCACACAAAATAGGGTTCTAACTTTATTATCATGAATGTGTAACGACTTGGATACTAAACGTAAATTATATTAAATGGAAAAGGATATTATAACGAACCTTCAAAAACCAAATGCCGTAACATAGGTAATGTAAAGTTCGAGTCAGAGTTATGTCGTACATCACTGAGCCGATTTTGATGGGATGATGTAGCCAACATTTTGATAAAATTGTTTTAGATTAGTTTAATGATAAAACTTTCCACCACTCCAAGAGCAGAGAGTATTAAATAACCTCAATGGATATAATATGTCGTAATAAATTTGGTCGCGTGAAGCCACCGTCTCGAAATCGAGAAAGGGAGTGTGAAAGAAGACAAATGAAATCGTACTTTAAACCTTTCAATAGACACAATCAAATAATTCACAAGTGGGAACTCGAGAATCGGTAGGCAGGTTGGATATAATGTCGTTGGTTACTATCCCGCGTCTCCCTGAATATGGAAGAAAATTCACTTTGGGCCTAGCTAGTGGCTCCAGAAGATTTTTTCATTCATCCAAAGGCCCAAGTTGGGTAAATCAATTCGTAGGTATGTTTGGAGAACATTTCCCAGCGATTGAATTCGGACCATGTTTTATGCTAAAGAGGAATACTGATGTGACGGCTACCTATTTCAGTTGTCTCTCTGACGTATTATATTAAGTCGTTGGGAAATATAGCCTAGTTCTAAGCCTGAAATATTTCAAAGATTTTACTTAACTACGTCAAATGATTTTGCTTTACTCCATGTTGTGATTATGATCAAATTAATTTTCACAAATTATCGTGACGTAGCAAATTGGTTGAACCAGGGTAATGCTTTCCATATGCATTACAAATAATATTATCAGCATTAATTTGCAATAATCAAGTAGAACATTAACATTTCAAATTACAAGAGATTTATGTTAGTGATTTGAAATACATTCGAGACACGTGGTTTTATTTGATACAAAATATAGGAATTATAATTTTAGTTAAGTTAAGATATGTATATTATAAATATATATTTTATTAATTAATTAGGAATATTAATTCTACTATTCTACTAATATTATAAATGTGAAAGTTTGTGTGTTTGTGTGTTTATGTGTTTGTGTGTTTGGATGTTTGTTACTCAATCACGCAAAAACGGCCGAATGAATTTGGATGAAATTTGGCAAACAGATAGTTTATGACCTGGATTAACACATAGAATACTTTTCATCCCGATATTCCCACGGGATCGAGACTTACGCGGGTGAAACCGCGGGGCGCAGCTAGTTAGGAATAGGTTGTTATTTACGTACTTAAAAATAGGTACACATTACATCAATTTCACCAGTAACAGCAGCACAACTAAATAATGACTTAAGGCAAGTTTTTCTCAAGCTGAATAGTTTATCGATATCTTCACTTGAATGAAAAAGTTATGGCTGGAAAGAGTTTCATAAACTGAATTTATCCCGAGTGAACGTTTATTTGCGAATCTCTATACAAAGTTACGGACTGATAAATTGATAATAAATGTAAATCCATAAGTAGCTGTCAATATACTCTGAATTAGTTTGGACATAATTATTAATAACAAGGAAAGTCGTTCAAATGATGTATTTATAATTTTGTATCAAATCGTTTTATTCAGTTCTACAGAGATATGACTCCGCCTAATATGGGTAAGTATAAAACGAATATTACTATTTAATTATGTGAGGTTCAGTTTAATAAAAGTTTTATTTAATTAGCTCAGGTCGTTAATTAAATCCTATCAATCAATTCCTGAAACGAGGTTATTATCATAATGGGTTCTGGTATACCACGCTCAATAAATACCGATTTCATTTGTATGCAATCATTGTTGACTCCCTTCCCAGTATGCAATAAGGGATATATGACTTACTTGAAAATGTAATAACTAGGTATCATAATTATATCTAGCGCAGAGATGGGCAATGGTAATGGCCCTGACTTACGAGTTGTAGGTAGGTCGTGGGTTCGAACCTAGGCATGCGCTTTAGTTAGTGTAAATAATTTCATCACCACTGCTCTCAAAATGGTATAGGAAAACATCGTGAGGAAACCGGCGAAGAAATCAAAAAAACAAAAATTATAAATAATAAAGATATTCAATCCAATAAAATAGATATAATAATTGTTATTGAATTAAAAGAAATAATTTCTCATTCCAACAAAACAACTATATTATTTATAATAAAATAAATTATAAAAAAAAAGTTTATTATTCTTATTAAAAATAAAAAAACAAATGAAATAAAACAAATTGAAAGTCATTTTCGCTTATTTATGTCCTAGAACTAAATTTCGAATATATGTGAAATCTGCCAACCACCCTCCCTCTCGAAGAGAGGAGGCCTGTGCCCCAGCAGTGGGGATATTATAGGCTGATTATTATGGTGATATATCTAGGTATGTAGTAGAGTAAAAAAGAGCATAAAATAGGAACCTATTTCTAGAATTGGAGCACGTCGTTGAACACAAATGAAAAAGGAATTTTCATAATATTCTCTTCGGGAAACCAATGAAACCTTTGAACATGACGACAAAGTATTCAGCTTTTGAGCTCCAGTCTAAAGTCTAGACAAACACGTCGATTTCATTTCAATAGTAAGTAGATACCATCTACCATTTTATTCAATGTTAAAGACTTACACCGTTATACATTTCTACAAAGCTTTTGTTATATAAAAATCGATGTTTATAGCTGTGACCTCTATTAATTGTACATTCATTCATTTCATTAGAATGGATGAAACAACAGAAAAAACACTAGGTATTAGGTAAAACACATTATCATAATGGGAATTTTTTAAAGCAATCAATTTTAATGGGAATATCGCCGGTCAAGGTCGGTGTACACACATAGAAATAATCAGTCATAACATTGTGACGATGCCAATTAACACGTCGTAATACTTCCTAGTTCTATTGTCAGACAACACATTGATCAGAGACATTTTCATATATTCAATGATATTATTATGACCTATATAAGGAATTGCCGGTCCAATAGCGATCTGCACAAACAATTACTACTCGTTGAGCGGTCGCGCTGGTTTCAATTGTGTAGCTATTCCGTACGTCATCACCGACTGACGGAGACGCGATGTTCCCTCTTCGCGTTGTTCAATCGCTAAATTCGCGTTCAAGATTTATACGACGCTAATTAGGTGGCTCATACCATTCATTAGAACTTCGTTACGACGCTGCCTCGTGTAAACACAAATTCAATGTACGCGAGTAAACTTGCAAACCACAGATATAGAAAAACTTGGCAGAAATCCTGGAACTTTTATACGATGAAACATAGCACTTTAAATGCATTTGTTAAATTGAATTACTGTTATCGCAGCAACCGCTAAAAGACCTTTTATTTGTATTTACATCGTCATACGTACAATCTAATTACTGCATTAACATTATCACGATCTAATCTTATTATCAGCTGTAGTTACGCGAAAACTCAGTTGTTTTGCTGACTCCTATTACAATGTAACTCGTGTGAAACAGCTCAATGAAATGGATTTTTAATGTCCTTTTAAAGTTTATGCAAAAATCGTTTTCCGTGTATGATATACAATGAAAAGTGTGACATCTAGTATTGATTAGTGACATGACATTATTATATTTGACATTGATGCGTTCAGCTTCACGGCCAATTTGTTACATTTTTATGTTAAAACAAACAAAATAACCACGAAACGTGTAACTAATAGCACGACATTTGCCTAAAAATACATCAAGCAACCACGATGTTGGAAAGAGTTGATGACAGGAAGCGATAAAAATAATATGTTTTGAGATTATGATAAGACGTAGATCATGCGTCTGTCTCCATTAATTTACCTACTTTCTTAAATAATCCAGATTAATTACCTAAGCGATAGCTCCAGCAAGTGTGAAGATGTCATAAAATATATTTGCATGCTTGAGATAGTTTATTCTATATTAAACATTATCTAAATACAGAAACGGAATGTTCATGAGTTTTCCCTGGAGCGTCGTTTTATTTTATTTTGTTCAGGAAAGTTTATGAATAGATATTATTTCGCAATGGACCAACAAACATGCAACAAGTTGTTCACAAAATCAATATCTTCAATGTGCCTCAAGAAACTCTCGTTTTTTCTGCCTTTGTCTGTATTTAGGAGAGAGCACATCACAATTGTGTCTTTATCAGTGTGCTTTACCTCTTTTATGGATATAACTGAAAGAGGGAAAACATTAATGATTAATATTTTAACGAAATATAGGTAAGTATTAGATAAAGATAGCCTTTACCAAAGATGTTGTAGATAAGTAGGTTTTTACTGGGATCATAGTACAGAATTGACGTTATTCATAAAAACGTTGCGTGTTCCAAAGGACCTTGACACTTTAACGGAATTATATTTTACACATTAGAGTACTCGTAAGCAACGCTGCGCAAAGCGCTAATGCATGTTTTTTACTGCGTGATATTCGGATTAAACTGTTATCTTTTATGTGAGGTAACTCATTACAATAATCGCGACTCGCGAGCGAATATAATATACTCCTAAACCTAAATAGGGATAAGGGTCTCGTGAGTGTTCCGATAGCATACCAAAATCGCGTGCGCTTTCCACCTCTTCAGATAATGAAAACTGAATCAAGAGCGGATCAAATCAAATTTGTCACTGATGAGCCGTATATTCAAAATATACAAACATGAAACAATGCCCCAGTGGCACACTGCACTGTTAGAGTAGACACTGAACGCGAGAGAGAGGCCGCGGGGCACGGAGCCAGACTGGCTGACAGGCTGGACGAGCGAGCTGGTGCTCAGCAGTGCATCTCACATCGGCCACATTCGCGGCGAGGCGAGCGCGAGGCGGCGGCGGCGGAGCGGCCCCGAGCGTCGCGACGGCCGGCAGACCGCGACTGGAGCGTCACTGCGCGTCGCAGCCTAGGGCGCCGAGCGAGCAGGACGAACATACTGCTGGCTCGCGCGCTCAACCCACGATTCTAGCCCTTGAACCTTCTCTCTTAATTCCTATTTACCTTGTTCACGTCGCGTCTCTTATGTTTTTGTGCGACCCCAAAAGGGTTTTCACCCCGCGAGGCGATCCCGTGAACGTTACGTAGACGCTAGAGATAGAGATGCTGCGTGGCCTTTCCTATGCTACGGGTCGTTTCGATGTTATGTCACTATTGAACGTGCTTGTGCCTTGTTGTTTGGCCGTGAACGTATTTTAGCCGTGCACTCATTTGGACCATTATGATTTATCCCTCCTTGATTTATCCCTCCCGAGGGACATTTGTGACGCACTGCACAGACTATCCATTTCAGTTTTAACATTCTGAATAGTCTTTAATTTAAATCCTATTCTATGTAAACGATTAATATAAGAGTTCTAATAAAAAATCTTGTTTGAGAGAAAATGTGAAATATGGATTTAGCCATCGGTAGATAAAAAGTTTAAAATATCATTGTACTTTTGCTTACATGAGTCAGTTGGAACAATGGCTGATAATACACTTTAATCTCCCATAAAAGGAAGGAAAAGAACCGACTCCATAAAAAGTGCGGCCTACATAATATCTTAATATAATTGTCTTATCCCACAATTTCATTAGGAAGTACTTAGCGCTCCCTCGTCTCTATTTCATGAACTTTCATCAGTATATGAATTAAAACCCTGTCACTATAGGGTACCATTCTAATAAAGCGCGAAGACGTTATAATGAAAATTTAATTGTATTAATATTGGAATAACACCCAGTTTTGGCTTTCATAGAATTTTCATTTAATTATTCTGTAGACAAGAACCTCTTGCATTGAGAACGTTTCTAAATGTATTTTCAGTGAAAATCTTGAACTGAACACGAAGATAATATCTTTTGCCTGAAATTGGGCTAAGTGCGTGAGCGTAAACTCCGATTGAATTCCATGGATCGTATAATTATATATGATTATCTCGAATATCAAAGCGTGTAGTAATCGATCACATGAGCCTGATGTCGAACCTTGCATCATTGAACGAGGACTCAAGATGAGTCTAGCTTATTTGGTAAAGTCTAAATTTTCTGCAAATGTAGGTAGGTATTAAAACCGCCTGCTCTGACCTCTATCAAATATGTATGAAGGCAGCCGCAATATACGCCAAACGGCAATATCTTTTTATTTCGGATGTTCTAGCAAAAACAATAAACAATAAGGGGAGGGACCGAATCGAGCTAATCGACTTTGCGAGACTCTTCAAAGAGGAAGAGACAAGAACAAATTCTTCAATGCATAAAACGCGTTGCTTAGATTGCTTTTAGAGATTTTACAGCAGGCAACGCCATCGGCTCTTACACGGCTTCCAGTAAACTTGCCTGAATATTGGATGAGATTGATCCTGTAATCTTGCGACTATGAAAATGTTTGTATTTCTCGGAAAATGTAAATAGAAAATCGAAGTTTCGACATACCAAGACATTGATGTTTGCGTCTTCGTTGAAAGTTTGTTGTTTGAGTAGCATTTATAAATAGATACTATGTACATTTGACACATAACCGAATTAAATTCCTCAAATAAGATTTTAAGTTAAGAAAATAGATTTTATACTTTATTTTACGCTCTTCAGCTATATTTCGTAGCGGTGCTACGAAAGGTGAAAGCTTTCAACGTCATAGCAAAAAATTACTCAGTTTTTATTTCATACAAAATGTTAGAGTCGTAAAACGTATGTAGATTTGAATGTACATGTCACGTGTACTTTCACACTCGGCGCGTGTAGAGCAATGATGGCCCCGCATCGTGCGCGCACCATCTAAACAGGGCAATCATATTTAGTGATGGGCTGTAGCGAGATTATTATCGAGGTATACCATTTTATCGATTGTTTTTGACAAGTTGATGCTGGAGATTTTTGTTTTAATGCATGAAGTTGGGCTGAATATTTGCCGTTTCACCAAACGGAAAATATTTTTTAATATTCATATGAATTACAATCATTATAAACTTAATCTTTAGAATAGAGAAGCTGTCTTAATCTTAACTCCATTAAACCAAATGAAGTCGAAAGTCGTTCATCCTAAGATTACGCTACAGTGCCACTACATTATCGATTGTAGCGAGGAGCTATCACGCTGGATTTCCTCTAAAGTATATATTTACTAGCATGTACACTAGTTGTACTAGTAATTTTCCGAGCAGTCTCGGCAGCTAATTGACCTCCCCGTGACATCCTGTGGGTGTCGTATGAGAAGGCTAATTGTGCCAGGAGGTCTGCCGGCTACATCTTACTGTGGAGCTATACTAATCTATGTTTGCCACGTAACTATAATGTGTACTCTAATGTAATGAGAATCCGTTTCGTGTGGTCACAAAGAATCCCTTCCACACTCGTAGGTCACATAGATTTTGTGTGACAACGCTCCTTCCCTCAGCCTCCTTCTTTTTCGTGTCACTTGGGATAGTGTCAAAAGAAAGGCCAGAACGGTTGTGGTGTCTATGAAAACCAACGTCATAGCCAGATCATTGACGTTCCATATATTATGATGATTACGGTATTTTCCCGTTTGTTATTTTGAGGTTATGTAGAGGGGTCAGCAGTTAGTCATCTTCAGGCTGAAATAATGATAACACCAGTCCATCTGTCTACTGCAGCGTGTTTAGGGAAATATACACAGTATTATAACAATCCATTATCGGCCAACACACCTATAGTTTATGAGGAAGAGTCACTCTCAGCGGGAATATTTACAGATCGATAATAATTATAATTATTGTACGGATAACAGAGTTCACTCGACACGCGATTAAACTATTTATAATTTAAGGCAATACCATATACACAATTTTCTTTTAACTGGCTGACTTTATGACACGCCACTGTTATTTCGTTTTACTACCATTTGAAGTGCAAAGGTAAGAAAACTTGCCCATAAACGAGATATGAGTCATATTCTTTAAAATATCTGAAAATACATTATTTTATTCTGTTAAAAAAATGTATGAAAAGAAGACGAATGAACGTTAATGTATTGTCTCGTTCTATATATGAAAATGACATTCAGATAATACACAAGAGAAAAGTTTAGTCGAATGAACCCAGTGATTGATAAAATCTAGCTGTCACCCGTATAAAAAGTTTTCGGAAGCCCGGCAAACTATTCGGACTCACAATTTCGCATCACTAGTCCCCGTATTGTCAATTTGCCCGCCAAATCGATCACTATTTATAACTTAGATCGAACACGGCCGAACTACGCTCTTTTACGAGATGAATGATATGTAGGCAAAGGTGTTTCTGTATTATTAGTCTGTAGATACGCTATGATAATTCATGGAATAATAAATCAAAGAGTAGATTCAGACTGACGTGAATTTTGTATCTGTACCGTAGGAGTGTAGGCCTCTGTTTACTGTAAATATGTAAATACGCGGCCTTTCAGTGGGTTATAGACGGTATAATTACTTGATGAAAAATGTTTTGTAGATGTTCATATTTACGTATGTTTTTGCGTTACGTCAGGGCGAATTTCAATTACGTTTTTTATTAAGTTACGTTAGTTCCTGTTCTGAAATTGAGAAATTGGCTTCTGAGCAAGCATATTATAATGAGCGCTAAATATATTCTTGTTCTCATCAAATTATTGGTATTTAGCTTACACTCTTGTTGTCATGGAATTTATTTTTCAAATCCTGTTTACACGCAAGCGTTAAAAGCGTTCCAACAAAGGTAAATAACGGAGGTATTCATTACACCGACATAACCAAATCTGTTTACATCTGTTCGCGTTTTTCGCTCCTTTGATTAATGAATATCCAAATAATATCATCAAAGCACATTATGGCGACGATATGGAAACAGGCCGATACCTTTTATTACTTTTTAAATAACACGCCTGACTGAAAATAAATCGTGGTTTTCTACCTGGAAAAGTGAACGTCCGATTTATATCTCCGGGTATTTTAAACTTTTGTTTGTGAAATTCGAAATTACAATCATGTTTTGTTTCATATGGAGAGTGCTGGAGTTCGAATGTGAAGGTTTTTGATAAACCGCTCTCATTTTTGGTTTTAAAAATGTTACAATTGGAAACTAAAAGCAAAAAAACAAAGCAAACCCGCATTGATTGAAGCGGGGAAATGTAAACTAACCTATATTATCCAAATTTGTGCCTACCTATCCTACTTATATAAACATCTATACATATAACGGTATGTTTGGGTGTTTGTTTGTTACTCAACCATGGGAAAACGGCTGAACAGATTTAAATTGACACACCATAGTTTATAACCTAGATTAACACATTGGAAGTTTTTTAATCCTGGTAGTACGTTCCCGTGGAACATTTTCCAACATCGGAAACAACGGGCGAAGCCGCGAGCAAAAGCTAGTTGCTCATAATATTCATGTTTGTTTACTTATGAACAAACAACAAGCTAAGTCATAACAAGACTCTCAAAGAAAGAAAAGCAAAATATACTTCAACTCATATGTTTTGTGTCCATAGTAATACCAAAATGTATTTTTATATAATAATAACTTTGTGTACATTCATGTTTATGGATATAATATACGGCTTTAGGTATTTTCGAGTTTTACTTTTGTTTTCTTCCTTTGAAGAAGTTGTTATGATTAAACCAGCGGGGCTTTTTACACCAATCTGGTGTTTCATTCGAAAGTTGTTCGCACAGTTTTCGGGTAATAAGGATATTTACCAGCAAAAAACTGACCACACCCTTAAGAGTCTCCTTTTTTATATGGAAATACAGAGTGTAAAGGTGAAGGACAGCGACGCGTACACTGTTACCATAAATTCAGTACACGATTCCAGTTTTAGGAACACCAGCGTAGAAATGACTGGTAAATTTAAAAAAATCAGCTGTTCCATACATTTTGAAACAGCAGATAAAAAAATATATATAATTAACCTACATTTTCTACGCTGGCTCTAAAAACATGTGCTGAATTTATAGTAACTGTTTGCGCGTCGATATCCCTTTACACCGTGTATGGCAAAAAATTTAGGAAGAATAACAGAGGATTCAACAAAACTCAAATCAAAACTAAAAACTCGTCCATCTGACAAGCGTGGTGTTTATACGAATATAATCGTTCAGTGTAGTAGACTATTAATTTTATGAAACCTAAAATATCAGATGCCACTTTGTTCCTAATTTCTTACTAATTGTTGCCATTCCTCCATTCCGTCGTAACTCCCCTCAAAGGGACACTTAAAGTCCGAAGCACACGTTAGTAAACCATTACTTTCACGTGATATTTACGGCAAATAACGTCTGTGTCTAGACTGCGCTTTATCTTGGATGCCAGCGCTAGTTTTTAGTGTTATAGGAACATTAGTCACGCTCATTCTGTGATGTAAAGGGTCAAGAGCATTGCATGCTTTAATCTAAAGATATGAATGTCTAAGTGATGCTTTACTGATGAGTCTCCAAACATTTTAGGTATCGCTTTATTTAAACTCATTTTGAGCGACACCAGATCATAGTATTACTTGACTTTTTTTCAGACAAAAACGACAGACTATTTCTGGAATTTTAGATCTCTGCTGCATGCGAATAGATCTCACAATTTTGCATCAAATTCACTGGGAAATTATGTGTTAAATTCACCCACATTTCTGTTTTAGAGATAAAAGGAGCTTGCACTTGTTTGCCGCTTTGCAAAACGCAACCTAAGCCAGCGAGTTAACTTATCAAATAGTCGCCGGAATTCTCTTATTATAGATGATACACAGTTACAGTTTTTAAGATTCAACTCCTAAAACTGTACCTTATGCGGGCTTAGCATACTGTCGAGTTTCCTTTGAATAAATCTTGTATCTCTGAATTTCATCAGCATAGTCTATAAATAGGTCTACTTTCTTCTAAGTACTATTTATAACCCTGCGATAACACCCTTAAACAAGTTGTGATACTTGTTTCAAACAAGTATTGTAAAACCTAATCAAAAACATGTCGTGAATAAATTATGTATCTTTCATATATTGACGTTGTTTCAGACAGGTTTAGTTAACTAATTCAATTATTTTGTCATACTTTTGAAAAGTTTTCTGTAACAGATAGAACATGTAGATTACATGTTTTATAAATCTTGGGTTAAAAGCGGGGTAAGAAGCTTAGTCGCTGGAGAAATTATTAGGCTACAAAGGCGACCAGGTATAAAAAACACACAAAGATACTCGTAGCAGATAGGTTTAATAACATGCAAAACCTAACAATGAAAACAATTGGTAGATATGTAAAATAGAACAGAAATTGAAAAATACGATCCAATACAGACCCCGCAAATGACAGAACATTTCTTACATTTCCACATCGGAATTGCCATTCCGATGTGGAAATGTAAGAAATGTAAAGCCACATCGTATTGTAGTGATACGATTGCGATAGTCGACTGAATAGGCCGGAGTATTGTACGGAACGAGTAATTGTTGTTTCAGTAAAAAGGAGGTACTTCGGCCCAGGCGTAGGTGCGGCATTGTACCTACTGAGAGACACGAGAACTACGAGAACAGATAAATTATTGAAAAATAGATAGATGTGTTTGAATTTGTATGAAGTTAGATACATAGGTAGGTAATTATTTATTCGAGATAGCACACCCACTCATAAAAACAGTAGGGGAGATTAGTCCAAAACCGGTTATGGGGGTAAAACCGGGACATGGCAGTGTGTTTCACATCACTGCTTAGTCGGCTTGCCAGAAGGATTGATGATTACAGTTTGTTTATATTAGCTGGCTAAATAATGTTACTTTACTGTCTGTATCTTGTATCTACTTTTTATGATCCCATCAACTAATGTAATATATTATTCCTCAGAACGTTCGGAACAAGCTCAAGTATGCCAAATTCTTAGGTATCGGTAGCAAGAAAATGCCTAAGCTCAACAGAGCAAAATATTGGAAAAATTCGACCCTCTTTTACCAGTTACCAGGAGCAAGTTTTACTTCATGGCATCGCAATGATGCAAAAGGCTTGAAAATGTTCGCTGTAATAATCTGTTCCAGATAATGTGGACTGCAGGTGACGTCACAAGCTTAAATAAATAATTATGACGATGCATATTTAATATATCTGTCAGTTCAGTTGCGAAGTGCAGATTTAAGTTTGATTATCATTCGTGTCCATCATAGTAACTAGTTGATCCTAGAAACGACTAGTGTAAATAAAGTCCTTATTGAATAAAATAATTCTCTACCTTAGGGAATTTAGCATCCTAATGTTTTCAATTTATCAACATTAAAAGGACAGTTTTGACATTTTTCCTAAACCGTTTTGTGTGTTCTAAACAAAACAGCGGACTATTTATCATAGTGAGAAACAAATGACAGCTGCAAAACGCTTGAATAATTTGTTCATAGATCTACGGAGTGGATAAGATAAATGACTGTCGCCGTATCCCAGTAACAATTCTAGTACAAACTGGCTTTTGCACGCAATATTGTTCACGTGTTGTAGGTAATCTACGATCTTCTAATGGTTTATAGAGAGTGACTGGTGACCGTGTACGAGTATGTACTATTACAGGTTAATGTAATTTGACAGTTCGGTATCAATTGCTGAGCATTCCATCGTATGCTCGTTTTTCTTTAAATTACTCACGATAATTATCTAACAGTCTAACTGTAAGTAACTGTTTATTGTACTCGTAAGTAGTCGTCAGCGTAAATTCTCCCGGTCGGGAATGTGTTCCATGTTAAAAGTAGACTATAAATATCCCATTTTCAGCAGTGGCCGTATTTCTATTTAAATGAGTGTGTTGTCTCTCTCTGTAGGCGACCATAGTTAAATCTGGGTACTTACATTAGTACCTATAGTATACTATGCTGTGCTATAGGTAGGTACATTATTTCACGATTTTCCACAACTGAAATAAGACTTCTATTTATTACACCAAACAATCCTCCTAGGAATAATGTAGACAATCATAGAACTAAAATCAAGACTTAAATAAACCCTTTGCGTCACAGCGACACATCACACAGCCCTGTAAACTAATCAAATGACAGTTGGGGTAATCACGTAGAGAATACACTGCCGGCAACCACAAAGCTATTCGCCGCCAAAGAGAGAGCGAAGCACATCTTAATATTGTATGAGTCTGTCTATTTTCATATTCTGCGACATTAGCAGATTACAGATAGAAATCGTGCACGAAACACCAAGGTCGTTATACAAGCTTATAATATAAGACAGTAAATTGTATCGAAACAGCTACAACGACAGGGTGTAAATAACAGAATCCCCACACACCTGGAAAATTTGGGTTAGATTGGATCATCATAAATTGATTTTTCTTTGAAGGTTTTTACGTGAACGGTGTTGCGAATCAAAAGAGATACACCTAGTGGAGGAAGATCTAAAAAAAAAGAGTAATGATCAGACGTTTTTTACGCATATTTCTCGTTGTACTACAGTATAATTCATTTTAATGTACGTCTTTAGTCGAATCGTCTTCGAAAAGAAAGAGCCGGCTATTTTCCAGCTGAAGAAAAGTTTTCGTTTACGGGGCTGTAATTTCCATGTGTGCCCCCCATACAGGAAACATTTTTCTCCACACTAAAGGACCAGGACAAGATTCCTATACATGCATACCCTTATTAAAACGATCTGTTCCAAAGCTGCACATGGTGCATTTAAAAGCACTTTTTGACCTATTCGGTAACAAAAAAATCTTTTTCCTAGCACTTTTGATTCATTACACTTAAAAAAACTATTGATTGAGAATCATTTTGTTTCAGGCGTGAAAAAAAACTCGTGAAAGTGTATAAAAACACTTTCACGGGTTTTTTTAGTTCACTATCGAATTCCAATTAGCGCCAGAAACACATATACTCACCTCGTAACCTAGTAGGGTTTGCTAGATTTTGCAACATAAATAACTAGGAACCAGCCTATGATATATCCAGACTGTGCTGTGGAGAGCCATAAGTATATTTTTAAAACCTCGGAATTAGGCAGCTTGTCCATCAGAGATGAAAGAGGTAATTAAGCGGAGAAGCTAAGCTACGAAACTATAATTGACTTTGTTTCATTTTAACCCTTTTCGAGCAGAATTAAACCAAACTGCGCTATGAATATCAGTCGATCCTATTGGTCACATATCCATCTCATCTCTTAGAATAGTTATAAACATCTGGCGTGGACCTACCAGATGTTTATAACTTATGGGAGAATTCCACATATTAGTAAGGTAGTAAGGCGGTCAGAACAGTGTAAACCGGAGAAACAGGAAATAAAACAAATCTCTCACAAACTACGTACCCCTCTTTTATTCAAACTTAAACAATTTATTTCAAAACCTAAATAAATATAAGCCGTGGCAGTGAAAAGACGGCCAGTCCCAAAAAGATGCGTGGATCAGCACCTTATAACCATTTTGAAAGTAACTGAATGCACAAAATCAACACGTTATGTTGTTTTTTGCATTTGCACGGATAATTCACTGACTGCACGTTTCTAAATACGTTG
Source organism: Lithophane leautieri (assembly GCA_949152455.1). Lineage (NCBI taxonomy): Eukaryota > Metazoa > Arthropoda > Insecta > Lepidoptera > Noctuidae > Lithophane > Lithophane leautieri. Next base: position 11,119,844 of record OX424463.1, on the reverse strand, counting down.
CACGCGCAAAACACATTTGATGTACCGAAACATTGATGCATGATTCTAATCAACTTGGCACCGCAATATCGTATCCAATTACATTTCACCGATAAACTGACACGTATCGTTAATCCAGTAGGAAAACCAAAATCGACAGTGAGATACCGCTTTCAAGAATATGTATATCGAGCTAAAATGTGCAGAAAAGTTACGGGTAAGTGTTTAAATGAACAATAAATAAGCAAACCAACAATAACACACGCACAAAGCACAACTTTGGACTGGTTTGAACGTAACACTAGGTTTCTATGGTGACGAGTGACAAGTGATTGTAAGGTCGAGCGACAACTACAATCAGTGTTTCCAGATGGATGTTATTTTTTTACCCAAAAACTTTTCAAGAATCTGCTTCGGAAAAAATACTACATATATTACCTACAAAAGAACTTATTAATCAAAATATATTATAAAATCTTGGTAATCTTTTTGTTATTTTGTAATATATTTCTGTACTTCCCGTCAAATGATAACATAGCTCATTTTTGCTATATTTTGAAACTAATTCAAGTAACGTTGTCATACACATCCTATAATAATGTCTGTTGACTATCACCGTGCGTTTGCACTGGCGAAACATTTAAGACAAAACATGTTAAAATCTCTACTTTCTGTCAAAAATTGTATGGAACATTGACAGAAAATAGAGATTTCAACATGTTTTGTCTTGAATGTTTCACCAGTGCAAACGCACGGTTATCATGCATGTTGTTGTTTAAAGTGCTGCACTTCTGTAAGTAATGAATTCACAATACCTAAAACTGCATGTGATTTTTGTTTGTGTATGTTTTAGTGAGCTAGTCGTTGAAGTGCTATATCAATAAATAAATAATATGGTGGCCTCCATGGTTGTCTCCTGTACCTCAAAAATAAGGTATACTCCTACCACTCATCTGATCACATTGACCGAATGAACGAAAAGAACTATAATCTTTCACTTATTGTCGCCAATAAGTCAAAAATTTAACCGAAACTACAAATAATATTTATTTTTATTCAATTTTAAACATAGCCTTTGATTGACTCTAGACTATTATCTTAAATCTAGATTGAATAAATGAAGGATACTTAAAAATATGAATTGGCTGGAACTGATTAGGGCATAAATGGTCATTGTCATCTCACCCAACTCATTACTACGTTGCAAGCTGTAATTTGCAAAAAAACTAAAGATTTCCCGCACAAGCGAAGCTGTGAACGTACGTAATCAGATCTTTTCAGAGCCCGTTCCTTATCTAGCTATAGAATATGACATTGAAAATTGCACATACATACCTTACACGATGCATCTTCATCATCCCCAAGACATCGCTAACATACTCTACAATTAAGTAGGTACATACGTTCGTCTCCGGTTGAATTTCGTTTGTACTTGCACTTTTAAAAGCTGCTAGCTAGTTCATTTTCTAGACGTTCTAGACAAACTGTACATCAATTTGGCATATGCTGCAAGTGGCCACTAAGACTATCTCTTATACAAGGATGAACCATAACAGCGGAGTATGAAGGTACAGTACAGATCCGCTTCCAAGCGTGGAGATTACGGAAGCGAGGCTCGAATCGTTCATTGTAGTGATCCCTCGGGGAGGCCTATCCTCCGAAGTGGGCGTTTGTGGCCAGATAGGATTTTAATCACAGACTGATTGAAGCTACCTGTACAATATACGAGTACGATTGTAGAGAATTTATTACCAAACAGATAAGGCACACGTTCGTTAATTTAACTATCCGTAAATGTATCTGATCGTTAATTTTACAACGACCCGTCATATTTTAATTCTTTCTTAATAAATAAAACGTTTACTACAAGCCTCTGAACTGTTTGCTTCCTCAATCACGGTCACTCGCAGCAGTGCAAAGCTCCCCGCCTTCGCTTACTTCAACAAACACTCGTACAACGTACCAATATCTAAGAATATTTCCACATATTCTTAGAAATCACTAAAATAACATGTCGTATGTATTGAACTGGAGAAGTAGCGAGTGTTTGCCAACAAATTAAGATTTTCCCACTAGTTATAAACAATATGTTAACATTAGCAGAAGGGTTTATGTGACACCTGCGTCCTTCTACCGGATAAATATTGAACAACTAACATTACTTGTAAGTCTCGACATTGATTTGTAGCTTTATTTACAGTTTACCTACCTTACCTAGTTGTACTTAATATTAACGATAGATACATTGGACATGTTATTTACCGAGGTTTGATATGAACCAAAGAGTTGACTGGCTTACTCCGTTGACTGACGTGAAAATATTACATCGTGCGTTAGTTTTCATGGAAAATGTAGGTTTTTAATATTATTTTCTTGTATTTCAGCAACTCGTACTCACATTACGTAATTTCCCACGAAAGAGAATTTACAATTCTTAAAATTACGGTCTGCGGCAGCATGAAACGTTGTCCAGTTCTCACAATCTAATTGTCCTTTCCACGTAGAAAGGCAATAAAGTTTATATTAATTTTATTGTGTAAGTAACATTTCCGTATTAAAATAAAAATCCTCATTCATTTTGCCTTTGTAACAGTTTTGTTTATCAAGCAAACAGACTGAAAGCATGAGCCATAATTTAATAAAAAGCTGAGGTTTAAATATACATGAAAGATATCTCCTGAAAAAATATATATAAATGTCCTTTTGCCCTTCTCAGATTGCGAAGTACGAAGGCCAAATCGTGACTGGTTTTTAAAACTGCGAACGACGCGATTGTGACATAAACACATCATTCATTCATAATTGTTATTGCAAAATAGCATGACATTCGCTATTAATGTGGACTCTAACAAAAAGGTTGCAATCCAATGACGTTGGAGCATTAGCGGAACATCAGTGCCGCTAGCTATAACTAGCTATTAAGCTAACACAAAAGAAACGTAACAATAATAAGACACATCTTTACATGCCAGCATTGTTTGCACTATTTTACCTACATTGCTATGCTTTTAGTTTCACCCTCAGACCAAATAAAAAACCAAGACGGAGAGCTGCGAACAATACAGTGAAGCATGTCAAAACTACATCAACGCTCTGTGCATACACGCTCACACACACACATTTACAATGATACTACAATCAAACTACACCAAACTAAGTGCACACATGTTTACGAAATCGGCCTCACGTCGTTATTGGCAGCGCTCTGTTTTGGTTTTTTATTTGGTCTGAGGTTTCGCCTATCTGAGTATAAAGGGTTCCGACAGCTCTAAATGTCTCTTTTTTACCCAACTGCCATAAAATACATGTCATTTTTACGTTTACTGTTTGCACCTAAACAAGTGCACCGATTAATAAAAATCCTAGAATGTTCTTCTTCTACCTAATATTTCCCCAACTTTGTTGAGATCGACTTCCAGTCTAATCGGATGCAGGTGAATACTAGTATTTTACATGGAGCGACTGCCTGTCTGACCTCCACAACCCTGTAATAAATGTCCTAGAATAACCAGCTGAATTAAATTCTCTCCCCATAATATCACCGTTACCTATCTACCATCAAATTGTCACCACGAATCTGCGAACGAATAATGCGACACGAAACAAAACCACACGCAAATTTACTGCTCGAGACGCTTATTTACCTTAAAACATTAAATAAGGCTTATTGTTTCAATCAGGGCTTGAAATACCGTTAAAAATATGGTATCGTTACAGCCTTCTGATGCAGATATCGTTAACTAATAAATAACGTTATAATATTTAACATTAAATCTGGCACATTTTATCGTTAAACGTACGTAACATTAAAATCTACGCTATCGAAAATTTTATCGTTATGATTTAGTTTTGTTACCGTCGCTTTTCAAACTGCATCGATGCTAAGACTGTGCCGTACGACTATTTGCGTGTATAATAGGTATTCTCTTTGCTATTCTGTGTTGTGCTTGTTCTTGTGAATATACTTGGTTGGTTTGTCGACGTCGCATAAAATAACAACAATTATACAATAACATTAAAAATACCGGTAATTTTTACCACAATTTTTAACGTTATTATTATGTTATGCTACTAAGTAACGCTACCAAATCGTACCGATATCCAGATATCTCTACGGAAATACCGTTACTTAACGTTACTTTTATTGTGAATTGCTAACGTTTTCAAGCCCTGGTTTCAATTTTATTTTCAACTAGGTACCTTTTACCTTTGTACCGTACCGACTTCTCTTTACCCACTCAGAGGTAGATCGATAAGTCTCACCTCTACGAACGCTAAAAAAAGCGTGTATGGAAACGCAGATTTTTTTTCGCGATTTCAGGTTTGTTCCCATTATGAAAGTCGTTCATAATGATGAGTATAATGACCCCTTAAGAGATTTCGAGTATGAAAAGATACACCTTATAAACATTGTATTTTCACGCTAAAAATGTTTGGTCTAGGTCTTAAGGGGGCTTAAGACCTGGGCCATTTTTTTTTTGATATTCTGATAACTCATGACCCAACGAGGTGCCATAAAGAATATGAATTAAAAACCTAAACAAATATATATTAAATCCGCGAAACGCGGGTATTCTGTTTGGTGACATTTAGGTACCTATGCAGACAGTAGTCATGTAGATGAGCGCTACTTCCAAGTTGCTCGCAGAATTTTTTTCACCATTTTATAATCCGGTTTTTGGGATGAAAATGACTAACTGTAGTTTTCGTCGAGACGCAATTTAAGCTGGTGGAAAAATATTGCGTCAGCAAATGCTGTTTTGATATTTCTGAATATTCAGTATTTTATTCGGTCGTTTTTTTTAAATTTGTATTCGCATATAAGTCGTCGGAAAATTAGTATTTAAAGCAGTAAACTCATATTATGAGTATGCTCAATGTTTTAATTTTTTTCGGAGCTTAATTACTTTCGACATAGTCCATTCATAACAAGCCAAAAAACATACATTCGGTTTCTTAATTTTGGATCAAATCTTTCGAGGAAAAAAACCAAAGCAATCTCAAATCAATCGGTGGTAGTCCAATTGACAAGCGCATTTTTGTAAAATTTAGATACGTATTATGAAGATCTCTAATAAGAGCGAGGTAATTGGCCAAGCAAGGTACTTATTTTAGATCTACATAGAATCATTATCATCTCTTAAAGCGTTGCAACTTGTGATTACTTGTGATGATGCCACGCTGAATAAAAACTGAAGTACTAAGCGGTTTTTATTGCTCTTAACCGGCAAATCCGAAAAAACCTTTATACAATACTCTTCCAAATACCGGTTAAAATAATCCGGTATATGCGAACGAAACTGAATGTAAAGGTTTTTGCGTCAAGTACATCATACCGGTTTGAAAATTTAACCGGTAGTCGAGCCTTGCTTCCTAACTTAATATAATTTATTTTTATATTATAAAAGCGAAAGTGAGTTTGTTTGTTACGCTTTCACGCTACGACAGCTGAAGGGAATTGGATGAAATTTGGCACATGGGTAGACCATGACCTGGAGAAGAATATAAGGTACTTTTCATTCAGGATTGCAGACGAAGTAGCGGGCAACAGCTAGTAGGTTATAAAAACTACCTGCAAACCGAGACTCGTTTTATTAAGCTCGTTAAATGACCCTTGAAATGAGTTTTTCACTGATCGGGACCTAGTTCAACTGCTTTGTCAGGCCTGAAAAGAATTCGACCCGTACTATCCTGTTACTATAAAATTGGAGATTTCATTACCTTTCAAAGTAAATTAATAAAACAAGAATAGGATACCTAAACTATCGAAAGCTATTAAATTTAGGTATCTAGGTAATTCTTATTAGTACTCGTCATAATTTCTCTTAAAAGTAGGTACCTTGAACCAATTATTCTAAGAAGCCATTCTTCACCATATTTGGCTCGTCTCAGATATTTCAGAAGGTTTTTATCTTTTACTTTTTCAACAGGCGTATACCTCATAAAAGATTATCCAGTTCCATATAAGGATGTGTACGTAATCTACTATAACATCTAAATATACAAGTATGTACTAAGTCAACACAGTAATAGATTGAGAACTTTTCGCTAAGTAGCTTCGGTTATCTACAATGTTAAGATAAATCGACTCTCAAAGGACAGTTTAATGATATGTGATTTCTTTTATCGAATTGTCTTTCTACAATACTTACTGTTAAATATTTTTTGTGGGACAAAAATAAGTCCATAATAAGATTACAGTTCGCTTATCCGCTAAAGTTTTTCACTTAATATTTTCTTACAGCTTGGCGCACATGCGATTTCTCTAGCAACGACTAATGCCCATATAACATTTTTGCCACTATATCGTTGCTTAATGGAGTATTGCTAATGTTCGTGCAGCGAAGAACCGCAGTCTCGATTAAAAAAATGTGGCTTCAGCATCCAGTCACTGATATTTAATTCTTAAATGAAACTAGTCCCTATTATGAGTTGGTTCCTCGAAAAATTCTTCGATTATAAGCAACGTCACTCAAAGAACAGTAATAGAATATCATTGCCAATAAGGCGTTTTTAGTTTAACCAGGAAATCACTTAAAATACAGATATCAGCCTCCGATCAGTAGCGTGTGTATACCGGTCCTGTCAGAGGGGCACCTGCGCTCGCCTGATAAGCTGAAAGCTTCCTCACTCAACAAGTGTCGCGACACCCTTGAAGAGTAATGTTTCTTGCATTAAAGTACCATACGACTGACTCAAATAAAACACCGAGGGTTTTGAAAACAAAACTCATAATGAATTGGTCTTCACGGAACGTAGAAACAAAGCTTAAATCATAAATTAAATAACCTTGACGCAATGGAACGTAAACGAAATTTTAAGACAAGAAACTTTCGCAAAGCTTACTCGTATCCAGTAAAAATTAATTAACTGAACATATAAGTTGTATAATGAAAAGCTAGACGATCAAATAATACCCAGCACTAAGAGTAAGAAGGCTCAAAGGTACTCGTTTAGGCTTCTAAACTAATTTCAAGACAATTTCATTTGCCTGAAATTTACTAAACATGTATTTACCTACATGTTTCATATTAAACTGCTCACTGCCATAATCCGTGGGTTAGCGAGTTAACATTACGTGAACAATGGCCAGTCATTAAACATGCATGTTATAAACAATGGTCTCTTAAGCAGATTTACAATCAGTGCAGAAATTATGTATGAAATCGCCCTTGAAAAGAGCTTCTGGGTGACCTTACGAAATGTAATAATTTTGGAACAGTTTGTCGAATTAATGTAAAAATATCTGTATAGTTTAGTCATACTAATTGAGCTTGGCATTCGTGTTTGTGGTGAGTTTGGTGACAGAAAGGAGGCGGCAAAAAACCGGTTTGATGAAAACCAATCAGATCTGGATGGATCCTCACTTCTTTGGACCGTTACTGTCACTGTTATGAAGCTTATGATTTTCTCGCTTCGAGAATTATTGCTTTATAATAAACTAGCACAAATTAGTTTTTTTTGCCGATTTACAGGAAAAAATAATTGAGAAGTCAAAACTGCCTATTGTGTTTTTGTTTTTATTTGTATAGTTAGTGAGTCATTTCATTTAGTACCTAATAGTAGTGTAAAAAGTATAGTATTTTTTAAACGTAAACAATTTAATGTTAATCATAAAGTATTTTCTCATTCCCTAAAAACTGTTAATCATAAAGACCCGATAAATTTAAATACTTAACTCCTGTGACTAACACTGAAATACCATTAGGGTAAAGAATAACCACTACAGCATCTTCATGAAACAATGAAAACAACCACAAGAACGGACAATATAAAAAGGTGACTGTGATTTGACCTGCATCCAACAACATTCTATCAAAATGATTAACGGGACATACACTGCGAAGGCCAAATGCGGTCAATAACAAACTATAGGCCTAACAAATGGTTCTCTACGTTACAATATGGCAAGACTACGAGGTCCCTTTTACTGTTATTTACTATTTTTTGGTCCAAAGGACATTATTTTTTCTTATTGTTTCTTGCGTAGTTTCTCGTGTTACCCAGTTTATTGGACAGTTTTTGATGTAATATAGTGTAGCAATGACAGTGGCTTCCGCAAGGTTGTTCTACATTATTGTTAGGGTGATTCGAAACAAGTTTTTTTTTACGGATTTGGTTTTTATGCTATAATGGATTGGAATGGGTAATGATAAAATTAATGGATAAAAAATATTGAAAATGAACAAACGATCATTGTATAATTCGCATTGCCTTTTTAAAAATAGAAATGCATTATTTTTGTTGTTGTTTATTTTCGAATAGGACTTTACAGTCGTATATTTTTATCTGCTAGTTGATTTGTCGTTTAGGCACGTTTTATTCCCTCGAATACTTTCAAGACTTCAATTAAGATACTCTCAGCACACTCCCGAAACAAATCGGATGAGTTGTTGCCGATTAGAGGCTCAGGGAATCAGGGCTCTCTGCTTTTTCGCGTGAGATAACTCGCCAATGCCGGTCAATTACCCCTGATCCTTTTACGTGCTAATCGATAACTAAAGAGCCTTTATTGGCTAAGTGTCTTCTCATTACTGAGCGAGGATTTCGGGTTATATAATATTATGATCTATGTTTTATGCTTTTATAAAGTTTAGGAACTATAAAAGAAATGTCGTTACAATTTAATGACCTCGGTTTCGCTTAAAGTTTTGAGTTTATTTGGGAATAAAATCGAACTGAATTAGCTTACTCACTACCCTCCCCGCATAATTTTTCTATAAAAGCAGTATCGATATTTATAATGTTGAAATAAGTGGCAATAGCCTAATAGCCTATTCCTAAGTAATTTATTTCTGAAGCTAAAATAGATTTTCTTCAGAAACAATTGCTTTAAAGTTTGTTTTACACGATTTTACTTGAAGCAACAATACAAACAACATTTATTGATTTTATTTTATTGTAGGATGCCACAGGCAAGAAACTTGCATCGTGTAAATGAAAGATCACAAACATTCGAACATTCCAATTCCAACATTGTATCAATAAAACAAACACATATTTTCACAGACTGTAGAATCCTTATAGCCCGCATCAACAGTTCTATCAACTATATTACAAAGAGAATTTTTCAAAGTTTCATGTCCAAGAACTTTACGATGTGAGTTGCAGACAGACAAACAAACAAAACTAGCTAGTTCTCTCAACAAAACTACTAGCCTATTTATGAAGTTTTCTGCACTAGCAGATGTGTTAGGGCATAATGTGGGTAAGTTCTTATAGTAACTCGATTGAATAAGGTAACAGATGACGATGTATTTTTTAAATCTTGTTTAATTTAGTACATTATTTTGATCGTGTTTACATGAAACCTCTATCTAACACCGACATAACCAAACAGTTGGACGTTCTGATTTCTGAGCATAAACTTAATTTTATCTGATATTTCAAAACAAGAATTCATCGATGCTATTAGAATTGAGTTTAGACTGAATAAAGTAGGAATTTTGTTTTCTTCAAAATAATTATCTTAGCCTCTCTGCTTGCAATCATCCTAATTAAATAAATACCTATGTTATTTTTATTTGGCTGTCGTATCGTAGCCACACATTAATCCTATACTTCTCGTAACATGACGCGACACGATCATCTTACTGAATGATGTAAATGGGGTCGCCGCCCAAATGTATTGCCTAACGTTTTTCACAAAGGTTCAAATGTAATCGTGAAACAACACTCTCACTAATACAAATAAACGAGTGAACGGAAAAAATCGGATCACGCACCATTTGTTTACATGAAAAGTTAAGTACGTGACGAAGAAAGTGCGTAAAGAATAAGCTTATAAATGTACAGCTTTTGCCCGCGGCTTCGCCCGCGTGGAGGTCGGAAATTATCCCACGGGAACGTACTACCGGATTAAAAAGTATCCTATGTCCTAACCCAGGTCAACTCGCTTTCGCACTTATAATTTTTTGGACTTGGTCGAACGTACTATACTTTTATTCCCGATCTTAATTAGTTTTTTATCCTACGGGAAGCTTTCACGCCAAAATGTTGGCATTTTAGCTTTTTCACTAACACCGTGAGTTTTTCGGCGATAAGCTGTTGTTTGCACGAAATAAACCAAAAATGCAACGTGGCCTCAAATCCGCTTATGCACTAATAACATAAGTGAACGGGCGGATGATGGAAAATCTAGGTTGGCCTAGTTCAGGGATCCGTCTACGCTTGTAAAAAATCGGTAAATACCTAGTACGAACCTACTTGTTTATATTTCCAATCTTGTGATCCATTTATGCTTCATGCAATTCTATACCGCACCGGCTTTTTGAAAAACAACTACAACAGCTAGGGAGCACGAATGCGAACGATTATGAGATAAGATTATGACTAAATTATACAAAATAAATAAACAATGTGACAGAGGCATAATACCGAATATTTAAAAAGTTATTTAATGCACAAACACGGCTGGGGTACATTACGGTATACATAAAACGTGTCAGTCTACTGCGCCTGACTTCGCCCCTTTATTGTCACAAAATAAATGTTTGCACAGAACATCAACTTTGAAATCCTTTGATGCTAGCTTTTAAAATTTCACGCTTTCTTTTAATTATCTCCTTCTGTCTGTTTCAAAAGTATCTGATGAAAGAGTAAACAAACCCCGTTCAGGTTAAATTCTTACGCAATCACACACTAAAGAGAATTAGTAACACATCCATGTATTTATATGGTTTAAACTTTACATCTCACCACTTCTTTTTTTACTTTTATTATTAAACTAGCTTTTGCCCGCGGCTTCGCCCGCGTGGATGTCGGAAAAATCCCACGGGAACTTACTACCGCCTGGGATTGAAAGCACCCTATATGTTAATCCAGTTATCTAATTGCGTAACTTATTTTCGTAACCGATTAAAACTAATCTTTCATTTTGACAGTTCAACAACATTCATAGCGTTATTTACGTTGTGGAGCAGAATTTTTTTTCAAACTTATCGAGCAATTGATCAGAAATTTGTTTCAAACTGATTCAGATTGTGGATCGTGTATTACGCAATTAGGGTGCAGGTTATAAACTATCTGTGTGCCTTTCATCCATATCCGTTGGGCCGTTTTTGCGCCAATCCGGAACAAACATCCAAATAAACAGACAAACGGACAAAAATACTTTAAAATATATTTTCGGCATCAGACTCATTCCCACACCTCGTACTAATTACTTATTTTCAAAGTATTTAATGTACAGTTTTGACTTAGTTACTATTTTATTATGTATCCCATTTTCCGCAACACGGGCAATATTTCCGTTTTTTTATTGTAGAAAAACATATCTGCGGGCTGCTACAACAGAATGATAATAATTATGTAGTCGGTGGTTTAAATATTATTCTATCATTACATAATGAAGTTATTATTCAAGTTAAGTCAGTTGTTAACTAACAAAACCCTGAAACACGTACTTTACATTTTTTTGTTTTAATTCTTCAAGGACATTCTAATTAACTACAATGGTTTTTGGTACGCGGGTGTACCGCGCGCGGTCATACAGGTGCCTACCGTACCGAGTTTTGAGTTAATCCGACAGCGCGTAAAAATTTTTACTTATTTACTTTGCCACCCCGTTATTCGTCTATGTGAAGGATTGCTTAAAAAACTAAAAGTGACAATCTTTATTATTTACTGTGGCAAGTATTGCCAAGTTTTATGTTTCATAACTACAGGAATAAGGGCGACTTTCCAAAAACCCTTTCTTAGTTGGTTCCTACGTCCTAATAACTATCTGTGTGCCTAAATTTCAGCCCAATCCGTTCAGTGGTTTGAGCTGTGACGTAGACTCCCCATTTTCACCCCGTTAGGGGTTGATTTGAAAAACCCTGATACACATTATTCTTCATTTTTCGTTTTAAATATAAATACTGAGTTTCGAGTTAATCGGACAACACGTTAAAATTCTTCTATACAAAATTTGACAGCCCCCAATCCCCGTTTAGGGGGTAGTTTAGAAAAACAAAAAATGACAAACTTTATAATTTACTTCGATAAGTATTCGTGCCAAGTTTCAAGTCTATTAACTCAAGGAATAAGATTTATCACACAAACGAAATCCCCCTTTTCACCCCTTTAAAGGTCGAATTTCGAAAAACCCTTCATAGTGCACGCCTAAGTCCTAATAACTATCTGTGTGCCAAATTTCAGCCCAACCGTTCAGCGGTTTGAGCTGTGCTGTGACGTAGACTACCCATTTTCACCCCGTTAGGGGTAGATTTTTGAAAAACTCTAATGCACATTATTCCTTATTTTTGGTTTTAAGTATAAATAATGAGTTTCGAGTTAATCGGACAACACGTTAAAATTCTTCTATACAAACTTTGACACCCCCCAATCCTCGTTTAGGAGGTAGTTTATAAAAACTAAAAATGATAAACTTTATAATTTACTTAGATAAGTATTCGTGCCAAAATTTCAAGTCATTAACTCAAGGAGTAAGATTTTTCATACAAACGAAATCCCTCCTTTTCATCCCTTTAAAGCTCGAATTTTCCAAAAACCCTTTCTTAATGCACGCCTAGGTCCTAATAACTTACTGTGTGCCAAATTTCAGGCCAATCCTTTTAGTGGTTTGAGCTGTGACGTAGACTACCTATTTTCACGCGACGCGGTGCCACTACCGAGGATCTCGGACTCCCCGCACCCCCGCGTCGCTTCTTTCTGAACGAAAGACTTACTAAGACCAACAAACATTTGTTTTACCGGGTACGTGAGGCTGGTAGCCGTCTCGGATGGAGGTATACTTGGACCAAGTTCGGTCGTATTCTGGCTAAACAGGGTGACGGCAAGCCTACCCACTGCATCCGCTCAGAGGAGGACTTTACGCGTGTTTTTCGTTGTGAGGTGTCCACTGAAAAGGAAGTTTAATTATATGGTTGCTGCCAGGCCCCTTAATGTAGTCAATATTCTTCCAAAAATTTACCTTTTTATATCTGTTTTGTTTTTAATTAATTTATTAAGTTTGTATTGTGCGAGGCCGGTTATTTTCATGTCTCAGTATACTTTGGTTACTTCTGGTGGTGGCCCAGCAGTTCAGTCAATGACTATCTATATGCATTTCGTATACTTCGTTCTTCAGCTCTCTATCTTTACGTATACTATATCTACCAAGTTATATTTATTCTTACGGATTTTATATATTTTTTTGGCTATGCATTCTCTAATGCTCGTTATACTTCACTTTATATTATTGCGATTTACACTTTATACTATGTCTTTCAAAATATTTACACCTCATATTATTATTCTGAACTCTACACTGCATGATACTTCTCATATTAACTGCAATCAACATATTATTATTACTATATACTACAACATTTATAAAAATGAGTAAGGCAAAAAATCTAAAAGTCGGTTTGTTTAATGCGGGTTCACTGGGTTCGCGCCATGAAGAGTTCCTTGTTGCTATGGAGAACCTCTCAGTAGACATCATGGCGATAAATGAGACCTGGCTCAGGCAGGGAGAGGAGGGTCGCGCACCGACTGTACCGGGCTACCGGCTGCGGCACGTGCCACGCCCGCACACAGTGCGCGGGGGCCGCGGGGGCGGCGTGGGGTTCTACGTGCGCCGCGGGGTGCGCGTGCGCGCTGTGCCGCACCCGCCGGCGCCGCAGGTTGAGCAAATGTGGCTCAGGCTTAACGTTAACTCGCATTCAGTTATCATCGGCACAGCATACAGGCCGCCGTGGCTTGATGTGAATGTCTTCCTGGATGCGATTACCGACTCTCTTTCCTCCTTTGCAAGCGCGGATAAAATTATCTTGCTGGGTGACTTCAACATTAATATGTTAAACCAGCTGGAAAACAAAACAAAACTATTTAACAATTTTTTAATATGCTCCAAGCTGCAGCAAATTGTTTCTGAACCTACCCATTTTACTGACCATAGTGAAACTCTTATTGATGTTGTATGCACTAATGCCCGTGTGTGTGGGGTATCGGTATCACATATACCTGAGCTTGGACAACATGCAGTTATATCCGTTGAACTTAATTTTAAATTAGAAAAACCTTCGCCACACTGGATCACCTATAGGCCACTTAAGGATATACTGCTGGATAAATTCAATGATGATTTGAATAAGATGGACTGGGAATATGTTGTAGGTCTGGCGGATGTGAACTCTATGGTAGCAACATTTAATGAGTATATTTTGAATCTCTTTGACTTACATGCACCCCTTAAGAAAGTTTTAATCAAAGAAAAGTCTTAACCTTGGATAACAGATACTGTCAAGGAAATGATGAAGTTACGTGACAAATGCCATGTTAAGTCTAAAGCTACTAAATCTGAACATCACATAAACTCATACAAGGAGCTTAAATACTTAGTTAGGGCCGCTTTTGATAGTGAAAAGTGTGCATATTTTAAAACTTATATTAATAAAAACATTAAACAGCCTAAGAGATTATGGAACCATATAAAATCATCCATAGCCATTTCAAAAAAAGCAGAACACAGTCTACCTCACTTTTGTAATAACCCCGAGAAAATAAATGAACACTTTCTGGATGTGCCTGGCAGTGGTACGGTCAGTATTGCTGATTTGACTTACTTTGAACACCACAGATTTAGTAATACTCATTTTCAGCTTGAGCCAGTCCAGGAGGAAATGGTGCTGACGCTTTTGCACGGTCTTAAGTCTAATGCACAGAGTTCTGACCATATCTCTCTGGAGATGTTAATTATGACTCTTCCTCGCACCCTTGCAGCTATAACGGCCATCATCAACAGATCCATAGCCTCGTCCTCTTTTCCGGATTTATGGAAGTTGGCTATAGTTAGGCCCATCCCCAAGGTATCGAATCCCACCAGCATAAAAGATCTTCGCCCAATTAGCCTTTTACCATGTCTCTCCAAGATTCTGGAGAAAGTGGTGTCTAACCAGCTTCGGACATATCTTGAGCAGCACAGTATTTTGCCACTAGCCCAATCAGGATTTCGTAAGGGGCACAGCACAGCCACAGCTCTTCTTGACGTAGTTGGCAATATCCTGGAGGCCAGGGAGCAGGGCATGGGTACCATGCTTGTGCTGTTGGACTTTTCACGTGCCTTCGACTCAATTAATACCTCACTTCTCCTCTCCAAGCTGTCTTACTACGGATGTCAGCCAGAAACAGTCCAATGGTTTCAGAGTTACCTGAGTCACCGTTCTCAGTTTGTCCAGGTCACAAGTGACAGTTTTGGAGATGTTATGTCCTCTAATCCTAAGCAAGTGAACCGCGGCGTACCGCAGGGATCGATCCTAGGCCCTCTTCTCTTCATTCTGTACAGTGCCGACATCATCAAATGTCTGACCAACACCAAGTTCCACCTATATGCTGACGATTTGCAGATGTATCTCTCATTCCGCCATCAGCAATCTGGTGAAGCTGAAAAAAAAATGAACGAGGATTTAGATAGGATTTCAGCATGGTCAATGAGAAACTCTCTGGTTCTGAACCCAGTTAAGTCCAAGTACATTCTTATGGGATCAAGAGATTTTCTGAATAAGATGTTAGGGTACAATCTGGACTTGAAGATTGATGGGTGTTCTATTGATAGGGTGCAAGAAGCCCGTAATCTTGGGGTGGTGTTTGACGAGCACCTGCATTTTGAGACACATATCTTGGAGGCTGTGCGCAACTGTTTTTACCGGTTAAAGCTTTTGTACCGTGTACGTCCCTACATAAGTGTGGATATGCGTGTCATGCTGTGTGAGTCACTTGTTCTATCCAAGCTGAATTACGCTGACACTGTGTATGGTTCGTGCATTCTCAGTAGAAGTGAAAAGTTGATCCAGCGTGTACAGAATGCTTGTGCGAGATTTTGTTTCAATGTTCCTCCCCGATCTCACGTAACTCCATTTTTAAATAAGGGTAATCTGATGAGAATGTCAGATCGCAGAAAGCTTCATCTGGCTACCCTACTCTTTGGCACAATTCTCACAAAAAAACCAGAATATCTCTATGGGAAATTGACTTGGTCACGGGACATAAATAAAATTAAAACGAGAGCATCTTCCTACCTTCTGTTGGCTTCTACGCACAAAACTGCTGCATTCCGTGGAAGCTTTAAATTCGCTGCCTCTCGCTGCTGGAACGACTTGCCACCTCCCTTTCGTGCTATAAATACAATTAAGACTTTTAGTACTAAATATAAGCAACATTTGATACGATTGCAAAAGGAAAACAGTTTCTAAACTTACCCGGGCACTGCACGTAGTTGGTATTGGAAACCTTAGCGGAGTCATATGTTCCTAGCAGCACCATTTTGCTTAAATCGATTTGTTTTACTCCACTGAATACCCTTCTTCCGATTTACAATAAAATACAGTCAATCAAAACACTCAAAACACCTAGATAATATTTGTTGTACCACTTTCTTGCCATTGTACCTGGTTGTTTTATTCGTTTTAATACGTACCTAGTGTAGTCCATACAGAACAAGCAGTAATAGAAGAGGTAGTGTATTTCACGTATTGTTTTTCCATAGTTTAGTGACTTCTTTGATCACGATATGACATTTTGACAGTTAAATGCATCGCAGACTCGGAATGCGTGAATGCGCCCGCGGCGTCGGCGTCCCTTCGCTTGTCACCACAGATAACACCATGGACAAGTGATGTTGGAACGTCTGGCGTGAGGCGATTCATGCATATTTATAGTTACGGTTTTTATTTATGTATTATTTTTCATTGTTTTATTTATTTTTATGTTGTAATCCCCTAATTTATATATTGTGTCTGTAGGCGTGTCCGTGGCATCACAGCGGGCCCTATCAGAATACCAGCGCTGCGGTATTTATTTATTTAAATATCGCAGCATTATGCTGAGGTAGGAGCCTTTTTGGCCTCGCACAGGTTGTCTATGTATTTAGTTAGTTTTAATTATTCTTTATTTTAATTTAGTTTTTGCTCTATATTTATTGCTTGTTTTTCCTGTGCGTGTCCCAAATAAAATATTTTTCTTTCTTTCTTTCTTTCTTTCACCCCGTTAATGGTAGATTTTTGAAAAACCTGAATACACATCATTCTTTATTTTTGGTTTTAAGTATAAATACTGAGTTTCGAGTTAATCGGACAACACGTTAAAATTCTTTTATACAAATTTTGACAGCCCCCAATCTTCGTTTAAGGGGTAGTTTATAAAAACTAAAAATGACAAACTTTATAATTTAATTAGATAAGTATTCGTGCCAAGTTTCAAGTCTATTAACTCAAGGAATAAGATTTTTAATATTAACGAAATCCCCCGGTTTCACCCTCTTAGCGGTGGAATTTCGAAAAATCGTTCCTTAGTGGAACCTTCCTCTTCATGAAGAACACACCCTCCAAATTTCATGTCTCTAGGACCAGCGGTTTAGGCTGTGCGTTGATATCTCAGTCACCCTTGCCTTGTATATAGATTCATCATTAAAATAAAATAAACTTTGACTTTGCAATGTCAATTCTAATGACTCGACTTTGTATATAGGTATGTTTTGTTTAAAGTTCTAATTCATATTACTGAATTATTACTGAGGCATAGTATGTAAGACTATTATGTGGGTTCGATGTTCTGAAAATAAATCTTATAGTATTCGAAGTAAGAAGACCGGGGAAATATGACTTGATTGAATACCTGTCGGTCTTCCTGGTTTTCCTTAAGGGTCTTTTCTATCTATAAAGATTCATCATTAACCAAGTCGGACAGATTTATATGAAACGAACTTTTGACAGCGGCTTCGCCCGTGTAGATGTCTAAAATTAACCCATGGGAACCTACTACCGGGATAAAAAGTATTCTATGTGTTAATCCAGGTTATAAACTATCTGTTTGCCAAATTTCATCCAAATCCGTTCAGCCGTTTTTGCGTGATTGAGGAACAAACATCCAAACACACAAACACACAAACTTTCACATTTATAATATTAGTAGGATTGTAATTAAAAATCGTAGAGGAATATTTTGATTTTAAAATTAACTTCAAACAATTTTAAAATGACAAATATCTCTAAGTTGATTTAAAATTAGAATTTCGGGGTTAAAGTATTCAAACGATCAAATCAAAGCACTCAATTTGTAAGCACTACAAATTGGTATCCACAGGTATATTTTCTGTCGCATTTGTTTACAGTTTAATCAGATACTTTTGGAACAGACCATACCTATTCGTTAGCTTTTCACAGAAAATAATTGAACGTCGCGTGGGTCGATAGGGATGTGCTCACAAAATGTTTTGTAATATTAAACCATTTTAGAAACTTTCATAAAAACGCGTCATTAAAACTATATCGTTCAGTCTGCTTTAATAAGTTTTTACAAGTACTGAAGTCTTCTTTGAAAATAAACTAAATGTCAAAGTTTTTTCAACTACCCACTTCACTTCTCGACAATTTGTGAGATATTTTTACCGTAATTAATAACAGTATAATAATAAAACCTCTTTCCCTGTGATTTCGTGATATTTTGTTAAAAATATTTTTTGATTTAAAAGAGTGTCCATGGAGTCTGTCCCGTTTTTCTCCATAAGAACCTACTACTCTTTGGAATGGGCAGCAAACTTAGGATCTCAAAGAATTTATTTTAATTAAATGATTTATTTGAAATAAATTCCGTTTGAGTTTCCCGAAAACGCTTGTAAATAACTGCCAAATTGGTTTAACATTAAGATGAATGTTCTTCAAATAATACCTACTTGTTCAATTTGGATCAACATATCGTAGTTCATTGACATCATTCAGGAGCTTGTATCTAAATTATTGCGGCGTGGATCAATCGATCGATACCCAGCACGTTGCCAACCGTTGTTTACGAGACACGAAATGTTACGTATTGTTAGGTTGTTTAAAAATTATAGTATTTAATTTGGTTTTAAAAGTTGTTTATGGCAACATTTGAATCCGTGCTAATCCGGAAGTCATGTTAAATATCGTTTTAAAATATTAATGGGGAGGACATGATTGGTAGCGACGGGAAATGGCATTCTGACTTGAGCACTGGTCGAGTTCAGACGTATTAAGCTTTTGAGCCGTGTGCTGAATTAAATTATTAATCGGTGTTTAGCGATTAAAGCAATAAATATTAAGAAATTACCAATAATAGACTGTGTGAGTGATTATTTGGAAAAATAAACGAGTGTGTGATCTGTTAAATGTGAGTATTATTGTTTCTTTAGTAACTTCCTCGCAATGGGCTGTCTGTGAATTTGTTTGCCTACTTGTACTTTGTGCTCTAGCCCTAGAGAATTCTGGTGTACATTTGTTTACATTTCAGAAGTGGGATTAACCCATTCGCTTGCCTGATTTGATTTTTATTTTTAATTTTAAAGACTGGTAAAATCAAGATTTTTCTCTGCTAATACAACCTGCCGTTGTACTGTGGGTAGAAGCGGGTAAGATGAAAATATTCTTTGTTTTTGGCCTAGAATGTAGTTCTTTAAATATTTGGTAATTTATAGATAAATTGTTTTCCCAATTTCGTATTTATTTGAATAAATACATAGGTGCCTTTGTGTCTGAGTTGCAGAATAATGCCGCGTGATGGTAGCTCATTGCGGCGTCGGCTATCGACACCTGAACGACACCGTTCGAGCCTGAACAGAAACTCGCCCCGGCGCAGTCGTACTCGGCACGAGTCCCGCGACGACCGCAGCCGAAGCCGGATGCGGAGCGCTGATCGAGAGCGTGAGCGTAGTCGCAGTCGCCGAGATTTGGAGCGCAAACTGGAGCGAGAGAGGGCTCGCATTCGCGTGTTGGAGCAAGAAGTGCAAATGCGGCATAGCCAGTCACAACGTGCAAATCCTGATAGGCTGAGCATGTGTGCTGATCGGCGGCCGTGTCAGAATGAAGCCAGCAATCTTCGGGCCGGCAGTCTAACTGTGCATAGCAGGCATCGTGGTCAAGACGTTACTGGTAGCCATGGCCAACATGAGACCCGAGGAAATAACAGGTCAGACAGTACCACTTATTCGTCTAAAGACGTGATAGAATTATTAAGATCCTTAGGACAAGGCAAAGCTCAGCCGTCTACACTAGTTACTTCGTTACCTCACGGCGGTAGCATCAATCACAAAAATATTGTACCTGATTTTGATCCGTCCTCGAAATGTCAGCGAGTTGATATGTGGTTGAAAAAGGTTAACGAGTGTGCTACTGTGTACGGCTGGGATGAAGGAACTACAGTCCATTTTGCAATGCAGAAGCTCCAGGGATTGGCCAAAACATGGTACGAGAGCTTAAATTCAATATTGTTTACATGGTCGGAGTGGCAACAAAAGCTTCTGAATGCGTTCCCTTTTGAACATAATTATGGCCAGTCCCTGGAGGACATGTTAAGAAGACGCAGTAAGTTCGGTGAACCTTTAGAAATATACTTCTATGAAAAATTGGCTTTATTAAATCAATGTGATATTCAAGGCAAGCGAGCGGTCGACTGTTTAATTCACGGTCTTAATGATAGAACAATGCGATCAAGTGCTAATGCTCTGCGTTGTACTGAACCTGAGCAACTATTACAGTTTTTAATGACAAATAGGGAATACCCGTCTCAGGATAGACGTAACTTCAAGGGAAAACCTGCCACTGAAGCTAGTACAGTTAATAGACCCGTAAATAAAACTTTTGGTAGTCAGATGCAATGCTTCAATTGCAAAGAAATGGGGCATCCACATTTTAAATGTCCCAAACCTATTATACAATGCACAAGATGTCATAGGTTTGGTCATAAGGTAGAAGGGTGTTCGGTCCGGATTGAAAACACCGCAAACAAGGTCGAAAGCGTTCCAAAAACAATGCGCATCACAACGTCAGCTAGCAACGCTAAGTTTATTAAGGAATGCATGGTTAACGATGTTCTGATGAAAACATTTGTTGACTTTGGTAGTGAGATTTCTTTAATATCCAAATCTGCTTTATCCCGGTTAGGCTTGATTAGTGACAACCATCCCGTCGCCATGAAAGGTTTCGGTAACGAGTTTGTTCATTCTTTGGGAGGTGTCAATGTGAACCTGAACATTGATGGGGTGTGTGCTAAAGTACCTTGCCAGGTGGTTGAAGATAAATATCTTGACGTGTCCATATTGCTTGGGCAGTCTTTCACGGAACAGCCACATATCGTAGTTTATAAAAATTCTGATGAATTAAAATTCCTTGATATAGGTCATGAACTCCCCTCAATACATGATGATGACATTGTTTGTGCGCCAGCAATCATATCTACAGTTGCTGACGTCGTGGTTTTTGGTCCTGCGTCGGTTAGAGCTCGTACTGAATTTATTGAGGACTGTAATATTTTTGTGAAGGATAATGTAGTCGGTAAGCCTAATCAGCAGTTCGTTGTTAACGGGGGTGTCTATCGAGTCAAAGGTGGAATTGCCAATGTTTTAATAACGCCATTGTATGATAGTAGTAAACTATTAGGAGGGATGAGTTTCGGTAGGGGGATTAAGGTACAGGAGGTAAATCGTATTCTCTCAGTCACAGATAACCCATTGCCTAATTGCGATATAGATGAGTCAAAGGTTAATATAGGCGAGTCTATTGATACAGCACAGAGACAACAGTTGATGGCATTACTTAACAAATTCAAACATTGTTTTGCGTCGTCGTTGAAAGAGCTTGGTTGTACTAATGTCACCAGTATGAATATTGAGTTAATGAACAATAGACCTGTAGTTTATCGTCCCTATAGGTTATCACATAGGGAACGCGAGGAGGTACGAGAGATGGTTGGCGAAATGCTGGAAGCTGGTATAGTTAGGGAATCAATCTCTGAGTACGCTAGTCCGATCATTCTTGTCCGAAAAAAGGATGGCAAAATGAGGTTGTGCGTAGATTATAGACTTCTTAACTCAGTTACAGTCAAAGAGAGGTACCCAATGCCTGTCATTGAAGATGAGATTTCAAGACTTTCTGGTCAATCATTCTTCATCACATTAGACATGGCGTCTGGGTATTACCAAGTACCAATTTCAGAGACTTCCAAATTGCTCACATCTTTTGTTACCCCGGACGGCCAATACGAGTTTAATCGCATGCCGTTCGGTTTAGCAAATGCACCTGCCGTCTTCCAGCGCATGATAAACAAGGTTTTAGGGTCGATTAGGTTCTCAGAAGCAACTGCGTATATCGATGATGTCCTAATATACGGAAAAAGCGTAGACCAGTGTCTAGAGCGATTGGATAATGTATTGCAACGTATTGAGATGGCTAAATTGACATTAAATCTGTCCAAATGCACGTTTTTGCAAGACAACATAAATTATTTGGGCTATGAAATTAGCGCAAACGGTGTTCGTCCGGGAGATAAAAAGGTTCAGGCAGTTCAAGATTTTCCTCGCCCAACTAATGTCCACACCGTGCGACAATTTCTAGGATTGGTAGGATACTTCCGAAAGTTTGTTAGGAATTTCGCTACATTGGCACATCCCTTAAATAAATTACTCAAAAAGGATGTGGTATGGAGCTGGGAAAAGGATCAGGAAGAATCCTTCATGTTGCTTAAATCTAAGCTGATCGATAGACCCATACTGGCTATTTATAATCCAAATGCTGAAACTGAACTTCACACGGACGCTAGCAAAGTTGGCATTGGAGGGATCATGTTACAACGTCCTCAGGGGAGTAATGAATCTTTTAGGCCTGTCGCTTATTACAGCCGCCAGACGTCTCCAGAAGAGAAAAATTTCCATGCTTTCGAGCTAGAAACATTGGCCATGGTTTGTTCCCTTAAGAAGTTTAGAATTTATCTGTTAGGACAGAACTTTAAGGTTATCACGGACTGCAGTGCACTACGGTCGACCTTTTCCAAACGGGATGTTATTCCACGCATTGCTCGTTGGTGGTTATTGTTGCAGGAATTTCAATGCAGCATAGAGTATCGCGCTGGGACAAAAATGACACATGTAGATGCTTTATCGCGAAACCCTATTAAGAATTCGGATACCTTATCCGAATCCGAGGAATATCCGTGTGTAATGATTTTGAATAATGAGGATTGGCTTCATACTCTGCAATTGGGGGATAGTGAGCTATGTCGCATACGAGATATTATAACTACAGATATTGACGCAGACGGTTTAAAATATATAAAGAGTAATTATGTTATGAGGGACAATAGACTTTACAGATGTTTGGATGGGGATGAGACTAAATTACGGTGGGTCGTGCCTAAAGGGGCAAGGTGGCAACTTTGCCGCATGAACCACGATGAAATAGGTCATTTTGGGGTAGAAAAAACTCTGGATCGGATTAGGAAGACTTATTGGTTCCCCAAAATGGCGAGATTTGTGAAAAAATACGTGGAGGCCTGTATCGAATGTGCTTATTCGAAGAAAACCACTACTAGGGATGGGCACTTGCATCCGATTGTCAAGGTTGAGATTCCATTTCAAACTCTACATATTGATCATCTTGGGCCTTTTGTACGATCTAAGAGAGGGAACTCGTATCTTCTGGTGATCGTTGATGCATTTACCAAGTTTGTTTTTATTCGGCCCGTGCGCAACACTAAGTCTCAGACGGCAATACGAGCTCTAGAAGATATCTTTTTCACTTTCAGAAATCCTGACCGAATTATCAGTGATCGCGGTACTAGTTTTACGTCACACGCATTTAAACGATTCTGTCTAGACAAAGGTATCAAACATGTACTAAATGCTGTGTCTAGTCCCAGATCGAATGGACAAGTGGAACGTTTTAACCGCACTATCCTTAGTTCCTTGACGGCTCAAAATTTAAACTTTGATGAAAAAGATTGGGAGGATAAAGTAGGTAGGATACAATGGGGCATGAACAACACCCGTCACAAGACCACTAGCAGAACGCCGGCTGAAGTCATGTTTGGGTCAAATATGAAATCGGAAATAGATCCTAGAATGAACGAGGTAATAGATATAACTCGTGAAAACTTAGATTTAGAGTGTATACGCGATGAAGTAAAAGACAAAATTGATGAAGAACAAATTAAACAGAAACAATACTACGACAAAAACCGGCGTCCTGCTCGTATGTACAAGGAGGGTGAATTAGTAAAACTTACCAAGATTAATTTTAATAACGATGGGAAGAGTAAGAAACTCCTTCCTTCGTATGTTGGCCCATACCGTGTAGTCGAGGTGTTGGGTAATGACCGCTATAGACTAGCTGCCGTACCGGGTTTGACATGCACGAAAAATAAGCGAAAGACGACCGTAGCGGCTGATCGCATCTTGCCTTGGGTACATATAGCCGCTTTGAACGTAAACGATGTAGATGATGATACTGAAAGTGAGGTAAATACGGATGATGGAAAAGATTAAATTACGATGTTAATATTACCGATCATTTATTAACGCACTATGAACTTATGTACATTGAATTTATAAACCTATGATTGTGAAATAATGACTAACGATATGATTTCAGTTTAAATGCATTTAATCAGGTATGATATTCAGATTAAATTTTTGATTTGTGATTCGTGAGAAGGAAGGGTTCACGATAGCACATGATATAATACACGTGTGTTGTCTGCGAGAAGGAAGGGTTCGCGGCAATACATACAGTGTTTAATGTTGGATGGTCATTGTTTTATGATTTGTGATTCGTGAGAAGGAAGGGTTCACGATAGCACATGATAAAATACACGTTGTCTGCGAGAAGGAAGGGTTCGCAGACAATGCATACGATGTTTAATGTTGGAGAGTGAGAAGGAAGGGCTCACAAAATAAATGGATAGCAATAAGATTTTCTTAAAAAGTTATACAATTCGTCATGAAAGATTTTTTTTTTTGTGTTCTTTTTGATTTTTGTTTCGATGCATCTAACTTTATTAAGATTGTATAAAATGTAAAGCTGGAGTCAGAGTGCCGTGCTAGCCGAATGTTAGGTTACACTTTATATTCATAGGGGGGACATCGTGACTGCGTGCATGAGGACATGCACGGGGTCAGGATGGTCGAATGTTAGGTTGTTTAAAAATTATAGTATTTAATTTGGTTTTAAAAGTTGTTTATGGCAACATTTGAATCCGTGCTAATCCGGAAGTCATGTTAAATATCGTTTTAAAATATTAATGGGGAGGACATGATTGGTAGCGACGGGAAATGGCATTCTGACTTGAGCACTGGTCGAGTTCAGACGTATTAAGCTTTTGAGCCGTGTGCTGAATTAAATTATTAATCGGTGTTTAGCGATTAAAGCAATAAATATTAAGAAATTACCAATAATAGACTGTGTGAGTGATTATTTGGAAAAATAAACGAGTGTGTGATCTGTTAAATGTGAGTATTATTGTTTCTTTAGTAACTTCCTCGCAATGGGCTGTCTGTGAATTTGTTTGCCTACTTGTACTTTGTGCTCTAGCCCTAGAGAATTCTGGTGTACATTTGTTTACAGTATGCATCTAATAATGTCGCTTGAAGTTTAAAATTGACTGGCATTTAGGCCTTACCTGAAAATTTAAAATAGTCTGACATTTAAATCTTGACCTTAGGAGTTTGCTAAGATCTAAATTTTCTCACCGACGCCGACGTAAAGTATTGCGCAGTTTATGAAAAAAATAAAAGAGATAAGCGCTGAAACTAAAGAAGTTTTCCGATTTTGTTGAGTTTAACATTCAACCAGTGGGGAAGGGATGTCTGGTTAATTGTCGGTTATAAACTTAACAGACTTGCTATATAGATAGAGAAAAGTTCAGAAAACTGACAACCGACCTTCAGTAATCATGAGTCTCTAAAGGTATGTTTGGCAACCCTCCTAAAAATTATCCTACTTCGCCTCTGAAGTTAAGTTAGGTAAACTCATACTTATAATTTAAGTCAAAATTAATATTCCGGTTTATGAGTTTACAGCACAGAAAACAATTTCCCGTATCAACGACTCGGAGTATACGGAAGCTCATTTCCTTATACGAGGATATAAACAAATAAATCTCATTTACGCCACAATAAATTGTATGAGGACACCAAATAATTCATTCGAAGCTTTGGCACATAAATTAAAACATGCAACTGTGTTCTAAATGAGAACGCAAAGATGGAGCAAATATGTAGGAACACACTTACCTACACAAAGCCAAAGTATGCACCTATTACTTACAATTTTAAATTAAAATATTTCTTTATGATAAGTAGTGATGAAAATAATACCAGCTTATTATTGTCCACTGCAGGGCAGAGGCCTCTTGTCATATAGAAAAGGCATTGACCAAGCTTGCTCTAGACGGATTGGCGATTTCAAACTTATATCCTTATCCTTACATTTATTATAAAAAAAAGTCCTCCGCCGCGTTTGTCTGTCGTCCTGTTCGCGATAAATTCAAAAACTACTGCACCGATTTTCATGCTGTTTTCACCAATGGATAGAGTGGTTCTCGAGTAAGGTTTTATATAATAACCAACATCCACGCGGGCGAAGCCGCGGGCATCAGCTAGTTAACTGTAAGTCAAGGTTTCCTCACGATATTTTTCGTTCACCGATTTCAGTAACGTCAAAGATATACTCAGAAAGTACAAATCAAGCCTAAAACCTAATGGTATTAGGCAATAAATAAATACGTGAAGAGAGTAGATACATCAAGTAGGTATGAACTCTACTTATGTACCTAATTTATGTTTACTTTCAACGATCTCGGGAATAATTCAATTAAAAATAAAACAATAGTCATCACAATAATGACCATCGAATCGTACAGAAGCCTATAGATTTTATATTTCAGTACCTACATTATGTACGTAACTCTTTCAATTATTTTAAATAGGGCACAATGATTAGTATTTATCAACCCTAGACAAAATGATTGAAGGGCATGCAATCAAAATGTGTAATATTTTCGTATTCTGTAAAGAGACATTGATTTAAGTGTTTATATTTTAAACAAAGGCGAATGAAGTTAACACAGAATTTCGTTCATTATATTTTATTCTTTTCTATGGCTTTAAAAAGTTTTACTCGACATTGCAATAACTATTAACTAAACTTTTATTGTATACCTTTATATAAAAATGGAATAGCATTAATATTATAACCCACATCCTTACTTAAACTTATATATAATGGCATGGTAGGCTACGAAATCGAATTCGTAAAGTGCATACGAGTACATATTCCATTACCTTAAGTGATGTAGTTTACAAGAATAAAGCTTCTGGCTACGAACACACTATTACGACGACTGTCGTACACAATTCCAGCTTAACTTCTAGCATTTTACCAAAACTTATCCGACCCGTAAAGGACAACGCGAAAGTTTTATTTATGAGCTTACACAACTGCACAAACTGTGGGACAAAATGTGTTCATTCTGCGAAACAGGATTATCTATAGGCAATATCTTACGTGATATAATTAAAGAGAGGGGTAATGCGGGACACAAACACGCGTAATTGAATATGGGACTCGCTGATTTGCATTCACAGTGAAACCGCGTTTGATCCAATACCCTCAAAGAATTTAATCGATGTGACAAATGGATAATCTTCCATTTTCCCGTAATAAATCCATTACTGGACTTGTGTTGCGTCGTTTTTTTCCGAATCGGAATCGTCACCTTTCCGGGTTTTCATTACACCAAAATCAATCGTGAGAGCTTTGAATAGAGCGGAAATTCACTGAATATCTTTGTGGACTTTGGAGTCTGTATGTCAGTAAATTGCTGTAGGCACGTCAGAATACTGGACTTCGATAGTATAAAATTAACAGAAGTTTACAGGTAGGTATACTATTTATAGCTCACTAATATAATTTACTAAACCACAAGACCTCAAGAATTCATCGACAAGGCACACCACAAGCTAGCATCGTAAAAAGTAACACCTATATACCATTACGTACACGTAGGTATATAGTAATGACGACTAAATACCTATTGTCAATACGTCGATTCAAAAACCTAATCCATGTGGTTATCGATTCTTACCCGTTAAAATCTTTGTCATTCTGGTAAGGTAAGGTTCACACGGCGCGCGGCGTTGTACTGTACGATATTTTACATTAAAATGTTGGGATCATAAGGCATTTCACGGGACCTTTTATACGGCATATTATGTCTTATATAACCGTATGAGCAGCAGGATTTAAGTAAGATATAATTTATTTACCATCAGTGTTGTTTCAATAAAAATATATGAGCAAGACCCCTGTCCTTGAACTAGGGAAATCCTGTATCTTGAAGGACAGAATATATCCGCTGTATCCCGACATTTCATGTACTTTAAAATATCGTACAGCTGGTACGATGCCGTATGAACGTAGCCTTATAATTTTAAAACTAAATACAAACCTCCCAGTGTCCGATTTAGGCTGTCAGACATAGAATAGCCATTAAATGTGACCAAAACAGAATTGATTATATTTTGACCGGCATTATGATCGTGCGCTGACCGGACGCCATTGTGGCAAAAGGTCATACAAGTGATAAATGTGAGCATTAGTTTAATAGTGGAAAACACGGTAATAATAGGAGCTTCGGTCAGTTTTAATGAATGTTTCCGCCTCTAAGCGTCTACCAAAATGATTGTTGTTAAGTTACTATTATATTTAAGTATTGCATGGGTATTTAAATTATGTGAACAAAAGATTTACACTCTTCCTTTTTACTCGACTACAGTAAAACTAAAGGTGGGTTATTGTCCACATGTTTGTGTTCCCAAAACTCAATGCCATTAAGGCTTGTAGTCATGGGATACTCTTGGCTCGATAGGGGTTCAAAAGTTCGTCAAAACGAGTAAAATATTTACTGTATATTCAACTTCTTAGTGGATATTGCCTGCAGTCATGGTATGTCTTCACTTCTAGCTCAGCGTTCCAAGTTAATCTATTTTCGCCGAAATCACACATCCAATTGGTACTTACTGTTGGTATATACGGTATTAGCTTCAGACGTCTATGATCGATCCGACGCCTGTTGAGCCATTCCTCTTCGATTAATTAACTCGTGTATCGACATGTCACTCGTTCTACAATTGGTACCTACCTAATTACCTATATATCAATCGAAATTCCAATTTGTTCCACATTAACAATGTTTTGACATAATGAAATGCTCAGCACGGGTAAAGGTGTGCTGTATTCACGGGCAGACCTACCAAATGTCCTGCGACTCGTATTGCGCGACGTGTTTCCCACGTCCGAAATGAATGAAAAAGTATCGTGATATCGCGCGGTTTTGGATAATGTCACAGGGACGGGTTGTGAATGCATGGCTTTACTATGTTTAAAGAGTATTCTATCTATTTATTTTCGGCAGCATCCGGAGCCATACATTCTCATCAATTCCTAACAAGCACTCAAAATCGAAGATACTTTTAGTCAAGTTAGTAATTATGAATTTCTTTATAATGAAATAAAAAATATGTTTAACTAATAAAATCTTTATAATGTCACACATTCTGTCATGACTTTGTCGCATTAATAGATACGAGTGTTGAAATATCTTCACACGAAATTTTTTTCAGCAATTCCAGTTATCCAATCTCTAAAAGCCAATTTCAATTTAATCTCTCGTCAAATCTGGCACTTCAAATGATTGGCTATTATATTTGTCCCTGGCTTTGCATCAAACGATTTGTATGCTTTATTTCTCAGATTTACAAATAAATAGATTATTAATAGATTTCAGATCTGTTTTACGATCAGAGATCGAAACTAAATCACATGAGATCATATCACTTGAAACTTTTTTTATCGTAGAGAGATAGAGCTTTCAAAAACAATGTCGCTCGAAATTCACACTTTGAGTGCTCTTACGTTATTTACAGTTCTATGCGTTATTGTGATAGCCATGAAAGGATCTAGATTGAATAATACTCAATGCATTTGCGATGTGAATGTTTTATTCATGTCTCGAACATTTAAAAATTCTTCTTTTCCCTCGTCTTTTATGCTACTTCGTAGTGTTTTTTCTGCACTTCGTTCATCACACAATTTGTTTTTTTATTTGGATTTAAGTAGACATTACTTACGTTAGTTATTCTGAGTATTATCCGTTCACGTATCCGTGACTTACCTGAAAAAAGAAAGATATTGAAATTACATAAAAGCACACAATTACTCATCTAACAGTGGCTTAGCGTTGTAACGACAGAAAAATTTCTTTTGTCACAAATTCGCCCAATTTTGCAAATTAATGCGTTGAAATTATTTAAAGCTCACAGTCTGACTCGAGATTTAGCGAGCACCTACCTATATATAAAATTTATCAAGCCCACAGCGAGAAAACACTTAATTCTAATAAGAAACCACAATCCAAGCTTACAAAGTTTCTGCAATTATCAAGACATCTTATTAAACATTTAAGTCGGTTCCATTTTGCCGTATTAAAGTTGACAGAGTTTGTACGTTTATACAGTACATTTCAAGATACTGCACAAACTCGTTAGCTATGTCAAGCTCAGCGGAGGTTTTATTACTTTTTGTTTGAAGCTCATGGAGGTCGTTGGTTGTTTTTATCTTCTGGAGGTTGGCTTGGTAATGAATTTTGACAAACATAACATAACATCACCTGAAATCCCTGAAGTTCAAATTCTCATTTTGCCTGTTATGTAATAGGGGACGAGCCTATTGTCATCAACCGGACACGAATCCAGGGCTACCAATGAGAAATTCTTGATGGAAAACCCAATAACACTCTAACCGACATTTTTATATTTTTATAAACAAATAACTTCTCCCGCTCTGGGCGGAGCGGGGGAGGGCGTGTCAGACACTTACTGACTAAAACCCACCCGTGTTCCTTCAGTTGCCTGTAAGTTGCCAGAGGCCACGGTATCCCTTACGGACTTTCCCGCGACCCCGACAGATTCTACCCTACCTGGGATTCGTACCCAGGACCTTATGTTCAGCAGAAGCGCTTGCGACCACTAGAACCAACGAGCAGTCACATCAACTTTAATCGAAATACCAAAAAGCCTCAGCTACTGAAACAGTATCTACTGAGTATGTATAGCAGGAATTTAATCAGTATATACCGTTGTAAATAAAATAGCCAGTTTTTTTTTTAAACCCGTCACAATCAGTCATTCTGATCAATATAACGTAGGTATATAAGAGTAAACAAAGAAATGAAAACGCGTTAACGATATGCCCTGGGGTACTTTGTTAGAGCTTAGATTTACATTTCACAAATAGACACTAACAGATTGCTTGTGGATTTAACTTAATAGATAAATCACGAGATAATTGTTATTTAAGACTGGGAGAGGTAGTAGGCACACCTGTCTGTTTCGCTCAATATTCAATAATACTGCACTAAATGAAAAACAGACGATTCTGATAATCTCACTTCGTTCCGTAAGCGGCCATATTTTTATAACACAATCAAAACAGTCAAAACCAATATCGTTTTACCCGACTACGGCGAAGAAAAAAGGAGAGTTATGATTTTGACCGGTATGTATGTATTTATGTATGTTCATCTGTTCCCTCCTATCTTCTAAACCACTCATCACAATTTGACAAATGAGGTATCGTTGGAAGCGTCTTGATCGTCCGCTGGTTATAGGCTATACCTTTTTAGTCGTAGTAGGGTTATAGTTTTTATTTCTATAAATAATGTTTTTGTAATATTGAAAGTCTCTTGGACAACAAAACTCGTATTTTTTCTTGTATTCCGGAAGTCCGTACTTTCATTCCGGCATGATCGGTTAGGAATTTTAACAGCACGTTTATTATTTATCTAAACAGTCTTAACTGTAATAACACATTTGTTTTAATTAATTTTAAAGCTTCACAATAAAATGGAAATCACGGACGGTTCCCTTGGGTGTCCGTAATTTCCAGTAGCAGCCGATGTTGGGTAGATTAATGATAGAAGTAGTAATTAAATGTCGACAACCGCAAGCTAGGCAATTTAGTCTTAACCAAGTATCCATAGAGTACGACTGATTGAACTATATTGAATTATATATTGTAACAGGAACGTATTACGAACCGCTCCCAACACAATCCGTTCAGCCAAAAAGGGCGAAGCTTCTAGAATAATCTAGAAGCTTCCTAAAAATAGACAACGCACCCCTTTTTTTACATTTTATTGGTCAGACGCCTGACAACTGAGCTCCGCAGCTGTGAAAATTTAGGAAAGTATTTCTTCGACCTGAAACTCATTTTATACATATATTTTGTGATGTGTGTTTGTTAAAGTATAATATATTTTTATTACTTAAATATAATTAATAAAAATTGAAAAATAAATCGTAAAGAAAAACTAAAACGATATTGAAATAAGTTTTGCAAAGTGAGGACTTCATTACGCTCGTGACTGCAACTGGTTGTCCAACGAGTTACCTTTGATAAGGCAGGATGGTATGACGTATGAAAAGATCATACTTCAAAAGTGTGAAATTCCAGTAAACCCACTAGCCCCACGTCGGGCGCCATATTACCACATTGGCCTCCATGTGGGGCCGGTATAAAAGTATTTTATTGTGTAATTATTGATAAGGTATCATATGTAATGATTTCATGCTTCAAAAATTCGAGATGACTTCCAAACCCATAAAGGGTAGGTATCACACTGGCCCCACGTTGGGCGCCATACAATATAACACTGGCGCCCATCGTGTTAGTATTTTATTCATACTTAATATTGAATGAAAGTCATCATGAATATATTACAATAATCCTCACTTAAGTAACCCTTTCCTAAAGCAACATGTCTTCCCCTAGATGAAAACTCAGAAGCAATATCTGTTCTCTAAACATATCGAGCCGAGAAGATATTTGTACCAAGACTATTTCTGTGAACACAGTAAACAATCTATTGGAGATATTCTTTTGTAATTCGAAACGTAACGGAAAGTAAAATAAAACGGCTGAAGGCGGTTGTAAGACGTGAAGTATTTGTCAAAGTATCGAATTTGAAAGCATTGTTGGTTTTGTGTCAATCTTCTTTCATTGAAATCATATCAAGGCCCCGTCCATAACTTTCATAAAAGTTGTGTTTTGAGCTCAGTTAAGATTTCGCGCAAAGATTATTGTCAACTGTTTCTTTTTTATGTGAAACTCGATTTTTTATTAAGTATATCTTAGGAAAGACGGTAACCTCTAACTTCTCTTAATTTGTAAAAAAAATAGGTACCTAATCGTTTTTCCAGTTATTATCCTACCTGCACGAAACTTTTGCTTAGCGAATTCCTAGAATCTTCTTGTTTATTTTTTCTAACCACAATAAAATGTTGATCGAAAAACAACCCAATCAATACCAACCGAAACCAATAGATCACCTAAAATTCCATTTACACTTCACCCGTGGCAGACACAAAAATAAATCGACCAGGCTTGAAAAAAATTGGTAAAAATCTCCCGTTAACTACGTCCAAAAAATTCAATCCAGAATACAACGATAAAGGCAATTCTTTTGATTGATACTGTCAATCTTCATGACTACGTGTCGCTTTTAAACATTTTTCCTGAAATTGTTTTAACCCTTAACTCCATCGCAGCGAAAATAAAACGCAATTTAAGCCACGAAGCGCGGCAACAAGTGGCAATAATTGCATTTACATCGTTGTTGCAACATTGTCCCATAGGCAACATTTATTAGTGGATTACTGGCGACGGATTTTTAAGTGAACAGGATAGTAAACGTTTGCTACCGTTTTTGTTTTATGGGAAAAAGTTGTGTTGTTGGTTGTGAGTCTGACAACCAGTCCTACTAAGGGGTATCGTATTACCCAATTACTGGGTGGTGGAGGTCAGATAGGTAGTCGCTCCATGTAAAATACTGGTATTCAGTAGCATCTGGTTAGACTGGAAGCAGACCCTAACATAGTTGGCAGAGGCTAGGGAGATGACGATGGGAAAGAATTGTGCCAAGTTGGTATAATTTGGGCGTTTTTTTAGTTTGAGACTGAAAACCGATTAAGTATTCACCAGGAAGCTTTCGCTTCTGAAAATGGACGGTATCTTAAAATAATTAAATGATTTGTAACCACATATTTACTATGTTAGATGCTGCTGTTGGGCTTTACAAGACAAATCGAGTGACAGACTTGACACATCAAAGGGTTTAACGCATTGAGTAATTGTCAAACGGAAACATGATGTTCTGGTACTAACTTCTATTAACACAATGCCTACATCAAACACATTACATGGTTGGCATTGGTTATAAATGTGTTATCGTAAGGGTTAGGACACCATTATTATGAAGAAGAAAGCAAAGAAATTCTATTGTATTGTCCTAAAATTACATTTTAATTTACTTTGGTAAAGAAAAGCATAGTTTTCCGACTCCTTTTGAGGTGCCATTAAAATATTATTTAAAACTAAAGTAAATCAAAAAGTACCTTATCTATGACTATCTTTAATATCAGGGCTGATGCCAAATGCATACATACTGTATAGTCTCATATACATGCAATATATACCACGGCACCACCACAAGCCATTGAGTGAGGATTATGTAGATCCGCATGCATACACGTCCTCTCTCAAAGGCCCCGTTCACTATGGCGACTGCCTCCGACACAAATTGACTTCATCTATAACATTATAATGTTAATCTGTCACTCAAACATGGAAGACACGTTTCCATAATATCACTGCCACGTTCCATTCTCTTCCCTTCAAGAATTTGTAATGGTTTTCTGGAAGTTGGGTGGAATCGCATAACTGTGGCACCATAACGCTGAAATATATTAAAATTATAATAAATTACGGCAGTAAAGAGTAAATTATTTGTACAGTCGGCACTTGTAAAATTAGTACTACAAATATTAATACTACTTAATACTACGACATAAAGGCGTTGTCATTGTCAAATTACTGACTGACTGATGTACAGTTGACTCTACCTGAATAAAATAAAAGACAGATTAAATCAAGAATCGATTTAGTCAAACATATAGAATTCGTATAGAATATCCATTACTAGGTCAACAATGAAATCAAGCTCAGGATTTGTGGAATTCTTATTCATACAACATTGGTGTGAATGCGGAATAACGTCAGTCGGTGTTCGGTAGTGTGGTTAAGTGGATTACAACGATGACGCTCGTCCAAATTAACGGAACGCTCGGCTCCGATCCGAAATAACTTCGTAGAGATGTATACGTGAAGATAACTAGAGTGAACGAACTGTTATGGAAATGTTTCATCTTGTTAACCTGGATTAGTATGAATTGGTTTGCTTTCAGTTTCGAAATTGGCTGTTTCTGACAGCGAATCACGGGAAACTTTGTTAATCTTTGTTGCTTTATCATATTACTTCCACTTTAGCAAGTAAACTTTTCTCCTCATCGATAGAAAATACAATGAATTTAGTAGAAGCAATGTGACTTTTGTAGGTTTTATCGAAATAAAATAGGATTGTATCCTACAAAGAATTCTCAAGAAAACGTTTGCATTTTCCATTATTGCTAGATTTGTCTAACAATAAAACTGCGACGTTATTTACCTTATCCTTCTTTCTAGAGTTAGCCCGACTTACAGGAAATGTTAGCCTTTGAACACAATCTCTTCCACTTTGCTCAGTGTTGAGCATTCTTGGTGAAATTGTTGGTTTACTTATCACCTTTCATCTAGAGCACCGCAACTTGAGCTTCTCGCACATTACTAAGGAAAACATTTACGAAATAGTTTTTTTTTAAAGACCCAATAACATTTACACTCCTGGAAATTGGCCTGATATTTATATATTTATTGACTCTCTTTTTACACGAATTTGTGGTTATAGCACATTGTATTTCGGCATTTAAGGATGCTTAACGTCTTGTGTATTGAAATAATATTACTGAATCTAACGATTTTTTGCGACACACAGAAATATTTGTGAGTGAACGGTGAACTATTCTTCGTTGGGAATCACACAGTAACATGTTATTTTATTCTGAATCGCATACATTTTTAGCCACGCTCTGGTGCATCTCTATGGGTTTATCAACTGGGTCGTGCAAAGCGTTGCATGCTACGATTTAAGTTGTAGCTGCCTCCGAGTATAAATTAGACAAGTTAGACGGCAGTTACATTTTATCTGCTACTGCTATATCAATACAATCCTGAATCCACTAAAATTAAGTCCTTATTTATATGATAAGTGCGTGTGTGTTTCAATTTTTCTTTCCCATAAGGTGAATTTTCGTCGTCAATATTTTCATCACAGTTCCTTTAAAGAACATTATCCATCGCGACTTTTGACAGTTTTTCCATTAAAGAAAGTTCAACTACTGGGTAGATTTATGTGCAAACTTGTGTTGACAACTCATGCTTTCAGCGGCGCACTCTACACTGTACTTTAGTAGCTTGAAAAACTTTCTAAAGTGAAAGTCGTAGATGTAGTGTAAAACTGTCGTGCAATTTTTCATAGTCACAATAAATGCATGCTCTTAGCGAAGAATTCACATTTTGACCTTGTTAGCTTTATTGTACAACCTCACGTGTCCCATAACTAAAAGAGTACCTACCCTAATATTCTACATATTCTAAACGACATAAGACCAAAGTATGTAAGGATCTTAAAGGTCGATTCACACATATCAGTGAAGCCACAGTTCCTACACATTACCGGCACAGTACCGGCACAATGCAACATATTCTTTAATACATATCTGATATGTGTGAGTCAATCTTTACAGGTGGCGTTCTGTAGTTTCTGCCTACCCACATGGGAAGAAAGCGTGAGTTTATATATCTATATAAACGACATGTATATCTTTGTAAAAAAATCCTGAAATTAATTCAAACTCAAACTCAAAGCATTTATTTCAATTAAACCATTTACAGGCACTTTTGAATTGTCAAAGAGTCGGTCAGTTAGTCAAAAAGTTGAAGCTAGTTGCCCATTCAAATTCGTAGATCTTTATGGAGAAGAACGGGCAAGAAACTCCAAGGACACTCTTTTAAAAATGTATATAGATATTACAAAATCCTGGGTAATAAATAGCTTGTCTCATTTATAATCAGGGTTCTGTACAACAATTTAAACCGTAGCTGCTACGCTATTTGAACTGATATAATAGTACAATTCTGTGTCGCGATTGCTTACAGCCGCAACTATTACTTGCATCCTCTATGTTAATTACTGTGCTATTATTCTACACGGCGCAACCTGGGATTAGCTGTAACTTAATGACTACATTCGCAACATTAATTCTGGTTTACTGTGTCATACGATACAACCTACTAAATAACTCTTAGTATCAGACTTCATTTATTTGCTTCTGTAAAACGAAGAGAATTAAATACAGTTCATATATTGGGGAAATATTTTAACGTCAAGTTTACAATTGAAAACTTTTTATTTTATTTTATCCTTCTAATGCACGCTATATTAAAGAGCAAAATCGAATTCAGAGCTTTCCATAGGAAATGGAACAA
Organism: Lithophane leautieri; assembly: GCA_949152455.1. Lineage (NCBI taxonomy): Eukaryota > Metazoa > Arthropoda > Insecta > Lepidoptera > Noctuidae > Lithophane > Lithophane leautieri. The sequence goes on along the minus strand of OX424463.1, from coordinate 11,082,615 downwards.
TCTATTTAAGTGTAAGTAACCAAAATAAGGCGGCTAAATTCGTAATAATATTCGCGGATGAATTATGTCTTAATAATGCTACCCCACGTAAATTGGCTGCCTACGCACAATTACCCACGCGTTTGTTTGTAACATTTAATGAAGAAAGTAGGAATATTATGGCGCCGAAAATTATGCCAAGAACACATTAGTAACACACTACGCGTAGCGCGCGCACACAGCCATCTTAAGACGCGATATTCACTCAGCGACCGCGTCTCAACGCCAGATAAGATCGTGAAATTCGCGCGGTGTGCCACAAGTGTATTTCTGGCTTTGAAAGCGCTCCTTTATTTCAGTTTGACACTACCACATATTCATCATGTTTTCGTTAGAATCCAGAAAGATAGCTACTTTTAATGAATAGATTTTATAGAACCATTCAATTGGAATGAATACACAACCCTATAACAGAAGTTTATTCTGAAAACATTTGAAATGTTCACCTTTTAAAGGAACGTAAGGTTTTTTTAGATACCTAGGTATCAATTAATTAAACCAATAGTAAACTATGATTACAAGGCTTTGTCAGTGAGGTTCAATTTCATTAAAACCGTATAAATTAATAACGATTTCAATCACTGTTGGTTTATTATAATTCCTCTGTCCCTTTCCATTATTTTAAACCAACACTCTTGCCATTTTATTTCACCACACACAGTAAATTCAATTAACTGTTTCGTACTCAATAATGGCCACGCACATACTTCTCCATAAATTGACACACAAATTTACAATGCCCCGTTTCTTTAGTGTCCAAATTATATCACCAAGTTCTGCCCGCGATTTCTTCCACGTAAAACTTGTTTTAACTCAAAATATATCTTATACACTCTCTTATATGACTCGGCAACACTATATACCTTCCAATTAGCGAAATAATTTTCGAAATCGGATCATAAGTTCTCAAGATTACCCCCCAAACTCACAATTTTTTCTCTCTTTATAAATTACTAGCTGATGGCCACGATTTCGCACGCGTGGTTGTCGGTTATTACATACTAAAACCTTACTCGAGAACCACTCTATCCATTGGTGAAAACAGCATGAAAATCGGTGCAGTCGTTTTTGAGTCTATCGCGTACAGGACGACAGGCAGACGCGGCGAAGCACTTTGTTTTGTATATGTAAGGATTATTAAATAACTCGTATTTTTCTCTTGTCCTTTCTGAATCACACTATATTTATGACAACCCAGATACGCCGTAGAGGGCGTCGACAGCTTCCCGTTGCCTTTAGGAGGTACACAAATTCTTATCTCGATGTCCCATCGTAATATAAATAGAGTCTGTATCTCTTTGGGTATAGGTACGTTGCAGGAGTTTAGAATATTTATATATATATTGCCTTTGAGATGAAAGACGGGTAATTAAGGTCCTCGTTAAATTAAATGTAAAATATGTTGAATCAAGCAATCTGCCTAGCCTTTTCCCAACTATGTTGGGATCGGCTTCCAGTCTAACCAGATGAAGCCGTATACCAGTATTTTACATGGATTGACCGGTAAGACTGGTTGTCAGACTTTCGGGCTTCTAACGACCCGTATCGATTGTCAAAGATCCACGAATGACAGCCGGGACCAACGGCTTAACGTGCTTTCCGAGGCACGGGGGAGTCTCGATATGTAAAGACGGTCACCCATCCACTGACCAACCCCGGCAAGCGTAGCTTAACCTGATGAATCGACCCGCGTGGCTGTTATTCCTCCTGCTTTAAATGTAAAATTTATGTTGAATGATTTAGAAAAAAATACTGTTCAGGAAAAGAACGACGTCAACATTTTTTTTTCTGGTGCTATTACTGTCCTCATGGATATTGTCTGCCCTGAAGATGGGTCTGTCAGACTCTTACGTACTAAAATCGCAAAGTATTCTTCAGCTTAAACCCTTCTAATCAACTAAAACGTATGCTGATATGTAACGTTTTTTTTTAGGAAATATATTTTAATTTTTTTAGATTTGCCTGCATTTCAGTCTAGTAGTTTGGCAAGTTTGGCTAAAAGACTACTCATTGTAAACATCTGCAACATTGTTTATACACATAAACAGTAGTGACAGACTTATAATGAGTCCCAAGAGGTAAGACAATATTATGTAGGTAACTAAGTTAGTCGTGTCCAGTGGTGACCCAAGGGGCACGTTCGTGTTATCAAATTCATCTGTAGGTAATAGAATGAACTTCACGTAGTTACAGCAGAAATGAATTTGTGATAACGTGATTTTAAGAGTTAGTGGCTAGGTTAATGTTCAGAAACCTAGTATATGAAATTCTCATATATTGATGTTTGAAATGATTATAATTTAGTCATTATTTTATATAAATTTTGATCAACATGCAATGTAAAACAGCGCTGGATATAAAAAAATAATATAACTAAACTTATAATAATAAAAATAAAAGTTATTATGTATATATTATTATTAATTAAAAAGTTAATAATAATTCATTTAGGGAAAAATCCAAGAAAAGGTGGTAAACCACCTAAAGAAAGGAAATTAATTAATACATTAATTTTAATGAAAAAATTTATATTATTAAAAAAAGAATTTTGAACAAATAAACATAATGAGGAAGCAAAGTAGTATTTCAATAAATCTCTTTCTTCCTGAAAATATTAGGTTTTATTCAAAACAGTTTAACAAACCAAAATATTTACTGAGCTGAATCTTCTTATCGAGAAATTGATCAAATTAAATTATACAGCTTGATCCAAAGTTTTCGGTATTATTTCTCAAACAAAAACATAACTTGAAACTTTTATTTCATAACTCAAAGCTTACACTCAAAATTATATTTTTTATTAATCACTGGGAAAGATTGTGCGACATGTTCATGTTCGACTTGATTCTCAGTTCTTTTATCAATAATTGGATGTTTTTTATCAAGCGGTAGCATTTGGTATTGCTTCACAAGTCCTTTGAAAACAGCTCTCATAGCAATTTCTTCTGCTACTGCTTTTGAAGGATTATAGACTACGATTGATACCTACACAGAGAGCCTATAACGAACGCGTGACGTAAACGTAACGTAAATTCAAACGAATCTTAAATCGAAAATACATTTAAATCGATAATCCTATAAGATTTTGGTTTATATTTTTACCTCAAGCATCATTAGCGGAGTTGCAGAGTAAGCAACCGCTTGCAGAGTAGGCAAACTGAAGTGGCAGTGGGCTAGCCAAGTCTGTCGAAGGACCAATGGCTGGTGGAACAGAAGAGTCCTGGAGTGAAGACCGCGTATTGGCAAGCGTAGGGTGGACCCCAGCTTAGTATCACTGTATCACCCAAAGTCATAAAATTTGGTTATTTACGATAAACGAGATTAATAAACACACTTTCGGCGCACTGGTTTTAAAAACAACCAATAACTGTCGGTAAATAATAAGAACCCAATGAACAAATAAAACGCTATATAAAATAAAGTGTCCGAATCATCGATATTCATTAATACGCGACCGCTAATGGATACCAACATATCAATAACGAGTTACCGACGCGAATATTCATCGGCCATTACCTTTATATTGCCAGCGACTTCGTTTAATTTATTAAATAGACCGTACGTTTTGTTTTGGGGCACATTTAAATGTATTATTTATTATTTTGTGGGTAATTTTACCTTTGTCTATCGGTTTTTGGGTTCCTCGCAATAAAGTGTTCTGTATTATGTGGGTAGTGTTCAAAAGTTTGTTGAGTTTCTTAAGCTAGGGTTCGCACACGTATACGTAGGTACATAATCCTTACATATTATAAAATAAAGTCCTGCGCTGCGTCTATCTGTCGTCCTGTACGCGATAATCTCAAAAACTACTCCACCGATTTTCATGCTGTTTTCACCAATGGATAGAGTGGTTCTCGAGTAAGGTTTTAGTATATAATAACCGACATCCACGCCGGCGAAGTTGCGGGCATCAGCTAGTGATTATTAAAAACGTCTGGTCTTTCCAAAAAACAATGTGACTTTTAAGTTTATTTGGTTTGAAGTAGATTTTTCCCGCGCCTTCGCCCACGTGGGTATCGGAAATTATCACACGGGATCGTATTACCGGGATAAAGAGTCCTAACCAAGGTCATGCTCTATTCATTAATTTCATCAAAATCGTTCAGTCGTTTAAATATGAAAAGGTAACAGGCAGACAGGGCTACTTTTGCATTTATAATATAAGTATGGATGGTAATGTTCGAAGGGACGTTGAGCTTCCTAAGCTAGGGTTGGGGTAAACGATGATTGACTCATACGTGCCAACTGCCGTGACAGCTCCACTGAAATATGTATGGCTCTTTTCTCAAAAGGCCAATTTAGACATGACAAGGCTCTGTAGGCTACTCACACAATATGGTCTACTGGTCGAAAATGTCTGGAATTTCAAAGAGATCTTTTGACCTCTAAGTTTATTTTGTATTTTGTTAGGTATGAACGCGCTATGTATTTACTTTATACAAGTGAGATATTGCGCGCAGTCTCTTAATTGACCATTTCATTGTTTCAAGTGAACTTTACACAGAATAGCACAAAAAAAAAGAAGGAATGCTTCAAATGCTCGCTACCTTTCTTATGCCTGTTTCCAGTAAAACTAAGCTGCACTAAAATGTAATGCGCAAATATTATTGCATTTTGGATTCTCAACTCTCGGCGCTAACGCCGATTACTCATTTTTAACGTTAAGCGCTAACGCTTAACGTTAAAAATACGTAAATAAATTAAAACAGCGTGCTTTTATTTAGGTTTGCCAAGTGTTAGCGAAAAAGGATGTGCGTGGAATTTTATAATACCCACCTAGAGGAGACTTGTCTAGATTCTTCTCTGTTTAGCCTATAGTAAGTCCTAGCAACATACGAAACCTTCTATGAGAGAGATCAACTCTCAACTTGACCTGTTTTTACCTTCAATTTTACTACAAGCAATTTGTTAAATAAATACACGCTACATAAATAGAATATGATGCTGACTCGAACTAGGTTTTTTATTTCAGTTTATTTTCCGCACCGATAGAATTGTCCAGAACTAAAGACTTTTTTTACTATCGATGTACGAGTATTGAATGCTTCCATTGTTTCTTCTTTTACAATGGAATCAAGTACGACTAATGGGATGAAATGATCTGTATGGAGGAATTTAATTATAATAGTCGTCTGTAACTTAAAGTTTAAGGAACGTAGGAACTGATTTTATAAGATTTGGCTCAAAAGAAAATATTTAGTGTGCATCAAAAAGGTGTTACATACTTAAGGGACACTTACTCAAGGGTACAGACCATCAAACTGAACAACTTTCTGTTTTTTGGGAACAGCATTGTAATCCGAAAAATTAATCAGCCGTCCCATACATTTGGGTCGAGTAGGTATTAAAATTTTGTATGGGACAGTTTATATTTTTTTCGCGATTACGATGTTGATCCCAAGGACAAAGTTAATCAGTTTGTTTAATGAGTTTCACAAGTTCAAATATGAACACCTTTCTGATTCATGTTTTATAGTGCCTGCAAGGTCATGTTTTTTTTTTTTTATCTCTCTTCTCTACTTTATTTTGTCTGGATTTTGAAAGGTCTCTTGTTAAACCTATTAATATCTGGGGGCACGACAGTGCGGGCCAAGTCGAGCAAAACATACAATTTATTAAAAAAACTAAGTTGATAAATAGATAGGCACTGAATAAATTAACATACATGGTTTTACATTAAATCTCATATGTTTTTGCGGTAGAACTGCAGTGCGACACTTGCATTTTTTAATATGTTGTGTTTTTGTTGGGAATCCTGTTTAGGCTGATGCTACATTAGGGCGAGCGATTAATCGCTCATGTGTCGCAGGTCACGTCGCGGCCTAATGTAGCCTCAGCCTCATTGTTGATGGTAAAATATTTGCACCGTTTGGCAAAAGCAGTGCTTTCTTAATAAAGGAGTGAAATTCTTTGAAAATCTTTAAGAAAGTTAATTTTTTTTAGTCTTCAGCTTCCGATAATACATTCAGGCATGCTGCCAAGGACTACTTTTCATGCTTCTTCCACTTATTTCAATAATAAACGACCAAAATGGCAGACACTTTAAATCTTAATCTTTATTGCCTACGGCAGTTGGTATGAGTCGTCTGAAAATTTTATCCTAAGTAACAACTTAAAACATTTTTTATTGAACGAAAACCACAAAGGAGACTCTTTGTAATAAATTTTTATCTATACGCTAGCTGATGCCCGCGGCTTCGCTCGCGTAGATGTCGGTTATTATATACTCAAATCTTACTTGAGAACCACTCTATCCATTGGTGAAAACAGCATGAAAATCTGTGCAGTAGTTTTTGAGTTTATCGCGAACTGGACGACAGACAGGCGCGGCGCAGGACTTTCTTTTATAATATGTATGTAAGGATAATAATTATAAACTAAAGTCGTATCTGTCTGTGTGATCGCGTGGTTTTTTCTAAACTACGCCATTTTGTCAAGTTAGTTATTAAAACCGCGCGAAGCACAGGCTGGTCGCTAGTACGACATTAGTCTCAAAGCTGCGTTTTACCCGACTACGGCGAAGAAAAAAGAAGGGTTATGATTTTGACCGGTATGTATGTATGTAAGTATGTATGTACGAGTATGTATGTAAGTATGTTCATCTGTTCCCTCCTATCTTCTAAACCACTAATCACAATTTGACAAATGAGGTATCGTTGGAAGCGTCTTGATCGGAAAAATGGCGCCTTCTAGAGGACATAAAGTCAGGAACTAAAAAAAAAAATATTGTTTAATCGTACCATGTTGGGTATCAAATGAAAGGGCTTAATGAGCACATTTCAAAAATATATATATAAAAAAAAAAAGTAGTAAAAACTATAACCCAACTACGACTAAAAAAGTATAAGCAAGACGCCACAGACAGACAAATTAAAAATCCGGAGTCACACGTAATCTGTTCGATTTATGCGCTAACACGTGTGACTCCGAATTTTTAATTTGTCTGTCTGTGGCGTCTTGTTTATACCTTTTTAGTCGTAGTTGGGTTATAGTTTTAATTACTTATTTTTTTTTAAATAAATCCTTTACTCTATCAAAGTACTTAATTTTGGTGTGAATAATCGAAATTAAGTTACGCTACTATTCTACTATTAACGTCCAAATTTGAAAATCTACTCAAACGAAACTGCAGACCTAAAACTATCTGTATTAAAATGTGGCCAAACTCCTCACTGAGTTACCAGTTCGTTGGCTGAAATTAATTTACGTTTAGGCTGAGGATTTAGCGATTTTATGTGGAACCGTCATACCGCAGAAATATTACGGTTTCTGTTTTCACTCGGTACTTCGGATTAAAACGAGTTTTACTGATTCACTGTGCATCCCAATCGTAGGTTGAAATACTCAGAACACATTTCAAATCAGGATTCTGTAGTTACAGGAATAAAAACTTTTAACAAAAAAAAAAAAAAAAACAGCCGACCTCCAAAAAAAGACACTTAAAAAGTGAAAAATAACTTTAATTTCGGAAGTAGGTGTCTTTGCTTTTCAATTTTCGTTTTTTTGCCACCGACTGCCGAAATTAAAGTTATTTTTCACTTTTTAGTTGTGGTACTTACCCCACACAAATTCTAATACCAATACCTGCTATGTAAATTGCAGTGATTGTATCAAATAAGATGTCGCCTATAGAGACTAAGTGAGAAAAATACGTAATTATTGCAGCTAACTCAAAAACGACTGAAGCAAAGTTAATAAAATGTATATGGGACCACACGGGAAGCACCAGCTTTCAAATAAAAAAAGAATCATTAAAATCGGTTCACCCAGTCGAAATTTCTGAGGTAAAACCATTAAAAAAAAAAAAATACAGACGAATTGATAACCTCCTCCTTTTTTTGAAATCGGTTAAAAAGGAAATATTTTAGAGAACATTGTGCGCATTTGGTGATTTGTGGTGCAACCGGGCCCTAAATAGAATTCGCAGGAAAACTCATTCTGATTTTGTAAATTCATCAACAATCGCCATATACGGTTTAGGCAGGTCTCCCAAGAGAAAGCACCGTCAACAGTCTTGTGGGATATGAAAATAATTACTATTGACATTATCCCCTTTTAACGACCCATGAGAAGCAAAACTTAGCACGGCTGCTGTCTAAGGAGTAACGTGGTAGGTATATTCTTTTTTTTTTTTTTTTAATTAACCATCCTTATTTAATTACTTATGTACAACACTTTATAGAGAAAAATACAAAAAGAAAAAGGACAAAATAAATGTTCTGCATAATATTACAACAGAAACATCCAGCAGACCTGCTTTAGTATCATTATGGCCTAGATGTATTTTACAGATGATATAAAAATCGAATGTAAGCGTGGTACAGATCTCAAAATCACTAGGCCATAATTCAATGACGACTGAAATCGTGACATTTGACCCCATGTCCCGGGAATTCATCTCTTTCTATGACTTGACCCCGTATCAAGTACCAAGGGACTGAACTAAATAATATCGGCAACTTTCATCAACACGAAATAACTGATATTACAAGTTCCTTGGATCATTCTCTGTAATGCAGCCTTCCAGCTATCACGTTTGACCTTACACCTCGAGACGGATTACCCCGCCTGATTCATCACGATTAAATAGATCGTGTGCTCAGTATTATAGGCTTAAATCCCATAAACCGAACACTTTGTTCTCTCTTCAGTACCTGTGTACTGCAAACTAAATTTTAACCACAAATAGCGGTTAACGTGTTAAGTGCCAGCTACACGGTTGCCAATCGTATCCCCAACAGAGGTGATCTTGGTTGGCGACTGGCAGAGCTGTTTCAAATTTGTTAGTCATCTACACAGTTGTAAACCATCAAGGTCACCTCTGTCGGGACGCAGTTGGCGACCGTGTAGCAGGCACTTTAAAACCAAGGTCGCTAGCTACAAGTTTAAGATAAGGTACTGACCTTGATCTTTTGTTTGTCCTTGAAGTTTTCTTCATGAGTATACCGATAACGGGTAAATCATAAAGTGAAAAATGTAATCTCGAAAATTGTGTTGAGCTGAAATTGCCCATACCCAGTACCCACTGGTTGTAACTTTACTCCGCGTTTATTAGTCCCTATTCGTTCACCCTTGTGAATGAGTGAAGTCACGGGAGTATATCATCTTACCCATTAATTGTAAGATGATACAGTCCCGTGGCTAAACCACGCACTTCCAGAATCACTTATAATCTCACAAGATCATTCACAAGTTTCAGCAGAAATAACGACTGTCACCAGTAATAAAGAATAATGATGTAGCAATTGCTTTAATTGTCCTGGATGAACTGATTGAGACAATTTTGCAACTGGCAATAGCAATTGACCTCATAACAGTGTTCCTATTACATGTCACACTTCTATTGAATGGCTTCCTTCCACAAGGTTTGATGGTGATTTCGTTGCTTGTTATTTCGAAAAGAGATGTTTCGTTCTACGTTATATTAGTACGAGTAGCAACTGCTTCTTCGTAGCAAATTAATCTTAAATAATAGAGGTCTTGGGTTCGATTCCCAGGTCGGGCAAAGTGTTATTAAGTTTATCTATCTGGACTTTCTCGGTAATAGCCCGGAGTCTGGATTGGTGGCAATAGGCTCGCTCCATCGTGAAATGAGGATGTACTATACACTAGGATGTCCCATTTTTTTTTTGTTTTCCTTATCGCAACACCTCATAAAACTTGTGTAATTGATTGTAGATTACCAAACGAAATTAAAAAATAAAACTATATCTTTAGGATATTACCGATCTTCAAAGTTTTGGATTTTTCAATTTTTAAGGAAATATTCACCACTCAGTAGATATCTCAATAATGAATTGTTTGCAATAAACTAAGATGTTCTGTCATGATATCTTGTTTATAATACTATGTTCTTGAATTTTATTAATTTCAATTGGCAACACAGCCAACGTCCGAGCCGTTTGAATAGCATTATGATGGGGTGAAATGGAGACTAGCCGCACGCCAGCACGGTAGCATGACCACCGTAGAAACGGGTTTTGTCGACGGAAGAATAGACAAAATGCCAGATTGCGATTTTTTTCTGTCATTTTGTCTACTCTTGCGTCGACAAAACCCGTTTCTACTGTGGTCATGATACTTGTGCTGGAGTCGCTCGTTCAGTTCGCAGAGAATGGTCGACATAATTATATTAAGACAGGACCGGTTAAAGTATTGACTACTTTAACCTGTCCTGTCTGTGTATTAAAGTTGTACTTATTACTTATATTAAAGTTATTACCGATTGTAATATCGAGATTACAATACATATGTGTCCATTTTGATATTAGTAAAATACAATCTATTAAAATATAGTATAAGTGTTTTTATTAAAATTCCAATGTAAAAAACTGTCTATTACTTCTTTTGCATCATCCGTTTCGGCTCATGACGTTGGAACTAGTTCCTAGGTCAGAAAAGGTCGAAACAGGGCCAGGCCCTAGAAATGTCTGGCTTACCTAGCGTCGCCGGAACGATCGACTTAAAAAAGGTTTTAATGTTCGTCAGTATGTTTTTCTTTTTAATTATGTATGTTCATCGATATTGTCGTCAATTGTGGACGGATTTTTTATTTTTTTATTTCATTTGGTAGAAATTGCTTACGCGGTCCCATAATATAAATGTTATTAACTTGTTTGGATAGTTTTTGAATTAGCTTCGATAATACGTATTTAATCCACATTGTGTATCGTGATGATGATCTTGTAAAAGTAATACTTCCTGTCACTGTTGGGTTTCATATGACACGCGTATATTTACATCAACAAGTCTCACAACATTATAAAGTTTCATATTAAGTACGTGACAAAAATAATACTTGAATGAAAACGGACGCACGTAAAATGGCTTCCGTTCTCCCATATCAGATATTGAGGATTTGTTTAGACGTGCAAATTCACATAAAATAAGGCTTAGACGTATTTGCTGGGTTCTATAGCTTATCACTTGCGAATTTACGGAGTAATCCGTCGAATCGATTCCAATATAAGAGGTATTGGTGGTATCTACTCCGTACCTTATCGTTCAAAGTGAAAGACATGCGACATGATGTGAACGGTACTAAAAGATGAACTAAGCACAATCGCAGACATCAATCGCCATAAAAATTTAATGTGACGTCACATAGCCTATAAACCAGCGGACGATCAAGTCACCAACGATACCTCATTTAACAAATAGTGATGAGTAGTTTTGAAGTTATGAGGGAAAAGAGGAACATACATACATAAAATACATACGTACCGGTAAAAATCATAACCCTCCATTTTGGTTCGCTGTAGTCAGGTAAATAGGGTTCAACTCAGAGCTACAATGGCTCTTTCTTCAAAAGGCCCTTCCAGTCCAGTCAAGGCCCTGCAAGACTCACAAAATATTTTTAAAATATAATGTGTGGACTTTTAACGAGACTATATGACCTGAGTTTGATTTGGCATTTCTTCACAGGGTTCATATTAACCAATAAAAATGCGTAAAAAGTGCCTTAAAAAAGCAATTTATAAAAAATTAACAAAATTTGATCATTTCATTTCATGTCGTACTGCGTCGTTAGTCAAGTTCAAGCAAACGCAACTTCTGAGTGTGGGTCTTGAGTACGATTCCCGGGTCAGTCAAAGAGGTAACGGATTTGAACAGCTTATAGAGCTGTAATAAAATTTCAGTAGCTGCACAGACACTGTATTTATGACCGGTTTATGGCGATGTGCTCATTACGTAAACATAGCTGTCTAAATCAAGGAGTAGAATATGTAGAAACAATATTGTCAAACTTTTTTGTTTTTTATTGGTTGAATACGAGTCTTTTGGCTTCTTTTGTATACGTATATTTGTCTTTTTTTTGTTGTGAGTGCGTTTTGTATGTGCAGATTTTTTTTTCTTTGTGTTTTTCGTAACTTCCCCCTTCCTCTTTTATATATACGGGGGAGACATGTTATGCCTCGTTGCTCTAGGGGTCGCAAGCGCTACCACTGAGCGTGAGGATCTGTGTTCGATTCCCAGGTCGGTTTTGGATTTTTCCATCAGGAATTTCTCAGTAGTAGCTTAGAGCCCGAATTTGTGCCCGGTTGATGGCAATACTTTCGCTTCCATATAAACATAACTTAAGAAATTTTGGTTTAGGGTACTATAGGTACACCTCTGCCTAGCCCTTCGGGGTATACATATACAGTCGTGATATTATGCTATATGTTATGTTAAGTTGATTATTTGTAGTGTAATAAAGTGCAGCATCTGCTCGTATAGAAAAGTGTCGCCATGGGTAACGATATAAAGCAGTAGTCATAAATAAATCCCCCTTGACAGTAAGTAGTCAGCCTTTGGGTGGAGCCACTAGATAAAATAATAAAATTGACCTTTCCCTACTCCAATTTTCTATCTTCTTTTCGTATGGTTAATGGGTAACCAGAGATTTTCCATAACCTTGTCTGATTTCACTAGTACCCAACAGGAGGCTTTTTGACTGCCAATGGAAAGAATTTGTGCTTTTATAATTCCTATCGGGGCGATATTACTGTGGACGTCCACGACCATAAAATTTATGGAAATACGTGCACGTTATAACGTAATCGAAAAGCTTCTTCATATATTTCCATACATTTTACTTCATAATCAAAATCAAAATATTTTATTTCACATAAACCTACATGAGCACTAATGAAACGTCAGAAGCTAGGTGCACGGTTCCAATTGGTCGTTTCCTATGGAGAAGAGCCGGCAAGAAACTCCACGGTTACTCTTTTAAAAATAAATGGCTTTTACAATATTTTGAAATTACAGTGTTAGTAGGCATGGGAGGACAATGTAGGCCTTTCAACAAGTACCAGGTACTTAACAAAATAGAAGACTAACCTGTGTGCCGTGGACGTCTACGATAGTACGAGTATCGGCACGTTAGAAATTATGAAAAGTGTACATTCAAGTCTCATACGAGAAAAAAGTAGAGAAGTAGGTTTATACCTACATGCAGGTTATATGCTTAAGTGTTAACATAAGTAGGTACCAACATAATGGCGAAAAATATCACTAGTGCTACACACATTGCGAGAAAAAGCTTCACTGTAAAATATATTTCACAACGAATTTCAAAGCATCTATTCGAAGTTCAGTTGAAGTTTCTAAGCTGACATGGGACACAATATTGAAAGAAAAAGTTAAAGAAAAGGACATCAGTATGGAGGAAGAAACTTGGGTATTTGCTTCACACGTTTCTGTTGGCAGCGACAAACCCACTTTATTGAAAAGTCCGAGTCGAGTAAATACGAGTAATTTCTTAGTTATTTATTTAATTTAAGACTATGACTGGCTGACTTAAAAATTACTGGCAAAATTTGGGTATACTACGGTACACCTCTGCCTAACCCTTTGGGGATTACAGGCGTGATGTTTGTGTTTATAACTATACTCCATTGTATAATGTTGTCATTATACAATAATAATTTCTTTAATTTCCCACATTCGCAAATTTTCCACACACTTAAAAAGAGTTTTAACTCTTTTTAACTGATTTCAAAAAAAGGAAGAGGTTCTCATTTCCTCGGATTCTTTTTTTTTTAGGAAAAAATTGTGTGAATAATTAGCCCGGATTTAACACAAAATAGGAACTATTAGCTAGGTATTGAAATTATGATTTTATCAATCAAGATGAGACTGTGTTTGGAGACATGTTTCGAAAGATGCGTGTCTGGGTAGGCCACTGTATACTAATAATGAAGGTGAAGGGTTTGTTTTATTGTTTGGACGCGCAAGTCTCTGTAACTAAAAGTCGGTTTTGAAAATTTTTTTTGCATGTGATAGCCCAATTCTTGACAAATAATATAGGTTATTTAACAAGTCAGGTCTTTGATGCGTAGTTCGCATGTGACGATGTAGGTGCCGCCACAGTAATATTGCGTTTTTTTCAGCTTATTTTTTGCCTTTCAAAACGATATCATTCCGTTTCCAGAAATTATGAATTTAAAATAAAGTTCTGCCCGTTGAAAATCTTAAGCTCTAAAAGAAAATCTGTGCCACGAACATTCATCAACGATCATTTAAATTGAAAAAGTTCAAAAGCTTCGATTTTTTTTATATCTTAACTATTTACCTTTTGTTTGAAACCGACTTTCCTCTTAATCGAATGCGGCGAAACTAGAGTTGAAATATCTCCGTCGCTGGAGAGGAAATATATTGGACGTTCCTATTTCCTTGACGCAGATATTTATTTAATTAAAAAGAAGACTTTTCCTTGAAAAAGGTCGCATGATGAAAATGTGTATAACATTCGCACTGTAGAGAATACTGCCAACTTTCCTTTGTAAAGAAAGACAAGATTTTCTTGTGCTAAGTAATGGCATTGCATTTAATTAATAATTGGCACCCTACATCAATATTCCGAGTGAAAATGACAGTTGTGAATTGAATATACCTTTTTTTTTTTTTTGAGGGTGGGAAATCATCCTATGACTTCTCCCGCTCTGGGCGGAGCGGAAGGGCGTGTCAGACTTTTACTGACTAAAACCCACCCGTGTTCCTTCATTTGCCTGTTGCCAAGGTCCCGGTATCCCTTTCGGACTTTCCCGCAACCCTGGCAGGCATCGGTCCTATTGGACCCCGTCATTTTTGCTGACATCTCTTTGAGGCGCGCGTGGAACACGACGCGCCATCGACCCGGGCCTGGTCCTTATCGGACGGCGAGCTGCCCGTTGCTCGCCGTCCGCAAGCCCGCGCCTATGGTGGCCGGAAATCCGCCTGGGATTCCCGACGCCCAGGGCGTCTCCAACGGCGGCGGTTAGGGGCGTGAGGGCGCAAACTTTGCCTTTCCCTCACGCGTTCCGCCTCCTCCTTCGCGAGCATTACTGCTTCGCAGAAGGAGGTGACGGCTTCCCATGCCCTCTCGCTCCGTACCATGGCCTGAACCAGGGCCGGACGCGAGAGGTCACTGCCGCCAATCGCCTCCGCGAGGACACGGCGGTGCTCCGCCCAAGCAGGGCACACCTCAACCGTATGCTCCACCGTGTCCTCCGGGCGATCCACACAGTGGTGACACCCGGGCGTTTCCTCCCGCCTAATCCTACACAGGTACCTCCCGAAGCTGCCATGTCCGGTGAGGACCTGCGTCAGGTGGAAGGTGAGGACGCCGTGGCGCCTCTCTATCCACTCCGCAAAGAGGGGACTTATCGCCGCTATTGTGGCGTGCCCAAATTGAATATACCTACGGGCAGTTTAAGTTAGTCGTCACTTTGCTTAACAATTAATTTGACCTGACTTAACATCAGTGAAATAGCACAAAAATTAAAACTACGATTCAAATAAAGAAAAAGGAATCCAATCGATAGCAACTGTTAAACAGAACTCCTTATTGGACAATATCTGCGTCACGACACGGGCAAGACTGGCAAGACAAAGACGAGGCTATCTCAAGAATATAACCTTCAGTGTATCCAAGAACCGAACAAACATGTTCCTCTAATGCCTTAGAAAATTGGCGCTATTATAATAAAACCCAGATAGCACTTTCTGTGTCAGCGTTCTGACTTTTCCAACTCTCACGTCCACCACTCGACCGTTTGAATGAATACTGAATTTTTACATAACCTAATCTAAAAATGTTTCCTGACAGCAAAAAGCTCATGGAAATTAGTTCACCCTTTTTCAAGATGACCTGCATACACACACACATGAAAAATCGTACGCGCGTCCCGCAAACTTTATTTTTAGACAAATTGGAACTAACGAATCGATCGATTATGTCGTAAAATCTCTACTGAGGCAGGAATTTTACTAGCTTACTGAAACTATCTGTGTGGGCAGGGAATTTGTGAATTAAAATGCCGGCTTTAAAACTTCAAAATGTTCGTGACATTGTTGACTTAGTCTCATAACTTTTTGAAATTATAAAGCGAAAAATGCAGCCATTTTTCTACTGAAAATGGGAATAGTTGGCTGTGATACATCAAAGGAATACTTTCTTGTTTTTTAAGTGTTATAGTTAATATATACTCTGACGATGTGGATAAATCGAGGGTGAATCGATGTGGGTGAATCTGATATGAGTCGGCAATTTATTGAGGCTATAGACTTTCTGAAAACTCATTTGGAGGGTCCGATAAAGGTGTTGACAGAATCCATACTAATATTATAAATGCGAAACTAACTCTGTCTGTCTGACGGTATGTTACCTTTTCACACTTAAACTACTGAACGGATTTCGATGAGACAAACTTGAAACACAAATGATTAAAAGTGCAATAAATCTATAACTAATATAATCGAGGTGAAGAGTCTGTTCGTTTGAACGCGCTAATCTTTGGAACGTCGTATTAAACAGTCGTAACAGTCGTATTTGGAAAAAAAAATGCCCAATTCTTGAGGAAGCTTAATTATAGGCTATCGCATCACTCTATCGCCAGAAAGTAGAAAACAAAAAAATGTCCGAAAGAACGCTACGCTAAACCGAAGTAAAATCGTGGGCGGGCGATGCGATGCGACGAGGTAGGTCGGGGGCCCAGAGAGTATCTTATTTATTTATATTCATAAATTCTTTATTGGACACCAGATTACATATTACAAAATATACAGTGGACGTCCTTATCGCTTACTGCGATCTCCTCCAGGCCACCTTGAAATGGACAGTGATCTGGACATAAAATGACATCTTATGACTTCCACGCGAACGTCGTCGCGGGCAGAAGCTAGTCAGGAATAAACCTTTGTGTTTATTTATTTTATCTATCTTGATCCTAACACGGGTAAACTTTTCGCAACTATACACTTTTTTAACAAAAATCTTGTGCATAAATTGTAATCAACGTTTTGTAGGCCACAAAGATTCTCAACTACCATGACTTAAAAATTAAAAACTTCACCTAAGACGATATTCTTTGAGAATCAGCCTTTGGAAGTAACATGTCATTTGAATATGCAAATTCAAGTTTAGTTTAATTTCGTCCAACCATCTGTGACCGTTGCGTTGGAACCTTAACATTACGACTCGTTACATAATGAAACGGGGCTAGGCTTAGGAAACGTAATCTACTTTTCGTAATTAAAACTAGTACTAGTGTAGCTGCAGCCTTACCCAGAAGAATAAACGACCCTGTGTTCATTCGTTTAGTACTTTACAAACTTGACGATGGGAAGAGACCAGACGGAATGACCATAATGCCTTGGAAGTTGGGTAGGCCTTTGGTGTGGGATGCAACCTGTGTCGACACCCTCGCGCCATCACATCTTCCTAGCACGGCGGGCTGTGCTGGGGCGGCTGCTGCAGGTGCAGAAAACCTCAAACGGCGCAAATATAACAACCTTATTGGTAGCTATATTTTTGAGCCGTTTGGGGTTGAAACACTAGGGCCATGGGGTCCAAGTGCTCATCGAGTATTTCGGGACATCGCCAAGCGGTTGGTCGACTCTTCACGTGACCAGAGGGCTGGCCAATTTCTAGGTCAAAGAATCAGCATTGCCATCCAACGTGGCAATGCTGCCAGCCTTTTGGGCACTTTTCCCACTGACAGCGATGCGGAAGAGTTTTTTGACGCCCTATGAGCCCTTTCTTTATGTATATAATCTGTATTTTGTTATTTTTATTTAGCAAACTCGAATGTATTATATTTTTGGTAGATCTGTAAATAACTTTACAAACTTAAGTTGATCCAACCTTAACATTATGTACCTACAACTTTAAAATATCTATTTTTATAACGGGTGTAAAAAACACTTAACGAAGCCGAAAGCCACTTGTTATTCCCATTATTGTGAGCATTTTTTTGTTCTGGACCATAGCTGGGAACTTTCTGGTTACGGAGATATTGAAGGTGAAAGTTCCAACTTTTTCAGACGTTTTTTAAAGAAAGCACCTTTATTAACCTTTATTTTAAATACCCCCACAAACCCTGAACCGTTGCATGCACCCATAAACACTAAACACAATATTTTGCGTGCGTTACGCAGCGCACTACTGTAAACAGCGATTTTTCACACCAAAAATAAAAGTCGTTTCCCAGCAATAATTTTTGTGCTATGTTACTTAATTTGATGTACAGAATGCGTAGTTGATGGCTCTGTGACGGGTCTATTTACACCCTGTATAAAAAAAATCGTGTCAGTGTTGTTCTTCTAAGTTACGAAGTTGTTATTTTGATTCGGTTGTGGCCATCATTTATTTATTCCGGAAGGTTTATGTGTGAAATGTATTCATATTATACTTCAGTCTATTAATAAATAAATCTAGATGTTTTGTCAAGTCGTAGAAACGATAATTGATAAGGCGTGTTTTCTCTTCCGCACACTTCTCAGGATTATTCAACGTGTTGCTTCTGATATCTTATAACTCTAGAGTATTATTAAGACCATGTCAAAGAATCAACTAGCATAGGTACCTATGAATTATTTTTCTAATTTATTTCGTTTTTTAATTTTTTATACAAAATAATCCGACAAACAAGATTATGTTTATGTAAATGACCCTCACTTGAAAATTTAAAAAAAACTGTGAAAAAAGCAACCCGTTGTATAATTAGCAAGACTACCTACCATTTAAATAGCAGGCAATTTGAATACATCGATAATAAACGCAGCTGTATTTCCATCATTTTCTCTTCAGTTTGAATTTCCACGTTAATATTCATTCAAGATGATCGACGGTAGCTTACTCCGAGTGAAAAACAAAAAATGAAAATGATCTCGAAACTTGATAGTTCGCGCCTGACCTGACTACCTGAGTGTTCAGACCTTTCGCAGGACACTTCACCTGATGAACAGTTTATAAATAAACTTTTAAAAGTTCGTGTAACATTTTCTTTTCCCTTTGAGACTTTTTGGGGAATATGAGGCTAGCTAGGCAGCTAACCTAAAAAATATTTACCTCTTCTAGTTTAGTTATACCTACCTACATGAATATATATCAGGTAACTACCTAAGTCATCATCATTTATCATAATTTCTAGTGAAAGATGCCCACTGCTGGACATAGGCCACCAAGCACCGCCACTTCGACTGGACAGTACCTAAGTAGATCATCATCTGCCTAGCCTTTTCCCAACTATGTTGGGTTCGGCTTCCAGTCTAACCGGATGCAGCTGAATACCAGTATTACCAGTACCTAAATAGATGAGTACCAAAAAAATATGTAGACTACGTTATTTAGTACAAAATGTTTACGATTTTACGAATAAGGAGAAGCAAATGTCTTAATTTAATATATTCTGTCTTAACCCTTTATGTCATTACTATTATCTACTAAATATAACTTAAGTATTTTACCAGTTAAATCAAAGACATGTAAAAAAAACATATTCATCACTACATATTATAAAACAAAGTCCTCCGCCGCGTCTGTTTGTCTGTCTGTTCGCGATAAACTCAGAAACGACTGCACCGATTTTCATGCTGTTTTCACCAATGGATAGAGTGGTTCTTAAGGAAGGTTTTAGCGTATAATAACCGTCATACACGCGGGCGAAGCCGCGGGATCAGCTTGTAAGAGATAAAGATCATGACTAAGTAACTTATCTTTACCTTTTATCAAATAAATTAATATGCCTCGCTACGTTATTACAGTACAAATACCTCAAAAATACGATTTTTAAATAATAAATCCACCTGCTGAGGTCCTCTTTAAGGATTCCTACCGGCTTCGATATTTAAAAGTCTGAACAAACCCCTATAAAACAGTAGATAATAATATTATTAACACTTTTCGATGATCATTAATTACTTATCTGAAGATTTTGTAACTTTTACCAATTCCACGAAAAAAAACCTCACCAACGCTGTATAAAAATTCTGATCACATATCTCACCAAATCGGTGTATCAAAATGATAATGTTCACACTACGAAAGCCTAAAAAGCAGTACATCCATCTTAATTATTCATGGGGACGGTATCGATCCATTTCGCCCGCCATCTGCTAACTGCCGCCCGTCTCCCAAGTCCCTCTTAAGGCTATGCACACATTAGAGTCAAACATAGAATTTTTTTGTCGCGAGCTTTTGCTTCATTATTGGTTTCGTAAAGTTTGATTGACAGATAAAATTTTGTTGTTTTACGTTGGAATAATTTTATCTGCCGTTCAATTTCTTTTTTCTGGAGATTGATTGTCTATAGACAGTCTGTGCTCATATCGATTTGGCATAGTACATGCCTATCAGAACATATTCAAAACAGTTTAGTGTATTGTAAACAAACAGTTTTGTTTGTTGTAATCAGAACAGTTTCACGTGGCCATATAAAACAGTTTCGCTTAGTCAAATAAAATATTTTTGTTGCAAGTGTACAGTCACGAGCGATGTTCTCCTAGAGTATTGACATATTATATTGTATGGTATTACGAAGATCCATAATATTATCAAAACCATACAAAAAAGGTCTTTCTCAAAGTTGCAATCGGTATATTTACGAGAAAATTGCTCTTGAATGTTGCATAAGTGTAAGATATTATGCTCGTGTCTGTACGCGCCATCATTGTATTCATAAAGAGATAGTCTGCATTGTCTCAAGTCTGCGCACTGCCTTAAGACTCCTAACCAACTCTGTAGCAACATTATTTTGTTATCTAATCCAGTCTTGGCTATTGTGGCTTTGATACAGGTATTATCTTTACCTTTGTTATTTTCTTTCTAATTTCATACTGATCTAACCGGCTTGGATTTACTTTTGTATTGTATCGTGAAGAATAAATACTGCAAAGCTAATTTACAAACACAATATACCTATTATATAGCCTACACTGTCCTCCCATTCCCATTTACATTGTGATTCGCATACTCTGTAATTCGAAAATATTGTAATTTTTAAAAGAGTAACCGTGGAGTTTCTTGCCGGCTCTTCTCCATAGGAAACGACAAATTGGAACCGTGCCCCTAGCTTTTGACGTTTCATAAGTGCCCATGTAGGTTTATGTGAAATAAAATATTTTGATTTTATCAATGGGTGATTCATAATTGCAAGGTAGATCAGAAAATTAATGCCTAAAAACATGCCAATGTAACAGTTTAATACAAATGTTTACCAATTTGGTAAATTTATTCAAATGAATGAATTTCTTTACAGGTAGTAAAGAAAATAATTACTTTGAATGGATTATTAATACTTCGTCTGTTACAAAATATTTACCCGCTTTCGATTACCTTAAGCAAAGTTCTCGAATATCTAATTGATCACAATAATGAAAGTATCTATAGACTTTGACTTCTTAAAAGTATCTTTAATAAATATCAATGACCAAAGCCATCAATAAGAAACTCAAACAAAAAACAAATTTAATTACAACTAGACTCCAGCATAAAGCCCCTTTGTTTTTCAGAAATCTATTTGTTTACATCGAATTCATTGTATTATCGAGTGTTGAAATTATTTTGACCGAAACAGGGTAATTATAATACTACTCAGTGTTATTGAGATTGAAAACTTAATACCTATAGAAACCAAAAATAATTCTATAGCGAAGAAAATTGCCTGTGAAACTGAAACTAGGCAAATTATATCGCTTTATTTAATCATTTCTTGAGAGAAATACCTAGATTCCTTAGAAACGTTCTGATAGAATGAAACCTGGGAGTTTTAAAACAAAACCTTGAATGAATGAATTTATCCCAAAAACATCGATATAATTATGTCACCGTCAATTCTCCATTTGCAAATGTAAGTGTTTAATCGCATTTTGTTTTTCTATGTAGTAAAATACAAATGACCGATTTCAGACTTTTTCCTTTACTGCTGCTGTGAGACCTTGGTTCTTGCCAAATTTCATGATTATAGGTCAACGGAAAGTACCCTTAGGTTTTGATTTATTTGCGAGTATCACAATATGTCGCCTAAATGGCCGTACTTTTTTATTGCTTTGACTTAGAAGCTTGATTTTTTTTAGTTTCTTGGAACCGTAGACCTACGTATGTGATATTAAGTTCAACTTAATACCTCTAGGCGTACCTGAGATAAAACTTTAAAAAAAAATTGTCCGACTTCAAAAAAAACAAAACAAAAAAGGACTACTGTACTAATAAAAACCAAAAGACAAAAGTACTTCTTTAATAATAAGAGAAAAATAAAAAAATAACTTTAATTTCGGAAGTCGGTGTCTTTGCTTTTAATTTTAGTTTTTGGTCACCGACTTCCGAAATTAAAGTTATTTTTTTATTTTTCTCTTATTATTAAAGAAGTACTTTTGTCTTTTGGTTTTTATTAGTACAGTAGTCCTTTTTTGTTTTGTTTTTTTTGAAGTCGGTCAATTTTTTTTTTAAAGTTTTATTATTTTTCCATTTTTTGTGTAATTTTATTTTTGTAATCATGGGTAGACCAACTAAAGGAGCCACCCGCATGAAGAAACACAGAATTAAAGAGACTAATACTGCTGAAAAAGAACGCCTATCTAAGAATCGCAAACGGAGTGCTATGTCCGGTTCCCAAGAATCACCGTTAGCTTGTCATGCTAGGTTATCTCAGATGAGAAATTGCATGCATTCTCATTTGTCACAGGAGTCGCCAAATGATAAGATCTGCCGACTCAATCTTATTCAAAAACGATTAAGTGGCGAGTCGTCTGAACAGCGCAAGTATCGTTTAGATGTTATACGAAACCGGCTGGCTAATGAGACTCCCGTGCCTTCTCAAGAATATAAGGGTGAACACTATACACTTGCTTACACTGTATAGTTCCCCTCATCATCATATTATAAGGTGACCATAATCAGATCTGTAATGTCACTTACAACCTATATGGTTGCAAAGTTCTTATCAATATAAATGAATTAAGTCCAAACACAAGGTAATTACTGTGAACCGTTGAGGAGTTCCGTTAATCGTCCTTCGTCTTCATCATCAGACCCTTAACGATAGTCACAACCCATCCAAGTGTAAGGTTCTTATCAATACAAATTAATCAAGCCCAAACACAAGATATCTGCTGTAAACCACTGAGAAGTTCCCTCGACTGTCTTTCGTCTTCATCATCAGACCCCTAACAACAGTCAGAACCCATCAAAGTGTAAAGTTTTTATCAATACAAATTAATCAAGCCCAAACACGAGGTATCTGCTGTAAACCATTGAGGAGTTCCCTTGACTGTCTTTCGGCTCCATCATCAGATCGACTCCAGGCCTTCATAAAATTGTAGTGCTGTAAAATACTTAATGAATAAATTAAGGAATGCACTAGTTGCCCTTACGATTTTTGAAAGTTCCCCTCGATTTCTCTAGGATCCCATCATCAGATCCTGACTTGTTGACAATGGGACCACCTCAGAAGTATAAGCTTTTGAACAAAAAAAGAATTTTTTAAATCGGTTCACAAACGGCGGAGTAATCGGTGAACATACATAAAAAAAAAAAAAAAAAAAAAAAAAAAAAACAATCATCCCGAACATAGTACCTCCTCCTTTTTTGAAGTCGGTAAAAAAGGGCCTTGACAGACTGACAGTCCGACGGACAATGAAGTGATCCTTTATGGTTTCCGTTTTTTCAAATAACAAGATGGCGACGTTATTTCCGATTTAGGTTACGCGCCACAATAACCTTGTAGCGCTAGGTATACACAAATGTCTCTGATATCCAGGGATACTTCAAAATAAAGCACTTTCAAAGACCTAAAAGGCGAAAAAAAAAACTGCTGTTCCCTACATTAATGTTCGCATCGCTCGTCAAAATATAGGGAACAGCTGATTTTTTTTTCGCCTTTTATCCCATAGTGAAAGTTGTTCAAAACGATGAGTACAATGACCCCTTAAGAGATTTCGTGTATGAAAAGATACACCTTACATATTAAATAGATTTACCTATACATATTTCAGTACATTAATAAAACTATAGTTTTTTAATAGTATAGTTTTGCATGGAACGAATATTAGTCGCAAAACTTTGAAGGAGAGAAATACATTACAAAAACTTGATGAATATTATTTCGTTTCGACTAACAGCCGACCAAAATAGTAAGTAGGTAGAGAAAATAATCCTGTTAGGTTCAGTGAGACCCAGATACGAGAAATTTCGTCTAATCTCGTGAAAAATGCGCACGGTATTTCTTTTTAGCACGATCGCTACCCATGTTATAATATCAAAAATTCCAAAATAAAATCAGACCGAGATACTTTCGTGTTTGTTATTTTTCACACCGAGTAGATATTTTAATACAGAAGCATATTACGCTGTATTGATGCTTCTTAAAATATAATGTCTTCTACCCAGATGCCGCCGAAATATCCCTCGGGGATGAATTCCAGTACCTTTATGACGCAACCTTTTCAATCTTTTTGCCCTTTTCGCGTTATTTTTATCAAGTTATTTTAATATTATCCACCAAACTGGATTCTTTTAATGGATATAACGTAGGCTAGACCAAAGTAAGGCTGGAAAAGATCATGTAGGACTTAAATATTTTAGTAACCAATTACTAGAACTTTCTTGGAAGAAGTTTAATTTTACTAAATGAAAGAGGCCAGAATTCAAAGCCTTGTTGATGCATTAGAAGCTGGAACTATCTACCTTGTGGACCTTCGTAATTTGTTTTCATAAAAACCTGGAACGTTACGATTAAGAACTTGTAACTTTCGTGAAGCTTGGTTTTGTAATGTCATAACATGAAAATAAAAGTTATAAAACTAAAATCCATCTACGGCAAAAAAGTCAATTAAAAAGGAATGAACAAGGATCACAGACAGACAAAATAAAAATCCGGAGTCACACGTTAGGGCTTAAATCAAACAGATACGCGTTACTCCAGATTTTTATTTCTCTCTCCCCTCACTCCCATAGTCCGATGGGACGGCAATCTGACCCAGAGAGAGATCAGGCGCAGGACCAACGGCTTATCGTGCTTTCCGAGGCCCGTACCACACCGCCAACTTCCAAACTCCGGGCTGTTACTTAGAAATTCCTAATGAAAAAACCCAATGATACTTTGCCCGACCCGGGAATCGAACCCCACGCTCAGCAGTCACGCTTGTGTCCACGAGACTAACGAGGCAGTCTTTACCTTTATGCGCAGTATTGCGAATGATCTATTTTACAATCGCGATCTATTATTCTCAGCGAGGTATGACAGGGAGTTATGTAGGTGGATATTACACATGTCGCGTCATGTTTATTTATTTATTTGTTATTACGAGGTGCCACCGTAGCCCGGTGCCCCGTAGCGTTCCCGCGGCCATTATCAAATATTTGCCGCTGAACTTGAGTGTTTCATTTATGTAGACTGATATTATTGTGAGTAGCGAATAAAGCAAGGATTATATATATTTTTAATGATAAGTATTTATATCAAACTGTAAATTTCTTAGTATATCCGTTTTATGTGTACCTCATCATCAGCCTAGCCTTTTCCCGACTACGTTGGGGTCGGCTTCCAGTCTAACCGGATGCAGCTGAATACCATTGTTTCACATGGAGCCACTGCATATCTGACGTCCACAATCCAATTACTGGGTAGCACGATACCCCTTGGTAAGACTGGTTGTAGCTACAATTAAGTACCTAATGGGTAATATGTTTTGTCTCTACAATATTATGGAACAAAGATTCAATCAATCTGCCTAGCCTTTTAACAACTAAATTGGGGTCAGCTTTCAGTCTAACCGGATGCAGCTGGATACCAGTATTTTACATGGAGCGACTGTCTATCTGACCTCCACAACCCAGTAACTGGGTAATGCGATACCCCTTGGTAAGACTGGTTGTCAGACTTTCGGACTTCTGACGACCCCTAACGACTATCAAAGATCTACAAATGATAGCCGGGACCAACGGCTTTACGTGCTTTCCGAGGCACGGAGAGGTCTTGATATGTAAAGATGGTCCCCCACCCACGGGCCAACCGTGGCAAGCAGCTTAACCTGATTGATCGATCCGTACGGCTGTTATTACTTTACCACAAGTCTCTTTTTACGTGTACGTCGAACGTCGTTTTGAACGTCTCGATCGGCGCAAAATTCTTGGAAAAACATGTATGCTTCCTTCGAAATCAAATCGCTCCAAAAAAAAATTTAAGGAAAATAATTTTTCTTCAAATAACATGTAATTCTCGTGTCCTTCCCGTAACAGGATCGGGATGTTTTAAACAAACAGGATTTGCAGAATAAAACCCAACGTGAACCGCGCCTAACAACGTGTTTCCTGGACGGCGTCCAAAAGAAATTATTCAGGTTGTGTCCTCAAACTGTGGCCGTAAATGGCAATGGTATTGCCACGTGACACGATGGGACAGTAAAAGGTAAGAGAGGGTAGGTACAGTCAGCCGCAAAAAGATGTATACGTCAACAAGAATTCATTGAATTGTCTACAATCTTTGTTCCATAAGAGAAGCTCGTGGCTAAGTAATAACAGCCGCACGGGTCGATCCATCAAGTAAAACTATGCTTGTCGGGGTTGGTCCGTAGATGGGTGACCATATTTACATATCGATACTCCTCCGTGCCTCGGAAAGCACGTTAAGCCGTTGGTCCCGGCTGTAATTCGTGAATCTTTGACAGTCATTACGGGTCGTCAGAAGCCCGAAAGTCTGACACCCAGTCTTACCAAGGGGTATAGTATTGCCCAGTTACTGGGTTGTGGAGGTCAGATAGGCAGTCGCTCCATGTAAAATACTGCTATCCAGCTGCATCCAGTTAGACTGGAAGCTGACCCCAATATCATTGGAAAAAGGTTAGGGAGATTAATTGAATCTTTTTTCCATAATATTGTAACCACAAAACATATTACATATTAGGTTCTTAATTGTAGCGACACATTGATACAGTATTATGATTATGAAACACGAATTGTAGAAAATGAAATGAATTCTTGTAGATGTATACATATTTTGCAGCTGACTGTACCATAGAGAGCCCTGCCTTATGTAAGCTTTCGTCGTTCGGCATAAGGTTCCCATTATATGCTCGTTTGCCGGAATGTCCTGACTAATTTTGCTGTCCCGGCTTTTATAATTATGTATGTATTTGCCCGAAGGGTGCCAAACAGAACCCGAACTAAGCCTCCGCTGTCCGTCTGTCTGTCTGTCCGTCCGTCTGTGTCTCATGAACCGTACTAAGTAGACAGTTGAAATTTTCACAGATTGTGTATGACTGTGACTATTGCCACTATAACAAATAATAAAAATTATTTAAAGTTAAGGGGTCCCCATGTAAGAAACGTGTTTTTTGAGCGTTTTTTTTTGCTCGATCTTAAGACGTCACGGAACCCTTTATGTGCGAGTCCGACTCGAACATGGTCGGGTTTTTTCACGACATTTCTTAAAATGGTTTACAAGGACTTATGCTCGAACCCTGATCGATAATTTTCATGAACTAATGATTTAAACCAGGCCAAAATCTCGGTATTTCTATTGTCTACAAGGTACAAAAAAAATACTATTATAATGTACCATATTTTTTAATATTCTATCGAAAATACAACTATCCTATAGCATTTTGGTTTCAATTTTGGCGACAAGCACAATTAGTATCACTTATGGATATCAATTAAGTCTTATTTTTAATACTAAATCGGTTCGAACTTTATTACGTTTGCTCCGCACGTTTGTGTTGGGTCCAATGATCAGTAATTACCGCTTTAATAGAAACGGACAGCAATCACTGACCGAGTACACAGTCAAACTGAGTTGTTATTAGGGAAGTTTGTCGAACAATATTTGAATAACTAAATTGATTGCACTGTGGAACTATCCACTAATGGTTAGATGGAAACCAAGAATTGTTAAATAAGATTTACAGTTCAACTAACTTTTCTTGCGGTTTACCTCGCAATCTAAGGAATCTACTACAGGGGGCCTAAAACAGTCACATTAGCAATTCCTCTAAAACAAATTCATTTCCTTAATTCCGAGCTCTCATTAGCAATTCCTCTAATTTGACACAAAAAGCAATTCTTATTTCGTGGACCATTTTACGAATCTCCATAGAAAACTGCCAATCAGATGAAATATTTCGTAATATGAATCAGCACGCAAATCTTGATATGAATTGTCAGTTTGTGACATTTTACGATGATTCATAATATTTTCCTATTATGATTCTGCCAAAGTGGCGATTTTAGACCCGCAGATACCTGGATAAAAAGTATCTAAAATTATGTAAATTCAGGTCACAGTCTAAACTGTATGCTTTTTATCCAATTCCGTTCAACAGTTTGGTAAAGCGATACTACCTCACAAAATTCCACATTTAGGTATTAATAATATGTTATCTCGTGTTAATTAATGTTGGAATAATGTCCGACGAAACGGCAGCATATTCATTGCTAGCCCTTTATACTATTTCTATTGGATTTAAAATATAAACAAAGTGCAAATAAATATGCAGCCAGTATCGATCGTAACCTTTTGAAACGGAAACATCTGTTGGTGGTACGTATCCGTCCCATTACATACTAACACAAGTACGCAAGTACCAAGTTTACGACGAGACGCCGGAACCAGAGGGACTCGGCCATATGTCTCTACGACTATTCTCGTACAAGTACTCTCAATAACCGTAAAACGCGGCAATCAACACACTAGTTCCGTGAAAAAACATAATAATACTCGATCCTCGACAATTCGTTCTTTTATGACCTCGCCAAAAGTATAAAGCCTGCCAAGTTAATTAGTACCAGCATTTTTCACAACGTAAATCATACGTTATCAGCGAAAACTAAACTAGAAAAGCCGCAAACTAGTTCAGAACAAAAACAGTGTAACAAAAGCTTCACTGAAAATATTAACATTGCTCGTTGAGAATGATATTGCGACACAAGGACAAAAGGTATTACATATGTATGCGTCGGACGGAGTAGTGAAACTCGAACAATAAATAAGAGAATTTATATTAGCCGGGCAATTTACGCATCTACATAGAGTATAGCTCATTGTTCACAAAGACGGCAGCCGAGCCGAGATAAGGGACTTGATTTGAAGAGACTCGTCGCAATCCGAGGCTCAAATCTTGTAACAGACGACCGACATAACGGTATAGTGCACCGTCTTCATCATAAATATTACTACCGCCAACATCTTGCTACCTTCCCATTTTTACCCGACTACGGCGAAGAAAGGGTTATGATTTTGACCGGTATGTATGTATGTATGTATGTTCATCTTTTCCCTCATATCTTCTAAACGACTCATCACAATTTGACAAATGAGGTATTGTTGGAAGCGTCTTGATTGTCCGCTGGCTATAGGCTATGTAACGTCACATTAAATATCAAAATAACGCCTCGAGAGGACATAAATTAAGTAATGAACTAAAAAAAAAAAATAGTCTAATGAAAGTTGTTGCTGTTGGCTATCAAATGAAAGGGCTTAATTAGCACATTTAAAAAATATACATATTTAAACCCAAAAAATAAAATTAAAGTAATAAAAACTTATGATAGCTTTGTCAATTTAAAGCCGTAGTCAGAGAAACGGATTGGTTACTAGTAAATTGACTATCGACTTAAATATTTAAACCACAACTAACATTCATCGACAGTCATTATGAAACGGCTTACATTCTACATTTTAGACATTACGTAGATTTTGATCCGCTTAATCCGCGGTTTTGGGTTCGATTCCCGGGTCGGATAGTGTTATTGGGTTTTTCCATCTGAAATTTCTCAGTAGCAGCCTGGAGCCCGAATTTGTACCCTGTTGATGGCAATAGGCTCGCCCCCTATTACATGGGACTCAACCATAACTGGCGCCATGTGTGTTTACTATATACAGGGTTACTGGTAACTCGACGTATTCCTTGCAGGACGTCATAGTAGGGTTAAAATGCAACAAATTAAGCCACCAAATGTTCTACCGAAATTCAGTATTTTTGTTTTGCACTAGACTACATTTTTTATGAAGTAATAGCAAAAATTACAAAAAATTAAATGTTTGGTTAGTGATATTTGCCAAAGTTTTAGGCATTATTGAACTTTTAATTATTAACAAAGGTCTGCTACGGCGTCAACTATGATAATAACTTAAATTTCAGTACAGTCGCGCCGTAAATCATTTTTAAATTGGTTTCAAATGATTTAATCTGGGATTTTTCATAAAAAAACTAAAACTCTTAATAATTCACAAACTACTGAATTTCGGCAGAACATTTGGTGGCTTAATTTGTTGCATTTTAACCCTACTATGATGTCCTGCAAGGAATACGTCGAGTTACCAGTAACCCTGTAGATACACCTCTGTCCAACCCTTTGGGAATACAGGCGTGAGGTTAACAATAGATTTCCCTGACAGTGCAAGTAAGAAACACTCGCTGTTATTTACGTGTTGTTTAAATCAGAAACCATAAACCCATTACAATAATTCAATTAAAAATCTTTTAATCTGCCGCCCGGCACGTCTAATAACAGCCGTTACCAGGTGCTGGATGAAATAAAATAGACGCTTTATTCTGAGCGGAAACCGACTCCGATTATGAAACGTTTCTTTGTAGCAATGAGACTAGCTTTATAGAACATTCATTTAGTTCATAATTCGTACCTTAGTACCATTTTTAAAAGGTTGATATTTCTGTATCATTTAATCATAAGTCAGTTTACATTTAAGCCTCCTTTCCATTTCATTTCATCTATAAAGTATGGTTCTCAAAGCAAAGCGCGCTCTAGAAATGTGACAAGAGAATGAAGACGAAGAAACCATGTAATGAGTTAAGATTTTTGTAAAAATACGTGACGTGGCGAGTAGTATGTAGGGTAGGTAAACGTTGCCGCTGCGCCGCGGCGCCGGCCGTATCGACCGCCGCCTGTTGAATGCCGACAACCCCCTTCGCCACCCTCGACACCCAAAGACCTCAACGCCCCTTCCACTTTTCACGTGCTTAAAATAGAGGCGTGCAATGTCGATATTTCAAACATTAGCCTGTCACAGGACACTGAGCATAAGCAATTCAACACAGAGAACATTAAATACGAGGAATGAATCCCTTTGTACAGGGTTTTATTTAAGCATCCGAACATAATTACGAGTCCAGGAGGATTTTCATGCTAACAATATATTTGATAGAGCTGTAAGGTTATAAAGTCCGTGTTATAGCAATAACTCTGTTTACTTAGGCACCGAATATAGGGGTTGCCAACTTTCACAAAGCTTAAGTTAATGTTCAAATACAATGTATTAGTGGTTAGTGGGCAAAGTGTGAGTGTGCTGTGTCAGCTGGGGTGATAGACCCAGAACTATAAATAACTTTAGCTAGAGATATTAGAGGGGCCACAAATGAGAAGGTAGCTTGAAGATTTAATGTTCATGATGAGGCGTATTCTATTACAAATTCCATTAATTTGTATAATACAGAATAGTTGCCTCCCATGACCTTTGAGTATCAACCGTCTTGTAAGTAGTTTTGAACTTTAATTAAAATCTAGGCCAAAGTCACGTACACTTCAGTGAGAAATTACATACCTACCTATACATCATATTTTGCGGGAACATGAAACTTTAACAGAAACTTTTCAACAAGATAATGATCCTCTTCAACGAGTAGCTTTATAGGAACACGTAAGATTCAGGATACATCCTGTAGGTACTTGATATTTTTCATAATATTTATATAAAATATTAAATATATTTTATAAAAATGTAGGTGGCTCGTCAATATCTTCGCCGACATAACTTTTATAAGAAGATTAATAAAATAGAGTACCAACGCGTACAAAATAATATCGTTACAAAAGAAACGACCGCTAAAAAATCATCGCTGTCTAGATACAGAATCTTCAGCAGCTTATTAAAAGGTCTGACATGAAATAAAATGAACTAAAATAATGTCTGAATACCCAATGTAGTGGGTAGAAAGATTAATGGACTGCTAAAATGTGCGTCTATAATAACAACTTCGAGCCTTTCTTTACCTTGAATAAATAGGTTTCTGTCAGATAAGCTCCATCACCTAGTAGACACAAAATTGAAAGTGATTAATTCTCTTCACCTAGTTTAAATAGCGATTACTTAGCAAAATAATCATTTTGACAAAATATTTAAACAGAAACGATGGGAATTTCTACAGAAAATGTTCGATAAGTAAACTTTTAACAAAGAAAATCGACTAATAATGAGAACCCCTACAGAAAATTTCATTTTGAAATCGTACATCAAAAAGCACACCTAATAGGCTCTGGCAAATAACTCGACTAAATTAATATTTAATAAAATTCTAGATTAACACAATCATCGATTGACGCTCTTTTCTCTAAAGCTTCAAAGTGTAATGGCCCGTCATGAAAATCTGTCATTTTAACCTGTTTGACATGAAGGTATAAAAAAACGCTCTGTAGACAGCCGTTTTTAAAAGACCGTTCACAGCTTTCTTTGGAAATCAAAGCTGAAGGCCACAGAAAAAAAACCAGTGAACAAACACAACCTAACTTTACCGAAAAGTAGAACCGTGGATTTGAGACTAGATATTTTGGGTACTCAGCCACATGAACGACATCTATCCACTATTACTAGAATCTCTTGAGTTTGTTTTAGCCAGTGTTCATAGCTACCAATGTGTAACAACGCCATCTATCAGAATTTTCTGTGATTACATGGAAACTCTCATGTTCATGGTTTCAGCTCTGGAAAAGAGTGTTAGCGTATTGTTAATGTTCCATTAGATGGCGTTTGTGACGCGAAAGTTAATTATAAATAACATGAATCATGGGTACTTTTAAAACGACAGAATAAAAAAGTTTGACGCTTTAATTGAGAATAGTGATTAATTGAAAACGTAAAAACTTTTATAATATGGACATTTTCTTTTACTTTCACTTATGTCCTTTTTTGTTTTCAGATCATATTCGACAACCTGGTGGATGAAACGGGAATCCACTGAATACGGGCAGGGAAGAACCAATCATTGACTTCTTTCAGCTGAAATGAGGATGGTGATACTTTAAGAAGATCCACAATTAAATGCATTATAATACACACTTTCTATATTATGCAAGTACTTACATATACAACTGTTTATTTACTTGCATAATATACACACACACTGATCAGTATGTGTTGCCAGTGATGACACCTATGACACTGAAACGTGGACCCTCACAATGGGATGGGCCTTATTAGAAGGCACAAAAGTCACCCAAAGAGCAATGGAGAGGGCTATGCTCGGAGTTTCCCTGCGTGATCGAATCAGAAATGAAGAGATCCGTAGGAGCACCAAGGTTACCGACTCAGCCCGAAGTATTGCCAAACTTATGTGGCGGTGGGCAGGGCACGCCGAAAGGTTCTAAAGTGGCAACCGCGTACCGGAAGACGTACCTTGGAAGGCCGAGGCTGTTGGGAGGCCGACAAGGTGGACCGATGACCTGGTGAAGGCCGCAGGAATCCGCTGGGTGCAAGATGCACAAAACCTACAATTTAATTTAAACTCTTTATTAGTGGCTTTTGTGGCCATGATACTCGTAATTATTTAGATTTGTTACAGTTGTAATGGCAAAATCATGTCATTTGGTGTACATAGGTTTTTATTTTAGTTATCTTATTTATTTTATTATTTATGTACACACAGCAAAATACATAGAGATACGACATAATTATAATATGAGTATTTATCTTTTATATAAGTATATTCTTTTCCATTTTGTAATGTGAGAACGATGTAGGCTTAGTGGACTGCAGATTTGTTGAACATTTACTATTTTGTTAAGTACCTATCTGGTACTTGTTGAAAGGCCTATACTGTCCTCCCATACCTATTAACACTGTAATTCGAAAATATTGTAACAGCTAATTATTTTTAAAGGAGTAACCGTGGAGTTTCTTGCCGGCTCTTCTCCATAGGAAACGATCAATTGGAACCGTGCACCGAGCTTCTGACATGAAATGATAATGAAGAATGAGGATGATGCCATAAACAGTTCAGTATTTAAAAC
This sequence comes from Lithophane leautieri, assembly GCA_949152455.1. Classification (NCBI taxonomy): domain Eukaryota; kingdom Metazoa; phylum Arthropoda; class Insecta; order Lepidoptera; family Noctuidae; genus Lithophane; species Lithophane leautieri. Next base: position 11,048,810 of record OX424463.1, on the reverse strand, counting down.
GAACTCAGTTAACTAACTACTAAAACTCCATTACTGGAAAATAAAGCCTAGAGCCTGCTTGTAGCGTTAAGTAAATACATAAATTGGTAGTGGTAAATAGGCCTTAAGCCTCGAATAGTCGTTAAAGCAGATTAAAATCCTTGCGGCCCTTTTACATATAATCCTTTTATGGTGTCATTTTTAGGGTTCCGTAGTCAACAAGGAACCCTTATAGTTTCCCTATGTCCGTCTGTCTGCCCGCGGTTGGATCCGTTTGCGAAATATTAAGCTTTAAAGTGCAAATTTTTGGAGGGCCAAGACGACGAAGATGACCTTTTTAGTTATGTGAAAAAAATCACGGCAGTAGTAAATACAACGAAGTAAACAAGTTAAATTAAATGTTAAATTTAAAAAACCCCCGTCTAAAACAAAGCTTCTAAGAAACGATATTTTTTTTTATAGCTAAGTATACTTTCGATCAAGTCACCTTTCAAACCAAACCAAATAAACCAAAATCGGTACAGCCGTTTGGCAGCTACGATGGCGCAGACAGACAGATACTCACGTTAAACTTATAACACCCCTGCTTTCCGTCGAGGGTTAAAAAGGAAAATTACCACAGCTAAGGGGGCAACCAGTTACCGAGTAATAGTTGACCAACTTACAGTAATTTGCAGTTGGAATGTATAATGTTATTCATGTAGCAATTTTTTCAACTACAATGTTGTTTCTTGGGACAAATTCATCCAAACTACGGAACCCTTTATTATGCATGGTCCGACACTCACTTGGCCGGGTTTTTTAAAAGATAAAGATAATTTCAGACTTCACTTAAATGCAGATTTATTGTTTTCACGTTTTTTTTTTATTTCATTAAAAAAGTCTTACCTACCTAAGTTTTATGTTACGAACCATGCTATTACTTTATTTATTTATTGATATGGCACTACAACGACTTACTCACTAAAATATAAACAAACAAAAAAAAAAAGTTTTAGGTATCGTGAATTCGTCACCTTACAGAAGTGCACGGCACTAAGTGACGAATTCACGTGCCATAAAAATACATAAATAGCATGCTATGATGAAATTTAAAAATACAAATTATGCTACAAATATAAATAATACGGGGGGGAAACAAAAATAAACAAACATAAAATATTATTATCATATAAATGATTTTGTTCATTCAGTTGAATCCATCTATACCTTTTTCTCGGACATGTTTTCACATTTTTCGGGTAGGTACACTCAACATCATGCAAAAAAAGGGACTTGTCAAAGACGTCCTCGAGTTGAGGATACGATTTGAAAGAAAAAGACGAATGAAATCCAAAAACAAATGAATACGTTTTGTTTGTATCACGCTATTCCATACTTTGAAAGCTATATTTACCAAAGGGTACTATTTTTATGTCAGTGTAGTTTCTTCAACTTGAAATGCACTTTGTATGTTTAATATTATTTTATGTACATAGATAATGTAACTGGAATCAACTGTGTCAGCAAACGTAACTACACAGTAAACAGACAATGTCTGTCAAATAACAAGAAGACTTTGTATCTATTACATTAGAATTTATACAGCAGCAGTACAATGGCGTGTTCTTAAGGTTTATTTTTAGTATCCCTTGAACTGACTGCAAATGTTACTGTGCTACAAAAGCAAGACAAAGAAACTTTATATGTGTATTGTTTGTTTATTTTATATAAAACTGTTGTTAATTTGGTTATTCTTTATTATGGTTAGTTTTAATAGTACAATACGCTCCCAACTGCTGTGACTGCTCTCTGGGTCCGTGTGACGTTTCGGTGACATTTCGTCACGTTTCGCTACTACAATATGTATAGTAATGTACAACGCTTAGTTAATTACCAATTTGTCTGTTTCTGATATTATAAAGCTGTTCTGTGTAATAGTTAAGTGTGCGTGACGTTTAACCTCATTTCAAATACGATGAAAGGGAACTAGGTTTATGCAGTAGAAAGTCGTTACGTTGCCCGGGAATAATACCTTTATCGTTAAAACTTATCTATTTTATAGATACTTATTTATGAGTTTAAGAACTTATGGTACAGAGAGCTTTATTAACAGCATTAGTATATTATTAATTCATCGATTTAAAAAAACCGGCCAAGTGCGTGTCGGACTCGCGCATGAAGGGTTCCATACCATTATAATATAAAAATGGCAAACAAAATCACGTTTGTTGTATGGGAGCCCCCCTTAAATATTCTTTTTATTTTATTTTAATTAATTATTTTAAAGTGAATATGTAACTATATATTCTGTGAATATTTCAAGCGTCTACCTGTCGCCGTTATCAATCCCAAGCAAAAAAATCACGTTTTTTGTATAGGAGCCCCCTTAAATATTTATTTTATTCTGTGTTTTAGTATTTGTTGTTATAGCGGCAACAGAAATAATCATCTGTAAAAATTTCAACTATCTCTATCACGGTTCATGAGATACAGCGTGGTGACAGACGTACAGACAGACAGCGGAGCCTTAGTAATAGGGTCCCATTTTACCCTTTGGGTACGGAACCCTAAAAATCAACAAAAAACTTCAACACTTCTTCTTCTTTAGTCGATGGCAAATCTTTCTCTCTTCCTAGCTATGTATCCCACATGTGGTCTTTCTCTTCCACTTCGCTCTATCCTCGACATCGTCTTAGGAGACCTGACACTCTTTCATGTCCTTTAGCACTACAGCCTTCCATCTTGTTTTGGGTCTGCCTCTGGGTCTTGGACTGGGAATGGTAACCTGTAGCGCCAAGTTCCCTACGTATTCTGACAGTCTCCTTTTCACGTGACCATACCATCGCAGCCCACTCTTGCATCTTGTCGGCGATATCACGCATGCCCAGGCTTCCTCGCAGGTACTCTTTACGGATTTCATCAAGGCTGGTAACTCCACACATCCACCTCAATATTTTCATTTCAGCAACTTGAATGGTAGGCACGTTCTTTTGGGTCGATGGCAATTGTAAAAACATTTTATCTTGTGGCCAGACCAATTGCGGTATCACTAGAGTTTTTTAGGTCATCAGAAGCATGGTTTGGTCAGAAGCGAAGCATTCGCAATGGGTGTCGGTTGGGTCTATAATCCCCAATTTAGCTAAGATTGTGCTCGCAGTGACCAACTTGGGTCCGCAGTCGTTTGATTGTGCTTGCAACACTGGGACTCTAAAACCATGTATCGATGGTAAAACTTTTCGTCATGATCTCCCTTCTACCGAGTATACCTACTGAGAACATTTTACACAACAATATACTCAAGAAAACGTTCAACGTGTGAGAGCAATGCACATAAACTTGCAATAATAAATAACTCAACGCGTAGCGCATCGGTTATCTGCTACGACAGCGTAGCCGGCGTAGCGTTGGTATCAAAATACCTTTTGCTACGCCGTAGCCTCGGGGATTTCAAATAATTTTTTTGATCCTTTATCTATTCCGTATCGTTTCCTTTTTATTAAGTTTGTAGATGATTGTATAAATAAATGCATATAATATTTGACAACGACTTTTACACCAAAATTCTTTTATTATTTGTTTTTTCTCGATCACACAATCTTTTCACAGCCATAGATAACAAAAGCCAACCAAATAAACTATGCCAGGGATTCATAATAGAGAGGAATTCGATTTCGTCAAATACGGCTACGTAGAAGTTTGCTAGGGGCCGCGTCAAAAAATCACAAATAGGCGTTGACGGGCTGACCCACACTTTATATAAATTAAATTCATATCATAGTACTGTATAGTCCATAAAAACTTAAGTGGCCTAGATCTTTTTGGGTTTTAAATTAAGCCTAAGCAAGCGTGCATCATGATTAAAATTAAAAGGCCCCTGTATATTAACCAAGCCATAAGCCAAGTCAGATTCATACTTTCATCCACACTGAAGGTTCTGTACCGCGATAGTTTTACGTTTCATAATAAGCCAATCATTTGAAACGAACCATTATGAGGCAAGGTAGAGCCATGAGATAGACGGTCATCAAAGACTAAAAAATACAAGGCGGTCTCTACAGAACCCTAGAAAGTACCCAATAAATTTTTTCTATTTTTCGAAAACTTTTTCTACAGCGAGGCCGGATTAAACAAGAACAAAGTCTCACAATAAGGTATAAGAACTTTATTTACTTTATATAATATCTATCTCGCGTAAGCCTTGATTTTTCACAATGGTTTTTCCTGTAAATCCTTGGTGGTCTCCAAAGCACGGATTAATGCTTCAGCCTACTTAAGAGTATAAATGGAATAAAAAAAGCGAAACTTATTTACTAAAAACACAATGCCCGCATTACTTGCGACTTGGTCATGGCGTGTCACGAAGTCTGTATTTCAAATGCATCTCATCAACACAATGTGGAAAGCTCTAAAGTCCATACCTATCTTGCAAAATAACAAACAACAAGCAATGAAGATTACACGATAGCTATATCTTAACAAACAACAAGCAATGAAGATTACACGATAGCTATATCTTAACAAACAACCAGCAATGAAGATTACACGATAGCTATATCTTAACAAACAACCAGCAATGAAGATTACACGATAGCTATATCTTAACAAACAACCAGCAATGAAGATTACACGATAGCTATATCTTAACAAACAACCAGCAATGAAGATTACACGATAGCTATATCTGAACAAACAACAAGCAATGAAGATTACACGATAGCTATATCTGAACAAACAACAAGCAATGAAGATTACACGATAGCTATATCTTAACAAACAACAAGCAATGAAGATTACACGATAGCTATATCTTAACAAACAACAAGCAATGAAGATTACACGATAGCTATATCTGAACAAACAACAAGCAATGAAGATTACACGATAGCTATATCTGAACAAACAACAAGCAATGAAGATTACACGATAGCTATATCTGAACAAACAACAAGCAATGAAGATTACACGATAGCTATATCTTAACAAACAACCAGCAATGAAGATTACACGATAGCTATATCTTAACAAACAACCAGCAATGAAGATTACACGATAGCTATATCTTAACAAACAACCAGCAATGAAGATTACACGATAGCTATATCTTAACAAACAACCAGCAATGAAGATTACACGATAGCTATATCTTAACAAACAACCAGCAATGAAGATTACACGATAGCTATATCTTAACAAACAACCAGCAATGAAGATTACACGATAGCTATATCTTAACAAACAACCAGCAATGAAGATTACACGATAGCTATATCTTAACAAACAACCAGCAATGAAGATTACACGATAGCTATATCTTAACAAACAACAAGCAATGAAGATTACACGATAGCTATATCTGAACAAACAACAAGCAATGAAGATTACACGATAGCTATATCTGAACAAACAACAAGCAATGAAGATTACACGATAGCTATATCTTAACAAACAACAAGCAATGAAGATTACACGATAGCTATATCTTAACAAACAACAAGCAATGAAGATTACACGATAGCTATATCTTAACAAACAACCAGCAATGAAGATTACACGATAGCTATATCTTAACAAACAACCAGCAATGAAGATTACACGATAGCTATATCTTAACAAACAACCAGCAATGAAGATTACACGATAGCTATATCTTAACAAACAACCAGCAATGAAGATTACACGATAGCTATATCTTAACAAACAACAAGCAATGAAGATTACACGATAGCTATATCTTAACAAACAACCAGCAATGAAGATTACACGATAGCTATATCTTAACAAACAACCAGCAATGAAGATTACACGATAGCCATATCTTAACAAACAACAAGCAATGAAGATTACACGATAGCTATATCTTAACAAACAACAAGCAATGAAGATTACACGATAGCTATATCTTAACAAACAACCAGCAATGAAGATTACACGATAGCTATATCTTAACAAACAACCAGCAATGAAGATTACACGATAGCTATATCTTAACAAACAACCAGCAATGAAGATTACACGATAGCTATATCTTAACAAACAACCAGCAATGAAGATTACACGATAGCTATATCTTAACAAACAACAAGCAATGAAGATTACACGATAGCTATATCTGAACAAACAACAAGCAATGAAGATTACACGATAGCTATATCTTAACAAACAACAAGCAATGAAGATTACACGATAGCTATATCTTAACAAACAACAAGCAATGAAGATTACACGATAGCTGTATCTGAACAAACAACAAGCAATGAAGATTACACGATAGCTATATCTGAACAAACAACAAGCAATGAAGATTACACGATAGCTATATCTGAACAAACAACAAGCAATGAAGATTACACGATAGCTATATCTTAACAAACAACCAGCAATGAAGATTACACGATAGCTATATCTTAACAAACAACCAGCAATGAAGATTACACGATAGCTATATCTTAACAAACAACCAGCAATGAAGATTACACGATAGCTATATCTTAACAAACAACAAGCAATGAAGATTACACGATAGCTATATCTTAACAAACAACAAGCAATGAAGATTACACGATAGCTATATCTGAACAAACAACAAGCAATGAAGATTACACGATAGCTATATCTGAACAAACAACCAGCAATGAAAATTACACGATAGCTATATCTTAACAAACAACAAGCAATGAAAATTACACGATAGCTATATCTTAACAAACAACCAGCAATGAAGATTACACGAAAGCTATATCTTAACAAACAACAAGCAATGAAGATTACACGATAGCTATATCTGAACAAACAACAAGCAATGAAGATTACACGATAGCTATATCTTAACAAACAACAAGCAATGAAGATTACACGATAGCTATATCTGAACAAACAACAAGCAATGAAGATTACACGATAGCTATATCTTAACAAACAACAAGCAATGAAGATTGCACGATAGCTATATCTTAACAAACAACAAGCAATGAAGATTGCACGATAGCTATATCTTAACAAACAACAAGCAATGAAGATTGCACGATAGCTATATCTTAACAAACAACAAGCAATGAAGATTGCACGATAGCTATATCTTAACAAACAACAAGCAATGAAGATTACACGATAGCTATATCTTAACAAACAACAAGCAATGAAGATTGCACGATAGCTATATGTTAACAAACAGCAAGCAATGAAGATTGCACGATAGCTATATCTTAACAAACAACAAGCAATGAAGATTGCACGATAGCTATATCTTAACAAACAACAAGCAATAAAGATTACACGATAGCTATATCTTAACAAACAACAAGCAATGAAGATTGCACGATAGCTATATGTTAACAAACAACAAGCAATGAAGATTACACGATAGCTATATCTTAACAAACAACAAGCAATGAAGATTGCACGATAGCTATCTTAACAAACAACAAGCAATGAAGATTGCACGATAGCTATATCTTAACAAACAACCAGCAATGAAGATTACACGATAGCTATATCTTAACAAACAACAAGCAATGAAGATTGCACGATAGCTATATGTTAACAAACAACAAGCAATGAAGATTACACGATAGCTATATCTTAACAAACAACAAGCAATGAAGATTGCACGATAGCTATATCTTAACAAACAACAAGCAATGAAGATTACACGATAGCTATATCTTAACAAACAACAAGCAATGAAGATTGCACGATAGCTATATGTTAACAAACAACAAGCAATGAAGATTACACGATAGCTATATCTTAACAAACAACAAGCAATGAAGATTGCACGATAGCTATATGTTAACAAACAACCAGCAATGAAGATTACACGATAGCTATATCTTAACAAACAACAAGCAATGAAGATTGCACGATAGCTATATGTTAACAAACAACAAGCAATGAAGATTACACGATAGCTATATCTTAACAAACAACAAGCAATGAAGATTGCACGATAGCTATATCTTAACAAACAACAAGCAATGAAGATTGCACGATAGCTATATCTTAACAAACAACAAGCAATGAAGATTGCACGATAGCTATATCTTAACAAACAACAAGCAATGAAGATTACACGATAGCTATATCTTAACAAACAACAAGCAATGAAGATTGCACGATAGCTATATGTTAACAAACAACAAGCAATGAAGATTACACGATAGCTATATCTTAACAAACAACAAGCAATGAAGATTACACGATAGCTATATCTTAACCGGTAAACATCCTAACTTAATAACTTAGGTGTTATTTGGATAAGCGCGTGCTCCGGCCGGTTGTTAAAAATGAAAGAAAGATAAAAGCAACATTTACAGACACTTCAACTGATGCCAAACTGCATTAATTTTCATTAGTTTAGACCTCTTACTTTATAAACACTCTGAAAATGTCCTGCAGTTTCCTTGGTGTATGGTTAAGTAACGAGTCTTCCGTCTGTGGGTATACCGTTTAGTTAATAACTCGGGAACGAAAGACACTTGCATGAAACTTTTCTGGTTGAATTTAGTCTCCCTCACACTTACATTGAAAGCATTTAGCGAGAAACTTCCTTCCATATAGCGAGAAACTCGTAGGCACAGACAAACTTCAATGATGGCACTTCACTGTGACATCAACAAAGATTTGATTTCGTATCGACAAACTCATCTCTTTCATACAGGCAGAGCGAGAAAGAGACAGTTTTGATTTTTGAGACTACATACAACTAGTGACCTTCTGATCACGGCTATTGCATGTTTATCTTCTGTGTTTCTATCACTATCACCAATTTCCGATTTTGTGTTTTCAAGGTAGCTATATTCCTAATTTCTCAAGTCCTATTTTCTTCTGCCTCTTTGTTTTTTTGCTACGCTAAAGCCAGAATGGTAAATGTTCTGGTTTGCACCCGGTCTCATAACTGTTTACGTTTATAAATTGTACTCTTGCTACTAACATATAACCCACCCTTCTCACTTTGACGTACACCTACAATTTGCATGACATGACTTTGTCAGTTTACGCCGAAACGTGACGCGAAACGACGCTGCGCACGCTTTTTAAGATAGTCATACAAAAAATAACTTTATTTACTACACATGCGCCGCGCGGTGCCTCGTTGCACAGCGAGGTGTGGGGCTGCCAGCGACTTCCCGATGCGCCTCGCGACGTCGCGATGCGTCACGCGGCGGCACGCTGCGCAGCGCGAAACTACTGGCCTCTTCAAGCATCTTCACGTCGCGTCACGTCTCGGTGTGAACTGACCCTTACGTTCTGTCGTTTCGTGGTAGATTTACTCATCAACTCGTTCGTACTGTTTAGACAGGTCAATTGTATCGATAAAAAAAAGCCTCGTATGAAGTTCTAAACTTATGTCCTGTAACCCCGCGTTTAAAAGTATCCTAAAGTATGACTAGACAAAACTTGTAGAAAACTTGTCGAAAATGTGAACAAAATAGTTTTAACAAGACATGTCTGAAACAGCGTCAATATCTACATGTATAAGAATAAGAATAAGAATAATTTTATTTGTTCCAAAATATACAGACATAAAATAATAATATGGTGATACACTACTTAATTCTATGTTCAGATATTGAAACATCTGTGTCTGAACTAGATATAAAATATCTGTATTTCAGACATCAGCGCTCTTCCCTTGTTGTAGGCGACACTTAAAAATTAATTAAATTGTTTGACCTCTATACACATCTATAATAGACTTGATAGAACATTATAATAATAAAATAAAAGATAGTGACAAATATAGAAAAACAATCTTAAATATTAGATGTATTAGTGATGGCCTCCGGTGAGTAGAGTGTAAATGAGTGTATGTGTGTTGGAGGGTGAGTATGATCGACACAGGTTTTATACAAGAAATATTTTTGAGAACTCTTTTACAAGACTTCTTGAAACACAACTTCTAAATCGATGTTAACGCAGGGCAAGAGATTGCAACAGAATGAAACACTTTCAAGAAATATTGCAAATGAATGACCAAATTTAGCCCGCCCCTTCTCTAGACCTCTCTTCTTTGCCACGTTCTTTCCCATGAACGTAAGATTCAAGACATGAATTGGCTCTATTCATTACAAATGGGTAACACTGAAAATATATTTCGATAAATAGGTCAAACCATGGTCACATGTGTGAAAAACGTAGCAGAAAAAGTTTGACGGCATGAAAGCGAAGAATCGACAAAACATGGTACCCTTTTCACATTATAGTACTACAAACTTTTTCCCGCGGTGTTACCCGCATGGAGGTCGGAAATTATCCCAGGGGAACGTACAACCGGGATAAAAAGTATTCTATGTCCTATTCCTCACTTTTGGATTTATAATATTAGTTATGGTTTTCAACTCCCATATGGCAAAACTTCATGGCATTCATGAGACTGAGAAGATTTTGCAGCCCCAGTGACAATAACGTTTTAAAGACATCACAAACCGACAAATTCAAAATCCGGAGTCACACGTAATCCGTTTGATTTATATAATACTCCCGATTTTGAATTTGTCTGTCTGTGACCTCGTTTTTGCTTCGCCGTAGTCGGGTAAAAACTAACTATAAATTAAGCAACATAATAACTAGTTACTTCCGAGTGTTCAAAAGACTACACAACTACTACAGTAAATTAATGAGCAGTATCTTCTGTTCTTTGTCTGTATTTTTACCGACTTCAAAAAAGGAGGACGTACTATGTTCGGATGATTGTTTTTTTTTTTTTTAATTTTTTTTTTTATTTATGTTCACCGATTACTCCGCCTTTTGTGAACCGATTTCAAAAATTCTTTTTTGTTCAAAAGCTTATACTTCTGAGGTGGTCCCATTGTCACCAAGTCAGGATCTGATGATGGGATCCTAGAGAAATCGAGGGGAACTTTCAAAAATCGTAAGGGCAACTAGTGCATTCCTTAATTTATTCATTAAGTATTTTACAGCACTACAATTTTATGAAGGTCTGGAGTCGATCTGATGATGGAGCCGAAAGACAGTCAAGGGAACTCCTCAATGGTTTACAGCAGATACCTCGTGTTTGGGCTTGATTAATTTGTATTGATAAAAACTTTACACTTTGATGTGTTGTGACTGTCGTTAGGGGTCTGATGATGAAGACGAAAGACAGTCGAGGGAACTCCTCAGTGGTTTACAGCAGATATCTTGTGTTTGGGCTTGATTAATTTGTATTGATAAGAACCTTACACTTGGATGGGTTGTGACTATCGTTAAGGGTCTGATGATGAAGACGAAGGACGATTAACGGAACTCCTCAACGGTTCACAGTAATTACCTTGTGTTTGGACTTAATTCATTTATATTGATAAGAACTTTGCAACCATATAGGTTGTAAGTGACATTACAGATCTGATTATGGTCACCTTATAATATGATGATGAGGGGAACTATACAGTGTAAGCAAATGTATAGTGTTCACCCTTATATTCTTGAGAAGGCACGGGAGTCTCATTAGCCAGCCGGTTTCGTATAACATCTAAACGATACTTGCGCTGTTCAGACGACTCGCCACTTAATCGTTTTTGAATAAGATTGAGTCGGCAGATCTTATCATTTGGCGACTCCTGCGACAAATGAGAATGCATGTAATTTCTCATCTGAGATAACCTAGCATGAAGCGCTAACAGTGATTCTTGGGATCCGGACATAGCACTCCGTTTGCGATTCTTAGATAGGCGTTCTTTTTCAGCAGTATTAGTCTCTTTAATTCTGTTTTTCTTCATGCGGGCGGCTCCTTTAGTTGGTCTACCCATGGTGATTACAAAAATCAAATTACACATAAAATTGAAAAATACACCTCAGAAGTATAAGCTTTTGAACAAAAAAGAATTTTTGAAATCGGTTCACAAAAGGCGGAGTAATCGGTGAACATAAATAAAAAAAAAAATTAAAAAAAAAAAAACAATCATCCGAACATAGTACCTCCTCCTTTTTTGAAGTCGGTAAAAATACAGACAAAGAACAAAAGATACTGCTCATTAATTTACTGTAGTAGTTGTGTAGTCTTTTGAACACTCGGAAGTAACTAGTTATTATGTTGCTTAATTTATAATTAGTTTTTACCCGACTACGGCGAAGCAAAACCGAGGTCACAGACAGACAAATTCAAAATCGGGAGTATTATATAAATCAAACGGATTACGTGTGACTCCGGATTTTGAATTTGTCGGTTTGTGATGTCTTTAAAACGTTATTGTCACTGGGGCTGCAAAATCTTCTCAGTCTCATGAATGCCATGAAGTTTTGCCATATGGGAGTTGAAAACCATAACTAATATTATAAATCCAAAAGTGAGGAATAGGACATAGAATACTTTTTATCCCGGTTGTACGTTCCCCTGGGATAATTTCCGACCTCCATGCGGGTAACACCGCGGGAAAAAGTTTGTTGTACTATAATGTGAAAAGGGTACCATGTTTTGTCGATTCTTCGCTTTCATGCCGTCAAACTTTTTCTGCTACGTTTTTCACACATGTGACCATGGTTTGACCTATTTATCGAAATATATTTTCAGTGTTACCCATTTGTAATGAATAGAGCCAATTCATGTCTTGAATCTTACGTTCATGGGACTTCTTTAATAATAAGAGAAAAATAAAAAAATAACTTTAATTTCGGAAGTCGGTGGCCAAAAACTAAAATTAAAAGCAAAGACACCGACTTCCGAAATTAAAGTTATTTTTTTTATTTTTCTCTTATTATTAAAGAAGTACTTTTGTCGTTTGGTTTTAGTACAGTAGTCCTTTTTTGTTTTGTTTTTTTTGAAGTCGGTCAATTTTTTTTTTTTTAAGTTTTATTATTTGACTTGTGGTGTAATTCTTTATCGCGATAAAATCATCCTCAATCATCGTTTTTTCTGTTTGACATATCCTTATCGGACATTTCTATATCTTCGTAATTTATTAGCCAAATATACTGTGTTTTCTGGTTTCTCATGTAAGTTTTATCCAGATTGATATTCAGATCGAGAAAAGAAATATCTTCTTTTCTCTGAGTGTAAGGCTTCTAAGACAACTTCAAAGAACCTGGCCTCACTCAGATGACTGATTAAATTTCAAGTTCAGAGGATATAGAATTTGGTGGGGTTCCATTCGTATTTCTTAAGTAAATCGTAGGGGTTTCTCCTAAGTAATACGAATCAAACTCCACCTAATTTTATTATTTACCAGGCATACTCCAATTTTATTTTAAATACCAAGAATTTGCAGACCAGACTAGACTAACTAGATATCTACTAGTTAGTCTAGTCTGGTCTGCAAATTCCTGAACTCAATATTTGACAGCAAACGAAAGAGCGCATGATATTAGGTTACAAACTAGCGTATCGGATTGGAAACACAACACTGCGTTTCAAAAGCCAATTACTGACCTAGCTCTAAGTACCTCCAATCTGCAGTAAACCGAATGGCACAGAGTGAATATGGACCAAATAAGTAACAAATAACCACAAAAGCATTATTAACGAAAAATCTAATTCAAATAAGGAAACATAACATTTAGATTTTGAGGACTACAAAGGCAAGGCAGTGATAAGAATTTTAAGTAACTTTGATGATTTACGAGAACGAATGTCTCGACGCGATGGACACAGAATAGAAATGAAGAATAAAAATAAAAGATGTTTCTTACATATAACCGAAATACTGATGGTGAATAATAACAAGGTTTAATTGAGAAAAACCTTTTTTATATCTTCCATTCTTTGGAAGATATCCAGCCTTATTGGATAAAGATGGTTCATCAAATATGACATCTTATTTCTTATGTTACTTCCTGAGAAGTTAAACATGTTCCCTACTTATTACGGCTTTCCACCCGTCTCTTTAATATCAATCAAATCTTTATCAACGTAAAAACACAAACAGAAACATGTTTCACAACAAGTAGACACAAAAATAAACATATACAAAAACCTTCCTAGATTATGTCGTAACATTCTAAAATCAAACAAAAACAGCTCTGTTTTACATTAAAATTGTTTATAAAAAATTGGAAATATGTATATCAAAAAGTAAACAGTGAATCATAGAGCCATCGATCCATCATGCGTTGACTGGAGTAATAAACAAACAGACCGCACGTATTTTTAGTCGCCTATGAAAATGTTATGCACAACTGGGGACTGCTCATGGAACTACAACACCGCGAACTTCAATATCCATTGCTTGATTTACGTGTTTGAGCCCGAAGATGACAGGTTCTTTAGGAGCAGTGTAAGTCGTTGAAAATTTTAAACCAGCTGTAAGTTCGATCTGAAAGCTTCGCCTATTTGATCTTGTTTATAAAACGCAGGCTCTCAATTCGCACTGGGCAATGAAACCAGTTATGATGCCGTAACTCCAAGTTATTTGAACAGAGTTTAATTATTCAGCGGTAACAATATGCTGTGTATTTGATCTCAACATTTGTCAGGTCATGCCCTCGTAAAATACGAAATGTTTTCCCTTTGTCAAAGTATTTATGAGACCTTCATAGAGTCATAAACAAACAATGGTAAACGTCCGAATAAAACTTATTATATTTATTGCTCGTAGTCCAATCTGAAAATGGTTGCTTGATAATAAGTTCGAAAAAACGTAGAAATTATATGCAGGTAACACCTACGTATAATTTCTACGTATTTTTGTTAGTTATGAAGTAATGACACCTATTCCGAGTAACTTTGAATGAAATATTCACCACTTTTCTGTTGAGTAACTTTGGACCGCAAGTCAGCTGGTCACATCTATATTCTTGTATTGCAAATAATTGTGAATTCTATGTGATCACATAGAATTCAAGTTTAAGTTTTTTATAGTAAATCAATGCGGTCATGAATGAAAAGATTATTATTTATAAACTTTTTGATTTATTATGAACTTGGTCGAAATAAAAGATTGTATGTGAGATAGTAGCACGAATTTCCTATAATTACTGCCTACCTCGTGTTCCCATAATTTATTTCGGTAGGTAATTAATCATATCTTTGATCACTTGTTGTAAAATTCTGCTTCATGTAACCGCTGTCCTGGTCTCTCGACTTGAAAACCTAGGTATGATCTGTATTCAAAGCAATAACTTAAAGATCAAATACCTTTGTAAAGATAATCTCATTTAAAATTGCATGTCCCACCACAGGTTGTTGCATACATATTTCAAATACTTACATAGATTTTTTTTGGAATGGCATTAAATTTTATATTGCACTAGTTGTTCCCCGCGTCTTACCCCGCGTGGACGTCGGAAAAATATCCATGGAAACGTACAACTGGGATTAAAAGTACCGTATTTTCACTGGGTTATAAACGGTAACTTTAGATTTATAACGGACAAACGGACAAAAATTCTAAAATCTATAATTAATTATGTGTTTTTGGCATCGGACTCGTTCCCATACTTCGTAGCAATAACTTTTTTTTTATATTCAATGTACAATTTAGACTTCTTCTTTGACTTGTTTTTATTATAAGTGCCTCCAGAGAAGACCTTTACCTATTTGTCTTTATACATTATTTTTTAATATAAGTAGGATGTAATCTTTCTCTTTAATCTCATATAAAGTTACATTTATTTTAGCTGATTCTCATCGTGCTCGAGATTAAGAGCCGTCACAATTTAACTTGATTAAAATGCTGAACGACCTTTTAACATTATCCTCGGGTACTTTTCACTTATTGGATGATCCTTCAGAGAGGTACTTTTATTCAAATTATTTCAATTATACATCTAACACGCACATTCGCACATACATACTAAATTACGAATGTCTTCGTACGTAATATCTCCATGATAGGTAAATTTATCTATGGTTACCTCTGATCCTATATCAGTCATTTTATTAAGAAAACTGATCATAAAATAGAATACTCTATACTTTGTACACCATATGGATTCAAGATATACTCGTAACTGTAGAAATGTCACATAGGGTGACACAATGGGTGGTTTTATCGCTAAAAGCGAATCATGATCTTGAATCCTTATCTTCTCTCTCATTTTACTACAAGCTTCACCTACTTCAAAACTAGAGTAAAGATAATTACGGTAAGTTGTAGGAAAAGCTAGATGGAAGCAAGTTAGGTACATCTATAATTTACCCCTACAAACTCGCAAGTATGAAATATTTCTAACTGCAATTAACTGATAACAAAAGTATATGACACAAAGTTTCTATCTACATATTTCTGCACCCGACAAAAAGACATTAAATAGTAATTAGACTCTTTGCTAAATGAAATGCATTTTATTACTAAAACTCGTCATATTCATTGAAAAAAGCCCTTGCCCCTGGAGACAAAAAATCATCACACGCATATAGATTATGCGCAAACAAAATAACAGTCATTTGACCCTTATAATCTGTGAGCTGTCCGGCCCAAATTCATTGAAAAAGCGATTTATGTACATACCTACTGAGTAGCTATATGACTATACAGAGTTAATGCTAATTTGACCCTGCTTAGGTCGACCAAATAAACTTTATTTGCGATTTAAACATCTGCGAATAGCTGGCTTAGATTTAATTTAGTTTTAGAAATCGCTTTAAGACAAACATGAATAAAATCGGTGCTGCTTTCTGATTCTTCGGTTTATACTTAATATTTTTTATGACAAACAAAGTTATTTTAATAATAACGTTGGAAAAAAATATTCTAGCAATTAATAAAATAACATTCAATATCATATTAATATCACTCACAGCAAATATTGAATGTCATTTTATTAATTAAGGATTTTAAAACGCGTAGCGGTCTTTCAATATTGAAAATCTAAAAAATGTAACAAGAATTTTCCATAGACATGTAGATCGCTGATTTATTTCAGAACTATATAACTCTAAGGTGACTTAACAAAAAACCTTTTACTTTGTGACACGAAGGTTGATACAAAAAAAATTATTTAGGTATGATATTTTTACAAAAAATATCTGAGACGGGCTCAGTTTACTACGTTCTGGTGATCAACAATGTCACTAGCAGTAAAGAAACTCGTAAACTTGTCGCTACTGAACTTGATTACAGTCAGTGGGTCTCTCCAAAAGATAGTGTATCCATCTGCCTAATAACATTTTAAGACCCCAAGCGTCGCCATGAGGAAGTGAAGGAGAGAACACGTGGAACGTGACAATGAGCTGATGTGGCAGTAAAATAAAATGAGGTTACGTAAAGAGGGAATGCAAAAGCGTTAAGGACATTACACACAAGAGTTGCAACGTTAGCAGGTTTGCGGTTGCGAATTTGTAACGCTCGCATCAACATCGCAAAATTCATGTTCGAGGAAGGATCTTTTGACGCCTGAATGACATTGACAGGGGGGCGTTGTTGGTAAACATATGTGAAATGGTCACAGAAATTGTATTGACAAAACAATATGGCTTCGTTAGTTCCAATTTTAGCAACGTGCCAAAAGAACCTTCTAGAGTTGTATCTGTGAACTTCGTTCCACACATTGAAGCAAAGACACGAAGCTGTTTTGTTGACACCAATGATATGAATACAATGACATACGTAACTCTCGACCGATGTTCTCCCATTTTGTTGTAATGTTTGCGGTCGTTGACGAAACGGTGCTCAAACCCTTCGTGTGTAAAGCCTCTTAGAAGGTAGGTTTACACGTGGTCCATAACGACCTGTGAGTAATGACCCAGGGATACGAATAAAGGGGCTGATGGAACAGCGTAGTACTATGCACCAAAGTTACACCACGGGTTGGTAAGTACGTAACAACAGTCAAATGAATTTAGAGTAAAGCGGCACGGCGCTAAAAGGTTGTAAATTGTAATTCTAAAAGCTGGTACGATTGAGGTGATTTATTGACGGTGGGTAAAATTTTTCAGGAAATCTTTTTATTCTGACTGGGATTAACATTTTTATCATACATACTTATCTGAATAGGGAAAGTTAGCTACTATATTAATTGCATGTGGCAACATCCGAAGAGCTATAGTTATAGTAAAAAAGTATTGATCTATTCTTCTATCGTAGTGTAGTGCACGTTGTTAATTTTATCACCACATTATTTTTACTGTACAGTGTACAGTAAAAATCGGACTGATACCTACAACTGATTTTACATCGAGGATCTAAATTCGAGTGAAATATTCAATCTGGAGAAAGTTCTGCCCAGAAACAATAAAATTAAATACGGGAAAGGGTGCTGTTAACCACACAGCAGTTTGGCTGGACCGTAAAGTACGAGTACAATATTGGTTCCTCATTGTTTTAAACTAACACGCTTAGAACTAAATTGAAAAGAACTAATTTTAACGTTCTATAAACTTTGTTTAAAACTTGTTTCAATTTGTTCGTGTTTATTTATAGAAAAAAACCATCATTCGTCTGACCCCATCATCATCATCGTCCTCATGAGATGAAAATGACACCCCACGAAATATACTGAGTAAATACTTTTCTGAGTCACTTATAAAACATACGGGAAAATATAGATAGGTGCTACCTACACCAATCGACACTCACACAATATTTTCTTATGTATGCCACACCGCGCGCGTCACTTTGCGTCCAGCGCTCGGTGTGGCAACACGTCGTGTTCTGGTTTGCAATTGGTCAAACGTCATCCTAAGGATGCCTCGTTGAGAGGTGAAACACGTGTCGAATTCTTACAGGGTTTTTTATGACTCTTGAAGAATAGTTAAGCGGAATAGGTAACTAAATATATCTACGTCTATTGTATTTTATAATGTTAGGTATTATGAAACTCAACGCTGTGAGATTTATATCATTAAAATATTTATGGTTGAAGTTTCCAATAAATCACAACGAGAAGCTATAAAAATGAAATAAATTCCGTTTAACTTCAATATTTGTTATTCTACATTATCAGCAATAATGTACAATAACAAATATTGAAGTTTATTTTCCAATTTATACAAAAAACAAACAAAACGTAACATAAAAAAAACATTATAGGAGCTGTATTCAATATTTAATTCATTATGCTTAATGCGTTCAACACTATCTATTCGGTATATTATTACAATCTGAAGTGATTAAGATTGGTTGCCAAAGGTCTTGGTCAGGCCAAAATCATACATTCAATTCATTCATGGCATCGCTTGAGAGACCCGAGTTGTCATCGAACCTCAATTTATTAAATTTGCCGAAAGGGAACATCTGATTTGCTATCATATACAATTATACGTATATACCAGTGGTTATATTGTTAACGAAATGTATAGAATCACAGAATGGGGACATGCTATCGTACCTTCGTCTGCACACACGGCTAGGTATAGAACTGCTAATGCCACCAGCTATTGCCTTTGCGACTCTACCGGGCAATTTACAACTCTATTTCCTCGTAGCAAAGTTGAAATTTGATAAACTCTACAATAACACAATCGAAGAAAAATATTAGCTATGCGAATGGATTTGAGTTAGACATGTTTTAGATTTAGGTACACATAGTACCAATCTACGCCTGAAGCTATGCTTATTGCTTGTTTTAACGTCATAGATGTTTTCAAATAGAAATAGATAATAGGCATTATATAATAAGAGGTATACAACTGATTGATCCATTCGTCCTCCAAATATAAAATGATAAAATTAAGGTTGGACGTTTTTTACTCAGTCATGCTTTAATGGCTTAACGGATTAGGATGAGGTTTGGTACACCAGTTGACTATGATCTGGTTTAACAGGAGGTCTACTTTTATCTGCCTAAACCGCGGTTCACAGCTACAATAAAAACTTTTTGAGAAAATCAATTTAAAATTATGGAATGCGACAAAGGACAGAGTTCTCCCACTTGAAAGCCCAAATTACAGGGACAACCCCAAACCGAGGGATCTTTTTCAATTTTTCACACAGTTATGAAACGTTAATAACCATTTTCCTATAGCGCGTTATTTTAACATAATTCTTTGAAGGCAGGAAGACAAAGGTAATGTAATAATGACGACAGAAATTGATGTCTGTACGTGTCTCATAAAATAAAGAGGAAGCTTGTTTAAAAACTCCTCTTACGAGATATTGGATCAGTATAACAATATTATGCTATTAGGGGTATTAACAATATATTTATTTACTTTTAATATCAGAAGTTTTCCTAAATTTTCATTTCATGAATCACTAAACATTTAACAGATTAAACTATGGTGCTTAAAAGTGATTTCAACAAAGAAATCAAGCTTATATCTTTTAAATTTTTCTTGTTGATTTCACAAAACCTTCCGGAATAAAAATGTCAAGCCAGTTTATTGATTTGCCTACCCCAGTTATGCTGTTGCCTTCATATGCTACTAAACCCTGATGTCTTTGTATATTTCCTAATAGTCATCGATGAAAAGATTTTATAATAAATGTGTATAATGTAATATCTTTCAACACAAGCTTGAAAGTCAACAGAAGGAAATGGTGTTCCATTTTCTTGAGATATACGCTAAATGCGAATCCTATTATCACCTGTCGACGTTACAAACATTTTTACAAATACTGTGAATATAAGGAATACAAACGTTAGGCAGATATTAATATTATTTTATTAGATACTACTATTATAGTATTACTTTCAAGATTCTAATGTTCTTCAATAGTCCGATTCGAACTTTCCGATTTTCGCTGACGGCATTTTTTTGTATTCTGTTTTAATCGTTTGTTTTTCTGTATCATTCATTTGTATCATAGTGAGTTAGTCACTATCTCACATTTATAATCTGTTACTAAATTAGGTATTGATTGGTGATGTTCTTCAGAAAGGTCAGGTGGGTAGCGCAACCGACGTGCGTGTTTGACCAGAAGGACAATGCCCGTACTTTTTAAGAACGTTCTCTTTCGCAATCTGTCAAAAATACAATCAATGTACGAAAATTTTTGACAACTTTGACAGATTGCGACTTATATGTGAACGATTTTTAAAGTACGAGATTTGGCCTTCCTTCCTTAAATACTTGCTTTGTTTACATTAATGCCAGATGCATTAAGTAGCTATACGGGCATCTTGTTTATTTTATTATGTTATTGTTTCTCATTGTGTAATTGTAATGTATTACTAATAATAGTTTTAAGTAAATTTTATGTCATTACTAACACTATGGCGTTCAAGGTCTGCAAATAAAGAATTATTTATTTATTTATTTATTAACGTAAAAAAAGCAAAAGGACTATTTATTTATCCGTATTTAGGATCGTACCAGGTGGCTGTCTGTATTTTCTGCCTACCCCCATGTGAAGAAGGCGTGAGTTTACGTATGTACTCGTATGTAGGTATGTAAATTAGGTATTATCTCACTTTATAAATGACGCGGTTTTCACATTCCATATCAATCATCAGACGACACCCTATTTTTCATCAAAACTGGGTGTATTAAATTCCAACTCTACCAGATTACAGGAAATAGGTGAAAAATCGATCACAAGATTCGTCCGACAGTCACACGCCGAGCATGAAACCGAATAAAGCCGTTTGAAACCTTTAACGGATACGTTACAAACGGAAATTGAAAAATCATACTCCTAAGTGGGTTTTAATAAGTTATTAATAAAAAACTGCCTGTCTCGTTGGTCTCGTGTTCCCAAGCGCTACTGCTGAGCATGAGGTATTGGGTTCTTGGTTATTTGGTTTTTCCATCAGGAATTCTTCAGAAGCAGCCCAGAGTCTGGATTTGTGCCTGGTTGATGGCAATAGGCTCGCCCCCCATAACATGGGACTTCAACATAACTGTCGGGTGTACTATTAGTACATCTCTGCCTAACCCTTCGAGGATAACAGGCATGATGTTATGTTATTAATTAAAAAATACTACGCATTTATGACAGTCTAGATTAAGGCTCTTTTTTAAATAAGGTCACATACACAACGCCCTTTTGCTTATTACATCCGTCCCCTACAGATACGTTTGTGTCAACATGGAGCTACACTAAAGGCTTAGCAGATGATTCACTATACGTAGGTATTCACATATTACCCATAGATACAAAAGCTTTAGCGGATTTGAACACGTGATGTTGTGTGGAATAGCAAATATAGTAGTAAACACAGATTTACGAGTATTGTTTGTTAGTCATGTGCGTCGACTGATTTTACACGTGCGCATTAGGTTTATGTTTTGTTTAAAAAAAGTTTTTTAATTGCCCTTTCAGATTGTTAGATTTTTACAATGAAAAATACTTATGTTAAAAATATTAAAACCAGAGTGCAACGGGCATGCATTCTAGATAACGAATACGACAGGGAAGTTTTAATAGAACCACACATATCAGCGAAACAGTATTTCAGAATGATGCACAACAACACACAAACATAAAAGTTTCATAATAAAACAACTATCTAACTAAAACAAAGTGTAAACGTGCAGAACGGAACGTGCGAAGTTAACATTAGGAAATGCAATCTGATTGCTTACTTTAACAAATACGCAAGCTGTGATGTTTCACGTAGATAATGTCTTATTTAAATTCCGAACGCAATATGAGACGGGAAGGGTTCCTCACCCCCCTTGTTAACCGCCACATTGCCCACACTAATTGTTTTATGGCATGTGGCAATCAAGAACCATATATCTACGTGCGTATACTCGTAAGTATAGGATACTGTATAGTGATGTCCCTACAACAGCGCAGGGAATTGCAAATTAAAGGTTCGGTTCGGTTGGCAATCCTTTTCAGGTACGTTTATTTAGTAGGTAAGGTAACATTTTGAATTAATTAAATTGCAAAGTTTATTTTGGTTGACTGAAATGATATGAGGGTTAAAATAAATTGACTTTTAGCAATCACCTGGTTGCAGGTCGTGATTCTGAGTCTTATGATAACAGTGGGGAGTGCATTGATAGGTCAAAGAAAATAAGATTCGTCAGTAGCCCCGGGACTAGATTTAAATTAATAGTGATAGGGTCGTCCCCGTGAGAACAAAGATCAAAGGCAAAGTTTTTATCTATTGCCTCGGGGTACAAGGCGTGATGTTTGATATTTCTTTTATTTAAGATAATTATATCCTTAAGGGCTCATAACTTGAATCTCTGTCCAAAAATCTTTTTCGAGTGACAAATCATTATTCGAACTTTTCACCGAAATTTATTACGGCTCTTAGAACCTTTTCAAAAGCCGACTCAATGAAGGTGAGAATCGGTCTCAAAACCAATTTAATATTCGTTTTTCAATTTCCTTTATTATTGTTATCTATAATAGGAAAGTTAACTTCGAAATTCAGAATTACATTAAAACTTCTTTAATAACTTAAGAATTGGAGAAATCCTTAAGGCGAGCCCTAACCGATCAATTACAATGGGCAATTAAATATTGCGCAAACTTATTGTACGTGTAGGGGCCGCCTCACTGCCGTTTTAGATGACCAAAGTTCAAATACATTAAAAACTAAATAATAAGTTAGTTTAGTTGTAGTACTACCTTATTTTTATTAACCTCTTAGCATTAACTAAAATAAGGCTTAATTTATATTGTCAAATACCCCCGGGGGGTCACCGCGCATCGTATGTAACGTTGCGCGTTGGCCCCTCGGGGGTATTGCTAGACGTAACATGATTAAATCCATAAAGCATTTATCTATAAGGGAGAAGGCCAGACATAGTGTTATAATAGGTTTTGTGGTATCGGATAGGTTTATTTAGGTTGCCATGGTAATAAGGATAAACATTACCAGCCGTAATTTATAAGGACGTAAGTACATAGTTTAATCATGGTCAATTTATTACTAAATTAAACGTAGGTAGCTTAACTTTTTCAGATTATCGGAGAAAATGTCTCGCAGAGGAAAAGGTTGACGGCCGGCGATATTGCTCTTCATTTATGGCTCAAACGAACTCTAGCGAAATTAATCGATGAAGCGGCAAGTGACTTAGTCCTTAATTAATAACATAGATAAATACGGTTAGTTGAGTTAAACACGGTTTAAATTGCGTTTAACGTGTAATTTAACTCAAACTCAAACTCAACTCAAACTCAAATCATTTATTTCAATTAAACCATTCACAGGCACTTTTGAATTGTCAAGGAGTCGGTCAGTCAGAAATATGAAGCTAGTTGCCCATTCCAAAGCGTAGTAGGTACCTATGGAGAAGAACAGGCAAGA
Source organism: Lithophane leautieri (assembly GCA_949152455.1). NCBI lineage: Eukaryota > Metazoa > Arthropoda > Insecta > Lepidoptera > Noctuidae > Lithophane > Lithophane leautieri. Next base: position 11,024,825 of record OX424463.1, on the reverse strand, counting down.
AACTCCATGGACACTCTTTTAAATCAAAATATTGTTACAATATGTGGGTTACATCATTTATGTTGAAATTATACATGTGAGAACAATGTAGAAAGCACGTTAAAAGCGTCCGCAATTATTACATAAAACAATTCAAAAATTAAAATAAGCCATGGCAGCTAAGAGATGACCAGTCACAACTGACGGCGCCCGTTCACGAACATGACGCATGGATCAGCACCATTCAGCTCAACCATTTTGAAGGGAGCTAAATGATCCGACACACGCGCCACCACCAGCGAGACATTTCAGTGAGCATGACATTCCCAGTCGCCAGGGCACATTCAAGTAACGGAAGTTTTACTCTTGGGGATTGGTAGATAAGTAAATGTTGATGTTCCTAATTTGCAAGACTGCCTTGTTAGTGATCCAGAGGCTCGATGACTGGCATGAGTATCGGACGGGACGGCTTCGTGATGTATCTTTTTACACCCTTTATTATCACCACTTTTTCCAACAATTATTGGTGGAATAAAATTATACTTGAAAAAACCACAACAAAAATTGAGATTATATAACTAACGTCAATTGACAAATGAAAAGCATCGATAAAGTTCGGGTTTCAGTATTCAAAAATCCCAACACTCATTATGTATGGTAGCACTACAAACTGGCAACCACAGGCTCATTTTCTGATCCATTTGTTTACATTTTCATTAGATCGTTTTGGAACAGACTATTCTACTATATTTTGTATACCTACATCTCTGCCTTCCGTTTGGGGCGCATACCACGTAGGTATTATGTATGTTCATCGTCATCTGCCTAGCCTTTCCCCAACTATCCTGGGGTCGGCTCCCAGTCTAACCAAATGCAGCTGAATACCAGTATTTTACATGAAGTGACTGCCTATCTGACCTCCACAACCCAGTAACTGGGTGATAATATACCCCTTGGTAAGACTGGTTGTCAGACAGCCGGGACTGGGGTGTTATGTATGTTACGTTTGTGTAATTTGCAAAGTACGCCCCTCTGGAGACATAATTATTATTGCATCAATAAAATATTGTTCATTGGGCCGGCTAGAGAGAAGAGAAGAAGAGAAGAGAGTTTTAATGGAATAAGTAACAATAACTTTCCAGTTACTTAGTACACACATGGGTACCTCCATTGGTACCTCCCGTCATTTACAGTTCTCTGAAATATTTTTCGACTTAACAAAGCTCTATGAAATGTATTTATTTCATCAAAGGAATTCTTTTGATAGATATGTCTAGACGTTTCGTAGAAATAGCATTCTTGAAAATAATTGGACTGGTGCTTGACAGAGATCTGAAAATGGACCGAGTCGTATCGAACTGTTATGGATTTTCATCATTTATAATTATAAAGGTATCTAATGTTACAAAAATATAAAGAGGGGCTCGCGGCTACCTAATAACAGCTGCACGGGTCGATCGACCAGGTTAAGCTACGTTTGCCGCGGTTGGTCCGTTGATGGGTGACAATTTTTACATACCAAGACCCCTTCGTGCCTCGAAAAGCACGTTAAGACGTTGATCCCGGCTGTTATTCGTGGATCTTTGACAGTCGTTACGGGTCGCGAGAAGCCCGGAAATCTGACAACCAGTCTTACCAAGGGGTATCATATTAAATTAAATAGACGTAGATATATTCAGTAACCTATTCCGCTTAACTATTCTTCAAGAGTCATAAAAAACCCTGTAAGAAATCAACACGTGTTTCACCTCTCAACGAGGCATCCTCAGGATGACGATCGACCAATCGCAAACCAGAACACGACGTGTTGCCACACCGAGCGCTGGACGCAGAGAGGTACATATTACCCACTAACTGGGTTGTAGAGGTCAGATAGACAGTCGCGCCATGTAAAATATTGGTTTTTGGCTCCAGCCGGTTAAACTGGAAGCCGACTCTAACACAGTTGGGAAAGGACTAGGCAGATGATGGAATGTTACAGGTATAGGATTACAGAGAGATACACAGAGAGAGATTAAAGTGAATTAGTAACTACCTAGATACTAATTCATCTGTATATGAATTAGCACATTTAGTAATGAATCCGTCAGTGTTTACTTTATTACCTCTTACAATATTTGCATGTGTCGTGTCATGAAAGACGTGTTTACGTTCCAACAGCAAGATCAAAAGGAAACCATGGTTATTTTATCCCTGTATCATTTTGTAGCTGAGATATAATAATATCCTTCATCATCCTATGTGAGATATGTACATAAGTAAAGAGAGAGGGCATGCAAAAATAAACCACCATACTGAGTTGCTGTCTGACGGAAGAAACTTGTACTGCAAGCGCAGCATGACCGCCGTACAAACGGGTTTTGTCGACGGAAGAATAGACAAAATGACCGATAAATAATCACAATCTGTAATTTTGTCTATTCTTCCGTCGTAACCCGTTTCTACGGCGGTCATGCTATGCCTGCTGGAATTTCTCCGAAGCGCAGAAGTTTTCCCACAAGTTCTAAAACTAACAAATCGGTGGGTAGCACGTAGGTACCGTATATTATATTTCACTTCACCAATAAAGATTAGTCAAGAAACCTAAGGAGGTAAAACATACGAAGATTATTTGAAACTCAACCCTAAAATGTCGACGACACATTCTTAGTTAGCAAAGTGTTTACTTAGCGCTTACTAACCCGCGCTATAGAAAGTGCAGTCAGCTTTCTTGGCAATGCCTTTCAACCCCCTTGACTTTTAAGTAGGGTTAAGTTGATGCTATTATTGTACACTAGCGCGACGCTGACGATGGTTTAGATCACGAACATCGAAAATAAAGCATTCAAAAAAACGAAGAAAACTTTTATTCGAATATTCGTTATCTAGTAAGGTGTCTGGAGGGCATGAACATAATATGACGATTATAAAAGTCAAATATAATTTGTTCATATCACGTATCATTTCAAAGATCATTCATCATCAAATTACGTAAATTTTGTTTCAGATCAAAAATATTATCCTAGAAAATCCACGCAACACTCAACGCATATTAAAATATATTAATAATGTTCTATAAAGGGCACTTATTGAAAATACCCGTCATAAAATAAAATCACTATTATTTGATATGTCCCATAATATCATTTTACCACGTAGCCCATTATGCCACGAGACGCGTTGCATAAATAGAAATTAATTAAATGATGCATATTTTCCGCAAAACAATTTACACATCAGCCTCTCGCACATTTTTCCTACTCATTTATCGGCCATTAACTGATAACACATAACATAACATCACACCAGTATTTCTCAGAAGGATTAGGCAGAGGTGTACCGATAGTAAGTATAACAATATTTCACCGGTTATGTTTTAGTCCCATCTAATAGGGGGCGAGCCTATTGCCATCAATCGGGCACAAATCTATACTCCGAACTGACAATAAACTAGTTAACTGATAGTTATGTATTATGTTATAAGGGTATATCTCTTAGTGCTCAGCGGCACGACGCCGCCGGCGGCGCGGCGGCGCGGCGGCGACGCGGTTGCGGCGGCGGCACGGTCGCGGCGCGGTCGCGGCGGCGTGTCGCCGAGCAGTTACGCGTCAGTCAAGTAAGGGCCAATTAAAGAAATTTTCCACGCAAACAGCAACTCAATCGAAGATGTGATGTGATGGCAGCTGCGTTGTCGTGAATAGGGCATGAATTTCAGGCTGAATAGTGAATACCTACAACTTATCTGCTACCAAGGAGCAGTGGTGGCCTGACAGGCACTTTAGGTACTTTATGTAATTTAAGAAAAACATCGTGACGAAACCGGAATGTCCTAAAACCAAAAATTCGAAGACATGTTCTAACAACCCGCAATGGGCTCGCTAAATGGATTCCACTCCCAGTTAGGACGCCTATGTTGCAGAAACGTTATAAGCTGATTATACTATGTTATTACTTATTACTCAAGCAATAAATGAATAGATTCTTCTTGAAGTTCCTGATTTCATGGCGATCACAAATGTGACAATCTTCCGCTTTTTTGCGACTAGTTTTTTTTATTTTGACACCTTTCCAGCAGTGCCTATTTTTATTATTTAGAGAGTATGTTATGTTCTACTTAATTCGAGTACAACACTGCTTACCTTCTACACGACTGCGGTGCCACAGGCCAGCTCCGCCGCGAGCGCAGCACCAGCGCCACTCGCGGCATGGATCCGTGCACGTTGCTCATCTGTGGTGCCGACGTGCGCTTGCGACTCCAACCGCGACGATTGTTGTTTGCGCCCCACAGGTGCGATGTACCGTGTTCTGTATTAATAGGAAACGGTTGATTGTTAAATAATTTAAACAGCTCTTATGATAAATAAAGATAACTTAATCATATTTATTTCTGTAAATTGGTTTTAGTACACGGTAACATGTTAAGAGAACCTGCATTTTTGGGTTTTTGACAATAGACAGATTACAAAATATTATTACAAATCTAACTTAAAAATGATGATCAAGCATTTACATCTACAAAGAGTAGTGTAAGAATAAATGGTAAAGTTTAACACATAAATAAAAGAGTAAATTATGGTAAAAATCGAAAATAAAAATTTGGTTATAACGGATTTTGAAACAAGAAAGTGTTATCTAAAAATAACTCTTTTTACGATATGTTTAACTTTAGTTAACTACCTTAACCAAAATCAATCTGCCTAGCCTTTTCCCAACTATTTTGGGGTTGGCTTCCAGTCTAACCGGATGCAGCTGAATATCAGTATTTTACATGGAGCGACTGCCTATCTGACCTCCACAACCCAGTAACTGGGTAATACGATACCCCTTGGTAAGATTGGTTGTCAGACTTTCGGGCTTCTGACGACCCGTAACGACTGTCAAAGATCCACGAATGACAGCCGGGACCAACGGCTTAACGTGAAAGAAAGAAAGAAAATACATTTATTCGTGCTTTCCGAGGCACGGTTAACTACCTTAACCAATGGAGTATAATAGGTTTTGTCATTTTATTACGATAAAAGTTGATTTTCAGACATTTTGAGCGTCACATGCGGCCTGAAGACATTTTTAAAAATGTCAAAAATTGTAACCGACCTGACTCTTAATAAACCTGGTAAAAAAACAAATGACCCTACGATTAATTTGTACCGTACTTGAGTAACTCATAACGACACTTTGAGTCGTCCTGTAACTAATTGCGAAGTAAATGGCTCTGGGTTCAGTTTCTTACTTCCTGTTAGAATAAGAAATTAAACCATAACTTTAGTTTGATGAAATTAAGGGACAGGTTGGATAACTGTGAGGTACCTAATTTGACTTTTAGGTACATTAAGAGTTTATTGATAACAAAGATTTAATTTTGGGAAAATGTTAATATCTATCTTAGATGTGAAAACTATTATTTGGGTGCCTAACAACTAAGTTATGATTTGACATCTCAAAACACACAATTGTACTTCAAATTAAGCATTCAAAATGTATTTTTAACAATAAAATCAATTATAGTAAAAGCGACCAGACAGACCATGGTAAGAACCTTCACCGATCCTCGACAGTATCAGTCTTTGATTGAACATTCACTAACAAAATGAATGGGAGTCGGGAAGGCTGGAAATTTTATCTGGAAGATGGCCTTTGTTAAACCTGATGGAACAACGATAATAAAAGGGGGTAAATGCATTGTTTTCAATTTGGCCAATGAAGTACAAAACTAAGATTAAATAAAGGCTCCCGCAGACAGACGCGATGCGACGGCTCTACGCGACTCTGATGGAACAATTCGAATGAAAACTTCATGCAAATTATTCCGGCAGAACAATTTGCATGAAGTTTTCATAGAAAAAGTCGCGTCGCGCCTGTCTTCGGAAGCCTAAAATATAAAAATCACAAAGTGCCACCCCTATTTCAAGTTAGATTTAATGTCTTCCTTACATATTATAAAACAAAGTCCTCCGCCGCGTCTGTCTGTCGTCCTGTACGCGATAAACTCAAAAACTACTGCATCGATTTTCATGCTATTTTCACAATGATTTCTCAATGGATAGAGAGGTTCTCGAGTAAGGTTTTAGTATATAATAACCGACATCCACGCGGGCAAAGTCGCGGGCATCAGCTAGTTTAGTATAAAATAAGCAGGTGGTCTACCTGATGGTAAATGGTGACGGTCTGTGCAAATATTCTGATAACAACTGATAGACGAACAAAGACCGGGCGAACGGCGGCAAAGATAGTGTGTGGACAAGATCAAACGTTTTTTGTATTGCCAGCAAATCGGCCCGTCACAATCTCGGGCGGAGTTCTAGCGGTCGCGCCGAATTACTCAAAACTTCGGCGGCGGGGATGACGGCGCTCGGGCGACAGACGTGCGGAGAACACGTGACCGTAGAAAAGTATTGTATCGATACTTCGGCGCCGTCATCTCGCTCTCGGTGACATGAATGTCAAGATAATTATTTTAAAATTCCAAAGACACAAAACACATGGCACTGCTACAATGTCTATATTGGCTATACATTCATCGATGGCAACACAATAACAAAGACTTCTTCTATTTGGCTTGTTATTCGTGATAGCGATACAATACTCTTTTCAATTACTACGATTGTATCTCTCCGTCATTGTTATCGCCTAACAAAAAGTTATCTACATAGTAGTGTTGTTTGTAGTTAGATAGAGTTTGTTCTCATTTCGTTTCGTATTGAAACAATAATATTATGAAGGTATACACTCACCGGAAAACGTTGATCACTTTAATTTGAACTGTTTGTATTAAAATGATCACGGTACCTACCTAGGTAAAATATCAAATAATTATGTTCTTAATGTAAATACGACAACTAGCACCCTAATTGCGTAACACACGATCAGTCACAATCTGAATCATTTTGAAGGATAACGCTAATCTATTGCTTCATATGTTCGAAAACCTTGTCTGCTCAGCAACGTAATTATCGCAATGAATGTTGTTGAACTGTCAAAATGAAACGGATTGTGATTGATCGTGTGTTACGTAATTAGGGTGCAGTTCTTTTGGGGTGACAAGCATCTACAGAATTTACAGTCTCAACTCTCTTTAGATACGTCATTGAATGAAAAAGAGTGACGTAAAAGGTTTAGGCCAACACAGTATAATCAAGTCGTGGCCTGTTTACAACGTATTGATCTGCATGCCAAGCTTTTCAACGCTTTTTTACATGCAAATTAGCGAGTTTCACATTTAAAACACTCGAATAACCTGCTTTAATTTTTTGCAAGATGAAATAGTTTTGAATTTTGATATAGATTGCTCGCTTTTCGCTTCATAATTATGGCCAGTAGTAAGTTATAACTGCGTGTAGGCACAATTTAATTATGGACAGTATGGAAACTACGAATAAAACGCTCGAAACGGCACACACACAGACACGCTCATTTAAGAGACCTAGAAATGATTCTCGCAGTGCTGTCAAATGCGTGGTACGAGAGCCCATGACCAAAACTTTTTCCTTATCGTTTTACTTTAACTAGTTTGGTTGAAAAATTTTACCGATCGGTAACATAGCATTCTGTCTAAAGGCTCTTACATACTGGGACGATAGGACGCGTGACGCGACGCCGCGCCGCCGCGCCGCCGCATTGTTCGCCGTGAGAAATTGTTTTGTTAAAATTCGCGTCGCGCGACGAATCGCCCCAATATGTAAGAGCCTTAAATCTGTTGGACATGACGAAAAAGGTTGCCCAGATGTAGAAAAACAATTGCGTATTTGGAATTATAGGTGACATTAAAAATTTCGGAAAACAGGTTTTTAGACAATAAAAAACATTTAAACAAAAATTGAACAGGTTGCTATGAGATACTCGTAGATCGATTAAATATTTTGACGATGCGACATGGTTTTGTTTGTGGGCTCTCGTACACACGCCTACACATTTCCAGAATAAACTGACCTCGCATTGTACGAAAATCCTATACAATGCGAGATCAGCATAAACTGGAATTGTATAGCTTGATATGTAGCCCTGTGTACTATCGAGAGGAGAGGCCGCGCGATCTTTTTAAAAATGGAACGTAGGTTATTATTTTAAAAAATAGGCCTAATTTGGAAACTAGGCCTATTTTATAAAATAATAACTATACATATTTTAGCGAACTTACACTACAATATAAATATGGACAGGATATTGATACTTAAAAACTAAATGATATGAGAACTTACTAAAAAAGTAAAACTAAGTACTTTCTACTTTTGATGAAGATAAAGACACAGAGGATGCAGTTCTGTCATTAAAAAAACAAAACACAATCGCTGAGCGATTAATATTGGCAATTTTGCAGTTTATCACAGATCTTTTTATAGGAAAGTGTGTACACAGCTTCAGATAGACCTAACATATAACTTAAAGGAGCCAATTTCTTTAAAACTCACGTAGATGTATTCAATCCTAAAATCCCTTGAAAGCAATAAGTTGATGTGTTCCATATTTTATGTCAATATGTATAAACATTTGCCTGATGAAAAATACTCCCTATTCATTAAGACATGCGCAACTCGCTAGGAATTCATTTCCCGTTGCCCAGGCAACAAAAGATTAATGATATTTCTCACATTTCTCGCTTTCGGAGTCCACTGCGCAAATTGTATAGTTTGTTCCAAAAGTGTCTGATAAAAATATAAACAAATGGTCCGGAAAAAGTACATGTGGATGGGCAATTTTTAGTGCCACTTACCTAAAACTGAGTGCTTTGACTTGATTATTTGATTACTTAAACCCGAATTTTACTTGAACAGGGTTTGTTTACACTTTTATTAGATACTTTTGGAACATACCATAGGCTGTGTTGATGGCAGACCTGTTGGTAACACTGAGTTGCAATCAACTGAGAATGTGATTGCCTGACTTAGAAATAGAATAAGGAAAACATACCTACTCTATATAGGTGAAGGTAAACGTGTAACCACACAATTTCCAGGTCATATTTATTATTATGACACGATTCTTCAATGCATACTATACTATGAAGTCAATTGCACATCACAAAAACTCATGGAATGTCTTATCACTTTACTTAACTACACAATACTTTTTTCGGATGGTAACATTAATAAACAAATGAATACCTTTTTGAGTAATGTTGAAAATACTTTTACACTAATGACCCATCTGCATCTTTAACGTCTCTATTATCAGATCTAACAACTAATCGTTTTTAACAGCACTGGCAGCACCTGGGTGCTCAACTCAATCGGAAAATGGAAAATAAATGCAAAATCTGTCACATGATGGTAGGTATACTCGATCTTGTAATTTCTTTACCACCCTAAATTTAAATGTCAGTTGCTTACACGACATAAAACGTCAAGGTCTATTTTTACTTTAAGACCACTCTTACAGTATAGTTTTATCGTTTGCAAAATTTCATTTTACTATGAGTTTTTGTCAAAAGTGGTAGAGGAATAACGAGGTCGACTATACTTTTAGTAACACGGGCGTAAAATTAAACTGAAATATTCACAGTTTTCCAGGGTACACTTCACTCGTATGTCACAAACAAATATTGACTGGCGCGATAATTTAAGTACCAAACATATCCAATATGAGGAAATTAACATATACGTGCGAGTAGGAAGTTTCAGAAATAAATTCGTAATAAACTTCTTGGAGAGTTTCTTTGACATTTGCATCTCTTTTCAGCAAGTATGTGAAGAGTGAGATGACAGATTGCGTGAAAAAAAGTACCTAATGTTCCACGTTATTCTTACTTCACAAATTCACACACGCTAAATTGGACTCTCCAAAACCAAAGTATCTACCTACATCCAAACGCCTATATTGTTTAGTTGTGTGCTTAAAAATACTTCTGATGTAGGTGGTATTTGAGTAGGTATATCTTACCATCATTATCCCGCCCTTACTCAAATTTTTTAGGGTCAGCGCATTACGTATGCCATTTTCTTTCTTATATACATTTCTTTCAGCTGTCGTCATAATGTTTTCCTTTCCATAGATCGGTCTTTTTATTTGCAATCCTAATTCATACAATAGGTTCTCGTATAAAACTTTTTTTCTTACATAGTCGCCATGGGGTACCGTGTTACCCAGTAACTGGGTTGTGGAGGTCAGATACGCAGTCGCTCCATGTAAAATACTAAATATTTAGCTGCATCCAGTTAGACGGGAAGCCGACCCCAACCAAGTTGGGAAAAGGCTAGACAGGATGGTAATGGTCGCCATGGCAACTGGTTGCGATGCTATTAATGACCGATAGTCAAGTATTTTAGCAATCAGTTACGTATGGCATCAAGATAACTTTTAAAGAAATTAATATAGAGCATATTTCGATACCAACATCAACTGACATCACTTGTAAGGGATTGTGTTCATTATCTCTATTATGTTTGGAGTTTGCAGACAGACCATACAACTACTTAAGTTATTATCAGATTAATCCATTCATGACTCATACCCACTTTAAATAGACACAATCAAGAAAATTGTCTTACCACAACGATTGGAGGAAATAGATTTGTTATTGTGGTAGTATAAATAATATTAACTCTTTGTAATTTCAAGGAAAACTCTTGATTGTGGTTTTCCTTCAGGAACACTATATTTTAGTATTGTTGATGTTATTTATGGTGTAACGTTAATTTGCCAAGCGCTGGAGTACTCGAGAAATTATGTCAAAATCAAGCTTTAATACGAACACAAATAACAGAGTAAATAAAACCAAAACAATAAATACAAAATTAAAAGTTGCTTTCTACGAGCTACTTACTAGTAAAAAAAATTAAATCATAAAAACTATAACCCAAATACGACTAAAAAGGTATAAACAAGACACCACAGACAGACAAATTAAAAATCCGGAGTCACACGTGTTAGGGCATAAATCAAACAGATTACGTGTGACTCCGTTTTTTTTTAAAATACTTTTGGTGTTATAATATATATATATTTTTGAAATGTGCTCATTAAGTCCTTTCATTTGATACCCAACATGGTAGGATTAGACAATTTTTTTTTTTTAAGTTCCTGACTTTGTGTCCTCTAGAGGGCGCCATTTTTAATTGAATGTGACGCCACATAGCCTATAACTAGCGGACGATCAAGATGCTTCTAACCATACCTCATTTGTCAAATTGTGATGAGTGGTTTAGAACATAGAAGAGAACAGATGAACATACTTACATAAATACATATCTACATACATACATACTTACATACATACCGGTCAAAATCATAACCCTCCTTTTTTATTGGCCGTAGTCGGGTAAAAAGGAAAACAAGATGTAACAGAAAACTTTTAACAGCAAAAACAAACATAAGTAATTGTAGGATACATCGTGGTAAAACTGTGGACTGATTAGAAACACCAAGATACTTACTGCTTATGAACTATGTAAACATTGTAAAAAATCAATTGGACACGATTCACTTTCAATGCAGTCTTTAATCCAAGCAATTTAAGACATGCCGCAACGTAAAACATTTGAGAAAATAAAAAAAACAGGTTACTTTACAAAACAAAAACTACAATGTGACAAAACATTCACGTGAAAACTAAATCTTACGAAAACTCAAGATGGGATGTGGCCCCAAATATTTGTGCACACCATTTTCTAAAAAAACACGTCTAACATTCACATAATCATAACGGACATTGAATATTGTCACTTACGAAAATTCAAGCTGGGATGTGGTCCCTGTTCGGAGCATGCGCGTCTCCCGCGCGCACTGAGCAATACTTCCCTGCGCGGGCGTTCCGGCATCTCGTCGAGATCCACGCTCTGCACGGCCTCGAGCGCGCATGCGCCGCCGCCCTCCTCCCTACCTTCTTCTACCACACACGCAGACATCACTATTTTTGTTCACTAGAGATGTTCACAACACCTTTTATTGTATTTTAACCACCGACTACCAAGAGAGCCTCAACCACTAAATAATTGCGAGACTTGATAAGTTAACCACCACAGAGGAAAATTTCCTCTGTCACTTTTTAAGTTACACAGGTACGTCACTGAACTTCACTCCCGTTAATCTTCTACACTCAAATCACTAAAATGATCCGTGCCATCGGCACTAAAGAAGAAGCACTAAAGAAGTACTAAGTATTCAGTTCCGTTCACTAAACTTCACTGTCACAATTCAATATACTAGCTACATAATACACTTAAAATCACTGTAATTTTTGTATTTCTCTCATTGTAATTATATTCTGTAATTGCGTCTGTGATGGAATCTGAAACAAAAAAACGTCATTATAAAGAGGATGTTGATTACGTTAATGTGAAACTACCTACCTACACAAAAAAATAACAAATGTTTATATTAAACTAGCTGATGCCCGCGACTACGCTCGCGTGGATGTTGGTTATTATATACTAAAACCTTATTCGAGAACCACTCTATCCATTAGTGAATACAGCACGAAAATCGGTGCAGTAGTTTTTAAGTTTATCGCGAATGGGACGAGAGACAGACGCAGTGGAGGACTTTGTTTTATAATATGTAAGGATGTTGCAGTCTTTAACAGTCGTCATAAAACCTTTCATAATTAATAATTCTTTGCATAAAATTAAGTTCGCAATTAATAGAATAATTATAATTTCACACGCAATTTGTAGAAACAATAAGTGTGGAGAATAAAATTCAGTCTATTATTAGCTTTTAATTAAACTGCTAGAAAAATAAACCTTGGGAATAATAGAAATAGAATAGAAAAAAAAACAGGACTTCTTTTATTTTAGACAGGGCAACACCACTCTTGTGGAAGTCATAGGTAATATAAATCTTGACATAAAATAAATTGAGAGCAGGGATGGCCCAGTGGTAACGACGGCGACTTACAAGTTGTAGGCCATAGGTTCGAACCCTGACAGGCGCTTTTCTTTGTGAAAATTATTTCATCGCCACTGGCTCTCAAAACGGTGTAGGAAAACCGCGTGAGGAAACCGGCATATCGTAGAACCAGAAATTCGAAGACATGTGACATCTACCAACCCTCACTTGGCCTGCGTGGTGGATTCCAGCACACTTGCTCTCACAGAGAGGAGGCCTGTGTCCCAGCAGTGGAAACATTATAGGCTGATTATAATAACAATAATAAACAATAATTGGAATGAGGAGCAATATTACATAATTAATGTCAGTAAAATAATAGATGAATAATAAGAATAATAGCATTATCCACCATCAACTTGCTCTGAAATACAGTCTTGTGAAAACCGAAGTACCGTACAATTGGTATGTGCCTGACCCAGTTCTAGAAAATGGCAATATCATAAAGTATTGTGATCGATCTATTATCACTGCCAGGACTATTATTGCCAATAAGCCAGACATAGTGTTGATAGATCGATTGTAGCGTCGCACAGTGATTATTTATATAGCTGTCCCGCATGACGAGAGCCTCGTGAAAGCTGAAAAAGATAAACTGATTAAGTATCTTGAACTGGCACGCGAGGTTGTCGGCATGTGGGATGAGGATACAGCAATCATTATGCCGATAGTTGTGACGGCCAATGGCATAATAGCCAAGAACCTCGACCAACACCTGAAGAGGTTCTCGTTAGGCGGCTGGATTGATCCAGCAGAAGTACCGCTTTCTGGACACGGTGCGTATCGTTAGGAGTTTCCTGTCTCAGGAGCCCTGACTCCTGGTAGCTTGGACCCTGTTCCCAATACCGGTGGGCTACAATTTTTTAATGTTTCTTTTTATATTTTTATAAAAATATTCAAAAATGTAATCAATACGGACGTAATTGAAATATTGAGATTGCAAAATAAGACTTGATTGCCTAACCCTACATCTGAATAACCAGTAACTGAACATACGTCGAATATTAGGATTGGACGCCTATTGAAATGTTTGACCCACATTTTACAACCTTTTTGTAGCTACGTCAGAATAAATTAATCCTTTGTGGGATTTTTACATATTTGAGGGGAGTATCGGTATACTCTATTCATAGGTTGTACCTTCTTTATTACACAGAAAACATAAAAACGTAAATACGTAACCAAAAAGGTTACATGTTTCACATATTTGAAATCGGAGTTATCTAATGACTGTCTTGTGGGCTTAGTGGTCACAAGCGCTACCGCTGAGTACGAGCTCCTAGGTATTTCCATCTGGAATTTCTCAGTAGCAGCCTGGAGTCTGGCTTTGTGCCCAGTTGTTGCCCTCTATTACATGGGACTTAAACATAACTGGCAAAATGCGGGTGTACTATAGGTACATGTCTGCCAAACCCTTCGGGGATTACAGGCGTGATGTTATGATCTATTATCTTATGATAAAACTAGAATTTAACTCGAAAACTGTACATTATGGTTAAACTTATGTGGCTTTTGGCGTAACTTAATTCCCTGTTTAATTAATAAGAGGGTTGTCAATTAATTGTTCGTCCCTTGTAAATATCAACTAAGTTATAACCAACAAATCTCCCAAACTTTGGACTCAATCCTTCTGCGAATATTTCCCGCTGTCATTAACTTCGTTTTTAAACCCAAAACAACTCATAATTCTCTAACAAAGTTAATAGAAAAGTTGCGAGGCCTGCGGTCAAACAATGACTCAGGTAGACAAAATATTCTGTTGTTCTACTCAAATAAACCCGGCCAATATGGTTATGTTTTCACACCTTGTCGTATCCATCGATCGGTTTAACCTCCGACACAAACTTCATTACTTTATTAGAATCTACACCTGGGGCAGACACCATCAATTTATTAAATAAAGGCCTGTCTGTCTACCTGCCTATAACGCAGACATTTCGACCGCCAGGATGTTTTCGTAGAACCATCAGGCTTTAATAAAGGTGAAGGTAATACTGGCTGCATTGCATGTGGTTGAATTTCCACTTTGAAGACCGTGAGTGAGACTTTAAAAACATCACAACCATTTACGTTAGTACCATGGTACTCACTTACGGCTACACATTAAGCTATACATTTCCAGTATAAGCTTCGCATTCGGAAATCCTTTACAATGCGAGATCACCATAAACTGGAAATGTATAGCTTGATGTGTAGCCGTGTGTACTCGTACGTACGACACAACTTAGATGAAGCATTGACAAAATTCTTGTAAACCGATCACCATCCGAACTGAATGCGCCTTCAAAATTACCAATCTTTATTACTTGCTTTAGGTAAAAATGATCATTACGCAAACGCAATAACTTATAAAGTTATATAACGCAATACATTCGTAAAATTGAAATGAATGAATGCTTTTAAAATCTATGCTACATCTGTGTTGTGTCGTTCTGTACAGCAAAAGCAAATATTTTCGAGTTTTTTTTTCCTTGCCGAGTACACAAAAAATATTTAATCGAATGCCAGTCATCGCTGTGAACTCATGGCATTCGATATATCCATGGCATTTGCTACGATTAATAGATATGGGGAAAAATAAATAGAAATACACGATGTATTTCAATTTATTTTAAAACTAACGTGAGTCAAGTGTGAGTTGTATTTGCGCACTAAGGCTACCGATTAAGGCAAAAAAGACATACAGCTCTGTGATAAGACAGACAGACCGACAGGCAGACAGAAAAACTGCTAAGGCCTAGTGATACGGTTCCATTGACACCCTTTAGTTGTATAAAACCTTGAAATGGGTCTTCCGCTTTATATTTTAACATAAATAATAACAAATTCATGCCTTTTATTCAATAACTAGCTAAAAACTACCTACTAATAGTTAGTCGTATCACCTATTCTATACACTTATTCATAATTAATTCGCCAGACATGAATAAATTAACGTTGCCTGTTAACGGCAAGCAGTATTGTCACCACTAATAATTGATTTTCATGGAATTACTTCACCCCCTGCCAAATTACAAGAGACATAGGACATTTGGTAATTGATATTAGATCATACACGACTTACGTGGGAGCTTGAAGGTGGTTAGGTTAGTTCAAATTACCATTGAAACATGATATTAGTTAGTAGTTGAATTGCATAATTAAATTAACATGACATGAAGCTATTATTGACCCAGTTCTTTCTGTCTACTCCCATGGGAAAAAGGCTTGAGTTTATTATGTACAATCAACAAACTTTAAGCATGCTCACTTAAGAAAATATTTCTGTTGCAGCGCAGCTAGTGACAAACCACACCCCTTCCTGGTTTTGCATATCGTGTTATTGTGTTTGTTACACGCCCTGCAGGTGAACCTAACAAAAACATTTAGCTATTGGTCAAAACGCATGCATTGGGCGAGCGAGTCGTGAGCCGTGCTACGCGATTAACGCCTTTAAGGTGAGCATGCGGAAGATTTGTCGACTGTACGTATGATCTATGATGCTATTAATTTTCAACAAACCTAGTTTAAATAATACAGCTATAAGAACAGCAGCCAGGGAATGTGAGACCCATAATTCCTTTAACCGGGATACGCACTGCGATTTTTTTATTTTCTATCAGAATCTTCAAATCCAGTGTTAACACTTTACAGTGACGCTAATACTCGTACTTCCCGTTTTGAAAGTTTTGATGTTGGGTGCCGCTAACCCACGAGGGGTATTTGTCGCTATAGGTAACGGAGGTGGCAATGAAAGTGTCAATAGCGCAAGTAACACAAAGATGAAGTCTCTCATTGCACTTTTGGACATTTGTCCTAAAAATTCATAATTCTGTAGTTAGTTAGTCGCTTCGTCAGTGTATTCGAAGAATTAACAATCACACCCCACTGTGGCTTTACTGCACTTTGTAACCTTTAACCAATCAGGCTAAATATGGCTCTGAGCCCAGCCGACTTGATATTGGCGCAGTTTAAAGTTTAGGGGATAAAAATAAAACAAGGGTACACGCCCACCCTTTGCTACTTTATTTATAAACCTCTCCATTGAAGACTGCACATAAAAGTTCTGTAGGCCTGAAATAAATTGCTACAATAAGAAAAAAAATTTCAGGCACATCCCCGAGATTTTTTTTTTGAGGGTAGGAAATCTGAAATTACTTCTCCCACTCTGGGCGCAGCAGGAGTGCGTGTCAGACTCTTACTGACTAAAACCCACCCATGTTCCT
This sequence comes from Lithophane leautieri, assembly GCA_949152455.1. Taxonomy (NCBI): domain Eukaryota; kingdom Metazoa; phylum Arthropoda; class Insecta; order Lepidoptera; family Noctuidae; genus Lithophane; species Lithophane leautieri. Next base: position 11,007,843 of record OX424463.1, on the reverse strand, counting down.
TCAGTTGCCTGTTGGCAAGGGCCCCGGTATCCCTTTCAGACATTCCCGCAGCCCTAGCAGATCACTGGGATGTCACTCTCTCTCAAAGCAAGCAGGCCTGTGACCTAGCAGTAGGAATATGATCCACGAGGTTATTAATGAATTAAACGGAATAAGTACATGTTATGATCCAACTAAAATATTGTTGATTTTAGCGCATGAATCTGATACAGCGTCGGATTGCGTTCGGACCCTGATTGTGGTAGTCAACAAAACATTACGCGGCGTTATAAACGTAAACATGATGATGCGCTGGAAGAATTAAAAGATATGCTGACTGACGTACAACTTCAACAAAAAACTTAGGCGATGTTTGATGAAGAAATGCAAAAGATGACTCAGCAAAATAACAACTTACAGAGTCTATTCAACACATCCTAATTATTAATATTATAAATGCGAAAGTGAGTTTGTTTGTTACGCTTTCACGGTAAAACGGCAGAACGAATTTAGATGAAATGACCTGAAATTGGACATAGGATACTTTTTATCTCGATATTCTCACGGAATCGAGACTTACGCGGTTGAAACCTCGGGGCGCAGCTAGTGTCAGATAATCATGACGAAATCTTGTATCAACTTCAGCAAACTATCTGAAAATACTGCCTTCAAGAGTCAAATTAAAACGCTTGAACAAAAAATTAAGCTTCTATCAACTTCATAAAAACAACAACAAAAATACGACGTAATCATCTAATTCAGAATGCTCTAAAACAAACAATCGAGAAAACGGTTTTCTTTAAACTCCACATCCAATAACTATGAGACACAAACCCCAAGATATTATATTTCAAAAGCGCTTATAGCTTCAAGTAATTGCTTATAAGGAAACCGATATTCTCTATGTCATTTTCTTCGAAATAATAATTTAATAAGTACCTAATCCATACAGGGTCATACATAAATATTACGAAAATGTACGTGATTTATATAAAGGGAACGTTATTTTTTAAAAAAAGCTAGCCTCGTTGTTATGCGAGATATTCAGCGCAAACCTAATGGGATATGAAAAGGATCTGAGCCATAAAAAGACTACTTTACAACTGCGATAGTTCACCAAATGCCGAAATGAGAGTGGGCGAAATATCGGGCTAAGTTAGTTCAGTCCTCACATTCTATTATTCGCCACCTATATTTGAAGAGAGACTATGTATTCAGGCATAAAGATGAAAATAGGGCGGCGCGGCGCTCCCGAATAATAGCTAATAGGGTTAGATGTTGCAGGTAGGACTGCATTTGAGGGGTTAATGGTCGTACGGGGCAGCGACCGTCAAGATGCGGTGTGGAATACCGCCACCCTCGCCTTCGTGATTCCAACCAACAACCTACAGTATTTATGACTTTCCACAATTAAGTTAATTACTGAAGTGCTTTCATGAAAAGACTTGGCAATTTAATTGCATGATTGCAATCTTTAAAAAAGTTTTGATTTTTTTAAGTTCCTTTCGTAAACGACCAAAGTGTAGAAGGAACAATTTTAAATGCTTTGCGAAGTTTAACTTAAATTATACCACACTACGATGAAGAAAAAGTTGACGGTGTATTTGAAATAACTGAAAACCGGAAAAGGGGTCATTGCACCGGGATCGCGAACAAAAATTGGCTTCTCCAAATCTCCATACATTTTGTTTCATTTATGTGAACATAAAACTCAACAGTTTTTATCGCGATATCTGGGTTGGTTCCATAATAAAAGTTGTGCATAATGATGAGTAAGTACCCCTTTTCAAGATTTTATGCTTTTTCAATTTCAACTTACACCTATTTATTTTTAGTTTGTCATTTAATTTAGTACGTAGTATAAATACTTAGTTACTTCTGTAATAATTGCATTTAGTTAAGCAATTAAATGTTAATAATAAAAATTACACCTTGTATACGTAGAGACATACCTAATTTACCGTATTTTTTGTACCAATAAAATATTACACCGGTTATTACCTTATTCAATTTTATTTGGTGGTAGCACAGGCGATTTCGTTCGATACCCGACCCACTTATTCCCTACAAACGTACACTTCCTCTATTATTAAATCCGTTCCTTTTTAGTTTGATACCATTATTACCATACAAAGTTTGGGGAAAAAGCAAAATTAATGGGACTTTTAAGGCAAAAAAACTCTTTAAACTAGAACTTCAGAGGCTAATAAGTGGTTTTTAGTTTAACATTTATGTATCTAATCTGTATGAAAAACTACAATCGGATCCAATAAAGTTAAAATATTCCAGTGTTCACAGAATAAAATATACATTCAAAATTCAAACAAAAACTATAAAATTTAGACTTCAGACGTAATGAGTATGCGTACAAATTTTTACATACAAAATTGAGACAAAATAAGATAACAGAGCTCATCAAAGCACAAATATTCGAAAAAGTTGCAACTTTGTAACATTTTCAATTTCGAAAATTTTATGAGACTTTGAAATTCTACTGAGACTAACACTCGAAGCTAATACTTTAAAATATTCGCCCGAGAAAATCAAATTACCGCCGAGAAATTCAAAGGTAATGAACAGACGAAATTCTCACAGTTCGCTAGTCTGAGCTAACGTTGATTTATAGTATCAATGTCAAATATTCAATAATCGCAGCGATTTGTACGAAGATGTCAATGCTATGAAAAATATCGTCAGTATTCCTTTTGATCTATATCTCTCTTTCTCTCTTGTTGGCACAAAATATAATGAGAATGGAAGAAATATTTTCTTTTCGGCAATTTGGTAACATAGCTGACTGACCAGTGCCCAGAAAGTCGAACATAGCCCACCATATATAAAAAACTCACCGTGAAAACTTAGGTGAAGTGAACTATCTTAAACCTGCACAGTTCAGCACTGACAGCTCACTTCACCTAAGTTTTCACGGTTACATTTTTACAGAATAGGTCGACTGATGCTTTAAGGATCGCTAGGGATTGAAACATTAACACCTCAAAGTTTCACGATAATATTATTTTCAGAATATAGATCGGCTGAACATTAAAGCTTCACGTTCAGTACTGTATTGCGATGGCACCAATGCACGAGATCATTAAAACCTGTAGTCCTTTTATCGATTACAATTGTCACAACATTTCATTGTTATCGCTCTTGAACGGACTACCCCCAAATATTTCAATCATTGATATTCAATTATTAAACGGGCACGAATCAATACCTATAATAGTAAATGTGTATGAGATACCCCAGTAACACAAGAGGTTATAATAATAATTGGTTGGTAGATTTCTACTACAAAGTTATTAATTGAATAGAATAGAACTTCAGAATATCGAAGCAATAAAATAAAAAGTAAATATCTAATTACCAACTTGTGAAATAAGTGGCGAAATTGTGAGTGTAGGCCTACTAAACAGCTCTACCTAAACCATCGGGAAATACAAGCGAGCTGTTTTATTTATGTTCTGTTGTTTGAGAAGTTGATAGCAAAAATTCAGAAGTAAAAAAAAATGGTATTAATTTATTAAACAGCATAAATTATTATCCTTCTAAATATGCGCCAGTTTTTCAGCCTACAAGGACATAGATGACATTTTCAGTAAATTTTCATGTTTAAAAAGTTTAGCTCCATTTTTCGGGCTTCCCCAAAAAAACCCTTTTACACTGCTGCGCGATCAAATTTCAAAAGATATCTCAAATAATGAAAGTTAATGAGGTTAACAATTTTATGGCTTTTCTTTCAAGCTTGGCTCTGATAATAATATAATACGACAATCAATACGCTTCATGGAAACGGATGTATATTGCAACGTTATCCAAGGAACTTAAAACGATCATGTTTTGCGACAAAGAAAATCCTTGATGGAAAGGAAAAAAACAAGAATGAATGAGAAGGTTTCTTTTTATTATTGCTTATTTGATTATTGTATTATTTATGATTTTGACTTTATAAATAGTGATTTTGACAATATTGTGAATGATTTTGTCATTATTGTTAATTATTATCATGCCAAATATATGTACTAACACTAGTGTTTAAGGTTTTGATATTTATGAACTTTTTGTTAGACAAGCGAAAATGTTTATTTAATTTCTCCTAAAGAACTTTAATATTTGGTACTTGATACAGTTAATATTTTATTTGACTTTATCCCCGAAACCTAGGATCTGCTTTTAGAGAACGTGGTTTTATCTTTTGCGAATTTTAAAAAAAAACCTAGGTTCGTTCTTAAACATGTTGTTGTTTCTTTTATTTGGTATTTAATTTTTTGACCTACTTATTTATTTTCTGTTTTTTTTTGCGAATGCCTCTTAATTTACATATTTTTTTGGAAACAAAATAATTGCAAAGTATACTCATCTCAGATGAGAATAGTGGTCAAGTTATAGAGAAAAAAAAATTTAAAGTAGTCTAGAGTTTTCACAGTGCCATAAATAAATCGTATTACGTGTAACTTTAATTAACTGCCCTTCAGACTTAGAACTTCTATCCTAATTTTTGTCGCTAAAAATAAGAACTTTTTTAATAAAAAGGGTCTTAATTATCACTGACACAAAATACCTATTAAAGAGCTATTTTGAAGGTATAGATCATGAAAAAACCTATATTATTATACATCTCTCCTTTAAAATAACTCGCAGTTTTATTAATATTAATAAGTTTCATACACTTAAATGGGACTATATTAAAAGTCTCGATTATATTATGTCAACTCATCTTCTCTGAAATATTATGAAATGAATGTGTAAAGAATTTTCTTACCTTTGATCGCACGAAACTCTCATTTATCATAATACAAAACTGGTTTCGGGATTTGATGAATAGGTACACCAGATTTCCTCCGATGAAATCTTCTATTGATATTTCATATTCGTTTTATTTATTTGCTAACATTTGGACATCTTATAAAAAAACCTACGATATCATTGGGACTACTTTCACAATCCATAACAGTAACAATCATTTATGGATTCAAATGTCCTTCAAATGTAATAAAATATGTTGAAACAATCAAAGAAACGAAGCGTTAATTGCTTCGCTTAAAAAAGTTAGTTTTCCATGAATCGAACCTTCGTGAACAGAACTGTATTGTGCGAAATGAATTCAATTCAAACCAATGCAAATGTACCTATTGTATGAATGGGTTCTTCACAATAGAAAAGTAATTATAGAACAAAAGCTTTGCCATAGGTACCTACCTACCTATTTTGTTTGTAAATGCATTTTAACAACTGTATACCGGAAGCAAACAATAATAAGTCACATTAAGCAAATTATTCAGTGCACATGTTTTAAGTCTCAATTTGAACACTAGTATACCTTTGAAGTGATCTGAACTTAAAGCATAATACCGAATTCGAAAGTTTGTAAATTTTTTTATTGGACTTAAAATAGTACCACTAGGTAGATCTATAAATGTTTGTTTCAAGGACATTACAAAGTGAATGTCGAAAAAAATGGACTTAGGATAGTATACCTCCGGTATACAGCTAGGACTGACCTTAGGTACAGTATAAATAAGTAACAGTATTATATCCGCATAGAAAAAGGTCGATACGACGCGCTTCGAAATCTCAGTGTATCTGTACGCAACAGTCTCGAGTGCGCGTCAGTTACGCACGGAGGTTAAAGGTTTACCGAGCGGCAGTAGGTAGATATTTGAAGGTAACTAACGAGATATAATACCGTTACTTTATTATACTGTGCTTCAGGTATCCACAGTTTTTATTCTGTAAGTGTGAGACTCTGCTTTTAATCTGTAATACTTACTCCTTGCTATTTGCTTCACTAAACCTTTACTAAATAGTCACCGGAAAAATGTACAAAATACACATAATATTCATAAAATATTAGTTGAATTTACTAAACATAAATACATTAAGGAAATTATCCAAAAAGTAAAAGAAAAAATACGATCCAGAATTGAAAATGGAATTCTTCCTTTGCAACTGCTATTGGTCAAATGGCATAGAGGGAAAACAAAAAATAAATAGAAAATAAATAATTACTAATATTAATTTTCCAAAGTGTACCTTGACATGCAACAACAACAATACGAGAGTATTTTTACACCGGTTCCCCTTTTCGACAAAAAGGAAACATAAAATATGTCGCAGGCGCTTAAAATAAGTAGTCTCGTAAGTAAAAACTGGCTCTTTAGAAAAATATGGACAAAGATCTAAAACTGCGAAGAAAATTGCAAAAACAGGTTACCCAAAAAAACTGCCTAGGAAAACAACTATCCTAATCTACTTTATAAAAATCTTGAATTGATTAACTGTCTAAACTGACAGACAATGCACAGCCTAAACTAAACCGTTGGGTCTAGATCTAGAGGCATACAATTCTACAAAAGAGATCCTTATATTACGAAAGTGAGCACAAAGGAAGGATTTTTGAAAATTCATCCCTTAAATGGGTTAAAATAGGGCCGAAAGTTTGTATGGAAGTTTGTCGCTACGAAACTATATCGGGAAAACGGCTTGTCATTTATAAATATAATATAATTATTGCGTCGTTTTGGAAACATATTTTGTTTTAGGCATTTACGACCTGAGGGGTAATTCCCGTAATTTTTAAGAACCTTCGCATTCGCATCTCGTTCGCATTATGTCAAAAATACTATCAATTTACCAACCTTTTTGACAGTTTGACAGATTGCGACTTGTGGGAACGTTTTTTATGTACGAGAATTGGCCTTCTGCATTATTATAACGACTAATGTAACTCAACCAATTAATAAACAAAAAGAAAAAAAAAACATACCTACCTTTTCTTTTCTTCCACATGTGCGACACATAACTACCTAAAAAATATCAAAGCCATATCAGTACCAAGGCAACGTTATATAAAATTTTATTGTTTCCAAGTACAAGGCAAGTAAGTATGCCCCAAATATAATTCTGGAAAAACACTTCAAACGTTACATTATGCTTATGGTGGCAAAACAAAGCAACAAGTATTTAAACGGTATACATATAAAGTATGTTAGCTTTACGTCATTCACTTAAAAGTTACTCTCATTGCTGTGAAGCAAGTAAAAAGTGTATATGAGTATTTACAAATCGCCAAATAATGCAGTCACGATCTTACTTGTAACTTTAGATATATGATAAAATCGAGATTAGTAGGTACAAGATAGTAGGTACTTATAAAAGTCCTAATTTTATGTCTTCCACCCAGTTGCACTAAGATAAACATTAATGCGCTAATAATTTCATTAATTTCATCAAAGAACCATTAAAACCTAGTCTAATGTTGCTGCCTGCGACAAGTTATGGAAGATTAGAATTAAAACACAGCTTTAAAAGTTAAAGTCCGTTTCTGCAACTAGCTGTCTGTCATTATAATATTTCTTATCTCGTATAGTTTGTATATTTTTTATATTTCGTATATAAGTACATATTAGTACACAGTTCGCTAAAGAAAAATTGTACCTACTCAAGAAAAGTTTTCTCTTACCGTAAAAGTTTTCCTTCTTCTACCGGATACGTATTTTGAAGTTACAATTGATGTAAAAGCTAGATCTGGCGGCTTCGTTGATAATTGTGACGTAGCACCTTGTTTATGGCTGACAGTGATGGAGAAAACAAAGCAATTTTTTTTTTCAATATTTCAATTTTGTTCCTAAGGTAAAAATTGTGTTGTAAAATAGTATTTTCACTCCCTGAAAGATTGCCAATGCTAATGGATGCAAAATCGGCAAATCGGTAGGTAGGTACATCTGTCAGATGACTTTCATTTTTACCCGACTGCGGTGAAGGAAAAAAGAGTGTTATGATTTTTTGTAGTTAAGGCTGAGCAAAGATTTGTGACACGTGGTGATAAGACCATCATTGTCACAGCAAGCTGGGATCAATAGAATAAAAATGTTCTGCTTTGGTACTTTATGAAACTTTGCCAAGAAAAATCGTAGGCATGTTTTCGGTGAACGCGGCGGACAAACATAGGCTGTTTATTCAGAAAAGATTTAATATACTCTCGTATATTTTACTGGAAACATAAAGTTCAAATCTATTTACTAAGGTCAAAACCACAAAATATATTCACAAACCCAACTACTTGTGACCCCATCAGACTTTATGATGTCCGTATATTTTGTTTCCATTGATTCAAACAAAGTTGAAATCAATTTTGCCGTGTGGTGGAATTTTATTCGACTCGTGTTGTCGGAAATAGAAAACTGTGTCGCAGAAAGTAAAGTTATTATTACAGAAGTTTGCTTTAGCCGACTGGCTGGTGTGCTTACTTCTCTTAACGTAAACGTCTACGTTTATGATTGTTGTCATTAGTGTTAATGACTCGACTGATGAAAGCTTTAAATTGTGGCGATCACACAAAGGAAGGTTACGAAGGGCGTTTATAAACGAGTCATTTATTAAGGCTTAACTTGAATGAGGGTAATGTATGGAAGCTTAACTATACGTAGATAGGTATCCTAGAAACTTTGAGAGTATAAATTGCCGCGTATGTTGTTGCAACCAAGTGAGGGATTATCTGCACTAGCGAAGCATGTTCTGGTATCACCACGAATAGTTCAAGCGATACCCACTTTAAATTATTTTCAACGGTAGAATTATTGGCCATGGAAGACAATGTTATTTTAAAAATTACGAGCGGTATTTTTATCCGTCTGTTTTTTATCTTCGCGCCGGTAATTGGGTCGATTCCCAGGTCAGCAAAGTGCTATTAAGCTTCTCCATCTGGCTATAGGTTTGTCAATTTCTGAGTGCCCGGAGTTTGGATGTATGCCTGGTTGATGGCAATAGGCTCGCACCCTATGACAATAACTGGCGCAACGTGGGTGTTAGTGTTGCCCAAATTCAGTCTTGGTCTTGCAGTCTTGGTCTTGTTCTTGCGTTTTTGCAAGACCAAGACCAAGAACAAGACCGCGTATTTTTAGCAAGACCAAGACCAAGACTGACCGTGCAAGACTTGAGCAAGAACAAGACATAGCCTGCAAGACTCTTGCGTCTTGCAGCTAGGACTTAGCGCTATTTCACTGAGTAGTTAGGTGTAACAGTTCGGTGTATAGGTAGGTACGCTTAGGAATTCTATGAGACGCAAAAAACTGTATCAAAGAATATGAAAAACTGGACCTATGCGCATTACGACTAATACCATAAACATAACGAATGAAAAAATATCTATTAAAATCAAACTGAGTGCATGCATAGTTATGTTTTAACCATCGGCACTTTGATAATGCGGCATCAAAGGTTTTGTACTTACTTCTCAAAGAAATTTGCCGCTTTTCGGAAGTACATGGTTATGATACACGCGCCGGCGGCTTCTTTTGAAATCTGAAACAATCGTTGCCGCCACGCCGAAATCATAACATTTGTGACACTATTTGATTGCCGCCATAGGGCGTAGGTATACTCATGCAAAATAATTTCGAATTTTTTTAAGAGTACCTACAGGTGTTCCAAAGAATAAATAAGTTTCAGAGTGCTTAGAATGAAAATGAATACATTATACTGATCACGCAAGTAGTATTATGATTAGGATAAAATGGTAAGGATAGGTAGTAGATGTCATATTAATTCATTCTAGTAAGTATATATTATAATATTGATTACTTATATGGTTTTAAACTAATTACTTAGGTACTATTATTGTACATTTAGTCATTATATTTCTTAAGTTTTTACAAGAAAAAATAGCAAAAAAGTGTTCAAATATCACCCGTTTAATAAATATTGTAGCCACTTTTAAATATACTTGAAACGTGTAAAAAAAATCTACAAAACTAATAAAATAATATAAAAAGCGTAGGTACTTACCTACTAATAAAATAAAAAGCCTGCGATAAGAGTTTTGTATTACTTACCAGCCCGAATATCTCTGAGAGAGATGATGAGAGTAAGTATTTACTAGCTGTGCCCGCGACTTCGTCCACGAGGAATAGTAACTTTGGAGGTATAGTGACGTTCAGGACTTATTTATTTATTTTAAAACTTCTGTCATCAAACATACAAACGAACTCTTCAGCTTTATAATATTAGTATAGATGTACGCCGAAACATTCACTTATATGTAAAGAATAGTGATTGGCACTAATTCTATTTTATTCACGCGTCGCGTCTGTACAAGTAGGTAATATTTAGTGTGTGTTTGTACGCCGCACGCGGCATTGTTTGATTTGCGGCGGCATCCTTTTCATAGAGCCGGCACGTGGCGAGGCGGCGCGGTAGAAAGCAAGGAAACGTACTATAAATAAAGGAATTATTTTAATTCCAGTCATTTCCAATTGAGCTGTGCTTCGAATCTAACTTAATAATTGTTTTTACTAATTCTCGTTGTTTTCTAAAAACGTATCACGTGTACAATTTAATATGAGTGACGAAGATTCAAATTATTCTAGTCCGAGTAACGAGAGTTTGAGTCACAGATCTAAAAGACCCAAAAGCAAATTTGAGGAGTTTTTCGAAATAATTCATGCATCCCAAACTGCCTTCTGTAAATTGTGCCAACATAAAAAGATTGAAATAAAAATGAAAAACAGAAACACTTCAGGCTTAAGGAAACATCTAATATCTTTCCACAAAAAGGAATCAGAAATATTTCTTCCTGTTAAACCAAAATTAAGAGGAGATATCACAAGCTTTTTAGTAACCGCTGGAAGAAGTGGACAGGTAAGAATATTTTTTTAACAGTTAAAAGAATTTTAACTCCGCGTAGCTATTCATGCGATACTTTCAAAAACGCCATTAACTTACGTAAGTATTTTTGAGTTAGTGGTATTTTCATCTAGGGGTGCGACATATTAAGTATGTAATTATCGTCTTAAATATTTTTTATAAACACCCATATTTTCATTTAATCGGCCAGTAACAACTAAGTACTTTATTTTGGTAAATTACAGTACAGTGCAACCTTAATATAACAAATATCAATTTAACGATTTTCTCGATTTAACAACAACAAACCTCCTCCTCTTATACGCTCAAACCTAGTATGTTTTAAATAATAACACAAGATTTATTGTTTTGTTTCAGTCGGAAAACAGCAGTGACAACATCACGACAGCTACAGTTGATTGGGTGGTGAAAAAATATCTTCCCTTCTCATTTTTCGATGACGAAGCTACACAAGTATATTTTCGACGTATTTGCCCTAATATGGTGTTTCCTAAAAGGTCTACACTTAGAAGGAAAGTCAAAGAGCGATTTGAAGAGCTCCAATTGAATCTCAAGGAACGACTTCAACAATTATCATCTAAAATGTCTTTTACCATTGATGGGTGGACGTCAATTGCTGGTAGGAGTTACTACGGGGTTACTATTCATTATATAGACAACGAATGGAAGTATCAATCTGTAGTTCTTGATTTTATACCATCACGCGGTCGACATACTGGGGAAGATATTGCAACGATTTTCCATGAATGTTTATTGGAATATGGCATAATTGATAAAATACAAGGTATCACGGTCGACAACGCAACTGCAAATACCAAATTTATGTATGAACTGGGCAAACAGCTGCCGCCACACTTTGATTCAGACAATCAACATTTCCGGTGCTTTGCTCACATTTTAAACCTTGGTGTACAAGATTTATTAAAGACCTTAGCATTACACTGTGAGTCTGACACTAACGCGCAAGATCAGCAGTACGAAGACTATGCAGACGAAACTGAGGATGAGGAAGATGAAGAATCTGCACCAAATATTGCTGACTCGCGTACATCTGTAACAAAGTTACGCAGTATTTCCAGTAAAATAAAAAGAAGTGAGATAGTGAAGAAGAAGTTTCAGTCTGCTTGTGAAGCAGCTGGCGTGCCATCAAATCTAAATGCCATTCTTGACTGTCCAACGAGATGGAATTCCACACATGATATGATTGGATTTGGTTTAAAAGTGAGAGCGGGCATTGACATATTGTGCAGTTCTGTCACCGAATTAAATGATTTTCAAATCACAGCTAATGAATGGCAGGTACTCGAAAAATTACATAAATTTCTAATAAACTTTAAACTTTTAAGTACAAAACTTGGTGGAGACAAATATGTTACATTACCGCTAGTCATTGTATCATTCAATCTCTTGCTAGATAAAATTGAATCCATGGTAAAACAGTTAGATGAGAAACCTAATCGATCTGAAGTGGATGAAAGGCTCATTCTAGCTTTCCAAGCAGCTCGAGACAAAATGCTTAAACATTACAAGAAGAGCAACTGGATTTATTGTACTTCTTTAATTTTAGACCCAAGGCATAAGGCTCAGACTTTTGACCTGACAATGTGGGGGAAGCAACTTAAAACAGAAAGTCTGCGCAAGTTCAATGAACTTTATGAAGAATATAAAAGTCTACACTCACTGAACAAATCTCTGGAATTACCAGAAAAAGAAAATAAAGTATGTGATGAAGATGAAGACGTAATAGACTTTGATAAACTCTATGAATGTCCCTCGACGTCATCTGGATCTTGTCTTCAAGGCTTAGTGATAGACGAGTTGGAGGAGTACCTGAGAAAACCAAGAACTGCCAGCTCGGAAGACATTTTAGATTGGTGGAGGACGCATGAGACAGAGTATCCGATTTTATCGAAAATGGCCCGTGATTTTCTCTCAATACCTGCAACTTCAGTACCTGCTGAGAGGTTATTTTCTAAAGCATCATTAGTAATTAGAAAACATAGAAATAGGTTAAGTGATGAGTCAGCCAGATGGTTACTTTGTATTAATTCTTGGTCAAAAAAATTGATATAAAGTATCATAACCTAATGATAAAGCTGTTGATTTGTGTTGTATTTTATTTTTTATTCAAATAAATGATAAATCGTAAAACTCTTTTATTAAATTTCTTATAAGTTGAGGGTTCAATCTCTTTCTAGACAGATAAGTATTGTTCTTTAAAATACAGTCAAGTTATTGTAATTAATTTGTTTTTTTACATGTTTTAGCAAATGTAAGCTTATAAATCATAAATGTTTATTAAGAAACAGTTATTTCCATGGAAAACGACATATAGGTCAGTTGATTTTTCGAATTTCTTATCAAATCTTCAGTTATTTATTAATCTGCTTGATCTTTACTATGGCTATGTTAATTCAAGCTCACAATGTTCCAATTCTAATACGTTTTTCTAAGATTTAAAGTAAACTTTAATAAATAGTAATAGACTAATAGGTAATTGCAAGACTTGCAAGACTCTTGCTGCAAGACCAAGACCAAGACCAAGACTGGGAGCGCAAGACCAAGACCAAGACCAAGACCAAGACTGGGAGCGCAAGACCAAGACCAAGACCAAGACCTGGTGTATTGGCGCAAGACCAAGACCAAGACTGGCTAAGTCTCGTCTTGTTCTTGCATTTGGGCAACACTAGTGGGTGTACTATAGGTACACCTCTGCCTAACCCTTCAGTGAAAGGTCTATACTATAGGTCGTGACGTTATGTTTATATTTCAAGAAGATAATGACATCGAGTTCCTATTATTTTTGGTCTCATACTTTTCTTATCACTCAGCGACAAGATGTGTCATTTTGATACAGCTCTGCATGACCCAAAGTGAATCGAGAGCATCTCGAATAACGACAGCTCAGCTTTTATCGACGTATGCGCCTCAAAAAGCTATAAAAGCAAAACTTAAAGCATTAAAGATCATAGATACAGCATGGCGTGCCGCACGCGAGTTCACACCGGACGCTGCTTGATGCCGCGACTATACCCAGTCTGGCCTTCCTCTAAGTTTTCTCATTAACCTCTTGTTTACTGAAGGATCTCAGGAAAAAGCCACGTCCGACCAACACGCGCGCCGATCGAAAAAGGATTACTATACAGTATGCTAACTAACAAAGGGCATTCCCTTTAACCAGCAATAGTATAACGTCCATACATGCTAAAAAAATATAATTAATAAAAGATTTTTTTTAAATTGTTGTTATTATTAGAAATACTGTAATGTTCACAAAAATATTGATACGTAAAAGAAACACTCTGTACACGCACACTTGTATTTCAACGTGGAAAGACAAATGTGACAAGTGTGCGTATACAGTGTTTCTTTAACGTATCAATTTTATGTTAGAAAGAAAAAAATATGTGAATATTTCAATATTTCTAATAAAAAATAAAATAAAAAATATTTTATTAGTTATATTTTTTTTAGCATGAATGGACGCTATACTATTGCTGGTTAACTGCCCAAGCCCTTTGTTTAAGTAATAAAAGGCGTGGGCGCGACGTACTGTATTATACAGATTTAATAGGTTCCTATGTTGTTTTAGTGAAACTTGTACATCTTCCCTCTAAACTTACGTATTAGGACAGTATGTTAGGTATAAGCCTTTTGAATCTGCTAATACAAGACTAACGAATACTTATAACACAGTGAATTGTTATTTTGTATTTACATGATTGAAGTCAGAAAATAACGAGCAGGAATATTGCCCAGCAATAATGTATAAATAAAATAATTTGGTAGGTATTTCTTAGCTTAGTATAGGTCCTACCTATTACTATTAAATAAATAAAATATATCGTACATTTATTATAGTTTTTTCTTGTTTATTTTTTATTTTATTCAGGTATAGAACCCGCAGCTTATTCAGAACGAAGCACAGCTCGCATTGCGTCGTTGTTTAAAATCTCTACATTATTTTATAACAATTCAAATAAATTGAACGCTTAAAACACAGCCAACAGGAAAAATGGTAAGCAGCCTAGTAGCACGAGTACCGACGCGTTTTAATTAGAAATTAAATGTCGCACATTTCCTTTTCTAATTACGTCACATCCGAAATGTGTAATGATAGCTTTGTGTTATACTCGTTTGAATACCCTAAGGATCTATTATAGGGGATAGGAATTTTCATCAGATGAAATACAGACAAATTATAAACTCTTAATTAATATGAATTTCTTCAAATAGAAGCAATTGAATCAGTGGCCATCATTATAGTGTACGGTTGGCACCATACGTCTTTTACTGATTGATAACATTGATGAAAAAACCCTGTAAGAAATCGACACGTGTTTCACCTCTCAACGAGGCATCCTCAGGATGACGATTAACCAATTGCAAACCAGAACACGACGTGTTGCCACACTGAACGCTGGACGCAGAGATGGGAGGTCAAACACGTGTCGATTTCTTACAGGGTTTTTTATGACTCTTGAAGAATAGTTAAACGGAATAGGTTACTAAATATATCTACGTCTATTGTATTTTCAATTCCATTTTGATGAGAGTGCAAATAGGTATGCACCGTACAACTAACATCATAACTATTTTAATTTTTTATTGATGAGGAACCCGAAATGTCTAGTCCAATGTCCAGAACAGTACCAATGTTCTACAGGAAGTGCTAAAAGGTTTAATGACAGCTACATAATGAACCGCAGATAATGACCACGCATCAATTCAGTTTTTCCCAGTATTTAATATGCTGGTTTTGATTATGAAAGTTACAACAACATAAAATAATGCCTATATTCCATATAGGCATAGACAAAGGTGTAAATATAACTAATACACCCACATTTCACTAGCAATACATTATGTTTGTATAATTTTTGTATGATACAGTCAACATGCTTGATAATAGAACAGGCACTTCATGTGGGTATCTCGTGCCGGAAAATATTGGATGCAATGATATAACACAGGCACTTCATATAAGCATCTCGTGCCGGAAAATTTTCGTAGATTCGATTTTGTTATTGGCGCCGATAAAATACCAATAACAGAATTCCTCGAAAGCAATTACTTCAAATGGGGAAATTGATACAAACAACAAGATATGAGGGCCTTCATACGCCGTAAATATAGTATTTATAAGCTGACATTCAATAAAGTCAGTAGGTACATAATAAATGGAAAGATCATAAGTTAAGGCACAGTAGGTGGTCAATTTCTTGTGGAAACTGCTTAAACGAAATGTGTGTTGTATACCAGAAAAGGGTCTTCGCGTGTGGCTATCTAAGAATATTATAGTTCAGGGAATATTATGTTGGGATAAACTTGGGTTGGAAGTCTTTTTAGGTTTTCAAAACTATTTTCAACTTTTATCCGTGATGTCACGCGTGAAAGAAAATAAATATATTAGTAAAATATTTATTTAATTCCTACGCAATTGCATTTTTGGTATTATGAAACATTGTTTAAAATAAAATAATAATATTACAAGATAGTATTTATTGTCATTTTTCCTTGATAATACAATGAAATTATGTTACACGATTCTAAAATATTACAAGTACCTAGTTACTTAGACAACGACAGCAAGTAAAAATATAACGAGATATCAACTTTCAGCAACTTTTATTTCGTAATTTAATATTTCAAGCAAATAGGGACAAATGAGGTTTAATAAAATCTTCTCATTTTCGCGTAAAGCGGTGGAAAAATGTACACAAAATCTTTTTAAGATTATGTTATTTCCAGAATTCAAGCGCCAGGCTTGTACCTACCTATGTATACATACATATATTGTCAAAGCAAGTTATACAAAACATATTTCTAGAATAAATTCATTAAATCAGTTAGGACAGGGGAAATATGTTGGCACGCAGATTTGCTAGGTGCCTTCTAACCAAGTTAAGATTACGCCTTTTAAAGCTTAGTGTCAGAGTTTTTCCTCCGGTAATCTGTGGGTCAACTACTCGAAAAGGTCGCTGGATGTTCTACGCGTCCAATACAACAATGTTTTTAGGATGCTGTTACGACTGCCTCGTTATTGCAGTGCCTCAGAAATGTTTGCGGTAAACCATACCGATGGATTTCATGCCATCATCCGTAAAAAGATGGCCTCACTCCTGAGCAGAATAAGAGGCAGTTGCAATAGCATCCTGAGGGCTGTGGCGGCAGATACTTCCTCCGCCATAATAAGGCAATTTGTGAGAAGAGTTATAGTCTAGTTTCCATTTCTCGTTGTCTAGTTGATGGGTGGTCTTCTTACTAATTTGTCTTTAGTTTAAATTACTAATAATAGTGTTTTAAGTGCCTGTTACTAACAATTTATGGATCTCTTAGTTGTCCGAATTAAAACGATTTTGTTTATTAAATAAATAGCACTATATATGCAGCTGAGCGTTGGGGTCATGCATGGGTCATACCCAAATTGGGCAACATTACCTACTGTTTATACACCTATTACATAGAACTAAACATAACCGGCTAAATGTAGGTGTACTGAGCTCTATCTACTTCGAGGATACAGGCATGATGTAAGCATATACTATCCAGTAAGAATATTCCCCCACAAGGCCAGACACCAGTTTATTCATGGCCAGGTATACGAAGATGCAACACAGTCTATTAGTATTTGTCTAGTCTTAATAGCTCCTACTTGTTCGCATAATGGCAGTCATCACGTAAATTGGTCGACATTGGTTAGTCATTGTCAGAGTTTCAAACAAATGCACAAGTAGCTACGTCACTGCTACATATGTAAATTATATTATATACGGCCGAATTAAGAATTAGTAATAGAATAGATAGAGTATGAGAAAAGGAGGCCCATTTCAATTTACAGGAAGAACTGGAAATGGGCCTCTCTTTCTCTTCCACGAGTATCGTTAAAAGCAATGATGAAGTAAGTATGTTAGAAAGTTAAGTACAACAGCATCCTTTGATTCAATTATTTCTCTTTTATCGGCATGAACTATGTGAGAATAGCTCAAGCAATGGCAAAAATTATAGCCAATCAGCAAGGTGGCAAAGCTGACTGCCCAGAGTACGCCAGACGTATACTCGATAAGGCCATTTTAATTAATCCAAACATCCTTTGATGATGAGTCAAAAACAATAAAGATAGGTACCATTAAATAGGCACATTTGGCCGTCACCAATCCATTTACCAACCAGGATGAGGAGTGATGATCTAGGATTAATCCCTCATGACCGTCATTTTATATTCCCATGTGGACGTTTAAGAGGAAATAGGGTCGGTCTTTTCTCCATACAAAAAGTCATACATAATTCGAGGTTCAGCTCTCGTCTATTTCCTCCTCCAATATTGGACCAATTTGAAAGATATTTTATAAATTGAATAAGAAGGATATTTACTGTGCCGCTATGTTTTTTTTTTCATTAATTGTTGTCAAATTTGTACAATAGGCCTCTGATGACAGCGGCCTGAACAGGCAATTTTAAGCATTTTCTGAGAGTTCTAGTGCTTTTACAGGTAATGTATCATCAAATCGCAAAACATAGGTGCATAGAACCAGTTGATATTTATTTTACTGTAAAAAATCATTGCTCTAAGGTCATAAACCAGAGAGAAAACAGGACAGAGCATTTGGGAACCGACCCTATTTCCTCTTAAGAGCTTATCATAATGATGAATTATGATGTCAATTTACCCTTTTTTAACCATACCTACCTACATACGCCACAAAATAAATCATTTTAAATTCCAGATTTACCCTAGCATTAGTTTGTACGTTTTATCTTTCCAAAAGTAATTTTACGTTCCAGAGTATTGCGAAACGTGAACTCATGTGAAATAATATTCATCAGGATTATTGAGGGAAGATTTCGGTAAAATTTTTTGAATGAATTTTTGTATTTATACTTGTGTAGGTATGTGTGTACGAGTTTTGAATAGATTTTGGAAAAGTTAAATGCTAAGTTAAATAAACTAAGGAGTTAGTGCTCTAAATCAAAGGATTTTCTACATTCGGTAGCGTAAAGAGCTTTGAAGTAGGTAGAGCTCCATTTGAAAGAGCTTTTTCGGGAAAATACTATGACCATATCATACATATCTCTCCCCAAGAACTTTAAATATGTCACCAGTTGCAAATAATGCTTATAGATAGTAGTTAAGAAAACGGAAAAATATGTCACGTCCTGATATTTGCTCTACTTAATAAGAAAAACGGAAAAAAAATATTATCTGTATATTCCCCAATAAAAAAATATAAATATTCCCCATTTTAATTCTACGCAATTCCGTCTACCGCATCAGTCCTATTTATTAATAGAACCTTGACGAAAATTCTCAATCAATTAACAGAGACAAAGAGAGTCGAAATAATGAACACTCGACACTTATTTGAAGTTTATCCTTTCTTCATTAAGGTATTCATTATAAAAGGAGTTAAGAACACAATTAAGAACACAATATAAATATACTACGTAATTTTACAGTATTGCCCAGCAATGATTAATTTTCCCTGCGCGGAAGTAATGTTTTTGCCATCGCGCAAATATAATACTTCCCCGTTACAGCGCTACTTTCAATGAAAATATTATTCCAATCCAATATTGTATTTCTGTTTTCAAAGAATCGGTTTAAAAAAATCGATAGTTATTAAAAACGAAATCAATCAACATGTTAACTATGTTATTTCTATTTACTGACGGTACACCCAGAACATAGGCTTTTATATTTTAAAGATTTACAGTACGATAGATTACAAATGCAATTGAACACCAAACATCTAAAGGAGTGATAAATAACTACAAAATCCTACCAAATGCCGGCTCAAAGCCGCTCTGGTGAAAACTTATTTCTAGTAGGTACCGAGAATTTCTGTTAATAGAACGCCGAAATACGTCGTACTAGGCCGAACATTCTGTAACAAACCAAATGCGTGTTTAGACTCAGAATTAATAAAACTTTACCATCCGTAACCAATATCGGTACAGTCAGTGACAAAAGTCTTTGTCTTTATTAATGTTTTTAATAAATTATAATTCCTGTCTACAAAGTTGTCTAGCAAATGTTCAATATTTTATTGAAAACAAGTACTTAATTATTGGCCAATTTTGATTCAAGAAACTGACAGAGAACTTTGAACCGATACCTATTAACTAACTTATAAACGATTCCTTTTGGTTCCCTTTTCTTAAAATATAAATTACTAGAGTAAACTAGCTTCTTTCTTCTTCTATTTTTACCAACGTATTCCACACTCTTTTTCCGTCCATTCCCGTCAATCGAAACACATAAGTACTTGACAAATAGCGTGCTAAATAACAAATGGACGACCAGCGAAGTGGCTCGCAGTTTTATTGAATGACACGACAAGGTGTTGGCTCTCAACGAGATTGCACGTCCCGCGCGTAACGTAACAAACATGAACTTTAGTGTTGCGTCGTGGAACGTTTGTACGAGACATAGGAACAGCATTACAGAGTGTAAAAAGACCCATCATCTAAAATAGTGTAAAATATTTAAAGAGCTTTATTTATTTGGTTATAGAGATTGCGTTCGGGAGCTAAAATTGAAATACCTGCCTTTGCCATACAACTTTCAGTTTAAACAACGTAGAAAAAAAAAAGTGGTTTCGCATTAATTTATTTAATTAAAACGTGATTAACAAAAACTTTTAATAATACCAATAATCAGCAAAAGTGTAACAATATTTTAAGACTCTTGCAATATCTACCATTATTCAATCATTCAAAAATTCTATCATTCCTATGACGTAAAAAGCTAGTGGTTTCGCCGTCATTTCATCAAAACGTGAATAATGAAAACTTGTACCTGAATACAGGGCTTAAGAATAGCAAATATCAATGCTTTAACGTGATTGGAACAACTTACCTCCTTACTAAACCCTTAAAGATTTTACAACACATTCCACAACTCATTTTAATAAATTAAAAAAAATATTTTCAAACAAGGAAAACAAAAAAGTGTGCCAGAGACGCACATTCCACAACTCATTTTAATATTTTTAATATTGTATAATAATTTTTTATGGTGTTTTCCTTGTTTGAAAATACATATTTAACCGATCCGGAATTTTCGTGTAATACAAAAATGACATGTGTTTATTTTAGGCCATTTCATGAATAAAAAGTGAATTTAATTACCATTAGACGTTAATTTATGGAAAGGTGATATCGTCATGGTGTCAGACGGGGCATGCTTTATTAGCCTATAATGACCTAATAACGTATCTACTCACATAATTTCACCACAAACTTCACTAATGAAAAAAAAAATGCAAATTTCTACAAAAGAGTTCAAACTACTATCTATACTAATATTATAAAGATGAAGAGTTCGTTTGTTTGTTTTTTTGAACGCACTAATCTCAGGACCTACTTGTTGGAATTGAAAAAATGTGTTGGATAGTCCATTTATCGAGGAAGGTATATAACATCACGCTACGACCAATAGGAGCGGAGCATAAATGAAAAATGTTGCAAAAACGAGATAAAATATTCTTTTTTGAGAGCTTCCGTTACGTGCTCTACGTAAACGGTTTAAGTTACGCAAATATCATGTAAGATGGAAATTTTCCTCTTTAAAAGTTCTAAAAAAAGTCCGCGACAGCATAATGTCTATCTTTTAAGATTGACTCACTATAACCTTTTTATATGGTAATCAAATTTGTTCGAAATTAATGCATTATTTTCGAAGGAGTTTTAAAAATATAATATCAATTCTTATTCAAATAAATAGTTTTAACATCAAGGGTATTTATGTAGCAGTAAAATAATTTTTAATTTATTTGAATCGAACATTTAATTTCGAAGTTATCACGAAATGCAATACGCGAACTGTTCGACGCCGGCGCCGCGCCGCGCTTCAGCGACGTTCCCACTCTAGAGAGGAGAGGATGGGCACACGGGTAGACCATGACCTGGAATAGGACATAGGATACGTTTTATCTCTATATTCCCACGGGATCGAGACCTATGCGGGTGAAACCGCGGGGCACAGATAGTGTACTAAAAATAGGAGCAGGTACTTCAAATTATTACATCATATCATAGCAAAATTACTGTAACAATTGAATACCCGTATCTAATTCCAAATAATTAGTTTCAAGAAATTACTAATACTACCGACGATTTTGAAATCAATATGTAACCGTGATACTGATACTTGTAGATACTTACCTATGAATAAATGTGTTTTTCCTATTACCTCGTTCCATCAGAAAGCCACATACAATAAATAGGTACCAGTTACTTGAGTAAGTAGTTACGTCGTAACCTATCGATACTTAAGTAATGAGATACAATCTTTAGTGTTGGGCGACCCCCAGGGGCGCAACGGGCAACAATAATCATTATTTAGGTCCAAATTAATTAGGAATGCACGTATATCAAAAATATGACGGCATTTGACATTTGTATAGTTCTCTGAAAATGTTTAGGTACATCAAAGCCAGTGTAAGATGAAAACAAAGTTGTTTAATTACTCATAACAAATTGAGAGTAGTTTCTTTGCAATTTTTATTCATTTTTATCGTGATTTCTAAGTTTTCCACTCCGGCTATCCCGCCGGGCTTCCTACATCTATTTTCTGAGCTCGACTTTTCCAGCTTTTGCAAAATTATAATATCCAACTTGAATTGTGGGACTCTTTATATCCAATGTAGGACGTCCTCTACTTCTTCATTTATTATAAATAGAATTCTCTTTTTAATCCTGGCGCTCACAGTAAGTCCATACTTCCATACTATTATTACAAACCCGCATAAGTCTCGATCCCGTGGAATATCGGGATAAAAAGTATACTATGTCCTTCTACAGGTCATGGCCTATCCCTGTGCCAAATGTAATCCAAATCCGTTCAGCCGTTTAAGCGTGAAAGCGTAACAAACAAACTCACTTTCGCAATTATAATATTAAAAATTAGGATTACGATAAGTTAGGATGCGAAAGTAACTATCTGTCTATACCATTTTTCACGCTTTAAGGCTCTTACATACAGGGGCGATTCGTCGCGCGACGCGAATTTTAATAAAACAATTTCTCACGGCGAGCAATGCGGCGGCGGCGACGAGTCGAGCGACGAATCGCCCCAGTATGTAAGAGCCTTTATTAAGGTTGACCGAATTTCGATGTTTGGCACACAGGAGACCATGACCTAGGTTAGGACGTAGGATTTATATCCTACGTGGTACGTTCCCGTGTGATGATTTCCAACCATAACGCGGGCAAAAGTACTTATGTTAGTATTAGAGTCTAATACTAACATAAGTACTTTTGCCCGCGGCTTCGCCGATAATAATAAATAATAAAGACCTTGACCTCCTTGACTGCACTTACATGGTGCGAACAGGGATAATCGTCGGTTGGTACCTTATTCCATTTAAAATTGTCTAAGGGGCCTCTGCGAGTTGGCTTCGGTCCCTCGCACGCCTTCCAAAGGTCTGGGACCCCAGGGTCCCGAGATATATAAAAACATAAAAAAATTATATGAATAACTAGACTCTAATAATTAGAGTCTAGTTATTCATACTATTCTAATTTAGTTCACAACATACAAATTCATTATTACTTTTTTTCTGAAACACAAGTGCCAATAATCCGATCTCGGCAAGCCCTAATGCTATATATATATATACACCTGCACTCTAAGAATTAGTTTCAGCTGCTCTTCCAAGAATAATAAGCTTTCATGTGATGAGACGCCTCCATTGTCTCCACATTTTCGAGTACAAGGAGAACATAAACAAAAGCAATCCTTACCGCTTGCTGCCTCAATTTCAACATCTCATAAAAAATGTCGCGAAAAGAACTGTCAATCTTACTTTTTTTTTTTTTTTACCACTTCACTGTTCCTTTAGTTTTGCTTTCGTCTATATTACGTGATATCAGCGTTATCCTTGCAGAATAATAATGAAGGTGAGTAAAGCTCGGGGTTTTATTATATAGCTTCTGTTAAGTCAGTTAACTTTATTATATTAACTGCTTTTCTAGATATTTTAACCTGGGCTTTATTGGGAATAATGTATCCATGACACAGATCTTTATTTTTAAATCTTAGTGTATAAACTGTAATCCTGCACAAGTTCCCGAATTCGAAGACTAAAACTGGTCATGTCCTTTCATCCAAATCCGTTCAGATGTTTTTCCGCTAATCCGGAACATACATCCAGACAAACAGACAAAAATTCTTAAAGCTATATTTTTGGCATCAGACTTTTTTCTAAATATTCAATGTACAGTTTTGACTTCATTACTATTTTATTAGCCTATAGATGTATAGATTTGTATAATTTTTCAAAATAAATCTTTCATTAGATCGAGCTTACCTGCGATACAGCCTTTTAAACATTGTTCTCATAAGCGAATTTTCCTTGTTCCTTGTAGCACTTACAGAAAATTAACGTTTAAATGCGAACTTTTCGTGAAGGCGCCAGCTGTAACTCCCCGGTCAGGTCGAATCACCCCACATTAGGTATTTCCCACGATGGGGAAACCTATCATGATTCATTCATACCGCACGTTTAGGGGCAGCATAGACACTCTATTTCCCTTTAATAGGCTCTAGGGATAGGGCTAAGATTTACAATATTACATTTAACTTAAATATCGTGTAGAAGACTTTCTACCAAGTATTTAGTAGGTAGTAGGTAAGAACTACAAACACTGTTTGCCCGATTCCATAAGGGGACCCTAGTTTGTCATAAAAATTCTTAAAATCAACATTCTTAAGTATTAATAATTATCCCATAGAGAATTAATAATAGATTATTCCATGTCTTAAATCCATTAAAATAAAAAAGTTTGCCTGGTTAGGTATACACCAACATTTGTTAGGATAGTTAAAAGGAATGTTGAATTTAAACTTTATATTTTTTTACACCACCTCACTGTTGGTGTAGGTTTCATATGTGGGTATCCTTTTTTTTTTGAGGGTGGGAAATCATCATATTACTTCTCCCGCTCTGGGCGAAACGCGGGAGGGCGTGTCAGACTTTTACTGACTAAAACCTACCCGTGTTCCCTGAGTTGCCTGTTGCCAAGGGCCCCGGTATCCCTTTCGGACTTTCCCGCAACCCTGGCAGGCATCGGCTCTAGCGGACCCCGCCAATTGTGCTGACATCTCTTTGAAGCGCACGTGGAACACATCGTGCCGTCGACCCGGGCTTGGTCTTTATCGGACGGTGGTGCGTATCCTGAGGTATGACTAACTATCCAAATTGTAACGTCAATTTATATTCTAAACTAGCTGGCCCGACAGACGACGTTCTGCCCAAATTGCAATAGTTCATTAAAAAAATCCATAGAAAAAAAGACTTTAATTTTTTTCCCGAACATTTTCCGGGAATCATTCCCAATTTCCCTTCCTTGAGAACCTTATTTGGCATATTACGAACATTTCTGGATACGGAAGGCGGAGGACAGGGTGTCATGGCGCAGCTTGGGAGAAGCCTATGTCCAGCAGTGGACTGCGATAGGCTGAGTTGATTGATTGATTGAACATTTTAAAACAATGCCAAATCAATCCAGCCGTTCTGAAGTGATGCGCTTACCAACGACGAGCATTTCATTCATTTTTAGGGTTCCGTACCCAAAGGGTAAAATGGGACCCTATTACTAAGACTCCGCTGTCCGACCGTCTGTCACCAGGCTGTATCTTATGAACCGTGACAGTTAGACAGTTGAAATTTTCACAGATGATGTATTTCTGTTGCCGCTTTAGCAATAAATACTAAAAAAAGAATAAAATAAATATTTAAGGGGGCTCCCATACAACAAACGTGGTTTTTTTGCCGTATTTATAGATAATGGTACGGAACCCTTCGTGCGCGAGTCCAACTCGCACTTGGCCAGTTTTTAATTGTATAGATAGATAGATAGATAATGTCTTGATTTCTAACAAAGTTCTCCTATGATTAAAGCTTTACCCCAAAATGATAGTTCTATATCGGCGCCTAGCTATTTACTTTGTTATCAAACAAAATACATAGTAATCGGTCACATAGTTGACTGATAAAAAGCTTTTCGAAAATTACACTACATTTCAGAATTAATAGGAAGATACATGTCATGTAAATTCAGAGAACTTAAATTGTCCGTATGTTTATTCAAATCATAACTACCATTCTTTGACAGTTGTTTGAAATAGGTACGAGTATAACACGGTAAATTGACATAGGGTGTCAATTTCCCAGATACTAAGTTTACACAATGAATTAAATTCTTGTTTAAAATTTTCGTGAGAGTTTACCGTATAGATCCAATAATAATGCCTTCCAAATTGCTTTCCAAGTTTCTTCAACGGTAAGCTTTTGTATCCACAACGAAATTGGCCTCATTCTTGGCCCTCGTTCGTGTGGAAATGTAATGTCGCCCGTATATATTTATACGATTTGATTTTTAACTACGATTATAAAATGTTTGTGCAGTTTTCAGGTAATGCCTGTTTGGTTCATTTGAAGCAACCTCAACCTATCAAATTGCGTTTTGTTTATTAACCAACAGTGGGATAATTGCGTAACACTTTCTTATTCTTTCTTTAACGCTTTCATTTTAACAGTGCATTCGCGTTTATTACGTTATTTACGTTGTTGAGCTGACGAATTTTTCAAGCAATGGATTAGGAATATCCTTCAATACCTTCAGATTATAATTGAGAGCGTGTTACGCAATAATGTTGTAGTACAAGCTCGTTTTTAATTCGCCAAGTATAAATAAGATATAATAAGAAGAGATAATATACCTATGCCCAAATTTTAAATTGTAACCCAATTCGTAACGAACCAAAAACTACGAAATTAATTTTCATCAGACTTTAGAAGTCTTGAAAACTAATTTCATACTTTTTCCAAAAGTATTAGGATTCATCAATTAAAATAAAGTTACTTGTTTTTAACGTATAAGTACTTATGTAATTGTGATGATGAAATTAATACACAAAATAGATGAGAAAGAAATATATAGATAAATAGATTATAGGACTGCCTAAAGTGGTCGAAAGTGCTACAGCACCCATCATCACACATCATCACCATCGGGTCATGAGGATACGGGATCGATTGCCGGGGCGGGCAAAGTGTTATTGGGTATTCCATCTAGAATTTCTCAGTAGCAACCCGGAGTCTGGACTCGTGCCTGATTGATGGCAATTGGCTCACCCCCTATTACATGGGACTTAAACATAACTGGCGAAATGTGGGTGGTAGTACTATAGATACACCTCTGCCTAACCCTTCGGGGAAATACAGGCGTGGTGTCATGTTAGGTAAATAGATAGAAAATATAAAAAATTACGTTTGCCGTGATCTAAAAACTAAACAGAAATCAACTATCGTGACCAACTTGACGTGCCCTACTTTTCCCGAACAAACAGCCAAATTCCATTAATAATTTCTAAATTATGTTATAGATTTATCGAATACTCAATAATAAGTCATTCAAACTTTTGACTAACTCATTAGAATTGGAATGAAACGATACAAAATAAGATCTTTATTCAGAACAGTAAAATGTGTTGAATATTTGCCAGAAACCATATTCATCGTAACATAATTATATCTATACATACATTATATATTTACTAGCTAATGCCCGCGACTTCGCCCACGTGGATGTCGCTTATTATATACTAAAACTTACTTGAGAACCACTCTATCCATTGGTGAAAACAGCATGAAAATCGGTGCAGTAGTTTTTGAGTTTATCGCGTACAGGACGACAGACAAACTCGGCGGAGGGCTTTGTTTTATAATATATAAGGATAATTGATAGTAATGAACCTACATAGTACCTACATAGAATATTTTTGAAAAAAATTAATTGCTGCATCGTAAAAGTCATACCATTTATTTCAAACAGATACAAAATGGGCATTTTTGAACGCCAACGAATCTGGGTGGGGAGGTGTGGGAACGAGTCTGATGCCGAAAATATGGTTTTTAAATTTTTGCCCATTACTCTGTTTGTCGGGATATATGTATGTACGGATAGCTTATAATCTGGATTAACACATAGTGTAATTTTAATCCCGCGGTAGTTCGTTCCCGTGGGATGTTTTCCGACATCTATGGTGGCGAAGCCGCGGGCAAAAGCTAGTATAGAAAATAAGCAGAAGAATACATTGAAAAGTTAAAAGACTTCTAAGCCAAATGGACGCGTTAAATCTGCGGAAAATCTGATATTCATAATGTCGATTCACATTAGGTACTATTTCTTGCTCACATTCGAATAATATTTTCTTGAAATTCTTTTTGTAAGAATATTATGGAAAAAGCTTGGGCTTAGTAAAGCCACGTATCGCATGGAGGTAGATGAATGTAACATAATTGAAAAGGAAAATGTAAATGACAGGAAAGTTTATAGACATTTTAGGAATAAAAACAAGATGCTTTAAGAAAATCACTTTAAAACTTCAGAAAAATGAGTACACTTCTACAACTGCGCAGTACATTTTTGAGAGTAAACAGTACCTACCTATTTATAAACTGAGACTACAGGATGTTTCTGTGCCCGCTGACAGTCTCATTTTCTATATACTCATTAAATCGGCTTACGTCGTTGTAGGAAATGCGATAAAATAAGACGGTTTCAAACATGATTCGGGAAAAGTTATTTTCCAGCGCAGGAGCTATCGTTGTAGCAATTCGTGGGGGCGGCCTATGTCCAGCTGTGGACGGCTTTAATGATATGATGATGAAGCTATCCTTGGGAATTGGATTAAAAGTATTAAAACACGAATCATAATCTTAGAAGTGCTATAATCTACTAATATAGTTTAATTTTGAATGGTTTTTGTAAACATTATTGCATTTACAATTATTATTTTGTGCTTCACTTCAATATTTGTGATTCTTCATCATTTTCATTGCTCTTCCAACTAGCCAGCAAAATCGAATGTGTAATGGTGCAATCGATACCTACTTGAGCAATCGTCACATTTTTGCACGACTGAAGGACATCACGTAACGTGAGCGCATCGTAACGGACGTAAGCGCATCGTCGAGTACGCGTTCGCATTCCGATTTGTTCGAAATTGAAACTGAGAGTTCTATCTCTCAACTAATTAGACACAATACATTATCTACAACCATAAAGCTTGTTACATTTTTCGAGTTCCGTCTATTTTATACTTATTTCAAAAGAGTAACCGCGAAGTTTCTTGCCGGCTCTTCTCCATAGAAAATGACCAATTATAACCGTGCACCTAGCTTCTGACGATTCATAAGTGCCCATGTAAGACAAAGAGTTTCTTGTTTTTTCAAAAATTATGTAGTTAGCCCCAACCTAAAATATTTCACATAGAATGTAGGTTAATATCTAATAGTTACTACCTAAATGATAGGTATCATGCTGCAACTGATTGGAGATATTGAATTACCAGCTAATTAGATAACGTCGAACGTACTCAATTATGCCTGCCTTTTCACAACTATGTTGGACTCGGCTTCCAGTTTATACTGGGTGCAGCTAAATAGCAGCATTTTACATAGAGCGACTGTTACCTACTGGGTAACACGATACCTCTAGGTAAGACTGATTGTCAGACTTTTGGCCTTTTGACTACCCGTACAGACTGTCAAAGGTCTACGAATGACAGCTGGGACCAACGGCTTAACGTATTTGTCAAGCACGGAGGGGTCTCGATTTATAACGGATGGTCACCCATCCACGAACCATTCGCGGCAAGTGTAGCTTAACCTTCGATCGACCCGTGCGGCTGTTATCATACAGCCACATCAAACGTACTCATATATCAAGCTAAATGTTTTTCTATAAGTCCTTGTTCAGCTCCAGACAGTGGCAATATTGTTATTCAATCGTTTTAAATCCGGAATTATCTATTTGTTGATCCACCGGTTATTAGATAAATAAAACAAACCGATACAGATATTGGTAACGAAAGCTTTACATAACGCATATGTTTTAAAAATATCGCGATAATCGTGAATAATAAACAACGTAAATTCTGTGAAGCGCAAAACATGAAAAATGAATAGATCTGTTTATACAGTTATTTAGTAATACCAAATATATACCTCGACGGAACAGCAGCAGGGTATGGATGTGGAGCTGTGACGCAGACTATGATCCGCCTCATATCCTGCCCTATGTGCCCCAAAACATCCAGTCAAAGTGACCTCTACGCTGCCACCGATAACCCCGTGGAAGTAGCGAAGTTTTAGGCCAACAAAACTTGAATTACTTTGGTGCCAGTTACACGAAGAAGAAGAATCCTTAATATACTTCTTTCTTCCTTAATATAGGTAATACGTACTTAGTTCAAATATAATAGAAAAACGAACGAACCTAGAATGGTTCGATCGTTTTTCTGACTACTCCGTCCATACTCGAATGTTACTTAAGTTAATTAATTAGTTTTATCGAAAGCTTTACTATACCTACATCAAGGCGCTCGTCAAAACAAGGTTATCTTGAAAAGGCGTCATTTTTATGACAGGGTATAGTAAAATTTACTAACAGTGACGGTTTCTTAAAAATTTTGAGAGGTTCTTAGTCCTTAATTGTCTTCTGCCTTTCAAAGCAAAACACAGCAATGCGGCAAAATTGATACGATGTTAGTAACTTCCCGGAAGAACTCCTTCGCCAACTACTACGCCCACTTCTACTACAAAAATATCGTAATAAAGTTAATAATACAATAATGGGGTTTGGGGTTGAAACCCTAGGACCGTGGGGTCCGAGTGCTCATAGTTTGTTCAATGAAATCTCCAAGCGGCTGTTTGACACTTCCCGTGACCCAAGGGCTGGCTTTTACCTTGGTCAGAGGCTAAGCATTACCATACAACGTGGCAATGCCTCCAGTCTCTTCGGTACATTACCTGCCGACAGCAATGCGGAGGAATTTTTCGACGCCATATTTTTGTTATTAATTGTTTATTTGTATATTTATATATACTTTATTGTACACCACAAAAATACATGTATAACAAAAAGAAAAAAAAAACACTACAATATCTACAATGGCCAGCCCTATCGCTTTCCGCGATCTCTTCCAGGCAACTTGAATGGTATAGTTAATATTAGTTAGGATTTCATTAGTTAAATAGATAGTTGTATAATAATTACAATAACGATGAACGAATAAAACAATGGTGATGTTCTTCAGAAACGTCAGGTGTATAATACTCGCAATCAGCGTGCTTATATGACCACATGTATGAACGTAAACGGAGCAATAGAAGTATGTAAGGATCGTAGAAGGTGGTGTTCTGTAGTTTCTACCTACCCCCATGGCACGAAGGCGTGAGTTTATATGGGTATATAACTTCAAGAATATAGTCGTACATTAATTGAACACAGACTTGGCATCACATGCTACGGTGCCTGAAACGCTTATGATTGTAATACCAACTCATTTGCATTTTGGCACAGCTTTGCACGGAAGCCGCTAGCGGGAAAATAAAACAGTTTCATTATTCTGCCCTACGTGCTGTTACTAGGAAATCCAACATTTAAATATGAATAATTTAATCGATTTGAGGTACAAAAAACGTTTATGAATGAAAATTGCAAGCGTGTACATTTTTATTTGAAAATCGTGTCGGTAATTCTAGGCTAGGTTCTTAGTAATTTACGTAATTATTTGAGCAATAGAAGTTATAATTTGTTGTTTGTTGATTCATAATAACTTAATCTAATAATGATATTAGATAAGAAAGTATGGATACAAGTAACTATCAATTATGCCTCGTGTAGTTATCAAAACGGGCAGTCTTAAAAGCAATGCCAATAAAAAGCTTAGTCATAATTTCTTAATGTCATTTACCGCAGTATGTTGGGTCATTAATCTTTAGTTTAATTACCAACTGTAACCCATGTCTGGCCTTGGCACAACTTATTTATATAACCACATTTCTTTCAGCCTTACTAAAAAAACAAAAATTATCTACCATATTAATACTTTAGGAAGGTATAGTAGTTTTAAAAAAATTGTTTGACTGGTTAAACTCGGAAAATTTCTATAGTCTTAAAGAATTTATGGATAAAAAATTCTCATGTTAGTATTAAGTGAACATATGCATGCTAAGTACAATTCTGGCAAAATATGTAAAATCTTTATTGTATATTATTGTAACACCATGTATGCCATGTTTTATGCAAATAAATACTTACTTACTTACTTTGCTTTTCAGAAGCCGTTTATTTACCTATGTATTTAAAAAGTCAATAATTTAAATACTAAAATTATAAATACGAAATTGTCTGTCTGTTTGTTACGTTTTCACCTTAAGAAGGCCATAACAGAGTAGTGAAAGTGCACCTAAGTTGTACTATAAATAAATAAATTACACTCAACATAATAGCACTCCGAAATCCAACATAATGCTCAAATATCGAATCAAAATCTACCTAGCCTTTTCCCAACTATGTTGGGATCGGCTACCAGTCTAACCGGATGTAGCTGAGCACCTATATTTTACATGGACCCCTTGGCAGACTCAGACTTTTGGATTTCTGACTACCAGTAACTACTGTCAAAGATCTACGAATAACAGCCGGGACCAACGGCTTTCCGAGACATGGAGGGGTCGCAATGTGCAATGGATGGTCACCCATTCTCGAACCGACTGCGGCAAGCTTAGCTTACCCTTCCAGCGACCCGTGCGCTTGTTGTCGTTTAGCCAAGAGCCCCTACGAACAGAATATTGATTATAAAAATAGTAATTATTATTCTGGTAGCAATATTACAAGGGTCAATGGAGTATCGATTGTACAGAACGTTGCGTGGTAACAGACGGGCTACGAATGAACGCAGATTGTCCTCAATGCCTGAGATACAGATTTGTACCTATACATATATGGAATCGTTACGATATAGTTGGTTTAGTGTTGAAAACATAAAACAGCTTACACGCGGTACATTATAATGCCACAGGTATACTTACAGCTTTTATAATAAATACGAAAGTGTGTCTGTCTCTCCATTAATTTGTTTGTTTCAGTATACACATTTGTAAACGGTTAGCATAATTTTTGATGAAATTAGGCAAGGAGTCTACTAAGAAACGGGTATGCTTAGGTACTCGTGTACCTACTTTTATTCCAAAAACACTTCTACTGGCGCAGTTACAGTTCCAAAAACGTGTTACATAAATATTTGTTGAGTTAATCTTCACCTCTTTAAGCTAATCAAACAAAGACCTGCTAAATCAGTCCACAGATTATAACACACACACACACACACACACTCGTCATTCACAAACAAATAGAAACGGTTATGTTTCTCATTTCGGTTTCGGCGAAAGTAATTTTATATTCGAGTAGATAAAGAGTGGCATGTCTATTACCCACTACTGGATTTCCTGCCTTAATCGTTAAGACTCTGCCAGACCCAGAAAGCAATTAGTGATCAATGATAGTGTGAGTATGTAGAGAAATACTTATAGGCAAGAAAAGGTAAGAAAATTTACGTCTAATATATAAAAACATCACCATATCATCTTTACATATCGAGACTCCTCCGTGCCTCGGGGTCCCGGCTGTCATTTGTGGATCTTTGACAGTAGTTACGGGTCGTCAGAAGTTCGAAAGTCTGACAACCAGTCTTGCCAAGGGTTATCGTAATACCCAGTTACTGGGTTGTGGAGGTCAGATAGGCAGTCGCTCCATGTAAAATACTGGTATTCAGCTGCATCCGATTAGACTGGAAGCCGATCCCAACATGGTTGGGAAAAGGCTAGGCAGATGATGATATAAAAGCATAAAACAATCTATATCAAAGAATATAAAGATGCAAGAAAAGCAATAGGTAACGGCTTCTGGACATGAAGTGTCTCAACAGCTCGGCATAAGTGAAAACGACTTTGCCGCGAACCTCTTTGTAAACTCTATTTTTTTTATTGAAAATGTTTCAAGACTTTTTCCTTCCTTAGCAATCACCAAAACATAGCCAGAAATTACATCTGTGAGACTTTGACATTACGAGTTGTGATCTTTTCGTGGTCGCTTGAAACTACTGCATTACTTAGCCAGTAGCGACTTTGTTCACCCCAAAATAAATACCCATCTAATACTAAACTCCACAAAGCGTATAAACCAGCAAGGTCACAGAATTTATTGTCATTTTGGCAAAACTAAACATTTGAGTGGTAACAAAAGACGATTAAGTTCAGCCGACACAATTACGCCGTCTGTGGGTTCTGTGTTAGCACTAAAAACAATATCCTATTCAGAAATAAAATAAATATAAAGGACCTTTATGATAGTAGTTAGTTTTACAAAAAAGAAATAAGTATTTACGTCATAGATAGGAAATTGGAGGGAAAACTGTTCCGTGTTTAAAACTTGATATCGTTGTGTTAGTGGCGTCGAACGAAGCAAACTTAAATAAGTATTAAGTAATCATAGTATCGTAAACTTTGCTTAATGTTATTTAAATTATTTTACGACTTAGGCATAACTTTATGTACATGTTTATAATGCATCAATCACATCAAGATGTATCCTTGTTTCACTTTCATTACCACAAGTTGCCCTTTCAAAACTTGGCAAAAAGAGTAAAAAATAGTGGCGCCAACATGCCCACATAAATTGCTGAATAGTGCGTTCAGGCTTTATTCTAGAAGCCAATACAGATGAAAAAAAACAAACATATCTAAAACTACGCACATTCTTATTTCAACATTTCTTTCAACCACTCAAATCTTTACGTTATAGTAAAGGTAATTCAACACCGACACTTTTCTATTACCTACAATGTTGCGTTCGGTTTATTTCTATTTTTGCCAAACTGTAAATCATGTGCTTTATTTTGAGGTTTAATGGTTTCTGCTTATAGATCAGAATATCACGTAAGTGAAGACTGGCTGACTCATCGCCTTCCAATTATCCTATTTCCTCCTCAAGTTACCTAAGTTGCTAAGTCATTTTTAGGGTTCCGTACCCAAAGGGTAAAACGGGACCCTGTTACTAAGACTCCGCTGTCCGTCCGTCTGTCTGTCTGTCCGCCTATCACCAGGCTGTATCTCATGAACCGTGATAGTTAGACAGTTGAAATTTTTACAGATGATGTATTTCTGTTGCCGCTATGACAAAAAATACTAAAAAACAGAATAAAATAAATATTTAAGGGGGCTCCCATACAACAGACAAGATTTTTTGCCGTTTTTATAGATAATGGTACGGAACCCTTCGTGCGCGAGTCCGACTCGCACTTGGCCGGCTTTTTTTTCATACTTGGATATTGGCAATGATTTAAAAAATGCCATTACCCCTGAAAGCTTTTTTTATTGTATATAGTCAAGTATCCAATTTTCCAAAAACGTTGCCAATCTTATATGAAACTAGGCTGACTACATCTGTCGCATGCCGGAGGAGCTATGGGCTAAAATAACACACAGTGTGCTTATTTATATCCCCCAAACAGGAGGACTTTTTTCATAAGGATTGGCAACAAACAGCAAAAGATTGGGATAAGTAAGAGGGAAGGGAGGCCTTTGCTCTGCAGTGGGACACAAACGGCGGATAATAATAAATAAAAAATATTATTGAGCCAGGTTTCCATTTCTAACCATGCATTTTTTTTTTTTACTATTTGTACTTGGTTCTTTTTACTATACACAGGGAATATCAAACTATGGGACATGACGTTTAATTCATCATTAAATTATTATATCCTCTAACGCTACAGGCGAAACTATTAAAATGTCGTACTAAACGATAACATTTCACAGAATTTTACTAGCGACGTTATAGCTTATATGTGGAAAATTGACAATTCGGTTTCATTTCCCAGTATAACGTAGGTTTTCTACGAATCGATAATATAAGGTAGCTACCTCCCTTCGTAGCTATATATGAGTAGGTAGGTACATGCATGGACAAGTGTTTGGTGTCACAATCTCAATCATCTAATGAGAGAATTAGGGCGGAATTCTACTAATATTATATACTACTATCCTACTATCCTACTATCCTACTATCCTACTATCCTACAATCCTACTATCTTACTATCCTACTACCCTACTATCCTACTAATATTATAAATGTGAAAGTTTGTGTGATTGGATGTTTGTTGTTCAATCACGCAAAAACGGTTTAATGGATTTGGATGGGCAAACAGTTTATAACCTGGATTAACACATAGGATACTTTTTATATTCCCACGGGATCAAGACTTACACGGGTGAAACCGCGGGGCGCAGCTAGTTATGAAATAGGCACAAGTCATCTAAACTTTTGTTTTATTTGTGAGCTCACAGCAATGCCTTAACGTTGATCCCTTGATCAGTTCTTGGAAACTTAGAGAATATCGATACGGGCTGATGAAGTTAATGTACCCGAATGGTACAATATTCGAGATACTCAATACATTTATAGCTTTCCAAAAAAAAAACCGTAGCCATTTCTAAAACAGCCAGACTTATTTCAAGGGTGTTTTGGGCTAAAAATAACTTTTCGACCCTTTACACTAGCCGAATGCCCGGAGTAACATTAGGTACCCTTGCAGACGCCATTGATACACAGATATCGTAATTAAAATTAATCTCACGTGTTAATGTCACGTTAACGTTATTATAATTAAGAAAGACAACAATTCCCTCATTTCTTTCAAAGCTATGAAAATATATTTTCACAAAGACTCCAACCACGTCTGAGTTACCAAGAAACTTTCAAGAACCCATTATAAAATTGAAAATGCAACTTAAAATTTCTTGGAAATCACATTGTTTTGAGGTTGCGACAACGCTGCCCCTCTGCCTTCCACCCCTGCTTTGCACGGCTTGAGAAAGCATAGAGATTTCTTTATTATTTTTTAAGTTTAATATGAGGGTATAGGGCATAGGGTATGATACAGATAAACCTTACGAATCCAATTCTCTAAATTATGGTTAAAACCGCAAAATCAAAATTCGTTGCGTAATTTAGTAGAACAACGCGGCTACACAGACAGACACGAGAAGCGCCTTTAATTTGTTATAATATGTATAGATAAATCATAGCACCTGACAGAGATATAACACATGTTCTATCTTACTACCACAAAACTTATGTTTCTCAGTTGTTTAGATTAAACACCTTTTAAACACGACATTTATGTATGGAGTTTGACGTAAGTCTGTTAGATACACGTTGAACAAGTTTCTTTTGTTTTGCTCAGCAGAAGCCCGAAGGCTTCGTTGGTTTAGTTCTGCTCACCTCTGCTGGGAATACAGACACGATGCTATGTTACAATAAATAAATACAACCCATGTATTAACCATTTTTTAATATTATATTTAACGTACAATCAAAGTTGAGAGCGCATAAAATTTTACTGCAGATGTATATACAATGTTATTTCCCTACAGCTTAATAATGAATGTCTAAATTAGTAGCTGTCCATGCAATCTATTCGGAATACTAACCTAGATGTGGAATACTGAGCCATTAAGCTCTCAGGAGGTAATATACAAAGGTAATCCATGTCGTTACTTTATACTGCCAGTTCCAACTGCATTACCTGCATGGATATTACAGTTTTACAGCCGTTAGATTAAGTTAATAAAGCATTTAAACGTTAATTAGATACAAACAAAATGTATAGCTGCTGCCGTGGTTGGTAAAAATATTGGGTAGTCAGCTCCGCTAACCAACTTGATGATTGGCCAGTATTTTTTTAGGTTGTGTCAGACGTAGGTTATTATATTTAATCTCGAGTAGCGGGATACTATAATCGGCGCACTCGAGATTCTCCATTTAATTTTAATACATAACTAACCAATTAGAACTAAAAATAACCGGAATTTTCTAAATATTATAATTAGGCACTTACCTATTGCTATATGGATTTAACAGCGTAAGTATCTTAATATTCACTGGCTTGTACAGATGGACAGCTTTTACCAATGCAATGCGGTGCCGCATGTTAACGAAATTCACTAACCTCGGAAAGTCACCGTCACATGAATAAGTTAGGTGTTATATACCCGTAGACTGAAGTCTTCATAGATAATACCTTGTTTACCACGCTTAGCAGTTGGATTGATCACGTAATCCCTCGACACCCACGACTTGGAAATGCCTGAACTTTACCGAGTTCCACACGAAACTTAGATACATATATTATATACACCTCTGACTTGCAATTGTGTCGGAAAGTGCAACGGCTTCAGTGGTATTCGATCATTGTCAAGCGTCATGCTCTAATTAGGTTTACATGTTTATTAATTACGTATGTAGGTAGGTGAGTATAAGATCCGTTCTACACGGCACCTTACGAAAATAATCATGGGAGCTTGTTTACGACACGGTTCTATAATACAGTAGCGCCACCGTATCATCAAGAAACTTCTATAGTGCTCACAACGACGACCGTGCCTAGACACGGCGCTAAACCCAGTCTTTCGTAAAAAAACGTGTGTACAACGGGTCTTAGTATTGAATGTATATTTTCACAGACATAAACATCGGTTTCAAATACGTGTAATCAAGATAAAGCATCTGGAGTTATCACAGACTGTTTACCTTAACCTTTTTATAAGATAACCTAATAAACTTGGCATAAATAAATTCTATATATTCATCGTTCGCTCAGCGCGACAGCGTACAATGGAGGTGTAATCTAATTTATTTTAATTTCCACAAACCTGTTTTCTTAAGGGTTAATATAAATGCTAATAGCCCGTGCCTGCCCTGCCTCCCCTGTGACGTGTAGACAAGACACCGTGATTGCGATTTATTTTCGCATTTTTACAGGTACAATTAAAGCGAAGAAAACTGGCGTGACATTCACCCAGATAAGTAAAAGGCACATTTATTTAAACTAGAACAGTTAATTTTATTCAGGCGTGATTTTGCGGAAATCCATTATAAAATACAATAGACGTAGATATATTTAGTAACCTATTCCGCTTAACTATTTTTCAAGATTCATAAAAAAAAACCCTGTTAGAAATCGACACGTGTTTCACCTCTCAACGAGGCATCCTCAGGATGACGATTGACCAGTCGCAAACCAGAACACGATGTGTTGCCCACCAGGGATTTTTATGACTCTTGAAGAATAAATAAGCTTAATAGGTTACTAAACATATCTACATCTATTGTTTTTTTTTTAACTAGATCATCTCACTTAAAGCTTTATTATCTTTTATGTTATTTCAATTCTATTTGATGATCAAAAAACATTTTATTATACTAAATTAACTAAAGAACTAACTAACTATACCAAAGGAAAACATTATATATAAAGGAAGGGCTCATAGGGCGTCAAAAAATTCTTCCGCATCGCTGTCAGCGGGAAAAGTGCCCAAAAGGCTGGCAG
This sequence comes from Lithophane leautieri, assembly GCA_949152455.1. Lineage (NCBI taxonomy): Eukaryota > Metazoa > Arthropoda > Insecta > Lepidoptera > Noctuidae > Lithophane > Lithophane leautieri. Next base: position 10,968,967 of record OX424463.1, on the reverse strand, counting down.
CATTGCCACGTTGGATGGCAATGCTGATTCTTTGACCTAGAAATTGTCCAGCCCTCTGGTCACATGAAGAGTCGACCAACCGCTTGGCGATGTCCCGAAATACTCGATGAGCAGTCGGACCCCACGGCCCTAGTGTTTCAACCCCAAACGGCTCAAAGATATAGCTACCAATGAGGTTGTTATATTTGCGCCGTTTGAGATTTTCTGCACCTGCAGCAGCCGCCCCAGCACAGCCCGCCGTGCTAGGAAGATGGGATGGCGCGAGGGTGTCGACACAGGTTGCATCCCACACCAAAGGCCTACCCAACTTCCAAGGCATTATGGTCATTCCGTCTGGTCTCTTCCCATCGTCACGTGCCAAGCCATTGGGTTCTAAAACAGCTGGCACCCCGGCGGTGACAAGAGCCCGACGGATGATGTCATTAATGCTTGCGTGCCGTGCCAACCGACCAGCGCTCTTGCTGCAGGAAAGGCCATGGTGACCGAGGCAGTCGACACCTTCACCGCACTGGCAGCGATGCGGAGCCACGCAAGGAGCGCCCAGACGCAGACAAGTAGCGAGCCGGAAGGTGGTGTCACTCAGCATAGTGCCTATGTTGGGTGACGGTAGTGCCTGAAGCCAGAGGCCCGACTCCCATTCACCCACAGCCAGCAGGCGGGCACGCTCTGCAGAATTGGTGGACGTATTAATAAGATTATTCCGTACCAACCTGCAGAGCGGCTCATCCCATTGCCTCTGGGAAAACGGGTTCACGGGCCAATCTGTACCCGGGCAAGCCGCTTTCCAGGCGTTCTCTGCATCAGTCAAGCACGGCACTTCAGGGTCAACCTGGCAGGGGGCTAAAATTTTCCCGGTCAACTTTTCAGTGCTGCGGACAGAGGACAGGAACGCCGGTAAGCTAATACTCGTAATTTTGCGGACGCCGAGGCCACCAAAACGGATGGGTAGTGTGGCTTGCAGCCACGCTCTTTTATGTTGGTCAACTTTAAACTTTTTAATTGCTTACTCTTGCAGAATACTAACTAATACCTAATATAAATGTGAAAGTTAGTTTGTCTGTTTATTTATTTATTTGATTATTACGCTTTCACGTCGAAAACATATGGGTACTATAGGCTACTTTTCATCCTGTATTGCAGACAAAGTCGCGGGCAATAATAGCTAGTAGCTAATAAATCTGAACTAAAATGGACAAAGTCGAATCGCAGAATAATGTCATTGAATTATCGATCGCACTGGTAGAGTAAAAATTATCCTCCCGTCCCATTATATCCAGAGAGAATCATTAGCAATTTACATACCTAAATACATGCGAAGTTATCATAAAAAAATGCACAATGATCTAATTGCATTAAATGAATAATTATATAAATCGATTAAGAGATACTGATAATCAAAACTCGACTCTGATCGCTTTGTTTCCACAACAATATTGCTAATGAAACAGCGGTTTTAAAATCACTTAGCGCACTAAATATGCACATAATTATACAACTTTATGACTTCCCTTTAGAGCTAAATTGTATGAAAACAGACGCAGAAAACCTTTCAAGTTAAGTATTCTTAATTTGAAGTGCGAGCGTGTCTTCGTAACATGTAGGAATTTCGAACTTTTGTAATTTTGGGATTCTTTTGAAGCACCCGTAATTGACAGTTTTAATTCAGTATTTATTCTATTTCTTTTACTTTTCTTGTAGGCACTTATCCTATTAAAGAGGATTATGATAATGCTAAAGCGTAAACTTGATAAAACATAATTCCTGGTAAAGAAAAACGAATCTTTCAGTTTCTTTGAAATTACTTCGCGAAGGAGAACACTTCAAATGGTTTACAGATTTACTTAAAGATTTCTTCAAAATATCTTAGGTAAAGCTGTACCTAAATGCACAAAAGTCACTGTTTGTCCATAATCATGTTTTTTTGGCCAAGATAGGTAGGTTTGTCAGAGTAATTTGATTCACAAACAATGTCTTATCCATTGTTACCTCATTTTAGATTTCTCTACTGATCCATCTCAATGTATCAGCCTGTATTACGCAGGAATACAGGAAGAAAACAAAATACGCCGCCAAGCTTTGTGTAATACGATTCTAACCGACCTCAATTTTGTGCTCTGACAGGATATCCAGACAGGGCCCATGTCAGTCGCGTGACCAAGACAAATCATCGGAACGTAGCCCTGTTACCCACCAAAATCGATGCGGCTGTTTATTTTGTAGAACAAAATAAATTGACGTAGCTTTAGATAACTACGATCTTTATACAGGAACAGTTCACACGTAGGTACAGTCAACAAAAACATAAGATGGTATACAGGCAACAGTTGTGCTTTTACAGGTATTCAAACCTTTTACATTGCTCTGCGTACTGTCTTAAAATTTAACTTTTTTTTCACAGTACAATAACAGCTTAGTGAAAAGCCTGTATACCTAAGTCTTTGGTTGACTGTACGTACGAACTGCCGCTACTGGTAAATCCGTTATCTTGATAATACAGGCCCAGTATCAACACTAATGCTTTCTTCGTTATAAGAGTTGCGAAACGTTTACCCTCTGCATATACCTAGACAAAATGGCTCGTTTTAGTGACACCATTTTTCGTAGGCACACTGAAAGTTCCATGGAATACCTTACCGGGTCGAATCGTGTAACAAAAAATGTAAAACCTACCTTACATGGAAAGTCAGATTAGGATAGCCGTAGGAGTCCACCTGGACGTACCTACACGAAAGTGACGCTAATTTTAAGCGATAGTTTACATGAAGTGCTTTATCAGCGGCCAATTGAGCGTAAGCTTATAGGTGAAAACACTCCCACTTTTAAGAGATGAGGCGAACAGAATATAAAACTGTATGCAAGCTATAACCTGGTTGTGTTAGGCCATCTCTAAGAGTTCATCAAGAATCTATAATTATGTCCGAGCCGGTCATCAGTACCGTCGCTAAACGAAGCGCGGCACGTGACCCCAGTAGTGGCAACACTGACACGCGACTAACTTCGTGCTACGACGGAGCCTAGCTAACGGAGCGGCGGCGGCAGGGCGAGCTCTCTTGCCTTTTGACCGTTCTGGAGAACAGAAACTCCAGTCTAGGAACTGTCCTACGTTTAGTTTGGCTTTAGGTTATTGCGATTTATTATAATTTGGGCTGGAGCGTTAATTTGTGATTTTAATAAACGCCGTGTATCGCACCCAGCGTGTTTTCATTGCACGAAACCCATCTTCTGCCCACATGATGTTTGATTCTAATGAAATAAATCCTGACGATCTCGAACTTATACATATTTACAACCCCCCGGAAATGTTCGCCTTACTTAACAGAAATTGATAGTCTGCCATCTATGGATATAACTGAGCCTATTGAAGCCGCACAATGAGACCGGGTCGCAATCAACGGAACGAGGCTATTGTGGCAAATCCGATACCTCCCTTTATATTTGACGCATTGAATTCAGCAGCCGCTCATATCAAGGACTCGCTACAGGAAAATAAATCTTTTCTGACAATAAATTATATTTTATTGCCACGTGTTAAAGGAAATTTAATTTTTATTTAACATAGCAAAGCTCTTAAAATGCTTCGTGCGTGAATTTATTGTTGTTGCAGTTGTTTTTATTGAAATTGAATAAAATTTGTTTGGTATCGTTCTTCAAGCAACTGTTTCATCATCATCAGCCTATAGCAGTCCACTGGTGGACATAAGCCTCTCAATTGCACGCCATTCAGCTCGATTCTCGGCAACTCTCAACCAGCTGCTACCAGCCACCCTGCAAAGGTCGGCGCTCCACCTAGCCTGAGAGCGTCCTACTTTTCGTTTGCCGATTCGCGGTCTCCACTCAAGAACACGTCTACCCCAACGGTCATCGGTTCTACGACTAATATGACCGGCCTATTGCCACTTCAGCTTGCTTATTCTGTGAGCTATTTAGACAACTTTGGTTCTCTGCCCGATCACCTGGTTCCGGATTCGATCCATCAGAGAGACTCCAAGCATAACCTGTCAGCAACTGTTTATTTGATTGAAGTTCAGCGTTGGAAATACTGATTTTATCTTAAAAACTGACACTGTTCGTAAAATAAAATTGAATAGCTCTTCTGAATACCAGTTGTTAAACTAACATTTTTAAACCTCCACATGACAGCGTCTTGAAAATGAAGCTCGGAAGTATTTATGGACAAAATAAAATACAGCGATTACTACGAAAAACACTGTCCCATCCATGAGAATGTTGTTAAAAATCATAATAAGAGGTTTTTTTTTAAATAAGAAAAAAAAATCGCCGCGTTTTTTTTCAATCGGGTATTTAACCGGGTTATTACATGGGGCGCGGGCGGCCGTCGCCGTCTAGTGGGTGTCTACAAGTCATAAAATATGACCTCTGCAGATAATTTGCTAATTTGTAATGAAATTGGGGTAATTTTGGTAGGTACTAAAAATGAGAATTTGAAATTGCAATAACATTTTATTTTAAATTTTGTTTTTCTTCTGGTAATGTTATTGCAGTACATTCCTATGTACCCCTTTCGGATCGGACAGGATTTTTGTAACACGCTGTATATGAAATAGGAATTAAGCCGCGACATATTTCCTATTTACTTAGCAAATAGATTGGTTATACCACATGTACACGCACCTACGTATATGCAGCGTCGCGTCACTTCACGTCGTGGTAAATAAACCCCTAAATGGTAGGAAACTATACAACAAGATCGCGTAAAACCTACAAATCATACGGTTTGATAGATGCTACTGACACACTCAATATAATGTAAAGTACTCAGTACTGTCAACTAATTGCGTTGCGGTATTAAGCGCCATTGTTCTGATTCCCCTGGAGAACTGTAAATTTTCTGAGGAAGATACACTGCCTTCGTATCTTTGTTAGACACTGAATTTGTCACTTGAGATGGTTATTTATATGTTGAACAGTTTGTTAGAAGCGGAACATAATTTAGGAGTTAGACCTAAATATAATAGGTACTGCAAGTGCAGACTGGCAGGAACATCGACGCGCAACCTGTTACCATGGATTCAAAAATATTTGCCACCGACTTCTGAAATTTCACTCCGACTTCCGAAATTAAAGTTATTTTGCACTTTTTTGTGTTTTTTGGAACTCGGTTGCTGTTTTTTTTTGCAAAAAGTTTTTATTTTTCACTTTTTAGTTGTGGTACCTACCCCACACAAATTCGAATACCGCTACCTGGTATGTAAATAACTGTAACGGGAGTCACTTAGAACGTCGTCGACAATTACGTGGGAAAAATTCGTAACATTGAAGCTAACTCAAAAACTACACAAGCAAAGTTAATAAAATTTATATGGGACCCTTTCGAACTAAAAAAGATTTTTTTAAATCGGTTCACTATTTGCGAAAATATCGATGAAACTACACAAAAAAAAAACATACAGACGAACATAGAAACTCCTCCTTTTTGGAAGTCGGTTAAAAATAGCTGTTCATACATTCTTCCCGAAGGGTTCGGTAAAGGTATACCTACCTACCTACCTATACCTACTATAGTATACCCACATTTTACCAGTTTTGTAAGTCCCTTGTATCTTATAAGGGCGAGCCCATTATCATCAACCGGGCACAAATTCAGACTCTGGGCTGCAACTCATGTTGGATGGTATACAAGCTCATAATGTCAAACAGTACTTACTGTTGACTATCTATTTACTCTGTTTACCTCTCTACACAGTACCTACATCTGGCAGTCCTTAAGACAACTTAACTATAATTATGACCTAGTTGCCGAACAAGCGTCCTACATAAAATAAACTACCAAACTTTACTACTGCCCATCAAACGGAACAATACGTCTTTGTCACATTCATCACAATTTCAGATTGTAAACGTCCACCGCTGAACATGGCTTCCTAATGGACTGTCATAGTTCGTGTATATGAGACAATAAGGTGGATTGCTATGTTTACTCTGGAAAACCCTCTCCTAAAGTTATATTTAATTTGATGTATTTTTTTTCTTTTATTTTTACTAATAAAACTTATTACTTACATTTAATATATTACACATCTAACTATTGACACTAGGTAGGTTCTAAAATAAGTAATAATATAAACCAAATAAATACAAAACTAAAAGGACACTCGAAGTAGGAACTCGTCCACATCGCTGTCATCCGGAAACGAGCTTTGATGTAATTAAAATGGAAATCAATTTACTTTTTGAGCCGTTTGGTTTTGAAACACTAGGGCCGTGGGGTCCGAGTGCTCATCGAGTATTTCGGGACATCGCCAAGCGGTTGGTCGACTCTTCACGTGACCAGAGAGCTGGCCAATTTCTAGGTCAAAGAATCAGCATTGCCATCCAACGTGGCAATGCTGCCAGCCTTTTGAGCACTTTTCCCACTGACAACGATGCGGAAGAGTTTTTTGACGCCCTATGAGCCCTTCCTTTATGTTTGATTACCTATCAAATATCAAGTCACAGAATTGATCAGGCTATCACGAACAGGGTAAGTAGTTAATTTCCAACAAAACGCTTGGTTATGTTTACGTACAAAATAATTATTTTAATATAAAATTGTAAGCAAATACTCGATAATCAACAACTGGACGACCAAGCTCTGCTCGGGTGAAAATACAGAAAACGAATTTTCCCAGATATGATATGATATGAGTCCTAGTTAGATCGATTTTTCGCTCCCTTTTGGAGAACGTGATTACAAATAGGTATTATCTGCTTAACTGTGAAATAGAGATAAGTGCAAGAGAGGTATTGATTATAAATATGTACCACCAAACTTAATTAGATTTTTTATTTCACAATGACTCTACAACTCGAATAGGTACTTAGAAATTGCGCCTTTCGCAATTTCTAAGCCGAAATTGTAGCAATTATATCCTTTGTAGTTATCACGAAATTGTTGTTAAGTCGAAAAGTCATTAAATCGATTATTTTTGCACTTCCGAGTCACAATTCGAGTTATCGAGATTCCACTGTATTTAAGTATACTGTATAGATAAAATAGACACGTACCGTAGGTAAGATGTATTTCTGAATACGAGATTTTCAGCTAGTTTTACTACTAAGAAACTAAGAAATACTGGTGTGTCTTCACATTTCTATGAACAAATTCACTAAGGGTGAGTAACCAAATTTAACCAAAAAATTCAGACACAACTGTAAAGCCTTAATTCTATTGCTTAAGAAAAATTCCTTCGAGATCTAAATTATTTTAGACCGGTAAATAAATCTGTCAGAAGAGGGTTACCCCAATTCCGTCCAGCCTCTTTTCGTGTTCACTTTAATTTATAGGTCTTTTACAGATTTCTGACATTAATATAACAAGCTCAGACCAAATAAAAAACCAATACGGAGCGCTGCGAACAATACAGTGAAGCATGCTAAAACTACACCACCGCTCTGTGCATACACGCTCACACACACACACATTTACAACTATTTACAATGACACTACAATCAAACTACACCAAACTAAATGCACACATGTTTACGAAACCGGCCTCACGTCACTGTTGACAGCGCTCTGTCTTGGTTTTTTATTTGGTCTGAGTAATAGAAAGTACAGTTAAGGCGAAAATATGTTCGTCACCTCAAGGGCCATTTTAGTCTACTAATTGCACGATAGAATCTACTTTACCGACTCAGCATTAAATATTATGTTATAATGACAATACTGCGGAATGATAGTCGGCCATCTTTACATGTCAGACAGAAATAAAAATGCGCCTTTGACAATAAAAAAAATTCATTAAAGTTGTTTTAGACTGATGTCAACTCGCTATTTTGGTATTTTGATCGTCGCTGTCAATTAATTTAAAATATTTTGCTCAGCTTCAAAGGTATTATTATATGTCTCCTGACTTGGTAAGTAAAGAATTTTAAAACTAACGAAGGTACTAATAACAGTTTATTACTAGTTACGTAGCGTAATAAACCGTTTAGAACCGTTTACTCCAGGTTTAATTATGTGTATGTTCTACAATATATTACGTATATTCTTTAAAATTTCTTGACGACACAAAGTTTCGTAACATAAAATACTAAAGTTGACAAATCCTTTCGCTTTGGGATTTAAAGTGTCTCCTAAGTTCGTGGAATACCCGTACCTGTGTCATGATATTTACTGTTGAAGTAGAAGTACCCAAGTAAACAGGGCTTTATGTGAAACTAGCTGCGCCCCGCGATTCACCCGCGTAAGTCTCGATCCCGTGGGAATATTGGGATAAAAAGTATCCTATGTCCTATTCCAGGTCATGGTCTGCCCATGTGCCAAAATTCATCTAAATCCGTTCAGCCGTTTCAGCGTGAAAGCATAACAAACGGACAAACTCACTTTCGCATTTATAATATTCGTTAGGATTAGGATGCAACGCAAACTGTTTAAATCCTCATGATATCTCAAGAACTATTGATTATGAGACGAATAACTGGCGAAATATGGGTGTACTATAAGTACACCTCTGCCTAACCCTTCAAGGAATAGAGGCGTGATGTTATGATAAGTATTGTATCTCAGAAAAAAATTCTGACATTTGACAAACACGTACACTGTTATCAAAAAAAGTTAATCCACTAAATAATAAATTAAACTTTCCTCACATTTAGGCACGTGTCGTTTTTAATTACAAATAATAATTACTGTCAGGATTTGGGTATATTTACAGAGAAAATGGTAATGTTACATTAAGAGAGAATTTTAAAGGAGGATTATAAACACAAACCAGAGGGGCAATTCCCGTAATTTTTAAGAACGTTCACATTCGCATCTCATTCGCAATCTGTCAAAATAACCATCAATTTACCAACATTTTTGACAAGTTTGACAGATTGCGACTTGAACGTGAATGTTTTTTAAGTACGAGAATTGGCCCTCAGATATTACTAATTAGTAGAGGAAGGGGTGGTAATTTGGAACCCTACTTTGTTTCTTAAGTATTTTAGAAAAACTATTTAACTAATCATTTCGAAAAAATATTTTATATACTAAAAAACTTATTAACTTTTATATTAGGAACGAATTAACGAAATAAAACCACTCATTAAGGGAAATAATTTGCTTTATTGAAAAATTGAAAAAAATGTGTTCGGAGCTCTGGTGCTGGTATTATGGAACCCGGGTTCCAAATTACAAGTATGGAATAAATTTATTTACAAAAATCACAAATATAATATTCTGCGTCGCATCCTGAGCATTCAATATGTGCCCACAACCCACATGATTGGCACTGAATCAGTTTTTGGAACATTATAAAGCTTGACCGCTTTTTTCAAACCCATTTTCTTTTCTCTTACTGCTTTTACAGCTTCAATCATATTATTCCTGGCCCAAGTTTTTCTTTTCGACTTCGGCTTTGATGACAATTGAGTTCGAGGCATGACTGGAATCAGGAAAAAAGTGATGTTAATGCACTGCGGGTAATTTGGAACCCGGTTCCATATTACCCGCACCTATGGGGTTCCAAATTCAAAACCTTACTATGTTATCAAATAATTAAGAAAACTAAAACTCGTTAAAACAAACCTTAAAACTTACCTGTGACAATTTGAACTTATGCGTAAAGTACTTCCCTTAACACCCACTGTATTAGTTTTAGACTAAAATAAAAACTTTTGACAATATAAACGAATAAAAGAAAAAACATTTGCCGGTGACATAAAATTTCAACTTTGAATGACAGGTTCAAACTCGATGCAAAACTGGCGCTAGTGGCAGTGAATACATTCTATGATACCAGTTCAACGTAATTGCATAGTTTTTTACAGATGTCGCTGTCTGTTTCTGAGATATTAAGGGGTTCCAAATTAACAGCGGGTTCCAAATTACCACCCCTTCCCTCTAAATTAATCAAATGTAGACTTCCATCTAGCTTTGTATCAGGCTCAAATATACTCATTTCTGTACCCCAGGAGCTTTAACAAAGATAATATTTATGGCAACACTAAGCTTAGCTAAACCATTCATTTAATTAATTTTATAGGCGTCCTTAGGTAAAGTACCTACTTTTATATGCGTACCACACTTTGAAGCTTTAATTTTTACAATATGATTTAACATCAATTTACCGTAAACTAAATAGATAATGGTCTGTTTCTTAATCTTAAAATCACCTGCACATAAATAACTAGCTTTTGCCCGCGGCTTCGCCCGCGTAGATGTCGGAAAATATCCCACGGGAACGTGCTAATAGAGATTAAAAGTACTCCATGTGTTAATCCAGGTTATAAACTATGTGTGTGCCAAATTTCATTCAAATCCGTTCAGCCGTTTTTGCGCCAATCCGGATCATACATCCAGACATTCAGACAAGCGGAAAAAAATATTCGTTACTACTTTAATACATGTACAGATTAACGTCAAACAGATGTTATACCTACTACGATTGGCAACGGACAACGAACTTTCCTTTATTTTAAAACTCTCTTCCAATGTCCTTATATTTTTCCAGTCAAACATCTAAAGTTAGAGGTACATAAGTCATCACAAAGACCACCCAGGCTAATCTGTAAACACCTCACCGTGAAAACTTAGGTGAAGTGAGCTGTCAATCCATAGCGTCAGGTGAGTGACCCAGGCAAATCTGTAACACCTCACCGTGAAAACTGAGTTGAAGTGTGCTGTCAATCTCTAGCGTCAGGTGGAGTGACAGGTGACAGCTCGCTTTTAACTCACTTCACCTAAGTTTTCACGGTGAGATTTTTACAGAATACCACTACACAACTTTGAACCACAGTAAAGAGAAAAAAAAATGTTCCTCTAATGATCATCTTGATTTCATGCTACACTTGCCTCTACGACAGACAAGAAGTTTTCATTCGATCTTTGTTGAAACCACTCGGTCATTCGATCATCGCTATCAATCTGCCTAGCCTTTTCCCAACTATGTTGGGGTCTCAGACCAACAAAAAAAGAAAGACGGATCACTACCTATATCAAACGTGTAGCCACAAAACTATGCTCTTGCAAGTAAACACACAGGCTCACGCACACACCTACACAAAAACTATGCTCATCGCTCCTAGTACGTCACGAGTCGTCGTCTAGTAAACTTCAATAAAAAAAATAGAATTATGCCTTCTTGTGTAGTGAAAACTTGTAAAAACAATAGCAAATCACATAAAAAGTCTCACGGAATCACTTTTCACATGGAAGTAGTTCAAATAACATCGTTTCTTAATTTAGTTAACTATGAATTTTAGGTTACTTGGAACAAAAACCTGAACGAATGAACGAACGAAAACAGTGACATTTAAAGTGCGAGGGTTGCCATAATATGATTTGAAATTTTCCCGTTCGATATTTTTTAGTTCGAGTAATTATATGCGTTTTTTTAATGTATTTAATATTTTAGATTTCCAAGTAATATTGAAAATAAAAGTAAATGGATAGTAGCTATAAGAAATAGTCGGAATGATCCAGAATGGCTGCCATCGAAAACCAGCGTGGTTTGTTCCGATCATTTTGATAATAATGACCTTTATTCGACTAATCGTGGACTTCGCCGTGTGATCAAAAGCGGATATAAAATATGAAAAACAAAAATGAGATTTTATCAAAACAGTAATTAAACACGAGACTGTGTTTTTTATTTTATTTTAGTTAGTTTCTCAGCTTAGTCTAGCAAATTTAAATACTACTGTACCAAATTTTATTTTTTAGATGTTATTTCCATCGTCCTACGTAATTGCTGAAAACTCATTTTCACAAAGTTCTGGCTGTACGTTTGTTCAAGTATGTCCTAATTCTTCATTTATCTTCCTAAGGTTTTAATCAAAAGCTGCCATTACTCGTGTATTTTTTTTTGTAGGAGTTACCAGACTTGCCTCATGTAGTCATTGACGATAGGGCTGTATGTAAATGCACTTTGTACTTAATTGTTATTTTATTTTATTTTGCGATGTAAAAAAAAATGGTTTTGTTTCGGAATCCTTCCTAACAATTGAGGTACAATACCATACTCAACAATATCTTACTCGTACAATATTATCTTTTACCCAAAATATTATTCCCCAAATTATAGGGAAAAACTTTAACAAATGACAACCCTTTTTACATACACATAGATAAAAAGGTGGCTTCACTTTTGATGTACGTAATGCTCCGTCTTTCTTATTTTGTTGGTCTGAGGTTGGGGTCGGCTTCTAGTCTAACCGGATGCACCTGAATACCGGTATTTTACATAGAGCGGCCGTCTATCTAATCTCCACAACCCAGTAACTGGGTAATACGATACCTTGTTAGGACTGGTTGTCAGACTTACGAGCTTCTGAAGTCCACCGTAACGACTGTCAAAGATCCACGAATGACAGCCGGGACCAACGGCTGAACGTGCTTTCCGAGGCACGGAGGACACCCATCCACCGACCAACCCTGGCAAGCGTACCTTAACCTGATCGATCGACCTGTGCGGCTGTATTACTTAGACACGAGCTCGTCAATCTTCGCTATAATATGATATTTCAAGGCAATAATAAGTTATTTTCAAACTATGATTGAAAAGTTAACCCATTAACCTCAGACCAACCAAAATAGAAAGACAGAGCATTACGAACATCAAAAATGACGCCACCGTTTTATCTATGTTTGTGTAAAAAGGGTTGTCATTTGTTAAAGTTTTTCCCTATAATTTGGGGAATAATATTTTGGGTAGGATAATATTGTACGAGTAAGATATTGTTGAGTATGGTATTGTACCTCAATCGTTAGGAAGGATTCCGAAACAAAACCATTTTTTTTTACATCGCAAAATAAAATAACAATTAAGTACAAAGTGCATTTACATACATGATTTGGAGATTACCTTTTAATCAAGAATTGCTTGTGTTAGGAGCTCCGCTCTTTCACTTAGAACTACCCATTAATTATCAATTGAATTAAAAAAAAAAATTGGTTTGTAAATTATAGAAAAATTAAGTTATAAGGTTGTTGAAGCGTAAATCATAACATCGTCGTGGGTATGTGTCATTAAGTAAATTGTTTTGAAATAAAATAGGTACTTAATTATATTTACAATCAACTTTATTAAATTAGAAGACCACGATAACAAAATCACTGACTATAGAAAGCACGCAAAAAGCGTCCGCAATTTGAGAAAAAATAAAATTTGGGACAGTAGTATTTAAATTAACTAAAATAAAATAAAAAATACAGTCTCGTGTTTAATTACTGTTTTGATAAAATCTCATTTTTGTTTTTAAATTTTATGTACCTTTTTAGGATATCCGGTTTTGATCACACGGCGAAGTCCACGATTAGTTGAATAAAGGTCATTATTATCAAAATGATGGGAACAAACCACGCTGGTTTTCGATGGAAGCCATTCTGGATCATTCCGACTATTTCTTATAGCTACTATCCATTTACTTTTATTTTCAATATTACTTGGAAATCTAAAATATTAAATACATAAAAAAACAGGCATATAATTACTCGAACTAAAAAATATCGAACGGGGAAATTTCAAATCATATTATGGCAACCCCCGAACTTTAAATGTCACTGTTTTCGTTCGTTCATTCGTTCAGGTTTTTGTTCCAAGTAACCTAAAATTCATAGTTTACTAAATTAAGAAACGATGTTATTTGAAGTACTTACATGTGAAAAGTGATTCCGTGAGACTTTTTATGTGATTTGCTATTGTTTTTACAAGTTTTCACTACACAGGAAGGCATAATTCAATTTTTTTTATTGAAGTTTCCTAGACGACGACTCGTGACGTACTAGGAGCGATGAGCATAGTTTTTGTGTAGGTGTGTGCGTGAGCCTGTGTGTTTACTTGCAGGAGCATAGTTTTGTGGCTACACGTTTGATGTACGTAGTGATCCGTCTTTCTATTTTGGTTGGTCTGAGCCATTAACATTAAAGTTTTGAGCACTTACCTAACTTTATTTTCACTTGTAAAAGCCACTATAGTATTTCTATACATTACTATTATGGACAGTATTGTATGCAGATGTTATCATTGAAAGGACTCTGAAACTAATCCTCATTTAAATGCTTTTGTTGTTTTTTTAAACGGAATTAATTTAATATCTCTTGTACACGGCTACACACCAAGTTATACATTTCCAGGTTATGCTGATCTCGCATTGTATAGGATTTCCGTACATTGCGAGGTCATCTTATATGTGTAACCGTGTGTACGGCCCTCTTGGTGTTAAGCTTAATTTATTGTACCTACAAGAACAAAAACCCCAAAACCGTTGAGTAAGAATTATCATTGTGCCATCTTTCATAGAAAATAGAGGTGTTTTTTTTTAAACTTAGTTTCATATCTCTTTTAGTATCAAAACATGTATGCCTCAAAGATGGACAGGAATTTCTCTAGATACTACAACACCGAAATAAGAAAATTCGTTTCAAAAATGATGTTTGCATCTAAATCTCTATAGACTTGGGCAGCTTTTTTTTTTAGAAAATGTTATAATTGCTTTCGTAAGTATATAAATGTTAATTTTACTAAGTAAATAAAGATACTGGTTGTATTCAGGTTGAATATGTCCACACAATGAAGGCTAAGAAATTGTAAATCGTAATGGCGGGAAAGTGTCAAGATTATATACCCATCGATTCTGAATATCCGCTGACCCCGATTGAGTCCTACCATCACCTTGTATAAGATTATTCGTTGAGGAAAGGAGTAGAGAGATAAGAATGTTCAAAGAATTTCTTTGTAGCTGAATTACAAGGACATTCTTTGAACATTCCTATTATAAATGCGAAAGTGAGTTTGTTTGTTTGTTACACTAAAACGGCTGAACGGATTTGTATGAAATTTGGCACATGGGTAGACTATGACCTGGAAAAAGACAGGATACTTTTTATCCCGATTATTCCCCCGGGATCGAGACTTACGCGGGTGAAACCGTGGGGCGCAGCTATAGGCTGAATGTGGAATACCATTACTTTTCAGTGGAACAGACGGTAATATAAAATTGCGTGCTGTGGACAGGTTTCATAATTATAGATTAAAGATTCCATTATTAGACTAGCTTCCGCCAGCGACTGCGCCCGCGTGATATCTTTTTAAATTACAGCTATGGATGTTACTCAGTGATAATCACATATAGTGATAGTTATAACATTCTACTGGTGATGGAATTGTTTTAATCTGTCCATAAATCATAAATAAAATGAATATTATATATATATAAAAAAAAATGAAATGAAAAATTACGAAAATAAAAAAATCGAAATATATCGAATAATGATGATTTTGAATGAATATTATTTATATATATATATTTTATTTATTTTATTTTTTATTGTTATATATCTGTCATAAATCTCATATTTGTATTTAAGTAGATCTATTCTGTTTAATATTGCTGATCAATTATCTATTTTGTATGCACGTGTTTCTGTGACAAATAAACCTATTTTTCTTTCTTTCTTTCTTTCTTCAGTAGTTTTTGAGTTTATTCGTTACTAACCAAAAATACAAATCTTTGCTCTTTATAATATTAGTGTAGATACGATATTTGTTGCGCCTAGATGGCAAACGAATGACGATAATAAAAATGTTCACATTACCACCGTGGAAGATTATGTAGGCAGTGATCCTCAAATCATGCCCATAAATTCAATGTCACCCTGATAATTGAATTCATGGGCATACGCTTAAGGGGTCATTGTACTCATCATTATGAACAACTTTCACTATGGGTCACGGGAACAAACAGGAAATCGCGAAAAAAAATCAGTTGTTCCCTACATTTATGATCGTACAGCTCGTCTAAATATAGGGAACAGCTGATTTTCACCCTGTATAATCGAGAATACCAGATAAGGGACACAAACCTAAGTTGTTTTTGATCGACCAAACATTTTCCATTTATCTAAACCAATATCGCAAAATGCCAGGTAAATCCCGTGTATCGCTCTGTTTGCCTGGCTCACACCAAAATGAACAATTACATTCATTGTACCCACTCGATGTAGATAACTGATAACAAGCACAAACCGTGTGGTGGTTATCTAATCACAGTGCTCATATTCATTTAAACTTTTCATTAGTAGAGCGTGTATAGTTTACATTTCTAATTCTTGCATTTATTTTAAGCTGTAAAGGCTCGTGCAGACTAGCGCTACTTGTGGTGCGACGCGACACCGGTAATTGTACTACCGTGAACTTTTCTCAGAATTTTCTTTGTTAAAGACGCGTCGCGCGACAAGACGCGTCTTCACGAGCCTTTATGTTTTATAGCACAATACAACTATCGATCATGAGTCTGTAATTAGTAACATCCAATCAATCTCCCTAGCCTTTTCCCAACTATGTCGGGGTCGGCTTCCAGTCTAACCGGATGCAGCTGAATACCAGTATTTTTCATGGAGCGACTGCCTATCTGACCTCCACAACTCAGTATCTGGGTAATACGGTACCCTTTGGTAAGACTGGTTGTCAGACTTTCGGGCTTCTGACAACCCGTAACTACTATCAAAGATCCACGAATGACAGCCGGGACCAACGGCTTAACGTGCTTTCCGAGGCACGGAGGAGTCTCGGTATGTAAAGATGGTCACCCATCCACCGACCAACCCCGGCAAGCGTAGCTTAACCTGATGGATCGACCCGGTGTGGCAGTTATTACTTAGCCACGAGCTCCTATTAGTAACATCCATGTTCTGTTAATCATCTACTTCTTTGACTGCCTCCTTGGTATAGTGGTCGCAAGTGCTACTGCCGAGCATGTAGGTCTTGGGTTCGATTCCCGGTTCGAGCAAAGTGTTATTGGGTTTTTCCATCTGGAATTTATCAGTAGCAGCCTAGAGGCTGGATTTATACCAATAGGTTGATGGCAGTAGGCTGGCCGCCCTATTTCATGGGACTTAAACATAACTGGCGAAATGTGGGTTTACTATAGGTACACCTCTGCTTAACCCTTCGGGAAATACAGGCGTGATGTTATGTTATGTGAAAACTGAAGCATTTCGGTTGTAAATATTTATGTTTTACCTACTTGTAGGTAACCAAATCGAAATACTATGAAACATAATAAGTATAATCTTCAGAAGTCCTAAATCCTATTCGAGGTTTCGAAAGATTTCCAGTTCCATTGTTAGTTAATTGGGATCCAATCTCATTACGACCTGGTTCCATATTTATTGTAACCTACGTGGGTACGCCTCATAACCCACTTACATACGTAAAACGGATTTAACATACTCAACCGCGGACGATAACTAATAACCGAGTCACTCCAGAACTCAGTCTATTTATGACTTTCCTTCATGTCCTATAATATGAATTATATGTAATCTATGATTTAAGGAAATGTCGTAATGTCAAACCCAGTCGTTTATATTATATCGATATTTGCACGCCATGAGAAATGGCAGACATGTCGTGAGCCACCCTTATTTAAGATCTTGCATGTATGTATTATTTTAATTCTGTATGTATACACATCGCACCTCCGTTCAAATAGTGTCACAACTCAAAAAATTGTAAAACCTTTTTTATTGTACCATTCGTTTCAGAAAACTTCAAAATCTTATATCAGATAGTGTCATACTAATGGTTTAAATATTTATCCCTAAATGGCACTAGCGTCCTTATAATTTTAAATGAGTTTCTTTGGAAAGTTAAATTTCAAACACCTTTTTCTCGAAAGTTTGATTTTTTGACTTACGACACTATTTGAGCGGAGGTGCGACATGTTCGAGCAAATAAAATTTCTTTCTTTCTTTCTTTCTTTCTTTATTCCATTACTAGCGACCCGCCCCTGCTTCACACGTTTTTTATGACTTGAAAAAACATCGAGATTTCTTTACTATATTTAAGTTTAATTTTACTGTATTACGCACATAAACCTTCCGGAATAAATTCTCTAAATTATGATAACATCAAAATCTGTTACGTTGTTTTTAAGTAAAACGCGGTCACAAGACAGACGTGAAAAGCGACTTTAACTTATAAAATATATAGATTGTTTTATTTTCTTTAGATATGTCAAAACATAATAAATCTCGTTTTATTTCCACGAAAAAATTTCGTAACTCATGATCGTAACTACTAGTATAAATATTGATATAAAATAATATAATCCACAAACCAAACCATACCACCAGCAAACAATTTCGTTTTACGAAAAACAACATTCTTATTTATCTATTTACCTCTTATTGTGCCGATACAAAATAAATTTTACTTTAAAGTTTCCCTTTAAATAAATGTTAGTACAGTTTTTCCGGAATACAATTCGTGTGCAAACAGGTTTGGCCCCGAGCATGTAGATCCCGGAATAATTGTAACATAAACTACGATTCTCCGCTCGAAACAATTTGTAAAAGATTATTCGATAGAGTCTATAAAAGCTACTGCGAAACACGGGCTTCTGAATAACAGTCACTGGAGAATTAATTGCCTTAATCATAGTGATGATCTATCTGTATCTGTGATCTATCTCTATAAGTGCCGTCTTAATCTATTGACATTTTATATTATTAGCCATTAGAGTTTGGCATGAAATTGTGACATGTACTTACCTTTACTTTATATTTTTACCCGACTACGGCGAACAAAAACGGAGGGTTATGATTTTGACCGGTATGTCTGTATGTATGTATGTAAGTATGTTCATCTGTTCCCTCCTATCTTCTATACCACTTATCACAATTTGACAAATGAGGTATCGTTGGAAGCGTCTTGATCGTCTGCTGGTTATAGGCTATGTGACGTCACAAAAAATGGCGCCCTCTAGAGGACATAAAGTCAGGAACTAAATAAAAAATATTGTTTAATCGTACCATGTTGGGTATCAAATGAAAGGGCTTAATGAGCACATTTCAAAAATATATATATAATAAACCCAAAAGAATTTAAAAAAAAATAAAGTAATAAAAACTAAAAACCAACTACTACTAAAAAGGCATAAACAAGACACCACAGACAAATAAATTAAAAATCCGGAGTCACAAAGTCCGGAGAACAGATTACGATATTATTTTTTTTTTATTTTTTTTATTAATGCTACATCTAAATGATTCCTACAACAATTTTGTATGCCTTCTGGTGGGACATAGTATGGACCAACATTGCTTTGTAAAACATTTTTATAATTTTTAACCCTATGTTCACAAAATTAATAAATGAATTGAATTGAATTGAAATGATTAAGGCAATTCTCCATTCGCCAAAAGTGTTTGGCGCGTGGTTAGTAATCATAGTTAGTTGTTTTGGCAGACAGACAGACATTACTGTCTGCCCCCTTGAGAAATGTCTTTTTTTATAACATCCGCAAACATAGCCTATACGATTCCACGACGAAGGAATTTAATGCAAATGCTGATTACAGTGCCGTGTAAAAGTTTTCAGCTATAAAGTTTCATGGCGCACATTCAGTTTTAAAGTTGCTAATAATCTTCTGAATTTATCCGAGAGAAAATGCATCTGATACTCGACGAATTATTAAGGCTCACGGATACATTTCTTAATAAGTAAGCTTTTAAACTTACCTACCTACTGAAGAAATTTTGATACGATTATTGATTTTCTTCGCAAACTAAAACTTACAATCTCTTGTGTCACGGCAGGAGAGGTTTTTTTGGAACGAAGTCCTTTACCGCGGCTTTCGGTAGGAGTAAACTACCTAGTACAAATCGTCACGTAACGAAAAAGTGTTATGCCCGAAAAAGTCAATTGAAACTACTAAACTACACTAATATTATAAAGAGAAAAGATTTGTGTTTTTATTTATAATCAATAAACTCAAAAACTACTGGACCGATTTAAAAAAATCTTTCACCAGTAGTCACTGAGTAACATGGGCTATCCTAATCCTTCCTAACTATATAGCATTATAAATGCGAAAGTGAGTTTGTTTGTTTGTTACGCTTTCACGCTAAAACGGGCGAACGGATTTGGATGTTTAACACATGGGTAGACCATAACCTGGAATAGGACATAGGATACTTTTTATGCCAATATTTCCACGGGATCGAGACTTACGCGAGTGAAACCGCGGGGCGCAGATAGTAATAACTCAAAAACTACTGGACCGATTTAAAAAATCTTTCACCAGTAGAAAGCTTTAATGTCAACAACACAGCACAGGCTATAATTTATAAAGATATCACACAGGTGAAGCTGCTGTCGGAAGCTAGCACATATGTAATATACAACAAAAGGAACTTGGTTCCAACCACGGTACCACCCAACTTTTTTTTGTAACTATTTATATCACTTTACACGATGACCCAATTTAAATATTCGACCAATACAAAGTTTAACCTAGTTACAGCTTCGGTTAAGTTGATTCATGGTTAAAATGACTTGTTTAAATCGCTGATCTCGGTCTTGGTTAAACAAATCTTAAAAAGTACTTACTAGGGTTTTGTGTCTGGTTTTAACGAAATGCGAAAAGCAAAGTTTGCTCCACATGTTGCGGTTGCTCTCAAAATGTTTCAATGGAAGCTCCAAACTTTTGTGTTTTCTTTTACTTTTGTCTTTGTGGTTCTCGAAATACCTGTTCTTGAGGTAAATTAACGCAGCTGATACTACTCAAACAATAAAAGCAGGGTGGTCCAGTGATTACGGCCGCGACTTAAGGCTCTTACATACTGGGGCGAATCGTCGCGCGACGCGAATTTTAACAAAACAATTTCTCACGGCGAACAATGCGGCGGCGTCGCGTCGCGCGACGATTCGCCTCAGTATGTAAGAGCCTTTATGAGTTGTAGGTCGTAGGTTCAAACCCAGACAGGCGTTTTAATTTGTGTAAATTGTTTCATTACCACTGCTCTCAAAACGGTGAGGGACAACATCGTAAGGAAACCGGCATGTCCTAGAACCAAAAATTCGAAGACATGTGACATCTACCAACCCGCACTGGGTCCGCGTGGTGGATTACGGCCCACGCCCACTCACCGAGAGGAGGCCTGTGTCCCAGCAGAGGGAACATTATAGGTTGATTATGCATTATGCAGACTCTAAAATGACTAAATAGGGTAGAGGTACTCGTATTTATGCAGATGTCCGTATTAACATTCCTATGTAATTGACCTTTGGGATAAGGAAATATCAGATTAATGTTTATAGATATTTTTATAATGTTCTCCTTTTATCTAAGATCATGCAAGTGACTTGTTATCATGTTTTATTATTGTGTATTATGTTTAATAGTTCACAACACAAATTACATGTGATTGATCTTCATAATCAAGATATTTTCCTTGACGGTAATTTTTAATACCTACGCATATTTTGCCATTTCTGCTTTTGTTTCTTGAATATTGATGATATTCTATACCATTAAATGAGAAATATTTGTATGTAAATTTTTAATCACGTTCTCGAAAACGGCTATAACGATTTCGATGAAAGTTGCAATATAGTGGTTTACGGGGGCGAACAAACGATCTAGCTAGGTAGGTATAGGTCTCATATTTGGGATAATTTGTTTTCTCTATTTTCACAGCCTCGGGATGTGATACAACGTTGG
Organism: Lithophane leautieri; assembly: GCA_949152455.1. NCBI lineage: Eukaryota > Metazoa > Arthropoda > Insecta > Lepidoptera > Noctuidae > Lithophane > Lithophane leautieri. Next base: position 10,947,532 of record OX424463.1, on the reverse strand, counting down.
TATACCTGTCTAGCTATTCTGTAACCATCTCACCGTGAAAACTTAGGTGAAGTGAGCTTAAAGTGAACTGTCACTGCCTTAATATCAGTAAGTATCGATGACAATGACAGCTCACTCCACGCTCACTTCACCTAAGTTTTCACGATGAGATTTTTACAGAATTGACCGGCTGGACGATTTGTTTATCTATTTTCACCCGAGCAGAGCTCGGTCGATCAGGTACTAGACGATATCATAGCTAAACGATCGAAATGTATAGAGAAAGATATATTAGGTACTTAATATTCAGCGCAAGTCGTAAAGCTCAACTCGGGGAAAAGGCTTTTATTGAACCTAATACGATATATACACGTCAGCTAACATAGCCAGTATTGTGTGCATACAATGTTTATCGCATGATAATTTTTGGAATCATTTTATGTATGTATGGGTTAAATACTAATGATGTGGATGGTCTTCTCAGTAGGAGAAGACGAAAGGAACAATCAATAAATTGTTTGTTAGATGTTTTGGATAGATTAGTCTCTACTGAGATGAAAGTAGATAGAGATCCATGAGAGAAGAAGATACGATGCTTCAAACCCAAAATTCTTATCTTTCTGAACTTTCTGCGTTTCCCTTTCGCTATACGTCTGTATAAACCATGGATATAAGAAAGAAGTTTTTTTAATATTTCTATGGTTCAAACCACGAAAAATTCGATAAGTACAAAATAATATAAAAGTCATGTGCCAGTGTTTTCTCGTAAATTATATTGAAAACAGAGAGAGCAATATTTTTTTATTTTCTTTGTCGGGAAAGTAAACGGAAATGACATTCGGCAATATATGGAACGATGACACAATCATACAAATATATATCATCAATCGTGTTTAGAATTGTACCATAAACATGAGATGGCATATTTTGACATAGGTTATTTAATAAAGCTCTTATATTTGGGTATGCGCTCAGGTACAATGGCCATTTGCCCTTCACCGCACTAGCCTTAACGAATAGTGATTCAAGTATCAACGTAATTTTCACAAGAAAAGCGCCTCCTTGAGGTGATGTAAGCAGTGCTACAAGTATTAGAAAAAGCCTACCTTTTTAAACGCGGAGTAAGGCGATGGCTAGTTTATCCAGTAACAGAACCACACTTACAAAACATGGCTAACGTATAAATCAATATCATTGTAATAATTACCGTGTCCATTGACTGTGCCTGCCTAAGTCCTCATATAGGTACACGAGTGGCACGTTGCCAACGGCAGAGGTTACTGCAACTGTTGACACTAATCAGCGGCAGCCTAGACGCATCGACGGCAAAGGCAACTACAGCCGTCGATAACGTGCTACTTGTGTATATGAATACGTGCTCAAATCCACGAGTGGCACGTTGCCAACGGCAGAGGCAACTGCAGCCGTAATCGCGTCGTCGGCATTGCCGTTGAATAGTGTCGACATCAACAACGTGCCGCTCATATATGCTAACATACAAAAACTTATTAAAATCACTCACAAATTTTCAAGATAAGTTGAACAAGCGTTTCTTTTATTGCAAAATCGGTGCAGAGATAAATCATTTTACGTGCAGAAAGGACGGTAAAACCGTGATGAATATAAAAGTGCGGAAAATTACATTCTGAATTATGTTATAAACTTCAAAGGACAAGTCTTTCTTAATTTCTTTCTTTTCCTATTTATACAGTTTTATGGTTACTAGGTGAAGTCTTGGAGTCTTTTAATACGCAGCAATTTAATTTCTTTAGCTCTTATACTTTTCAAAAAAGGGTATGTATGAAAGGTTGGCACTTAAGTTCTACAATTTATTATTGAATATCGAGCCAACAGTTCATGGTCAATGTGAAAGTGAATGGAGGCTAACCACTAGGCTGTATGCGTTTAATATTTTTGTCTGGATTACACAATTACAATATTGCACAGCGCACTACCTAGATCTACATGTTCGTTACTGAGACACTAATTAATATTGGGCAAATAGTTAATTAAAAAAATTATGATACATAGTTAATTGATTCAGGCGTGACTTTGCGGAAATCCATTATAAAATACAATAGACGTAGATATATTTAGTAACCTATTCCGCTTAACTATTCTTCAAGAGTCATAAAAAAAACCCTGTAAGAAATCGACACGTGTTTCTACTCTCAACGAGGCATCCTCAGGATGACGATTGACTAATTGCAGAGTCTCTCCGAGTTTCTCTGCGTCCAGCGCTCGGTGTGGCAACACGTCGTGTTTTGGTTTGCAATTAGTCAGTGGCCACCTCAGGATCCCTCGTTGAGAGGTGAAACACGTGTCGATTTCTTAAAGGGTTTTTTATGACTCTTGAAGAATAGTTAAGCGGAATAGGTTACTAAATATATCTACGTCTATTGTATGTTATTGATACAGTTGATAATTGCGTCGATCGTCCGGCGGCGACATGGGCAGACGATATTGTTACCATCGCTGGTAGAACCTGGATGAGACTGGCACAGGAGCGTGGGCACTAAATTGGCACTAAAAAAAGAGAGGCCAATGCTCAGCAGTTGGTGAAGCCGGGTTGTGGATAATGATGAATAGATAGACCTACGAGCACGACTTGTAACTTGTAGATGAACTTTTTATTTAGAGCTTGAAAGGACGCACTTTTCTTTGTAATCTCATGAAGAGTTATTAAAAGAGTTATCATTCGATTATTGATCCTGTTTTGGTACGAATGTTTCTTAAATGACGATGTAACAGTGCAACCTACAAGCGTAGAGGGTTGTTTTGGGATGTGTCATACAAACCATCATAAAACAATATTACCTTACCCATGCTCTACTTTGATTTTCGTTTTAATTAAGATAATTGCGAAAATCAATTTAGAGGCAGTATACACACACACGTAAAGCTTTCACTTTGTCCTATCCAACACTTTATCTAATGACGTGCCTTAATGTTCCCCCAATTAATTCCATTAACAGCCTAATTGCATTATCTGTTCATTTTGGCCTGAAAACAGATTAAACAAGTTTGGTGTTCCTTTTAATACGGATTTATAATAAATGAAATGCTGTCCTAAACTTTGTTGTTAACTACACACATTTTGAACTAACTTCTGTTATGTAATTTGTGTAAACTCTGACTTTAATGGTCATAAATATTAATTTACACTTTACAGTGGTTATTTTGTACACTGTTTTAAGCTTTCGCGGTTGTTAATTGCACTGAAAGCGTCTATTGATTGTGACGATTTTTACTGAAGAATTTTGTCTAAAAATTAAAGTACCTATTTATTTTCGGGAATACCATTTCATTACTGTTTACTATATGTATCAACATGTTCCGCAAAAATATTCACGCAGCTTAAACTCTAATATAAAGCCTTGACAGCTCTATGTTATAGTTAAAACCCCATTTACATGATGCAAATTTCTTGCCTGTGGTATACAATAAAATTTAAGCAAGAAATAACAAATTTGCATGAAGTTATAATGTATGCCAGAGACAATTAAATCACACCGTGTAAATCGGGCTTAACTTTCGAAACAAGTAGGTATCTTTTTATATTTTGTGAGACGAGAAACACTAGATTTGGTCACTATAGTGGGTAGGTATTTTGAAATGTGGTGTTGAATGTCGATCGCACTAATAATATCGCAACTTCAGCCACAGCATGTTTCCAAACATGTGTGCCAAATTTATCACGAGCTTCGAACAATAAAGGAACACATCGCCAGATCGTGAGGAAACCCAAATGCATACTTATGAAACACATATACTTCACGAAACATTTATTATATTCTGTCTAAAATTATTCACAGGTGCAAATTTTTAGGTAAACATTTTACCAATAACATGACATAGATTTCAACATTTCCAATATTCCAAGTTCCAAATTCATGTTCCTTTCTTTGTTTTCGTCATCACTAGCAAGGACCATAATAAAACTAAATAATCATCAACGCTCTCACTAAATAAAATCTAGCAAACTACTTACTAACAATTTCTTCGATTCGGGACCTCAACACGTGTTGACCTTATGACTGACGCACAACAAGTGAATTTAACCGTAAACAATAAACAGTAATTAGCAATATTTCACGCATTATTTTCACGAATTAGTATTCGTGGGCAACACCTAAATGTAAAGCCTATACAAAACCATACTGTTAAATTTTCAACGGTTGGCTCAGGGCCGAGAGTTGAAAATCCAACGAGCGTGTTAGAACCGGGCAATAAATAACCTAACTACAAAGGCGTAGTACCTACGTTGTATAGGCGTAGATATAATTATCTGTATTATCATCCATCGACTCATCATTATCACTTAAGGGTCTCTAGTGCCCATAAAAACTAAAGTAATAGGTAAATGTCACTCCTAACATTATTAAAAACTTAATTAATTAATAGTTTCGGGTAAATACCACCCAGTCTATCGAAAACCTTTAGGAATAATTAATACAACCCATTATGACTTTTATAACTTAAAATATTCCCAATAATGAGACAGTTAGGCGTAGAACCTTCAAAAAGTTTTCAATTAGTAAAGTATTTAGTATCTACGGTGGAAACTAAGGTGGGTACCTCAGTAGATACATACTAATTGAAAACTTTTAAATTTTTGCGATTATTTTTTAACTAGCAGTTGCCCGCGGCTACAGTCAAACGCTAGTTAAATTTTAATCAATTGCTAAACTATTGATTAGAAAAGTTCTTATTCATAAACGCTATTTAGCGCTAAGAGGTCGTTAAGCAATTGATTAGTAGCTGTCAAAATTAAACACCACCGGTCCACTGATAAGGGGATGCTAAGAGGCAAGATGGCGGATTTTATTTGAATCAGCTGATCGATCCAATACGATTTTGTGTGCCTCGAGTTCATTATTGAGTTGTGCCTTAGTAAATATAGATTTTGACAATCAAAATCAAAATTCAGCCGTTTTTGCGAGATTGAGTAACAAACATCCGAACATACAAGCTTGCACATATATATACTAGCTTCCGCCAGCGTCATCGCCCGCGTGATATCTTTATAAATATATATTACTTATTTATACCTATATTACTCAGTGATAATGATAATATAGCATTCTACTGGTGAAAGAATGTTTAAAATCGGTCCAGTAGTTTTTGCGTTTATTCATTACAAACAAATAAAAAAATCTTTTCTCTTCATAATATTAGTGTAGGTAGATTAAGTAGTATTATTAGGATAATAAGTAGGATTATTAATAATAAAAACAATTGTAGCCCCTCTAATTCGTTTCGAAGTTAACAAACTTAGGTAGTCTTAAATTAGATATGTTAACGTAAACTATTTCGATGCTATTATAAAGTTACTTCAAAACTTTACAATAGGATTTAGGGCACGAGGCCGTCAAGGCAAACTTTGGTAGGTAGTACTTGTAAGTACAAGTACTTGGAACTCTGTGCCACTCAACTGGGTCTGTAAAAGCCCCAAGAATTCAAGACGACTCAACAACACGTGTATTCGTAAATACCCCGCTTTTGTCGAGGAAATTAGAATAAATTAGACTTTGCATTTCGTCCCTTTTCAAGAACGTCGACGTAAATGATACGATTGTGCAACCCTCAAGTACTTTTACTTATATCGCGCGTTTCTCTATTCGCTTTACTACCACTAAAATGGAACAAGCAATAACAATACAAAGTAGATTAATCTCTTAAAATGTTGTAACTTGTAATACAACAAAAGGTAATATTACGACTCATTAACATGAATTATTTAGCAGTAACGTTGTAGCTTTATTATTTAAACACCCATATTCAATACTCTGTATGTTTGTGTAATGTACTGAACTTTTTCCAACATCAATTCCAGTCACTTGGGCCACATTGTCAGACCTTCATCACTCGTTACCTCACAAATTAATGCCTGGAATGAGTTACAATGCTTTGCTAAAATAACAACGCCATTCACTTGACTTGCTCACCTTAAAATACTTTTACTAAAAACTTACGAAATGCTACATGCTTTCAATTAATTAAAATGACGCCTCGGGCGTTGGCCGTTTAAGTCGAGTTTAAAATTTAATGATAAAAGTTATGTTTCTCTACACTTCACTAGTACAGGCCAGATGAAAGTTTTATGTTAGTTTTATAGTGAAAAAATTATAAACATAATAAATATTACAGCAAAAAACACCTCGTTCTTGTTAAATGGATAAATAATGATGCCGCTAATAGAATTATAATCTCATGATCGTTATCCACTTTTCTCCACCTTTACCAGCGAGAATTTAAAACGAATTGCGTCCATGCTCCCAATTCACAAGGTCTTTCTTAAATTTATATAGTGATATCACAATAACACGGATTCCTTTCATGTAGCGTTATTGTGATCTGTTATTTGTATGATCGTAAAAGTCTTAAAAGAATCTGTTTACTTTCAATAAAAGCACATTACGATGAGTCACCTCAGCCTCTGAGATACTATAAAAAGGGCTCGGTCACCACTGTTTTGTGAATATAAAGATTACGATGGAAATATATAGCCCCAAACTTACTTTGAACGTCACTGGAGCGTATAACTTCGTTCGCTCAAGTCACTTAGATATACCTATTCATTTTTACACTATACTGACTAAGGCTGACACAGAAATATCGATCAATTCCAAACTTGATTCGCCGCCACTAAAGCAAGCCGATAAGTGTTTCAGTGCATTGTAAGCCTTTGAAGACCAATTCAATAAAGTCATGTATAAGAGTTCAAAATGATACTCTAAAAGTCTACAGTTATATTTTAAAGTGCACGTGTCGCTACATTGTCACAAAATTGACGACCCATTAAATGGTTTCAAAAGGACACGTGTTTTGAATTTCCATACAAAATATCGTAAATCATTTTTGTGAAAATGTTATAAAATGAAGAGTAAATTGAATTGACAGCAATTGTACATTTAATAGAGCAGTTCTGGAATGGAAGTACGACCGGGAAATATCAACGTAGTTACGTTGACCCTTTAGATAAATTGGTTTTTTCACCCCCAAAAACATTGGATTCATCCCATTTCATCAAAATCTTTTGAACGTGATGTCGGTCTCGAATTGGCGCAGACAAATCGTACGGTTCAACCAAGTATCTGGCAGCTAAACTACGACGAGCGACTCAAACTTTTCTTTACTAAATATACCTATATATTCAATAATTATTATAAAGATGTATTTGTCAGTTTGTATGTAGGGGGTAATCTTCAAAAGCATTTTTTTTTCTCTCATTTGCAGCTACAGTATTACCTAGTGTCATAGGATATATTTTATGTTAAAACAAGAAATTTCACGAGGACGAAGTCGCCGGCAGTAGCTAGTCGTTAACATAGTGCCAAAATATATTCATTCTAGACACATTCATTTTAAAGTCATAAAATACATTGTATTGCCAAATAAAGAGCCGCTAAAATCTAAGATAAAAAGACACGACTTAGTTAAATGAAAAAAAAATACGTGCATTCATAAATCTGTTTCCTAACTCTCTATTCGGACCGAGCGCCCAACATAAACCGACACGTGATTCGATAAATTTTTATAACTACATTTTTATTACTTTATGTAAGTACTTAGTACAGTCAAGAAAATTCATTTTCAAGCAACCTGACACCCTCCGACAATTTGTCGTATTATAACCATTTTAAGCAACATTCAAACAATGACACTTGTGATTTGATTAAACGGACAATTTAGGTTGGTAGTCAATTTTCTTAACAACTAATTTCCCTGAATGTAGGTACGAGTAAATTCGTTTACTCCGAGGTTGCTAAATATCCGGCCACACTCGCTGGCTAGAGGAAACAAATGAAAATCGAACATTCCATTACCTACAGAGTATGTAGGGACCTGTATACACCTGTGTGTCTCTCTACGAGACAATCCCTACCCCCAAAACTTTTGCAGCCTCTTGTACATTCAGTTGAAATACTCTAATGCGTGTTCAATCGACCCCTAACTCAACCTATTTCAGCTACCCTTCTTCTGTGTACCTCCATTACTTCTGACCTCAGCCTCCAAAATGTCGATCACTTGTTTACTAAATCAAACATCTAAATGGAAAGCAATTTGTCACTTAATCCACCGAATTTGTAGACAGAAGCTTCCGCACAAGTAATAGCGTTCAATATTTGATATCTAATACCTTCTGGTTATCAAATAACTCGAGCCGCGGTTCTAAGGATTGGTAAAACTTGAGTCGGGTAGTATAATCAATAGGAAGATAGGGAAAGCATAGATTTAGGGAAACTAAGTGAGCACTATAGATAGAGCAGTGGTAGACCAGTGGTAACGGTCCTGACTTACGAGTAGTAGGTCGATGGTTCAAACCCAGACAGGCGTATATACTTTAATATAATAATTTCATCACAATTTCATCACTACTGCTCTCAAAACGGTGAAGGAAAAGATCGTGAGGAATTCGGAATGTCCTAGATCCAAGAATTCGAAGACATGTGACATCTACAAACCCGCCCTGCGCCCGCGTAGTAGAATACAGCCCACTCCCTCTTGAAGAGAAGAGGCCGGTGTCCCAGCCGTGGGAACATTATAAGCTGATTAGATAATCCTTACTAATATTAAAAATACGAAAGTAACTCTTGTCTGTTTGTCTGTCTATCTGTCGTGCTTTCACGCCAAAACTACTTAACCGATTTAAATTAAAAGTGGTACACAGATAGTCTAGAGCCTGAGAATGGACATAGGCTACTTTTTATCGACATACTAAGCTAGTTTAGTATAATATTGAACATTGTACCGGTGTGAACAATGAAAAAATGGACTAAACATTTTAACTTGGAAACTGTTTTTGATTTTACAAAATGCTTTTGAAATATGCATGGATGCCTATCACTGTGTCTATCACACAAAAATTAAACAATCGGATGACTGATTCTGATCTGCAATGCGTGGGTTAAAGCTATTTAGCTTTTGACTGTCACAATGTATCGTAACTATGATAAAGATAGGTAAAACAATTATTGGGTGCAACAAAAAGCAAAAACAAAAGCACAGCACACAAAACGCAACGTGTCTTTCTGTCTGTTCATCAGTGGAGCTACAACTCAAGATTCACTGAACCGATTAACATGAGGATTTTTCAGGCTAGGGTTATTTATATTATTTCATAATTTTGGAAAACTTACAGCATGCACAATAGTGCATATAATAATATCTTAATAACAAGAATATGCCCAATAACTTGTTACTGGGCATATTCTTGTTATTAAGATTTTACAAATACCTGGGTAAACAAACAATAACGAGTAATATTGTTAGTATGTGTTCTTTTTTTTTTCTTTTTTTATTCCAAAATCTGTATTAACAATAACATACCTAAGGTCTGCCAAACTGCATAACAGTTTGTCGGCAGTTGTTCTCGTCTAGCAATGGATTACAAATTTTGAATTTTGAAAATAAATGTGCTAAAAATTACTTAATGCTAAGTAAACTATACAATAATATACCTACAGCCGAGATCAAAAATCTCACTTTTTCCAAGAAGGCATTTTCGCAAACGTGAGGTTTGTTACAGACATAGCTACGGACACAATGAGAGATAATGTTTTTGTAGAACTCTTTTAAGTTTGTACTTAGACTTGACTTGACTTTAAGTACACACGAGTGGAATGCCGGCATAACTCTGGTCTAATAAGCGACAGATAATAATACCCACATAAAGTGTATGTCCCTAAGTAAACCCATATGGGTGTCCACAGAAAGTTTCAGAGTAATAATTACATAACTTTGTTCGAACATAAACATTATATTTCCTTCAAAATCGACCGTATTCTGTAGATGATGTTGGAAATGATTTGGTTTCGTAAATTAATCAGTTATAAATTGCGTGAAACTGTTCTGGTTTTTATGTCAATAGCTCTTAATTAAAGTCTCAACTCCCATCATTTCCAAGCTTTTAGTCCGTTAAAATATAACGACTTCATAATGAAGTAATTATGAAAGTAAAAATATTACGTGTAAATTCAGTGAGTTACTGAAAAACACGAACGTTTAATTTAGGTGTAAGTTTTGTGAGACAGTCGTGTTTAATATTGTTTACGATTTTACTAACTCATGTATTTGTTTCGAGAATCAGCCTAGCTATTACGTAAAAATCTCACCGTTAAAACTTACGTGAAGTGAGCTTGAAGTGTGAATCCCTAGCTTGGCATGACAGCTCACTCCAAGCTCACTTTCACAGAATAGACCAGCATTGCTATTCCTGTAACCATCTCACCGTGAAAACTTAGGTGCAGTGAGCGGGGAGTGAGCTGTCATTGTCATCGATAATGACAATGACAGCTCACTCCCCGCTCACCTACTGATGCTAAGGCAGTGATGGTTCACTTCAAGCTCACTTCACCTAAGTTTTCACGGTGAGATTTTAAAAAATAGCACAACAGCTAGTCATCATCGGTCAACGAAGTTCTCTTTAGAGTTCCAAAGGAGTCGGCTCTTTTCGGACTCTAAAAAGAACTTCGTTTCAGCCCGAAATACTACGCAATCCCTAAACAAACACGTCAGTAAAACTGAAAACAATAATAAAGATAAATATGCAACGAAACTGATTATGATCTAACGTGTTTTTGTAAACACTAATTTCGCCTAAACTCGAAACTAGAAACATTAAATACTAGCTTCTGCCCGCGTTTTTACCCGTGTTTTAGTCAACTATACTACTAAACATACCATAAGGCACTCGGTAAGTGAGCTAGTGATAGAATTTTTGAAATGGAACTTCCAAAGATTACCTCCTCCAACATACAAACTTTCCCTTTTTTATTTTTAACATAAAGTGTAGATTTCTTTACAGATAAATGAACCCACAAAACACGTGTTTTAATAGAAAAATACTGTCTTTTTCCTCTATATGATTCAACCTATCACGTTGTTTGATGGATCACATTCCATATTTAATGGATAGTAGTATAAGAAAAAAACAACCAAAAAGTTATGAGATAAATTGATATATTTGGCACACTTTGCCAACGTTTTTAATATTATTTTGCAAAGTAAATTAGTTTCACATGGTGATGGATAGCTTTATTAGTATTAGTAATTTGTTTGACAAACAATATTGGATTTCCAAACACGCTTCATTGCCAAAATATTAGGAATAATGAGAGAATTTGAAAGTGAAATGAGCTCGTGATGATAAATATTATTACTACAGGTATACAACTTTTGGTTGAAACTTTTAAATTCAAGAAGATTGTATTTTAAAGCGATTGTCAGTAATCTTAATTGTATTATTTACATATTTAAACTTCTCGCACGCAATAAGGTACAAAGGCGGACTTAATTCCTTGGCATTGATACCGTAAATATAAATCCTAACTAATATTTAATACGAAAGTGAGTTATTTGTTTGTTACGCTTTCACGCTAAAACGGCTGAACGGATTTGGATGAAATTTGACACATGGTAGAACATGACCTGGAATAGGTCATAGAATACCTGTTATCCCGATATTCCCACTGAATCGAGGAAACTTACGCGGGTGAAACAGCGGGGCGCAGCTAGTGTTATTTAAAAACATAATTGCGCTAATTAAACTAGCTATTACTGAAACAATAAATTATAAATGAGTTTTACATTATGAATGAAAGTGAAGTGTTGATAAATGTAATCAAATAACATACGTAATTTATTACTTTCAAGATAAGGCAATCTTTACGTCAGCACCTAACGAATATGCTAATTACCATAAATTTTCAGCAACATAATGAATTCCTTCTACCTTCCTTAAAATATCTCCTTTATTACTTAAGAATATTGTCATACTTACCAATATCTTAACTTAAAGCTATAAACACATACAAAAAAAACACACACTAGTCCACAACCATCACAATATATAAAGTAGATCAAATCCTCGATCTCTTTATTTACTTAAACATTTAAACCACTATAATACTATTACAATAGTTTTAGTTTACACAGATTAGTTTTAAAGTTTCAACTGTAAAACTTCACTGGAGAACTTAAGTACATTAACTTTCAAAGCGATTTTTTTGATCGTAGTTTTAGGAATTGCCTACGAAAATCCGGGACGTGCTACGGCGTAGCTCGTAGCGGTCTGAGCGCGCGTGGAGCGTGAGGTCTGACGGGCATGCGGAACGCGACTGCTTTGCAGCTACGACTCACGAGCAACGCTTGCCTGAAACACCTCTATACTATACTATACAGTGCATGTGACGGGCGTCTGTAAACACAACCGTAGCATAGCGTGTCGGTCGACTTATCACAACAATCACTGATAACTATCACATATGACTGCATAATAACTGTGCCTTTTGTTGCCGCTGTGATTCGACTTCAAACTTATTTCTGTAAATGTACGATGACAACAATGTGATTACTCAAGTCAAAATGTAAAGTAGGTATGCTTACTTATCCAATGTTCTTTTTATGTAGGTACTAACAAAGATCAAGAACCTCGCTGGTGTGCAATGTTTTTATAATAAAAGTTAGATTGTTGGTAAATAAACAAAATGTTGTAGGAACAAATGAACTGTGAAGAGATGATGTTTTAAATTAGTTAACTTGGGGATGATCCACACAGCTACACATCAAGCTATACATTTCCAGTTTATGCTGAGCTCGCATTGTATAGGATTTCCGTACAATGCGAGGTCAGCTTATACTGGAAATATATAGCTTGATGTGTAGCCGTGTGTACATTAAGGTGCGTACAGACAGAGCGAGACACGAATCGCATTTTTTTAAATATACTGTCAGTTATCTCAGCTGAGTCATGCGTCACTCGCGTGACTTACCATTCGAAGTACATGCCGCGCACCGTCTAGACGCACCTTCAGAAGAATATTCACGAGGCACATAAGTGTAGTCTGACGCCGCTACCAATCTTGCTGACCGGTTAATCTCTTTACTCCGGTATGAGATATTGTCGTTTAGCTCGTGCCGACTCAAGGAAATTGTTCTCCTTTTGTAATCAGTATTATGCTTAAGTGACATAACCCGTGCAGCAATTTACATCGTAGAATCCAGGTCTTGCTCATAAGAGCTCTTTACTTAATATTATAAAGAGGTAACATTTTTATGTTTGAAAGTTTAGTGGTACTCTCCGGAGTCGGATTTGAAAAAATCATTTTACACTGGATAGCCCTAGGAAGGTTATATGCTATGTAACATCACGCTACGAACCTTAGGAGCCGAGCAAAAAGAAAAAAAGTCAGAAAGAACACTAAACGAAAACTAAGTAATAGCGCAGACGGGCGATGGGTTGCCAGTTGCAACGCGGTGGGTCCCGGCCGAAACTTCACGCGGACGAAGTCACGACCAGAAGCTAGTTACAGATATAAATGTAGAAATTTTACTTAGGGTGACACAATGGGCGGTCTTATCGCTAAAACAAGCTTTGGATGGATTGAAAGGGAGCAGTAGAGACAATACTACAGGTAGTCTGTGGTCATCATTTATCCAAGTATGACGCAGTACACTTTACGACACAGGCCATGTTTGCAAAAATATGGCCTTGGTCAAGGCCGATACAAACGCAGATCATTCAATAGTATGGACATAGTCTATGTTTACCAACCAATGGTTCGCCTTTGTTTTGGCAGAGCTCGGGTACGGCTACTTATAAGTCTTCATAAGTATCTGAGTTTGTACAAAATATGAAGCGATTATATTTTAGGTAAACTACTGTTTTCATGCGAGAAGTCTGTTTGGTTTTCTGTCAAAGCGTGTTAATAAATAATATAATGTTAGAAATAATAGAAATAAAAGAAATAGAAGAAAGTTAATAAATTCTTGTTTATACATATTATTTTATTTCTTGAAAAATCAAATTGCTTAAGAGTTAAAAAAAATCTTATACTCTTCATCGTAGGGTAAATGTCAAACACTATACGTAATATAATAATATGATATAGCTAAATGTAAATCAATTTATCACTTCCCTAAAGTGTACGTGATAATATTAATACGGCAAACTTTTCACGTGCGGTGGTTCGCCCATTTAGATAATATAACATAAGTATCCACATCTAATATAAAATATATAAATCAGAGCCAGACATATCAAGTTACCTCGTACCTATTTCTTTGAGCAGGAACTAGCTACACGTCTGTCCACATCACATAACGATGCTTATAAATAAGTCACGATATCGCCAGACGATGACGAAACGATACCACTGAATATGACACTTGCCGTTTTACACAGGGTGTAAAAAGACCCATCACATAGCCGTCAACTACGCATTCTGTGTAACATTGCACAAAAATAATTGTTGCGAAACAACTTTTATTTTTGGTGTGAAAAATCGTTGTTTAGGTAGTGTGGAACGTAACGCACGCAAAACATTATATTTATGGGTGCATGCAATAAAAAACGGGTGAAAAAGTTGGAACTTTGACCTTCAATATATCTCCGTAACCAAAAGGTTGCCAGGTATGGTATCAAAACAAAAAAATGATCACAATGACAGGAATAACAAGTGACTTTTGGCTTCGTTAAGCGTCTTTGTACACCCGTTATTTGTGCTTCTGAGCCATGTCGCCATTAACTGGACACAAATCCAGACTCCGGTCTGCTATACTGAGTAATTTCCGAATGCAGAACATTGTGCCCAACCCAGGACCTAGGCAGTCACGTTGCAACAACTAGACAATGACGCAGTTAATTTCCAAGTTTGTCACAGAAATAAAACAGATATAAAAGTGTGATCAAAAGTGTAATTCGTGTCAAGGGGTTAGAAGGACGAATAAACCGCCTTATTACGATGCTTATTTATGACAGGAACGTTGACCATACACAACAAACTCGCCTCATAAAATACTACTACTCTATCATCATCAAATATACTGTTTGACTATGTCTGTTTCATCCAGTAATTGGGTCGTGGAGGTCAGATGGCAGTCACTTAATGTAAAATATTGATACCTAACCGCTTTGGTTAGATTGGGCGACAACCCCAACCTAGTTGAGAAGGCAAGACGGATAATAATCAAACAATAGAGTTAATTATATATACTGTGTGATTGTTTTCGGAGGATTTATCTCCCCAGCAATACAAAAACCCTTTCTCTTCAGTCCACAATGTTAATGCCCTCTAAGAGTTAACAATGCAGTAACTGCCTCCAAAAATAAATATAAGTAGTATAATAAAGTACCCAAAACATAGTCTAAATGTAAATTGGCACTCGTTAAAATAACGAACTGGAATTAAATATACATTGAAGCACAAAATATTTGATATAAATCGATTTGTAGGCATTCAAAGTATTTTCATTAACGACCGTATTAATTAACCATTCAATAGACCTAATAATTTATTTGGATACGAACTTTACCCGCGGGATTTCTTTTCGTAATCTTAGGAATTAAGAAAAATTACAGGTTCTTTTACTTCGAACCGGTGTTTATGTAGAAGGTACTAATGAAAGTAGTATCCTGAATTCAACTTGGCAAATATTCAAACACAAGATGACATGATGATGAGATGATGATGTCTTTCAATATGATGACAAATGGACAAACTATTCAATCTAAACTCGCTACAGTAATATTGGAAACTCTATTAATACTTGGCCCATTATATTTATATAGCTTACTCGTAAATTGTCCCATTAGTTTTCCGATTTGCAACACGAAAGCCAATACTGGTGTTTGGGATTTGCTCTAATCTACTTTGAGGGGCCCGAATTAGCACGCCACTCTAACCCCCTTTTGTTAGCAAATAGGGAGTGGCATTAAATGAGAATAACCGAATTTAGGGGCGAACCGGCTTAATTTCTAAGAATCGATATTAAGAAGATTTCACTCTTATCTATTCTTTTGCTTCGCACGGTTTTTCCGACTTGGCAAAACATTGATTTTCTCTATTATATCCGTCAATTTTATTTAAACCTTCCGGAATAAAATTTCTAAATGATGGTGAAAACTACTATCCGTCGTGTAGTTTAGAAGAACAACGCGATCACTCTGACAGACACGAAAATCGATTTTATTTTATTATATTTATAGTTAAAGAATATAGATTGATTTCAACTAAATCCTAAAAAACCCAAAAATTGACGGCTCTGACTGACGGACTGAGCGATTGAATACCGAACGTAGCGTAGGTTCGATTCCTACACTAAACAAATATTTGAAAGGTCTACTACGTGATAATTGAACAAAATGTAATAAATAATCATAATGGAATTATGATGTTAGTCAAACTACCATCAGGCTAATAATATCACGTAAAACTATTTCTCCAAAAAGAGTATTGAGTTAGAATACTGTTTCTTCGAAATATATCTAATTAATTTAGCTTCTAGAAATTTATCTTTTTGCTATTGAAGCCATCTTACGTTGTTTCGAGGATCCTAGAAATAATTATAACGTAACTTATACATAAATATATATATAATAAAATAGTACCTAACGAAGATTTTTTTTGTCGTTCGTCCGTTTGTCTGTATAATATATGTTCCGGATTGGCGCAAAATCGGTTTAACGGATTTGGATGAAAGGTACACAGTTTATAACCCAGATTAACACATAGACTACTTTATATACCGGTAGTACGTTTCCGTGGGATACTTTCCGGCCTACACGCGGGCGAAGCCGCGGGCAAATTGAATACTAGCGAAAACGAATTAAATAAACATTTCCCAGGTATCATAAATTATCTAAAAAGTTCGACACTATTAAAATAAACTGAAGAAGTAAGAGCTATGTTTTGCAAACAAGGGTTTTTCACAAACAGCATCACACCTATATGCCCCGAAAGACTAGGCAGAGTGTAGGTGGCAGGCGTATTTAAAGGCTCCGCGCAAAGCATCTCTGGTAGAACAAGTTACATCTCTAGTAGAACAATTTCTATGAAAACTTCATGGAAATTGTTCTACCAGAATCGACGCAGACAGGCGTCGCGCCTTTCTGCCTTAACACAACTGATTGCCAATTTTGTTTTTTTTTATGTTGTGTATTATACTTAATCTAGGAATCGTTTTGTCGACTTTAATAAAGGTAAGTAATTGAAATAAGAAGCTTATTTTTGAGCTATTACAAAATAAAACTTTACTGTGAAAAATACCTGAATTGCTGTGTCAGATCAAAACTTTGAAATACGAGTGGGACAAAATAAACAAAGAAGGCACATTTGTCTGTTTATTTTCACCTGACAGTGTTTATTTGTTCTCGCATTCGTAGCGTTTTCTTAACCAAATAGAAATACAAAGCCTTCAGAAATAGGAAGCAACATAATCGAATAAAATCCTGAAGGATTCACTTATATACCTAGGTATAAGTATAGAATGTAAAAGAACACGTTGGAAACTAAACAACGAATGTTTTGTACCAAATAAGAAAACACTTGTGTTATAAAATTTTCAATAAATAATACAATTCCATAACATAACGCGTGTAATCCTCGAAGGACAGGCAGAGTTGACTACGTGGTCTGGATTTGTGCCCGGCAGATGGCTATAGGCTCGCCCCGTTATGGGAGTTGGGACCTAAACATAACTGGCGAAATGTGGGTGTATATAATAAAATTTAGGTAGTTATATAATTTCATATCTATGATTTAATATTGAGGTCTTACCTACAGGATTATTTAAAAAATGAAAATCCTTTTTCTGACATAAAAATATGTTGGTAGGCCTTTATAAAATACTTTCACGCTTTTCCACAGCTGTATTGTCCAGGTAAATAATTTGCGCGTCTTTTGTAGGCACCTTCTTGTAATATGAAAAAATATTGCGTTGAATGAGACTGAAATGGATAGCTTTGTTTAGAGTTTTAGACAATTTGACTGTAGGATGTAGTATATATGTGCGCCAAACAAACCAATCATGTTAAGTTTTTATTTTGATTTAAGTAGTTAAAATATTGTGGCTTCCGGTTGAATTTAATACAAAGTTTCTATTTTGTTACTTCCCATTGATTTATTTAAAATATTGTGCGTTTCCGGTTGACTTTATTTAAGTTTCTATGTTGGTATTAAAGATTTATCTTCACACATCCGCTTGAATGATTTAAAATGTAATTTCGTCTAAGGTTAATATTATTAAGGAATTATTTTGACATATCCGCTTGATTTTTATATATAATTGGCGGTAAAGTTGGCGGCAAAGTTTGGCTGTAATTCTGTGTATAAAAACTGTTGTAATGCGAAGGAAATAGGTTCTTGATTGATTTTCGCTGCTCCTCGAATACACACCTATGAGTTGAAGTAAGGTATTTTTTTTGTACTCTCTTAAACATTTTCCTGCTATTTTCTATTGTTGTGTAGGTATTTGTGTGATATATTGGTGCAAAATGTCTGACTCCGGCAACGACGGCGATAATGCACCGACTTAAACGGTGTATAATTCTATTGAATTACAATTTGAATGAATACGTAAAGTCAACAATAGTTGATTAACTACCTCGTTGATCCAGTAGTTACAAGTGTGACCGCTAAACGTGAGATTCTAGATTCAATTAAGTATTCTAAGATTGGATTTTCGGTCTTGTGGTGCGGTTAATGCGAATAGGTTTGCCCACTGACACATCTTATAAATTGTCAACTGTCCTTAACGAGACACAATAGAATTTGAATTGTTATCTATCTTATAAGATATATCCAGAGTGTAAGGGTTGTTAAAATCTGTTGACATGTGCGTGTAGGTAGGTGCTATACTCCTCGGCCTTCGGTAAATATTGTGGGTATAATTTACACATCTGCCTAGCTCTTCGGGGAATACAGGAATGATGGTATGTGTTAGGACGAAATTGCCACAAGTAGGTAAACACTTCAAACCTAGATATGAAAATAAGAGAGCAAAGATTATTGCTTTACTTTGGAACTATTCTGCGAAAAACTACGACTTCCAAGTTATATACTTAACTAGCTTCTGTCCGCGACTTCGTTTGCATGGAAGTCGTAAGACATCACAATATCTATTATCTCAATCAATCTGCCTAGCCTTTTCCCAACTATATTGGGGTCGGCTTCCAGTCTAACCGGATGCAGCTGAATACCAGTATTTTACATGGAGCGACTGCCTATCTGACTTCCACAACCCAATAACTGGGTAATACGATACCCCTTGGTAAGACTGGTTGTCAGGCTTTCGGGCTTCTGACGACCCGTAACGACTGTCAAAGACCCACGAATGACAGCCGGGACCAACGGTTTAACGTGCTTTCCGAGGCACGGAGGAGTCTCGATATGTAAAGATGGTCACCCATCCACGGACCAACCCCGGCAAGCATAGCTTAACCTGGAGGATCGACCCGGTGCGGCTGTTATTACTTAGCCACGAGCACAATATCTATTATCTATACTTACCAATATAAAAAAGCGTCTGCGCCGTGCGGGGTGGTACCTTGTTGACATAGGCATGCACAGTTCGGCTCTTCTCGGTAAAGCTCGGCCCCACGTAGCATCGCATCGCCCGCCGCGCTATTAGGTACTTCGTTTTCGCTTAGCGTTCTTTCTGACTTTATTTTAATTTTTGCTCGGCTCCTAAGGGCTGTAGCATGATGTTAAATAACATATAACCTTGCTCAAGAGTTGGGCTATCAAAAGCAAACAGATGTTTGTTTAACCCGACTTTTATTTCCAGAGATTAGCGCCTTCAAACAAACAAACAAACTCTTCAGGGTTTATTATTAGTATATATAGATGGATATACAGATAGTATGGATTGTAAGTATATGACGATTATCGGATTTCTTCGTTGAATGTGTATATGGAAGGCCCGAACACGACGAAGTTTGAATTAGTTTATGCTTAATCCTACATTCGCTTCTAATCTAGTCAGGAGTTATAAATTGATATTAGTTTTATCTTGCAAACTATGTTTGAACCAATGATGTGTTTATTTTCAGCTTTAACTTCTACAAAGCATATAAGGAATTATGTCGTATCTCTATGTATTTTACTGTGTACATAAATAATAAAATAAATAAACAAAAAACTTACCTATGAGACGGAACTTAGACATAATATTTATATTATTATGTACCTAACATAACCTGTAGAAAGGTGAGTGTACAGTCACGATCAAAAATATGTTTACACTTAGCAAAATTCAATAACCATTTTTTCGTGGAATAACGATTGCAACTTTGAGATGATGCCTATTTCATAATAATATAGGTTCCAAAATACTATGTTCTTTATAACATAAAATTTCAATCAATACAGTAAGAGAAAATAACTTTTAAAAGTTGCTAAGTGTAAACATATTGGTGCTCGTGACTGTACTATGGTACATCCAGGTATGGCAGGGTATTTAAGACAGAGATGTAGGTATGGACCTCTGCCTAAATACAGGCGTGATGTGTTCAAGTTTCAATATGGAAAATTAAAATTAAATGTGTGCTCATACAGTTAGTTAGGTACTTAGGTATGATTTGATATACCTAAGTACCTAACTATACGAGCCATATGAAGCGAGTAATGAACCAAAATGTGACATGCATACACGATATCACGAACAACACAATCTATAGAGCATACATACGTACCTACATAAGTGCACGTTAGTTAGGCACCCTAATGAACTTAGCTACAACAGTATGTGCATTGTGCGAGCAAAAATCTAGACTCCGGGCTGCAACTGAGAAATCCCAAAAGGATAATTTCCTCGTACAGACTGGCGCGACGCAACAGCGCGACGCGACTCTAACAAAACAATTTCTAAGAAAACTTCACGGTATAACAATTACCGGTGTCGCGTCGCGCCGTCACGTCGCGTCAGTCTTCACAAGGCTTAACCGGGGGAAATTCAGGATTCCACGCTTCATACTTCACCAACCAACGAATCAACGAGAGAAGTATGACCATGCGTCAGAACCAAAAGCTAAAGTCGCGCGAATACGCGATTACACGCTCGTTAAACCTGAAAAATGACGAAGCTACATACGCAACTTGATTAATCGCGCGAATACTTAACACCTCGCGCGACGGTCGCTTTGTAGGACGCGACCTGAGGTAAAGCTTTTTGATTTGTGTTAATCAGCTATTTAAAGTCCTTTAAGTAAGCAGTTTTAGATTCAAAACAGTAGGTTTCTGAAATATTTATAAAACTTCCGGAGCTGTTGCTTACCACGTTTTATATTTTTAGCATAACTATAGTATTCTGGTAGCTCGTGGCTAAGTAATAACAGCCGCACGGGTCGATCCTTCAGGTTAAGCTACGCTTGCCGGGGTGGGTCCGTGGATGGGTGACCATCTGTACATACCGAGAACCCTCCGTGGCTCGGAAAGCACGTTAAGCCGTTGGTCCCAGGTGTCATTCGTGGAACTTTGACAGTCGTTACGGGTCACCAGAAGCCCAAAAGTCTGACAACCAGTCTTACCAAGGGGTATCGTATTACCCAGTTACTGGGTTGTGGAGGTCAGATAGGCAGTCGCTCCATGTAAAGTACTGGTGTTTACGCGAACAAGCGATAATCTAACGAACTCAGACCAACCAAAATAGAAAGACAGAGCATTACGAACATCAAAAATGACGCCACCTTTTTATCTATGTTGTGTAAAAAGGGTTGTCATTTGTTAAAGTTTTTCCCTATAATTTGGGGAATAATATTTTGGGTAGGATAATATTGTACGAGTAAGATATTGTTGAGTATGGTATTGTACCTCAATCGTTAGGAAGGATTCCGAAACAAAACCATTTTTTTTTTACATCGCAAAATAAAATAACAATTAAGTACAAAGTGCATTTAGATACATGATTTGGAGATTACCTTTTAATCAAGAATTGCTTGTGTTAGGAAGCTCCGCTCTTTCACTTAGAACTATCCATTAATTATCAATTGAATGTAAAAAAAAATTGGTTTGTAAATAATAGAAAAATTAAGTTTTAAGGTTGTTGAAGCGTAAATCATAACATCGTCGTGGGTATGTGTCATTAAGTAAATTGTTTTGAAATAAAATAGGTACTTAATTATATTTACAATCAACTTTATTAAATTCAAGAAGACCACGATAACAAAATCACTGACTATAGAAAGCACGTAAAAAGCGTACGCAATTTGGGAAAAAATAAAATTTGGGACGGTAGTATTTAAATTAGCTAGTTTAAGCTGAGAAACTAACTAAAATAAAATAAAAAATACAGTCTCGTGTTTAATTACTGTTTTGATAAAATCTCATTTTTGTTTTTTAAATTGTATGTACCTTTTTAGGATATCCGGTTTTGATCACACGGCGAAGTCCACGATTAGTTGAATAAAGGTCATTATTATCAAAATGATCGGAACAAACCACGCTGGTTTTCGATGGAAGCCATTCTGGATCATTCCGACTATTTCTTATAGCTACTATCCATTTACTTTTATTTTCAATATTACTTGGAAATCAAAAATATTAAATACATAAAAAAACAGGCATATAATTACTCGAACTAAAAAATATCGAACGGGGAAATTTCAAATCATATTATGGCAACCCCCACACTTTCAATGTCACTGTTTTCGTTCGTTCATTCGTTCAGGTTGTTTTTCCAAGTAACCTAAAATTCATAGTTTACTAAATTAAGAAACGATGTTATTTGAAGTACTTCCATGTGAAAAGTGATTCCGTGAGACTTTTTATGTGATTTGCTATTGTTTTTACAAGTTTTCACTACACAAGAAGGCATAATTCAATTTTTTTTATTGAAGTTTACTAGACCACGACTCGTGACGTACTAGGAGCGATGAGCATAGTTTTTGTGTAGGTGTGTGCGTGAGCCTGTGTGTTTACTTGCAGGAGCATAGTTTTGTGGCTACACGTTTGATGTACGTAGTGATCCGTCTTTCTATTTTGGTTGGTCTGAGCTAACGAATAAGAAAATATACCTAGTTGGTTTGCGAGACAATGGATGGAGTACAAACTTTATGGAAAATTCGGTAAAAACGACAGTTTGTATTAGGGAAGGGTGCACAATACCTTGTTTGATACGAATTGAAGCCTGAAGCGGGACTTTCACTTGTTTCTTTAAAGTTTTGACACACAAGTTGCACGAGCGACGCGGTTCGAACACACACCAAACTCCATCTTCCTTTTTCTCTCGTTCAAATGTTGCGCCGAGACTGCGCGGGATGGCGCCACTTGGTGTAGCTGTCTTGCTCCCGCGCGAACGAAAGGTAATGTGCGGGAATAGGATAGGGGATGGGAACTTGCAGTTGCAAACCAACTTTATCTATGAATTAATTCGTATGCCAACATACCGAAAATTAAAGGAAATGACAATATTATAAAACTATAATTCTAGTCGAATCAGCGCAACCAACTGGTATTCAGCTGCATCCGGTTAGACTGGGAGCCGACCCCAATATAGTTTGGAAAAGGCTAGGCAGATTGATTATATTTGGAGTTTTAACTCTCGGAAGGTACTTAGGTAATTTCGTTGCCCGCTACGAGTGGATGAATTGAACCGCAAATGCAAAGCAAATCTACAATGGGTAGGTACGTCAAATCCCACCATGGCATGGCGATTACAACATTCGCTTTTCTATTAATGTTCCAATAAGAATCTTTCCGGGAATCTTTTCCAATTTTTATTTCCATAATCCCAAAGGCCTATTACGAAAATTTTAAAACAAAAAATTGCCAAATCGATCCCGACGTTCTCAAGTGACGCGCTTACCAGCGAACAGCATTTCATTTTTACCCCACTACGGCGAAGAGAAAAGGAGGGTTATGATTTTGACCGGTATGTATGTAAGTATGTTCATCTGTTCCCTCTCATCTTCTAAACCACTCATCAGAATTTGACAAATGAGGATCGTTGGAAGCGTCTTGATTGTCCGCTGGTTATAGGCTATGTGACGTCACATTAAATTAAAAATGGCGCCTTCTAGAGGACAAAGTCTGGAACTAAAAAAAATATTGTTTAATCGTAGCATGTTGGGTATCAAATGAAAAAATATAATTATATTATAAACACAAAAGAATTTAAAAAAATTAAAGTCATAAAAACTAAAACCCAACTACGACTAAAAAGGTATAAACAAGACACCACAGACAGACAAATTAAAAATCCGGAGTCATGTGTAATCTGTTCGACTTATGCCCTTACCAGGTGACTCCGGGTTTTTAATTTGTCTGTCTGTGATGTTTTGTTTATACCTTTTTAGTCGTAGTTGGGTTTTTGGTTTTATTACTTTAATTTTTTTATTGATACACTTACTTATGTAGAAGATTTATTTTCCATGCGCAAAACATGTCGACGAGTATTGTCTCCGAAATATTTAACGATTGGGGAAGGAACGTGGAAGTCGGAAATTATGTTGCTTACTTCGGGTTTTTAACATACCTATAAAGCTGCGATCCCACGGCCAGTAAACTGACAGGCGCGACAGACGGTGGCACGCTGGTCGAGGCCTGTCGCAGTCCGTACCGAGCATTCTCACGGCATGTGGCGTGTGTCGGCCTAGTGCGGCCTGTTAGCCGCTACTCCAACATGTCAAGTGATACGGAACGCATGCATGGCTGCATGAGAAGCGGCTGTGGTTTTATTCAGTGGTCAACGTTTCTTAAACAAAGCAAAAAGAAAGCTGTAGAAAGGCGCCGAGCCTTTGAACTTACCGACTCCCGACGGATCGCACGGGCGAAAACAGCCGAAGGCCTCATCGGATGCGACGGTTCCCACGGCCTATCTGTCTGGCTTGTCGCGATATGACTTGTGACAAAACGGACTGTGGTGGGATCGCAGCTTATGATAGCGTGGGTCTCCGTGTTCCTCCTGTGCCGATAAGTAGAAAGAAACTTAGTTTTTTTAGACTTTTGTCACATGAAATCTCGTTAGATATTGGAAATTGTGGAAACTGTGTCTTTATCATGCGCCATGTTTGGTGCCCGTCAAGTTATAGGGACCAAGTCTTGGATTTGAAATCTGCCTAGGGCTACATACAAGTTTAATACTGTAAATCTACATACTATTTGGTGTCGCCATTTGCATCGTCTATTGCCATTGTTTGTAAGGTCAAGGTTTTCAATACCGACGGTATTACTGATAGACCTTCCTAACAATAGATGCACCTACCTACCTACCTACTTACATACCTACTGATAATGGAGAGAGCTTAGTGATTGGGGTCGGCTTAGTTTACTTAATATACCTCACTAAAGGAACTGATTATGTCGGGTTCATAGAATGGTATGATCATGAGTGAAGCCGGTTTACACTTTGACAAGTTCGAGTCAAAATAACCCCTGTCTCACACTCACATACTAAGTCATTTCCTAAAATTCACTCCATGTTGTCTCCGCCACCATCAGTGATATTGACAGTTAAAACTTGTTACAAATTGACATAAACGTCAATTTTCCCTATTGGAGGTGAGAAATCATCTACCAAACTCAAGGTTCAAAACCTACCTTAACACATTAAAGTCCACCCACTTTTCATAGGTAAGCATACGCCTTCCTCCATACATAAACCCTCCAAGAGGGTCACCAGCATTACTTTTGCTCTAAAGTGAACCCTCGAGGAGGGTTCTTGACATTAGGTTCAAAGCTGTGTTATAAAACGTACTAAACCTTACATAATTTTATATTATGATCAAAATCAGGAAACATTAAAATCAAGATTTTTTTAAATTATAATGTATCTCTTTAATCCCGAGACAACTTTTGTGTTTTCTTGGAAAGTAATAATTAGAATTTTTTTTATGTTTTTTTTATATACTTTATTTTAACAACTGATTAACGCTTAGCGTCCTATTATTTAAGTAGCTACTAGATAGTCCATTCCGTACCTTGGTGCAATTTTTTTATTTTAAGTTGTTGTAAATAGTAACTAAGTTTTTTCTTGCAATCGCTTATCTAACGCTATTTGTAAGGATTTTTGCTGTTTTCTCAAAAACTGTGTCAGTTATTTTCAGGGTCATCTGCAGCCGTTGTCATAGCGACCTGAGTCGAATATGAGTCGACGAAGTTCCTTCAAATGGATTTATAGAATACCTAAGTATACCTATGTATCTACCAATAAATTAGAAGTCACGTCCATGACATTAAAACAAAAAAAGATGTCACCAGTTTCTTTTTAAATTCTTTATTGGTTCACAGCTGCAGGATTTCTAAAGGTACAGTTTAATACAGGTTTATTTTTATAACTTCTTTACGGCGCAATGAAAACTCTGAGACCAATAAATTGAAGGATAAATCCATATAACCGTTGCTGTGGTTTTTCCGCTTTTGTACCGTAAATAAAATTACTGTGGCTGTTTTAATTTACTGCAAATCTTGCTTACCTACTTATTTTGCTTTAAAATACCCGTTATTTTGTGAGTCACATTTTTTTGGCAGCAGTAGCTCTTAAGATCGTTTTAATTACAATAATACTTCGGTTCCATCTGTCTCTATGAGTGAGCAGTTTCATGACGTGCATTGTTTGAACACCCTATATAAATCAGAGGTTGGTAGGTATGTTTTACACACAAGAACGTTTCTAAAATCATTTCATAAAGAAGGCTTCCGATTGACTGTGACGTTTGAATAGGTAAATCTCGTTTGCATTTAACTGTGCGTTTGCACTGTCGAAACATTCACAACAAAACACGTCGAAATCTCTGTTTTCTGTCAATGTTCCATACAATTTTTGACTACCACAACCCAGTAGGGGATGTGGAGGTCAAAAATTGTGTAACTGGGTAATACGATACCCCTTGGTAAAACTGATTGTAAAATTTTCAGGCTTGTACCTAACGACTGGCAAAGATACACGAATGATAGCCGGGATCAACGGCATAACGTGCTTTCCGAGACACAGAGGAGTCTCTGTATGTAAATATGGTCACCTAATGTCCAAGCCAAGAACCAACCCTGGCAAGCGTAGATAAATCGAGCCGTGCAGCTGTTACAACTTAGCCACGAGCTCCTCCGAACGTAACAATACCCTTCTCAGTCCTAATTTACGTACCTATTTATATAATCAACAATGTACACAAAGTTACAGACATCATAGGGCACAGCATGGTCAGTTTCTCGAACGATAAACGCATATCTAATGCCACAAATTGTCAAGCGCGCGTAAACTGCTGCGATTGGCTGTTCATAAATCATTCAACCAATCACAAGAGTTCTACACGCGCTGTTTATAAAGGCTCCCGCAGACAGGCACGACGCGACAGTGCGACACGAAACTGGGACAATTTCCATGAAGTTTTAAGTTTTCATAGAAATTATTATTGTTCCGCTAGAGTCGCGTCGCGCTATCGCGTCGCGCCTGTCTGCGGGAGCCGGTTGGAGTGAATGTAACGGAGCACTGACGAAAAAAGACAAAATTACAACCAAAAAAAAAAATATTTACTAAAATAGATTCTTTTCTCAATTCTGTCGTATAAAACACCGAAATATAAGGCTCGTCTTTGTTTTTTTTGTCTCCGACAAGCCATTTGTCGTAAAAACGATGTCGAAGTGTTCTTTTTATAAAGGTGTGATATCAAATCTCATAAAAGAAGGAATATAATAAAAACTTTTTACAAAAAAAAAACAACCGACTTCCAAAAAAAACAAAACACTAAAAAGGGAAAAATAACTTAAATTTTGGAAGTCGGTGGCAAAAAACGAAAATTGAAAACCGAAGATACCGACTTCCGAAATTTAGTAATTTTTTCCTTTTTACTGTTTTCTTTTTGGAAGTCGGTTTTCACATTTTAGTTGTGCTACCTACCCTACACAAATGAAGATGAAGCTCAAAAAACTACGGAAGCAAAGTTGACCTACCAAACAAAAAATGAATCATCATAATCAATTCAAAATTAGCGGAGTAATCGTGTAACAAACATACAGACGAATTGAGAACCTCCTCCTTTTTGAAGTCGGTTAATAATACTTTGAATTAAATGCTTGGTTGTGCAGTGTACTTTCTTTGAATATTATTCGACTATTAATAACTATATATATATATACATATATATATATAAATATATATATATATATATATATATATATATAAATAAAAATATAATAAATAATAATAATTAGAATAACCAAGCCTCGTAGAAAGTAATACAACGAATACCGTAAGCTAATCAAACTGTTGGGGCACTAGCGTGGCATCGGGTGGCGCAATTATTTTATGACTGTTCTAGTGAGTCTATGGATTTTTCTGATGTGTTGCCATTAACTAAATATGCCCAAAAATCGGTTTTGAAAATAATAGGTTTTTGTTTGTACTAGTTAAACCAGTTTTATACTAAAATGATTTCATGAACGGTAATAATATCACAAGAGGTCTTAGTTCACAGTTGAACCTTCCAGCAATGTTTTATTTTGTCTCTTAACACCCGTCTATCATATCATTAAATCTCCCTATCCTACAGTTACTAGTTCTGTTGGCAAGACTGTAACTGACTTGAAGTCAAAGTGACTTGTCAAACTCAATTGTCATTTTTTCATTCGTTCATTTGTCAATGTCAAATTGTCAACAGCAAATTGACGCTACGCTACGCAGCGCAACGCAAACTCGCAAAGCAACGCTACGAAAATAAATATTTGTTTCGGAGTAATTTGTGAATTCAATTTATTTCTTGGCTGTTTTTAGCTAATTATTCAAAATGGTGAAACTCTCAACAGAGTTGATACAAAACTCGATGCAATACATGAATCCATGTCGAGATCGAGAGTTAGATCTTAGAGGTTAGTTCTTGGATACATTTTTGTAATAGTTTCGGCTGTTTTATTTACTTCTACCCGATACTTGTGCATAATTAAAAGACCTTTTCTTTTTTCTCGCAATTACATTGATTTAACTTTATACTAGCTTTGGATTACCTTCTAAATCTTCCCGCCTCTTCTTATAGGTTACAAAATACCGCAAATTGAGAATATGGGCGCAACATTAGATCAGTTCGACACCATTGATTTCTCAGACAACGATATCAGGAAACTGGATGGATTTCCGTTGCTGAAAAGGATCAAGTGCTTGTTGTTGAACAATAACAGGATTGTGTAAGTATTATGATGAAAACAATCAATCAATAACTTATCACAGAATTAGATTATTGCAAGATCTTCTAAGAATTCTACCAGTGCAGAAGCAAAGGCAATGCTCAAGCCCATTACAGACCAATGATGCTATGTATGCATAATTGTTCAGTAATGGGCTTGGGTTCACTTGTATACTGGACAAACTAATAACAATATCAATACCTCTGGGCTCAAAGGGCGTATAGCACATTTTTGGCATAATGTTATACGCCCTTTTGAGCCCAGAGGTATCAATATGTTAATTGACACATAATTTTATATAATTATGAAGAGATTACCAACAATAAGACATACAATACTACAAATAAAAGCTTAACTTATCATTTTCCAGAAGAATTGGGGAAAATTTGGAGCAATACATACCTAATTTAGAATCCTTGGTGTTGACAAACAACAATATAACAGAATTAGGTGATTTGGACCCTCTAGTCACGCTGCCCAAACTGAAAACACTATCACTACTACATAATCCCGTTTCAAACAAGCAACATTACAGGTAAATTTAATATTTTACATACACAGTTATGTTATCATTATTCTATGTTGCTCTGCAGTTAAATATTTGCTAAATCATCATCCTTTTATAAGAAATATAAAACAAAATAATGATTTTATAAGCATCTAAAATTTTTGGCCCTTGGTATTCCAGAGCATATGTGGCATTCAAATTCCCAGAACTGAGACTGTTAGATTTTAGAAAAATCAAACAAAAAGAAAGGGATGAAGCAAATACTTTGTTCAAAAGTAAGAAAGGAAAAGAGATGCAGAAGGAAATTACAAGAAAGGCAAAGACATTTGTACCTGGAGGAAACATGCCCGACCCTAAAGTTACAAGTAAGTAAAATTCTACCAATAATTATGTCACGTATTTTAAGAAAAGGGATCCAAAGAGCTTACTGTTGTATCATACAGATTGTTATTATTTTGTCAGCAATAGGGATAGGATAATAATAAATAGAAATGTTCCCTGTTGTGGTCCTGGGTTCGATTCCCAGGTCGGGCTAAACTGTTATTGGGTTTTTCCAGTACGAATTTCTCAGTAGCAGCCCACTGACCAAAGTTTGGACGTATATGCAGTATAGCATCTTTGGATGATTTCACACCCTCAAAATAAAAAAAAATAAAAAAATATGTAGCATCCTTATATTCAGTTAAAATCTCACACTCTCAATTAATTTGTTTTAGATCTCACCCCACAAGAAATCCACAAAATTCGTGAAGCAATCAAGAATGCTTCATCTCTACAAGAAGTGGAGAGGCTGACGAGAATGCTCCAGTCAGGCCAGATCCCTGGACAGAAACCTTTACAACCACCAACTCAGTCAAATGGACAACGTAAGATTTGTATAAGATACCCACTACTTAGTCCAATGGCATTTGGAACCAATGAATACCAATATGGTGATCCTGAATCAGTCGACCAATGTATTTTTGATGCTTTCTAGAAAGATGAGAGGACCAACGATCTAAGTGGGCACCGGATGCCCAATGTGGAGAGATGGATTGTGGTGCAACTTTGAACAGGCCTTTATCCAGCAGCATGTACTAACAAGTCACTGAAAAATATCGTTAAATTCAGCATATCCTAATTTTAAACATGTCCAAGGCGCTATCTGTTTCAGCACACAGTTTTTTCAAGATACTTTTAAATCAGTTAAATCATTTTATTCTACCAATTTTATTATTTATGTGAATTAACATGCAAGCAGCATACAGCACAGCTCGACCTAAGATTTGCCATTTGCAAATCTTAGTTCTGTAGTGTTACAACTGGAAATGGATTAAGATGGATTGGATGGATTACTTACAAACCAGCGTGCCTAAAGACATAGGGCAAACTGAGTTCCCATAGATCCTAATTAAATATTAACAACCAAATGTACTAATTCTTGTGATTCCAGAAGATGACGAGGAGGAGATGGAGACTGACCAAGCAAATGGCCAGTAAGGAGGTTACCCACTACAAAAATATACAGACTTTTTGTTTAGGCTGTAAGAACAGATACAACCTAATTAAGATATTTCCTTTTATAGATTTAATTATATTATGGAGTGCGATTATGTTAAGCTGGTAAGAACAGTGTTTAGTTTGACACTACATATTTAGCTATTAAGACAGATACTACACAGAAACCAAGGTTATTAAGCTAAAGAACAGATGCACGATAGTACAGATAAATGTTGTCACAGTCGAAAATAAGGTTTCGTACTATAGTTTGACCGAGACCGCTGTACCGCGCCATAGGAATACGCGGCGAGCGGCCTGCACTGCCCCCTGCAGGCGTAGCATGACCACTGTAGAAACGTGTTTTGTCGACGGAAGAATAGACAAAATGACAGATTGATTGTTTATCTGTCATTTTGTCTATTCTTCCGTCGACAAAACCCGTTGCTACGCGTGCTGTGCCCTGTTTATCAAAACGTACAAGCTTTGGATTACCAAGTGTCATTATTTAGTTCACAAGTACTTATATTTTTACACTTTTATGCGTAATTTTGTTCATAAAAAATTCTTGGTAAGTTACAATAAAAAATCATAGCAAATCCTAAGTGTCCGGCGACTCTCTATTCCGTCTTACAAGTTTACAAGTGTCGTGCTTAGTACTGCAATCAATTTTAAAATTCGATTGGATTTTTTTAGATGTGGTCAAAAGAGAGAGATGACCTGATACCCGTGTCCCAGCAGCGGGAACATTGAGGCTGATTATGGATATGGAGATGAGCTATGAATTTTACAAAAACAGCCCAAGTTCAAGTCGGACTCGCGCACTAAGGGTTCCGTACCATACTCTATAAAAACGGCAAAAAAATCACGTTCGTTGTATGGGAGCCCCCTTAAATATTTATTTTATTTGTTTTTTAGTATTTGTTGTTATAGCTGCAACAGAAATAAGTACATCATCTGTGAAAATTTCAACTGGTCTAAACTATCACGGTTCATGAGATACAGCCTGGTGACAGACGGACGGACAACGGAGTCTTAGTAATAGGGTCCCGTTTAACCCTTTGAGGAACCCTAACAATTAACCTTCTAGGTAACTTTTGAATGTATAGACTTGTAATTTTTGATAAACAAGGCACTGGTCTCGCCGCCCACATACCTAATGCGCGGTACAGCGGTTTGAACATCAAAACCTTTTTGCTGGTTTTGTAATATTCTGATGTTATCTGAAAAGAACTCCATACTACTTACTACAACTGTTTTCATTCACATTCTATTTTTCCAATAAAACAAAATTCCATTCAATTGTCTTATTATTTCATTTCATAATTATCACTGTCATTAATACACAAATTGTTTCATTTTTAAATATAATAATTCATCATTGCCAGCATCTAAGTAGACGGTATAAATGTCAGGTAAAAGTACCATTCGTCCCATTAATTCTTTTATAGAGGGTCTTTTGTCAGGCAAGACTGACAGCATAGAATCCACTAGGTCCTGCATGCTCCTGTCATACAACGTCAAATCAATTGGATGTACGCTGCCACTTGTAATTGCCTTCACCAAACCCACTAACGTCTGAAAAGCACACAATTTATTATGGTTTGGTCAAGTAGCATAATTTGTTTATAACGGCCCTAGAATTTGCAAGTAATCGACGGAGGAAATAAGATTTAGGGCAAATGAAACAGGAGAATAATCAAATCGGGGAAGAGGGGATTATCGCCAACTAAAGCTGAAGTTCAAAAGCTATTTGCAAAACTATAGGTATGGTCAGTCGTTCAGTACTCTGCATTACCTGACTGACAAAGAAGAAGAGGGGTCGTTTTCGAGTTGAGTTCACGATAAACCCCTCTTCGTTTCGCACATGCATGTGTGAGTTATTCCGTTTATCCACCCTAAGGTGGATAGGTACTCGGAACGTATGTCCGAGAATCCACCCTAAGTCTACAAATTCCGTTTATCCAACTAGGCCTAGGGTGGATTCTCGGACATATCTACGTTTCCAAGTAGGTATCCGCCTTAGGGTGGATAAACGGAATAACCTGCATGCGCCGAGCAGACACATTATTTTTTATTTTCAGCTTACCTCAGCATCGAAAGCCCTTTTGTGAGTACACATTTCATAAAGTAAACAACCTAAGGCCCAAACGTCACTTTTGCTACAATACGGTTTGCCTTCACACAGTTCTGGGGCCAAATAATACGGTGTGCCTATTACAGTCGATGTCTTCTTGGCACTGAGAAAAACAAATTCGCAGGCATTAATATTTATCACAATAGATATTTAGAAAACTCAAAAACCCTTTGCCGACCTGGGTATTGAACCCAAGACGCCATGCTCAGCGAAAATGGGGGTGTACTACTAGACCCTTGACTAGGCCTACCATTGGGGAAATCTAGGCGTGATGTTGTTTTAAACATTTTTTTTTTAATACTTTATTTTGTTATTTGTATTTTGTGTTTCATGAACTGTGTCCAAATAAACGTTATTCTTTCTTTTGATGTAGTAAGTAGTACGATTAAATAAATTAATATAGGTAGGTAGGTACATATTTCGATTCAGCTCACCTTGCTAACACTTTCGATATACCGAAATCACCTATCTTGACTACAACACCATGCTTGCCAGTCAAAAGAATATTTTCCGATTTCAAATCTCTATGAATTATATTTTTACTATGAATGTAGTTTACTCCTAACAAAACTTGGCAAAAGTAGAAAAGTATTTCCTGCAATCATAAATAGTTTACACGTTAGTCTGGCCGGTTTCGGCCTTTCTTCGCAGAGTAGTCGGATAGGAACCGCCGACCTCATCTAGGTTATGATGCCCGCGACTTCGCCCGCGCGAATGTCGGTTATTATATACTAAAACCTTACTCGAGAACCACTCTATCCATTGGTGAAAACAGCATGAAAATCGGTGGAGTAGTTTTTGAGTTTATCGCGTACAGGACGACAGACAGACGCGGCGGGGGACTTTGTTTTATAATAAATGTAAGGATATTTTTTTATATGATGGGTAAAAGTGATTCCGATCGCATATTTACACCACGCACCCCAAACTGGCCTCTTGTGATCATTTGGTTCCTAAAAAATTTTAAGTACCTACTAGGTACTCAGCCTGATCGAAGTTCGGAACTGCCAAGTTACATAATATATTTAGCAGCAGACTAAATCTAAAATACGTGGTGGATATTACCTGCTGTTGTAATAATTTTGGACATCTCTGATACATGTATTCCGCTAGATTCCCGCTAGTGGCATATTCCATGGATATCATAACATGGTTATCAGTGTAATAGCAATCATAAAACTTGATGATATTTGAGTGATGCAGCGAAGACAGGATCTGAACTTCATTTGCTATATCCTGAAATGGGTATATATTTAGTTAAGTACCTACCTACTTAGTTATTTATTAACGAAAACCTGAGAAATAAATTCTGGGTCAATTAGTGTACGCACGGCTACATATCAAGCTATACATTTCCAGTTTTAAGCTGGCCTCGCATTGTACGGAAATCTTATACAATGCGAGATCAGCATAAACTGGAAATGTATAGCTTGATGTGTAGCCGTGTGTACCTACTCACTTGCTTATGGTCTTGAAGCTTTATGTTCAATTCTATATCCTTTACTATTGTTAATTCAGTACTATCTCGCTTTTCACATAAATACACGTTCCTGAAAAAAAAATAGTTCAGTAATTCAGTTCTGTTTATGCAGCTACCAGCAGCCTAGTAGTCTGAACCTACTTCTAAGAAGTTATATTCGTAAGGGCCTGCGACTGCGCCGTGGTATCCACAGGCGTGGTCGCAGCCTAATATTTTGGGGGGGTCACCATTGGTGCCGAGGAATATTTTTAGGGAAATGGTTAATTAATAAGTACGTAAATCATTCATTCACTCGACGGCTTGAATGATTTTGGGGGGTCATGACCCCCAGGACCCCCCCTCGGACCGCGCCTGGTTATCCATAGGCAAAGGCATGCCGCTTGTCGTCTTGAGACACGCCGAAGCGTAGGTAAGTACCGTTCTTTTCAAACCAGTAGCTCTTAATAACAGAGCACTTGTAACGGTGTCTCGTGCTCCGCCTTGCCTCGGCATACCGCAAGACCGCAACTTTGTTTTCATAACTACAATGGTTTTAATCATTGAAATTTCAAATTGTTGTGTCAAACTTTATGTTGTAGGTATTCCTATTCGTCGCACAAAAATCCCTTACACTGCCGTGCCGCCAATGGGCGCGCAGGCCCTAAGTTGGTAGAAAGATTACCTTCTGATGTAATTATTAATTACATACTTACCCGTACGTCCCTTTACCAACTGTTTTTAGAACCGTTAAGTTATGACTTTTAAATCTTTTCGTTATACAGTCCATTTTTGTTATTAAGTAATACTTATTTCATCATAATTCAGAATGTCCATAGTTTAGAATCTTACACATTATTGGACTCTTTATCACATTAAATACAAATACAGTTTACACTAGCTAAAAACCAGAACTTCTCTTAAAAATTTGAACTACCCACATAATTAAATTATCATTTTTTTTTATGTGGTTTCGCACGGTTTGTGCATAAATTATCACTTGCACTGAGTGACGTAGATTGTTCATTACCACAGCAAAAAATAATAAGGTCACCATTTTAGCCTAATAATATCAGCATGTAACTTGTAACTTTGTAAAGCTTTTCCACACTACTTTCATTTAAATAAATTCAGTTTCCTTTTGTTTACCAAGGTAAAAATGTATGTGGGTTGGTGTGCGCAACTTTGCGTACGGTCGAGGTTAAAAAACTTATCGATTGTTATTATTTTAAAGCCATTTTTAAATTCTAGCAACATTGAACAAAGAACGTCAAATCTTGTGTTTCCATCTGTATAATTTAATTTACCGTGAATTTGTTCAACCATTCTTACTTTTCTTGAGGATATCGTACCTACTTAAAGTATTTACCTAGAGTCTGGCCAACGAAAGTTGATCATAAAAACACGACTGTTTAGTGTTTATCCGTGTACCTACATAGTGCGTTAACAGTTGTTGATACTTGAAATTTAATTTTATTAAATGAAATTATTTTTCAAATAACAACACGAACACGCACTGTATTTAGGGACAGAGTCTTGTTTTTTTTTTAACTCGCGCGTGTTTTCAATATCAACTTTCGTTGGCCAGACTTTATTTGCGTTATTTTTAATAAACAAAACAAAGTAAAGAAGAGGAACTAATGACGACTTGTTTTAGCTATTTATAAAGATGATTTTCGATTTTAAAGAGCCCTTTGACTAGCAGTATATCACACGAAGTCTATCGTATAATCTATCATTTCTGTGCACTATTATTCTTTTGGTAAGTCAGATGTCGATAAATGATAAC
Source organism: Lithophane leautieri (assembly GCA_949152455.1). NCBI lineage: Eukaryota > Metazoa > Arthropoda > Insecta > Lepidoptera > Noctuidae > Lithophane > Lithophane leautieri. Next base: position 10,911,292 of record OX424463.1, on the reverse strand, counting down.
CATAATTCCAGATTAATGGAATATTCTTGCAAAAGTGGCAACACTATTAGATACGACCGAACTAGCCTTCTACTCAGCTGGCTTACAAACTAAAGTTGTAAATATTGGCCAATAGGTTGTAGAGGCCATAATATTAGCTGGTTCGTTAGATAATTATCTGAACTATAAAGATGGGTCAAATGATGGGATCTTACGACGCGAAGAAAGTGGGTCTTTATATGGATGATCAACCAACATTTGACCCCCAAGCAGGATTTGATTACCAGAGAAAACCAAGAGGTAATACGTTTAAAATCTATAATTTAGTGAGTTCCTATCATTCCAAACGGTGTTCCATGTTTTAAGGTGGATTTAAACAAAAGTTACATAATTTTTGTTTAGGTTATGTTGCAGTCAAAACACTGTTATTGGTACCTAAAAACTTCCATGTTATATTAGTAGTACATTTTCACGTACTAATAATTGCCTCTAGAATAGCAAAATTAGCACAAATTATTCAATAAAACTATATGTTTACACTCACTGCTGTTATCATTCTTTTTCAGAAATGGTAGCTCGGGAGGCTGATCTTATTTCTGCTAAGATTCCACCACAGCACCGTGACTATTGTGCTCATCATTTGTTGGAATACCAATCATGCCGCTATAAAAACATGCCATTGCTCTATAAGTGTGCCCATGAGAAACATGCCTTCTTGACCTGTGAAAAGGATGAGTATGTTGATTCAATATTACATTACAGATATCAATATCATAATTTTATAGCAATAGTTGTAACCTAATTAAATCATTTGTTGTGTTAAAAATCAAACTCATTGTGAGGTGTAGAGGAGCCAGTTCTACTATTTTTCTCTCAAAGATATTTTATTGGAAAAGTAAAATAAAATCACTTCAAACTCTTCAGAAACTAACACTGTATATGACAAGACATTTGCATTCTATTCAATCTAAAAACTGGAACAATAGACATCAGCAAGGAGTAAATTATAAAGTTTTCTAATGAGGTTGAATGTATACCACTGTGAAAAAAGTTTGCTTGATTTTATTGTTAGGAAATCCCTTATCAAAAGTACTAGATTTAAAGACTTCTATCTTTTGTTACACAACAGCTAGCTAGATACTCAGACCAAATCAAAAAACCTAGAAAAATGAAATGAATAATTGATATTAATAATTATTATTTAACAGTTTCATTTTTCATGCTGTTTTGTGATGCCAAGTAATTGATAATAGTTGCTAAACCATAATAAATTAAGAAAGAAGTGTAGCCCATGAATATAGGGTATGTTAATCAAGTATTGTGTTTAAACATTACTGTTTGGTTTCAGTTATGAACTTCGCATGAAGGAATTTGAACGTGAGCGTCGTCTCAGGTTACGTGAAAAGCGTCTTGTTGGTGTTGCATAAGAATAAATGCACTATTTGTATCCATCATGTTCAGTAGATAAATTATGTTGCTATAAATACTGTGTAAATAGAATATACAAAACATCTTTAATATTTATTTATAAGCCCCTTATTTTTCTTTAACACATAACAATTATTTTCCTAATGATGGGTTGAAATTATCTGTCACACAGGTTCCCACCCAGCAAACTGCAAAAAGCATGATACGACAACAATTAAATAATTTTCGCTAAAACTTTCAGGTCCTTTTAGCCTATGACGTAGGCTTAATCCCAACTAACTAATATTAAATGCGAAAGTGAGTTTGTTTGTTACGCTTTCACGCTAAAACGGCTGAACGGATTTGGATGAAATTTGGCACAGGGGTAGACTATGTCCTGGATGAGGACATAGGATTTTTATCGCGATAATCCCATGGGATCGAGACTTACGCGGGTAAAACCGGGGAGCACAACTAGTAATCATCCTTACTAATATTATAAATGCGAAAGTGAGTTTGTTTGTTACGTTTTCACGCTAAAACGGCTGAACGGATTTGGATGAAATTTTGCACAAGGGTAGACTATTACCTGGAATAGGACACAGGATACTTTTTATCCCGGTATTCTCACGGGATCGAGACTTACGCGGGTGAAACCGCGGGGCGCAGCTAGTAATATTATAAATGCGAAAGTGAGTTTTTTATGCTTTCACGCTAAGACGGCTGAACGGATTTGGATGAAATTTGGTACATGGGTAGACCATGACCTGGAAAAGGACACGGGCTACTTTCATCCTGGATCGCAGACGAAGTCGCGAGCAACAGCTATTAATAACTATATTTTTGCTGGTTCGATTCCCAGGTTGGACATTTGATAGCAAAGAATATAAACTCACACCGTCAATTCAAAGCAGTTTCATACCTAATGTTTAGCAGGCGTGTTTTATATTTTTTATTCATTTATTAAGATTTATATAAATGGACGTAGTATCTCTAAGTAGTCTGTGATAAATGGAGAGTCTGGGGCCGGAATGCTGTTGTGTTGGGCCATGTTGGGCTAACATTCTGTAGTAATAACCGTGCGTTTGCACTGGCGAAACATTCACGACAAAACATGTTGAAATCTCTATTTTCTGTCAATGATCCATACAATTTTTGACAGGAACTAGAGATTTCAACATGTTTTGTATTAAATGTTTCGCCAGTGCAAACGTACAAAACATAATGGAATCTTGTAAATATACTTACTACTAACATACATTTTATTTTACGTCTGAATTAATTTCATATTTGACCACTGTTTAGTTCTTGTGAAATAATTAAACAAATAAATTATTAGTGGCATTTTCATCAAGATCGTTTATTGAATATTAATAATATTTTCTCAAAATAATCATCTAGTGGACCACACATATTGACTTACCATAAAGTATTTCATAGACAAATAATTGAAATGTCAACCCCGTGAAGAAAATCAATAATGTTGCCATGAATTAAAAACATTTGCTGTTACAATTTTTGACGCATTGTTTTTGTACAACAAGGATGCATTTTCAATGGCAAGTGCGAGATGCTGTAATGAGACTTACACAGACATTAGGCACAAGAGAATTCGCAATTAAACACTTTAACAGTCATCGCTAATAAGGTCTTCGTGACGTTTTGTGACGCAGTCGCCCATCCACAATTTTTGTAAACACGCTTGTCGAATACACAAATTCTATAGGAATAGTTGAATAGGCTATTTATTGCGGAAGTAATGGCTTCCTAAATTTTAATTGCAGACATTATTTTATTATCGATAATTAAAATCAAATATGACGATATGTCGTATTTTTTGATCTGATCGGGCGCGCTATGTGAATAATTGTGTCATCCGGCTTATTCCCTTGGATATGTAATGCCGCGTCCTGTAAAAGTGCTACAAAGAGCTATCCTGAAAAAGATTGTTTGTGTCCAAGAAAATTAATTTCCATTTATGAAATAAGCTTGTGTTCATAACAAAAATCAAGAGTGTATAAGATTTCATTCAATGAAATAAGTCGTGAAAATGATGACTTGCGATAGGTTTTAGTGAATCTGAGATATTAGATATTAGTTTATTTTATTGTCATGGATGATGCCGGCGGCACGAGTTCAGTGAAGAATAAAATGAAGGGCAAGGTGCAAGACGAAGAGGAGGACTCCGAGGAAGAAGTGGTAGACAGTGAGGACGATGACGAGACCATTGCCAGAATACAACGAGCTCACTTTGCGCAGGCAGCGGCTATGAGCGCACGGAGGCGCGCGGCTCCTCGGCCCAGACCTATGAGCCACAAGCGGAAGATGGAAGCTGTGAAAAACTTCCATGATTTCACGAAGAAACTCAAAAAGGACACAGGTATTACAATTCGCAGCTTAGTTGGTAATAACGTCTTAGAATTAAGTGACTTTTCAAGTGAAGACAGTAAGACAGAAAGTGATGGACTATCAGAGGAGGAATTTGTAGTTAACCTCAATGCTGTGCAAGAATTGAATGAAGAAAACGAGAGTTACATAGACCCTGAAACTGGTGACATAGTGGAGGCGAAAAAGGAGCCACAGAGCACTAGTAAACCTCCTGAAGAGCCTCCTCCATGTCCAGAACCTGAAGTTAAACAAGAACAAGAGGAACAGCCGGAGCAAGACCAGGAACAAGAACAAGAACCGGAACAAGAAGACGAAGAAGAACAACCTAAAACCCTTTCAATTAGTGACCTTATTGATGAGGGTGACTTAGATAATAAAAACGTTGAAATTGCTGAAGTGGAAGAGGGTGACTTATGTCCAGAGAAATCAGCAGAAGAGCTGTTAGATATTAAACAGGAAGAAAGTAGTCAGGATTTCGACATCACAGAGAAATTGAAAGAAATGGGAGAGATTAGTGTCAAGCCCATTCTTAAAAAGGAGGACGATAGTGGGGAGTCGTCTAAAGATGAAGAAAAGAAGCCTGAAGGTGAAGATGAGGTAAGATTTATTATTTATTATCTTGTATGTACTGGTTTGTAATGTCATGTATGCAATTATTGGACCAAAGTAACCCTATTCTTAGTATTTATCTGTAACATTGAGGTCAGTACTAAACTCAGACATAAAAGCCAGTTTTACTATTATTTGTGTTAGCAGTGATAAAATGCATTGAAACTAATATAAACAGTATGTATGGTTATAACTTTTACTGTGGAATAGACTTTTGATCTCCTGCCAATACTTGGATTAAAACACAAAACATGCTCCTTAATATTTGTTTACTAACATAATTATTATTGCAATTTTATAACATTATTGGTTAATTTGTTCATTTTAAAGTTGTTTACATATCACAATGTTGAAACACAACAAATAATAGATAATTTTGTCTCCTGTTATAGTGATTTTGATAATGATTATTATTGATAATTTGTATTGTATTTCAATATCAATGCTCCGAAATCCAACCCCTTTTTGGGTTAAAGAAGCACTGTTATGCTATTCTAATAATTCCTATGTTGGTTATAGTAGTAAACTAAACATTACATGATATACCTATGTATAGTACTGTAAGGAGTTCGGATGCGAGGCGCAACCTCGCGTGGTACAGGCTGGCTAGAGGGCAGCCCTGTGTTTCGAACGTTCCAATAATTCAGTTTAAAATATGTTAGGAATGCATTTTGTTTTAGTTGAGGAGTCTAGCTTAGCTACCGAACAGTGTACGCGTCTCTTATAAATTAAATATTATAATAAACCCCCTTGGAACCCTCGCCGTCTTTGGATTTGCCACCACACACACACCCTCACACCTAGATAACGCTCCCAAGCGTTACAGTGGTGGAGGCGCCGGGTAGCCTGCGAGATTTCAACATAAAAAAGTAAAAGTTCGTAAAATTAAAAAAATTGTGAGGGTGATCAAACGGCTGAAAGGTGCGCAAGAATAGTGAAGAAGACGCCACGGCGACGCGACGCCGGAATAAAGCTAAGTAGTGTTTGACTAATTTTTTTTAAGTGCGAGATGGAATACTTCTCTGGCATAGATGGCAAATGCCTAGAACATTTTATAGATGAATTTAAAACCTTGGCCATCTACTACGAATGGCGAGAGAGCGATTGGGCGCTGATTATTAGTGCATATTTTGTGGGCCCTACGAAGAAGCTTTAGATGAAGCTTTAGTTAGAATGGATGTGGAGTCATGTGTGGTCGGCGACCAAGAGGATGACGTTAGGATTGAGGTAGAAATTTTTATAGATAAAAATGTCAACAATCTTCAAACGGTCGAGACTATAGGTGTTGATTTGCCCATTATTGATTCTTGTAATAAAAATAAATTAACTAGGTCCCCCTTAGAAGTAAATTTTCTATTTTTGTTTTCATCTTTTATATTCTATTGTGTTAATTTCTCAGTACGACATAAGCGTGCTATAAACAATTTTATAAAAGCACCAATAAAAGAAAAGATCGCGCGCAGTAAAAAGTCTAAATTTAAAAACTTTGAACCGAAAATGTTTAGATTTAAGAGTAGGTTCAAGTATAATAGGAATTTTATAAAAAAAGTTTTCATTTTTAAAATACAAATTTTTCGAAATAAAATAATAGGCAGTTCAGGGATTTTGTATATGTTTTTTTATTAAAACCTTTTCTTAGTAGGATGTAATTAGTTGTCTTTTTTTTAATGTCATTTAATTTAATTGTCATGTCAGTGTCACATTGATGTAAACATCACAAAGATTAGTGATGAATATGATGTGATGTAATATTAATGTATTTTTATTTGTGTTTATTTCATATTGCGGAGAATCAACATCGGACGCGGCCGCCGGCCGGGTGCGAATGGGGCGTCGCCTGCACGCCGCTTCGGAGCGGTTGTGGTGACACTTCCCACTTCGCCGCGAGGCTTGACGGAATGAACAAATGCCTTCGTCTTCAAAAATCTTCGTTAGGCTATTGTAGCATGAATGTGCTCCAGAGAATTTCAGGGGTAAACCAACCAGGGTCTCTCATAGAAAGGGGGGGATGGCACTCTGTCCGAGTTGCTGTCGTGTTGTTACCAACTCCGTTTATAGGCGTAGCTCCTTCGCGGGGGGTATTTGATAAATACTCATGGTACAACTTTTGGTTGAGGACCCACAATTTGGTTTTTAATATGTTAATGGGTTATAGTGTGGTTTTTATATTTTTGTCTCTCTGGAGTGCGAGCATGGATTTAATTTAATTTGTTGAAGGCATATATCTGAACCTTTCATTCCCTTGGGCTCATTTGCGTCTGATGGTTTAAAAGTTTTTGATGTTGTTTTCATGTTTTTATAAACCCCTTCCGGGTAGATGTGAATTATCACATCGTGTTTCCTTCTTGAGGCTTCGTCATATCTTTTTCGCCAGTTTTGGTATGACGAGGTTTAAACATGACGACGTTTGCTATTATGGGTGCATTATGGCACATGTTAACTTTCAATTTAATTGGCACGCGTCGGGGTGTTTATCGTTCGTCCTGAGTTAAGCCTTCTTCTGCAAAAGAAAGACCTCACCCGTGTGTGTGTGTTTTCCTGGCGTTAGGTAATTTTTCTGATAGGCGTAGGTAGGAAGGGCCTGATTGTTTGAACGTTATGAATAAAAGTCTTGTTTTTCAGACTACGCCAATCCTTTTATTCAAGGGTGGGCGTAGCTCATGTAAGGAGTTCGGATGCGAGGCGCAACCTCGCGTGGTACAGGCTGGCTAGAGGGCAGCCCTGTGTTTCGAACGTTCCAATAATTCAGTTTAAAATATGTTAGGAATGCATTTTGTTTTAGTTGAGGAGTCTAGCTTAGCTACCGAACAGTGTACGCGTCTCTTATAAATTAAATATTATAATAAACCCCCTTGGAACCCTCGCCGTCTTTGGATTTGCCACCACACACACACCCTCACACCTAGATAACGCTCCCAAGCGTTACAGTACTATGTACTAATGACTGCAAAGTCATACATTCTGGTTATGTGATGAGATTTAGTTACGGTTATTGATTATATGGTTTGGTCATAATAATGTCCACTGTACAAGATCATGATTTGGTCCTTAAGATGTTGTTGTTGATATGTTTTTACACAATTATGTTAGTTTTGTTCATTAAACTTGATACATTATTCTGCTGTAATATTGTTGTAAAACTCAAACTCGAAAGCGTTTATTTCAAATAAAACAATTACAGGCACTTTTGAAATGTCAAGGATTTGTTAATAGAAAACCTTAAAAAAATCCCCTTAATAATTTAAGGGGTTGATTAGTCAGAAAGATGAAGCTTGTTGCCCATTCCAAAGCTTAGTAGGTTCCTATGGAGAAGAATGGGCAAGAAACTCCACTACTTATTTATTGACTTGTATTACAATAATTATTAGTCAAACATCTTTTTTATTCTTGTTTGAATAACCTATTTCACAATGATTGCTGTTAGTAGATAAAGGAGACATAAAAACATACAATAGATTATCTATCTACCATTCACCAGACTCACTTGTTTAATTACATTATAAGGTACCAAGACATAATCTGGTACAGTAGTCAAAGATTCTATCAACTAACTATCAGAACCTCATGAACATACAATTATTGGATAAATTTCCTAATTTATTATGGAAAAAATAAGTTACTTACTTATAAAATGTTAATATTGCAGAAGAAACCAGTGAATACCAACGCTATAAATGTACGTCGAAATATCAGGGAAGTTATGGATGAGAAGAACTTGGATGCTTCAACACTTGCTGCCCAGAGACAGGAGTCGGAGAGATTGGCTCGAGTTCAGGAACAGCAGAGAATCATCAGAGAGGTACGACTATATTAATTTTGTACTCTCAAGAAAGCTAGAATGGAAGTCCAATGATTAAACTACTGATTAATAAAATGACAAAGGCCTCCCCTAAACTTATTCTCTGTAGAGTCAATTGTTCTATGTAAATGTGAAATTATGTTTTAGAACATGAAGGCTGCTTAAGTAATGAAAAGGTGATTCTAATGTATACGTGGTTTTAAACAGGTACAAAGGCAAATAGCAATTAATAGACAAAACAAAATTCATCAGAAAACTATATCACTGTTGCAAGGAGGATCATCAATTCTGAAGAAGTCTCTTCCTGGGCAGAAACTAAAGTATGTTAAGTAAAGTAACTTTAAAATATTAATAAATATTACATGAAAATTCAAAACTAATTTGTGTTATGTTATTGTTTTTAGTTTACCAAATACAGTGTTAGTGAAATTACCATCAGGCGAAACAAAGAAGACATTAAAATCTGGCCAAGTTGAAGTTACAAAGTTGGTGAAACCAACAACCTCAGGTGCCCAAAAACCAGGGAAACCTGATCAGAAGGCTGATAAGAAAGAGGTAAGAAAACTATAATTATTATAACATCTTTTATAATCTGATCTTTTTTAGTTAAAGTTTACCGGTACTACTTTTGAAGCAGTTTGATTTACCCAAAATGCTTGGCCCATACAAGGATTCTTTTAGTGTCATCTGTTTTGAAAAGGGCTAGTTTATATTGAAAACTAGTACATGATGTTCTATCACCCTGCCAAATGATATCAGTCTGCTTTTTGGACATTTTTCATAACAAATTCAAAACATTAACACAAAATTTTAATGTGTAGGTTGTAGAGATAGTTGATAGCAGCAGTGGTGAGGAGTCTTCGTCTTCGTCATCTGATTCTGATGATTGCATAATGCTGTCAGATTCAGAAGTGCCGCCTAGTCCTGAAGCCGAAGAGGATCCTGGTAACTCAGGTGAGACTCATAAAATAGAAATGATATCATGAAAAATACCTTGTAAAATTTGTATTTAGTCTTTCTCAGGGTGTGGTGAGAAGTCACTGACATAATTATAGAGATACTTATTTAGCGTTACAGCGTCACTTTAGCGTGATGTCCGAAAGATAAAAAATCGTTGATTTTATTGTCAATCGTGCTAGGTGCTTTTGCCCTTTCAGTTTTGGGGGAAATCAGGTTTTCTTTTCCCTCACAGAGAACAGTGTCCCAGCAGTGGGAACGTTACCTATAGGCCGACTATGGGATGTAAGGATGTATATTAAGTCCAGTTCCTGTTAAATGCTTGATTCCTTTACTAGGACAAGTTCTTTTATTACATAAAGGCAACTTTTGATATAAGTAACTTATATCATCAAAAGTTAATGTCTGCATGAAAGTAACGGTGTCATGCGTATTAAATCCTTTTCGTATATGTGTCTATCCTGCGTTTGCGATTTTGCTACTAAAAATATAAACAAATATGTATTTTTGCAAAAATAACTGTAATACCCACACATAAAGTTCAGTTTGTGTTACAACTTCAAACATTTTTATGACTTTTTCAATAGTTCTGGTTCTGGCCTCCGAAAACAACTTAATTTACACGGGAATGACATTTGTATGAGTGGATATAAAATCAATTGGAAACTAGCTTTTAATTATGGTATATGTCATGCGCGCTACAAGTACACGAGACGCGGTTTTTGTGTTTGGTTGGTTTTGCATCGTGAAACCTCATGGATGCAGACCAATCCCGCATGCGAAATTCCGCATAACACTTGAAAGTATGAAAATATTTCTTTTTGTTTTCAAGGTCTCCATGTGAATGATGCGTATAACATCCCAGATGAACAAGGCCGTGTGTTAATCAATATTGGTCACCCGGAAAATGATGAGGACATATTCTTGGCACCACAAATTGCTAGGGTTATCAAACCTCATCAGGTAAAATTTATTACAATTACAGTTGATTTATTTTAAAATTTCACATGTTCACTTTCTGTACTTTTTGGTTCAAATGAAACCTTCCAGTTCAAGAGACTCAAAAAATCAGCTTTTGATCTCAATACATGTCAACACTTCCTGTATGTGATTTGTCTGTGTTCCAGATTGGGGGTGTAAGATTCCTATTTGATAACATTATAGAATCTGTTGAACGATTCTCGACATCAACGGGCTTTGGATGTATATTGGCACATTCAATGGGCCTTGGCAAAACGTTACAAATTGTATGCTTCTGTGATATATTCCTTCGCCACACGTCGTCTAAAACTGTGTTGTGTATCATGCCAATCAATACACTTCAGAATTGGGTAAGTGTCCTAGTATAATGCTGGCAGTAGCTGCTGGTAGAGCGATTATTGTTAATGTAACTTTCAATGCGATTTTTTCGGAACTTGATTGAGTTTATGGATAAACGATCTATAAAGTTCACATTTAAGATTCATCTAGTTTCAGTCTATAAATACGAGTTTTTTTTTCGAAACTGTCCATGCCAGATACTTCTACAAAGGTCAGGGCCAAAAGCATGCTTCAAACGGTAACCTGATCAGATACTCAAAACATAATTGATAGATGTTCAATGCAGAAACAAGTAGCACTATTGAACAATTCGAAGATCCATCCTTACCAAAGGCTATGAACACCAATAGTGTGTACAATTTCTTAAATCCATTATATGTAATGTTTCAGGTAGCAGAATTTAACATGTGGTTGCCATTTGACGCAAACACAAGTCCGTTGTCAGCCCACGGCGAGGTGCGACCTAGGAACTTCCCTATCTATGTGCTCAACGATAGTCACAAAACATTACAAATGCGAGCCAAAGTTGTGAAGGTATGATTTTTTTAAGCTATGGATAAAATATTAAAAAGTTGAATGGTTGCTGATCATATTGAGTATAATATATGATAAATGCCTTAGCGTAAGGATAAAATTGTCTATTACATCCATATTTTAAAGACAGTTTTAACTTTTCAAATTGTCAGTGTTACTATAATTTTATAATTTCTCTCATTAGGATTGGACTACCTCAGGCGGAGTTCTTATGATAGGTTACGAGTTATACAGACTTCTCAGTATGAAAAAAGATAAGAAACCTCGTAAGAAAAGGAAAGCTGACGCAAAGTTAGAAGCCGAAAAGGAGAAAGATGAGAAAAAGTCGGATCCGCCTACTGAAGATACACAGGTAAAAGAAAGACACGCTTGTTTTTATACGATTTTAAACTAAACTTGTTGGTAAACCATACAGTCGCATGACTTGGATGGTAATGTATGGCTGCATATTGGTGCTAATAAACTGCAGTCGATTGAATATTTACAAACTTATTGTTACTATCGATTTTCTCATTTTTATTGGTGTCTATGGACGATCCACTAACCCACACTGGGCCCGCGTGCTGGAGTGCGGCCGATTCTCTCTCAAAGAGAAGAGGCCTGTGTCCCAGCAATGGGACATTTTATGCATAAGCTGATCATTTTATGCTATATGATGATATTTTTTTTTTGTTATGTGTCATCAGAAGCCCGATTGTCTGACTACCAGTCTTGCCAAAGCGTATCGTATTACCCAGTTACTGGGTTGTGGAGGTCAGATAGGGCAGTCGCTCCATGTAAAATACTGTAATAATACCCAACATAGTTGGGAAAAGGCTAGGCAGAAAAAGAGGAGATGATTAATTTTCTCTTCGTTACTTTTGAGAGTTGTTATTAGAAGTTATTTTATTTTCTGTAAAGGCTTCTGAAGAGTCCAAGCTGGATAAAGACGATGGCGACAGTCAGGCGAAGCCAGATGATACGAAAGACGACACAAAGAAAGAAGAGAAAAAGGAGGATATTGCTATTGATGAAGATAAGAAACTTTTAGATGGTGAGCACACTGACCATTACTTAATACTAAACTATACTTGGACTTTGATCGTATTCAGTAACTTGACAGTTCGAAGCAAAATAATGTTACCGGTCTAACACTACAGGGTTGGGATAGTGAATTGCATCACCCAAAGGTTGACTGGTAGAAAATGCCTATGGCATTAAGTCCGCCTCCGTACATTTACGTGCTTAAAGTATTAAATAAATTGCACGAAAAGAATGAATGGTAAAAATAGTTTCATTCAAAAAATGAGTTTGTTCTTAGTCTTAAAACCTAATAATACGGCAAAATAACGCTTTAATTCTTAACTTTACATAGTCAATCGTAATATTATTTTCAGAGCTAGTGATTGGTGGATGGGGGAATTAATAAATGGCTGCCTATAGAAGTAGTGAAAAAAAAAAAAAGTATTTTTTTTTAATAACCGCCGGAAAATGTATCCATTGGGGGTGAAGAATCATGAACTGAATTCATGTCAATGTCCCTTACACCCTGTAGACTAGAGAGAACAGAAATTCGTCGTTTTAACCATTATTTTGTATTTACAGAAATGTACGAAGCATTAGTCAAGCCAGGTCCAGATTTGGTGATATGCGACGAAGGACACCGAATTAAGAATTCCCATTCGAATATTTCCTACGCATTGAAGCAAATGAGGACGAAGCGAAGAGTCGTTTTAACAGGCATGTACACATGGCTACATGTCAAGCTATACGTCATTTCCAGTATAAGCTGATCTGTCAGCTATACTGGAAATGTATAGCTTGATATGCAGCCGTATGTACTATTGACTAAAAGTATAAATTTTTCTAACGCAGGTTTTACTCGTTACATGAGGTTAATTCTTGCATTTTGTGCACATGATAATTATTTTGTTTTACCAAACGTTTTTATCTCATGTGATTATTATATTATGAAAATCAGAATGGGAAAGTTGTAGTCTGTCGTAAAGCGTTTTCGGTCATGAGAGATCAATTGAGTATGTAGGTAGAAAACACAGATAACGAATGTTGATTGCTGTACCTATCTAAAATAACTCTGAAGGACACCTCACGAACTAGCTTTTTTTTTAAATTTTATTGTTTTTTTTATTCAGGCTATCCTTTGCAAAACAACTTGCTGGAATACTGGTGTATGGTGGACTTCGTGCGTCCGAACTACCTCGGTAGCAAGACGGAGTTTTGTAACATGTTCGAGCGGCCGATTCAGAACGGACAGTGTATAGACTCGACTCCTCAGGATATACGGCTCATGCGATATCGGGCTCACGTGTTGCATTCTCTACTTGTAGGTTTTGTACAAAGGTAAGGAGTTCAGACGACATACTCTTAATCGTGCTACTGTTCTCTGAAAGAGTGTTAAACTTTCCACTCATTATAAATAAATTTTGTTCAGTCCATATCCATATTGATTTTACGCCATCATTCTGGTCAAAAACTTTCATGTTTCTATCTATTTTTGTGTTTGGACTTAAATGTGTCTATCTAAAGATCGATCTTCTACTTTTTGCCACCATTTATGTTTGAATAAAAAAAACTCTCGGACTCTCAAACGAACGGTTCCTTACCACCGTAAAATATTTAGGAAAACACGCGGCAAAAAATACGTTTCTTTTATGGGGACCCCATACAAGAAACGTGTTTTGTTTATTTTATTTTTTGTTATAGCGGCAATAGAAATACAAAATCTGTGAAAATTTCAACTCCCTATCTATTACGGTTCATGGGATACAGACAGACAGACGGACAGCGGAGACTTAGTAATAGCGTTCCGTTTGTCACCCTTCGGGTACGAAACCCTAAAAAAGTAACTGCAGGAATCCACAACTCGTCATCTTGCTACCATATATACTTGTGTAATGTAATTTGTTACTATGTAATTTGTTTACAGACGATCACACGCCGTTCTGCAGTCAACGCTGCCACAAAAGGAAGAATACGTGCTCCTAGTCCGAATGACGCCGCTTCAACGTAAACTGTACGACAGGTTCATGAATGAAGTAGTTCGCTCCACTTCAGTGCCAAATCCTTTGAAAGCTTTCGCTATTTGTTGTAAGGTATGTAGTATTTTTTATTCCACTCATCATACTGATTCCTTACATGTTAACAACGGTACATGAGTATTTTAAAGACCATTTTACCACTATGCTTGTAGAGATAATCTAAAATAAAAAATAAAACTTCTTTCCTCTTAACTATTTCTGCAGTAATATGAGGGAGTTTATATTCTAACTACTTGGTCAACCACGTGTGTACGTGTATTCATACTAATATTATAAATTCGAAAGTAACTCTGTCTGTTACCATTTCACGCCTAAACTGCTGAACGGATTTCGATAAAATTTGGCAAGGAGATAGATGGCATTCCGGGGATGGACATAGACTACTTTTTATCGACACCACGCGGGCGAAGCCGCGGGCGGGTGCTAGTCTTTAATAACTTGACAAATACATTAAAAACACTTTAAAAATAGATTGCACACTATTTAAAAATAGATTGTATGAATGGCTTCATAAAAATAATTTCTACTCCATTGAGGAGTTTCTTGCAAATAAATTATAACAAGCATGATCTCATCATGTAATAATTATTATACCACCTTTGTATACCATGTTCTACGCAAATAAATATATTCTATTCCATTCTAACCATACTTTATGAATTATCTAATAATAATATACTTTCCTTAGATTTGGAATCACCCTGACGTCCTATACAATTTCCTCAAGAAACGTAGTGAAGTAAATGCTGCTATTGAAGAAGACTTGGATTTGGAAGAGATTGGTGGCGTTACGAAAGCCGGACGCGCAAGAAACATGAAGGGAACGCCGGGTCGGCGACCGGGAAAACCACGGGTAAGCGACGAAGAAGTTTTAAGTTTTTCATGTACCAGTTTAGCGGGTGACATTAAGTAATTAAGATGCTATGTTATGAGAATAGATTATAGCCAAAATACTCATTAATGAATATATTTTTATTTATTTATTCATATAATGCATTTCATCAACACTGCTCACAAAACTGTGAAGGAAAACATCGTGAGGAAACCGAAGAATTAAAAGTTCGAAGACATGTGACATCTACCGACCCGCACTGGGCCCGCCTGGTAGATTACAGCCCACTCCTTCTCGAAGATAGGAGGCCTGTGTCCCAGTAGTGGGAACATTATAGGCTGCTATTATGCTATTATTATTGCACAATGTACACAAAGTTACAGACTAAGACTAACAGTGACTAATGCGTACATGACCTTGTTAGGGCCCTGGAAGTTAACCTATAACTACTTACAACACAAAATATTGCTTACCAGTTTTATCACGTTATTTACATAGATTAGAAATTTCACTGACAATCCATATAGGTAAACATTTAGTTATATTAGAGGCATCTAACTTTTATACTAATTATTATGATAATTTATAAAAAACATCATCACTAGTACATACATTCTTAAATACTATCTATCTAGCTTTAAATATACAATGACATCATTACTTTAGGTTATGTATTTAATCTAGCTTTATATATGTATCAATATTATTTTAGGGTGCATCCAAAAAGCCAGCAGCGACCATACCGCCTAATACAACCACTGGTCCGGTGGCGCCGCGCCCCGATGCCAACATATACGGCAACGCGCCCTACCCTAACGCGCCGTACGGTCCACCGCCCAACACCTTCAGACCAGACCAGCCTTCCGGGTCCTATCCACCGTACAATAACTACCAGAACCCAGGACCCGGTTACTACCCACCCAATCAAGGATACAATCAGAACTATGACAGCAATTACTATCAGCAACAACCGCCGTATGGCAGTAACTACCCTAATCAGTATCCACAAAACATGCCTCCTGAAAGTGGACAAGGTTATAACCAGAACTATTGGGGTAATGGAAACTACTATGGCAACTCTGGGTATTACAATAATCCTCAGTTTCAACAAAATAATCAGCCACCACAAGACTTTAGAGGCAACCCGCCTCCTGAATACAATAACTCTCAGCATTACCCACCGAACTACAACGCACCGCCGAACGATCAGCCTTATCCCGGCAATGCGATGCAACCCTACTCGAATAATCAAGATAACTACACTGGTAATCAACAAAGACCGCCGTATCAAGCCTATCATAATCATCCTGGATACTCTGAGTACAACTCCAACGCGCCACAGGGATCTTATAATCCTAATAATCCCGGGCCTCAGGGATATCCTAATCAACCATATCCTCCACCATATGCCGCTAACACTTCTGGATATGGAAATAATTCAACTCCTTATAACCAGTATGACAATCATCCTACCAATTACCCAGGCTTCCCCAACAATATGCCTTCCAGCCAAACTGACCCCAATGTGCCAACTCAACCCTCTATTAAAAGTGAGCCTAATACTGTTCCTAGTAATTACCCAGCTGTAGAGATCAAAACAGAACCTAATGTACCACAAACACAAAATACAAACCCTGTGCCATTTGGTAATCCAGCTTATGGATATCCTCCAAATACGCCATCTTTCCCTGAACAGCAAGAAAGCAACTCTAATGGTAACAACTATCCATGCTCATATCAGAACTTCCCCTCACACCTTGAAACTAAACCACCTCTGGGTAGTGCCAGTTCTGGCAGTCCAGTAACATCATGGCCTATAACTGAAATAAAGACTGAAATTGATAAACTCAAGGCAGAGGAAAAAACTGAAATGAAATCAGAGTCTGATGGTGAAGTCAAAATAGAAGATCTGGACACAAAGAAAATTGTAAAAGATGAAACAAAGAAGATAAATAAAAACCAACCTCTTCTTTTGAAAGATTCGAAATCTGAATCTACTAAAAAGAAAGATAAGGACTCCAAAACAGATGGAGGAAAGAGTGATGGATCTGAATCAGAGGAAGAAATACCTAAGGGGAAAGGTAAACAAAAGGGTAAAGGCAAAGATAGTAAAAAGTCAAAGGCGAAGAGTAAACCGAAAGCTAAGGGAAGAAACGATAGGAAGACGTCGAAAGAAAAGAATAACGAGGACTCTGAATCCGAAGAAAGTGAGAAGGAAGAGAAAATGAACAGAGAAGAAGAATTAGCGATGGTCAAGAAAGCTGAAGAAATGACATACGATTGGGCAGCTGAATTGCTAAAAGATTACATTCCTGGGATTATTGAAAATTCTTCAAAAATGGAATTGTTCTTTTACATATTGAATGAGAGCATAAAGCTTGGAGATAGGCTATTGTTGTTTAGCCAGAGTTTATTTACATTGAATCTCATTGAAGACTTTTTAGAAAAGAATTACATTCCTGGGACAAATTGTCTTTGGGAGAGAAATACAAACTATTATCGTAAGTATTATTCGGGAAGCCAAAATGAATGTTTGTTAGCCAAGCTTCTATTCAAAAGTCATATTCTTTCAGGTTTGGATGGTTCAACACACGCTTTAGAGCGTGAGAAGCTAATAAACGAGTTCAACGCCAACCCGCACATATACTTGTTCCTGGTATCGACTCGCGCCGGTTCCCTCGGTATCAATCTGGTTGGAGCCAACCGGGTAATCGTTTTCGACGCCAGTTGGAACCCTTGCCACGACACGCAGGCTGTTTGTCGGGTTTATAGGCAAGTTTACTTTAAAATATGTCACATTCCAGCTTATTTTAACTTCAGAGTGAGAACGTTGAGTTTATGTTACTACTGACGGCATAATAATCTATAAATCGTGCATGTGCACATTTAATTTTGTAATGTATTTTAAAAAAAATGTTTATTTAACCAATACAGCGTAGCTCCCATTTCGTATCAGTCTAAACTTTTGCCTTAATAAAAATGATATTATTCAGATACGGACAAAGAAAGCCATGCTTCGTCTACCGTTTCGTAATGGACTGCTGTCTCGAGAAGAAGATTTATGACCGTCAGATAAACAAGCAAGGCATGGCTGACCGCGTCGTCGACGAGTGCAATCCCGACGCTGTTCTCTCTATGAAAGAAATCACAAATCTATGCTTCGATAATGATGAGAAGGTAAGTTTAAATACCATTATGTACTGTAGGTAAAAGCATTATTATTACTGTCGAACATAGTAGCACCGTTTTAGCTGCGCAATCGCGACACTAGCGTTGAGTCAACCCGAGAGTTTCCATACAATTTTATTACCTACGCGGCGCTAGTGCAGCTTATGTATTCACGCAGTGTGTACTTTCTTCCTTCCTTTGCATCCTTCGCTGGACATATGCGTAGTTCAAAGGCATTCTTAGGTCTTGTCGACCTTCAATGTATCTCCGAATATTACATATTAAAATTAAATACTTTAAAAATATCATTTACATTTCCCGACAATGCATTGCAGCCCACATATTCGGGGTGCTTGGGTAGAAAAACGTATTTTATTTCTATCTTAATCTAATATAATAAACCGAAATCATAATTTGTACTGCCTTCGAGTAAAACCTTTTATTTTTTCTAGGAATCCGAAATCAAAGATTTATCCGAGCATAAAGATAAGTACATCGATGTGTTGATGCAAGGCGTTATATCGCAACACGGGAGGATGCTGAGCAAGGAACCGTTCCAACACGAGTCCCTACTTGTTGATAGAAAAGAGAAGAAATTGTCTAGTGCTGAAAAGAGACTGGCGCAAAGAGGGTGAGTTTAGATTCGATACTATTTAACAATTTGATCATTAATTTGACTTATAATACAATCTCTCGGATCTATTGGCAAATCAAATCAAATCAAAATATTTTATTTCACATAAGCCTACATGGGCACTTATGAAACGTCAGAAGCTAGGTGCACGGTTCCAATTGGTCGTTTCCTGGGTGGATTTTCATTTTATGATTTAATATGACAGTTTTTGTGTGATATTACTTTTTACCTAAATAACTAAAAAATATCAATCATATTACGATGTTATTAGAAAAACTAATCGTTTTGTATATTTAAACTATAATTTAAATACCGCATTTAAAAGAAAAAGCATGAAATATAAATATCGCATTGAAGTGAATGATGTCGTGTAGATGTAAATGATATCGTCTGTTGAAGGCAATGATAAGGTGTAGACGTTAATGATGCAAAGAAAATACTATAATTACAATCAGCTCTTTATTGAAGAAAAATGAACATACGGGTACTAATTACTTAACTTAAGATATAAATCACGAAAATCTTTGATTTGTTTAAACAAAAAACAACCAGCCTCTTAAACTAATCAGCTTTGGTTTACATCATAAAATCTTTGATTTTTTAACCATAAACAACTAGCCTCTATGAAATAATTAGCTTTGGTCTTATTATTCATTGCTAAATATGTAACAAAATAAAATTCACAAAAATCTTTGATATTTTTAACAAAAAACAACTAGCCTCTAAAAAATAATCAGCTTAATGATCTACAAGTTGATTATTTACGATTGATTGATTATTATTTACGATTTATTTACGAAGATTTTTTGTGATTTTTATTATAAGTTACGTGTAATAACTTATAATAAAAATCACAAAAAATCTTAATTTGTTTAAACAAAAAATAGCCTGAGTTTCAAAATAAATTAATCAGCCTTCAATCGAAATTCAGTAACATCAGCTTCGGTCTTACTTCTCATAGTTAAACATGTAAGTAACAAAATAAAATTCACAAAATCTTAGATTTTTTTAACAAAAAACAACTAGCCTCTAAAATATAATCAGCTAAAATTCTTAATTTGTTTAAACAAAAAGTAACTTAAATAAAATAATCAGCCTCCAATCGAAATTTAGTACCGTCACGAAATACTTTTGTTTTATTATTTATTTATAGAAATTCACTGTTGATTTAGACGTAGATGGTTGGTTAAAACAATGCAAGTTTATATCATTTTGATCCTTAAAAGTTAAATCTTGTAATATGACAATTCTTTTATTTTTGTTCACACTTCTTTTACGTGCAGTGGCGGATAACATCATTACATTTTCCGATTCTTTATTATTTATAGTATTAAAATTTTGTATGTCATAGAATCCAAGATGTTTGCCGTGTATGCAATGCTCATCACAACCACACAAAAAACAGCTTACTTTTCTTAAAGTAAGCTTAGTAGAGAACGAATCCCAAAGGACTTGGTGAACGGAAAAGGTTCCTTTGAAAGCCTTAAGCTTTTTTGGAAGTAGAGTTTCTCTTTCTTTTATAGAATCTTCTTTTACTATAATGATAATTATATTTTCAACGTTGTCTTTTAATACTTCACAAAATGAATCAAAATCACCAATATCTCGTCCATAATGAACCATTTTATCGGCAGTTCTCTTCAAAACGGCCCCAACACCATCAGGTGCACCCTTTCCATGCCCCGCCTCTGTATAATTCCAAGTAATTCTAGAAATGTATTCAAAATCGTTCCGAATCTGTGATATAACATAAAACATGAATTTGTTTCGGTACTGTGAAATGGGTGAGTCCGACAAGAAATGTATTGTTGTAATAAGTGGATTGATTTCTAAAGCTTGTTTTATTAAAGGAATTAAATGCGCCCAAATAGCAGCCACATCATGACGAACACAACTACTAATAGTGCATACAGATATTGGTCGTAATGCTCCTAAAGAAAAGTTATGAGTGTAAATGACTGAGGTATGCAAAGAAACTTGTTGTCTGCTTCCTCCAAAATGAAACGACTGGACTTCCTCAGCATACTTTAAGGCGTAATTTTCTGAAAAATCTACGTGAACAACGGCTTCTGATACTGTTAAATTTTCCTTTAAGTTCTTCATTGTAGTATATTGGGCTTCAATATTATGAATATGTACGAAAAAGGGATTTATCAACGTTTCTAATTCTTGTATTGCTGTTAGTGGTTTTGTAGTTATTCGTTCCTTAACCGTTACTACTTGATTATTTTTAAGCCCCTTTTTCGTCACTACCTCTTTAGTTGCCTTTTTCCACTTAAAATAAATCAGATTGAAATCATTCGAAAACTCTTTGTAGTTAATATTCTTATCTTGACAAGAAATGCACTCTCTTAGTAAACATTTTGCGTTTCTGGGTTCACAACATAAATGTGATACTAATTCATGCGAGTTTTTTTCGCTTATAATAGATGCATTATACAAAGCTTTAATTAATAATTCTATATTGGTATGTTGAGAACACAAACATGTCTCTCTATCGGAAGGTTTAGGATGAAGTACCCAAAACGGCCGATGTTTCGTAAAAAATGAATAACTTACTTTAACATTTCCTTCTGACAGTAATTTTTTGTGTAAAACTTTCAGTGGGGCTGTAAGGTAGCGTTTCTGCATCCTCCTCTTATTTTTAGTAATAAATTCTTTCTTGCCAGCAGAAATAGTACTTACATCGTCATTGTTGTAAAAAAATTCGATTGATTCTAGCACTTGTTGGCGAAGCAAGCCAATATTTGTGTTCTTTCTAGACCTCATAAGGGAAGTAGCACTAAGACGATTCTTATTTATACACGTTTTCTGTTTAGTTGTCTCTAGGTTATTACCATCATTCTGGTTTTTTGATACGTCACTCTTGTCATTGAGAGTTGATTGTAACCTGAAGATTGTCATTCTTTGATTTTTGTTAATTTTCCGCAGGTTCTTTATAATGTTTATCAATTGAATTCTTTTCTTCAATTCCCTATAACGTATCTTCCTTTCAGCTTTTTGTATATCTTCTTTCGTAAATAAACCGATAGGGTCTTCTTTAGAATCGGTAATTTCTTCAGAAATTTCGTCAGCTTGAACATTAATAACTACATTTGGAAACTCTGATGAGGTCTGTTCTTTTTGGCGCTGTCTATATTTCTTCGAATTTTCCTTCCACTGCTTACGCAATTTTCTTTGTTGACGTGGACTTTTTTCTGTGATAGATGTCTGTTTCTTTTCTTCTTTACGTTTTTTATATTTAGCACGTTGTTTTTCTTTCTCTAAGGCATATAGTTCGGGATCATTTTTTATTTCTAAATACTTGCGTCTCTTGTATAGCCTTTGCTGGGCTAAACGATCTGCTTTCGTTTTACCCATAGCTGTATCTGCGTAATGAAATAGAGTAAAACCATTTAGTTTAAAACTATACATTTACATCTGATAACTGTTATTCTATTGTACAGTAATAAAGTTTATAAGAATCTAATTATATTACTCTTGAAATGTCTAATTTATTGCACGTAAATCATTCACCTCTATAAGGCATCATTGAACGTAACAAAAATATCATTTTCCTCAATAGAAATCATTCATCTCTTCTAGAAATACACGATAAATGATGTTACGATAAATGACGAAACAAGATGAAACACGTTCCTGTCCAACCAAACGAAAACCCACAATGTAACACTGTCCATCTTATTTAATACAAATTCAATATTATCCAAGCTTATTTATCATTAATATAAAGTAAAATATACTTACCAACAATATTTCCAATCGTTTAATGACGAAATTTGTTGACAAACTCAAATCAATTCACTTCAAAACGTAATTTTACTATCTAAACGCGCAGACTTGTACGAATCTGAACGACGACTGAAGTGGCGGGTGGGGGACGCTATCCGAAATGCGTTTAGTTACTTTTATCAAATATTTTCGTTGAACAAATTTCTTGAAACAAAAATCGTGGAAATTAATGACGATATCCTTGTGACGAACTTTTAAATGGTTATATAACAATGTTAGGGGAAAATCTCGATTTAAGAAAAGTAATAAATATTCAGTTTAGACTTAACACATTACATACGGTATTAAATCAAATAAAATTTAGGCAAATAATATGAGATTTTGTAAAATTAATGAACATGGTAATGAAAATAACGGAGAAGTAAATGATTTCCGCGATACTATTTTTAAGTTTTTAATGTTGTAGTATAATTACTTTGTTATTTTATTACCTACTAATTATAAACAAATGTATAAAGAATATTCTTAGTTATATTTTACATTGTGCGTAGTAGATTTTTTTGCAAAAAATTAGAATCACACTAATAATATCCTATTTTGAAAATCCACCCTCCTATGGAGAAGAGCAAGAAACTCCATGGTTACTCTTTTAAAAGATAATTGGCTTTTACAATATTTTCGAATTACAGTGTTAATAGTTACGGGAGGACAGTGTAGGCCTTTCAAAAAGTTTCAGATAAAGTACGCTAAATCGGAATTAACGCAGTTATTTTGTTTTTTCAGTACATTTCATAAAACAATCGCACAAACGTTTACTACCAGCGCCACCCCGTTAATGTCATTCGAGTGCCAATTGATCCTTGTCGTACTTGATTTTTCGACGCCTGCATAAAATCCAATAATATCAAATACCAGTGTCATTGTTGAATTTATAAATGAATTCAAAGATGTTTGTTGGTATAAAAAACGGACAAAAAATAAGTTATGAGCGTTGTGCATCGAAATCATAATAGGACTGGCCTTGTCTGGAATTATTCGAACTTAATTTCGATGAGTATTGTATTTTTTTTTTTGTTATTAACAAATACTGTAAAATCTCACCCAATATGTCTTGACTAGAGTCTGGACGAAGATCATAAATGTTTTATTATTCTTATATTGTACTAACATGGACTGTAAATAATGTCTTCTGAAATAAAAGATTTATCATTTATTTATCCAGATACGAGCTAGAAAAGAAAGCAGCATTAGCACCGAAGCCGACGACAGCGTACCGCACCGTGCGCACGGCCGACGGCAGCCTGGTGCAGCGGCCCGTGGCGTCCGTGCGGCCCATGCAGCACGGCGCGCGCTGGATCCCGGCCGACGTGTGGCGGCGCCAGGGCATGACGGCGCAGGAGATGACGCTGCCGCTAGGTACTGCTGCGGGCTCGACATTTATCTGGGGCCGTATGGTTAATGCCATCATTTTTCCAATGCGAAAGAGAGAGACGGAGCTATACATGACCGATAGCACCGCCCCTTTTTCTCAACGGAACAAATTATGGCATTAAATTACCATATTAGATTCCCATGTTCGATTAATATTCGCAGACCAGACCCTGGTAGGATATGACGCATACCTAACAATGAGTGTTATACCTGTCAACTTATGTACTCACTGATATGCTTGAGATCAAATGATCTTATTCTTAAAATACGTATATCAACTTATACTTAATAATACTATTAATTTAACCTGTTATCCGATAGCTGCCAGGGTACAACAAGGAGCCTTGCTAGAGCTACAGCATTGTATAGTAAATGTTATTAGTAATTGAAAATAATTCATCTTTGCCTTTTACAGATGTTGTAATACCGACGAA
Source organism: Lithophane leautieri (assembly GCA_949152455.1). Taxonomy (NCBI): domain Eukaryota; kingdom Metazoa; phylum Arthropoda; class Insecta; order Lepidoptera; family Noctuidae; genus Lithophane; species Lithophane leautieri. The sequence goes on along the minus strand of OX424463.1, from coordinate 10,887,030 downwards.
CTCCGCCGAGAAGACGAACATAGTTTTAAAAGCGGGGCAGCGTGTCATGGTACTGAAATCCCCGAAAGGAATTTATATGCAGCTAGAGTCCGGTAAAATTATTGCCATCAAGACATCGTTTAAAGGTTTGGGACAAAAAGGCGCAGATAATAAAGACAACCCCATAGGGAAGAAAGGTAAGCCTTCGTTTGTGATTCGATAAATGCAGCTTTGTAATACTTTTAGCATTTCAATAATGTGTTTTTGTTTTATTTTAAGTTTTAGGCAATCGTCCAGTGTCAAGCATACCAGGGTCCTTGAAGAATAATTCGGCAATTACAATTACATCAAAAACAGGTCCTAGGCCTGGTTTTCACAGAGTAATGCGGCCTTCTATAATAGGACAAAACAAAATGAGACCTATGATTCCTGGTCAAAAAATATCCGATATCAGGAGTCGACTGGGTGAACTTAGATCGTACTCAGGCTTGCGTCCAAAATCCCCACTAGCAGGGAGATTATTACGACCCAATTTACCTGGTTCTGTGAGTATAACGAAAATCCCGAGAGAACCCAAGAAATCTGAAGCTGACGGCAATGACCCCGGTTCTACAAGTAAGATGGAAGTCAACTCTGATGAAGATACTCAAGTATTAGATAGTGACGAGGAGGATGACAACAAGCAACAGAGTTCAAAGCCATCTTCTGATGTAGAACAAGATAAGAATAAACTAGAAACTCCAGAATCTTCTAAGCTTAGTGAAGAAGAAAAACCAAGTACAACACCTGATAAGGATTCGAATCCGGAACCAGAATCCATAGTCTTAACGACAGATGAAAAATTGCCCCCGGAGGATGTTCTAGAAAATAAGACGGTAGAAGATAACTCCATTGAGCAATCTAAAATACCAGATATGTCAAAAGTGGATGCGGCAGATTTGAGCCGCACTGCTGATGCTGTCGAAAGAAAAATTAATCCGCTGAAGAATTATAGACATCAGAGGCCGGGTGGTCGGTCGTCACTAGAATCAAGCCTCAGTCAACTAGAGAGGACTGCGAGCGTTCTGAACAAAGAGGGAATGCCAGACTTCCGTCGAAACTTGGATGATATTACGCAGTCGTACTCTCCGACCGGCGAAGAGAAGCCTGGAGCGAAGACGAAGAAGCGTCGGTCGCCTGCTAAACCTGACGCCCTGCCTGAGCCCGTGCTGAGTGCTCCGCCCGCGCCCGCGCCCATGCCGCACAGTGTGTCGAGCTTGCTGGGCCCGGCCGCCGCGCCGCGCGCGCGCAAGCCGGAGCCCGCGCCGCAAGCTTCGCCCGTTTCTCCCCTGGACAGTCCGCAGCACGGCAGCCCGCACCCCCGGCTAGTGGGCCGCCCGCACGAGCCACAGCCGCCTCCTCACGCCGGGCACATGAAGCCCTCGCCCGGTATGCCCCTGAGCCTGAGCCACCCCGCCATGATGAGCGGCGGCACGGCAGCGCCCGCCGACTTGTCGAAGTCGTCCGCCCCCGGCGCCATGCCACACGGGCCGCACGGGCCGCACGGCCCACACGGGCCGCACGGGCTGCCCGGGCCGCCTGTGCCGCCCGGACAGGCCTATCCCGTCGGAAACCCTCCACCGGAAGGGCCCTACGCTCAATACCCAGGTGAGGCCACTTATCCTTTAATTATTTAATGGGCCCAGCACAGCTATTCAAAACCGCTCGATTCCATGGCCAGTTTATTTGCATTTTCACAGGATGTATTTCAGTGTAAAATTGTTGTATTGAGACAAAAAAAAAAAGCATTTTGAAGCATTAAGATTATAATTTTCAGATATTTTGGCAAAAATTTTTTAGGAGCTATGGTTCTCATGCAATCCTAACAGATCGAAAAAATAATATTGTATGTTTCTTGCTTTTTATGTGGTCCCACGGGCATGAAAAATTTTTTCAACGACTTTTGTGAAGATGGTAGAAATGTAGGAGCAGGGGGTCCACCGAAACCAGGAAAAATATGAAAATAATCGACAAGATAAAAAAGTTTGGGAACCTCTGCTCTAGCGCACCGAACGGTTGTGAATAGTTGTGCAGTACTGACATATTTTTGGTACCTACCACATAGGAGCATATTAATAATGCTTGTTGCGCCCACAGGTTACGGGATGGGCTACGGCGCGTACCCCACGCCGTACTACGGCGCGTACGGCGGCGGCGCGTACTACCCGGGCTACGCGGGCCCGGCCGGCGCCGTGCCGCCCTACGCGGCCGCGCCGCCCGCGCCCACGTACGCGCCCGAGGGCTACCTACCACCCAACCCGCAGTGGTAGGCCCGTCTGACTGCTAACGTTTAGTGCGAGAGTGTGACCATATTCAGTGTTAAGATTGATGTGCATGACCGAGTGTTCCTCTATAACGATTGACTCGCTTCCCGGTCGAGTGAGTAGCGTGGCTTTAAATTTTCACTATCGTTTACCTTCCTGTGAAGCTCTGTGGACCCCGCCGGATTTGTTGTCATCCGTATTATATTTATTCTCTTTTGTACCTATAAGTATATTGGTCCGATGTATCTGTAGTTCTATAATATTTTGACGGAACAAAAACTTTATACTTACTTCCAAACACTTGATCCAGTTACAGTATGTGTGATGCGAATGCGCTTAAAATAAATTTCTGTAATACATAGGTACTTTTTAAAATGCCATGAAAACGGAGCGTGCATTGCATTCTAATACCCCAATATTTCATGTGCTGTGGAGTATGAAGTGTTTTCTAGTTTTGTGGTAACATACCTACATAACTATTTCTGACTTTGCCACAAACTAATTTGTCTAGCCTAGTATGGCATTTTCACCATGAATTCCTTGATATTATTATGATAAACGAATTTATTCTACTTCTCTCGTCTACATCCCAAACTTTAGTTGATGAAATAAAGTATATTGAAAATGTCACAAAATTTAAGGATTTTCTTGGGATTGTAGATACTTATATTTAATCTATATTAAAAAAAATGTACACATTTCTTAAAATGATTTATGTATTTTGAACATACTTTCGGTAAATGATATAAAGTGATTATTCTTAAGTACTTACTATGAAGCATGATGTAATATAAAACACTACCTACTTAGTGCGATCTTCAGGAAACTCGTTTTTGTGTGGATATTAAACTATTAATATTGTTATGAATGCATGAAAAGTTCTGAATTTCTCCAACCTAATTACTCAATGAGTGTAGAATTTTCAAGTACATATTCAATCCCACTAATAGATAAGTGTGGTCGGTTGTCAGTAAGTCCTTTTATTACTGTGGCTATGGATCGATTAATGGATGTGATATGTTGCTACATAGTCTTAAGTCGAATATAGCTTGTACGGAGTATTTATCAATCGTAATTTTAGATAGGCGCCCTTAGTATCTTAGAAACTTTAGTTTCTCATTTAACCTACAGGTCCGTGATATGTTCTTACATAGTAGTTATGTATGCAAATGCTATATGCATAGAGAACTATTTATCTAATTTGTAATGTGTTTTAAACGATATGATCTGATTGCGAAAGTCGTTTTTAACTTAACTGTAGTCACTCATTTCTATTTTTTCTTTGGTGTGCTATTGGATGCGATTCTTTATTTTCAAGTTCACTGCATCGTCTAACTTTGCTGTGAGTGTGATGATGACATTCTTTGTTAATGTAATAATTGGACAAAGTCTGTTTATTGGCATTAACACAGTTTATACAGTCTCGATACACGTTGTCCTCTCATTAGCAGTATTATTTGTCGCTTGTGAATAATTATGATCATAAGAGATTAATAGTGTAGGGTAAGGTTAAATAATAAGTCATGAATTGAAAAAGGTATCTGTATTTAGAGGTAATGTGTGTCCATTATCAACTTTTGTATAACTTGTAGTACATGTAGTACACAAACTAATGAATTATTTAGTAGCGATTTGACAAACGACTCGGAAAGAGTTTTTCACACAAACAATTTATAAAACTTGATATTATTTTGTATATTTTTACGGTGTCAACTCGAAGTTATAAATCCATTTACACACCAGACGAAAAGTAGAAATATTGCCGTGTATTATTTTAAAAATAGGTCTTCATCATTTATGTATGTTGTCCTGTGTACAAATAGCGTTCGAAATTACTATTCGAAGTGATACAATAATAAACATTGCATTTTAAATTGGTCAACTAGTATTGTACCGGCGATATCCAATAAAGAAATCAGTAAACAGTTCATGTATTTTAATTATTAATTCGTTTCATAATGGGTTTGTATTACTAATAATACCTTCGTTTTATTGTAAGTATGATGAAACTAGATGGGATGTAATACCTGTCGCGGTTGACCTTGCATCTGTTCTTTTACTAACAAAAAAAATTTTGCCCAATAATCGGTATTGTGAAAAAGTCAATCTATTTTAAACGCCGCAGTAAACGATTGGAGTTGCGTGACCGACCATTTGTAGGTACCTATCGGATACTGTCATCTAATCGTCTGAGTTTGCCCGATTATCGTTATGTCTAGGTCCTTGAATTATTCAATTAAATATACTGCGACTTAATAACATGGTACTACGTCAACGGAAGATGCGCACGAGTTGAATACCTAACATAGTACACATTATTATGTGTAATTGGTCACGGAGCGTCTAATTAAAGATAAAACTAGTTTTCTTTGTTGAAGACACCTGCCTGCCCGAGGGTTATACATATCTTTGCATCTCATAAAAATTCCACTAGTACCTATTCTTAAAAAAAAATAACGAGTATGCGCACAATTGTGTTTATAGGAACTGTTGTATGGCGCATGCAATATTATGGGACCCTCTGTACGGTTCTAGCTAAAGGAGACACGCACCAATTCATGTTTTATAGATGGTCCAAAGTGGCCAGTATCCAGATTTTGAATAACCAGTTTGAAACTGGAAGCTACTTAAAAGCTTTTTACAAAAAAAAACGACATAAAAAAACACTTCCTTGCTTTTAAATTTTCGTTTTTTGCCACCGACTTCCGAAATTAAAGTAATTTTTAATTTTTTAGTGTGTTTTTTGGAAGTCAGTTGTTTTTTTTTTTTTTGGATAAAATTGATATTTTTCACTTTTTAGTTGTGATACCTACCCCACACAAATTCGAATACCACTACCTGCTATGTAAATAACAGTGACGGAGTTGCTTAAAACATCGTCTAGATATATTATGTGGGAAAAATACGTAATATTGAAGCTAACTCAAAATCTACGCAAGCAAAGTTAATAAAATTTATATGCGACCTCTGAAGCATGACCTACCAAACAAAAAAAAGAATCATCAAAATCGATTCATAATTGGCGGAGAAATGCGTAACATACAAACAAAACAAAAAAAAACGACGAATTGAGAACAACTTCCTTTTCGAAGAAGTCGGTTAAAAAGTAAGTGATATTTATTCATCCATACACATAACTAGCTAGATTGTAGAAAATAAGCCGAACTTGTGGAAAAGAGCTGCATAGATCGTCTTAAACATGCTCAAATTACCTGAATTATTCCTTTTCGTGATTTTTCCTGGGTCAAATAAATTTATTTTGTTCCTTTCTTTTAACTTCTTACAGCTTGTCAATATTCCGTATTGTCTCTAAACTACCATCATTAATATTAACTTCTCTTTCTTCTCTTTCTTCTTTGATACTAATAGAAAGACAAACACAAAAGCACTAAGTTCTAAAGATGATAAATCTTATTCACTTTTGTGTAAGTATTTCTTTCCTATTCCTATTTTTTAGCACACTGGAGAGGGCAATGACCAAGGCCTTCTCGATACCATTGAACTATTTGTATAGGTGACGAATCATAAGGTGAACCATGTTTCTTAACATTTGTAAAATAAACCTATCTGGTCGTTCTGGTAGTGTTTGCCTTGAACTCAAAAGTTAAATTTACTTTGCTTTATTTTAATTTTTAGTAAGGCGAAGGCACATTGGGCCAGATGTCCGTTTTTGTCACTTTAAGTGGTTTTATTTATTATGCTAGACAAACTTAGTAGTGTTGCAATATTATTTTCTAAAGTTTATGCATTTGTTACCATTAATGGACTGAAAGCTCATGGTCAGATAATCAGTCACGTAGGTGTTGATTGCATAGCACTAATTATATATAGGTATTAGATTATTTGATTTATATACTTATTACGTTAGGCTACGTGGTTAAATAACGGCTTCCATAGAGTAGGTAACACTTACAATGCATAGGTCTATAATGAAGTCATATATTTACGTAATAAGTAGGTACAGTCACGAACACTAATATGTATACACATAGCAACTTTTAAAAGTGATTTTCTCATACTATATTGATTGTAATTTTATGATAATAGTTGAACATAGTCTTTTTGAACCCCTATTATTATGAAATAGGTATCATCTCAAAGTTACAACCTTTATTCCACGAGAAAAACGTTATTGAATTTTGCGAGTGTATACATATTTTTTCCCTCGTGACTGTACCTACAACTTAAAGCTGTAGCATTAATTCAGTACCTACCCTACATAATAAAGTAAGCTACCACAAAATTAAGTTTATTGAATTTCTCACTTTTCCATCAAATCTACTAAACCTTGAGCCTAGGCGTAGTTTATATTTTGTAAGTTCAATCTACCATTAAAGTCACTTTTGTTTACCAATAAACTTAATGCATGTCACAGAAAACATGACCACATGAACCAGTGAATGACACTGCTGGACACAAAGGCTTACTACCTTATTCTTTAAAAAATATCTTTGTCACCCTATACATATATTTGCATCGTAAATAATGCACTTATCTAGGGTGACCTAGGGTCTCTAGGTAACTCCCCTGATGTTTAATAATTCGTTAAGCATTTTTTGGCCATGAACTTGACATAAATATTTTTAAGCCAGACAAGGTTTTACGCACTCCACGAAGTCTAAGTAAAACACACCGATTAGATGCTCAACAACCTGAAGAAGACGATTAATTTCATGAACGAATGATTGTGTAAACTATGATGCTGCCACCTAAATCTTATCTAACTTGTGTAAAACAAAACAACAGTTATTTAAAGTTTATAATATATATTGTGCAGCATTGGATTGGCGACGTTATATAAATTGTAAGCGCGGTCGCCGTTCGCTTCCAATATTATGAGTGGTAAGGGAGGCGCCAGCGCAGTACTGGGCGGGAAATTGTAACGCAAACTTCTCGATAATACAAAGTGTTGTGCAGTATTCTTTGAGAATTGAATAGGAGAAGACGTTGTAACAGTGAAGTAGAAAAAAAAAACGTTATTAAAATGTGGCGGCGATTGATATTTGTGAGTATTGATATTTTATTAAAATTATGAAAATTAATTTTGAAGATAATTAACGTGGTCTTGACTATTACGATGTGAAAAAACATCAACCTATCCAAATACAACGATAATTACTTATAATCCGGTGTTACGGGATTCCTTTTACAAGTAGGTAGGTATATACCTTATCCAATATTAAGTGAATCCTTGTTACATCAGGCAGACTTTTAGCTCCCACAAAAATATTATGTTATGAGGAGGTACGAATATTTTAATATTACGCGTAACATGTTTAATTACTTGTTATTAGGAAAAATAAATTGATAACCGTGTCTCCCGTAAAAAAATATAAAACCTATCGTTGCACTTGCACATACTTGTTGTGCGGCATGTGTTTGTTTTGTTTTATCATCACATCTGCACCTTACCGTTGTGATACTTATCTAAATACATAATTTATAGGTGAATTCTATGCAACCGCACTGAGTGACAGCTCTTGAAAGTTAACCAAGTCCGACCAAGGGCAAAAGATTCTATCAAAATTTTCTCCACGATTGGCTCAACGGTCGCATCCTATTAGTCTCACTTTCATTTCAATATCTTTCACTGGTAAACCAAGCTCATTAAGACCATAATCATCCGTTCAATATTTTTGTGACGTTTACGGATTTTCGCTTTAGTTCGAAGTGTTTGTTTCTCAAACCCAAACTCAAGCCATTATTTGCAGGCAGTTTTGAATTCAGAGGTCTCGCGGCGATCAACCGGTCATTCAGAAAGATGAAGCTAGTTATCCATTCCAAAGCGTAGTAGCTTAGAGTATACTACTGTAACTATATACTCTAAGCGTAGTAGGTTCCTATGGAGAAGATCACGCAAAAATCTCCATGGACAGTCTTTTAAAATTTTGTGGACATGGACACTCTTTTAAGTTAGTCTCTCCACTAAGAATTATTTTTGTGACGAATGTTTTCACAACAAAAAGATAGTCTGTTATTGAAACCAATTGAGGTGAACCGCCTTATTGATTTAGTGGTCTGGCGCGGCCGGCCTGCCGTGATGTAATTGGGCGAATGGGCGCAATTTCCGGGGAAATTGTAGGTTGAAAATAAGGTTTTTATGATAAAAAACTGGTACCTACTTAACTACTTACTTAATTCTAGTTCCGGAAACCATGAGCTTGATTGCTTCGTAACCCACTAGTCTTACTTGCCTGTTATGGTAGCTTAGCAGGTTGGTCTAGGAGTCTAGGTCTTCCTGGACCCGTACTTTACGCGTCCAGGATTACAGGTGTGACGATGTTGTGCCATAGACGCTGATACTGTTATGAGCAGCAGTAGAGCATTTCGCGTTAGTAAATTTTCCCAAAGCTCTGCTTAACCAGCGACAAATTACGGTGTTACGTTATTACTACTTACTACAGTTAGCTATTATTTCCTTTCAGACGAAATGTAAGTATTCTTTTGTCTAATTCGTCATCTACCGAATCGGTCATATTTTACCTACCTATTTTACGTACTATGTCTACAAAATATGGAACACTCAGACAATGGAATTTCGTGCATATCAAATGAAGTGGACATCCATACAAATTGTTATTTTTCTGTTCTTTTAACCTTGGTGACTTAAATGGTGACCGCGCGTCTGTTGTTCTTGTCGTCGCGGGTTCGATTTCCGCATGAGGACAAATATTTGAGGTGTATGACATTTGTTCCGAGATTGTATGTAGATAAAGGTAGATAAGTATGTGGATTGAGTATGTAATATTAATGACAGTAAAACTTAGTGTAGTTACTTAAACCTTTTGAACCTTTTTTGACGTTCAAAAGTGCCTTTTATGTGCCTATTTGAAATAAATTATTTTACTTTCGACTTGGTTTATTACGGGTGTTTTTTTTTTTGTTTTGAGTATTTAGTTATTTTGCGAATATTAATAGTAAGTACTTACTTAGATAATTTATTTTACCACATCGATAACAAACCTGCGTTGTTACCTACCTACCTATAGATAGGTATTTATGTGATGTAATGACCCAATTTGGAAGCCACTATTGAACAGGAAATAAGTTTACTTAAGTGGTTTTATTTAAAAACCACTAACTTAAACTGGTTCTAAGCAACATAATTATATTGGTAAAACAATTGAAAAAAAAAAAAAAAAATGTATTCTGCACAAACTAAACGCATATTACAAAATAAAAGAATCTCATTATGAAACCAAAAGCGTCGTATTCAGAGCCTACTTAGTCTAACAACGTTAATGCATTGGGAAAAATATATCAAATCTGCTCTCTTACCTAGGTACTGATCTCTTGATTACTTATCAAGTATTTCATAATATAATATGATTTACAATCTAGGTACATACTATTTAAATGACATAGGTAACGTAACATCATGCCTGCAATCCCCGAAGTGTTAGGCAGAGGTGTACCTACCTATAGTAGGATCTACACCCACATTTCGCCAGTTATGTTTAAGTCCTATGTAATTAGGAGCTCATAGGGGGCGAGCCTATTGCCATCAACCGAGCAAATCCAGATTCCGCTGCAGCTGCTACTGAGAAATTCCTGATGAAAAAAACCCTATAACACTTTGGCCGAGCTGGGAATCGAACACAGACCTTATGCTCAGCAGTAGCGCTTGTGACCACTAGACCAACGAAGCAATACCGAAATGAATACCCAATTATGAATTATTATTCATTGAATTAATACCTACTAATTTTGGTAATTATTATTCAAGTCAAGAGCCTTGTTTTCAAGACTTCGCTCCATTTTTCTTAGCATTATCTGTGGTTAGCATATACAACGTTTTCCAATAATAGAAACCTAATTTCGTTTACATTTAAGACCGCGAAGAAAACTTAAAAGGAAGGCTAAGAGAAGTAAATACGTAAATAGTGACATACTGTCATTCTTGTATTTGTTTTGGATGTAAATATAATCAGAAAACTTTATTAAACCGTTTTTGGAGAAGGTAGGTACCTATCTTAGATACAGGGTTTAAAAAGACCCATCACACAGCCGTCAGCTACGCATTCTATACTTAAGTACAGCAAATTAAGTAAAATTACACAAAAATAATTTCTACGCAACGACTTTTATTTTTGGTGTGAAAATAGCTGTTTGCGATGTGGTCAAAGTTAAAGTGCGCAACGAAACGCACGCAAAACATTGTTTATGAGTGGTTCAGGGCTCGTGGGGGTACTTGCTTTCTTTAAAAAAAACCCCTGAAATAGTTGGAAATTTGACCTTCAATATCCCGGTAAACCCGCTCTGCCCAATCCTTCGGGGAAACAAGGCGTGATAATAAATGTATATGTGCTATGCTAAGAAAAAATACCTACCTAACTCTTAGGTGCTTACCTACTTTATTTACCCAATATTGCGTAGTATAAAAAACAATACAAGAAACCTGAATTTGTTTACGTAATATTACAATTAACACATATAGGAAGTCATTTTTAAGGAACGTGTAAACAAAAAACAACACACTTTTAAAGCATACCTAAATATTTTATGACGCTCTAAATTACAAAAAATATGCAAAAAACCATTTAATAGCGATGCTACAGCAAATAAGTTTTTAAAGCTGGTATATTATCTGACCATGCGCTGGAGCCATTAGGAAGTGTTATGATTGTTATGAGCTATTTAAGTTTAAGAGAGTATATTATGAGAGCTATTTAAGTAGGTAGGATACCTAGGTACGTACTCATCTCATTCGTAGTTTGTCGCGTCGTATAGCCTGAACTACTAGACCAATTTCGGCTAAGTAATGATAAGTATGTATCGTTACATTTTTCATGATTCCTTACGTAGGTACTGGGTATCCAATTAAAAGAATCGAATCCTGTTTTAACATAAATGGTTATGGTTTTAGGACACTGCGCAATAATCTTCCCAGAAAGACTTTGGAATCGGAACAGTACCTAGTCCCGAAGATTATCCCCTACCCAGAACCTCACTAATATTATTATCATGCCCAGTAGTCAAAGGCCGTTTTGTCTGGCTATGTTCATTTATAATGTGTTGAGTTTTTTTTTTAACCTGGGTATGTAGGTTCATACTTTAAACTAAGTAGTTATTTCAAATTTCCGCCTATTTAAAGTAAAGGTTCTGGAGTCGCGACCGCGTAGCGGAAGACGTAGCGTTCTAGCGTTGGAAGGCCTCAAGGTGGACCGATGACCTTGTGAAGGCCGCAGGAATCCGCTGGATGCGGGAAGCACAAAACGAGACGTAGTGGCGGTGCTTGAGGGAGACCTTTGTCCAGCAGTGGACTTCTTTCGGCTGAAATGATGATGATGATGACGAAAAAAGAAAAAATAATAAGTAATGAAAAGTTTTAAGGCGATGGTAAGAAAATGCTTTTACCAAAATTGATACAAAACATGTTTTCCTGCTAAGTATAAAGTTAGATTCTATGGATTTTGTTTCCATAATATTAAAAGTTTTCAGCAAATAGCTTTTCTACTTTGTAACGAGCAGTACTGATAAACAAAAAGTTGTTTTTGTGAATAGTTTAAATATTTAGGTAATCTCATGTGCCTGTAGGCACTGCATTTGTATTCGTACCTTCAATCAAACCACACAGCACTGCGTGGAAACAGGAATAAATGTACCTAGTGGTAGAGGTAGATAGCAGGTAGGTAGGTACTCACCCAGACGAGCTCCAGGATGTATTCATTAGATAATTAATTTAAGTCAGTACCTAGTACCTACTAAAGTTCCGACATAAAAAATATATCAACCACTGTAGGTACCATTGCATGGGAAATAATATAAGTAGGTACTTACCTACCTACGAGTATACTGTGGCTAAATATACACTTTTACGGGAAGTTTTTTTACGGGAATCACAAGAAGCACACAAGCTGCATTGTTCTCGGACAAAATCATCTCTAGGTTACCTCTCTGGGTACGTAAGAAGTTACCTAAAAACCAGCTTTAATTGAATTTATTACCTATTTACCTAGCTACCATAATACCTACTACAATATGCATCAATTCTCGGTGGCCCACATTGAACACCTCAAAAGGTATCGCTTACAATTGCAGGTTATTGAAAGCACTGCTTTCCACCCAGACGGACCTAGAAAGCAAGTAATGGAATATCGTCGCCATTGGCCGTGACCACAAGCAGTGGCTTCATCTAAATATAAATATTAAGATTTTTTGTTACATTCCTTAACATAACTATCATGCCTTTTCCTTTCGGGGGCTTTACATATATTGTGATGATGGTGACGTCTAGCTTATTTCAGTCATAGCTACTCCTGCAGGTAACACCATAAATTCCTATCTGTGGTACTTAGGTACCCCTAAGTACCCACTTTATTTTCTCCCTATTATGTGATTAAAATGTTGTTTAATCAACACGGGCCATGTTGTTGAAATAATAGTAATATTTTATTCTATTATGCAAGATGGGCGAGGGGCGAGTATTAAGAAGGGAGGGCATCCCGGACCCCGGTTAATTGCTTCTACTGTTTACTAAATAATTAGGTATATCACTCTAGGAGTAGGTATACACACAGCGTCACTATGTATGTACCTACCTACACTCTTAGATTTCCTTCCTAGATTTTTATAATTTACTAGCTGATGCCCGCGGCTTCGCCCGCATGGATATCAGTTAAATCTTCCTCGAGAACCACTATCAATTGGTGAAAACGGCATGAAAACCGGTGCAGTAGTTTTTGAGTTTATCGCGAACCGACTGAGAGACAGACACGGCGAAGGACTGTTTTATAATATATAGTGATTACGTACCTACGGTGCACTGCACGCACACCCCTATTAATATCTAGGGTAGTTCCTGGTAGACTGTAATTGACCGTATCCAATTAGTTGCCTAGTGATTGGGACAAAAATAAAAAAACCATCATGCTTATTATTTTAGGATGCCTCAGAATATGTTACCTAAAAGAGAATAGATTATTAGGTACGATTATCTCCGGGCATGTAGATTAGATACCCAATGTATGTGAGGTTAGTAGTTCTATATAGTATGTAGGCCCAAGTTCAATAATATTCTTGGTATTTTTTTGAGCTTGGGATCGATTGATTGTTTGCTTGCTTGCAAGATCGCCCTAGTACCGACCTGACAGGTGAATTGCCCTCAATTGTGTGGGGAAAACCGATTTTAGCAACAGAAATAATAATCTAGTCAGGATATTTAATTACAGACCTAGCTCTATGATGAATCTAACCATATACCTAACCATAGATAAGTATAAGAACTATATTTTTTTCTTTGGTTCAAACACTTCAGACAAAATTCAGAACAGGTCTGTTTTCAATTTGAGTATTTCTTAGTTTTCTCTTAATTAAATAAGTACCTATACAAAATAATTATACGAGTCACTCGACTGCAGTAATTACTTTGGCATCGATTAAACTCACACAATCCGATTTAGACGACTAGATACTTACCTACTTCGTAATAAGTCAGATAAATCTAGGGTCTCTATCTGAGGCTGTATCTAAACTAAAGTACTTAGTAGATACCAGTATATGGATAAGATTAAGACTATTATTTACTGATTAATGCTACTGAAGTGAACTAGTTACCTATTCGATCGGCTTTATTTATTAATTTTATTGTGATTGACCTGCTCTTGACCTCGGTCTCGCCTGATACGCTCAAAGCGATGGATGAGGTCTACGAAGAAACGAGCAAGCCCAGAAGATGCCTGTTCACTCATTTGTTTTGACTTTATTGTTATTTTTCTAGCCACTGATGGCTAGGATAGGGTAGCCTTATTAAAGCTAATAACACTGTACCTACAGTCGACAGCATGTCTGTGGTAGCACTTTAATCTTGAGCTGGCTTAGCGTAGTAGGTAGGTACCTACGTTTCAATAGAACAAGAGGCCAGCTAGTACTGGTATTGTAACCGTGCGGCTGTAATACCTACTTAGGTACTAAAAATAGAATCTGAACTTTAAAAATGGAGGTCTCGGGGTAACCACTCTTAAATTGGCAGATAGGTACCTATAATTCCTACTTTCAGACAATTTATATCTACTCGTCTAAGTCAGACCTTGATCCCAAGACCCTGAGATCAAGAATTCAAGGCAGGAAGCTCTTGCTTGCTTCAAAGAATCGCTTTCTAATGGTCGAAACTCATTAAAATCGATTTTACAACCATGAGCAGGTACGCTACCATAGAGAAAAGGATTTCCTTGATGTTATTGTATGGCTGTGAATGCTGTGATATATCCGGACAAACGTTCTTGGATAGAATATGTGGGGGTAAGTTCGGCGCTGGGGTAAGACCGTACGAATCAAATTCTCGACAATGTAGGTATCTGCTAGCAGTCACAGAAGCTATGATAATTATTGTCATCTAAAAAAGGTTACTTCTGCTGGCAGCCTACTTTTATGCAGTTTTTCAGACCTAAATAAATACCTGCCTACGCTGTTTAAGCCAAGCGTTGAACGTCCACATGACAGTGACATCCAGTTCATTAGGCAGATAACTATAGTGATCGAGGTTTGAAGTAGGTACCTAAGTAAGTACTATCCTTCAATTCTGGCTCTATGATTGTTTTCCATAGATAAGTGGGTAGGTTTAAACTTGGTTTAACAACATGGTAGGGAAATGGAAAAGTTTCAAAAATTTTAGTTTCATTAATAAAAGCCCAATTTGGGGCACGCTACATACGCATTAACCCTAAACAGTTAATAGGGAACAAACTTTGCTTTTTACAAAGTTTTTTGAACATTATCAACGGAAACACATTCTGACTTCTTTATTTCTTTTATGAAAGGATAAACGGAGTTATTGTTTGTGGGTAATCAACCATATTTTTTGTTAGGTATAATTGCCTCAATAAAAGTACAGGAAGCTGGCAACGATATATAATTTAGATGAAGATGTATTGACTAGAGTAGGTACACACGCTTCACATCAAGCTATACATTTCCAGTATAAGCTGACTTAGTATTGTACGGAAATCCTATACAATGGGAGATCAGCATAAACTGGAAATGTGTAGCTTGATGTTTAGCCGTGTGTAACTACATAGTGTATTATTTATTCATTTATTATCCGTAAATTACACTCTTGATTATTACCTGTTCATATCTTAATAATTATCACACTAGATTTGAATTTAATAACAGCTTCATCTATTCTCATAATTAATTACTATGTAGCTATACATATGATACTTACAAAGTGTACCTACCTATCTGTAGATATTTAATTATGTGAAGGCTTACCTCATCGCTCATCATAACAATTTATTAGGATTTCCACGAAATCTGTTTTGGATAGTCTGATTTTAATGGGATAATAATGTAGGTAGGTATTTTTAATTAGGTTCATTTACATTACCTTTAATTTAATTACGTTCGGGTCGATACAAAGTCGAAGTAAGTATGAGAATTTTAGAATTAATTAGATATGGTAATGGATACCTAATGCTTGGGGTTCCATGGTCGTCAGGGAAATCTGTAATTATCAGCAGTATTTGGCAATAAGGTGTACTTACTGCATAAGGTGTATAAACACACACATACACATGCACATAAGGTGCATGGTACATAAGGTGTTTAGACATTTTTTTCGAACCGATTCCAATTCTAATTGATCGTGTATTAAGTACCTACCTACGAAATTAGGGTATTGGAGTGAAAAAATGCGTTCGTAAGTCGTCGCTGAAAAGTATGGTCAAATGGAACCCGGGTTCTATTTGACCATACTTTTTACGTCTAATTATGAAGAAAAGAGACAAAAGATAATTCATATCTCTAGGAGTAAGGCACAAGTTTTTACTTTCGCACATTTGTCCAACTACCTACCTAGGTAGATCATGCGCCAATTTTCGTGCAAGTTCAATTGGTAATTTCATCGACCAACAAAGAATTTAAAGAAGTAAATAAATAAAAGCATAGTACTCACCATACGACCTTAAGACCATTTCGTGGCCGTGTCCAATACTAAATGATGACCGATCCGTCGATAATTAGCCGATTGATAAATAATCATAAACTTATTAATTGGCCATTCATTGTCATCATCATCATCTACCGGCAATTATTTAACGAAGATTTCTATAAAATTACTGACATTAAACTTGCGTGTTCGTGAAAATTGAATGGTTTATTAAATTGTACCTACCTGTCTACTTACGTTTTTTAAGTAGGTACTTATTTAAGTACCAACCTATATTGATACTTTAAGTCTAGGTAGTAAGCTATGTTGTAGGTTGTATTGGTTGGTCGGTTTTAACGTGCACTAATATTTTGTAACAATATAATTTAAAAGAGTGTCCATGGATTTTCTTACCTGTTCTTCTACATAGGAATCTACTACGCTTTAGAATGGGCCACTAGCTTCATCTTTCCGAATGACCCACTCCTTTGAAAATTCAAAACTTCCTGTAGATGGTTTAATTGAAATAAATCCTGATGCATTTAGCTTATTTTTTCATGATTTATTTAAATTGACGAAAATGCAGTAATATAGTAGTAGGTACCTATCTACGAGTTACGTATAAATCGATGTTGTTGTATCACAAATTCTAAATGTTTAAACAAGATACATTATTATATTATTAAAATCCAATCTACGCACAATACTTTCTTAGCGACACCGGCGTGGAAAGTAAAAATTAGTTTCTGTACACGGTTCATTAATTTCACGACCGCCATCAGGTTTTTTTACTGTCCACAAATAAGTGAGCAGTGGCAAGATATTGCACAAGTTTTTATGTGTTTAAGATTAACTTTGTGCCACTTCCTGTTTCATGTTATGTCATAGGTAGGTACAGTAGGTAAGTTTGTTTCCTGATGAGTGATGACACTATGTATGGAGAAATATAAGTTTTTCTCACGAAGTCAGAAAGGAAATGAAATGTGGACCACATAAAGTCCCCCATGTGGAAACTCAAGACTCACATAATTGCGTAATTAGCGGTTGGGCTCGTTTCGCGCTTAGAAGAAAATTGTAGGAAGACCATCAAGACTAACTGCATTGGAAGTACCGATAAGGTATCAGCGTGGCTTGTATAGCCGGATGAACGAAAGTTCCGGATTCATATCTTTAGCGCTGACCAGTTAGTGCACGTTTTTAATGCCTTCATTCAAACATACCTACTCCCAAGACCGAGCGCATATATTATGTCTTCCTATTTAAAACTATTTAGAACGGTATTAAAAAACTTAAAACCGCTTTCTGCTATCAATATTACTTAATTTAATGACAAAGTTGACAAATGACAAACATTTAAAGAAAGCCATGCCGAAATATTTCTGGTTCACATCGATTATTATTGATGCAACAATTTATTTTTACTTCCTGCCCGAGTTCGTATGTGCATTGACACAACGAATTGAAAACAAACATGAATAAAAAGTTCTGTAATAGTCATGGTCTAATAAATATCGTGTCGCCCATTATAGACATGTACTTCACGCCTGTCTCAAAATAGAGGTGGGCGTCTACTATGACGTAACGAAAATTTAAAAAAAATTATAAGTTCATGGCGACCGTCTTATAATTCGTAAGTTGGAATAGGGATGCAAGGATTTCGTAAATTACATCTAACCTAAAGAGTCCTGAAAAAAAAAAACTATATGCAGGTATTGTATTTAAGTTCAACGAAATCCCTGTGCTAGTTTTCCGCCATTCCTGCATCACTTTTCCCCTGTGTTACTATACGGTATATAATGAATATGGTAAAATGGGGGAAGGTAAAATAATACCTACATAGTTGAAAGAAGCCTTTTAACTTATCATCCTCCTTATTTCCTTCATATTGGTATGAAGGAAATAATTCGACGATAAATTGAAAAGAAACCATTCAAAGTTATTCCAGTAAATGATTGGGTGTATAACATATTAATATTCCAACCTATTAATGAGAAATAGCTTTTTTATTGTCTATTTACGTACTTTTTTTCATGTTCATTGTAGTCAGGTAAGTACTTATTACAGATATACCACCATAGTCTGCCCAAACCTCTCACCCTGCACTGATTTTTAGCGCTGGTCATACACTTTTTTACCCATTATTGTGACACAGTTGTTCGTAATTGAACTTTACGTAACATGATCTTTAAAGAAAAACAAATTCACTTTTTATTTAAACCTCTTTCATTGAGATCAGTGCAATGATCTCGTAACCCTTTCAAGCTATTTAGAAATGGTCTGGTTAATTTACAAATAAATTAAATGGATAATACACTTTTTTTTTGCAAGGCATAGGCCAGCAGATTCAATAAGTTCTGCTTGGTCGTGTGTTAAGAGTAGGTCAGTCAATTTGATCCCAGGGCCTCGTGGAGGATTACCTACTGAGTAGGTGCATACCTACACTGCATAGATAGGTTGGTAGACTGTACCTGCCAATAAAGGAGAGCTCTCATTTTGATTCTAAGAAAGGGGTTGTTTCTCCGATAGTCGAATTTTACCGCATTTATCTATATCATTCTGGAAACATATGAATTAGACAGACTAAGCCTAATCCATCTACGATCGAGCATTCTAACAAACTTGATAAAACGAAGGCTTTTTAGCAAATTAGAAAATTTGCAAAGTTAAGCGAAACCTCTTCCGAATGCTACGTAACTTGTAACTTACCCTCGTTAATTTTATCTATTGCGGCCATGAGTATATCCTTATATCACACATTGTTCGTTGTTTCAGATATTGCCGTTCATATTATCAGTATCAACGATAAAAGTACCAGTCGACAATGTAGATACTTCTTCCGAAATACCGCGTGGCCCGGAAGGTACACAGAATACTCCTGTTTACTACATATCAGACGATACCAATGTCGACAGCTACCTCGTCCCTCCAAATCCTCACAAATCTGCAGAAACGCCAGAAGGACCGCCCACCTTCCTAATACCACCTTCAGAAGAAAAACAGCCCAACTTTTATAACGTGCCCAAAGAGTCTGCAGGTGTTCAAAGTGACTGGCTGCCTATTCAAGTACAGACCCAAAGTAAACGCAACGCCCAATTCCAGCAAAGATTGCCTCTGGAGTCCATTCCGATTTTTTTCAACCCTAGCCAAGCAGGTGGAGTTCGAGTTCCGCTACGCATACCCCCTGTACCTTCAATACATCTAGAACCACCTTCAGTTGATGCTGTCAACGAGTTCTTTATAGAAGTGCCCGAGGACGAAGAGCTGCATGTCGATGAAAATAACGAGCCTGTTGAACCATCAGACTATAATTTGCACCCTCAAAACGAAAACGCAAATGGCACACCACTAAACCAACAACTTAATCCTGCAGAACCTACACTCGCTTTACATTTAACTCCCCCTAAACCACAATCATTTAATTCGCCGACAAAACAGTATCCGAAGAAGTATTCTGGTGGATTCAAGCCTGTTCCGATACCCCTGGCCCAGTTCGCTGACTCCGCCCCAGAAGTTCCTAAAGCAAAACCTGCGAAATACTTCAAGCCACAGTTTAACGCTGAAGTAGAACAATATACACCGACAGACGAGAAGAATTTATATCATTACCAAAAAGCTGAACATCAACGAAAACTGAAGGGAGAAGAGGAAGCCGCTAAGGTCAGTAGTATATCATTTTGAAATACGGTGAAAATTTTGCGAATATGAATATAACTTTAAACTTATTTGGTTGCCAGCAACAACAGTCAGCTGATGGTGGTTCAGAGGAAACATATGGCGAGCATACTTCGACGGAACAAGAAACTTCGGAAACTAACTTGAGATATCCCGGACGTACGTGTAATAACTTAATAACATAACAATTATTGTTTGAAGTGGGTTAAGGCATATAAATCAAAAACTTGTTGTATGACTATGGTACTGTAATAATCTCAATAGATTGTTCGACCCTTCTAACAGTTCCAACGAACAACTGAATAGTATTATTGTTACCGTGCGTTTGCACTAGCGAAACTTTTACGACAAAACATGTTGAAATCTCTATTTTCTGTCAATGTTCCATACAATTTTTGACAGGAACTAGAGATTTAAACATATTTTGTTGTAATGTTTCGCAAGTGCAAACGCACAGTTAAAGATACAATTTCGTACACTCAACGTATAAGTTATGTTGGTGTACAAATAAATTAATTGGAATTGGGTTATTGATAAGTGCTTATTAGTTATTTGGAAGCTATCTTAGGTAAAGTTTACTGGATAAAATGTTCATCTTACATCAACTTCTTAGGTAGGTTTGTAAGAACAAAACTTAAAACTTTGATGAGTAAAGTGCGACCTTATTTGCAAGGGTGAACACTGAAAGGTGTATTTATTAATAGTTGTGTACTATTTTCCAGACAACGCGTACCCACCGCATCAGGGTCCCCCTGCGCCTGTTCGTTATGGGCCCCGGCCTGCTCCTCTACGTCAAGCGCCCCCGCCATCTCCCCCACAAGACGTTGGCCCAGCGGCCCCGGCCCCTGACGACAGGACCGAGTTTAGGATGCATGGCATGAAAGGACCTCATAGTTACCAGTTCGGATACGATACTGGGAAAGGGTATGTTATATATTCTAGTCTACCCATTTCGAATAGAGGTGGGCTATAGGTATAGACGGACGGGACCGCTGAGACAGACTGCGGAAGCGCAGAACCTGATTTTGTGTACGCAAATTAGAAGAAGCCTATGTCTAGCAGCAATGGGCTGAGTTGACGTCAGTCAAATAAAAGTCGTGTACCTAATATTATCTATGGTCACATCACTGGCTAAGCTGGTAGGTAGTTAGCTTTGTCAAAAAGTCGTTGCTGCTACCAGTGCTGATCAAAGGTAATCTGCTGGCTAGTTGGATCTAAAAGCAGATACTTAATATGACAGATGTGAAAACAATTCTGCATGTATTTATTATTTCATACATTTTCAATTATAAGAATCCTTTCGTCCGTCTGAAAGCCAGCATTGCTTTGCTGTGCATGTCTGAGTTTCTTTACATTAATTCCTTTTACTTATGATAGCTAAATTGTAAAAATTGCAGGAAAAATCGTCAATTCCGGTACGAGGAGCGTGACAACGAAGGCCTGGTGAAGGGACACTATGGGTATATGGACAGGGCCGGAAAACTTCGCGTTGTCAACTATAGCGCACACCCCGAGTATGGCTTCCATGCTGAAGAGCCCGTAGAACAGCAGTTATGAACATCGCAAATTATTTAAGGGCAGTACCCGAGGACCGAAGGATGCATCGAGCGCTAGAAAAAGACTGTCCCACACATATGAGTGATAGAGATAACGCTCTACAAAGCTGAATTGTTTCTCAAACTCGATGTAATAAATTTACTACCGAGTATATTGTACGTGTATTGTTCTTTGTTATCATGTATTGATAAAATTATCTAATCTTCATGACCTATGTGGAGTTAAAATGTTGTAAATATTATTTTTTGTAAATAATCGTATTTACTCCAAATTATTGTGTCGGTAAAGAGAGTTCAGTCCTTAAACGATATAAGTATGGATAATGTTTATAGCTGAATACAAATTGTATTAAATTATGTAGATTTTTATGTAAGTAAGCTATTTTAGGTCTGTTACCATAAGTGTCATATAGTGGATAAGATATAATAATTTATATGTTAACATATAAAATAAAAAGTTTTATAAAATTGAAAATATTTTTTATTAAATTAAATAAAATATCAATAGCAACCAACAACATACTACATAGGCTTAACATTAAAAAACGATCAAAAACATTGTCTATAAATCTGTGTATTCAAAATATTTTTAATTTATAGGTAGGTACGAGTACATCCACAGGAATGTAGAGGAATGTTATATAAATGATTATCAAAGTATTTTAAAAGAGATGTAAAGAAACCAATGTATTTACAGCAACTGTCCATAATTAGTAATAAAAAGTATACCTACATAACGATATAACTCATATAACACAGCATAAAACTATGTTAAAAATATGGCACTTACTCAATCTTAATAAAAATATAATATTTTCTTATGTGTAATTGCACCTGATTTAACAATAACAGTAATTAGGTATATGAAAATTCGTAAAATAGTAATGCTAAGATGCTTTAATGCTATTTACTAGTTCGCCAAGTAAACTAGAAGCACCAATTCGGAACAGTTTTGGTGTGAGCCATTCTGGTCCTAATTCCGTGTACACAAGGACCAACCAATTAACAGCGTCCCTTGCTGTTTTTATGCCCCCAGCCGGTTTTAGGCCGACCTGTAGAACAAATATGTATGTTGTTACTATGTTATATGACACATTGGGGTGAAGTCTTTAATAAAAATATGCAAGCACTTTAATTTGCATGAATTAATATATTTTTTGAACTGCCCTACATAAAAAGCAGAAAAGGCGGTGAGTTTAGACCCCATATCTATTGTATTTTAGATGAGAATCTTCTCTAACTAACCGGAAGGTAATCCACCTGGTTAGTTGAAATATTCTAGTAATGAGCAATGTAAATTGATCAGTCTTCTTTGATGAAAATACTTACCCTAACACCCGTTTTCTGGTAATGCTTTCTTATAGCCCGACACATGATCAGACCGATAGGTAGGGTAGCATTCACTGCTTCTTTGCCTGTTGATGTCTTTATGAAGTCTGCTCCAGCCATCATTGACACCATTGAAGCTTTGTAAATCTGTATGAAATTAATCTCTCACTTTTTGCTCAGTAATAAAAATAAGTAGGTATGAAAGAATGATTAAATTAAAAAAAAAAAAAAAAGTCTGAAGAGGTATCATTGGGGACAAAATTGGTTTGTAAGTAATTCTTACATACAGATAAACTCTCAAACACAACTCAATATTCAATTACAATCAAGTGTCATGTTGTCATTGATGATGAAGATGATCACATAAAAAAATCCACAAAAAAAAAAATACTCATCAGGAACGAAGTTCCTTCTCACATATGATTTAAAACTAAAACACTACTACTTGACTTCACTAGCGGCTTTAACACTCTCGAAAACCATCATGACAACAACAGCCATGATGGAAAAGTTTGAAAATTTTCACAGCCGTCATCTTGGATTTATATTTTGACCTTTTTTTCTCTGAGAAAGACGTGGGCTTATCGCTTTTTCGTTACGTGATGATTTCTACCAGTTCAAGAACTTCGTTCCAAAAATGTCTTTAGTCTAAGTATTTTCATGTAGGGAATTCCGTGTTTTTATCAATAAAACTTACATTTTCATAACTTCCTAGTTCTCCAACTCCGAGGATGACTTTAAGGTGAGCTTTACCACAAGCTTTCCTCATCTGCTGAACTTCAGAGTAAAGTGTATCCCACTGCCCAGTTAGCACTAAACTACGGTCAAGGACTACATCAATCTCTGTGGCTCCGCTTGATACCGCATAATTGATTTCTTGCAGTCTTGTCTCTAGCGGGTAAAGACCAGACGGGAAACCGGTGGCAACTGTAAAAAATCGATCTTAAGTCTTCATGCTATCTATAGTGATTATTAAATATGACATTTTTTTTCTGCAAACTAAAAGGTAGTACTAAAAAGGCAACGTTTAGCTTACCGGCAGCAATGTTAATTTCTTTGGTGAGGTTCATTAGTTTGATGGCCTCATAAGCATCCTTCACCCTGTTAGGATATACACAAACAGCTGCAGTTCTAATGGTTTCGTCTAATTTCAGATTCCCTTTTAATTCTGAGGGTAAAGGATTTGCAGCCTGAAATTAAAAATAAGAATGAAATAAAAATCCACTTAAATGTAGTAAGTAAGTAGATCAAATTAGAATACTAAAAAAATGAAGGATGACCATTTAAAAAAATGAATTCATAACCGAGGTACGAAATTTTTTAAGATTTTTATTAGTCTTAGTACTTACCAAATATTGTATTTATATAGTGAAAGAAGTATTTTTATACAAACCTTCACACAAAGTCTGAAGACATTGGACCGTGTATCATCACCGGACAGTGTAGTCAAGTCAATTACGGTAATAGCTTTTAGTAGCCACGTATTGAAGTTGTCACCATTCACAGGGTGTGTCTCCAGTATGGTTTTAATTTGTGCTTCAACATTTGATTTGTTGATGTAAACTTTCTTTAACCCTCCCATTTCTTAACAAAAATTAAAGTTATTTATGGTTATCAGTTCAGATAAAAAAGTTATATTATACACACCAAGTCCAATAGAAATCATCTTTACTATTTCATGATTTTTTGAGGAAATACTTTTGAATTTTTTTGACTAAGAATAAAATAAACAGGTACAAAATATTAACAAATACATGTCATCGTTTCAATATTACCAATTGAGATAACATTATCAGTTATCTTTGAACATTAAAAGAATGTAAAACTTACCTAAAACTGTAGAGGTTGGTTGAACCATTATATTTATCTAGAATCGATGTAAATATTGTACAATATATTCTTTGGTTATTCTTATATTCTTCTTGCATATGTATACTCAAGATTTAAAAGGAAATATCCCTATTTGTTTTTTTTTTAGAATTTAGAATGTTACGAACACGAACAGCCGGCCCGGGGGAATGACCGGTCAGACCGGTGACAGACTGACAGATACATAGCAATAGATAATACCGGTGACATTAGATCAGAAGTGTTTCCAATACGTAAAATGTTTTAGCGTGTTTTATTATTTGTTCACAAAAACAGAAGTAAGACACTAAAAGGAAATGTTATGCAAACAAATACTTTTTATCTCCGAATAGATGGGCGCAATTTTTTTTATGCGACTTTGACAAGAATCGTCTCTTGTCCGTTCGGGGTGGCGCCACAGTCAGAATAAAATGCTGTCTTTCTATAAGTAATGCTACTGCTTTTGTGAACTAATTTCAAAATCGACTAGTATATAGGTCTCTGTGTTCACAATGTACTTATCTTAATTGTAGGTTGTGGTAATATATATATTTATAGAGGTAGAATCAAAACAAACTGATTGAAACGAAAAAACCGTTTAGTGTATAATATTGAACCTAGATGTCGTTACCAACGGGCGCTCACCATATTGAAATAAATGGTCATGGAATGGATTTCATTGGCGTGAAATGGACACTTTAGGACATAATTCTTATTTGGCAAGGGAGGAAAGACGACCCTCTCAGTTCTGAACACGGCAAGGACACTTAAAGTTATTATGCTTATCGGTATAAAACATATAGTTATTATACCCAAACCTGATTTTAAAGACACTTACCTACTAATAAAATAAAAAATGTATAGTTGTAACTGTTGTAGTCATTCTTATAACAACAAATAAAATTCCTATATATTTATAGGAGTAGTAAACAGCAAGAACCTACGGAAGACGGAACCTGAATTTTGTGGTAGGTATTATTTATTTATATAGGTATCAATTATTTCATAATATAATATAATTATACCTAATGGTACCTTCTAATATGGGTAGGTAAATTATCATTATATTCGTATACTTACTGATGCAAATATTTTTATTGTGGGTAAGTACCTACTCCATAAGTTCTTAATAGTATTTTTTTTACAGCAAACAGATTATGATAACGTGTAGTATTACATTTATGAAGAAAATAATAAAATCGAAATAAAAATGTCAAGTATACCTATCCATTGCCGTTACCCAACTCTGCTGGCGTTAGGTTTACATCCAATCTGCCTAGATGCGGCTAAAGTGATTGCAGATGGTAATAGCTGTATGTTATACCTCCACATCCCAATTACTTGGGAAAACGATTGCGTTACGTTATGCTAGTCGTTAGTTTTCGGTTTCCTGACAACTACTCTAGGTTGCAGATTTTTGGGACAGGAAAGGGTCGGTGAAAATGTTTTGCTCTTGGGACACGCAGAACTGATGGATCGGTTTGACTGACAGCTACGTAATTGGACTATAGATACCTTACCTATATTGCGCAATATATCTACAAACGAAGGACCAAAATTCGAGAATAAGTAGTACTTATAAAGTCTGTTTTTTAATCTCGTCAACTAATTTGCCAGGTGCAAATGTCAAACTCCAGATTGAAAAAACCTGCCAATTGCGTGTCGGACCACGCACAATCAAGGGTTCCTTAGTTGAGACATTTATCCCAAGAACAAACTTAACATAATCTACCTAGTAGTTGAAAAATATGTTCTCCCATACATTCCAAGTACAAAAGTAAGTTTGTACGCACAATATTGAGAGATTTACCATGTTATATTAAGACCATAGACTTCTTATAGGTAGGTTTTCCTGTAATCTCAGACCTCAGACCAACAAAAAAAGAAAGACGGAGCATTTCGAACATCAAAATGAAGCCACCTTTTTATCTATGTGTCTGTAAAAAGGGTTGTCATTTGCTAAAGTTTTTCCCTATAATTTGGGGAATAATATTTTGGGTAGGACAATTTGTACGAGTAAGATATTGTTGAGTATGGTATTGTACCTCAATCGTTAGGAAGGATTCCGAAACAAAACCATTTTTTTTTACATCGCAAAATAAAATAACAATTAAGTACAAAGTGCATTTACATACATGATTTGGAGATTACCTTTTAATCAAGAATTGCTTGTGATAGGAAGCTCCGCTCTTTCACTTAGAACTATCCATTAATTATCAATTGAATGTAAAAAAAATTGGTTTGTAAATTATAGAAATATTAAGTTATAAGGTTGTTGAAGCGTAAATCATAACATCGTCGTGGGTAGTAAATTGTTTTGAAATAAAATAGGTACTTAATTATATTTACAATCAACTTTATGAAATTCAAGAAGACCACGATAACAAAATCACTGACTATAGAAAGCACGTAAAAAGCGTCCGCAATTTGGGAAAAAATAAAATTTGGGACAGTAGTATTTAAATTAGCTAGTCTAAGTTGAGAAACTAACTAAAATAAAATAAAAAATACAGTCTCGTGTTTAATTACTGTTTTGATAAAATCTCATTTTTGTTTTTTAAATTGTATGTACGTTTTTAGGATATCCGGTTTTGATCACACGGCGAAGTCCACGATTAGTTGAATAAAGGTCATTATTATCAAAATGATCGGAACAAACCACGCTGGTTTTCGATGGAAGCCATTCTGGATCATTCCGACTATTTCTTATAGCTACTATCCATTTACTTTTATTTTCAATATTACTTGGAAATCTAAAATATTAAATACATAAAAAAACAGGCATATAATTACTCGAACTAAAAAATATCGAACGGGGAAATTTCAAATCATATTATGGCAACCCTCGCACGTTAAATGTCACTGTTTTCGTTCGTTCATTCGTTCAGGTTGTTGTTCCAAGTAACCTAAAATTCATAGTTTACTAAATTAAGAAACGATGTTATTTGAAGTACTTACATGTGAAAAGTGATTCCGTGAGACTTTTTATGTGATTTGCTATTGTTTTTACAAGTTTTCACTACACAAGAAGGCATAATTCAATTTTTTTTATTGAAGTTTACTAGACGACGACTCGTGACGTACTAGGAGCGATGAGCATAGTTTTTCTGTAGGTGTGTGCGTGAGCCTGTGTGTTTACTTGCAGGAGCATAGTTTTGTGGCTACACGTTTGATGTACGTAGTGATCCGTCTTTCTATTTTGGTTGGTCTGAGTCTCAGACCAACAAAATAAGAAAGACGGAGCATTACGTACATCAAAAGTGAAGCCACCTTTTTATCTATGTGTATGTAAAAAGGGTTGTCATTTGTTAAAGTTTTTCCCTATAATTTGGGGAATAATATTTTGGGTATGATAATATTGTACGAGTAAGATATTGTTGAGTATGGTATTGTACCTCAATTGTTAGGAAGGATTCCGAAACAAAACCATTTTTTATTACATCGCAAAATAAAATAACAATTAAGTACAAAGTGCATTTACATACAGCCCTATCGTCAATGGCTACATGAGGCAAGTCTGGTAACTCCTACAAAAAAAATACACGAGTAATGGCAGCTTTTGATTAAAACCTTAGGAAGATAAATGAAGAATTAGGACATACTTGAACAAACGTACAGCCAGAACTTTGTGAAACTGAGTTTTCAGCAATTACGTAGGACGATGGAAATAACATCAAAAAAATAAAATTTGGTACAGTAGTATTTAAATTTGCTAGACTAAGCTGAGAAACTAACTAAAATAAAATAAAAAATAGTCTCGTGTTTAATTACTGTTTTGATAAAATCTCATTTTTGTTTTTCAAATTTTATATCCGCTTTTGATCACACGGCGAAGTCCACGATTAGTTAAATAAAGGTCATTATTATCAAAATGATCGGAACAAACCACACTGGTTTTAGATGGCAGCCATTCTGGATCATTCCGACTATTTCTTATAGCTACTGTCCATTTACTTTTATTTTCAATATTACTTGGAAATCTAAAATATTAAATACATTAAAAAAAACAGGCATATAATTACTCGATCTAAAAATTGTCGAACGGGAAAATTTCAAATCATATTATGGCAACCCTCCAACTTTAAATGTCACTGTTTTCGTTCGTTCATTCGTTCAGGTTTTTGTTCCAAGTAACCTAAAATTCATAGTTAACTAAATTAAGAAACGATGTTATTTGAAGTACTTCCATGTGAAAAGTGATTCCGTGAGACTTTTTATGTGATTTGCTATTGTTTTTACAAGTTTTCACTACACCAGAAGGCATAATTCTATTTTTTTTATTGAAGTTTACTAGACGACGACTCGTGACGTACTAGGAGCGATGAGCATAGTTTTTGTGTAGGTGTGTGCGTGAGTCTGTATGTTTACTTGCAGGAGCATAGTTTTGTGGCTACACGTTTGATATAGGTAGTGATCCGTCTTTCTTTTTTTGTTGGTCTGAGCCTGTAATAGGTATTTTCTTTATGTCTTAAAAAATATTTATTTTAGAATTATAGAAAAATGTATTCGAGATCCTCGCAACGAGCCCTTTCATTTGATAAGTATGTCACACGGTACAGTTTGCAAAACTTTTTTTTTAATTTTCTAGTTTTTCCCAAATGTGACCCCCATATTCAAAATTCATTTATATAAGTTACACGTCCATGTTTGAAACACAGACATACCATACGTGTACAAAATTTCAACTTAATCGGACCAGTAGATTCGGAGCAAATTGGCTGTGACAAACGGACAGACAGACAGAAACATGACTGATCCCATATGGGTTCCGTTTTTTTTCTTTTGGGGTACGTAACCCTAAAAACTTAAAACAACAATCCCTTGAAATGTCAAATTAGTCTACGACATTAAAAAACAGACTTTAGTGTTAAGATTCCAGATTGAGTCTACATCATCTAACCGAAAGCCATCCACAGTTGGACGTAGTTATAGGTCAGACAGCCGCGTAACTTCAGGGGGCCTAGTCTACTAATTTACAAACGTGTCAGAGGTCTCGCAATGATGAGTTTTTGACAGATTTTGTATGGCATATCTGTCAAAATCTGATCATTGTGAGACCACTGACACGTTTGTAAATTAGTAGACTTGGCCCCCTGATCAGAGGCAGAAATTGGGCCTTTCATCAGGCGTTTTTTTTTCTATGTTGTTTAGAAGAGTAACTACGGAGTTTTTTGCCTATTCTTCTCCATACCTTTTGGAAAAACCGTAGCGTCACTTATTAAGTAATAAGCGGCTAGCCGCTGGGGCTAATCCCCATTGCTTCATCGTTATCCTCACCTAGATTTATATAAACACGAGTAATACGAGGAAACAACCAGGATAGGTTTCAAAAGCTCCCACTCTGCGGACAAAATGAAACACGTACATATCTGTAAAATGAGATTTATTTAAATGAAACTTATGCTATTTTAAAACTAGAGAAATAAATGAATTCTGATTCTGATTCCTATTGGAAAAAGGTGCGAAAGGTTAGATCTAGAACAGAATTTATTTTCTTGTTTTTGACGGTAGTGGCCTACTGATTTTGCCCTAGGCCGGTGCCTTGTTGACTTGGCAGGCCTCCTGGCCCGGTCACTGAGTGGCTGAGGGCCCCAAACACCACTTTGCACCTAAATTCCGACCGCAGAGAGAATACGGTCCTGACACCTGTTTGTTGAGTACAAAAGAATACGTGTTTACGAATTTATGCATTACTAGCTTCCGCCCGCGGCTTCGCCCGCGGCTTCGCCCGCGTGGTATGGCACAATTGTGTGTCGGTGACGCTGCATTATGAACTTTACTCATCTTTTTCGGTCAAAATTATAGCCTACCTGAAATAATACCACGATACAAATTCCAGGTATTGTTACAATAAACACAGAAATGTGAACCACCATTCAAAATCGAACCGTAGTAGACACAAGTTTGTATAAATCAAACATCCTAGCCACGAGCTGATTAAACGTAAACATCGACACTATCTGGGGAGAGCTTGACGTGCTATTCAAATCACTACTCAGTCTGTCATCGTATGGTACCTACGATTTATATTGGTGCGCGGTGGTTTTTAGGGTTCCGTACCAAGTGTGCCAAATGGAACCTTAACACTAAGCCTCCGCTGTCTGTCCGTCTATCTGTCTGCGGGCTGTATCTCATGAACCGTAATAGGTAAACAGTTGAAATTTTCACAGATTGTTTTTGACTCGATCCTAATACGGTTACGGATCCCTTCGTGTGCGAGTCCAACTCGCACTTGGCCGGTTTTTACTTTTTATGGTTTCGAACAAATGCAAATCTGAATCTTTTTATTCTCACTTTCTTCTTCGTCTGTTACAGAGGTTTTTCTCGAGATTTTAATAAGCAACGTAGGTATTTTAATTTTGGCAATAAGTTCTAGGTTTTGATGACGTGCGCAAGAATCGTCGCCAGCCAAAGGCCAAAAAAACTAGCCGGAGACAGTTCCAAAGACTGCTATGTTTGGACCCTCAATTGTGTGATCCCGATTCGCTCTTGCCCAATTTTTCTGCACTTATGTATTCTTTCTCGACTGAGATCAGATCAAAATTAAAATATTTTAATAATAATGTAAAATAGCATGAGTTTATTTTAATTAATTCTTTTATGTTTTAATTGCAAAACCTTTCAAGAGTCTTGTAATGCATGTGAAGCTAAATAAAACGTTTAAAAACACTTGTATTTTTCGCTTTTTGCCAATTTGTAACTAGACTAGGGTAGGTAAGTAGATTCGTTTCATTATTTTAAATGTAATTTATGTTAGAATTTACGCTGAAAGCTTGCATCTCACTGACTTCTGTAGGTAATGCAGAGGTAAGATGGAGAAAATCTGATTTCCCTAAGGAATTTAGAATAATTGTAGTACCTAAAATTAACATTTTATTAACCACATTAGCAGCAACTCACCATCTTGGTGGTTTAAGGTTTAATCGATTTACTTACATTCTTCTACGTTTTTATTAGACTATCTATTACTCACATTACATGACAGGCCAGCCTACTAGGCATAAAGTAGGCAGTCCACGTGTTTATCAGTCTGCGTCACTTTCTTTTACATTTTTGCATTTTGATGTTTCAGTTAGCGCACGGAATTTTTTATGTCTCATTTTATAAAATCTTGAATAGGAAATGAGGATCAGTCTCTTAGCCAATTTATTTTATCCCGGGTAGACAGCTTAAGATTAAGACGGGTTCATTTTTATTTAAGTAACAACAAAAAAAAATAGAATGAATGTTAGCTTGAATTTTTCCTGTGCATTTAAATACCTGGGTGTTTATACTTAATGGGACTTTATCTTTGACAGTCGTTATGGGTCGTCAGAAGCCCAAAAGTCTGACAAATGGTCTTACCAAGGGGTATAAGTATTACCCAGTTACTGGGATGTGGAGGCAGGATAGAGTCGCTCTATGTAAAATACTGCATTCAGCTGCATCCGGTTAGACTGGAAGCCGACCCCAACATAGTTGGGAAAAGGCTAGGCAGATTGATTGGGACTTAGTATGGTCCTATAGTAGGTATTCCTTTGGTGTTTGCCAATTTCTGTTGTGTACGTATCCGGTGAATAGAGAGACGCTAATCAAAGAATAAATCTCGGTACGTACCTACAGCGCACGATTTATTGCGATCTGAGATTTGTTTCAGGCTCGCAGGACGCGAAGCGAGCGCTATAAACATTTCACCGAGCCATTACTGTAGCCCCACGGAGAAAATAGCGTCTTAGTTCTTGCTTTCAAAGTTTTAAAGGAATTACTGTTGTTTCCGCCTTCCCCTTCGAACACAGATTGAATAAGACGCAATGTCAGAGGTCAAGGTAAGTTTGTCTAGTGTTCTTTTAGTTTGGGACTTTATGAACCTTGGACTTCTGTTGTAACTTTATTGATACCATGGTCCGAATTATAGCAAACTTGGTTAGATTTGTACCTAGGTAAGTAACTACGAACCACTTAGCTACATTTTTTTACTGGAAATTACCTACCTACCCGTAAGCAAATAACAGAGACTTATAACATTAATTAGGTAGGTACCTAATTTAAACATACCTACCACTAATCTACAATTTAATACAATTCTAATAAAAAGAGAAGGTTAAACGATCAATTGCAATTGTCAATTTTTACGAGATTATTTGATACATTGATGCGCAAATTGATTAACTACCAAATGCAATGGAAGCGATTGACAATATTACTACAATTGCAATTGATCGTTTCGGGGACCTTCCAGCTTTTATACTAAGCACTAGCTGCTAGCCCCGGCTTCGCACAGGTAGCACTAAGTACTTATCTACGGCGTACGTACCTATCTACCTACCCTATCCTACCGACCAAGCCTACCTATCCTACCCGTACCTACCCTACCTAGCTACCCTACCTACCTACCTACCCGACTTACCTACCCTACCTACTTACCTTACCTACCAAGTTTCTGCGCAATTTTCTTAATTTTTCTTTCTCTATGAACTTTCTACGAAGTATTTGAAAACTTAAAAAAAAAGAAGAATGAACTCGATAAAGACGTTCCCAAGTTATGGCATGACTAGGGGAAATAGGGATTCATTTTTATATAGATTGGTGACTCTAACCATGTCACTCACACATGTAGGTAAATGAGTCTTAAGTCCTCTTTCATGGAACCTTTACATGTTTGGAACGTTAGTTTGGAACAGAATAACTCGCAAATAACGAACTGCCTTTCAAAATGAAGGATCTCAAGATATGAGGGTTCGTGAACAAAGAGCAAGGTCGTGTCTTCGTGCGACGGTACATACGCAACGGCTCGTAGTCGGGATACGAGTGCGGACATGTGGATGAATGAGTGTTCCTTCATCTTATTTCCATATCCGCATGTCAATTGCCACGCAGTAATTTTACTTTGTCGTAGGAAGCGCTCCGGAATCAGATTTTGATTGACGGTTTATGCGGATATTGTTTGTACGTCGCCTTTGTGTGTTTGCGCTGTTTGCATCACGGAATGAGAAGTCATTTTTGGGGTGTTAGAAAAAACTTAGGTAGATTCGTTGCCCCCAATGCCAAGGAAAGTGAGGTTCCTTGAGTTAAAAAACTGTTAGGTATACGTAGCTTCAAGAATTGTCTATTGCTAATCTAGGTTGGTGAGATAGCCGAAAAGAATCTAATGCCTATTCATAATAAACCAGCAAATGTGTTGTGCTGAAGATGAAATTAGCCGTATATTGCAGTTAATATATCACCCTCCCTGACAAACGGATGGGCTCTCGCAGCTACGACATGATGAATGAACCTCTGCACATTTGGTGAAATCATTTACCCGTGACTTATCAAACTCGCTGGAAGAACTGCGAGGGGCATACAAATCGAGACAAGAAAGTAACTATTTTGATCTCTGTTCTATTAAAAACTGCGTTAGTCTACTAATAGATACCTAGTAAATAAATCATTTAATTAGTGCACACAAAAGCATAGATAAATACCAAATATCAAATTAAATGAATATAACGAAAATACAAGGAGCTCTGTATTAAAAGCCAAAAAACTTTTGACACTTGAAAGTAACTTTTTCGGGCATAAGGCCGTCGCACCTATCAGCGGGTGCTGATAGGTGCGACGTAACGCTTTTTCGTTACGTGACCATTTCTACCAGTATACTTCTACCGCAAGGCTCGTTAAAGAAAAGGCAGAATGACTCGGGAAGAACACGACAGCCAGTAATATTACATTTAACATTCCTTACCGGTGGAATATTGTTCCAATAACCTAAGTAAGTAGTAAGTTGTTGTGGCGTACCTATAACTTCCTATGACGTCAGCTGTCTTGTGAGATTGAGTGGAGAGTTGCTGCAAGCAAGTAGATTCCTTCTGAATTCTTTTCTACTAGCGATCGAGCTCAGTATGTTGTACAGGTACGTCGGCTACTTGAACTTATGCCCCTAAATAGTTTTATACTGGTAGCAAGCGCGATGCACTGAGCAAAGGCTCCTGGGTTCGATCCCTAGTTCGCGCCGCGATACTGAATATCCATAAAGAATTTCTTAGTAGGTAAAAAGCATGGAGTCTTTTTTCTTTTGAGATTGGGAAATCATCAAATGGCTTCTCCCGCTCTGGGCGGAGCGGGAGGGCGTGTCAGACTTCTACTGATTAAAACCCACCCGTGTTCCTTCAGTTGCCTGTTGCCAAGGTCCCGGTATACCTTTCAGATTTTCCCGCAACCCTGGAAAAAAAGCCTGGAGTCTGGATTTATGTGATATAAATACACCCACTCTTCGCCAGTTGTGTTTATGTCCAGTAGGAGCTATGGGAGGTAAATCTATTGCCAATTGTTATTGTCAACGGTTACTGGCGAAACTGGCTAAAAGTCGGTGTACTTATCTAAACCTGCCTACTTCATCTGGGAATCAGGCGTGATGTTATGTGAATTCTTATTAAAGTAAGTACCGAAGAACATTGTAGAACAGTCTAGTTTACATAGGTTAGGTAAACGTTACAGTAGGTGGCAACTTCTCAAATCAACTAAATTATTCTACCAGTACAAACATAAATAGCAAAGTTCTAGATTTTGGTGGAGTAGGTACATAAGGTGGGTAGGAGTCTAAGTAAATTGAATAATAATAAAAGTGGAAATTTTCTCTTATATTTCATTGTATAGATAACCTACTAGATCACATTGCTTTATTTAACAGTAAGAAGCTGCTACATAAAGGCCTTTTTATAATTTCTTCATGATACACGGCCGATGGGGGTTGTGAAGTATTGAGCTTGTAATTATCGGAAAGCACAGCATTGGAAGGCCTCCAACATGGTGGATCGATGACCTTCTGAACCCGGCAGGAATCCGCTGGAGGCGAGAATCATAGAAGCGATCAATATGGCGACGCTTGGGGAGGCTTATGTACAGCAGTGGACGTCTTTCGGCTGCAATGATAAAGGGTCTGTTCTGTCATGCATGACATTTCTGTATACTTTAACACAATCCTTATATTCGGAATTGAGCTGCACAATTACTGACAAATGCGTGCACTGACTGGACAGGTCCACTCAATCTGTGTGGTTCTTTCCTCAAAAGACCATTTCAGACACCAATCTCGGTCTTCACAGGATCTCACATGATCTGACCAAGATTATATCTGGATTTTAAAAGAGACTGTGACCCCTTTGTTTGTTTCGGCCTTTCTTCTCAGAGTAGTCCAAGAGGAAACGCCGACCTCATGTAGTTGAAAAATGTGATTGACGTGTAAAAGTGTTTGTAAAAACCTATTTACTGAAACATCATTTATCAATCAATTTAAATTGTGAGTTACAAACAGTTAAATCAGAAGACTCCAAGCACAACAATGGTCATTTTCTTACGACTGTGTTTTGTGGACTGGTCTACATTGGCCAGACTCCAACGTTTATTGCTCCATTGGTTAATTAATGACTGAAAGAAATGCCCAACATCTGCCACTATGTTTCGTGGAAAATAATCTGCGTATGAGTTGGACTCTGTTGAGTAGAGCTGGAACGTAACCAATGTAAAAAAAAAGATTTTTGGTACTTGCATACGTATTAATATCGCTATGTTATGCTTTAAAAAGGTGACATATACCCGTTTTGCGGGAAAAGAATGTACTTATTAGAAAATTGCTTAGGTAATCTTTTCGTTTTGAGAGTGCACGTAACTGTTACGTCAGTTACATAATTACTAAGCAATATTTATGTTTACTAGCTACTCGTACCTATCGTTAATATTATTTGTGTGTTCAGTCACGATCTACCATTGGGGGATAAAAGTGTTACGTATTAATGTCGTGCGGGCCGCGGACGTGTCACAGTCTGATTGGCAATAAATTCAACCGGTCGCTCGGAAAACCAACCGAACAAATGTTACAATTAAACGGCTCATTAACCAACACTTGACTTTCAAATTCAATGCTCGTGCTTATATTAAATTAGAATAGGTAGTGGGTGGATTCTTACTTACTATAATATAATATACTAGCTGATGCCCGCGGCTTCGCCCGCGTGAATGTCGGTTACTACATACTAAACTCTATCCATTGGTGAAAACAGCATGAAAATCGGTGCAGTAGTTTTTGAGTTTATCGCGTACAGACAGACAGTCAGACGCGACGGAGGGCTTTGTTTTATAATATGTAGTGATCTAGGACATTAGGACAACTAGGTATAATAAGTAATCTTTGTGGATCTTTGACAGTCGGTACGGGTCGTCAGAAGCCCGAAAGTCTGACAACCAGTCTTGCCAAGGGGTATCGTATTACCCAGTTACTGGGTTGTGGAGGTCAGATAGGCAGTCGCTCCATGTAAAATACTGGTATTCAGCTGCATCCGGTTAGCCTGGAAGCCGACCCCAACATGGTTGGGAAAAAGGCTAGGCAGATGATGATGATGAGGTATAATAAGTTTAGGTTATTTTGACAATAAGTAATGTAAGTTTATTTTTCACGTAGTCCGAATATCGTAGTTCACATTAAGTATAGCCGTTTCATAACTTCCCTATTAAAGACTCGTACATACTGGAGCGAATTGTCGCGGGACGCGACGCCGCCGTGAAGTTTTATGAGAAATTGTTTTGTTAAAATTCACGTCCCGCGACAAATAGCCCCAGTATGTAAGAGCCTTCATAACATTGACACATTCTCGAGGAGCTATTTGTCCAAAAGAGCATTTGCTAATCCACCATTGGTTAATCAATCGATTAATATTTTTTTATTTGTAAGAAGAATCAGGCCGTAAATAAATTGACTTTTAACACTGGCAATGTTGTTAAAATGTAGACATTATAAAACTAAGATTAATTTTACATCGTTTACGCCAAAATTCATTTTCAAAGTTACGCCGGGACATTATTGTTTTATGAGGTCTATAACTTTCGCCCTGTAATGGTTTTCGCTTCGTTGTGGTTGCGCTCTTTCGCTGTAAAAATATTCGATGC
This sequence comes from Lithophane leautieri, assembly GCA_949152455.1. Lineage (NCBI taxonomy): Eukaryota > Metazoa > Arthropoda > Insecta > Lepidoptera > Noctuidae > Lithophane > Lithophane leautieri. The sequence continues at coordinate 10,849,576 of OX424463.1, read as the reverse complement.
TCGCAGATAAAGTAGTGAAAAGAGAAAAAATTTCATGTTGCAGACGTGACTAATAAAAAGGGTAAGTTGGGTGGCTCCATAAATCGTCAGCCTACGGACTTGGAGATTTATATTTCTATTAGGGGTGTCCTAACAAAGATATCTGAGATAGCTGTGCAATCACAAAGTTGTGAATAATATATGCTAGCAGTTGTGTCGAGCCTTGCAGATAAGTTTTCTAGTAGCTTCTTAAGGACAACCTTTGTGTTGAACTTGGAAACTTTAAAACTAATCAAAGAACTTTATGAAAATGGTGATTTATCGATCTTTTCATCTCCTACACTTAAATACCTGCGTCCCGCATCATTCTTTACTAATGTTACTTGTCAGAAAAGTATCTACTTATATCGGATCTCATCGCAATCGTCGAAATTATCTATCTAATAAATCGCCGGAAATGTAACTTGTCATCCATGGCAACTGACAAGTGAGAAGGACTGACGTGAAAATGTGAGAACAAAATGAGAGGAAAAACGTTCTCTAGCAAGGTAGGTACCTACCCATATCATATAGATAGATATAATATTATTATAGGAAAGTAAGTACCTATTACTTTACTTTAGGCTTCTAATTATATTAAGGCAATTTATTAAGTAAATAAAGAGATAGATTGAATCAAAAGGTCGAATGCCTTATTCACTTTCCAATAATAATACTTATTCAACTGGACTATAGATGATTACATATAGGTAGGTATTTGCTGTCTTCTTGAAAACAGATATTAATGAATGAATCATGAAAGTTATTGCTGAACTGACCATAGTAAGTAATATATTTATGCTTGCGACTGTACCTTGCCAATTACATTAACTCATACACCAAAGAAATAGTCTCGATAAAACTAAAAATAAAACACCGACACAAGTTTACGCTGTGAGCAGAGCATCTCCAATCAAATTAATTTTATAAGAAAAAAAATAAAGAGTTGCGCAAACTCAATGGTGCGAAAATGTATCGACAGAGTTTGTTGCTTTTGTTGTTTCCGTTGTCAAACAGTGAAAAAAAAAACAATGCGGCTTCCGCCTGCGAAGACAAAGTTTTTTCCTCCACGCCAGACTGGCTTCCGGGTGCACTAGTTCATCAATCATCGTATTTTTGGTTGACGAAAATCGAGGAAACTTTGATGTAGCAGACGGTGACAGCTTTGAAAAACAAACATGGCGGTTTTTGCCTGATTGAGTGAAGGAAGTCCGTTCTTTCTTTTTGGTTTACACGTTGTCCTCCCAATCTACCACAGGCTTGCGATACCAATTTTAATTCAGTTTCAATTTTATGGTTTTCAGTTTCAGTTTTATTCCAGTTTCAAAGTGAATGGAAATTATTTGGTTATTTATCTTCTAAATAAAGATAGTACTATGGATAATGTAATGTAATTTGATTGATGAGCCCTGCTATGTGCCGCTTGGGGTAACACAATTAAACAAAAGTACTTCTTGCATTTACTAAAGTTTTATTCAGCCTGCCTGTTCTTAATAATGTTTAACTGCACGAAAATAAGACTTAAACTGTCAGACCATACAATTAGGCAAAGCTGTTTTGTCGCATTTCTGTCTTTCTATAATAGTAATAAGAAAAGGCTTTTATTAACTAATTTAGCCCACGTTTACTTTACAACGGTCTTAGGTAGATACTTAGATACTAATTTGTCTGCGACATTTAGATAGGTAATTTCTCAGACGAACGAAAATATATCTTCATAAGAAGTTTTGGGCTTTAAATCGTGTCTAATTGAATTATTCAGTAAATTGGATTTATCTCCTCCAACATAACAAATAGAAAAACTTCGGAAAACTTGCTTGTTTGATATATTCGGGTGAAATGTTGAGGCAATTTCAAAAATGATTTTATTTGAATAATCTTATTTTACGTGGCTATAAAATAAATCAGTGCCTCTTAAATAATTTATTATCGAAATTAAAACAAAAGAATTACAATAAGTACCGAGTTGTAAGTTATACCTACTTATAGTGTGTAGGAATTTTATATAGCGAAGTCTTGATTATAAATTTTACGAATGGCGATTTGAAATATAATTAAGTTTAACACAGTACATATAGAGCTTGGTGGGGTTATTGCAAAACCCATGCGCTAAGTGTCTACACAGCATCTGTACCCCAAGTAATACAATTCCTTACTGAAAGATTTGAATCTAATGTAGGCTATAGCAGTCTTAACTCAGATAGATCGGCCTCATCAACCCTTATCAGCTCAAAGGTTGGGAACGATGATAGAGTGACAAGATTTCTTAAAGGGGTATAAAGACTTAGACCAGCGTTACCTAGATACTCTCATTCATGGAACCCATCAAACATATTCAATCTCTTATCTTCCTGGCCGGACAATATTCACCTTACCCTTGAAAAACTGACAAAGAAGTTGGTTGTTCTCCTAGCCTTAACGTTAGCTCAGCGGACTCAAACATTGTCTTTTTTATTATTAATTATTAATTAAGTTACCAAACATTGCTATAACTAATGATAAAATAACTATTGTGATTACTGATCTCATTAAGACCTCCATAGTGAATAAGACACAGCCAAAAATCCACCTGCCTTTCTTCACACGAAACCCAAAAATCTGCCCAGCCAAAACCCTAATAGACTACATTTCAATTACTGAAACTCTTAGAAATCAGGAACCCTATCTCTGGATAACTTTAAAAAATTCATACAAAAAAGAAACCAGCCAAACCATGAGCAGATGGATAAAAAACATCATGAAAGAGAGTGGAATCGATACCTCACAATTTACCTCACACAGCACCAGACACACAGCAACCTCATCCGCCAAAAGAGCTGGCATCAACATTGACATCATAAGAAAGGCAGCTGGGTGGACAAACAACTCTAAAACTTTAGCTAAATATTATAATTTACTACTATACGAAGGCCCATCCTCAGAAACCTTCGCATTATCTGTCCTCAACAACTACTTACACTCCTCTTCGGACAGTTGTGTAATAATAAAAGGAACATTATTGTCTACTTTGTGGTATACTTTTACATACATCAAGTGGATTATATCGTAACGTTGATTATGCTCCATGGCTAATTATACCTCAATGTTAATTTTGTGAATAATTGTTGATTAACCCGTATTGTTGATTATGAATAGCTTAATATTCTTAAGTAAACAGTGTTGATTAAGATTATTAAAATAAAAATACTTAATTTTGCTTCATGGTTGATTACACCTCATTGTTAATTGTGACTCACTGTTGATCATACCGTATCGTTTCTTATGAATAGCTTAATATTCTTAAGTAAACAGTGTTGATTAAGATTAATAAAATAAAAATACTCAATAAACCAGAACATGTTGATATTTATTTACTAACTGAATTATTGCAGTCAGCTCTAAACATCTACTGTGTTAAACTTAATTATATAAAAGATCGCCGTTCGTAAAATTAGAATCAAGACTTCGCTTAACGGGTAAGTTCGTTTCGATTCCCAATTCTATAATTATCGTTTTTATGTTTTAATTTATAGTAATGGACTGTGTCTGAAAAATAAATGATGAATTATTGTTATAGTTAAGTTAATCTTATTGTGTATTCTACCGAGGTTTATAATCCATGAGTAAGTATACCTAATCTAAGTCAGGTCTTGTATCAGAATCACTTAACTCCATAAAAATACAAGTACAATCTGGAATGAATTCTATATTGCCATTCCAAGTTGCTAGTTCACTGCTACTGCATTAAAAATAAGTTGAAAAGGCAACATTTAAGTTTAAAAAATCACTTTGAAGTAAAATATACGCTACGGTAAATCGGTTCTCCGACAAATGAGTAGGTAAGTGATCCGTTTGCGTACTGATATATAACGCTAAGGCACAATAAGCCTTTGTCGGTCCAATCTAAAAGCATGATCACTCGGCGAGTAACGAGTTGGTATGAATTACTTCACTCGCAGCTAAATTATCAAGCAAGCCGGGCTTTAATTCCACTTCCGCTAATGGAATTCGTTCACTTTTCAACAATTCACTGTCCAGCTTCTTTCTAAAGAGCTTTGGGGAACGTTTTGTTTCTGACACTTAATCAGACCCCGCGATTGTTACGTTGATTATACTTAGGTAGATAACCCAAACTCTCCGGACTCTGCCCCAAGACTATTCACTCTGATCGGTTTACTTATTTATCTATGTATATACATAGTTTTTCACGACTCGGCGACACGTATAAAGTACCACACTGTGATATATAAAAGCTGAAGTCAAATAAATACACAAATAATGGGAAGGCTTTCCGAAGTCATGTATCAATTTTATGTCTACCTAAACGGTTCTGTAACAGTATCGTAAGGAACTTTAGTGAGGGGAGCTCTACACAGTGTGTTATTACGTAGAAACATGTCCATTAAAAGTATTAAATTTAAGATCAATACTCTGTAACAGGTAAATATAAATGGCGGAGCGATGGTCTCCCAGAAACCGCCGAATGTTTTCACATACGTTTACAATTTCACACACCGCTGCTTCTCTTAATTAACCCGTTCAGCGTATTTTAAATGAGTTGGGAGACTCACACGCAAATCTGCTCTAATTTGGAACTTATTGTCGTCTTGAACTAAAATCATTTGCTTGATCGGGACTGCGGTCTTGTTTACACGGACAGATTTTATGCCCTTCTGACTTAAAGTTACAAACTGTTTCGATGTTCACAATTTGGAATGTAAGTTCATCGGAACGTTAGCGTGTCCGCTGTACCAAGCTACCAACCACGAAGAAAATGCTATTATCTCATAGAGCTGAGTTATTGCGCTAAACAGGAATTTCCTCCAAGCAATGCACGATTGATAAAATGTATCGTCATGCCAGACGGATACTTATGTGGTATTTTCTGTTATTTAGTCGCTTTACGTAAGTCATCTTCTCGATGAATGTGGGTTTGTCGTTCTGATAAGCCAATTATGTTTAAGAGTAACGTAATACTGTTACAGTCGCCCCTATTTTTGTAGTAACTTAGTAAAGTAGGTTGTTATGTAATCTTAGAAACGTAACTGGGTTCTTTTATTCGCGTTTCTTCATATGAGTACGACTGTAACGAGACGTAGTGTAAGAAGTTGGCCGACATGTCCAAGTTTCTCACTGGACCGAACTCAAAAAGAGTTATAAGTTATAGGAGTTGGATCTACGTGACTTTAAAAGAGCAGAAGTCGACTGTACTTTCCACTAAGTTTCGGTTAACGCGGGTCTAATTAAGGAAGTTCCGCGGCAGTTTGCTAATATTATATAAATGAAGAGGAAAGGGGCCAAATTCGCGCTCACCCCTGCCTGTAATGACATTTCTTCTTGCACTTTCTAGTTTTATGTTTTGTGCAAACTTCCCATCCTGTTTCAGTAGTTTGTTTCAAACGGTAAACTTTTTAAAACGCTTTCGTGAAAGGTTTTGGACGGAATTAAGCAGACACAGTTGGAATCGATTTTTAAATAGATTCACATAGCTTTCTTTCACTACAAGAAGTAAAGTTGCAGTAAGCTACCTTTTGACATGAGTGGAGGAAACACGACGTAAGACTCTCAAGTAGGGCCCGTTCACACGTAGCACAATCACACTACATCACATCGACAAAATGTAGGCAAGCAGTGGTTACGTGTGAATAGTATCGCTGCAACTTCTTGCAGTTGCGTTGTCATTAGTAGTTGCGATGTGGTTACGTTGTGTTATTGACATTAGACAGGAGCGGTGGAAATTCAAAAATTATTTAAAAAAAACATTAACCGAATAGAGATATCCTTACTTGGTAGCTGACTACTGCCACAAACGTCAGGTGTAGTCAAAAGGCCGACATTCCGCACTCACTAAGAGAAAGGGATACCTACTGTACGGAAATGAACTGGCGTTAGCTTTTGTGCGGCCTGGGTTTGTCCGTTTTGCATGCGAATTTCCTTTCATTTCTAAATTATTTTATTAGTTTTCAGTACTCCGTTGCAGTGAGTTTATTATGTTGTATGCGTACGCTTCCTCTTTTACAGTGGTTGTCCTAACTAATTGTGGTTACTGGCTTACAAAAATGTATATTATTTTCTTTTTCTTAAATTCTGAAACTACGGCCCATTGCCTTATCAGAGTGGCAACACACGTTCATATGTGTGTGTGGTAGTTGAAGTTAGATAGATCATGCCTTGACGATAAATTCAAGCTTGGTGATGATGACATTTATTTTTCTGCTTTCATCTTAACCGCATATAATGTTCCCACTTCTGGGATACATGCATCCTCTCTTCGGGTGGGAGTGGCACAATGCGGGTTGGTAGATGTCACATGTCGTCGAATTTTTGGTTCAAGAACATGCCGGTTTCTTCACAATGTTTTCTTTCACCGTTTTGAGAGCAATGGTGATGAAATTATTTACACAAAGTAAGGCCTGTCTGGGTTCGAACCCACTACCGTTACTGGTAAGTCGGGGCTGTTACCACTGGGCACCATGTTCTACAACTCTGCTCTTTTCTGCTTTACCAAGGTAGAAAAAGAAAGCGAATAAAGTTTTATGCGACACTTTTACCATTTACGTGCTAATGTCATATCCACATAAAAAAAATCACATTTCTCAGTCTTTACACTCTTTTCTTTTTTCTTTTTTTTTCACTCTTTACATTTATTATTCTTTTAAATGTGACTCGTTATTCCTAAAATTTTCCTTTATCCTAAAGGCAGGTTTGTACGAGCCCAGAATTATGACAGTACAGTAAGTCAGTCCAGCGCTGACTTGCAATCGGTTTCGTGGACACTAGTTTCAACCAAGTCCAGTGCAGACTTCGCGCCTTCAAGTCAGTCCAGTTGACTAACCTCCCCATTTATTTGCGCGGCCAGTAGGATCCCCCGCCTGACTTACCTACTGCCGATCTCGTCTACATTGAACCCACTGACTGGTTCCAAAATCTCAAGTCACTGAGTCCAGTCACTGCCGTCGTATCAACCAGGATTAGGCTTGTCACAAACAGATAAGAAGTACTAAAGTGTCTGTCTAGATAGATCAAGTTTTTTGGTTGAACAACTCCAAAGTGCCCTTAAGATAAGTTTAGTTCGTAACGAGCCTAAAATACTGGTTTTGATGAAGTGACTTTTGATTTAATGTACCTTTGATACTAATGGTGTTCCTGACGCCACCTTTGCTTATTTGTGGCTTTTATAGTTCAGTTTATAGGCTTTAACATGAATTATAGAGTTAAGGTTTGGTAGCCATAGCTTTATTTTTTATTCATATTATATTATTTAAATATTAACTTTCCTGTATGCCCGCTCATGCTTCGCATGGTTTTAAAGACTTGACAAAAAACATCGAGCTTTATTTTTATATGTTTGTGTATACACTCTTACAACTTCCGGAATTAGTCCTCTAAATGATAGTGAAAACAGCACTAAAATCCGTTGTGCAGTTTAAAATCACAACTCGGTTACACAGACAGATACTATATATAGATATATAAAGATGAGTACACTATCATGGGTATTCTTATAATACCTACACTAGCCCCACTAGCCCCTACTTCGAACGGGTGCAATGACTACATGACTAAATCTAAATGGTAAAAAGTAAGTATGTCTGAATCATGAGCAGTGGTAGCCCAGTGGTAATGGCCCCGACTTACGAGTTGTAGGTCGTGGGCTCGAACCCTGACAGGCGCTTTACTTTGTGTAAAGAATTTCATCACCACTTCTCTCGAAACGGTGAAGAAAAATATCGTGAGGATACCGGCACGTCCTAGAACGAAAAATTGGAAGACATGTGACATCTACCAATCCACACTTTTAGATTATAGCCCACTCCCTCTGGAAGAGAGGACGCCTGTGTCCCAGCAGTGGGAACATTATAGGCTGAGTAAGTAAGTCTAAATGATAGTTAAAATTGCATCAAAATCCATTGTGCAGTTTAGAAGCTCTAATTTCTGACTAATGTACTGTCCTTGATCTGCTGGTTTTAGCTGTAAGACACCCATGTTATTTAAATAAATAAATACATAAGCAGTCACACAGACGGAGACGAAAAGAGACCTTCTTTCTTCCGATGTAAGTACCTATCCTTACATATTATAAAACAAAGTCCTCCGCCGCGTCTGTCTGTCGTCCTGTACACGATAAACTCAAAAACGACTGCACCGATTTTCATGCTGTTTTCACCAATGGATAGAGTGGTTCTTGAGTAAGGTTTTAGTATTTATAATAACCGACATCCACGCGGGCGAAGTCGCGGGCATCAGCTAGTAGATAATATAGAGGTAGGTAAATAAAGCCTACGAAAATACTCGTAACAGGTCTCACGTGACTTGTATGTTAATTAATATGAATCGAACAAAATACTTTTTATTTATTTTATTTAAGCACGAGGTAAAAGTTCTAAAGACGTTATAAAATATTTCTAAAACTTTTACAGTCAAAGTTTTGCAGAATAGGGATCTTTCATAATAGTTTTTACGTATATTACTGTAATTTTAAACGGTTTAAAAGAAAATTTAGTTTTAAGACTTGCCTGAATAGGCTAATCTTATTTTCTTTATCGATTTTCTTTTAACACTAAACGACTGGAAGCTCGTTTCAAAGTTCACGGAAAAAAACAAACCGAAAGCTTAAGGGGGATGCGCTAGAACAGCCCGCGAAATTCAAATTTTCTTACGTTTTTTGCAGGTCAGTGTTAGGTTGTATGTTGATTAAAATATGATTCGCGACCGTAACAACTATGGCTTTACAGAATTGTAATCATTAGAATCAGCCATACCACTCCTTAAGTTCCAAATGTCATGATTTCATGAAATAGTTATTCAATTCAAATTTTCCTTTTCGCGGGCTACCCTGATGCTTTCGCCTTAACAGTTCAGTAGAATTGATAGTTTACTGTCAAGTTGTAGCGATTTACTGTTAATTCCGTCCATTATAGCTGTTCGACATTTTATGCGACACTAACGCGCCACGTTACCTCCCGGAGTTAACAAACATCGTAAAGGAGAAGGGATAAAGTTGTATAGTATATATTTCCTTGCCTTATAAAAAAATGTCGATAACAACAGAAGTCATTAAAATATCGAAAGAAGGTTCTTCAGTTGCGCGTAAGGACATTTAACTCTGACAATAAAAGAATCGAATAATCTCAAAGGGAAAACAAGAATGAGAATAAAAAATGAACGCTTACTTACTTACTCATCTAAGAAAGCTCGAATAAAAGAATTTTTCAAATTAAAATTCTCAAAACACTCCACATAAAAGAACAAGCAATGTAGCTTCATTCATTGTGGCATTTTTATTACGTAATAAGACGGAATTCAAATGGATAATCTCAAGCCGTAAACGAGCTGAAGAACATGAGCGGCATGTTTAATATGACTTTTCCATACAAATAAAAATGGCGAATGGTATGTAGGGACCATCGTAAAGGAGGATTGTAGCTGTGAATTAAGTTTGCGCACAGAATTATCAAGTCACTCCCTCGACTTCGAATAGCTGAAGTAGGTGACAAGATAAGATTTGCAATTCACTTTAAACACATGCTACAATTCTTTATTCAAATCTGTTCTACAAAGATATATGAACCGATTTACGTGCTTCATTAAAAATTGAACAAAACGATTCCTCGAATTTTAGTGAAATTTTCTACTACCAATAAAACGATTTCCTCCCACTGGTGCTGAAAACGTGATTTAACATAAAATTTTGTTTGCTTCCGCTTGAACAAATGTTTCCACTCTCCCAGTTGTCAAGTTGAAACTGTCTATTAAAATACGTATTGAACACTCAAACGACTTCTTTCGGAAGATAGTCAAGTACAGTCAAGTGTGTGCTTTGTCTTTCTGGGGTTTCGTCAATATCACCTATCTTACGTCAATTTAAACTTCGTATTCAGTTTATTATGAAAACAATTCATCGTTCTTGCGCGTTTCGTTGGGTACTTATATTTTATTGAAGCGAGCTCAGTGACACATCGCTGGCTCTTCGCCACAACCAGAGTGTCTACTGACTACCTACTCACACCGTCACACCACCCTCAATCGGTTTTTACGACTTTTGGTGACCTGATAAGCGCCTGATATAGTTTATGTCTTCTGTTTAATTTTGAGTACGTAAAGCCTTTTAAGATTTCGTAGTTCAATCAATCATTGGATCCAAGAGTAGATCAAAGAATACCTACTTCTGAAATATTCGGAAACTTTTACAGCTAACTGGTTCAGTGAAGTGGTCAATAAATGTTAGTTAGCCTAAGGGATTTATTTCACGCCGCTTCTAACATTTTCAGGTTCGAAAACTAAGCTTGGTTACCAAAAACGGATCGGATAGCATATCATCTAAAGCTATAAGGTGGTTGTTATACCTCCATACGATCCCGGTATCGTTCCGGCAGAGTAAGTTTACTTACAATAAAGTGCTTCTGTATGTAAAACGGCGTCACATCGAACGCTCGGCATTTCGCATACCTATCATTTTGGATCAAAGGCTTCATAACTATAACTTTATGTGTTCCGGGAAAAATTCACAAGTACTTTTATAACCAGTTGATCGTGTATTCTATCTTTATTACCGTGGTAAGTGGACTTTTATTTCTCTATTTAATGCATTTCACTTAATATATTTTTAAGGGTCAGTTATGTAGCATATTGTGTGGATTGGTATATGGATATGGATATGTTTGTCTAAGAGTGTATAATTTATTATAGTCTCCAAACATTGACCTGATGTGTATTCTGTTGTCAATACTTTATAATTCATGAGTTGCGTGGAACTTGGTGCTCTGAGTTTGGACACGTCGCAAGTCTAGGTACGGTACGAGCAACTTGTGTAGTTGTGTGCGCTATATCGTCTTTGTTCTCCACAGAATCTTGTAAGCGTTAGGCCCTTTATACACGGCACGGTTTCTCTTACGGTACGGCGTATAAACCGCGCCGTAGAAAAAACGCGTCTGTCCACAAGCTTCTGTAGTGATCTATAGAACACTGACTACCGTGCCTACACACGGCGAATAAACCGTAGTTTTTCACGGCAAGAAAAACGTGTGTGTACAAAGAGCCTTTGGACATAAACTGTTTATCAGTAAGAATAATGAGCTATACTGAATGCTGCAATAGTAGTAAAATGTTATGCTTCCGGCTCTCTCTTTGGGGAAATTCGAAGCCAATTTTTGTATAGATCTTTGTTTCACTACGAATCTTCGTGTTCCAGTTTATATTTTGCGGTAAGTTATTATCGATGAGGGTGGTGGAATATTTTCAGACTTTAGCTTCAATATACTCTTTAAAAAAAAAGTTATACCGAACCTGAAAAAAATTACAGCAAAAACTTAATGTCACATTCCAACAATTAACAACTAAAGTTTAATCACCTGATAATTGTATCTATGATGAGAGGAAAACGTACTATGTTTTTAATCTAAGTGCCTTTTTCTCTCCTTATTCTCTCTGGGAAAAAGTATCATCATAAGATGTCCTTATTTTTCTTTATTATTTCTCTCACGCATCATGTCAGTCGGAGACAAGGCAAAAACCCTTCCAAATAACACGGACGCCTAGAAGAATTGTATCAGCAATAACAAATAAAAGACAACGCAGAAACCCTGGCATAATATAATGTAGCAGGAAATCACAACTAAAGTAACAGACAAAAGCTAAAGTAGGGTAAATAAAGTTCCTAAAATAGACCGTGAACCAGCCAAATTTATCTTACATCAAATATGAAAAGTGGTTTGACGATAAAACTTCTGTCCGCTTTAACAACATTGGAGTTCAGAGTTCTCAACAATGGATATTAAGCCACTTTTGTTTGCTGTTTTACCTGCATTTATTTGGGTCCGTGAACTCATTTTAATGTAGTAGTAATTTTAACTAGGTCATCAATTCTTTACTCTAGGTTCTACTATGGATATTTCTGTGATTATAACTCAATAGCTATGTTTTTGTTAGGACAATATTGGAATAACTAACGTTTCACAAATTCATATTTTTGGAAATGTTGTGAACAGAGGGGTTTTATAGTATATCAATGGAACAAAGCTAAATAGTTAAAAAAAAAATCTGTAATGCTTGTACATCCTCTGTCTACATCCAGTGAAGATTTGGAGTCAATAAAATTTAAACATATTTTCCCTAAATAACGACATTGTATACGTGTTATAACAATAAGCGTTTCCTCAGCCCATAATAATGCAGCACCATAAAGAAATAATAGCACCGTGCGGGTCTAGTAAAGTGAAAGGGTAGCCTTTAGTGGGCCGAGCTCAGTATTATACTGAGGTTAACAATAGGTTAGCATAGAACCTTAATGTTTCATACATGGATTAATGAATGGGAAGCCTGAAGGCACAAAGAAGCGTAATGAGTCGGTTCTCGCACGGCTCACGAGGGTAAGGAGACATTGAGTTGAACCTATACCTAGTGGATGAATTACCCCCACGTCACACGCCCCGCGCCCCTCTCTTCAGCCCTCTCGTCTCGTGCTATGCAATGACTTGCGATCTTGTTGTTCGACTTGCTAATGAGTTCTCGATTTAGCTCGAGACCGGCATTTGCAAGTACCTACCACGTATTTTCCTTCTCGTTACTTATGATGTCTTTTGACGTTTATTGTCAAAACTTCGATGTGTTTCGGTGGAGAATTTCACCTACTTGACGCCAAAGTTTTTTATTTGCTTTATTTGAAATTCGTTTAGTCGAATAGTGATGTCGATATCGAGATTTAAATCAGTTGTGTAGTTACGAAGGTTTTAAAATAACTGTAACATTCCTTAAATAAGCTTTTCTTTTTAGTTTGTTTTTCCTCAAAAATCTATTACTAGGTAGGTACATCAAGCATGCATGGCATTTGATTTAAACCATAAATAGTACGATCTATCAATAATTAACCGTGTGCAAACCAAATATTCTTGGAAGCTCATCTAATTCTAGAAACAATACCACTGCGACAAACAAAGCACTGTCAACTCAATTATCGGCAAGATTAACTTCCCTGAGTTGTTGTAGTTCAGTCCTTGTATCAGAGAACACGATATGATTGCATACCCGCAAACGCTATTCCTCCGATAATCTCGTGATTATGGACAATACAGTTTTATTGTGTCGGGATAAGGCTTCCATATCGTCATCCTGGGACGAAATCGAAGAATTCTGCCACAAAGCGTTAGGGTTGGCAATGGCATCCTCTTAGAATAATATTAGCAATAAAGTACATTTTCCTTCACCAAAGCCACGTTGGCTTACACCCTCAAACATATTGACTTTGTTTTTGTGTGTGTGCAAAGTTTTTGTTAATATCTTGCCGCATAATGAGGCCGCATAATTATTAAGTTCAGTCGTGCCTGTCGATCATTTAGTGTTATTCTAATGGCAGTTCATGTTTTGTTGGTTTAAACCAGAATGTAAAATAGCTAACTGAATATTAATAGCCACTAAGTAAAATAATTATGTTTTCGGAAATATGGTAATGAGATTTAAAATACAAGTCGCCTACAGCGAAGCCTTGATCCAGAGCTTTTGTAACATCTCAAGGGACTGCTCGTGGTAAAAGATGAACAGGGAGAATGTACCGCTAGCCATTTTATTTCAACTGAAAAAGCTCTATTGCTAACAGCCTCCTACCGAAACATCTTAGAACCGAAAGATAGCCGAAAGCATTGAAAAGCTATTTTGATCAAACATTGGAATAACTTCGGATTGTTTATGTTTCCGCTCTGTGGAGCCCTAGCGAGGGTTCTACTATCACACGTACGCCAACATTGAATCAAAGTTGGCCACAGTTCGCCAGCACGCTCCATCAGGAAATACGTTCATTGTATTTTATGTTACGATAGTTTCCCAAACTAACAAGTGTATAGGGAGATTATGAGCCTCATTTATTGTTTAATAGCTTTTTCCTACCGCGTTTGTGTTGAAAAAAAGTTAGAAGGAAAATACAATGCTCTTGGGTAACTTAGAAATGGTTTTCCATTTCCATTTTTGCGTCTGATGGCAAACGTTTGCCGTTGCATGTGTTTATCGAGCGACGTTTTACAAATGACAAGATGTTATTATGAAACACTGATATCGCGGCAGGACGTGCACGTTTACGTAGATAATTTGTTTTGAATAGTGATTTTTAAAGTTAGGTTTTTTACGTTGAATCACCATTTCCTTATTCTAATTATACCCACATAGTAGTATAATGGGCTCCATGACTGCCCGGCAACGCAACGCAATAATTTTCGTGGCATTACTGAAAACCACGAACTTCTAATGTGTAGCATTATACGCTTAAACACGTTTATGTTAGCCGTGGTCACCACGACAATATTACAGTCTGGAAGTCAAATAAGTTTATAATTTGTTTGTGCTCATATATTGTCATTTACAGACAAAGTTATAGATACTCAGTTATTTGCGACAAAAAGATTTTTAGTTCAGGTGTTAAAATTGCTGAATTATTATCAAATAATTAATATTTTTTGGTTTTTTAATGCTGCTATGAGACTTTTACTCAATAACTATTTTACATTATTGTACTTAACACGACTGAGAGTAAAACCATATTGAAAATGAAAATATACGAACACCGAGTCCATCCGCAGCTTAGTGATTTTTAACAGTAGCGAAAATTCAGGCGTCCATTTATTACTATCAGTTTCCTGGCGCCCGGCGCAGAGGGCGCTACATTACGGCACTCCTGTGATTTCCTAACTACCATCTCTAAGAATCGCGTGATTTATGCCGCTAGAACTTTCGCTGCTCACCACTAAAACGGTTATATGAAGATTTGTTGAACTCGCAACTTCACGTGTTTGTGAAGTCTTGACGGTGCGTATTTGTTAATTAATAATGATAAAACTCTCGCGTTCTGTTTACTCGATGTTCAACATGAACGAAAAGTTACAAGTTAGATACCAACTCTGTTTTTGAGAAATAATAAATGAGAACTCCGTAAGCTTTAGATTCTTTGTTAATTAAATTATTTAAATCATTTTACTCTCTCAAAGTGCACGCTACTAAATTATTTGGTAGAATTAAGTCCGTTGAAGCCTTTCTGGCCTTCCGTGACGCCTTCAAGAGACGTTTAGTAGTCAGAGTAATTAGGACGATAAGGTTTCTTCTGTTGGACCTGAATAAAGCGGCAAGCTCAAAGTAAACGATAGTT
This sequence comes from Lithophane leautieri, assembly GCA_949152455.1. Taxonomy (NCBI): domain Eukaryota; kingdom Metazoa; phylum Arthropoda; class Insecta; order Lepidoptera; family Noctuidae; genus Lithophane; species Lithophane leautieri. Next base: position 10,834,452 of record OX424463.1, on the reverse strand, counting down.
GGACATTTTTTGTCGGGAAATCTTAAAAAAAGATACAACTTTTTTAAATTAATGTTGTTTGTTGTTGAAGTAAGAATTTCGGGGAAAACAGACCTGGGCATTGCGTTTATTACCTTCAGAAAAATGCGCCAGTTTTGGCTTGGAAAAATATTTTAAAAGAGTGTGTTATTAAAATGTAAAATTATATTTTCAAGTATGTAAAATTATATTTTCGGGTGCAAGGGAAAAATACAGCCGACGTAGGGTGTATATGAGGCTGGTAAAAGGGTAACAAGAAAACAGTACCTGAGAGATTATTAAAAATCACAAAAATAAACAAAATTGCGAACGCCGAACAATGTCATCATCGTTACAAGCCTTGTCTTTTCACTTCAACTTTCTTAATGTTTTATTCTTTTACCAGACATTTTCTTTTTTTGGTATGAATTCAGATACCATTTAACCTAAATTGATACCATTGCTAGATATGAAAAAAAAAAGAAAAAAAAGCCACATGACGATGATAAATACCGCGTTATAGAAGCGGATGTAACTAAAAGAATAAGTTTTCATATCTAGCGGAAAACTTCACAACGGTACTGTTAAAAAGATTGAAAGTCAAATCATTTATTTTAATTAGACTATTCACAGATAATTTTTAAATGCCAAAATGTTTATCAGTGTGTCGGGAAGTTAGTTGTTTGTTTCCAAATGTAGATTCCTATAAAAGGGAACTCTATGGTCACATTTTCTTTAAATCATAACAATATTGCCTAACCATAGAATAGGCAAAACTTGTGTAAACTAAGCTTTACTAAGGGTTTTTAGCTCTCCGAAGATAGTTATACACATAGCAGAATGGTTTCGAGGCTTTGCCTGTTTGACTTCGAATATTAGAACGTCATTGGGGACGCTGGGAAAGAATCCTTTTTGCGGAAAAGTAGCATAACGTATTTTCAATGTACGTATTTTGATAATATTCATCTAATTAATGGACAAAAATGTAATAAATCGCAAAATAAAAGTTGGTCATTAGTGGCACTCTAATCGTTTTCTATAATCTGTATTATTCAAGTATTCAAACAATATAAGAACTTTTTTATCACATCTATTCAAAAAGAGCTTATTCTTTCTGAGCTATTTTCGTCGTTGAATCCCTCGCTGCGCTCTGGATTCAAAGGCTCTCGCCTTTAAAATAGTTGTTTGCTCCCTGGGCAAACAATCTACTATTATCGCTACGTTGCTTTTGTGAAAAACATTTTGTTTCACTAATGTTCTCCAATAACTTCCTTTCCAAGAAAAGTAAATTTCCTGTGACACGTGAAGCGCGCCTCAATTTTATCGTTCTTTGTATACTTAGCCTTTAAAGTAGTAAAAAAAGTAGGTAAAGGTAAGCTTGCCCTTAAATAGTCTAACGAGAATCTAAATAGCCTTCAACTTCGATAAAATAAACTAAAAAATATAGAGTCCTGAGTAATAATATTCTGTAGAAACGATTTAACATATTCCGATTTCCTTAAGTGCTTACTAACCCGACTCTCCTTGAAATATTTAAATGGCACTAAGTTCTCTGCGAGCATTTGCGAAATTATTTAGATTTATTTATCTCTGATTAATAAACAAGATTAAATGAACTTCTGGAGTGAAGTTCGATCTACGGTGTATGAGTCTTCGTTTAGTAATCCTGCAAGAAAGATTAAGAGAAACATTTTTTTTTCTTTTACTGTTAGGTTTGTCGATACTTTAAAATTAAATTGTCATTCAATAATCAATACTCAAGAATTTTTTACTTAAATGAATAGGTACCTAATTTCATTAATTTTTTACGTGTGAAAATCCTTTTCAGTGTTATTTTTATAAATCAGACAGATTAGGTTCGTAATCAGAGTTGGTAATTGAAAGTTTCTTAAAAAATATATAAAAGAATTTTTGCAAAACGCCCAGAGATGTGGAGATCAAGTATTCGTAGCAAGCTACGTCCTACTACGCCGTAGCACAGGTTCTACGGGTCTACGAGTGATAAACGACAGGCATGCGCGGGCGACATACGTTGAGAGATTGGGTTGCGGCAATACCTGCATCGGAACATGGCATTCAACACAATTTTATTTAACTAAGGACATCGATTAAGAGTTAAAATCGAAGAAAAAAGTTAAAATAGTAAAGTGCGAATATATTATCTTTACTAATATTATAAATGCGAAAGTAACTCTGTCTGTCTGTCACGCTTTCACGCCAACATTACTGAATCGATTTAAATGAAATTTGGTACACAGATAGTCTAGAGCCTAAGAAAGAACATAGGCTACTTTTTATCGACATACCACGCGGGCGAAGCCGCGGGCGGAAGCTAGTACCAAATATTTTTATGTAAATAATTCTAAATTAGACTTAAGTTTAGTATACTACTGTTAAACCTTTTTCCTTGATTTTAATTCAGAATCAATCTCTATAACTTGACAGTCAGTCTCTTCAGTTAGTAACAGTATATTTTATTATTAGGTTTATACCAATGAAAACGATGTTTCAGATGAAACATGAACAAAGGTACATATTAGCTTAGTAACAACATATATTATAATATGATTGTGGAAGTATATTTTTGTTCTGAATTTTCATTTCTTTAATTCTTTTGTCCAAACATTGGAATTGTAATAAATTGCCCCGAGATACGAATTGTACACGCGTACATTGCAATCCAATTATTCCAATAGCCTTAAGTAAAGTATTTAAATGTAACAGTCTCGTATATTCGTACTAACAAATGTTATGATAGCAAGAGCGGTTAACAAAACTCTTACTTCGTTACGAATCTGGCTATCTACTAACCTTCAGTCTAGGCTTTAATTTTCTCAGAGTAAATACATCCATTCTTTTTTATGAAAAGTACCGCTGAGTCAGTTGTGGTAATGGCGGGCGCTGATTGTGCAGACAGGATGAGTTTATAAAATTTAAACAAAATCTGTAATCGATATTTTGTATAGACTACGGTGCCATTATGTGGCACATTGTATTTTAGTATTCATAAACGACCACTGAGAGGAGGTACACAAAGCTGAATTTATTTTGTAACAATATTATGCTTTTAAACCTTTTAATATTTGCATTGTGGTTATATCATGATATTTAAGTGAAAATTATCATTATCCTTGTTTTGCTGCTATAGTTACGGGGATTAAGCGGGGATTGTTATAACAAAACACATTATAGGTAATTAGTACACATGCGGTCACCCGCAGCGGCAAACAAAAAACGCTCTTTTAGGATTCGTTGTCAGCTAAAAATAGACTCCAACCACCTGATCCATTTTTACCCCACTACGGCGAAGAAAAAAGGAGGGTTATGATTTTGACCGGTATGTATGTATGGAAATATGTTCATCTGTTCCCTCCTATCTTCTAAACCACTTATCACAATTTGACAAAAAAGGTAAGTATCGTTGGAAGCGTCTTGATCGTCCGCTGGTTATAGGTTATTTGACGTCACATTAAAAATGGCGCCCACAAGAGGACATAAAGCCAGGAACTAAAAAAAATATTGTTTTTTCGTACTATGTTGGGTATCAAATGAAATGAATTAATGAGCACATTTCAAAAATATATATATTATAACCCCAAAAGTATTTAAAAAAAATTAAAGTAATAAAAACTAAATCCGAGCTACGACTAAAAAGGTATAAACAAGACACCACAGACAGACAAATTAAAAATCCGGAGTCACGCGTAATCTGTTCGATTTAATACCCTAACACGTGTGACTCCGGATTTTTAATTTGTCTGTCTGTGGTGTCTTGTTTATACCTTTTTAGTCGCAGTTGGGTTTTAGTTTTTATTACTTAAATTTTTTGATAATATGGAACATTGTCTTAATCCAATGCTTACATAATGGTATCATGACCTATGCCTACGAGTAACACACGTGTAAAAAGGTGAAAGCTTTTGGATTTACGTACTTATCTACTTATTATAAAGGGTAGCTGGACCGATTTTTTTTATTTTTTAGGGATTGATTACGTCATATCGTAATTTTCACCCATAAAACTTATGTACCTATTATGTTTCACGGTAGGTAATTGAGATAATGATATGATTGATTTATTCACCCGATTTGTTGTCACAACTTTTTTGTTTGTGGTTGTACTTGTAATAGAACGCGATAATAGTTAGTGTTATCTGCAATGTACATTTTGGTTCTAGAAAATTGTGTTAATATAAATAATATACAGGGTTACTGGTAACTCGACGTATTCCTTGCAGGACGTCATAGTAGGGTTAAAATGCAACAAATTAAGCCACCAAATGTTCTACCGAAATTCAGTATTCTTTTTTTGCACTAGACTACATTTTTTATGAAGTAATAGCAAAAATTAAATGTTTGGTTAGTGATATTTGCCAAAGTTTTAGGCATTATTGAACTTTTAATTATTAACAAAGGTCTGCTACGGCGTCAACTATGATAATAACTTAAATTTCAGTACAGTCGCGCCGTAAATCATTTTTAAATTGGTTTCAAATGATTTAATCTGGGATTTTTCATAAAAAAACTAAAACTCTTAACTAATTCAAAAACTACTGAATTTCGGTAGAACATTTGGTGGCTTAATTTGTTGCATTTTAACCCTACTATGACGTCCTGCAAGGAATACGTCGAGTTACCAGTAACCCTGTATATAATATCATAAATGCGAAAGTGAGTTTTTTGTTTGTTACGCTTTCACGCTAAAACGGCTGAATGAATTTGGATGAAATTTGTCACATGGGTAGACCATGACCTGGAATAGGATATAGGATGCGTTTTATCCCGATATTCCCACGGGATCGAAACTTACGCGGGTGACACCGCGGGGCGCAGCTAGTTCATAATAAAAATGAAAAATAAGCAATTTTGTACTAGCAAATGAAATCCCCAGTCCTTAAAAAAAATGGTAAGATCAGGATTACCTAAGTGTTCATATAACAAGCTACTTTTGACCTACAAATATAGTATTCAGGTATTCCACTCAGATTTCGGGATACCTGGGGAGCACTTTGGAATAAACTAAAACGTGTTTAAAATTCCATTTGCGGTCCTCGAGTAATCAAAGTTAGTAAGAATATAATGAACCTGCTTTATTTGACACCGGCTTTCTTATAGATTTGGGGATTAAGATTTTAGTTAAGTTTCTTGTTTAGTATAATGCTTTTATGTTTGGATTTACTAGGGAACTATGAATATTAGATTTAAAATAAATTTAAAAAACTATTTATTGCAATCGTATCCCTGTCAATCCTTGTGATTAGAAATCTTACACATAATCTGACACTTTTTTTTTGTTTTCTAATCCTAATTAATATTATGAAATATATGTTTGTTTGTTTGTTACGCTTTCACGCTAAAACGGCTGAACGGATTTAGATGAAATTCCACCATGACCTGAAGGCCAATTCCAGTACTTAAAAAACGTTCACATTCAAGTAGCAATCTGTCAGACTTGTCAAAAATGTTGATAAATTGATTGTATTTTTGACAGATGGCGAATGGGATGCGAATGCGAGCGTTCCTAAAAATTACGGCAATTGCCCCTCTGGAATAGGACATAGGATACTTTTTATCGAGATATTCCCACGGGATCGAGACTTACGCGGGTGAAACCGCGGGGTGCAGCTAGTAAATCTATTTAACAGCATTGCCATCCAACGTGGTAACGCTGCCAGTCTTTTGGGCACTTTTCCCACTGACAGCGATGCGGACGAATTTTATGGTGCCCAATGAGCTCTTCTTTTATTTATTTATTTTTTCCTTTGTGTACATAATGTACGTAATTATATGTACAATATTTACGACCATTAGTTACGATCCCGTGCAAGGGTTTTATTCTGTTTATGAGTTGCTACTATTATTTGTCGTGTAAAAGTGTTTTTGAACCAATTTATAGAAATAAATATCATTTAAAATTAACATTTTCAAGGTCAGTGCGTAACACATTGGACTGAAAAAGTGTAAAAATTCTTCAGAAAAACTAATATCTTTAACATAACATAACATCACGCCTGAATTCCTCGAAGGGTTAGGCAGAGGTGTACCTTTGGTACTCAGTAATATCTATATTTTTACCCGACTGCCCCAGAAAGAGTGTAATGTTTTTCGAGATTATGTATGTATGTACGTATGTTTCTATTTCGTTGGCATGCTCTGTAGCCTAACCTGCTTGATGGATTTTAACATACGCAGTGTCGTTAGGTTCGTCTTAATTGTGGGAGTGACATACTATATTAATAAAACTAAAAAGCTTTAAATAAAACAAATTATTTAAAAAAAAAACTGCAAAAACCTATAATATAATACAATAACCTTGGTTTTTGCAGTCGGGTTTTTTTAACCTTTATATTCCTGTTACGTTCTTTTCACGATTCTATTGCATATTGTTTGAACTCTATCTAGAAAGTAAAGGACCTACTCGTAAATATTCAAAGATCCGATCCAGTATTTCCAGAGCATAAAGTATTACAGTGTCTTTGATAGTACGGATTGTTCGAGGCAATAGCACGTAATAGAAGGTGCTTTCAAAATATTTTACACCCTACATTTACGTACGTACCCACATTCATATTATATGTGGGTATTTGTGTGGCCATAACAGCACAAAGGGTGTGACATAGTATATAGAGTGTGTCCGGACATGGACTAGCGATATTCTAAATACTTAAATATAATCTATTTTAAAGTACAATTTAAATGTTTTTTTTTTTATGATTTCCTTTTAATGTTCCGACAATTACCTTGCAAAAGCACAAAGCTTGCACATTCGCTATGTTCAAACAATTTAAAGTATTAGACATACAGTTGTGAATTTTATGTTGTATTTAGCTTAGCTCAAAATCTGTCGATCTAGTAAAAAAATAAAACAAGTTGTTGGGGGTGTTTTTGTAGTAATTAACAAAATTATAGGTTGAATTGCATAATTTTTTTCGACTTTAATTTTTTTTTTTTCAAACGTTATAGCATTGTGAACACATTGCTTTATAATGCAGACGGTAGACAATAGCCTTTCGGATAAGCCTATTTTTATCTAATTATGACTAAAACTTTGAGAGATATGATTTTTTGTTCTCGCATAGAGAATATTACAACAAAAAAAACAAAATGGCTGCCACATAGCGAGGAAGTTTATTAGACCCAAGCTTAGAGTATAAACTGTACTTTAAAATAGTTAATATTTAAGTGTTTTGAATATCTCTATTCCAGGTCCGGACACACTGTATAAATAATAATGCATTGGGTTTGTGGAGGTAGGGTACCAATATTAGTTACCAGTCAATACAGGCGTACCATAATAACTTGTTTTTCTTAGTGAGTCTCACAACTCCCATGGAATAATCAGCAGTTTTATGTTTTTCCCTTTGAATAAATCAGTAGGTATATTTTAATCAATAACAAAACATATTTCCGGATTTATGCCTACAAACATTGATTTGTAATTAATCGTACAATTGCCTACAAAAATAGATCGAACTATCGGCTGGTTTTAAAAAGCCTAACGTTGTTTTGATTGCCGTCCCTGTACGTAAACATTAATATATGTATTATGTTTAAAATTAATTCAAGGGGTGGGTTTATAATGACAAGCCTAAAACGTGACCATACTCAGAAAGTGTACCTTCAATAAGGATTATGAATAAAAGGCTTTAACGTTGACAGATGTGTTTGTTTACATTGTTAACCCACATGAGAACAGGAGGAGAAGAGGGCTGGAGATTAAGTACGTAACAGTTAGTATAATGTCCGCCTGCGGTCACGGACCGAATGGCCACTTTAAACCCACTACCAGGGACGTTGATAACAAATCTTTCAGCCAGCCTGCATCCACTCTCAATTACTTTTTATTATTTTTCACTTTCATAATACCCTCTCAGACAATCAAAGGAATGCTATTGTGTTGAAAGTAAAAAACTGTTTACTTTCAATTGAACTTTTTTAATTAGTCTTTTAGCTGAAGATTTACGGGGAAAAATGTTTCTTGAATGAGACAGAGATTAAAGATTTTTTCCCTACAAGGCTTTATATAAAGGTATTAAATTCGTTTTTGTTTGTGTAGCGAAGTAACCTGTCTCCAGACATTTCGGAAACGATTTTTAAATTCTTAAGGCGATTCAGAATGGTTCCATTTAAATGAGATTTAGTTCCATTCATGATCAATGGAATGGAATTCATCAACGGCTTTTCTAAATCAACCTCAAATGCCTCAGTCATGTCAATTGTCTAGAATTTGTTGGACAAATAAGTAGAAATGTCAAAGATTTTTTAAATTGTCGTGAAAAAATTGAAAGCAAATTTAATTGAAAGCACTAACTTTAAAAACAGCATTAGGTACCTACACGTAATACGTAAGTCAACATTAATTCGTTCTCTTTAATCTTTTTGAAGTTTATTACGAGTGGCAGCCGCAAAAACCTAAGTGTTGTGCTATAAATAACTTCTAAAGTGTATGTGTGTGTGTATTCTGTACCTACATCGTAAATTATTACAGTCCATTTGTATCCATTGACATTACTATTAAGTTATTTCTGACAACATTCGTGTTTCGCAATGTATAGTTCAGTACTGTCCAAACTTTCCAGTTGTAATAGAAATGGATGGGTAACACGTAGAGTGAACTCACGAAAACAAGTATAGTTGTGGCTGTAGCGGAAGGCTCTGGCGCGCTCTATAGCGGAATTGTGACGTCAGAGTCAGTCTACTTCGTCCACAGAACGACGAACGTTTGCGGCCCCGACACACGCATCCGGGACCACGAATCTAGGCCACAACTTACAACAGATATTATGAAAAAAAAAACACCAGAAAATGGGGATACTTACTAAAATAAAGTGCATCGCAACCGAGGTCGTTGACCGGTCGTAATCGGCATGTGACTGCAGAGATCACTAAACGGTTAGCTGAGCCGCATTCTGCAATTATCTTCTTGTAATCGAAGATTGACGTTCGATGGCCCTCATTTCAACACGATACTTACTGTTTTTAAACGATTTTATTTTTATTACATCATTACTCGCAGCCGCTATCACAAATTATGCAATCATTTGGATATCTTTAAAAAGATAACGACATCAACATTGACTATTAAATTGTCTTTACAAGTCGTTCTGTTTATATTTTAGACATAAGAGAGAGACTTTTCAAATATTTTTTAATATAATTGCGTGTGTGCTTTGATGTTGTGTTTTGTGTATAAGGACAGATAGTTGTGTGTAAAGACGGATTATTTAGTTTAGATTTGAATTTTAGGGTTAGTCAAAGTCTTCCTACTTTTAATTTTGGCCAGCTATAATGGTAAATAGCAACAATAAATAATATTCTATTCTGTTCTTTTATTTGGCTTAGAAGTATGTCATATCAGTTACACAAAATCCAAAACACAATGTGGCTCATCCTAACATGTACCTACCTAAGTCTCAAGAGATCGAAGGAAATGGAAAATGTGTCAGTGAATTCCTAGTCAGGCCAGCGACTTCTGCCAACATCCCGTCACCCGCCGCCGCTACTTACTTCACCATTTTGGAACACGTTTTTGCGACACATGTTTCGATCGCTTCAGCTGTAGGTCGGAGATATTAGGGTCACAGATTCCTTGTACCTACTATACATACTACCTACCTACTGTATTAGAAGTCAGATATATGGAACATGAGACTCCAAAAATAATTGCGAAATTGAAAGGGGAATAAAGTTATAACTAAGTTACCTCGCATGGACACATTGAAGATCAAAGTTCATTGGTTTCAAAGGATACAATACCACTCCTCATCCTTTTTAAATATTATTTAGCCAGCTTTTAAAACGACTTGGCGTTCCAAAAGCCACATGGGAAAATGAATACCTAATATTAATCTCATAATTGCTCAACAAATAATGAATAAGTTTCCGAGCAACGCGCTACTGTGTCGGCCACAACTGTTGGCGCGTCATTATTTAGTCGTCTCGTGTAACGCGTCACGTACATCTGTGACTGTTACTAAAGTAGCGCTCACAAGAACTGATCGCTTCTATTACGTTACGTTCGTAAAATTTTATCACTCTTTCATCCCTTTCAAAGTACGAAGCCCAAGTGGCGCTAATGCACTATGTGTAACCACGTGTGACGGGAATATGTTAGGGATAGGTTATGATAGCTCGCACATTGCCGCATGGACGTAAGCAACCTACACAAAAAGGGCCAACGTCCTTTCTATTTCTTCTACAGATTAGTTTTTGAACGTAACGTTTTATTTATTACAAATGATTTTATTAAAATTTATTACGAATGAATAAATTATGAAAAAAAGTTTCGTAGCTACGGCTGCTACAAGATTATACAATTTTTGCCATTACTCGTAAATAGTAATCTAGGCCGCAATTACGATTGAACCGCAAGAAAATTAAAGACCTTCACTAATCGATATTTAGAGCTTTAAAAACTTTTAATAACGTATAAATGTAGCTTGGGAGTTAAAAAAACGAGCGTTAAATAAAATATATAATTTAAATTGGCAATTTGGTTATCTCAGCAATACAGCTGCGATTAATTTCAGTTATATTACGACATTCATCCCGTTGTCCGGATTCCACTACAATTAATCATTTTATTCGAGCAGCAAACGAATTAACATCTACTTCGAATACAGATCGTCTGATAGCAGGAATCAGAATACGCTTTGAGTTGGTTCGGTAAATAAAGTTAAATTGGGGGCAAAGTTTGAATAGCCAAAGATTTGATCGAGAGAGGAAAAAGTTGAATAAAAACAGGAAACAGATTAATTGGGCTAGTGAGGCAGTAGCAGGTTCATCCTTGTAGCCAGAGGATTGATTAGACGGCGTCGGCACGGTAATTAATTGACGCATCCGGTTCTATTCGGCTTTTTGTCTCGCAGGGTTTGATTGAAATTTTCACTTCGCCGCCAATAAGTTGGGTGAAGCAATCAATTTACTGGCACTTCATTAGCCTCGAAAATTACTTAGAAGAGTACATAGCGGTTTTGTGGTATAAATTATTTACAGCTTGCCATACATTGACGCCTTTATAATTTTTGGAGGCAAAATAAGCACATAAGTACCATAAGTATTATGTAATGATGTAAGGAGTGCGAAAGCTTTCCTGGATCCAATCTGCATAGAGTTGACTGAGTTATCACTGTCCAGTGTGGCCGAAAACTAGGAGAATCCAGAGAAACCATTAACTGAAGTTAGCTTTGTGTTGCTTTTCAGTTCCTCTTGTATCGGCTAATTTCGTCCGTCAGAGTGTCCGGTTTATCTGCGAATCTCCTTTTCACATCCTTCACACTGGTGGTCGCATGCGTGTGCCTATTAAACCAAAACTGATATTAGCTATGTTGGTTTTCAAGCCCTCTAGTACAGGCAGAGAAATGCATTGTTAAACAAGTTGATACCATACGTCAATTTGCCGTGTTATAGCCATTTCATGCAACTGTTAAAGAATGACAGTCGTTATTTGAATATACGGACAATATAAGTTGGTAGTCAATTTGCTTAACAATTAATTTCCTATTCATTTTTTTGTCAGACCTTCTGCCTTGTCTGTGACGAATCTCCTTTCACGTCCTCGGTTGTATTATGTGATGAATCGATGTTTGCGATAGTTTTATTTATTATTTGGAAGTGTTGAACCTTACCTCCTTTTTCAGAATAACAGAATTTTGAGGGAATAACTTTTTTTTTTTGACATTAGAGGTTGCCAACGCTGTAGTATATGTTGGCACCTAGGTGATCACATATTTTCTCGTTTATTAAAATTTTATGATAAACGACATAGGACTAAGTACCTACTGAAATAATAGCTAAGATGCTTCTGCAAGCGTGCGTATATAAAAAATATCCTATGGTACTCGGCAAAATCGTAGCTTTTAATAGGTTAAAAAAAAAAGGACTAGTACTTCCTGAGATTACAAACAAACAATTACCTCTTTACAATATTAGTTTAGTTCTAAAATACTGAGCATAACTTTTGGATATTGAAAAGGTCCCGATAACGTTACTTAAAGCTTAAATATTAAATTAGTTTCAAAATTAATAATTGATCGTTAGCAAAAAATGTATTGTTGTAGCTCGTCGTCGCCGCCAGTTTTATTGAGTTCGTTAATACTTTTAATTTAAAAGATTTCCTTTTGTCTTTTAGTTCTTCATGTCTTATTGGAAACCTTTTAATATTACAAGTTAAAATTTTACTTTGTTTTAGGAAGGAAGTGGTGGCCTAATTACGGACGAGAACTGAGTACGAAAAGTTTAATTCAAAATTGGAGCGAGAATTCTTTTTTTTTTCGGTACTGCTGTATGGGTATAGAATTCAGCTTTTTAAAGCAAAATGCTAATGATATGAGAGTGGCTTGCAACAAAATGGTTTCAGAATTATAATTTTATACCGTACGTAAATCGTGAAAAATATCGGTACTGAGTGCCAAATTAGCATTAAGTAAATATAGTTCCCATTACAATTGCTGCCCAACCTAACTGGATCCTTCTGTCGCCTTCTTTCTCAAAGTTGTGCCTACCGAGCTGGATGACTTGCCCTCCATAGGTAGATGTACTCCTTCACAACTTTGAGAAGCGACCCTTCTATGTGGATTGGACTCGGCAAGATATGCGAATTGTACATGACTTTCGTCTTGTCCAAATTCATGCCGAGGCCAACCCGCCGAGAGGCTCCATTTAGGCTGTGCGTATCTGGTCTAACTGTTACAGCGTCTCTGCCTGCCATTATGACGATGTTATCGGCAAAACGAAGGTGTGTGATGTACTCGCCGTTTAAGTCCCAGCCCAGCCCTGCCCAGTCCAGTCCAGCGTCTTAAAGACATCCTCCAACTTATTGGTGAACAGTTTCGGGGATATCACATCCCCCAACCCCAGCACCAGCAAAAACCAAACCAGCCAAAACCAGCATGAGTTTCAGAAACAAAAGGTCGATTTGCTTCAGCTTACCACTTGTGCTGCGAAAACTAAAAATTGGATTGTGAGTATCTACAATAGTAAAGTGGTATGAAGCTGGGATAGGGCACGTCACTGGAGGCGTTCGTTCAATCAATGCGAATTCAAAACTTTGATGGCACTTGTCGTTCCGGCGCCGATCCAACTTTGGTTTATGGAGATACCGCTACCGAACGCGGGAAGTGTCTGCCGTGTGGGGAATCACTAAACTTACGTATGCTGTGCTTACTCACACGATAAAGGTATCAATCGAGATATTGTTATAGTAGTTTTTTCTAGGACTCGTAGAAATTCTAGGACCTAACACGGTTCAAGTTAGATGGTTAAATTAGCGTAGAGTTGTAATATTTCGTGTCTTTGTGTTTATAACGCAGCATTTTAAACGTAAACTGTAGCTGAAATTTGAATCGTTTCAATTTAAATTCGAAACTGGCAAACATCTAGAACTTCTCAGGTGTATTTTCGATAACTCACAAACTGCTGATTATTGCAACCACTTGTAAGGGCTTTGATAATCCAATTCGAAACAATGCCTTTACTTGCGAGTATCGTAGTTAGTAATTTGTGGGTGTACTAAAGGTACACCTCTGCTCAACCCTTCGAGGATACAAGGCGTCATGTTACGTTAGTCATTATTTGGATGATTCTGAATTTTATTATTAAATCAAAGTAGTGGTTCGTCATGTGAAGAAAACACAGTGTAGGTTAACAAATAATTTATTTGACAAAGTCATTATAATTTAAATTCAAATCTAATTTCCCTACTTTATCACAAAATAATCTCCTTATATATAAAAATGAATTGCTGTTCGTTAGTCTCGCTAAAACTCGAGAACGGCTAGGCTGGACCGATTTGGAAAATTCATTTTTTGTTGTGTTCGTTATTCTCAGGGGAAGGATTGTAAGTAAGGTAGGTAGATATGTAGGTAGGTAGGTAAGTATGTATGTAGGTATGTATGTATGTAGGTATGTATGTATGTAGGTATGATGGTAGGTATGTAGGGTAGGGTAGATAGGTAGGGTAGGTAGGGTAGGTAGGGTACCCTACCTACCTAGGTAGGGTGGGTAGGTAGGTGGTTACCCGTACGAAGCCGGGACGGGCAGCTAGTAGGTAATAACATTAAGTTATAATCTAATCACATTTTCTAAGCTTACATCAAAAGAATGTTTGTCATAATGCAATTTGTGTTTTAATTGAATCGAATGTAACGAAATCTTGTAAAAATGAAGATTGCGTTTGCTTTCACAAAGGTCTTGTAATTAAATTGAATACAATAAAGAAAATACAACAATTAAATACTAACACACACGTATATGCTACTCCTAAATTAGTTTTTAGAAAACTTATTCCAGTTTTATTTTCCCAAGCGATATCCTTAATATTTTCTGGAGTGAATTCACAATACACTTAAACTAGAACTATTAATACTTAGATCCTCATTGGTAAGTGGCCACTATTATTGATGAAATCGAACACTGGCACTTTATCTAGTTCACTAGAAGAGGATTTTTTTCGCTTTTTGTGCCGCGAGTGCCATCTCCTTTACTTTTATACGATGTACTTTGCCAGAGGGCGTAACGGGTAATGAATCTACGAAGAAAAGACCGCCAACCAGTCGCTTCCCTTCCATGTTCTCTGAAAACAATAAGTTAGCAATTGAGTAAGAATGAAGAATGAAATTGTTTAGTCGTGTGGCTAGCCGTTGGTAATAAATCTGGAACGTGTGTAGTCCCGTGACAATAACGGCAATAGATTGTGCCACCTGCGACGCTGAATACGAACTACGGCGACGGAGATACATTGGGCTGGCCAAGCATTCACTGCGATGATTGACAACAATCAATGTTCTGTTCAGAGTGATTCCTAAATTACATTAACCTAGCTTTTCACTTACAATTTGATTTAAGATTTTGATTGATTATACAATTATTTCCTTCTCACTTAATTTCGCCTTTAATATTTTTGATCATGATATTTCTTGGAAGTATGTAAATTAATACCACCAAAGGGAATTTATAAATATTATCTCAAATGCCGAGACTCAGGAGGGTAGATTCCGTTCGCTTGCCTTCTCGTCAATCATCCGTTGCTTATAATGCAATCAGTTTAATACAGATTATTTTTATTTCGACAATATCTTTGGCGTTATTATCTAACCTTCGAATTTATTATTCGAATACGGCAAAGACGAAAACACGGCTTGTGAATCTCACGGGCTGAGTTGGTAGATATAGTTAGTAGGTATAAGTATCAGAAACTTATATTCTGTTATCTCTACTGACAGTTTTAACAATGTGTCATTGGATTTGATTTAATACAGGTTAAAGTTACCATTCATGATGTCACAAGTAGGTACCTACCTACACTTGCCATCTGAATATGAAGATTAATTTTCTCAAACAGGCCGAATAAATTACTATGCAAACTAATATCTTTCGTGTTATTTAAAAATGAAATGACCTTTTTACTTCAACATAACAAGGATTTGATTTAAATTTCGATGTGGCTTGCCAATAGAGCTGTATAAAGTAAAGAAGAAACAAATGCTCATACTGGCACGTGAAAAATTATCGGTGTTCGTCATAGATTCTCATTTACTTAGTCTGAATTTCCGCGCATTATTTGAGAAAAGTACCAAACAAGTCTTGGCCGCAACCAGGCAACATTTTCACGATCATCCATCAATTCGTATGTTGCAGGCCACTACAGTAATTTACTATATATTTCTGCCCTGATTTCGCTGTTGAAAATGAAACGTATTCGCCAGCCACAGTTGCGCGTTATTTCACAAATTAATATTATTCTGCGCAAAATACGGGCCAACTGTTACACAAGTAATTATGACATGCGATATGAGTTTTCTTGAACTCTTCAACCATCAAATGAAAACACAGATTTATTTGCTGTTTCTCAACAAAATATATTAAAACGTGTTTTCGTCACGTTTGCCTATTGTACCATCGAAGAAGTTCATATCTATGCACCGTAAGGACTATTTCTGCTTGCAGCGCTCGGCCGTTATAGAACCGGGGCGGTAACAGATGTGGTCATCGTGTTCACGGGATTTTGTTTTGAAACTGCTAAGATATGAAGTTCTTCGATAGTACATCTATTGTGTCCAACAAATATATATCTTTTGTGTATATTTTGTGTCTACCAAAACATTGTTAGGTATAAAGGTACCTAGGTTATATTGCGTACAAAAGGTAAGCAAAATTGTGAATTCTTGCTAAGTAAGCGAAATTGTGAATTCTTGCTAAGTAAGACCTATGTGGGTTAAGATTAAGTAATCCCATATTTCTCTGATGCCTTCAAATCTTTAGGGAAATTATAGTCTTCCTATAATCTTGAGCTAAACGTTATTAGAAATTAGCCACAGTCTGTGATAATTTCCTTACGTCACATAGGTACAGTCATGAGCATAAATATCTTACATTACGCAAAATTCAAATGATTACTCACGTGAAGTTACGATTGAAACTTTAAGTAAAGATGTACGGTATGGTTTTGAAAATAACATGTTCGTGACACACGTCACACACTATAAAATTTCTATAAAAAATCGCTTTTGAATCATGCGTAAGTCTAACGTATTTACGGTCGTGACTGTACTTTCATAGGTCACTTAATAGATGTAGGTCCTCTATTATGAGACTTATGAGAGTGAGGGAAGACAGAGTGCACCTGTGTCTGCGCACACACTTGTGCACGTTATGTAATATTTCCTGCGCCGATGGCTAGTCTACGCTGAGAATGGCCGCCATGGCCGAACTTCTATATTTTAATTTTATTTGTGACCTCTACTAAAGACATGTTTGTTTATTGGAATGAACATCTACCTCACTTAAATGGGAAAATTACCAATTCTTTTTATGGCTCACTGACGCACGTGTCGATATTTATCACACGAATACTACAGATAATTGTGATTTGGTAGGCAGTATTTTATTAGATAGGATAGGATAGGATAGATAATACCTGATTAATCTTATAACATTGGCCGATTGTGACATAGTACCTAATAAATCAAATATTTCCAATGATTAACATAAAAAAATGATCGTATCTTATTAATTCAATTAAGTACTTAATAGAAATATACAGTTCAAGAGATAGGTAAAAATGTACAAATTGATCTGATTTTTTTGTTATTTTAATGAGTTTTTATGTGATCAAAGGCTGGGTTTTAGTTACTATAAAGCATAATTCTGAAAATATTGCTTTTTTTATTGGCGTGATCGTAATTACTCGTATAAACTGGCTGTTTAGACCAGCAAACCTTGTGTACAATGCAAAGAAATCAGTCTAACTAATCTTGCTAACCACCTTACTTTATTGTGAATTGTAATGTTTTTGTGTAAATCAGTGGGTAAATAAATAAGATCAAAATACTTACTTCTAACTAAGTCTAAGATCTCTTTCGTGTCAACATTGTTGCCGTTTCTCCTCTGCAGGGCGATGACGGGCAGTTCTATACAATCATGTTGAGGCAGGCTCACAACGCAGGCATCCACCACGGAAGGGTGACTCTTGATGATTGCTTCCATTTTCAAAGGTGACATCTGAAGACAAAATCATTTATTAATACTAGAAAATAAAGATACCGATTTAGTTTTGAAATTGTTATAGTCGTCTGCGTTATTTCTTTCTCTCGGTTTGAGCCCACAACTCAAAAAAAATCACTTAGGTAAGGTAGGCCTTTTGATGCAAGATTCATATTTCAAGTATTCATAAAATACCTATTTAATAAGAATATTCACAAGCCTACCTACTTGGCTACACGAAATTAATTTATCTGCAAGAATGAGTACCTACGGCTTGAACCGTTTGATAATATCGTAACCACGTTTGAGTGGCTGAGTTTACAACGTTTCAAAAATGAATAAAACTGTTCATGTGAAAAGAAGTCCTTTTAAAATGAATCGTATCATTTTTTAACATCAATAATGAAAGACAATACGCGATGGTAAAAATTATATTATTTGAATAACGTAGAGCGATTTTTGTAAAATGTTTTCCTGAAATGGAAACGTCGAACTGTAAACCAGCAGCAAGGATTTGGTAGATATTTTTCTTGTGAAATAAGTCTTAGTTTTCTCTTGTCGCATATCAACCGACTCGAGACAGTGCGCCACTAGGATGAATCAGAGCGTGAGAGAAATAAGTCTAGCTAAGTTTACGCTGACTGAGTTTTCGCCTTACGTTATTTTTAGAGGTTTCGCTAGAACAATATTATTTCAAATGAAACTTTTACTCCAAATTGGCACATTGTATTTGATTGCATTGCCATGTTTTCGCATCATTGAGATTTTTAATATCCGTTAAATCTTTTCGTGCATTTTATTCATTGGCGTTATTTTCTTTCTATACTCTAATCATTTCGTTGGAATTTTTAATTAGTAAGGGAAATGGTTATTTTTTTTTAAAGATTTTTCACTCACCATATAACCGTAGTGCTTAATTAAAAGTCTCTTGCGTTCCACAAAGTAGTAGTAATTTTGCTCGTCCTTGTAGAACAGGTCTCCAGTCTTGAACCAGCCGTCGTCGGTTAACATGGTCTTCGTCTCCTCGGGATTGTTAAGGTAACCCTAGAAATTCAATCAATAATGAATGAAAATGCTCCATAAACTCCAGTTTTGGATAGGTTTTTTTGCAGTCTAACTAAATTAAAAGGTGTTTTCCACAAAGTTTAGCCTTTTTACAGGATTCATTGTTTGCCTAAAAGCTTAAAAAACTATTAAACTGTTCGAAAAGATCAATACTTTACCGAGTATTTTCCAAACTTGTGCTGCTTTTAACTTGCAAACCGACCACGGGATAGATACTACCTACAGCTATAATATTCAGAATAGTTTATTAAGTAACTGTGTAAGTCGGGGCCGAAGCAGTATTAGCGCGCAGGTAATCCTTAGGGCATTATCATCCGCGGCCCACGGATTTACCAACGGTTTATGTTTTTGGGGATTGAGATTCTGAGAATCGGTCTCAAACATTTTAAGTTACTAACTGGATAATATATAATTTTTTGGGTAATTTTTTATTTTTTTATTCTCAGACATATACATATGTGTATTATCGAATAGGATAGCTACTTTGTTAGTTACTCAATATATATACCTACATAGAAATGGCCCTACACGCTCACGTACCTACAAATAATCATAGTGAACGAAATATTTTAAACAATATATTAAAACGTGATTTTTAATTCGTTTGAAAAATGTAGTTTGTTACCTTAAAGAATGCATCGCCCTTAACCCACAATTCACCGGTTTTGTAAGTTCCTTCCATTGGCTCGTCATCATCACCCATAAGCTGCAAATAAAATGTTTAGTATTAGAATTGTTCAATTCATTTGTAATTAATGAATTATACCGGTCCTGAAAACGAATTTACTATAAGTAGGTAACTTATCAAGTAGATAGATTGTATATCAGTAAAAACTTCCAAAGTAATCATTACATTACTCAACAAACGAATCAGATATTATTATTATTTTGTACTGTTTTAACTGAAATTTTTATGTTTTCCGAAATATATCTCTTTTCAAACATTATCATTACTACCTAAGTGATTATGATGTCGTATTTTTACTATAAAGGGACTGCAATTTAAATAATAATTTAAAACTTAATTTAATAATAAATTCTTTTTTTTTGCTCAATATTAGGTTACAACATTATGTCATGTTTTCCAAAAGAAAAAAATGTAGTTCGTTTTAAGTGTAAAAGACATACCTTGAACTCGTATTGGGATTGTGGCTTGCCAGCTGAACCGAAAGGTGTGTCGTCATCAAAATCAAAGATGGGCGCCAATAACTCAGTCATTCCGTAAGCCAGGTATAAGAACGCGTCGCACATACTCTGTAAATACATAACAGAATAATGCTTTTATATGGCGTTTTTTATTCAAAAAAATTGGAACGAATGGTCCAGTTAACACTATTCATGAAATCCCCCTTTCGAATGATGATAATATTTATGTCTCCAATATAAAATACATTCACAGTTCATAGAGATGCTATCAAGATATTTCTTCTCGGAAAATATAAAGTTTGGAAGCCCGACGAGTTTATAAAATTAGGTCAAAAATAACAGCCATTCTTTCCTTTATAGTCTACAATGAACCTATATCAGATAATATAATGTGCATCATACATATAATACTTACTCTAAATCGGTCTAGTAATGGCTTCTCCATAGCGCTGCCACCAATAAGAATGTTTTGGAAACACGATAAGTCACAAGTTTTTTCTGCCACATTCAGAAAATGACCCAATAAATATGGCGTAAATCCAGCGACGTTGGGCTGAAATATTGTCAAAAATATTAATGCCAAGTAGGTAAAAATCACAGTAGCAACATGTTATTAGCACATATAGATAATACACCTGTGTGTTATCAGTTATTGTTATTAATTATCATATAATTACCCTGTATTTGTTGATAATTTCGACGATTTTCATCGGAGTCAGTGGTGCCGACGACTGGACCCTTGTGTAGCCTTTCAAGGGGCCAGATATGAAGAATATGAGTGATGAGACCCACTGTAGTGTTGCCATAGTCAAGGTGACGTCATAGCTACCCGTGAACGGTTTCCTGTATAACGAGAGTAAATCTGTTACTATCTCTCCTTGGTCTGGATCATTATTTGTAATGTCATCGCTGTGTTCTTCGTCAGCCTTGCAGTCTTATTAAGATGCTTTACAATATTATATTTGCATCGAAAAGGGATTTTAATATCACGCTTACGAGGATCTCTAAAGTTTAAGAGCCGATGATAAATGTTCAATTTACTTGAACTGTGCGGTGAGCCCCAACAATTTAGTTTTGGACATAACTTCAACTAATACCATTAATTTATTATTTACCGATATGCGATGTTGCGAACTAACTAAACTTGCAATAAGTTTCGAAGCATATTCGGTGTAACAAAGTTCCGACGGCATCTTCTTGTAATTAATTGATTGGTTATTGATTTATACCTAAATACCGTTGCAAGACCGTGGTATACCTTAAAATAGTTCAGCATTGAATATAGTACAATCCATCTCAACATCCTTGTAGGGTTGCATATTGAAACAAAGGAATGTATTATGTATATGTCGCAGGGAAATGAGGAAACCAGGGATTCCACGAAATCCCTAGGGATACCACGAAATCACGGTAGATGTCGAATTGTTGTTTATTACGTCTTCTTACTAAAATGTTCTCTAAATGCCGAGAACATGTCATGGGTCTACTCACAAAATTCGAAAGATTTGAATTTCACTTTGTTCTGTAACATTTACTTCGATACGAAAAAAGCGAGAGATAGAAACAAGTCGATTCGAAGATCGATTTTAAATTCCGTATCTAGTAGGCCCAAAAAAGAAGCAAACAATAAAACGTTCGGATACACATAAAATCGTAAAATTGCAAATCTGTTATGGTTTTAAATGCAATAAATGTTTAAATTTAATTTTTTTAATATTGTTTGTTTGACATTATACATGTGGTTTATTGTTTACCATGTTGTATTTTTTTACCTTTAGGTAAATAGGGGTTAAAATATGAAATTGCCGTCTTTAAGTACTGGCCACTTTGAATTAAAATTAAACTTGCATCATGATGTAAGATTCCTAAGCGAAACTTTTTTCACAAGATTCGATTTTTTACTTTAAATTTGTTTTGGTATTCAGCAGATTCAGCTTTTAAGAAGAAATAGGGTCAGTCCCCTCTCCATACAAACGGTCTCGCCTGTTTTCTGTCTGGTTTATGACCTTAGAGCAATGCTTTTTTACAGTAAAATAAATATCAACTAGTGCTATGCTCCTATGTTTTCCCTTTTGATATACATTATCTGTAGAACCCTCAGAAAATGCTCAAAATTGCCTGTTTCGACTTCTGTCATCAGAGGCCTATTGTACAAATTTGATAACTATTAATGAATAAAAAAACATAAAGGCACATTAAATATCCTTCTTATTCAATTTATAAAATATTTTTCAAATTGGTCAAATATTGGAGGAGAAAATAGACGAGAGCCGAACCTCGAATTATGACTTTTTATATGGAGAAAAGACCGACTCTATTTCTTCTTAAAGTAAAGATACATTGAAATTAGAGTAATTTTTACCAGACTACAGCGAGGCAAAAAGGAGGGTTATCATTTTGACCGGTATGAATGTATGTTGATTTGTTCCCTCATATCTTCTAAACTACTCATCACAATTTGACAAAAGAGGAATTGTTGGAAGCGTCTTAGTCGTCCGCTGCTTATAGGCTATATGACGTCTATGATAGGGTATATGACGATTAAATATGGCGCCAGCTAGAGAACATAATGCTATAAAGTAAAAAAAAAAAATGCGGCCATGTTCGGTCTCAAATGGAAGGACTTAATTTTATTAGTACATTTAAAAAATATGTACATACAGGGTTACTGGTAACTCGACGTATTCCTTGCAGGACGTCATAGTAGGGTTAAAATGCAACAAATTAAGCCACCAAATGTTCTACCGAAATTCAGTAGTTTTTGAATTAGTTAAGTTTTAGTTTTTTAATGAAAAATCCCAGATTAAACCATTTGAAACCAATTTAAAAATGATTTACGGCGCGACTGTACTGAAATTTAAGTTATTATCATAGTTGACGCCGTAGCAGACCTTTGTTAATAATTAAAAGTTCAATAATGCCTAAAACTTTGGCAAATATCACTAACAAAACATTTAAGTTTTTGTAATTTTTAGCTCTAAAACGCTTAACTAATTCAAAAACTACTGAATTTCAGTAGAACATTTGGTGGCTTAATTTGTTGCATTTTAACCCTACTATGACGTCCTGCAAGGAATACGTCGAGTTACCAGTAACCCTGTATATTACAAACCAAAAAAAAAACCGGAGTCACACGTTTTTAGGACATAAATCAAACAGATTACGTGTGACTCCGGATTTTTAATTTGTCTTATGTCGTGTTTATACCTTTTTAGTTGACTTTTTTGTCGTAGTTTTAGTTTTTTAACTTTTATTTTTATTGAATATGAGTTCCTACGTGGAACTAACGCAGCAAAAACAGCTCGCAATATCAATTCTGTGTTTGGAGAGGATACGGCTAATGAACGCACTGTGCGTTTTTGGTTTAATCTCTTTCGTAGTCGTAACTTCGACTTGAAGAATTAACCCCGAGAAAGACCAGCCACTAAGGTAAATAACGATGAATTGGATGCGATGGTAGAAGCTGATCCATATCAAACTATCAAGGAACTAGCGGCATGGTTTGATGTTAGCATACCCACAATATTGACCCATTTGCATCAATTCGGTGTAATAAAAAAGCTTGAAAAACAGGTGCCCCATGATTTAACTGATCTGCAGGGAAAAGCACGCGTTGAACCTTGCTTTGCCTACCTTGTTGAACCTGTACAGAAATGAAGGGATATTGGGGCAAATTGTGACGTGTGATGAAAAGTGGACCAGCTGTCTACCTGATTTTAACAATCATCTTTACTATATAATTTATGTGTTTCTCTTTGTACAGTAAAATTGTTATTTATTTATTTATTTTATTTAGTGGATTCTTTATGACAATCGCAAGCGAACAACTCAATGGCTGACTCCAGGTCAAACGCCGCAAAGGAAGTAATATAAAATGCCTTCACACAGTTTGTTGGTCCCCAGAGTTCTACCGCAAAGGCATAAATGACAGAAATGTGTAAACAATGAGATTTTGATTAAATAAATATATTTTACCTTAGAAAGAAACGGTTGCAATTCTTCAGTACGAAAACGGAAATTTCATTTTTAATCCCCTAATATGTTCTCGCTGCTGACGTGAAAAGTTGTGTTACACGAGACCAAAGTTATTTGCATCTGGTGTCTTTGAATCCCTTGCTGTGCTCAGGATTCTAACCTAGAATCACTCGCTACGCTCGTAATTCAATTATAGAGTCCTTCGCTTACACGGGATTCAAAATCAACATTCGCAGTAAAAAACAACTTTGCTCTCTTGTTGCACAAATAACTATTGTTTATTTTGTATAGGTACTCACCACCAATTACTAATTCCGTTTAGTAATGTGTCGAAAGGGATAACCGCCACCTTCGGCAAGCCTGTGGTTCCACTGGTCAACATCAACCATGCAATCGTTTTGGAATGGTCGAATAGAGCTGGCCTGAAAACATCATACAAATTGTACAGGAAACACATCCTTACTTACATGCAAAATATAATTATTTTCTCTAGGACATCCTTATTAAATAAAAATAAAAACCATTCATATCACTGTACTCATGATGGTTTATTTTGTGTACATGTAATCGTAAGTGGATAAACGTTTTGTTTCACACATTATCGTAACTGATTTTTATGTAGGTTAATTACATGGGCCACTTTTTTAACGTGATTCTAGACGGTTCTTTACCTGTAATTAACTTCTGTGCCGTAGCACTTTTTGACAAACGCCTTAAGATCAGATTCTTTGTCGTCAAATATGACGATTATTCCCTCCTGTTTGGTGGCTTTAAAAGCTTCTTTGACCCTTTCTTCACAAGCTTTCTGACAGAACACTATTTTCGGGATGATGTATGGGAACAATCTTGTTAGATCATCTGAAAGTAATACAGTAGTTATTTAGAAATTAATTTGTAAATTAAGTATGATAATAAGCTGTCAACAGATTTTATGATACCTAAGTAAGTTTTCTTTCTTATCGTGAACTTACTTTGTCCAATACTGGGATCGATAGCACACATGGGGTATCCTCCGAAGTGGCACGCGTAGTAAGGGATGCAGATGTCCAGATGGTTGGTACCGATAAGGATGGCTGGGTCTCCGGGCTTCAGGCCCGAGTTAGCCATTGCACTAGCTAGGCGACGACAGCGTTTTGCCACGGATCTGTTGGTTTCTTCTTGTCCCGTTGCGAAATCGATCTGGAAGATGCAATTTATTTTATTGTATAAATCCAGTGTCTGGTACGACACTTGTTTATGTGATACTTGTTTTGGTTTTAGCATCTCTCGAACTTTAACCATTTATTATTTTACTAACGTATTTTTAACAAAAAAATAATTAGTAATGTAACGTTAATTGTCCTTAAAATACCATTATAAGCTTCGATCAATAACATGATCAAAGATTATAAGGTTAAAAATAAAAATCTAGCTGCAGCAATAAGGTTGCGAATGTAATAATTTTTTTTTTCAGAAAACATTTCTGTGGTAACGGAATGTACTGATTTGCAATTATATTGCTGAAGAATAAATTAGGCTGTAATTAAGTTTGTTAGATCTTTTCTTACGAAGAATACTTAATTAAGATTTGATTAGAGTTTTTTATTGTTTGATTAGCAAACATAATTGGTACAAATTCGTTGCAGGAAATTCTTAATTCATAGAACATGGTTAAGGTTCTTCATAGTGTCTCTTTTGTGGTTTAGCGATTTTTTTTTTATAACTTTTAACTATTCATGATCTAAAATTGAAATTAAATAATTATAAATACTTGGAAAAGCGAAACTTCCCATCTTAGTTATTTTGGTACTAAAGCTACTTAAACGATCGATACTGTGCGCTAGTAGTTTATCTCTCATAGTAGTACTAGGACTACTAATGAACAAATAGTTCACGTAGTACCTGAGAGTCGCGGCAGTGTTAACTATGTACGCGAACACATATTCTTTAATGAGTTATTTCAGTTTTACCACACTTTGCTTTCCCCTTATTAGTATAATTTTGCCTGGTACTAGCAGCTATGACATTCGTGATTTTTATATTCATACTTTAGGTGCACTGAAAATAGCCGGCGAAAATCATTTTGCAATTCAGTACTTTGAGTTTTGAAAGTTGTGATTTTGTGGATTCCTCGATTATGATATAAATAAAGCAAATTGGGTACAATTTAAATTCATATTCCTGGAAATTATGCTGTAGGTGGGTATATCAATCAGACATTTCTTCGAACTTCAAACTGATATCAAGTTAATTGCAATTAAGTTTAAAATTTACTTGGTTTAAAATTGCTTTTTGAGCCAGATCTTGACGCTGTTTGTAATTAATTAAAATAACAATGAATTTACCTTGAAATACAAAATATTAAATATAGCATTTACATTTACTTCTATTTTTCCTTAAGTTCAGTGACCTTGTTGTATTTTAAGACCTCCAAAAACTTCACATTCGCCATACATTCACTGCACATAGATGAAAGAAATACTTAGGCACGGACCTGACAGATCATTTCTGGGTCATCGTACATGGCCTCCAAGGCTATGTGACCAATGTGTATATCTTTCTCATTGAGGCTATACCGCTCAGCAGCACTCTTCCTAAACCGCTCCACACGATTCTGAATACTTGTCTTCGAATGAATATCGGCCATTTTATTTAGACCACCTTTTATCACAATTACACCAAACAAGTATTTCTACTATAAGTCGATCCAGGTAGCAGATTTTTTTCCACTAATAAATAAATTATAAGTGGAAAGCATTTATATATGTTTTTCACTCATTATTTTTATCTATACAGGGATTGGGAAATTTTGATATATATCTGTTAATCTTCGCTCTATACCTGATAAAAATGATAGCAATATCTTCTGTGTGATTTAAAATAGTGTTTTTCGTCTGTGTAGTTAGTATATTAAAGGTAAACAAAGGGAAGAGTCTGCAAAAGCAACAAAAATATAGTTTTTGCGACATTTTTTGTCTCCCGTCCGTCAAGTGTCATGCGGGGATTTCGGCCTAGGGAATTTGGAAAAATGAAGCCATCATAAAAAGGCTAATGCCAAAATTATACACATATTTATTAAAGTGAATGCTTTTGTTTAAATACAATATATGAAGCAATAGCTTAATTAGTGGAAATTGCCCGTTTTAAATTACGCAACAAGCTATAAAGCAATGTTTGCGAAATCAGCTAGTTTCACAGATTTAACTTTGTTAAATCATACTTGAAATGAACAGGGTTTATTTCAGTATTTACTTTTTTGTTGCCAGTTTTTATAATATTCTGAAATTCGTCAAGGCACCTAAGACTTTCAGTATTTCTCTGGCTGATGTAGCAAGACAAATGATGGCGAGGAATAAATCTTAACGAAACTGTCCAAAAATGAAGACGATAAATGAGCCTTCATTTGTTTCATTTACTGACATCAAATACATTCGTGTCAGCAATTTGTTGACATATCATTACTTAATGTCATAATCGGATTATGTCACAATTAGATTCATCATCAACTATTTCTTTAGCAATTATTTGCTGGAGACCTCGTTGGTCTAATGGTCGCTAGCGCTACTAATGAGTATGAGGTCCTGGATTAGATTACCAGGTCGGGCAAGGTGTTATTAGGATTTTTCATCAATTTATTGCTCAGTAGCAGCCCGCGGAGTCTTGATTTGTGCCCGGTTGATGGCATAGGATCGCCCCCTATTACATGGGACTCAATCATAACTGGTGAAATGTGGGTGTACTATACACACCAGCGCATATTTTTTCGGGGATAACATGCGTCATGTTATTTTATACATGACGCTTTCGGGGGAAAACGTCCTTAGAAAAGCCATGGGCTCCGTACGCGGCGGGTTCAACTAGTAACGTACATACCTACATTCGAACAATTTTAGAATCGAAAATGCAAACCTATCCTATGGCAGTATTTTGGTTTATTGACAAGCACAATTATCACCCAATCAATCAATCTGCCTAGCCTTTTTCCAAATATGTTGGGGTCGGCTTCCAGTCTCACTGGATGCAGCTGAATACCAGTATCTTACATGGAACGACTGCCTATCTGAACTCCACGACCCAGTAACTGGGTAATACGATAAGTAAGGCTTGGTAAGACTGGTTGTCAGACTTTCGGGCTTCTGACGACCCGTAACAATTCAAAGATCCACGAATGACAGCCGGGACCAACAACTCAACGTGCTTTCCGAGGCACGGAGGAGTCTCGGTATGTAAAGATGGTCACCCATTCACGGCCAACCCCAGCAAGCGTAGCTTACCTGATGGATCGACCCATGCGGCTATTATTACTGTAGATGGGTGATAATAAATTCATGTAAAGTAGATTCGTACCAAAAATATTATGTGCGAAACGAGTATTTCCAATTTTTTTACTGTCCGAATTTACGATTACTTAAGCCTCATCTAGTAAAGGTACCGTTGCCGTTTGGAGGTTTCGTTGAACAAACCGTGAGTAATCGGTCTCCACGGCTCGAGGGTCTTAACCCCAAAAGGCTCGAAATATAATTACCGATAAGGTTGGTAAGGGTAAAGGCTTGAGGTTTTCTACAGCAACAGCAGCAGCGCTAGCACGGCACGCCAAGACATGAAGATGGGATAATGCAAGAGTATCGACACACGTTGCATCCCACACTAAAGGCCCATGGAAATAAAGACATGCCGCCGGTCTCTTGCCATCATCGCGTGCCAAGCCATTGCGTTCTAATACAGCTGAAACGCCGACGGTGACAAGAGCTCGTCGGATGAAGTCATTAATGTTCGCGTGACGCGCTAAGCGACCCGCACTATAGATAAAGGCATAGAAAATGCATTTAATTCAAATTACCTACGTGTCCTGCCACACATCAAAATTTACATAGGTATCCATAACCCGTCCTTGGAACATGAAAACCCCGCTTTTCCGGTGATATATAGCATTAAAGAAGACGGTTGCGACGATTAAGGTAGCCAGGAAAGGGTTGGTTTCGTATAAGTCCTCATCGAAATTCAAATTCTCGATACCTGTGAAGGCGTAGCAACGAGAATTAAAAAATATGTGTTTGTCTCAATGTCAAAATAATAATATGATTGTCTTGAGAATCATTATCTAAAATCTTGATTGCTTAGAAACTGCCTAAAAGTTGTCACGACTGTTTTAGATGTTCGTTAAACGTTCAAATTTCCTTCAAGAAGGACTCAAACAAACGACTAGATGCCCAATTTATTGTCTTTGCATTAACCTGATAGCACTGTTTGAGTACAATCTATGACAATTATCGTTACTGCCTCTGAACTGAAAATAGGGAGTGAGGCTCCAAACAGTTATCAAGTTTTGAGGTTGGTACCCACAGTTTATTTTGAAAAGATTTATCTACACGTGATTAAAAGTTTCGATCACATTCCTTGCCAATCGACCAACTGCTGATATAATCTATTAGAAATGAAGGGGGTAATCATTTTTTATTGTTTCTTGAAACATTATGTTTTCATCAACGTGCTTAACTCGTTATCAATAAAAGCTAATTATAATAATCTCGGACGTCAGACGTCACTATAATCTTAAGCTGATCCGATTTTTTGAGATCATTGATAAATGTACTTCAGTAGATTTTAAAGTAGCGGCTGATGTCTCTATCTATAGATATTACAAACAGCGCTGAATAGTTTGCTAGAATATTCAAACATATTCCGATCAGAGCAGCTGTTCTGAAATGTACTAATTAATTAGCGACTCTTCCTCGCAGATTAATAGTTCAGGTATGCTCGATATGTCATAATAGCAATTTAGTATTTTCCTATTAGCAATAATTAGCTCCAAAAGTGGCTGGGAAAGATCAACTGCGGGATGCGCGAACATAAAACTTTAATGAGTTTCGCCTCTTCTTGTTATCTTAAGGCAGGTTCAACAAAGTTTAGCGTTGTTCTGTTTATTGAACAGAGCACAGTTTGCCCACAACTCAATATGAAATTATGTTTAAGTTTTAATTAACGGCCAGAACAAACTTAATTCAATTTGAAGTTTGGACAGAGCAAACTGTTTTAATGTAACGGTGCTCGCAATTATAAATGCTGTAGTTTCGTTATACGAGTACATCCTTGTCCGAAGCATAACAGGCAGTACTTGTTAACGGAATCTTGTTGATATTAAACCACTTATACAGTATGTTAACTAACAACGGGCGTTCCCGTTTTTACTTTTTTTTTTTACTTATTGAGGTAAGAAAAGATTTTTTAATTTTTTTTTTTTAATTAATAAACTCAAAAACTAATAGTCCGGTTTGAAAAAAAACCAGTAGAATGCTATATTATCACTGAGTAACATAGGCTATAATTTATAAAGATATAACGCGGGCGGAGCCGCTGGAAAACCTAGTTTAAGTATGTTAAAAATAATCGCTTTAGTAATGAATTCTAGTAAACAGGTATAATATCTACTTTGATATCTTATTGAAATTGGGAAGCGATACTTACTTTTAATAATAATATTCACCAATTCGCCTGAGCACTCCGAGCAGTCATCGTTCTTAACTTATTGCCCACTTAGCTCATTGCTGTCGAACGATATTTATTTTATTGCATCCTGCATCTGAAGTCAGACAGCCAGTAAGTAGTAGTTCCTTAACTGCCCATAACATACTTGTTAACTTTGCGGAAGCAAACATAAATATTTTAATTAAGTTTTATTTACTTAACCACTAAGTTAGTTGTACCGTTTAAAATCAAGTGGATGTACGTGGCGGCCGCGGCGAGGTGGCAAGGCGGCGGCGTTAAGTAGTGTACTTGAACTCAAGCCCACTAAACACGCGATTATGTGACGCAGATAGGGGTGTTAAGTATGTATCTCTTCTTTTAAACCTATCTATAGCTCATTGAGAAGAAAAATCCGTAGTTTAGCAAAACTACGGATTTTACGGATTTACGGGCGTTATTACACTGGCAATTAATCAGCGTGTTGTACGCTGGGAAGCGATTTGTGAACAGACTCTCCGCGGGTGCGAAGCGACTCGCTTGCCTTGGTCTCTCACTTATACACTCATGTCAATTGCCCTCGTTACGCAAACGCAGCGACCAAGGAGCGCACACGCAGCGAGCGCGTCAAAAATGCGTCGCTGGAAACAAGCTCGCAAATCGCCAGTGTGATAAGGCCCTTAGCCATCATCACGAGAAGTAAGGACGCATGTCAAAATTCTAAAATACAACAGTAGGCAATCAATCTCCTCAAACATTCCTCAAACACAACTCAAACATTGTTTAAAAAAAATGTTGGGAAGTTTTCATTTAGTTATAAGCTTTTTGGGGCGTACCTACGTTGATTGATTACATTGTGAAGCTGAATCTACCCATATTAAGCTTATAGTCAGCGAAATTAGTAACGATAGCTGAGTGTAACAGGCGAAACGGAAAATGATACAAGAGTGAATGTTGTTTGGTCTTTTCCTGAAGTGGAGACTCCACATTTCATGACAGTACACACAAAAAAGGTAGGTATACTAAGCTGCCTGTTCTTTAAACCTATCATAATCGTCTGATAATTAATATATGTAGGCGTTTAAAATACCAAACACTCATTATTGTGATCAATCACGGTACATGATATACTAATAATGAATACTGCATTTTTATCATAATCATTTGCTTGCAGGGCACGTCATGATTTTTGGGGTTCTCTACAGTGATCATTTAAGGTAGGTCAGTTTGGACTTCAAAGCAATTTTGGACTTTGTTTATTCATTCTGGTCATCATGAACCCTTAAGAAGAGAGATTGTTGTGAGGCCTTAACTTAAGCACAAATACATATATACATATGGGGGTGAGCAGAAACTACAGAACGCCACCTGCTACGATCCTTACGTACACCTTTTTCCTCGCCTCGTTATAACATAGGAAATTAAACAAAAGTTTAGTATTTATCAAGCCGAAGGCGAGTTACTGCTGTGCAATCAACATCGTAGCTAAACGAAATGGCCCTAAAGACATTTAGAACAGAACTAGTCTAAACATAAACCATCATTCCTACTAAACACACGAAGTGTTTCCTGTTCATTATAAATCGTTGCTAATGTTTCGCAGCTCATTTCGTAGCCCAACTGAACGCTCACATGAATACTATCGCGCTTTGCCTCGGGAATATTAACGAGCCACTTACTGATACAGTTACTAACCCTCACCATGAAATTTTTATGTTCACAATCCAGTAACGAAATGAGAAAAAAAGCCATTACTTCCTTGTTAATGGTTTTTTATTCATAATTGCTGTATGAGTCTTAATCGTTTTCTGCTGAACACTGCTGCAACGTTTTTGTCGATGCTGTGTTTTGAACCTTACCTATGAATAACAATGCTCGTCTCTATTACATCGCCAGAAAAAGCCCAAATGAACCACGAGGTATGAAACCATTCAGTAACAGCTCAGATGATAGTGGTTGTTCCAAATGAATAGCTGTCACTGAGAGCAAAGTACATTTAGCTGAGTCGTTCGCTGCAGTACTAAAGAACATTTTAAACTACCGAACTGTATTGAACCGAAAACAGACCAAATGCCAGACTTCAAACAATATACGAGAAACACAAGCAACCAGTATTACAGACAGTGTTGCCAGAGTTAATGAAGTAGTGTAAAAATGCTATTTTATTATTGCATCCCTTTTCCATTTGGTAGAAGCTTATCTTATTATGGAGGTGTTTGTTAGCGCTAGTCAATGTGAAGCTTATTTCCTGCCCGAGAGCGAAAACATCAGGGCTCGACTAAACAAATATGTATACACAAAACTCGATTCATGTACCCACGTCATAAGGGTATTTTCTGTGTGTACACATAAAAGTTAACGTTAAGAACGCTGAGTAGTGAACAAAACGGGCTAACTAACGGGTGCGTTTCTGCCGTGATGCGAATATTGGCCCGTCCTACTTTCAGGGCGAATAGGCGAGCACGTAGGGAAAACAGTGTCTCACAGACGTAGATAACTACATAAGTAAACAAGAATGATCTGCAACCACTAATACTCCTTTTTCGGGCCACAGAGCGTTGGATTTTACATTGCTATAATCGGGATTCGGATCATACATTGCAACTGGTCCAATTTCCCGAATAACTTCGCTTTTGCAGCTTCAGTTGGCTGAAAAATAAAAAGAGTTTGCACGACGCGATTTCAGAAGTTTGTACATGATGTTACATAGCACTCTACGTCATAAATAGCTGGTCGAGATATTTGTTATAAGCAAGCTAATAGTTTATAACTTTAGCTAGAGGTGGTCTGTCGCACAGCTGCGGAAATTTAAAGTGCTAAAGTAGGTGTCGCAGTAGCACTTGTACATTTATAAAACTTTGTAATGAATTTTGTAACTACTTCAGCAACGAAGCCGAAGGTCAGCGGCGACGTAGTAAATTATGAAAGTTCCACCTGCATCCCGTGGCTACATTAGAACAAAGCGGAGTCGCCGCTCCTAAATAAACGGCTCCGGAGCGCTGCACCCAGCTCCGACTGCTATTTTCAATTTCAAATTTGCCTCTCCAACGACAATAGAATTGCAGCATTTTATGTGAAAAGTTTTTGCGATCTGCCTTTATTCAGGTCATTGGAATTGTAAAACTGTTGATTTTTTTATCCAACGATGTATCAGTAGAAGTTACTTTTAGTCCCAATTTTATTTACTCGGATATTAAAATTTGTGTGAGCATGCCTTTTCACAGGGTTGTCGAGGTTGTCTCGTTTGAAATAAATTATTTGCGCAGCGAGCAGCATTCAAGTAATTTGAAGTGGCGCAGTTGTCTGGGAGGTGCGTGCGGCGGTGTCTCGCAGCAATTCCGACGCGACGTGTGCTCTAATCACCCTCTTTAAACGAAGACTCACGTACCCGACCGGGAGGAAACGTTTATTTTAATTCTCCACAAATGCGTGTCTAATTTCAGCGGATGTGTTTTGTTTAATTTCGAAGGATTATAATTGCCAAGACACAAGGATTAGGTATGAGGTCTTTAGGTGTGCGCTTCACGGCACTTTGTTGTGTAGAGGGTCGCGATTCCCCGGGAACTGTCTCGTTCTAGAATATTTAGAGGCTTGCTACATTGTTTATAAAGTTTCGATTACCGAATACATTAATTAATAAATTGTTGTGGGTTTTGTTCCCTGAATGGAATAAATAATTAATACTGAGAAAATATTGTAGAATTGCAGTTTTGATTTCAAGTGTTATTGAGATTAAAAAACAAAATCGTCGTCACTAATCAAATCTGGAAATGGTATCACAAAAAAATGATAAAGACAATATGTTTATTTATTTTATTATTTACTAGCTACGCCCCACGGTTTCACCGCCGTAAGTCTCGATCCCGTAGGAATATCGCGATAAAAAGTAGCTATCCTATGTCCTACTCTTATTTCATGGTCTACCCATGTGCCATATTTCATCCAAATCCGTTAAAACGTTTTAGCGTGAAAGCGTAACAAACAAACAAACTCACTAACGCGTTTATAATATTAGTTAGGATTATAAAATTATAAATAAGTTAGGAAGTAGATGTAATTTATGTATTTAATATAATAAATGTTTGTTAGATTTGATTTAATTTAATTTAAGTATCTATAAATGTTATATTAATTTATGTAATGTCTTTTAAAAAAATATTTTAATTTCCTTTTACCTATTAAGAATTAATGTTATAACTTTGTTATCTTAGTAATTAACTTTATTGTGTACGCTGTGGTCTCCTATAAGTGAAGGAGTACACCTACTTAATACCTGCCGGTCGATTCTGTAAAAATCTCGCCGTGAAAACTTAGGTGAAGTGAGCTTGGAGTGAACTGTCACTGCCTAAGCAGCAGTAGGTATCGATGACAATGAACGCTCACTCCACGCTCACTTCACCTAAGTTTTCACGGTGAGATGGTTACAGAATAGCAATGCTGATGTTGCCCTTTATTAATGTGTCATGTATTGTGTACATCTTTTGTTGGAGATCGTAAATCAATAAATAAATACACAGTAAAATACATATAGATACGACGTACTTATAATTCCATACCATTCCATTACATAATTCCTTTTTTGATAATCATTTTGACTGTCAAAGTTGATTATCAAAAAAGGAATTATTATTATTATTATTTTGTCCTATCGAAATTGATCCCCCGGGAAATGTAAATGTCGGGAGGATGAAAGCTGTTGGCCCACAATTACGCAACTGAGATTTACTTACGATTATCTAAATTAGTTTCTTACAGTGGGTACTTACTTACTTACGTACATGAAATTATAATTATGTACCTACTATGTAATTGAATACACAGATTTTAATCAAGTCTTGGATGTATGGTATGATTGAAAGTAATTTCGTATCTACATGTAGCATATTATAAAATATTGAAATGAATGATTGGTACGAATGCAATCAATCCCTGTTTTGCAGTGCCGACATATCCAAATATCGAGATTTCTGCGCTATATCTAAGTTAAATGTAATATATTAGTTATACCCATGAACCTTTCGGAATAAATTATCTAAATGATAGTAAAAACCGTAGGTATCCTCCATTGTGTAGTTTAGAAGAACTAAGACAGACACGATAAGTTACTTTATTTTATGAAACGCACTTTCTGTAGGTCTAACTTTGATAGTTGTAAGTTTTATACTTTTTGAGAAAATCGAAACAGGGTTCCTAGGTAGCGCGTGGCCCGGTTTATTTGCTGACCAGTGTATATAGATTGTCTCTCAACTCCTAATGAATAACTTAACTATCCTTAGAAGGTGGATCAGCGAATATTGGAACGCAAGTTGTAAATCTGTAGCGATATGTTTGCTCCGCAAATTCAGATCCTTATTTTGAATCATATTCACCGGTTTATTATTTTTTTGTCATTTGTTCAGTTACTTTTCCTGTATTTCAATGTAAAATTACATTCTCTGTACGCAGCACTCCACTTATGTAAATAAAACAGCTAAAATAAAAAACCAGCAATGGATGTTAAAATACTATCGAACGACGCGTAAGGCTCAGAATGTACACTGATAAATCACGTGACGCGAGCGCGCCCCCCCCAACACGGGGAGAGCGGCTACGTGCGTTTTACCATGGTGACGATACATTGCGCGTGAGGTAATAAAACAAATCAGGTTTATTGGATTCGCATAACGTTCCTGAAATAATTTCATGTACCAGTCTTCTTAGTATGATATGCTGAATTCATCCCATTAGTATGCGGAGGGCTGTCCCTTACACCCTGTATGTACAGCTCATAATAATACCTGCGAAAGCGTAGACGCACAGCTACGTTCGTAGCACGCACCGTAGCAGTGGCGTAGCCTTGCGACCATCAATGTTTCATCGATTGCTTGCGTATTGAACGTGAACAAAACACTGCTCGACCTGTGAATCAACATTCAATGCACGCCACTACTCTAATGAGGTAATTACGGGAGATTATATAAATGAAATGGGTTGCCGCACCTATGTTGATAAAATCATTTGGGAAAGCTGTTTCCGTAAGGTTTACCTCGTGCTTCAGGTAAAACGGTTACGGATTCAATAATTTAGGAAATTATGGTGAAATATTCTTCGAACTAATTGGTTCTTAGGGCCTAAGTAAAACAAGAGAGCAAAAATATTTACCTATCACAAGTAATTCATGCAAAGCTATAACCTTGAGATAGTTTAGTGATTTGCCAGACTTTGACTACCTGAATATCAGAAGTAGGATACGAGATATTACTAGGTACTCATATTGTCGAAGGTACCTATGTATGTTCAAAGGGTACGAATGAGTGTAATTGTACACCCATATATCTACGAAACCACAAATTAATTGGATTAGATTGCGCACAACAATCGCAGTAAGTCAGAACGAGCCCAATCGACGAACAGCAATTACAAGCGCCGCACAAACACCCGACGAAATTTACGATGACATCCGAAATGAGAAAATTGACGAAAATATTCGGAGAGCCGACACAAGAATGATACACGTCGAGATTGAACTATTTGTATTCGAAGTGCGTTCATTGAACGTGCCGCGCTTGTTAATACTGTTACTAAGTAAACTCCATTTTCAATTACTGTATTTGGTTATGCTCGATGGTATGATTCGCGTAATACGTCAAATTTGAATCGGCACAAACCGAAGAACGAACAGCGGGAAGAATTATGAACATTAATTTGCATGGACGTAGAATAACTCGTAATGGAATGCATTAATGTCGAGTGGGAGGTACAGTGGCTGCTGGAGAGCACTTTGTAGCAACTCGTTTTGAGCAAAAACCGGAGCGTAGACGCGGATGCCCTCAGGCCCGCCCTTAAGTGCTGCTTCATGATAACATGTCGGCTACTTACATACTATTTGTTTTTTAAACTGCCAATTTGTTACGTATTTACTGAAAACATCATAATAATGTGAAACGTGATTTTTTTAAAGAAAAAAGTCACGTATATTTTTGAACCAATTTCATGATGGATATTAATATGAAATAGACCACGTTTTTCAATCAATAGGTTTGTGTAACGACTCTTGTTAAAAAACCATTGATCTGAAAATGGGCACTCATAAAGTTATTGATGTAATCGACAAGAAGCTGAAGAAAAAGTACTGAACACTGAACATTAGCTGCGAACAATTATTTTCCAGCTGAAATGCAATGAATTGCACGTTCCGAACGTTTCCATTCGTTCCTCCACTCAATTGTTTTTTATGAATAGCTACATATTGTCGGTAAATCTCTAGGTACTGTGCTGCATAACGAGGGTTTTACAAAATAAATCAATGTTAATGTTGTTCTCTGTACACGCTCTACTAAATATACCTTTTTTCCTATGGCTCGTGAAAATGAACTTAAAATAAGAGAGGCCTAAAGGTTTAAAGTGGTTGCTGTTTTAAATATTTACCGAAATAAGAGCATTGCCAAACCATTTGCAAAAAAATATTTCTTAATAAATCGCGGCGTCGGTCGGCGTCGTTGTCACTACAAGGTATCTAAGTAAATATAAATTCTCAATAATCTGAGTAGACAGAGATTGAGCGGATACATCTATCACTCTCGGCCCACTGCTACAAGAATCTGCGATAGCTCCAAAAATAAATACTTGAAAATTTGCTGCTAGTAGTTTTTTCACATAAAATATCCGATCTATACGAAGTAACGTAATAAATGGTCCACAGGTCTTACGTATGTGTACAGTTATTGGAAACAGTTATCGTAATAACAAATGTGCTCCAAATGTTAAGTATACTTATTTTGTTTTATTTGGCTTTCCTGAATAGTTCATTAATAAAACACGAAAACATTTATGTACAAGTTTTGAGGGGTAAGTAAAACAATGTTGAAAAAATGGGGAATAAAGGAGAATAAAGATTGCATTAGAACATTTATTTTACAATCTTGCAGCAGTTCTACGAAGACCAAGGGGAATAACTCAGACTCATTGGCTTCCCTACTCTAGAGTCCTGTGCTTTCCCGTAAGTACTTGGGTTCCATAACATCCGATCCACACAAAATTTCATAAAACCGTAGTGCGTCTTGGCTCATCGGATTCCTTTCTGCATAGTGTTTTACTGATAAAAATAATTAAATTAAAATAAAAGAGAAAATAATACTTTATGCACATTTCCTTACAAACATTTCAAAGCGAAAGGAGTTATTTTGTGAAGTTCTGGACAACATTGGATTTAAAGTTTGTATCTGGTGCATAAATAGAGGCAAGTGGCTGTCCTATTGTCTCACGGCATTCTGAGAATTCCATTTCTACGATTGGCGTCTATAACTTCACGGAAAGACAAACTGTTTCTAGGTTAGCTTTATTTTCGCTCCGTGATCAACGAAGCGTTACTTGCATCAGTATTTACTCTTGCATAAATATCCGTTATTTTGTTGGTTCAAATGAAACAGGTCCCATGAATTTCAGACGGACAGACAACAGACTAAAATCTAAACCACTTCACTGTAGAAACATAAAAATGCATAGAATTTACAAAAATAAAATTCGACATATAAATGTGCAAGGTGTAAAGGCTTTTTCGGAACTCAACCCCTGATTAGATCTGAAGGAGGATTGAAGCTAGTAGGTATGCGAACGATCGTTTACGTACCTATCTTGTCAAAACACTAGCACACAGCCTTGAAACGATTCATGAATATTTGTGTACGAAAATCAAATAGTGCCCTATTGTTACATCGTCCGTATGAATAAAATAATGTCAGTCGTGCAGACAGCCGGGATGTAAATACACGCTAAATTAATTTCAATCATGCGATGTAAATATTTTCTCAGTCAGTTTTTACAATTGAATTCGAATCACAACATTCACCAGCTGCAGGTATTGCCTTGATAAATGAAACCAAATAACTATAAAAGAGAATTATTTTTCATTAAAACCGACAGAGTTTGTATTTATTATTTTTCATGAAATAAAATTAAATGAAATAATTATGTTGCTTGAGGAAAATGGAGTGAAACAAGCTGCTAACCTTAAGTAGCAAAGTAAAATTCAAGTGTCCGCCGCGAAGCCGGGATTTTCCTAACTCTTTAAAAGACTCAGCGTCTCGGCGATTTTGCAGGAAAACAATGTCATTTATTTTCTTTATGTACTCCTGCTTTACGTATTATCCCGACCTCAGTCCGTCGCTCCACTTTTTGTATTAAGATATTGATATAATAAACTTTTGTTCACCTAGGTATTCAGTCCAGACTTGTTATCATTAATTCGAAGTTTTCATCTGAAGAGTCTTTGAGATGAAATAATGATAAAAGTTTTTGGAATGATTGCTGTATATTAAAGGTCCGCAGAGGTCATCGAGGAGTGACGAAGGCGCGCTCTCCACACTCGGCGTGACGTGATTAACCTCCCCCCACCCCCGCGCTGTCACCGGCTACCGCCGTCGCCCGTCCCCGGGGCGCGAATCCAATTTACCAACTTGTACCCCGTTATTGTGTCCGCCACTGTTTGCGTTCCCATAAGAAAACTTTTCTTTGTAATAAATATACTGCGGTGGACGTGTGCTGTTGATAGATTCACATGTTACACTATCTTGCAGATATGTTTGTTTGATATTATAAATCAGATCAAGAACACAATGTTATTGTAATTATAATTACTTCATCAATGTGCTATCGTATATTATCATTGATAAAAATCCGGTATTGGTAATTTTCCGTAGAATTTGCCTTGTTATTACCGAATTATGCAAACTAATTTGTTCTAATGCGCCATAATCATCAATCAATATTAGCTGTCAATTGGCATACATAAAGATTACATAGTATCCATGCAAATGTATTGTTAGGTAAGTACGAAAGATTTATTTCTTACTAGCTTTTGCTCGCGGTTTCGCCCGCGTGGAGGTCGGAAATTATCTCACGGGTTACGGGAACGTACTAATGGGATAAAACTCCTAGATAGATCCTATCCTATCACACTGGGCAATAATGTAGCTTCCCATAGTGTAAGAATTTTAGAAATCGGAACGTTCCGAAGATTACTCCCATATAACGAAACTCACAAATGCCTTTTTATAATATTATATAATTATACCTAGTATAGAAGAATGAAAGTAGCTATATGAATTTAAATAATACTTGAACTTGAGCCTGCCATTTTCCTGTAGAAAAGTTCATTCATTCATCGATCAGTAGTCCCAACACCTAACCAGCAAGGCGGTCATTACAAGATTGTCCTCAATTCACCGAACATTCATAACAATCCTTTGCGAAGTCCGTTGTACGCCTTAATCCGCTTACTTCGAGTCTATCGGAACTACAGTTACAAAAAGCTTAAGCAGGAAAACGTCTTGTCAGAAGACTTGAATGATATTGTTTATTGAGGTACATGTAATTTACCTGCTTTTGTTATTGTCACGCATAGTCTGAGTTATAATGTAAAAAAATCAGAGTGCATGATCTTCAAGGCGGGTACAAAGTGCCCAACTGTTGTTCCACCAGTGTTAATGGTATTCCTCTTAGGCGAGTATACCAATTCAAGTATCTGGGGCATGTGATTACCGAAAACCTTGGAGATGATGTAGACATGGAAAGGGAGCGCAGGGCATTGTCAGTCCGGGCGAACATGCTGGCAGGTTCGCTCGATGTACAGACACGGTAAAAGTAACTTTATTCAAAGCGTATTGCTCATCTCTGTACTCAGCGAGCCTGTGGTTCAGATATACCCAAAAGACTTACAATTCTCTGCGTATCCAGTTTAATAATGCCTACAGGGCGCTGTTACGTTTGCCGCGCTTCTGCAGTGCGTCAACAATGTTCGCTGAGTCGCGCACAGACGGCTTTCATGCCACCTGGCGCAAAAAGACAGCCTCACTACTAAGCAGATTGCGTGGGAGCAGTAACAGCATCCTGGAGGTAATAGGCAATAAGTTAGACAGCCCACTGGTGTGGAGCCTCACCTAGAGGACTAAGTCTCTCTTAGTTATTAGTTACTAACATAGTTTTAAGCTCATACTAACAATATAAATGTAAATGTAATTTTAATGCAATGGATCAATGGTTGTCAGAAATAAATAAATGTATAAATATATAAAAAAATATTATATAAATTAAAGGAAGTGTATAGAGTGCCACTAGCGGCATTCTATCACTATCGGATAAAGTGCCGCAATTTGCGGCATATTAGTGGCGCCACCTAGACCCAGGTATAGTGCCGGAAGCATTGCGTTGTCACTGTCACAGAGTACATGCCACTGTCATTTGTTATTTTGGTTGAGTGTTGAGGTTAGTTCGCTGACTTTTGATTTTCAAAAAATTCAGCTTGTTTGCGCAATAAAATTGTCATTTTCTGTATATGCAAAAGGCAATGTTACTGCTACTGTTAGTAGGAGAACTTAGGATGCAAGAGCGAGCGAAGCGAGCTCGGGGCTTGGGACACCCCGACTCGGACAGGTTAGGTTCGAAGGAGATGGCGGGGTCTAGTGAGCGAGGGAAGGGACTGAACGAAGACCCTGCCCTGGATGGCCATGGGATGGCCCATTCGTGATTATTTTTTTAACCATTAAGAAATAGGAAACCCGCCGGCCGCGGCTCCTTCGACTACACCTTATTATTGCTTGGAAACAAATTTGGACAACGACCGCAACGTGATCTTCCCCAAACTTTAGCGATTTTTGGACTTGCGGCACTTTATCTGATAGTGAAAGAATGCCGCTAGCGGCACTCTATACACTACCTAAATTATATTTTATTCATAATAATGTGTCATCTACCTCCGTATAATAAAAAAATACTTTAAAGTTCCGGAACTGGTCTTGATTAGATGGTTAATAATTATTTTATTCAGTGAACAATTCATATGTGATGTGTGTACGATGTTTTGTGTAATAATAAGTACAGTCACGAGCACTAATATGTATACACTTAGCAACTTTTAAAAGTGATTTTCTCCTACTGTATTGATTGTAATTTTATGATATAACGAACATAGTATTTTTGAATCCCTATTATTATGAAATAGGTATCATCTCAAAGTTGCAATCGTTACTCCACGAGAAAAACGTTATTGAATTTGGCTGTGTATACATATTTTTGCTCGTGACTGTACATGGTATATAAGTACGTAGCCCATTACGTATTGGCTTAAATATTGGATCAAAACCGAAAAAAACTACATACATTTAGTAGTGTACCCACTGTACTTTTTACGTGGTTTCGTAAATACAAAATACCAACCTATCAAAAAAAAAAACTTTGACTATAGAAACATCCATACAAGTTCACATAACACCGTTTCAGAAGCCAACAAAATATGAAAAGGCAAGCTGAAAGCGAATAAACGACGATTTGCTCAACAGGACTTCCGGACTCACACAACGTTAGAAGACCGGAAGTCTGTAGGTAAGGAAGCTTTTGCGGACTTCAAATACGAGAGTCGGCCTACGTCCATCTTATGTAACCTACAGACACAGATGGAATTACATCTTAGTGATTATATCTTGGTAGGTATTCCAATGTAATGATGCTATACGAAGTACAGATATTTGTGTTTTCATTTACAGAAGTATCTTGTGCCATATATTTCAAATATAAAGTGAAGAAAAGAGTTTAAAAAAAAATCTGATTGTGTAATGCAAGTTTGTAAAATATAATCTGTTTATGCTGGGGCTTTCAAAGAATATTATACAATCAAATTTTTAGATCATCGTTCAGTCGTTTGTTTTCCGTGACAATTACTACATAATTAGGTACTTGTTGGGACGAGCAATGGCTTTTGCGGTAAGTCTGTTTACACAAATCGAATAGCAATGTAATGCTACCATCTACAGCCTAAGATACCTTATTTTAATCCCCGACGGAAAAAGAGGGGTGTTAAAAGTTTAACGTGTGTATCTGTGTTTGTCTGCCCCATTGTAGCTGCGAAACGGTTAAACAGATTTTGATTTTTGTGGTTTTGTTTGAAAATGGCTTGATGGAGAGTGGTCTTTGGTAAAAAAAAAAATGGTCATTAGGTGTTTTGTATTTGTAGGGGGTTTTTAAATTTAAGGGTACTTGTTATATAACGAGACAAGGTAATGCTATGATAATAATTGCCAAGTAAGAAGGTGATAGTTGGGCTGACTGCCTAGGGAGTGACGTACGTACCTACTCAATGTCGCATAAACGTTTTAAATCGTTCAGTAGACTAATGAGCACCAGATGTTTTCAAGTCAGATAAAGCATGCTTATCGACTTAAAAGATTAAAAGATATACATCATTTAATTATGACATACTTAATCGGTGGGGTGACCCATTCTTATCAGAGAAATCACGAAAATAAGCATTATTGTCGCTAATGACGTCAAAATAATTATGTGTGCTTTCGTAGCCATGAAGGAACAATAATAACAGAAATAAAAATTATAATTTGTCGTCGTTTAGATTATGGCCCTAACGACACAGCTGTCGTGTGTCGTGTGGTCAACTGATACGATTATTATCATATTTATCATGTGACCACTTATGTTACTGCCAAAGTAGGTATGATCAGCGGTTATTTCGAAAGTATTATAATTTGTCACGTACTGGATACTTAATAATAATAATTAAGTCTTACCTAACGACTCAGACCAAATAAATAACCAAGACAGCGCGCTGCGAACAACACAGTGAAGCATACCAAAACTTCACCTCTGCTCTGTGCATGCACGCTCACACGCACATATTTACAACCATTTGGTGTAGTTTGATTGTTGTCATTGTAAATAGTTGTAAATGTGTGTGTGTGCGTGTTTGCGCAAAGCGGTGGTGAAGTTTTAGCATGCTTCACTGTATTGTTCGCAGCGCTCCGTCTTGGTTTTTTATTTGGTCTGAGGTCTGAGCCTCTCGATATTAAATGTCTGGTCTAGTGACCCTCTCAACACTTCGAAACCCTCTCCTAGAGCAGTTTCGGTTCGGTTGTTATACGAATGTCTATGATAGTCATTACACTCTCCCGA
This sequence comes from Lithophane leautieri, assembly GCA_949152455.1. Taxonomy (NCBI): domain Eukaryota; kingdom Metazoa; phylum Arthropoda; class Insecta; order Lepidoptera; family Noctuidae; genus Lithophane; species Lithophane leautieri. Next base: position 10,790,412 of record OX424463.1, on the reverse strand, counting down.
CAACTGTAAAGTCTCACAATTGGTTTAATTTCAGAATATCGGTAAATTGGCCAGTTTGAGTTTTGGCCGCCAGATTGCAGTCTCGGCACGTAAATATTAAAGTTCAGCTGCATCTGAAGTTAGACAGGGAGCCGATACCTAACGACTTCCCGAATAAAGGCTAAAAAGATGAATAAACATAGCAAAGTACTTAATACAATTTATTCGTAGAGTTTGCGATTGATTGTTTCTTACTTATTTTAATATATATTGTTCTTTACTTATTTTAATGTAAATTATATGTGACCATAATAATTATGTCCAATATTGAATGTAGTATGAGATTCACGGAAAACTTGACATGCTAAAAATTGACATGTTTAAACTTATTTTTACTTTTATAGACTTATGAAAATTGTATGACCGTAATAATAATATGTCATAATGGTAATACCATAGTTATAATAATTATGTACCTATTGTATTAATTCATGTAAAATTGACTAAAACAACCAATGCAATGGATAAGAGTGTGACTGTATTATTATTAATTAATTTTAACATAGCCATTAATAATGACATATTAATATTGTACACCCTATGGGTATGTTACAGTGATACATAATGCTAACTGTAAGAAATGTCTTTTCACCTGTGACAAATAATAAATAAATGAATAAATGAATAAAGATTATCATGAGTAGGTATTTAGGTTTATACAGCATCAAATAATTCGTTCCTTTCCACTCGCTAACAAACTTCCACTCTGTAGCACGAACGGTTATTGGCGACTACTATGGCACGCTTGTTTTTAACCGACTTCTTCAAAAAGGAGGAGGTTCTCAATTCATCTCTGTTTTTTTTTTGCGTAGCTCAATAATCGGTTTATTACTCTGCCAAATATGAATCGAATTTGATTATTCGTTTTTTGTTTGATAGGTCATGCTTCAGAGGTGGTCCCATATAAATTTTATTTACTTTGCTTGCGTAGTTTTTGAGTAAGCTTCAATTTTACGTATTTTTCCCACTTAGTACTATGTAGACGATGTTCTAAAGGACTCCATCACCGATATTTACATAGCAGCAAAAAAAAACACAAAAAAAAGTGAAAAATAACTTTTATTTCGGAAGTTGGTGGCAAAAAACGAAATTGAAAAGCAAAGACACCAACTTCAGAAATTAAAGTAATTTTTCACTTTTTTTGTGTTTTTTTCGAAGTCGGTTGTTTTTTTTTTGTTCTACTCCTAGGTTTGCATGCTTGCAAACCCAATTTAAACCCTTGAAAAGTAGCTCTCAGGCTTTATTAAAAACGTAGGTCTGTATACTAGTATTGCTATCTAGTATTGCGTTACGGCCTGGTGATATGGGGTAACTCAGTGGATGTAGAAAGGGCATTCATAGTGCAAAAAAAATGTATCAGAGCCATGAGTGGAGCGGAATATTTGGACCATTGCAGGCCATTATTTAAGGAATTGAGAATTCTCCCACTCCCATGTCTGTATATTTTTGAAGTTTGTCTATTTGTAAAAAAATACCCTCATTTATTTTTATTCAATGAACAAGTCTCTGAAAGACTGAATAAAAAAAATGCCTGGAAATTACTAGTACCTGCTCAGAGATTGCAATTATGCAGTAAAAATGCCAGTTGTATGACAATTAAAATTTATAATAAATTACCACCGGGCCTGAGAATGTTACCAATTGATAAGTTTAAAGGTAAAATGTTTGATTGGCTCTTAGACATGTGTTTTTATTCCGTTAATGAATTTTTAAATCATACTTTTTGATATTGTAATTTAAAATCTTAATAATGACATTAGTACTTTGACATTATTATGAATTTTTGAACATTGTAATTTTAATTTTGACATAATGATTTATATTTTGGCATTATGGTTTATTCTTTGACATTACGATTTATATTTTCGATATTATTGTTTTTTGATGAAATTCATAAATTCATAAACTTAATACAACATTTCATAATTTTATATATTATTCTTATAATGTACCTAATTCGATGATTTGCATGTACCTACTTAATATTATTGGCATATTTTTTTTTTTTTTTTAATATTTCTACACCAGCCATGGTAGTATGTGTGAAACAGTGTTTAGTGTAAGATCTCAATGTACCATATACTGAGAAATAAAATAAATAAATAAATACTTTAAAAATTTTGCTGTGTAATACACGAAAAAAAAGCATACTTATGAGTACGAAACAAATACGGTACTTTTAATCCCAGTTTAATTAAACTGACAGTAACAGGATTTGGGATATCGACAAAGGAATGATTCACTAAAGATCATGAATGCAATAAGAGTCTGCTTTTTTTTTTTTACAATTGGAAACAGTATTTCCGTTTTCAGTTCTACCAGTTAATCTTGGAAATCTAAAAGTTTGACATGAAACTGTGTTTAACGGTAACATGTGGAGTTGTGCACATAACATGAAAATATTAAAAACCCTATTCATCATTACTTATCTTATATTTGCGCACGTAGTTTGTGTTTAATGAATTCCCTAAGTACTTTATCGCTAATTAGCTCAGTGGGAACCACATAGTCTTTTAACAAGATTTTCTAAAGACCTGGGTCCCGTAGCTTATGAATTTGTAAAAGCAATTATCAACGAGTAGGTACTATCGTTAGGTTAGGATAAGTCAGGGAAAATGATTGCTTATCAAATTGACTATCAACTTAAACTGTCAAATATTCAAATCACAGCTACCGTTGTTTGACAGTCGTAGTCGTATGAATTAGATAACAGAAAATTTCCGCAATGTGTCAATCTGCTAAACAATTAATTTTCCTGACTGTGGGTACATTAAACCCTAATTGATTCGAATATCGCTTAGGTGAAGCAATCTTGTACGGATATTATATTGAAATATTTTGGTTAGGTGTGTATTACGTCGGAAGTGCCCGTCTTAACTAATATCCGCTCCGAACGTCAGCTATATCTAAAATCTAACATGACAGCATAACACTATATTTGATAATTAATTGGATTTCAAACACCATACGAGCAAGTGTAGGTAAATATATGACAGTGCTGCAAGTGGCGCCGCGCCGCGTAGTTTTGTTACGACGTTACTATGAACCTCCGAAGAGGTCGGATAAGAGTGACACTGACTGGTGACAGTCACTGTAGCAGTCTAGCAGATCACCGCATCGATGGTGGCGTGGCGGTTGAATTCTAATGACAGATATGATGTCAGTAGGGAGCTCGCCGTAGGCGAGTATATGTTCCTTGGTAGGGAGCCCAGAGCCGCTGTCGTACCACGTCCATCACGAATTGCTATATTCCGGCCCAATCCTGAGGATTCCTGATGATATTGAAGCTGCTGAATACGATACCCACTTTTGGTAAAGGCTATCCTGCGCTGTTAAATATATAAGAGACCATCTATAAATATGCGTCACACGTTAAGGGGGATAGAGGGGAAATATGACATCGTGTAATAAGGACAGTACAGGGCGGGACGAGTTTAGCTTCGCGACATAACATGTATAAATCTAAAGCATAAAAACTCTAAACTTCAACTCTATCAATATAATTAAAAATATTTTACGTCACATCACACAAATATGGCCATCTATAACAAGAACGGAGGAGGGGCTCCAAAAATCATGAACATGGTGTATGGATGTTCAAGATCATTTTAAGAATTAAAAATAAAATCATTCAAGTTACCCATGTCCTGTAAGCAGGTAATTTGGACAAATATTTTGTGAAAATTCTATTAAATCGTAAATGTAATGCCAAGTCAGGGTCGGGATGGAACTGCTTTAAGTAGACACCCGTATTAGAAGACACGTAAATAAGGTAAGCAATAAACATGGACCTTTTACCGGCCTCACCGGAAGGAAATAGGCAAACACATCAACTTACACGATGTGATTTGTTCATATCATTTATTAACTTTTAATATTAGTTTAGAATGAATAAACTGATGTGTGACTTAAAAATATGTAAGTACAGTCCAGGATATTAATTGTTCAATGGATACACTACGCCAATTAGCAGTGTTATAGCAATTTCATACAACTGTCAAAGAATGACAGTTGTTATTTGAGTATACGGACAATTTAAGTTGATAGTCGATGTTTAAACCTCAAACAATATACCAACATGATTTGATGATAGTGATTTTTCCGTGTATTCCCGTTGGTCCCACTGCCGTCGTTCAACTGGTGGGACGAACGGGAATTTAAAAAATTATATTAAATTTATTCCCGCTCGTTCCACTGACTTTGACAGTGGGACGAACGGGAATAATTTAGTAATTTTATTTTTAATTCCCATTGGTCCCAGTGAAAAATTTGAGTCTAGTTGTTGTTCAGTTATACACTTATTTATCCTAACTAATACTATAAATGCGAAAGTGAGTTTGTTTGTTTATTTGTTAGATACACTTTCATGCTAAAACGGCTGAAATGACTTAGATGTAATTTAGCACATGGGTAGACCATGACCTGGGTTAAGACATAGGATACTTTTTATTTCTGTAGTAAGTTGTGCGTTGGCGCGTTGGTGCACGCATTGGGACAAATGGGAATGCACGGATTTTTCCCCATCGGAAAATTCTTCGAACCGTTTTTCTTTTCGTTACGTTTCGTTTCTTGTTGTAATTTAAGCAACGTCAATGCCAGTATCAATTAACGTTAAATATTTATAACATACCTACTACGACTAAAAATACAATGATTAATTATTAGTTATACGAAGTGCGGTCTAATCGCTAAAAGAGATCTACCACGTCAGCGTTTCTATGGACAAAAAATATAGGTACCTACTTACGTTAGACCACGTTTCGTTTTTGAAGGTTCCGTATGCAACAAGGAACCCTTATAGTTTCGCCATGTCCGTCTGTCTGTCCGTCTGATCGCGGCTTAGCTTAGAGATAGTTGGTACTAGAAAGCTGTAATTTGGTATAGGTTATAAATCACGCCGACAAAGTGGTAAAACGTTTTTCTTTTTAGATTTGTCAATCTTCTTGCACCGTTTTTCGACAATGCTGAATCCTATGTACCCGCGTGAAAATAACATGAATAGCCTATAAAGCAACCTAGAGAATAAAAACTTACTAAAAGTGTTCGTTATTATCAATGACGTACATTTAAAAAAAAAAAAGTACTTTTAAGATATTTAAGAGAAAAAAAACATAGACGAACATAGAACCTCCTCCCTTTTGAAGAAGTCGGTTAAAAATAGATGAAAATTTACTACTACATTTACAAAATGTTTCTATACTTATAGATTACAGGAAAATCTATAAGAAATCTATGGTCTTAAAAAACATGATAAATTCATCCCAACTACCCTTCATTGTGCGTGGTCCGACACGCACTTGGCCGGTTTTTTATATCAAACCTACCAACTGAAATGCATGATCATTTCATAATTGATAATTCGCTACCTAACTTAATTACATTGTAGTATGCTCTAAACTATGTTAACTCAGGTAATTATGCCTATCCTATATAGGGGATGATGACATTATTAATTTAATAAATGTTGGTACACATGAGCTCAAAGCTAAACCGTGGCGCTTCTGTTTGCGGCTCACTTGAGTGACGGCTTGACATTTTTTGGACATTTTACCTCATCCGAAACAACGTAACAATACATTTAATTATTTTATCATTTTGGTTCACTTAATTGAGTTGTAGAGTCCTCAAATTTAATAATAAACTCTTGTTATTTTCTGAAGATCAAGCGGCACTTGTTTATTATATCCTTTTTAAGACACTGCCAGCTGGCGGAGACATTTTGTGCCCGTATTTATGAGCCAAACTTAGTTAGTAGCCCACACTAAGTTCGTCATTTTAATGAGATTATCTCTCCGTCCGTTGCCGTATCATTTTCTCAAAGAAAGGATAGCCACTGATGTAATTTACGTGGACTGCCGCTGAATTTTATATGACTAAGAAAACATTGAAAATACCACTATTCAAAGAAATCCCATTTTGATACTCGTTCTTTGAATTTCTCATTTTGTCGATATTAGGTGAAATGCCGATGGCACCTTCATCGTGGGTGTTTATTAAGTTGTAATACCTACTTATTTTCAACAATTTTTATAAAAGACTTGTCGTGTATAAAAAATAAAACACACATGTATTTCAGATTATGTTTTTGTAACTATTTCAATGGTCTTTTGACAAGTTTTGTAAGTATATACAGCATGTAGAATACTGTATGTGTACAATGCCCCGCGTTTAAAGCCACCAAGGTGTAGGGCTTTAAACGCGGGGCATTACATATCACATACAAATTAATTATGTACCTGTAACAAATTATAACATGTGCTTGCTGCATGAATATCGAACAAGATTTTTAGCGTTGATAACCAACCCGTGATGTGACGTTTCGTTTAGCCAGAATTGTGAAAAAAAAATAAAGATACTAATAAGCTTACATGAATGAATGTATTATCAAATTATCTTTTATCATTAATGAAATCCTAAATGGCTTATATAGCGATATAGCTTAGGTTAATGCCTGACTATACTAATGCGTCCGAGTCATTGAGTCATTTTTACTTTTTAAATTATTTCCTATATTTTCATTATCGGTGTTAGATAAGATAATACATGAATCAATTCGCTAATTCTCTAGAATCGAAGGTCATTGTGAACTGAGTCATAACCCTGTGTTTATCCTCTACCCATTCGATTTTGGATTATAGCAATGATTGTGTCTGATCATTCATAATATTTGAGCAGGAAAAGATTATAGTATTATGAAAAGGCGATTGATTCATTCATTTAAAAATACACTACTTATCTTTGAAACAATACGCTAAGTAGAGTAGGTACCTTATGATGTGCTACTACCTACTTACTACATTGACACAAAATATACCTTTGTAAATAGGATGCAGACTTGCTAAATATAAAATGAAAAAATAAAATACTTAGTAGGCAATAAAACACCTGCATAGCAGGAACAATGACACACAAACTAGGCAAGTCTACTAATTCACAAACGTGTCAATGGTCTCACAATGATGAGTTTTTGACAGATTTTGTATGGCAATTCTGTCAAAAACTCAAGACCGGGGTGTTACCATGCATTCAGTTCATGATTTTGACTCTGAGTTGAAATATTTCGTCGGTTATTAAAAAAAAACTACTGTTTTTACAAAAGTGCAATACCTACGGGTACCACTTTTGTAGAAAACAGCAGTTTATTTTTGTCAAATATATGGAACAGATTTTTTTTTTCCAGAATCGTGTACTGAATCCATGGTGGCAGGTTGCGCGTCAATGTACCTGCCACCCTGTCATATATCGAAATAGGTGCATACTTACTCAGTCTGGAATGATAAAAGGCAGACATTGGGAAGACTTTTTAAAATAATGTTTTTACGGTAACATTTATTACCATAAAAACAGATGGGTGGGTGTACAACACAGAGAAGCAAGGCGTGATTTTGTGTTATGTTTATAAAAACAGATCATTAACAAAGTATTCCAAACTTACTGTCACAATATAACAGCATCTTTGATATCGACAATATTGCGCAGAAACAATAGAGTAAGGATGAAGAGTGCTCAATCAAAAAGTTGGTTACACTGCAGCAGTTCCCTGTACCAATCGAGTGCTTGTTTTGAGAATATTGGAAATGAAAATAAACAGACCCTAGTTGAAGTTACAGCAATTAGCAACAACAAACGAAAAAAATGTGTATTTATGTAGCAAAACGTTTTACTTTAGCTGCCATTTTTCGGTCAGCTTAGCCTCTGGTATGGTAACGCACCGGTGATGACTGTATCCTAACTACGAGTATATCACTACATATTATAAAACAAAGTCCTCCGCCGCGTCTGTCTGTCTGTCTGTTCGGATAAACTCAAAAATTACTTCATCGATTTCCACGCTGTTTTCACCAATGGATAGAGTGGTTCTCGAGGAAGGAAATAACCGACATCCACACGAGAGAGTGTGAGTGTGTGAGTCTGTTTATTTGTTACGCTTTCACCCGAAAACGGGTGAACGGATTTGTATGAAATTTGGTACAGGAGTAGACCTCGAGGAAGGAAATAACCGACATAACGCGGGCGAAGCCGCGGGCATCAGCTAGTAATATTATAAAAGTGAGTTTGTTTATTCGTTACGCTTTCATTCTAAAGCGGCTGAACGGATTTGTATGAAATATGGCACAGGGGTAGACCATGACGTGGAATAGGACATAGGATACTTTTATCCCGATATTTCTACGGAATCGAGACTTAAACAGGTGAAACCGCGGGGCACAGCTAGTTGTTGATAAACTGCTGAGGATCTGCCTAGTTATTTGCCATAAAAACGTTAAAATTTAGACACGCGGCAGCGTGTCAAGCCAAAGTTCAAAAAAAGACAGCAGCCGTGTGTTATATTACACGAACAATTTGGGGCCACTTTTGACCCCTCAATATCTCAAAATATATTAAACTTATACACATGAAATTTGGTTCATTTATGATTAACTAAACCCCGAAATTTCATAAATACAGCTCAAACGGTTGTTGAGATATTAACGTCTAAAAATCGGCATTTTTATCACTGACTGACTTACCTACCTACCTATAGATCAAAAACCTAACCCACTTCCAGATGAGCTAGAAAGTTCAAATTTGGTATCCAGCCTGGTACTTGTGTGTATATAAAGGAAAAAATCAGAAAACAGTTTTTTTTTTACGATTTGTAATATTTTCCGAGTAATCGATTTTTATTCATACCTAGCGCCTTTCAAAATTATCACAGCAAAAACTTTTTCTTTCGCAGGAGAATTGGTTCCATGATGGAAGGTCGCTTTCATCGTTTTTTATACCAGATTATTTAAAAAACTTAGACAACCAATAATTACCTAATAATAATTGTTAATCATTGGCTGTTTAAGTTTTCCGCGAGGCGGGCAGCAGGAGTGTGGCGCGTCCGGGGTCATGGGGATTTAAGGGTTTGAAAATATAGTCATAGTCCGTATCTTGAGGTGACATTTAGGCTTCCTGTACATGATGCCGCACCAGGGCCGGACCACAAGATGAAAAAAATTCAGAACATCTCAGAATGAAAATGTAAAATGTACACGGCACCACGTCGCGCCGCCGCACTTCCCGCACCTTTGCGGTACCGGTGCATATCGCCCTTGCGCCATGGGCGATATTCATTCGTATATACAAGCATGCGGTCTGGCACCGCACGCCAGTGCGACTGCGGCGTTGTGGACAGGAAATCTTTGTATTTATTTGATTAATAAAGATCTCTCCACTCGATCAAAACTAATTAGCAGTGATCGGAGTAGGTAGATTGAACTGGGGACATTGATCCGAAACGTATATATTAATATAGACATTCCTCCGGAATTGGTGGATTAAAAAAAAAACCGGAACTTATGTAGGAATTGTATTCTGCCAGAGTGGAAGGAGTCATTTGATGATTTGCCATCCTCAAAAAAATCGGAAATCGAAAATCGGAATTCGATTGTTTTTATTATTCAACAGATAAATAATGAATAAATTTAGTTTTGATACCTGCCTTTAAATTTTGAATTGAGTAGTAATAATATCACTACCAACATTAACAATATTTAATTGAATCCGGAAATACCGGAATTACTTTCCGGAAAAATGGCTTATCCATGTTATTCTTTCTGTGTGCATTTATGATACAAGTACCAAAAATCAATCTACCCACTCCGATCACTGCTAATTAGGTACTACTTGGTTTGGAACGGAGAGTTTGAGTTTACCATTGTACTCATTCGACAGCGTATGCTAATGACGCGATTTTCTGAATCGCGGTGTAAAGATTTTCCACAGGATGGTGACGCAGTACGTGCCCGTGAAAAAAATTCCACTCTGGTGAAGCCGCGAGCTAAAGCGCCAAAACCCATAAATAAAAAAATATAAAAAAATATTGTACCAAAGGTGCTGGCCCTGATAACATATCATCTAAATTTCTAATTACATGCGCGCCTTCCATTGCCCTACCCATCTCAATTCTGTTTTCCAAGTCTTCGACTCAAGGCGTTGTCTCCAAAATATGGAAATCTGCTTTTATTACACCCGTTCATAAGAAGGGGTCTAAAACCGAGATTACTAATTATAGACCTATATCCAAGTTATGCATAATAGCTAAAGTATTTGAGAGGATTGTCTATAACCAGTTATATCACGCCCTTGCTACCTCATTCAGCTCTTTTCAACATGGTTTTTTAAAAGGGAGGTCTACAACTTCTAATTTGATTTTATTTAATGATTTCATTATGGATGCTATGGATAATGGTAGGCAGGTCGATGTGGTTTACACAGATTATAGCAAGGCATTTGATCGGATCGACCATGATATTCTTATAAAGAAGCTAAGCTGCATGGGCATCCGTGGGGACCTCTTGAGGTGGTTTGCTTCATACGTTGATAACAGGTCACAAGCAGTTGTGCTTAACAATTATATGTCTAGTTGGGTAAAAGTACCCAGCGGAGTGCCTCAGGGTTCATTGCTCGGTCCTTTATTGTTTGTGGTCTGTGTGAACGACATCGATCAATGCCTCCATTCTTCTAAATTATTATGCTTTGCCGATGACATGAAAATCTTTGCCACTGTTTCAACGCTCGAAGATGAACTAGCACTTTAGGCTGACTTGAATCGGCTTGAAGAGTATTGTCGGGCCAATAAACTTGACTCAACCCTTCCAAGTGTTCGGTGATCACTTACACTAGAAAACGTGCAGTTCTAGCCACTACTTATACTCTGGCTGGCCAGATCTTGCCAAGGTGTGACACTATTCGTGACTTGGGCGTTCATCAAGACAGTAAGTTAATTTTTGACACACACATTGATGCAATTTTTAAAAAAGCTTCTAAACTGCTTGGGTTTATAATTCGTCTCTCAAAATGTTTTGCACTTGCTAAAACACTAAAAATGTTGTATTGTACCTTTGTAAGAAGTCAGCTAGAGTATGCGTCTCAGATATGGAATCCACGTTATAATAAATACATTGACCGCATTGAAAACATTCAAAGACGCTTGTTAAAATTTCTTTGCTTTCATCAAGGGATCCCATATCACTCAACTGATTATCTTGGACTCTGTAAGAAGTATCACCTGCTTCCACTGGTAGATCGACGTAAAATTGCTGACTGTTTATTCTTGTTAAAAATCCTCAATAAAAATATTGATAACCCTGAATTATTGTCTAAATTTTATTTTAATGTGCCAAGTAAATCATTTCGGTTTTATCCACCCATACGTGTACCTCATACATCTTCGAATTATAGGCAGAACAGTTATATTGTGCGTGCAAGCAGAAATTTTAATGATATATGCAAGGAATTTGATTTTGATCCATTCACAATTAGTGTGAATTCGGCCAGAAGGTGCTTAAGCCTGAAATTTTTCAAGTAGCAGTAGATCATTATGTATGCTTTTGTTTTTATTATATTCTGTATTATTTTAGTTATAATTTCAAGCCAACCATGTTTAGTGCTTTTAGCTTCACTTTAATTAAAGCGGTGTGTTTTTTGTTTCTGTGCTCACACCACAATTTTTTATCTTATTTTCTATACGTGAGGATTTGTAATTGGCTCTCTGGTGACTATTGTTCCCTGTCTTGTTTGTTTTTATTAGCTGTAAGTCCTCCATGTTCTAAATAAATAAATAAATAAATAAAACTTTACGTATTGTTTCGAGTTCAAAATGTAAATCCAAAATAGCAGCTGCGAAGAATTTCCAATTTTTCGTTTTTAAAGTCTAATCGTGCTACGAAAGAAATGGATTCTTACACAATCTTGCTACTTATATTTGAAAATAGATTTTACAGATCACTTTTAATTGACGAATAATAATAATTTCTTTACAAAAAGTAATGATATCCAATCAAAAACATAAATGTGAAAATGGGAGCCAAATTCAATATTAAGAATATCAAGAAGTTTTGTTTTAAATTTATTTTAGAATGTTGTAGGTATGTTCTTTATAAATTTCACGATTATCTATAGAACTTGGCACCCATTTAGATCTCAATTCTTTTGTCGGTGAAGTCGACAACCACGCTTATTCTAAATATTGAATTTGGCTCCCATTTTCACATTTATGTTTTTGATTGGATAAGCGCCAGAGTCGCCCGCGATGGGAGTGGTATTAATGATTTGAATTATTATAATTTTGTAAATACACATTTGTTACGGTCGCGAATCATATTTTGTTCAAAATACAACCTGACACTAACCTGCAAATAGTAAAAAACATAAGAATATTTTAATTTCGTGGGCAACCTGGAACAGCCCCTTTAAACGTAATTTAAATGCTTGAGCAACGAAGCTGTATCATTTAAATGATTAGGCTCCATTTCAAAATATTCTTATTCCAGTGAAACATGAATGAGTTATAATAAAATAGCTGGAGCTAAAACCCAAAGCAGCCGTTTGTTATGCCCGCATGATAAACTGTAGACTGCGTAGAATCATGCTTACGTTTCTGTTGGCACTAGAACTGAAATAGGTGGCTCAGTAGGTACATAACTCTTTTGTTGCCGCATTAAAAATTTCCTGGAATTGCCGGTTTGGACGTCAGTTAAATAATAAAGCGCTTTGAGTCCACTGAGTTGTTTATTTTCGTTGCAGGCGAAAAGCAATACCGGTTTGAAATAACCGTATAAATGAACTGAAAATGTATAGCAATCAATTTTGAACAATTTATACTTAACCTGCTTTCTGCTTTAGTTTAAAACTTGTGTGAGATGATGACTACATGTCTTAATGTGTCTAAACAAGTCCTAGACTAGGTCATATTATATGACCAGATTAATGTTTATATAATAATAGCTGATGCCCGCGACTTCGCCCGCGTGGATGTCGGTTATTATATACTAAAACCTTACTCGAGAACTATCCATTGATGAAAACAGCATGAAAATTGGTGCTGTCATTTTTGAGTTTATCGCGAACAGACAGACAAACAGGACTTGGTTTTATAATATGCAGTGATAATAAGTAATTGAATTTCAAATATCAAAATGTCAGTCACTACATCACTTCAAAATTTTAGGCATTCTACTTTGCCCCACCAGTGGTAGTGGGGCGGCTTGGTGGGGCAAAGTGGAATAATTCATTATTAATCGTAAATTCAGACTTATACGAAAATAACAACCTTTGTATTTTCAGTACTACTATACAAAACAATTCAGCTCTGAATAGCTCACACAACACAACGGCCTAAAACAAATAAAGTTATTTCTATTTACAATAAAACAAATTATTTAAAAAACAAAAAACCCGACTGCAAAAACCTATAACCGAAAAGAGAATTTTTTGTTAAAAACAAACAAAAGTTACACCATATTTCCGGTTATAGGTTTGCCTTACAAAAAACAAAGTTCAATGCTTGTTTTTCTCTTTTCGCTATACAATAAATATAAATTCTTGTCCGTGTTTACATCTTATTGAGGCTGACTATCAGTTATCACCAATGATCATATTTTTCATTAGTATCTATAGGTACTATAATATAACAAGTTAAATGAAATTAAAAATTTAAAAAACCCCCGACAAACAAAGCGTCTAATAAACGACATTTTTTATAATGCTAAGAACACTCGATCAAGTCGCCTGTCAAACAAAACCAAAAAAAAACAAAATCGGTTTAGCACCTACGATGGCGCAGACAGCCACACAGATACACACGTTAAACTTATAACACCCCTCTTTTTCCGTCGGGGGTTAAAAATAGTAACGAAGTGAAAACTGTACATTGAATATTAAAAAAATAGTAATTGCTACGAGGTGTGGGAACAAGTCTGATACTGAAAATATAGTTATTAGATTTTTTATCCGTTTGTCTGGATGTACGTTCTGAATTGGTGCAAAAACGGCTGAACGAATTTGGATCGGCAAACAGATAGTTTATAACCTGGATTCACACATAGTGTACTTTTAATCGTACATTTTCGGGGGATATTCTTGCCGATTATCACGCGGGCGAAGCCGTGGGCTAAAGCTAGTCTACTTATAAATTTGAAAACGTCCAACTAATTTCCAAACCAGTTTCAATTGTAAAACACAAAATTGCATTCGATTCAACATGCCAATTGCCAAATCAGTCCGCAGTCCATCCTTCAAAACTGCTACAGCAGATATTGCATATGCCCTGGTCGCTATTGATACAAAGATGATGAGTATTTAGCCACACATGCACATGGACGTGAGGCCGTCGGGCACACAAATACGAGGTCAGAACAAACAAGTCCGTGTTGACAGGAGGTCGCGTGCACCGCTCGCGTGTCATCGCTGTCGATACCAGCCGCATCACTCATACTTTACAATGAATATTGACAGAAAACTGACAATATTTCATGTCAAACCTCTCTCGCAAACCTTGTTTTCACAGATATTATCTTTGCGTTTCTGAATCAATGGTTCTTTCTATTGAAAACGCAGTCGATTATGCTTCAACTCTGTTGTGTGTTCTAGGGTTTGCTTCAGACTGTTATATCCTGCTCGGAATTGGTGTTTTGTTCATGAGAAGTACTTTTCTCTGAATTGAAGGATTCAAAAATCCTTCTATCAGAGAAAAGTACTTCTTGGCGCCGCCGCCGTCGTCGCATCGCGCCTGTTTGTGGGGAGCCTTTATATTACAGGCAAATTCTTAGAATTAAGTACATGATTATATTATTCTGTTTCTGAAAATAGATCCTTTACCAACATTCATAAACTTAAAGGCTCATATATACTGGTGCGAATAGCCGCGCGAGCGACGCCGCCGCATTGTTCGCCATGAAGTTTTCTTAGAAATTGTTTTGTTCAAATTCGCGTGGCGCGACAAATCGCGCCAGTATGTAAGAGCCTTAATGCTAAAAAATATTCGTAGCTCAGTCAAGCTATATACAAAGACTCAAAAAGGATAAAAAAATGTGAACCGATTTACGTAAAGAACAAATTCTCAGCGAAACACGGATTAATTCATTTCACAGAGGGATTTCCTTCCAGTTTAAAGAGCACTCGCCCTTGAATAGGCTTCGAGTGGGCTCTGAGGTCGGCTTAAGTGGTAAAGACTTAATTTTAAAGCTAAATAAACAATATTAATTCATAATTTATTTCTATAATATTTTTTTTTTCGTGTTGAGATTATGGTAATTTCATTCCATAATTAACCGACTTCCAAAAATGAGGTCCTATGTTCGTCTGTATCCTTTATAAAAAAAAAATGTATGTCCATCGATATTTTTTATAGAATTGCTCAATAATCAAAGAATGTAGTATACCGTAGTAGGTACCTAATTAGTTCGTGGTCCAGGAAATGAATTAGATAAGGATATTCCAGTCATCCAATAGGTATCAAAATATTTGTAACCAAGGAACACTTGCAGGGTTGTACGCAGCTGTGTTAACACTATGCAATTAAAACTATCTACTTACCTACATAGACTGAAGCGATATCAAAGCGAAATATTTGTCGCGTAGAGATCACATAACAATTTCAGCTACTCTTACATTTTACCCGCAACGCTTAATTACTCGCCCATTATTTTGGAAGATACTCATAAGTACTGAACATAGTGAACACGCCACTCACGAGTGCTTTTCAGCGGCTGTCACAGAACACGCCCGCGGCTATCACAAACAAACTCCAACTTTGCTTTTAAGACCGATGACTGTAGATTTATTTTAACTTTAACTAAATGAGCATCCCTTTATTTTCAAAGTCTATAATTTCCACACGTACCTACGTCTGCCGTAATCTATTTAACTTGTAAACCACGTTGTTAGTACTTTAGCATTATAATTTATGAATTTTTCATTCGATTTCGCTGTAAAACCATTTCTATTTAGTTCAAAGTTAGTTAGTCACAAGCTCCGTCATCAATTCATAAAGTTTCATTTTCACGAAACTGGGGGAATAATCAATGGGCAGGCAGAAAGGAAGTCTGTGGGCCGTGATGGATTTGGTCCAATCAATGCAACTGGGTAAATGAAAAGAGCGCCTAACGAAGAGTCCAGACAATAGTGTCGGCTGGCGAAAGCCTTAGAACGGGGTAACTGATTGTTATTGGTTTTGCAATACCGCCACACGGCGGTTGCCGACATTGGTAAATACTGGAAAATAAATTGTTGGTTTTGTTGTGGGTAAGCTCGCCCTACCCCGGGGCGGCCATGTATTGAGTACCTATAGTACCTATTAAGTATATGCCGAATTACCCAAACGTTCGGAAATGGATTTTCGGCGGTAACATTACCACAATAACAAAAAATAGAGGTACATGTCGAGCTATAAATAAAGCGATAATACGGCCTCGTGTTACAAACAAATTACACTTTAATCCATCATTCTGTCGATAACACACGTGCTGAGAAAAGTTTCGTTATTTTATTATCTTCAGTACCTAAGAGTCTCTCACGAACTCACATACCTACCTTCGCAAATTAAAGTAGGCACAAGTACGAAGCTGAATAATCCATTTTCTCCGACAATAACTGCTCAATAAATGATTTTGTCCGTAAGGATAATGGCTGGATTTTCTACTGTTTATTGTGGACTCAATCTCCTACTATGATTGATTGAGGCTTAGGTGGAACTCTTCCAAGGGGAAATTACTTCGTTATTCTTCCTAAGTACGTAACTATGAACGAAAACGTCGGCTATCAATATCGCCTAAGTGTTGTATTATTTGTTTGATGGTCGTCCTACAATGTGGGACCAAAGTGTGTGCTTATGATAATGTTTTGTGAGTACCTACGGAACTTACTTTCCTTGTATAGCGAATGGTTTTTTTAGATAGTTGGGAGCATTGCAAACCGAATAACCTACTGCATAAAGTACTCATTGAATCTTGCCTTTTTATATTTTATGTATAAAATATTGAAACATTAAGGAACAAGCTCTTCTTGTTTTTGACTTGGAAATAAAACACATGGGCAAAAAAATTCAATTATTTAGACAAATCCAACATATTTCTTTATTCTATTCATTCAAATTCATTTACATAGTGTTAGACATTATAACTATTTATTTACAAATCTTTAATAACAAATAGCTAACCTTATTGACACATCCGAAATTTAAATTCTTCTTAAAAGTGTTAAAAATCTCCAGTTATTCGAAAATGACGAAGGTTTTTGATAAAATTATTATTTTATAACGATAAAGCAATATTATATAGATGTTAGTGTAAATCAATGTTATGTACAGAGAACAGAACCACATGACATCTCCTTCGTTTAATAATCTTTACTCATCAGTCTTTGTCAATTAAATTTTCTTTATAAATATCATACCGTTGGTACTTTGTAACTCTGGAAGATAAGGTTCACATAGGTTTTCTATTAGGTAAGTTTGAAACAGACATTCTATTATTAATAATTTTAATTATTAGCTATAAATTATTATTTACAAATAGTTTTAGTCCGTGACATCAGAAACGTTTTACGCCTTGAAGAGATTTTTATTTCATCAGATTCTATCCGCAGGATGATATTATTTACAAATATATAAATATTTTTATGGAATTTTGATAAGGAACGTTAATTTTACTATTTCTTATTAAAATTACAGTTTTTTAAACGGTTCTTGATACCATAATTTGAAAATATACTCGCATGTTTGAAAGAACAGTTGGATTTTAAAAATCTTATTATTATCAGACAACTTCTACAAATGTATAATATAATTCATCTAATCCCTTATCTTCTGATTTATTTATTTTATTAAACCTATGTTTGGCCATTTCGACCTATGACTAAACAATTATTTTAATTAAAACAACGTTAGAGTAATTTTATGCGATTGTCGCAACCCTATCTACATACTCGAAAGGAAGTCATCGTTGAACAACAAAATATAAATTCATGAGATTGGATATGTTCAATGAATTTGTACACAATGAGAGTCATTTTAACGCGAACAGCGAGTACTTAAAAATAAATTTGTACTTAATTAATGTTAGCTATTAAATAAACTACCGCACGCTGTATATTAACGGAACGAGGGTTGTTGGTATTCGCCAAAGACTACGAGATGTTGAATCTGAAACAATATTGAACAATATTATTGTTTGCAACACTAAATAACAGGCTTATACGAAGATAAATAAATCGGAAATACGTACAGTGTCGTATTTATAGTCTTGGTAGGGGAAAATTGGTTTGAACCGAGCTCTAAACCGCATTACCGGACTATGCACTTTTATCCTTAGCTGTTCCGCGGATATTTGTATGCCCTTTTATTCTGTTTAACTGGATGCTACGCTAAGATACATTTCCTGTTTTTATTTATGTAGCTTTGATACTGTGAAATCAACTTTTAATGGAAGTATTAATAGCTTTATAATACTGTGCTTATATTAGAATTCTAAAAAACTGATGGTATGTAAAATTGTAACTATTCAAGTTACTATTTATAGTTACAACACAACGCAATCTTATTTTATTACCTAAATGTGTTCAATACAAACAGAATTGCACCAAAATGCGACAAAGTCAAGGCTAGCAAAATAATACAATGACCAGAATAGGGGCGCACTGTTTTATCCCAGCGCTATTTCGCGAGCCGGAGTCGCTATACACAAGTATCGATTGCACTTACCTACTGCTCTATTACGGACGCCTAGCACGGAGGCAACCTCTGGTTGCTCCATATCGAAAATTAGTTCTGCGCGTGCCGCGTACAGGTTGTATATACTCGCTATGCAGGTCAGCCGGAGACTGCCTCGCTCGAACGCCTCATTCCTAACCACGAACGACACCTCCCCCACAGAAGGCAGCCTGTTATCTGGACCCGTTCTCTCAAACGTCGGCTTCAAACTTTCCTTTGAAGGCCTTCTAATCTCCTCTTTATGCAAATTTATATACGACTCATCCAAATACTGTATATTTCCTTCATCGTGGAATATATTAAAATTCACATCATCATCCGGCTGCTCCGTAGTAGTAGTTTCCGCCTTCGGCGGCGGATCCCATTTGAACCACGACGGCAATTCGTGGATAAGACAATCCATGTCGATCTGAGAAAAATACAATATAATATAATAAGGGGACGCACAGCGATTGTGCGGGAAATATTACGGATATTACACAGCCCTACGTTAGATAAAGGAAGCTTATATAGCTCTGAGCTGTTTTGTGATTAATGGATTCCCTACGCAGCGGGTAGTGACGGCGGCAAAAACAACAGTCGTCGAGTCAAAGTGAAGCAAGTGAAACTGCTCCATTGTTCGCGTGGACATGGCGGACCACTGTCTGTAGCTATCCGCTGGACGCTGATCCAACGCATTTTTTTTATGTCAATTTCAATAGACATCGTTTGTCAGACAAATACTTACTTGCGTCCAGCTCCGAATAATTTGTAGTCTTATTTGTGAAGGGAATTTGCTTTGTGTTACTTCAGTATGTAGCTCTCGTTTGGGACAAATAAATTGTACCTATTATAGTGTTTACAGAGATTCTATAAATCATCGGCAGTTACCGTTTTATGAATAAAGCTATTTGGAAATATATTATTTAAAGGTCACTATCATCATCATCTGCCTAGTCTTTTCCCAACCATGTTGTGGTCGGCTTCGAGTCTAACCGAATGCAGCTGAATATTTTACATGGAGCGACTGCCTATCTAGCCTCCACAACCCAGTAACTGGGTAATACGATACCCCTTGGTAAGGCTGGTTGTCAGACTTTCGGGCTTCTGACGACCCGTAACGACTGTCAAAGATCCACAAATGACAGCCAGGACCAATGGCTTAACGTGCTTTCCGATGTACGAAGGAGTCTCGGTATGTAAAGATGGTCACCCATCCACGGACCAACCCCGGAAAACGTAGCTTAACCTGATGGTTCGACCCGCGTGGCTGTTATTACGTAGCCACGAGCTCCTCCTCCTATTTAAAGGTCACTACCATTAGGTCATAAATTATTAAAATCTTTTCATAGATAAGGCAAAACTATTCCGGTTAAAAAGCAAGTACGAACTATAAAATCTCCGGTGTAACATGTGCTTCGGGTTAACTGTTTGTAATGTCCTCTCCACCCTGTGGCCTTAATTTCAGTTAAACGTCTACATTAACGACTAGGAATTTCCTCTTTTTAATCGTATTAACCTATTTTATCTGTATGACCGCGGCCGGGCCGCGCGCGGACCAAAAACTATTGTAGTTTAATTAGGAAGTCCTTGAAGAATTAAGGTGAATCAGAAGATTTGAGAGCTTATCTTTGTGAAAGAGATTTGTTGGTTGGATAGCTTAGCTTACCTTACCTACAACAAAACAATACTTGTACTTAATACAAAACAATTGTTTACCTGACCCATATACCAGACCTGATCATAGTTACATGATCCTGTTTGGGATTAGCATTGCATTTGATGCTTAGGAATTTTATGTACTGTTCGAACGTGGTCAAAAATATTCAGTTAATATGTATTCTGTAAGTTACTAATAAATTATACTAAGTAATGTGCATTTTCTAGCCGATAAATTTTAGATGTATATCAATGTTTGTAAGTTCATGATGAACTGCACCAATGTTTGCATGCCAAAATGGTAGAATGTACAAGGATTCTTTAATATATTGTAACCGTCTGATTGTAAATACCTACATTCTGAGCAAATAAAATATTCTATTCTATTCTAAGTTATGATTGTGCTTCAATCAGGATCCAGACGGGTATTTTATATCAAACGAAACCTATTTTAATAAACATTATTTTTTTGTCACGTTAATTTTACTTCTCTTTTACAACGGGGACACGGCACATGTACGAAATAAATTGCTGCCTTTGATGTTAATCAAATTCTGATGAAAAAGAATCGTCGGCCAGCATTGCCTTCCATAATAATAAAACATCGATCTACTGACCGACTTATTATTACAACGCGATACTTTAGTTATCTTTAAGTTTTGCCGCTAGCTGCCAGCACTAATATTGATTTTACAACAAACATAAAATATGACACAGGTACAGGTGGTTTTATTTTCTACTCAGCTCCCCGAAATGCTTTCATTTAATTTTGATGTAGCTACGGTTAGTGGAAATTACTCGGAAATCGATGGTCTCGCACTCTCTTCATGGCCAGAAGCAGACGTTCCACAAACGAATCACAAAATGCTAAAGATAGGCCACAGAGAGAATTTCAGTTCTTAAAAATTATCCCAGTTATGTCCAAGCGTTTACTTTCGAAATCGTCCTAGTATGACATGTACCTACTATTTATAGGTGTCCAGACTTATTATTTTACCTTGATGGAAGTTATGTTATGCACAGCCCTTGATAGATAACTTTGTGGTAAGAATCTTGCAGCTCCAGAGTCTTGTATACCTGTATCCTGTATAAAAGGTCCGTAATCAGTCTGAAATTCTCACCTCACGTCCATTTAGTGCGAAGGTCAGGTTTGCTGGTGGGTGCGCAGGCGGCGAGGCGCACGATGCTCGCAGAGTGGACCCCACGCCGTACCACGACCGATCTGACACCAGCTTAGGAGACCATTCAGGAGCCTCTGCACATAAAAAATCACAATATAGTTAAAACACTGCTTCACACTTTCTTCTGTATCATTAGAGGACATACATACGAGTACAACCTTTACAAATCTAAAAATTTCTATAACAGAAATGTTTTCGTCCATTCGGTGATCGGATTCCCTTACAGCCAAAAATGGCTAGACACAGTACTATAGCTTCAGTTCAGTCAGACCACCAACAGGGAATTATAAAAAGGCCAGTTAATATAATAAGGGCCAAACTGGTTGGGATCTTCCAAAGAGTTTGACCCTTATGATATTAACACGTGATTATCCGGGTATTACAAGTATTCAGGGTGCTGATTAACTGATAAATTTTTGATACTTTGCTAGCTTTAATTGAACGTTTTTCGAAGCAGGCAATGCATGCTGTTATTAATAACAATTACAAAAATAAATTTTCTAGTAAGCAATTCAAAACATTCTGTATGTAGTCTCTAAACAACCAAATTAGCAATTTCTAGCTCGACCAAACCCTGTGAGGATGCTTGTGTCCATTATGTAACCCGAATGGCTTTCTGTCGAATAAGGCTCTCTCGCATAACGTCATAACAAAAGCTCGCAGGCAGCTAGTATCTAGTCTGACAAGTCAGCCTCTATGTGCCACTATTAAGCGTTATTGACTACGAAAATGTGTCGCAGCTGGAAAGATTCCAACGCCAGCTTATCTTGTACAACATGCTATCATAATATTAGCATACTGTTGCAAAATAAAATGGCCATTCAAAAGATAATATTACACTTTCAGTTTTTTTAACAAGCCTATCATGAGTGAGGAGCTTATTTACAGTCGAAAAAGGCTTTTGGCAAGTACTCAGCATCAATTTTCGTTCAAAATTCGACAAGGGTCATACAAATTTCGCTATATACCTATATTGAGGCTGTAGGTACTTTTTGCGAGTGCACTCGCCACAAAGTCACGTCGTTACATTAATTAGTACGTAGGTATGTACTTACATGGTTAAAATTTTTTAATGAACGTGGTTCTTACTTAACATGTGAAGTGGTACGCGGCGCTTGACATTCAAATGTAGGTAACTAACCACTCCGCTGGCATTTTGATAGCTGTACCATTTTGCTAATTATCACTTCAGCGCGGTTAACATTATACAGTTTTAGACTTCGCCGGAGAATCACGTTAATGTTACGTACGTTGAGAGCCAAGATGAATATGACCATGTTAGTCTGTTCTTGACAAAAACATGAAATTCCCTTTATGGCTAACGTTAGGCGAACACTCAAAAGCTTTCATGCCGTAGTTTGTGTAATGTCTGCAAAGGTTTAGCTCGCAGGTCAGTGGAGCGTTTCTAAAGATTCAGCTTTGAATTTACGCAGTTTTTATATTGCCAAGTAAAAGTCAGTATTAATTAAATGGTGAATTTATAATGTAAGTAACAATAAATAGAGCGCCTTATATTATACATGACATGTATTTTATAACATTATGTTTTCATATAGCAAAGTTTGTACATATAACATAAAAAATTCCATATTTGTGCAAACAATGTAGCCCTATTACTGGCTACACTGTTTGGACAATTATGGAGTAACACTTACTATAAAATTACCAGCATGAGGTTTCCAAAAAGTATTTACTTAGCCTCGATAAATAAAGGTTATGATTAAATGAAATGAAGGTGTACTTTGTTCGGAGCTATCACATTAATACAGGCAGCTGTGTTTATGGCACGTTTGTTTACTCCCCTTTGTGGGTCACACCGTGCGTTCCAGATAGGAAAAAAATCAAGGCGCTTACAATCAAATCTCTTTATATTAAGGGATTTCTTTTACTTTATAAACCCTCCCCAGCGTATAAATAAATACCGACGAACGTTCCGGGAATACGTGATGTATTTAATCTCACCGTAATTATAAGGTCGTGCGTGGGGTATACTACTCGGTAACTATCGCGTCTATTGCGGTAACTTCGTTACTCACATTATACCTACGGGAAACATTGAAAATGCGGCTCTCAGATCTCAAGAATCCTTTGAAGCTAATTAATCTGTATAGCGGCATCGCGTCACACAAATGAGCTCGTCAGTCGTGATTCATGGCAAAGAATCACGTCATGATGGGGCAGGTAAAGCCCTATAATTTAGAGAGGTGCGCGAATGTAGTAAGTCACAACGTTATGGAGCCCGAGGGGTCGATTACACGATGAGGAAATACGAAGTTTTATGTTTCGTTTCAGAGTCAATGTCTGTCGCGTCGTTCCAACTTCCATTAACAAAATATAATAGCGACGATCTTTGGAATGGCACTAAATAAAAAATGAAGACCCAAAGTTTACGTCGGTTCACAAGGAAATGCTATTTCTACCAATCTGCAGAGTAAAATCGTCACAGAAAACTTAATGCGATTGCTTCGATCTAAACTGCTGTAACAAGCTGTGCGGCAAGATGGATTCAGTGCGACAAAAACTACGAGCAGTAGATTTTCAATGGAATTCAAATAATGAGATGTTTTCTACATGTTCTCGGGGTATTATCCAAAATACCTATCCATATAATGTCTATATTTTCACACTTCGCCTATTTTTTATGCTGATTTTGCTAATAATAACCTGTTTTCTAATTTTAGTCTTCTTTTTTCGAGATTGCTTGGTTTTGTAGTAGTTGAGTTGAGAACCCTAACTGCCACGTTCCGAAAGCAAAATGGTATCAAAGCATGTGTTTCGGGATTCCCGTTAAAACTACCTCTAAAATCTCTGTTTTAATTAAGTAAAATTAAAACAGAGATTTTAGAGGTAAACGCACTCCTATTATGCACCTAAATTTGGTAAAGTTTTAAGTCAATAATGCCGATGCCAGTCACCTACGTGCAATACCCGCGTTCGGATAACGTGCGTGCTAAGCGTGTCACGTGGACGCGACCGACACTCGCAGTCGTGACTATACGCACGCGTAACTCTACACGTTTTGCATGCCAGTTTCAATTTCTTACAGAGCTGATAAGAGTGATAAAAGTTTCAATACAATTTTTTTACAAAACAAAAAAACGCCTCTGACTTCCAAAAAAAGTGAATAATAACTTTAATTTCGGAAGTCGGTGGCGAAAAACGAAAATTCAAAATCAAAGACACCTTTTTTTTTTTTTTTTTTTGACGGTGGGAAATCATCCAGTGACTTCTCCCGCTCTGGGCGGAGCGGAAGGGCGTGTCAGACTTTTACTGACTAAAATCCACCCGTGTTCCTTCATTTGCCTGTTGCCAAGGTCCCGGTATCCCTTTCGGACTTTCCCGCAACCCTGGCAGGCATCGGTCCTATTGGACCCCGTCAATTTTGCTGACATCTCTTTGAGGCGCACGTGGAACACGACGCGCCATCGACCCGGGCCTGGTCCTTATCGGACGGCGAGCTGCCCGTTGCTCGCCGTCCGCAAGCCCGCGCCTATGGTGGCCGGGAATCCGCCTGGGATTCCCGACGCCCAGGGCGTCTCCAACGGCGGCGGTTAGGGGCGTGAGGGCGCAAACTTTGCCTTTCCCTCACGCGCTCCGCCTCCTCCTTCGCGAGCATTACTGCTTCGAAGAAGGAGGTGACGGCTTCCCATGCCCTCTCGCTCCGTACCATGGCCTGAACCAGGGCCGGACGCGAGAGGTCACCGCCGCCAATCGCCTCCGCGAGGACACGGCGGTGCTCCGCCCAAGCAGGGTACACCTCAACCGTATGCTCCACCGTGTCCTCCGGGCGATCCGCACAGTGGTGACACCCGGGCGTGTCCTCCCGCCTAATCCTACACAGGTACCTCCCGAAGCTGTCATGTCCGGTGAGGACCTGTGTCAGGCGGAAGGTGAGGTCGCCGTGGCGCCTCTCTAGCCACTCCTCAAAGAGGGGACTTATCGCCGCTATTGTGGCGTGCCCAGCACTGGGTTGCGACAATCGCACTCTCCATGCCGCCATGAGATCTTGCCGGAGCTCTGTCCGCTGTGCCGCGATTTCTCGCGGCAGCGGAGTTACACCCCGGCGCTTCACCTCCTCGCGCCACTCCCAGATGTGCGCGAGGACCTTCGCCTCCAGATCCCATGGCGGTAATCCGGCAAGGAGGCTCGCCGCCTCACGGGAGACCGTGCGGTATCCCCGGGCCAGCCGAATGGCCATGACCCTTTGGGACGCGTTCAACCGGCGGGCTGGCCGCAGCCTAAGGGAACGCGCCCACACCGGTGCCCCGTAAAGGGCCATGGACCGCACGACCCCCGCGTAGAGCCTCCGGCAGGAGGCGTTTGGACCCCCTAGATTGGGCAGGAGCCGCCTCAAGGCGGCCCCAGCCCGGTCCAGCCTTGGAGCCAAACGTCGGAAATGCTCCACGAAGTTCCACCGGCTGTCGAGGACGAGTCCTAGGTACTTCATCGTCGACTCGACGCCGATGTGAACCCCTCCTACCGTAATTTGGGAACCCGACGGTGGCGCGTTCCGAGGGCCATGAAAACACATGACCTCGGACTTGTGCAAGGCCACCTCGAGTCCCAACTGCCGGATTCTATCGACGATTGTCGCAACCCAGCGTGTCGCTAGATCGGCCGCCGCCTGGTGCGACCTCCCCTGCGCCAGGACCAGCGTGTCGTCAGCGTAGCAAACCACGCTGACGTCGCTAGGGAGGTCGGCGCGCAGTACCCAGTCGTATCCGATGTCCCACAGATGCGGCCCCAGGACCGATCCCTGTGGGACACCGCACGACATCTCTCGCCGGTTCCACATTCCCTGGTGACCGGGGTAGATGACGGCCCTGTCCGTCAAATAGGCCTCGACCACACGACAGAGGTAGGTCGGCATCCGGTGGTACCGGAGTGCCTCCCTTATGCAACTCCAGGGCAGGGTGTTGAAGGCGTTGGCGATGTCTAGTGACACCGCCAAGACGACCCCGCCCCGGGCCACAGCATCCCCCGTCGTGAGGGCCCGTACACGCATGATGGCGTCCACCGTAGAGCGCCCTCTGCGGAAACCAAACTGGCTCTCCGCCAAATCCGGCCCCACCCGCACCAGCCGCCCGACGAGGCGGTTTGCAATGACTCTTTCAAAGAGCTTGCCCACCTCGTCGAGCAGCAATCAAAGACACCTGAAATTGTATTATTAAGTTTTTGTAGAAAGTTTTTATTTTTTACTTTTTAGTTATGGTACCTACCCAGCACAAAACTCTAATAAGTACCACTATCTGCTACGAGTATGTGAATAACAGTGACGAGAACTTAAAACATCATCCATATAGGCTAAGTGAAAAAAATACGTATTATTGCAGCTAACTCCAAAACTACACAAGCTAAGATAACCAAAATGATATGGTACCACCTCTGAAGCATGACTTACCAAACAAAAAGAGAATAATCAAAATCAGTTCATAATTGACGGAGTAATTGCGTAACAAACATAGGTTAAAAAAAAAGTCGAATTGAGAACCTCCTCCTTTTTGAAGTCAAGAGAGCAAGTGAAAAATAAAGAAAGAAAAATAAAAAGGCAGTGAGCTAGAGGACTCAGAAATTAATCTACCTTGTAGAACTTTACTTTTGAAAACGACATCTCACGCAGAAATTCGCTACGAGAACAAAGCTTTGTGGAGTAGTTAAAGACTGCTCTGGGAGCCACTCTACATATCTATGTGGCATTAGTCGCGTAGAAAAAGCGTTTTAAATTCATACTAATACTAATATAGATGAGAAGTGTCTCTGTTTGTTTCCTTGCGTTATTACGGCGAAACAGTTAAACGGATTTGAATGGAATTTGGTATAGAGAGCTTGAACCCTGAGGAACGACATAGGCATACTGAACAAAACATTCGGTAATTTCCCGAAGGGTTAGGCAGAGGTGTATGTTCCTTTGCATATATAAATAAACCCAAATTTTTCCAGTAATCTTTACGTCTCGTGTAAATAAGGAGCGAGCCTATTGCTGTCAACCGGTCACAAATACAGACTCCGGACTGCTACTGAAAAATTTCTGCGAGAAAACCCCAATAACAGTTCGGCTGACCGAACCTCGAACCCAGGACCTTATGCTCAGCAGTAGCGTTTGCTACCACTAGACCAACGAGGTAGTAACATAACGACATTTTATAAACTAACCCCAAAAGTAGTGAAGTGTAAAAGATTATAACTAGAATTCCAAAATTCACGTAGACATTAAGCCGCGGGCACAGTTCTAGTTGAATAATTAATCGAAAATGTCTAAAATAATTTCAGGTGGTTCTAAATACATTATGGTTCGGAATGATGGTATCATTGCGTGGTGGTGGCACCACGGGGATAATTGTCGCGTGACCATGAACAGTAGCAACCTTGCGGTCCTAAATGAAATCGGTAAACAACATGGACCGGTGACGACGCTTTAGTATCGATGCAAATACCGATAACGAACGTTTAACGAACGAATTGTTTGTTTTTAAATTGACTTGTTTAATAATTAGGTTAATGAACCTTGTACACAATGGTCTATGGATTTATCGTGTAAATACGTTCTAATCTAGTCGTAATAATAAAAATAAGAGTACACTCAATTTTGTGTCTATAAATAAAATACATACATTCATGAAAACACTAAAAATGTTGTAACAGATAAATTCATAAAAGTATCCTTTCTACCACTGAAATAAAAAATCAGTATTTTAATTTATTTTAAACCTTGTACAACAAGGAATTACAAGGCTTCGAATTAAGTACGTGTATGCAGTTATTACTGGAAGTTGGTAAATCTCTCATATTTCTACAATGTATGTGAGTAAAGGATTAAATATTTCAGATAGATTGATAATTTTACACAGTGCGTGCCATCTTGGAAATGCGCTTACAAAAATGACAAAAGATTAAAAAGACTGTATAAAATGAAACTGGAGGAACTGCAATATTATAATTCGTTAACATTCGTATTTCACATTTACATAGAGAGATGGCTAGATTGAACTAGTTCCTAACTCCTGCAGCTTTAAATCTCAACCACACTCTGCAGTCGCGTACTGAACCTGTATTCGTTAGATAATGTCTGCATGAAAACCAGGCTCCTTCGGACTACCACCGCATATCGTTAGGAGCTCACTTTATCAATGACTAGCTGTTGCCTGCGATTTCGTCTACAATCCAGGATGAAAAGTAGTTTAGGGGTATGAGGAACAGGGTGTAAAGTTCACTCATCCACCATAGAAAAGGGAGGATCCTCCGACCAGACGGGTGTTGTGTCTGGCGGGCAACTGCCCAACGATTGATGTCGGTTTCTTGTATATCATTGCACGGTAAACTTTAATTGCGCGATGCAGGATTTACGTGACGTTAGGTGTTTGTGTGACGTCAGGTCTTTTTGATGCGTAGTTCATATGTGGCGATGTAGGTACCGCCACAGTAGCGTATGTCCTCCAAGCCCCAGGCTAGCTATCTTGCAAACATTTCGATCGCTTTAGTGTTCAATGTAACAGACAGACCGACTTACTTTCACTTTATAATGTTAATATAATATAAGTATAACAAATTGGGCTGGACTTAAAGGCATTATTAAGATTTTAATCATGTCTTTACCGTATCCCCGAGGAGATCAGCCCTGAAGATTAAACATGATAGGCACCAAAAGATTGTGAACCGTTTACAAGTACGAGTATAAATAACCCTTTCTTGGCAGTCGAGTAAAAATACCATAACCAATATGTAAAAAACTCCTTATCGTAATAAAATAGTTTAACTGATTTAAGGAATGTATTGATCGCACACTTAGTGATTAAGAATAAGCTAATTAATCGAAATGGAATAAAAGTTCGTGTTAATAGTGCAGTAAAAAGTGGAACTAAAACCTTTTAGTTGGAGACAAACGGAGAAATAATCTGATTAGTAATTACGATTAAACTATCTTCCGATTAATCTGCGACTTGTGTTGGGGTCTAATTAATATTATAATGTTAAAATATCCTTATATATTATAAAACAAAGTCCTCCGCCGCGTCTATCTGTCGTCCTTTACGCGATAAACTCAAAAACTACTGCACCGATTTTCATGCTGTTTTTCACCAATAGGTAGAGTGGTTCTCGAGTAAGGTTTTAGTATATAATCTACATCCACGCGGGCGATTTCGCGGGCATCAGCTAGTGTTTTAATAAAACAAAGGGATTTGGAAAATTATCTCGCGAAATTATATTGCAGAATATGATTGATTCTACAAGAAAAGCGATGACATCATGTTTATTAAGAGTAGGTACTTGATTAATTGCATGTGACCAGAGGGCTGGGCTATTTTTAGGCCAAAGAATCAGCATTGTCATCCAATGTGGCAGTTCTGTCACAATTCTAATTCCATTGTGGAAATTCTGTCTTTAGGGCACTTTTTCCATTGACAACAAATATGGACGAATTGTTTGATGCCCAATGAGCTCTTCCCCTTTTTTATATACTTGTGTAAAATATACATACCTACTTATATACACCCCTTTGCAAAAAAAACGGGTGGTTTTGGTTTTTTTACATTATTGGTAATAATTTAGTTGTAAAGAGGTTTTAATAGCCAAATTATGTTACTGGCACTTAATAAAGAGTCTTGGTATGAAAAAAACTTAATTCCAAATTCAAAACATTTGTTTAAATAATAGTCCCTTTTTCTGTTTGTGACTTTTACAAACTTTTTGCGGGTTTGCGGTTAAAAGGTTATCCTGGCAACTAAAACTAACTTCTCGTCATTTTTAGTAGAATAATTTATGTTTGTCGCATAATTCAGCCTTATTGTTACTTAAAACAGATATCTTTGTGTCGATTGTAATGGCAGAAAAAGCAATAAGAGCTAGTAAAATTGTAGCGCTGCTGGAAGAGGGGTGTAGCCAAAAAACGATATTCTTATTCAAAATAAGAAATTACTAGTCATTTATGCTAATGACATAGTAAAAATATTAATATTATCCATAGAAAAGCCAATGACTGTTAAGGTGCCCGTTTTTTTTGCAAAGGGGTGTATATATATAATAATATATATAATAATATATATTAGTGTTAGCTTGTATATTGTGTTTAAGATTTATCAAGTAACTGGCTGTTGCCCGCGACTTCGTCTGCAATCCAGGATGAAAAGTACCCTATGTCCTTCTCCAGGTCATGGTCTATACATGTGCCGAATTTCATCCAAATCCATTCAGCCGTTTTAGTGTGAAAGAGTAAGAAACAAAAAAATTCACTGTCGCATTTATAATGTTAGTTAGTATAGATAAAGGATTAGGAAATTTGTCATTTTTTTAATTTGTTATTTTATTTATTTTTCTTACCACAAATGACAGAGAAAGTAATTAAATAGTCTACAGACACAAATTTATAATTAATTTGTGGAAGACTGGTGCTTAAACTAAGTTTTTACCTATCTAGTAAGTAAAGTCTAGAAATAGATACCTATCTAGTAAGTATTGAATAGAAAAAGGTATACCTACACAAAAACAAGGCCGATACCCCATTTACTACATACCTATTCGTTCAGACATCATATTCAAATAAATGTTCGTAAATAGGTGACAAATATTCGGCTTTGT
This sequence comes from Lithophane leautieri, assembly GCA_949152455.1. NCBI lineage: Eukaryota > Metazoa > Arthropoda > Insecta > Lepidoptera > Noctuidae > Lithophane > Lithophane leautieri. The sequence continues at coordinate 10,759,464 of OX424463.1, read as the reverse complement.
GTGTGCATGCATAACATACGCCTATTATATCGGAAACTGCAACGTGATTGAATGAAGAGTACTCTCTGTCATTTAGCCATATCACCATAAATGCCAATACTGAGCAATAGACATAACAAGGCTGCCAAAGGTTGTATAGTGAACTAGTGACCCGCCCCTACTTCGTACGGTTTTACTCGTGGTTTTACTACTTGGCGATTTCTTTATTATTTTTAAGTTTGATATGACATTATGATACTAAACCTTTCGAAAGAGCATAATCAGCCTACAATGTTCCCACTGCTTTTTTTTTTTTTGCGTATTGGAAATCATCAAATGACTTCTCTCGCTCTGGACGGAGCGGAAGGGCGTGTCAGACTTTTACTGACTAAAACCCACCCGTGTTCCTTCAGTTGCCTGTTGCCAAGGTCCCGGTATCCCTTTCGGACTTTCCCGCAACCCTGGCAGGATGTTCCCACTGCTGGGCCCTCAACTTAAACGAAATCTGAACTTAGTAATTAGGTCTTACTCACAAATCAAGATACGCTCTATAGAATGATGATCAACTTGAACATTATGCCTAATCTGAAAACTTTTGCTATACCTTGTCACTTGTAAACGTAGCTAACTTCAGTTACTAGATTTTATTTCATTGCTACTTAGCTATTGCCTGCACTTTCACTCGCATTATAGAGCCATTTTTTTTTTTTCATTTATTTATTTATTAAACAACCAACTTATATTTACAGTTGCACCACACATATAAGTTAACGGTCAATATCTGTTAGTAATTATATACAAAATTATATTAAATAACATAAAAAATGAAATACATCTGAGGATTCGTCATACAGCAAAATATTGTTAATATGAGTGAGGGCTAGGTACAGTCGAACAAGCTATTTGGTATACAGGCAAAATATATTCATTTTCCATTACACTGCCAAAATTCTTTTTGATTATGTATGTAATTTAAGTTTTTGAGCTTAAAGACTTAGGAGAGTGACGTAAAAGGATTGTTGACTACTGAAAACACTCACACAAGTTATCTGCCTGTATATCAAATAGCTGGTTCGACTGTACAATGGACTAGCTTTGAGGGTTATGGTACAGGTTTTAGGTACTGAGAATAGAGGACGTTGGCGAGGACGAAGTTTGTGTCTAATGCGTAATACTACTACATTTACCCAGATATAAACTATCCTATATCTTAACCCAAGCTATAGTCTAACCTGCATGCATAATTTTATCCAAATCCGTTTCGCCGTAGAAACGTGATTGAGTAACAAACATACAAACTCACAAAAATACAAACATCCAAATCTTTCACATTTAAAATAAGAGCAGGATTTCTGTATTTAGAGTGTTGGGTCAGTAATGTTGATCAATTTACTGGAATAACGTTTACGTTGGTTGAAGAGCTTCTTCAGTGAGGTTAGTCTGTCGGGCACTCGACCCGACATAGTGTCATGGTAGAGATTTTCCTGGAATTACTAACGTACCTACTTATAAAATATGTTCCCTACGATATTATATTTTACCATCGTATCTGTACCATATATACAAATAAAGTCGTTTTGAATTTATAAATAAATGAACAACTTGAGGAAACCCGCATGTCCTAGAACCAGAAATTCGAAGACATGTGACATCTACCAACCCGCACCAGGCCCGGTGGATTACGGCCCACTCCCTCTCACAGAGAGGAGGCCTGTGTCCCAGCAGTGGGAACATTATAGGCTGATTATCCTAAAGTCGCTTTTCGTGTCTGTCTGTGTGACCGCGTTGTTCTTTTAAACTACGCATCGGATTTTGATGCGGTTGCCCATCGTTTATTTCGGAAGTTTTATGTGATAAATATATTAATTTAACTTCGATATAGCATTGAAATCTCGTTGTTCAACCTTAAACATTGCGCCCCTGCGAAGCAGGTGCGAGTCGCTAATATTTTTATAAAAACGTATAAACAAAAACTCCTGTTCTTTTATTGCCATTCAAAATTGATATTTCAACAAATTATCCTCTTTGACTGAAAATCGTGCTGATAATTTGATCACTTTTGTATAACGTTTTCCTCTTTCCGTTTCACATATTTCGCGATTGTGCTATTTCCGGCTTCATATTACCAAAGTGAAAATTAATTTCAGATTCCAATGTCATTATATATTGCCTTCAATAATTCCCCAAGTTATGGTAATCCTAAACCCACGCCAATTACTGGCCGGCCACTGCATTAATATTCCTAAAATATTATAATTTTTGATATTTCCACCAAAATGATAACCTACAGATTGAAATGAGAATACTCTGGGGTTAGATTAAAAATAATTATGATTATATCGCCAATAACCATTGTTTATTCACATAAATTAATTATAGTTTTTCACGTACCACACCACACCACATCGCAGCGACAGAATGTGGGCAAGCAGTGGTTACGTGTGAATAATGTCGCTGCAACTTTTGACGTGAATACATCTTTAAATTTTGTTTCCATGGGAGGCAATTAAAAAAATTGGGTGATACAGGTTGATGCTACAGTATGTAGCTGCTACACCTATCATCTACATCCCCAATTTAATTACACCACTCGATAGCTAAAGGATCAAAGAAAATATTACTCGTAACGTACACGTATTCACGTAAAACACACGGCCGTGTCCACGACATAGCCACAACCCATTCTTTTTTGCAGTGGCGTTGTGTTTGCGTTGTCGCTAGTAGATGCAATGCGTGTTTGCAGACAGATCGACTCCGGCTGTGACAGTGTCGTCACATTGACGCATCTTTGTGGTTGCTTTGTGGCTGCGACGTCGCCTTGATGTGGTCGGTATCGCCCACACGGTTAATTTTGACAGCGAAATGTTGTTCATGTGAATAGACTATTCATTTCCATACAAATTAGCGCTTGCCAATGTTGTGACGTTGTGGTGTGGTTGTGGTACGCGTGATCGTGCTCTAAGCGTGACACTTTGGGGAACTGATACTTTTATAGTCTGGTAATAGCGTTTCTATCGAACCGTATCTAGGTAAATTATAAGGTGTGTTCGTTGAAGATGATGAGAAACGAAATTATTTTACCAAAACTGGCCCCAATTAAGAGCTTCTCCATAACTCATTAAATTTGTCGTTCGACAGGTTTTCTATTACATACGAAATTGGTGTTGATGCCATTCCGTGGCAACAATTTGGTACTGCATCGAGAAATTCTGAATCGATTTCCTCCCCATACTAACATATAACTTTGTTCGTAATATAACATGATGTTAATTACCGACGACTTCGAGGGGTGCTGATCGTATCTCCGTGTGGAAGGTGGGGGCGTCAGCAGACACCTCGCATCGGAACCGGCCCGCCATCGCCGGCGTCGCCTGCTGCAACACCACGCGACGGGCGCCCGAACGAGATATCTGTAGAAGAGGAAGGACTTAAATTAGGTATAAAATGAATCATTTTTTTCGAGGAGTTCGTTGCTAAGTAATAATAGCTACACGGGTCGATTTATCAGGTTAAGCTACGCTTGCCAGGGTTGGTCCGTGGATGGGATCATCTTTAGGTACATGTATGGAGACTCCTCCGTGCCTCGGAAAGCACGTTAAGCCGTTGGTCCCGGCCGTCATTCGTGGATCTTTGACAGTCGTTACGGGTTGCCAGAAGCCCGAAAGTCTGACAACCAGTCTTACCAAGGGGTAACGTAGTACCCAGTTACTGGGTTGTGGAGGTCTCATAGGCAGTCGCTCCATGTAAAATACTGGTATTCAGCTGCATCTGGTTAGACTGGAAGTCAATCCTAACATAGTTGGGAAAAGTCTTGGCAACTTTGTTGAAAATTAATCATTTATTTTCGGATCAAAAAATGCAAATGGTTTTTGCGAATGAGACAAAGATTCAATTCGTTCAAATTCGAAAGAATAACAATAACTGCTTAAATTCACATTATCGTTCGTTTATAAAAATCTGTTAAGTACATGGGAATAAACATAACTCGCGAAGGTATAGGTTAACCTACCCTTTCCGACAATACAGGCAAGATGTATTTATAGGTAGGTACTTTTTATTTCTTTATGGATTTTGTCTAGGCCCCGGTTTTCCTTATAAAATGCACTTGATTAAAGTAAACTAAAAATAGAACTGACTACGATAAAAAGAAGACCACAAACTTAATTTTATCAATAAACCTAAATAAATAGATAATCTTTATGGATTAAAAATAAAGGCTTAGCCTAATTTAGGACGGATTAATTACTTCGATAGGTACTGAATGTTGTTGTTGTTTACAATTTTAGTCACGTGTATTTATCCGGGTTTTCCCACGATTTTCCTGACTTGATTCAGGCTAGCCTAATATATAAAACCGTAAAGATTTTTATAGAATGACATATAAAATGACATTTATTTGTTTGCTACGTCCCAGTGATTACGCTTAAAATAATGTGCTGTTAAACATAACAGCTCATGAACATTATTGCGGTATATGCCACATTTTTATTTAGTTTTTCACCTCTAACCACGGTGCAGATTTACGATGCCCCATCACGAATAATAACACTATATCGTGTCACATCACTCATTAGGAACCACGGTTTTTAGCCACGCCTAGCCACCATAAATAACATTCAATATCGATCATATAAAAACGTTTCATTTTAAAAGTACCCTTCCAAGGCTAAGTACCCAAAATACTACAATTTGTAAGTAATTTATAGTACCACAAATTAAGATTAATGTTACATGATATTGGAAGGCATCCGAAATAAATGTTTTAGTGCGTAATAAAAATACGAATTAGTTACATCGCCTTGTTTACGACTGACATGGATCGATCCATGAGGCATCATTTTGTACTGTTTTACAGTTTACCCCGAGCTCGGACAATTTTGTAGATAAAAATGCAATGTTAAAGTTTTATAGGTACCACATGAGTAATTTTCAACATACAGAAAAATACTACTACGTAATAACACAACACAATATTTCCAATTTTAAATTCACAGGTACCTACGTCAAATACCTAAACCTAATGTTGCATGCCTTGTGTGTATCTTTACTTGGAGATCTTAATTAAATAAAAAGTGTGCAGAGTAGTGTCATATTAAATATCAATGTGTTAGAAAATATCCTTGGTTATGGACAACACAACACAACTTCAATAGAAATACCTACTTTAAAAGAAAATCGATGTTGAAAACATTTTCTGGTAGGTAACTCTACATTTCTTAGAAAGCTAAGTTGGAAAATTAACTATGCATGTAGTACAACAGACAGGTTGTAACAATTCAAATGGCCAGATCTCCTAGAACTAGGGCTTGGGAGTCGGTACCAAAAGTGCAGGTTCTGTATGGGTACTTAGCGGTTCTTGCCATTTCGGTACCGGTTTCAGACGGATACCGGTACTCCATCTAACAAGTTCAGGTAACAAATTCACATATACCTACTAATAATATTTTATATTATCATATTTGTACGAGGAACCTGGTACGGTTATCAAACTTTTTTTTTTTTTTTTTTTTGAGGGTGGGAAATCATCCAATGACTTCTCCCGCTCTGGGCGGAGCGGAAGGGCGTGTCAGACTTTTACTGACTAAAACCCACCCGTGTTCCTTCATTTGCCTGTTGCCAAGGTCCCGGTATCCCTTTCGGACTTTCCCGCAACCCTGGCAGGCATCGGTCCTATTGGACCCCGTCAATTTTGCTGACATCTCTTTGAGGCGCGCGTGGAACACGACGCGCCATCGACCCGGGCCTGGTCCTTATCGGACGGCGAGCTGCCCGTTGCTCGCCGTCCGCAAGCCCGCGCCTATGGTGGCCGGAAATCCGCCTGGGATTCCCGACGCCCAGGGCGTCTCCAACGGCGGCGGTTAGGGGCGTAAGGGCGCAAACTTTGCCTTTCCCTCACGCGTTCCGCCTCCTCCTTCGCGAGCATTACTGCTTCGCAGAAGGAGGTGACGGCTTCCCATGCCCTCTCGCTCCGTACCATGGCCTGAACCAGGGCCGGACGCGAGAGGTCACTGCCGCCAATCGCCTCCGCGAGGACACGGCGGTGCTCCGCCCAAGCAGGGCACACCTCAACCGTATGCTCCACCGTGTCCTCCGGGCGATCCACACAGTGGTGACACCCGGGCGTTTCCTCCCGCCTAATCCTACACAGGAACCTCCCGAAGCTGCCATGTCCGGTGAGGACCTGTGTCAGGCGGAAGGTGAGGACGCCGTGGCGCCTCTCTAGCCACTCCTCAAAGAGGGGACTTATCGCCGCTATTGTGGCGTGCCCAACGGTTGGCAACCTTGAAGTTATTTTTCTAATGCCTGTTTACTATCCTTTTTACTTACTATATTCTGGTTTCTCACTATAACTTACGGAAATATTTGTTTGGTACCGATACCAATTAGAAATACCAATAGTACAGCTACTACTCCAGAGTAGTACCCGTACACCTCACATTGGAGTTACCGGTACCAGACCGGTATCACACCATCTCATATTTTATGCTGTCTGAACTGTTATCAGCGTGAGTTACTCGACCGAGTGAGTGATTGATTGGCACAACATTTCTAGCGTTCTCAGAAACGCCGGCGGTTCAAGAATAAATATTCAAATGCTCAGTTTAAAATAAAGGTACCTTTTGAATTATTCCTTCATATTGTTATGTAACCTACTTTTTGAAAAGCTGTTTTAGTGTGTCACGATGGTGGCATACTCAAAAAGGTTTAAGTATACAATCATTCAATAAAAGTTATCTTTTGAATTTTATTTATTTTGGACAATCCAACGATGAGGGTAATTAGACTTTACAGAACTTATTGAAAGAAAATGTATTAAAAAAAATACATTTTCCTTCAATTAGGTATACAAGTTATTATATACTATTAACTCAAACCATTTCTTTCAATTAAACCATTTGCAGGCACGTTTGAATTGTCAAGGAGTCGGTCAGTCAGAAAGATGAAGCTAGTTGCCCATTTCAAAACGTACTTAGTAGGTACGTATAGAGAAGAACGGGTAAAAATATTGGTAACATTATTCAAGTTGAAACAATGTGAGAAGGATGTATAAAGGTGGATCATGTACCAACCGGTCCGCAGAAAAAGCAGTTCAAACAAAAAAAACAGGTTGAGAGACTGATCTACATAATAGCAACTTTACACATCGGATGACCCCTAGCTCCTGAGATAACTCCTCTAATTCGTCCTTTTCAATTTCAAAGCCATTGCGGTCGGACCCATTCGGAGATAAGACCTACATAGTTTGTTATAATCCAAGTCCAACTATTAGGGCCCGATCACACGTAGGTCCCGACCACAACCACATCACACCGACAATACGTGGACGGGCGCTAATTTGTATGAAAATAAATAGTTTACTCACACGGGTGGTCCGTGTGAGTAAACTTTTTATTTATTAACTTAACTTTTTCTAACTTAACAAAATCAACCGTGTGGGCGATACCGACCACATTAAGGCCACGTTGCAGCCATGTTGCGGCCACAACGCAACCAACAGAGAGTCCGCACACTAGGGCCGGACACATCGCAAACACAACGTTGCGTCGACAATTTCATTTGATATTTAACCGACTTCTAAAAAAGGAGGAGGTTATCAATACGTCTGTCTTTTTTTTTTAATGTTTATTACCTCATAACTTTAGAATTTGTGTGGGGTAGATACCACAACAAAAAAGTGAAAAATAAAAACTTTTTACAATAAAGATAAAACAACCGACTTCCAAAAAAAAACACAAAAAAGTGAAAAATAACTTTAATTTCGGAAGTCGGTGGCTAAAAACGAAAATTGAAAAGCTAAGACACCGACTTCCGAAATTAAAGTTATTTTTCACTTTTTTTGTGTTTTTTTTTGGAAGTCGGTTGTTATTTTTTTTTTTTTAGGTTTTTATTAGTTATCACAACGCAACTGCAAGAAGCTGCAGCGACATTTTTCACACGTAACCACTGCTTGCCCACATTTGTCGCTGGGAAGTGGTGTGGGTGTGGCAGGTACATGTGTGAACGGGCCCATAATTAGTTGAAAACCTGGATAAACGGCAAACTTTCTGTGGCATCCTCCGTTTCAGATTATCATTCGCACAATTATTTTGTAATTTCATTTCAGGTGAGCAGCTTTTCAACGTTACCTCCAGAGAGTACTTATCTGGTATCTCAAATTTCTTTAGCTTCTTGCTTTTCCTTTTAAAAATATTTAGGAATGTAGATCATTGTTTACATCTCTATTTCTATGCCTAAGGATTCGTAGAATACTAACAATGTACGTGGACAATTAAATGGAAAAAACAGATATTGTTCAATAATTTTAATTTTTTTCCTAGTCGTATTCAAAAAAACATCGTTATCGCTTGCTACGATTTGGCCCCAGAAGTGTTATGAAATCATACGTCAGATTTCATCTCGGAATTGCTTATTTCAGCTCCCAAAGCCATAAGAATCCTTCGCTTGTCAAAGTTAGGCGGAACGACGCGACCCCATAGTATATGGAGTCGCGTCGTTACCCCACAATATCGTTGTTGTTCTATTTTATGTGCTATTTTGTCATGACGCAGTGATTATGCCAATAATCTTACATATTTAATAGAACAATTATCATAGCCTTTTATCGTGCCGTAGATAAAACCTCTATTATTGGATTGTTTATGAGAGACAGTCAAGTGCGAATTTGGTTCGCTCGTCAAGGGTCCGTACCTTTTTAAGACCCGCATTAATGAATCGTTATTAACAGGGGTTGTCTTTTGGTAGCGAATATCAAAGAAAAGCTGTCAAAATGGAAACTACAGTCTACATCTTAAAATAAATAGATAACAGAATTGTGTTTACAAAGTAGAGCACTATCTTAAATAGCCTAAAATGAGACAGCATCATCGATTTCTCTCCATTTATTTTTACGAGTTCGAGTGCGGCTCTTTACCTAATGTATTATTTTATCGATTTTCCACAAATTTATAAAGGCAGACCAAAAAGGGAACCCCAAACACGAATTCTAGAGAATGATTCATATTTCGAGAAGGTATTAAGTGTGTGATTTACTGTTATCTAGTATCACATCCGGGTACCAAGAGCTTATCGCCTATTATGATTGATTAATCGCAATTAATTAATTCCTGATTATGTAGGTATTATACAATCCGATAGAGCAATGGGACACAATCATTAGATTAATCCGTGGACGGCCAAAGTATTGGATTAATTATTAATTGCAAGACCCACTTAAAATATTGATTAGATATTAACGATTTACGAAAAGAATATCTAAAAATCTGCCTAGCCTGTTCCCAACTATGTCGGGGTCGGCTTCCAGTCTAACCGGATGTAGCTGAATACCAGTATTTTTCATGGAGCGACTGCCTATCTGACCTCCACAACCCAGTAACAGACAACAGACAACAGTAATACGATACCCCTTGGTAAGACTGGTTGTCAGACTTTCGGGCTTCTGACGACCCGTAATGACTGCTGAAGATCCACGCCGCTAGCTTTGACAGTCGTTACGGGTCGTCAGAAACCTTCAGCTGTATCCGGTTGGACTGGAAGCTGGCCCCAAAATAGTTGGGAAAAGGCTAGGCAGATTGATTGTACATAGTATTAAATAAAGCTTTTAGTGTCTGTCTGTGTGACCGCTTTTATCTTCTCAATATACACAATGGATTCTATAATGCAGTTTTCACCATCCTAACTAATATTATAAATGCGAAAATGAGTTTGTTTGTTTGTTTTACACTTTCACGCTAAAATCGTTGAACGGCTTTGGACGGAGTATGGGGATACTTTGAAACCTGGAGAAGGACATAGGCTACTTTTTATCGACATACCACGCGGGCGAAGCTGCGGGCGGAATCTAGTTGTTTATATATTAAAGAATTTCTACCGGAAGATTTTCTAATTATAAAGGGTGACCTCTATACAACCGGCAGGAGCGCGCGCATATCCAATTAACACCCAAGTTATTAAATTAGGATGTTTAGCAGTGTGTTAATGTGCATGATAATGTATTATACACATGCATTAAAATTCAACTTAGAGATAGCACATTGGATTGCAGCCGTAGGAAGCATTTCAATAACGCAAACTTCCCTTGCATAATAGACGTACATATTGATATCATTTCAGTGAAGTTTCTAATCTATCTCTTTATCAAACCTTGACAGTACTGCGAGAAACCGCTTTGCAAACTAAGTTTTACGTAAAGAGATTGTGGTTAGGCTATCTCAACGCTTCCCAGAAACTTAATAAACTATAAAAAGTAATAAACTACCGGTATTTGATCGTCGCGTGTTGCTATTAAAGCTGTCTAGTTATTGTTTCGAGCCTGCTCATAGTTAGTTTAAGTTTGTGCCAGTAATAGGCTAAGCAACAGCAAACAAGTAACGTGCAAAGTCAAAGAAAACTAATAAATATTAAGCTAAGTAATTAACTTTAAGAACTTTACTTTTATTATAATTTAGTATTCTCACTCAGCCTAAGTTCTCTTTCGATTAAATATGTAAAGTTTCTCTCCTAATGGTAGGATACTCTAAAAAGAATAGTTGGCGAAGAAATGGGGATTAATAGTAGGTATAGGTCGATAAAGGCTCTTACATACTAGCGCGACTTGTTGCGCGACGCGACGCGACGCCGCCGCATTGTTCGCCGTGAAGTTTTCTCAGAAATTGTTTTGTTAAAATTCGCGTCGCGCGACATGTCGCGCCAGTATGTAAGAGCCTTTAATCTTTAATTGTATTTAATTTAAGGGCTCATAGGGCGTCAGAAAACTCTTCCGCATCGCTGTCAGTGGGAAAAGTGCCCAAAAGGCTGGCAGCATTGCCACTTTGGATGGCAATGCTGCCAGCTGTCTACAAGTCTGCGTTTGGGCGCTCCTTGTGGGGCCCCACATCGCTGTCAATGCGGTGAAGCAGTCGACCGCCTCGGACACCATGGCCTTTCCTGCAGTAAGAGCGCTGGGTCGGTTGGCACGGCACGCAAGCATTAATGACATCATCCATCGGGCTCTTGTCACCGCCGCCGGGTTGCCAGCTGTTTTAGAACCCAATGGCTTGGCACGCGACGATGGGAAGAGACCAGACGGAATGACCATAATGCCTTGGAAGTTGGGTAGGCCTTTGGTTTGGGATGCAACCTGTGTCGACACCCTCGCGCCATCCCATCTTCCTAGCACGGCGGGCTGTGCTGGGGCGGCTGCTGCAGGTGTAGAAAACCTCAAACGGCGCAAATATAACAACCTTATTGGTAGCTATATTTTCGAGCCGTTTGGGGTTGAAACACTAGGGCCGTGGGGTCTGAGTGCTCATCGAGTATTTTGGGACATCGCCAAGCGGTTGGTCGACTCTCCACGTGACCAGAGGGCTGGCCAATTTCTAGGTCAAAGAATCAGCATTGCCATCCAACGTGGCAACGCTGCCAGCCTTTTGGGCACTTTTCCCACTGACAGCGATGCGGAAGAGTTTTTTGACGCCCTATGAGCCCTTCCTTTATGTAAATAAAGTCTTGTATCTTGAATACTTGAAAGTCTTTCAAAGTATCTGGAGGCGTATTACGTTAACGTAAAGCTAGTGAAATCATCTTAAAATAATCTGCAAATTCGTAATCTTTGCCGTTTGAAGAAAAGTAGAAAGAAAACATAATTTGATACGATCTTTTGGTCTTTGTGTTTTGTACATTCATTTTAAACAGAGCCTACTTTGATATTAAAATATGTATGAGGATCAGATGATACTACTTTTCTTTTCAAAATGTTAATGTTGGTTTTTTCATCATCATGAAATAAATACCCACTGGATAGCCTTCGACCTTGAAAGACTGATAAGTGATAATGTCTCATACCACGGACTATTTCACGCACATTGACAATCGCTTCGAAAGCGTTTCGTATTTCTATAACGACTTTCAACTGGATTGACACAAACTTTTCGATAGCTTAAGTCAGTCCTATACATTTTTACCTTTTCCATCATCGTTATCGCTGATAGAATGTCTCTTTGTCCAGGCCCTCAGTTCAGTAACAGCAGTGTGTCTTTATCAGTACCTAAAAAGGTGCAATGGTCAGCGTTATTCCAACGCCTACAACAACACGGGATAAAAGAGCCGGATTCGGTGTCAGAAACTGCACTGCACTCGTTTATTTAGACGACCCAAAAATAGTGCTTACAATGTAAACATCCCATAAAAGAGCTTTAATAAATAAACTTTGCCAGAGAGTATGTTCACACCTATCCTAACAACTACTAACGTACTGAAAGTAACTTCCAATATTACATAAGTGCTATGCTCCGAGGTTTAAAGCTATAAAATTACACGCTGTATCTCCCGCTTTATCGGCTTCGAACGTGAAATTTGTTTGGAAAGTTTTAAAGAATGGATTTGCTTGAATTTTCTGAATGCGATCTTTGGACTTAGGGACGATATATGGCCCCGGGAGAAGAATAAAGTGGATGCTACTTCAGTTATGATCATGCTAGTGTGCAGTAATAATAGGTAATACTGGTTTTCTTTTGTCGATGCAAATCGTTTGCGGAGTGCGGGAGATATATTTACCGCATGCGGTCTAATTGCGAGAAATGTTATAATGATTAGGCGATTTAGATTGATTGAGTGACATGAATGAGGTTGTTGTTGGATGCCAATAAATGCTTTCCTATACTTCCAATGCCGGTGTTACAAAAGTCGTTTGCACTGTTCTTATTAAATTTTACCCCGAATGCAGAGACTCTCCGCATACCTAATGTTGGTTTACTTTCTAATGAAAATGAGCTTTAAGTTGTTGGTTGTTGCATCACTTATAAAGTACTGTAAAAGCTCTTTACATCGTTCTTATTTATCTCGACTTCACGTAAAATTTTCCTTTTACTATTGGTAAACCGGCATTACTGCTGGCTGCATTAGCTAAGCCATAACGAGATTCTTATGCCCCTTTCTTGTTTAGTATACTTCAAGAAATATGAAAGAAAAATATCATTAATAAGGGAATTATTTTCCTGTTTAGCTAGATTGAAACGTATTTTCGTTTTTATTCGTCCGACTTTTCCTGAACGAAAATAGGTACAGATGCTTATATACGGTAACTTCTTTTTTACTTACATCTACTTCAATTCCTGGCAGTGGGAAGACCCTGGTGTGGGGCAGCTCCTTCGGTATGTATCGGTAGAACTCTTCTCGTCCTCTGTACCATTTGACACTATATAGAGCCTCTTCATCCTCTAGCTGCCAGCTACATTCTAGAGTGACAGTCTCGCCTACCAGCACTGCGTTGGGAACGTTGATCTCCAAATTGTGAAGACCTCTTACACCTGTAAACAAAGAGAGACGAATTAGTTATTATTGTTGGGCCTCGCGATGGGTCAGGGGAGTGGTCAAATTAACCCACCCTTGTCTTTGTGTGATTGTCCTCAAAGGAAACTAAGGGATGACCCATGTCAAAAGGAAGCTTAGAAACATTAATCAATGCGCTAATTGATATTTCGATTACAATTAATTATATTAACGATTTGGGTATGAATTGTTATTTTATTCGATAGTGATTTTTAGATGGAGGAGTGAGGAGCTCGTGGCTAAGTAATAACAGCCGCATGCATCAGGTTAAGCTACGCTTGCCGGGGTTGGTCCGTGGATGGGTGACCATCTTTACATATCGAGACTCCTCCGTGCCTCGGAAAGCACATAAAAGCGTTGGTCCCGGCTGTCATTTGTGGATCTTTGACAGTCGTTACGAGTAGTCAGAAGCCTGAAAGTCTGACAACCAGTCTTGCCAGGGGTACCTATCGTATTACCCAGTTACTGGGTTGTGGAGGTCAGGTAGGCAGTCGCTCCATGTAAAATACTGATATTCAGCTGCATCCGGTTGGACTGGAAGTCGATCCCAAAATGGTTGGGAAAAGGCTAGGCAGATGATGAATGATTTTTAGATTCCATAGTTCCGAATTTAAAAAGATGCATAGTCAATAGTTATACAGATTTAATACTAATGAAATCCCCACGTAAATCTAGTTTTAAATATTATGAAGACAAGTCATGATTGAGCATTGTTCTCTAGAATATGGGTTCATGATTTTCAACGCAATTTATTGAAATTACCAGTAATAAGAATATCAATTCATTTTTTTTAATGCCATAATGATTTCCAGTGAGAATTGAATTATATTTTGCAATTTCAAACAACTTACAAGCATTTTCAGAAGTTTAATCATTTCATAGATCGTTTGGTCATATAGTTTCACAGTTGTCAGACGATATAATTACAAATCGTATTAATTCTTTATATTACGAATCATAGAAATATCGAATCTGTGGAGCCAAGGGAGATGAACCAATCTAATTTAACAGAACTTTCTTTAATTGAAGTTGAATCTAGTTAACAAATAAGATTTTGATTCAAGTCGAAATGTAGGTGAGTCATACAACTTTTTTACGATAATGTAATGCTTGGTAATGAATTGATATAAAAACAAACAAACATTTTACATAGTTTTAGATAAGCTTGCTTATCCTTGTCGAAATCAGTTCGAAAATCGCTGACATAATGTACAACAATTTGACATTCACCAAATAAGCTAATAACGATGACTAGCCAACTATCCTACTAAGTATATATAACAATGTTAGCCTGAATGAAACATGTAGCCATTGTTACAATCACAATTAGAACTTCCATTACGAACAGCAATGAAACCAGCTGTTAAGCCTCGAATAAACAATGCAGTACCCCGATTCCAAAATGGCATAGAAAATAAACTTTATCTTGGATACGAAAATGACCTTTATACATATAGGTGCGTCGTACGTAGATCGTTTTATTCTAGTTGAGTTAATGCCTTAATGGTCTCCATACGTAGATAAAAGTTATTTATTCTAGACTGTTTCCTTAACTACCTGTTTGGACTTAGGGTATTTTTAGTGAGTAATGTGCTTACATTTGAAAAGGTTTATCTGGGTTTCATTTTTGATATGGTCGTACTTTTTTGAAGTTTATATTTAAAGTTGGACTCTGTCAAAATATAGAGCCTGACATCTATCCTTATATCTTGGTTTTTATCCGCCGTTTACTGAAGTGCCTACTAGGTATTATTGGAGTTGTCGATTCGCCCAGAAATAAATAAACTTCGAGCGAATCGCCTTCAGGAAAAATATTGGTCATCATCCTTAATATGAAATAACATTCTCTAAAAACCTGTCTGTAAGTAAGTCTGTCTGTCTGTCTGTCTATCGCGCTTTCACGCCAAAACTACTGAACCGATTTAAATGAAATTTGTTAGACAATAGAGCCTGAGAAAGGACATAGGCTACTTTTTATCGACATACCACGCGGGCGAAGCCGCGGGCGGAAGCTAGTATAACATATTTTAATAAAGTATACGTCGCTGTAGCTAAAATAGTTCCCGTAAAGGATGTTGGTTTTATGATAACAATTTTTTAAATCTACCGTACGAAGACCGGTGTAAAACTACCAACCGCATTGTCCGTCTCCATCCACTTTTGTAGCCGTAAACATATTAAATAACACGTGAACATCTACAATATACGGATGCGAACGATTTAGCAATTCATCGGTCCAAATTGTTCTGATAACGTTAGAAGGATGCTGCTTATCCTGTGCGAATACATGAGACAAATGAGGGCAAGGAATCTACTGCTCGTAGGTACCTACCAGTTAAGCTGCGCTACACAGGGTGACCTGAGCACGAGCGGAGCACGAATTCACGTATCTTAGACGGACTTGGGCACCTCAGGGCAAGTTTCATAGATAACACTTTAAAGTCAAAGTGCTATCTATGAAACTTAACTATGTAACTTAACGAAATAAAGTTAGTTTTATGCGAATATGAACCTTTTTTAAGCTAATAATGTTTATATTCGTATAAGCGGATGTAAGCAAGCGTTTTATACAAATATGAACCTTATTAGCTACGTATAAAATGGAAAATTTACTTAACAAAACAAAGGCAAAGTGCGATCTGTGAATTCTGACAGTAAACGAGCACGCCTCGCTACGCGTATTCTTGCTCAGCTCGTGCGCGCTCGGTTTACCTAGCGTAAACGCAACTTTAGGCCCTACGTCATCGCACTATAATATAGGTGAATTCCACTGCAAGGATGTGTAATGCAACTGTTCATAAAGTAAGTGAAAAATTACATCAATTACAATGTATTGCCGAGTCTTAACAAACATCATGTTTAAAAAAGTGTAAGCCAAGAAAACGGTAGAAGAAATTATTCGAGAAACACTTTGGTTCGCTGAGCTGTAGGGAAAATAAATAAAAATACGAAACTAAGGACTTATTTCATAATACCAGGACAGACAGAAAGAAAACTGCTGTCTACAAGATAACACGAGTATAACATACGTAAGTAAATTACCAAGAGATGGTACGTGGAACGGACTATAAGTAAATATAAACTTGTAAAGTATCTGATTATATTTAAAAAATAGTAAACTGAATGACTGTTATTTCAACAATTAGTTACATATTACAAAGTCATTTTAATTCATTAAGTACATGATAACTGCTGCACATTGCCCAATGAGTTTATCTACTCTTGTGACTTGAACGTAACCATTTAGCGATAACTGAATAGGTTGCAATCTTTTCTTTGTCCATTTGAACCTGTCCGTTTGGACGTTATAGTTCAGGGGTCAAGACCTCATCGTTGACTGAAGTTTTGGAAATTACTACTACTATTTTTTTAAATGTCTTTGACATATCTCGGGACCCTAGGGTTCCCGACCTTTGGAAGGCGTACGAGGGGCCGAAGCCAACTCACAGAGGCCCTTTAGACGTTTATCGACGACTATCCCTGTTCGCACTATGCAAGTGCACCCAGGGAGAACCCCCGGTTCATCATAATAATTTTAGTCGAAAGCCGTCCCACTCCTGGACGTAGGCCCCCCAAGCACCGCTACTTCGACCGATTCTGTGCTTCTCCCACCCCCGGTTGGTGTAGAACTATTGCAGGATATGGAAACAAAACATTGAGAAAACCAATACTATTAGGTACTATTACTATTAATGTATTGAGTTACAAATCGCATATTTACACGACCTATTGAATTATACGAGAGACGAGATGCCTATTTAAGTGTATCAACTCTTTCATATAGAGATTAAATCCTATATGCTCTGAGAGAAGAATTATTATTTTATATTTTCCTTCTAACATTTTAGAAAATAAGCACCTTCATTTTACCATCGAACAAATCTTTTAAAGATTTCATACGAGGAGAAAACTACCGTCTCATTGATCAAAATGTCTTCGTATTGTAGCGGAAACAATGGATGAGGTCAGAGCAAACAACATTTTAAACTGGCCTACATTCCCCCTGGGCATCGACCAGCTCTCCAAAACGTTGTTCCGAAACGTGCAAATATACTGAATAAATAAATAGAAAACGTTCTCTGAAAACGAGAAATAAAATAGACATTGAACCTTCCATCCAAAGAGGAATTAAAGAAACTCTCTAAGATTAGAAAACATGTAATAATGTTAGCCTGGAAATACAAACGAACCCGAGGATCAAACTCGAAGAGGCAAAAATGTGGCAGCAGCATGTAAAAGAGCTCAAACAAATACACTCGTTTCCCTCGCAAAACTTCATTTTCCTTGACTCGTTTAATCCCATATCAAATATGTCTTATACCTTACTCGTGCTTTCATAAGTAGGGGGGATTTTTTACTTATCGTACCATGCTTGCACAAGAAATGAACCTAGTTCGTATAATAATATTTAATGTGAGTTCAGAATTTCTAATACCCATTATCTGACCAGATATTCCTCCAATGGAACAGGATTGTGCGGGTGCTACGTGACGTCATCTCAATTTCCAATTTTATTTACATACGAAACTCCTAACTTAATTCCGTTCAGACTGAAAATCGAGTGCGAATGGTAGAGATCTTCTTTACAAGCTTCTCTCGGAATTCCAGTTTGTTGGAACCCCCCTAATCTTGTAACGGTAAGTAAAGCTCCAAGTGTTTTTGATGTTACAGAGACGAAAGCTGTATGAAAATAGAAAAGGAAATTATATTTGGGAGAATAAAGAAAGAAGCGGGGAAAATAAACGATGTTTGCGGACGGACTGGACTGCCTAAATAATTATAAGACATTTCATTTCCTACCTAGGTTCCTAAATATTTAATTCAACTGTATTTATTGTAAACCTTTATATTATAGAAACGATGAAGGAAACCATCGTGCGGAAATCGCCATGTCCTGAACCATTTCCAACACCACAACAGTACTCAAAATTCGAAGACATTTGGCATCCATCCACTCGCACTGGACCCGCGTGGTGGATTATTGATACCGGGGTTTTTCACGGAGAAACTTTCACAGATTATGCTTATGCTATGCTTGTAATATCTACCCTCTATTTTCTATTACTCACTTATTATTCACTTTGAGGGAAACTAAACGCCCATAGGCGTTCTATCAATCCAAATTCTATTGTGTGTCGTTCAGTGTCCTTGGATGCGTTAAATGTAGATCTGGAGGGGGTTGTTCTGAATTGAATATGAGTTGACCAAGTTCCTTCAAACAGACTAAGAAAATCGGCTAAGTCCCACCACTAGTGTAAAAGTGTTTTTTTTTTTTTTTTTTTTCAAAATGAAAGGGCTTTGTCGCACATGCGATTATGCCGCCCTGGTTGGGTTAACAGAATCATACTAAATTCTACTTATCAAAACCTTAGCATAGCTAATTTGTAAAGTACTCTAGCTGCATCAGACAGTGGCACAGCTAGAACACTATTACAGTAACCTATTTCTCTAATCCTACAATCTAAGCTATTTCTAAATTCCTCGTTGCGGACACAGTCGGTTAATATATGATAGACATCATCCACGGAGTTAATACAAAAATCACAATTAGTCGATGTTGATTTTGCCATTAGGAATAAGAACTTATTACACGGGATGTGTCCGGAACGAAGTCTTAGTGCAATAACAGTATCACTTCTGTTCAACAGCTGATTATCTATCCACGGTGAGTTCAAGGGATGTGGTTGGATCGTTTTGTACCAGATTCCTTAGTGTAAAAGTGTTATTTTTAACCAAATTACAAAAATAAATCATTTGT
Source organism: Lithophane leautieri (assembly GCA_949152455.1). Classification (NCBI taxonomy): domain Eukaryota; kingdom Metazoa; phylum Arthropoda; class Insecta; order Lepidoptera; family Noctuidae; genus Lithophane; species Lithophane leautieri. The sequence continues at coordinate 10,740,422 of OX424463.1, read as the reverse complement.
CATGTACATGTAGGTAGGTACCTACCTACATAAATCTCTGAAAACGCTTCAAAAGAAAGAACGTTAATTGCTGGGAACTAACAAAAAGGGGTTGCATAATTTAACAAGGCACAGTTGAATCATCGATTTGTTAATAATATCAAAATCTTAATCTTTGACAGAGATTAGCAACGTTAAACTTTGGCCAAGTGGTAGTATTTAACTGTTTTATATTTTTCTGCAACGAATCACCTTTCATTAAAAATATTGTTAGGTAATCATTTTCAATGGATGTTCACTTATATTTTAATCACCCTATTAAGTTTGAACATTACCAAATCGCTGTACAATTAATAATAATTTTCCCGGGTAATTAAACTGTTTGATCAAATTTTATAATAGCTATCTCGCATTACTATACATTTAATGTGTACTATGGAATTTATGGATCTAGATAGTTGTTATGCATAACAGAATACTCACGAAATAACGTATGAAAGCCGTGGGCAATGTTTTACAACTGGGGCACTACGCAATTATCGAAAATCCATTGTTGGTAGCTCAATCAACTGGGTTCGCAAATAGCTCAGCATTCATACATTTTATTGAAGTTTCAGAAGGCACAGAAAAGTACCTAGGAATATCAAGTTACTCGTTGTGCATGTACGGCATCGAATTATAAGGTTGAAAAGTGGTACACCGCCAGTGTCCGCGATGGTACCTACCTACAGCATGCGGGCACGATAAAGCTTCCACAAAATGTTATACCTATTCTAAAACAAAACCTTTTAAAATTAAACCCCACCTTCTCGAAAAATGATTTTCAATGATGAATCGCTTAAAAAGTCGATATCAGACGCTTCACTCGAGTGAATGGTTACTCGAGTGAAGGTTCATTTTTGTTTCATTCCACGTTCACACGATACCCACAAGATTATACAATAGGAACGTTCATATTCTGCTCCTTTCATTTCATTTTTAGATCATTTGGTAGACGAGTGAAAGATGCCGTGTGCCGAAATCCAACATCGTTGGATCGGTTCACCTAAGAATTATTTTTCCCTTTTGATTCATTTTGTTTTCAAAAGCACTTTTGAAAGGCATTACCTAATTTGAGAAAAATGAATTGTCTGATATCGGCTTTAGGTACCTACGTCATAATCAATCACATGTACCTTATTAAATAGGTACCTGTTGTTGCTTCCTATTTTAAAATAAACCAAGTTGTATCTTATCTCTGATCAGGTGCCGTATTACGAAGTATTAATGTCACCATTTTTCCAGTGTAAGAGAGAGACGGAGCTAGACAAGGCCGCTAGCACCATCCCATTTTCGCAGTGGAATAATGATGGCATTAATACTTCATAATACTACCCCAGTATATTATCTTATCTGATCGACGATGGGTCATCTGCACATTATAGTCTGCTATATGGAACTAATTCTTTACTTAACAAAAACATATGTTTTAATACATTAATTTTCTAAGTGTCTCTGATGTATTCACCTTAAAATGTCTTAAAGGTGTTGAGCTACATTGGTTCATATTCAATTTTATATATTATAACTCTACCATCAAATCATCAGTATCTATCTTTGCAATTTAAAGCAGAATACCTGAAAGCATCCCTGTTTTTTTACCTGTAATATCAACAGGGAAACTATCAATTGTAGAAGCAAACTGACCCCCTTTATTTATTTATTAAATACTTTAAGCACACAAATGTACAGAGGCGGACTTAATGCCATAGACATTTACCTTTACCAAGGTTGGTTGGCAATGAGGACGTCATCAATTCTAGGAGGGGTTCAGGGCGAACAGCCTGCTAGAAACATGAAGTATGTGTGTCAATAGTAGATCGTTTCCGAACCATATCAGAAAACATCGTAAATTATTCTAGCTTCTCAAAAAACACTGTACCTATACGATTTATCGTACAGTTGAACGGGCTAAAGTGTACATCAAGTTTCAGAATCCTATATTGGCGTAGTTTAGTAACAAAGGATAATTTCATAACAACAGACGAAGCACTGGCGATTTAATTTATCTCACGGTGGTTAAGCTTTGTTCACGTTGCCTAGAACACAGTTTGATATGTTCCTAAATAGTTATAGGAAGATTCACTATGTACACAAGTCTCTGGGAACGTTCACAAGTTGTGCAATTACCTACTTTACTAGACGTGCCAACTTGCAACACACACGCGAACGTGCACATAAAGGCAGACAAGTCTATGTCTAGGTTCCTACTAATTTCGATGACCAATTTAATTTAACTAACGGCAACTATAACAATTTCAGTACTTCATTACCAAGTCTTAATAGCATATTAATCCTAAATAATCCTCCGGTAATGGACCCTCAGGCAAAAGTAACTGCAGTAAAATATATTCATGACATCCATAATATATTCGCTCATAGAACATAGAACAATCGTAAAACTGAGATGGATATGAAGGCGGACACTTAATTTTATTGTGCGGGACAAGAATTCACGATGACAGTTGAAGTAGAACGAGCTGTCCCGCAGCTCAATGGATGCCAATCACGAAAACTGACATAAAACCCTGCGAAATAACATCATCATATTTATATTATTTTGTATTTATTTGCAATAACATGTTTCAAAGAAAATTGTGTACAAATCACTTGAAAGCTAAATAAGGGATGAAATATCAATGTAAGCTTGAAAGGAAAGCCGCGGAGTCGATCAATCATGCGGACACTTTAGCACGAGATATCAATGACTTGGGTTCGGCCTGTGTGTATACTGTATAGCCACACAGCCCAGCTACTGTTTGCTTCATTGAATTACATTGCGGACCCCTGCTACTAACCCAATATTGCGTAGCTGCCAAGATCACTTTACTAAGTAATTTGTTTCGTTAAGATTTTGGTACCTACGTTTAGTAATATTGATGATAAAAGGGATATAATAATTCGTTTAGTTACGTTTACTGAGTTAACCACCGGCGGTTGAGCGATGTTTGCTTCAGGTACTGTCTAATTGGATGAGTAACCATTTACAATCTTCAATCTTTATACAATTAACCGACATGTACTGAAAGTTCAATTTATAAAAAACTGTATAATCTACCATCCTTACATATTATAAAACAAAGTTCTCCGCCGCGTCTGCCTGTCGTCCTGTACGCGATAGACTCAAAAACTCTTGCACCGATTTTCATGCTGTTTTCACCAATGGATAGAGTGGTTCTCGAGTAAGGTTTTAGTATATAATAACCGACATCCACGCCGGCGAAGTCGCGGGCAACAGCTAGTCAGATATAAAATTATAATGAATGATAACAAATTACATCTTCATTAACGAATTGAAACTTTATTTATTAGACCTTTCCGGTATAAGCGAGGTGCATAGATGAGTGTTGTTGCTATAATTGTTATTTAATTTGATAATGTTAATCAGTAAAAAAAAATATGTGTCCATGCGCGGCGCTAAAATGATTGCTAATAATGACTGTTCGCATGTCTGTTTTACATGTTCGGCGTGCCAAAAGGTCATGGCTGCGTGTTTTCTTTTATGTTTGTAGTGTCGACTGTGTCATAGTCCTACTGTAGATAAATTTTAATTGTTAATCATAAATCAATCAATCTGCCTAGCCTTTTCCCAACAATATTGGGATCGGCTTCCAGTCGAACCCGATGCAGCTGAACACCAGTATCTTACATGGAGCGATTGCCTATCTGACCTCCAAAAACCAGTTACTGGGTAACACGATACCACTTGGTAAGACTGGTTGTCAGACTTTCGGGCTTCTGACGACCCGTAACAACAGTCAAAGATCTACAAATGACAGCCGGGACCAACGTCTTAACGCTTTTAAATATATCAACTAATACCCTAATTTCATGTTGGCACTTCATAGAAAACTGGTCTTAAATACCTATTATTATTTCTAAGTAACATAACGAAGGGAGGTCAACTTACACCGTCTTCAGTAAACTTACACCGTCCGGAGTGGTGGTATCGCCATACTTTAACAACAGCACTAAAAACTTTACCCACAACTATTATCGGTTTGAACAGTGTAAATGTAAATGAAGAACTTCTTAATATCCTGATCCCAACCATTTTAACAAGTTTAATTTCATTCCAACAATTTTTTTTCTATGTCCATTAATCAACAAAGTAAACCTTTTGTTAAGGTCGGGTGCACACGAATGAAAGATTGATGAATGAACTTAATGTGGAGAGTTTGGAAGTCTGAGTCGACCGCGCTGCCTTTGTTTTAGACTAAGTCAGTCTCGACATTAAGATAGACTAAAACTTGTAAGACCTCGTTACTAAGCTGAGCGAAGTAAGTACCTAGCAGTACGTACAACGTACATGCGTCTCAGGCTTAGCAATTGTAAGTTATATTATTGGCAACAAAATACATGAGTAGTTAGCTAAAAGAGAAAGATAAAGAGCAAAGATAAGAACTACCCACCTACAAGAAAGTAAGCCTTAGTATACAGCACTACCTACTTATTATATTATGTACTATGTACATAATAGAAACGGAAAGGGTAACATCATGTAATCCAATTGTATCACTGGAGCCAAAATAGCGACCCAGGTACAAACTATTGCTGTCCTCTATTTACATTTTGTTTGCTCAGATATTCATAAATGAAAATGGAACAAAAGGCACTACTGATTATTAATAATCATTAAACCAAAACTACGCTAGGTAACTGAAAACGGTGCTTAATCATCATAATACGTGATAAAGTTACCTGACACGGCATTATTTGCAATATTCCACCGAATTAAGCCAATGCTGAATTGAGGAAATTATAGGCAATCTATTATTATGACGTAAGTAGCACCTCTTGGGTCAGTAAGCCTCATGACACGAACAAATTGTGTCGCGGTCGAATCACCGGCAGCGGCCGGCATTCGGTTTTTAATTGCTTTGATCTATTGATCGTTGGACACTAAAATATGACGCTCTAGATAGCTCCAAAAATTAGTTCACACAAATTAAAATATCGTCGTGTTCTACAAGAGTATTTTGAGCAATTTATTAAAGTTTCGTAGGTATACTCAATAAAAATCAAAGAATAAGTAAGCTCAAAGCGGAACCCAATCGGTTGTGGAAGAAATAATAAAAAGGTAGGAAACTAAACTTTAGCGCTAGCTGCAAGTAGAAGCACAAGTTTACCTTTCTACAATAATAGTTTCTGATACTCGTATTTACTAACTTGAATGTTATAGGTACAATGAATTTCACGACATTTGGAACGCTTTTTAGCACTTACGTTCACTGGGGACATTAAGTGCCCGCCGGGAAACGTGAAAAGTTTAACAAACCATGAAATAATTCATGAAACTAGTTGTATTTCCGTTAAAAGTATTTCGTTCATTAGAATTTATTCTCATAGTTTTGAAAATAAATTCTAAACTAAACGATCTACGATGTAGCCTGCGCTACGCGTAGCTACGGCTACGGAGAACAAAATAACTTTTAGATTTAGATTTTCGTTTCTCTATTTCTATAAAATACCATTAGAGTTAATAGGAATATAGTAATTCAGTTACTAATAACATCATACTACAATCACAGTGATTGCAGAATAGCTAGGTTGGAAAGATGCCAACGTGATCGCTTTAGGAATATTGTTAGCGCGCTTTTGTTGATTACGTCACCTAAGTCGCAAATTCTTGCAGGCTAATCCTCAACAATATTATGATAAGGCTAATGTGAATAAAACGGACTTTTATAGAAGCTGTAAAATTGTTATCATAACAAAAATACCCAGGCAGGCTATTCTAGGGAGCCAAATTTCGAACTTTGTCGAATAAAACCGATTCCAATAACTGCCCAAATTACGATAGGCTACCTTGTTTTTCTCTCAGAGTTCCCAAACTTATTACAGAGCCTAATTTTACGATTGATTGTAAACAGATCTCTTTGACTGAAGAAAAACTCCCATTGTTTGAACAAAACTAAAAACCGGTCAGCAAAACATGGTGTTTGTCTAACGGCAGATTTGGTTATGACCAAAATGGAGATGTGTTTGCACCAATTGGCACTGACTGAGACAGATTGGTAGTTTCCTGCCAGCGAGTGATACAAATGTCGTTTTAATGGCTCCTAGAGACAAGGGTTAATTTATTTGAAGACGACGACTTGCGAGTGTGACTTCCTTTCGCAGAGTAATGCTGATTCCTCTCAGGAATTAACTCTGTAGAAATTCTAATTCTCTATGTACGACAATTAACATTAATTACTTATTAACATAAAGTGAGAAGCTCTAATATACACTACGTACGTACTTACGTACCTTTACAAATTGTAAATGTTGATATTAATTAGTAATTCATTAGTTTTGTGACTGTTTGTTTGATTAATCGAACAGTCATAATCTAATGTAGATTTCGTTATTTAATTACCTAGTTTACAACAGTAACATATTCATTTGGATGATCAATTTGTAATTTACCGGCACTCGACTGTAATTTTAAAATGTTCACTAATAGTTAATTAGAAAGATTTAGTACCGCATGAAATCATTATGGCTTTCATACTGTAATTAGTGGTCTGCTCAATTAACATATAATTATGAAATTTTCATTTGGGCTGATAGGAAAGTTGAAAAATCATTAATTATTGGGTTGTGGATCGATCTACGTAATGAGTGGAAAAAATTGGAATTATGAATTACGAATCAATCTACCTGCCTAGCCTTTTCCCAACTATATTGGGGTCGGCTTCCAGTCGAACCGGATTCCGCTGAATACCAGTATTTTACATGGAGCGACTGCCTATCTGTCCTCCACAACCTAGTAACTGGGTAATACGATACCCCTTGGTAAGACTGGTTGTCAGACTTTCGGCCTTCTGACGACCCTTATTATTATTACCATACAGTAATAAAATTGAGCTTTATGCAAAAAAAAACTATTTTTATCGGAATAACACAATTGCAAACATTGGTAGCAAAAAAACTCAATTTTAGTAATTTTTACCTTTTATTATATTTTTTTCTCGAAAAACAAAGACTAAATTGAGTTTCGTCCATTGTTTATCAAGCGATAATATTATATTTTCGTGAAAAAAAACGAAATTATAAATAGGAGCTCAATTCTTTTGTGAAAATATGTTCAATGTAAACATGGGACAAGCGAGGGTTATTTCCATCATTTTTACTGAATTACGTTTTGTGTTCCATTTTCCTTTAGATGTCGTCCAGATGTAGTTGTTTTTGTTACCGCAAAAACTTTCGTATTATATGGAATTCAAGGAGGGAAAGCTTTTATTGGCCCCAACGATCCTTATTACGTTATAAATCAAAGTTAGATACGTACTCATGACGTTTGGCCTTCGCAATGGAATAATACGAATATTATTGCTATAGATATTTCCTGTCCGCAAAATACTTTTACTATGCTCTTTAATTTTTTAATTTTTTATTTATCCTTTAGTTCATTCAAAACAATGATAAACTTCTTATGAATACATGTTTTCTTTAATACTCATAATTATGTTTTAATTAGCTTCTGCCCGCGTCTTCACCCGCGTAAACATACACTATATCCTAAAGCATCGCATCGCCCGCGCGCGCTATTACTTAGTTTTCGCTTAGCGTTCTTTCTGATTTTTTATTTTTGGTCGGCTCCTTAGTAACGTAGCGTGATGTTAAATAAGTAACGGTTATTTAAACTTCATCTAGTACTGGGCTATCAAATGCAAAAAAAAAACTAAGTCCGACTGGTATAGTTCCAGAGATAAGCACGTTTAAACAAACAAACTCTTCAGCTTTAGTATAATTATTAGTATTAGTATAGATTATTAGCAAAACTGACCTTATCACATCTGTCTTCTAGACCATTGCAACTATATGACTTAATCAATTTGCCTAGCCTTTTCCCAACTATGTTGGGGTGTTGTGTGTGGTGCTGACCTGCAAATTGCCTTAGCGCATCCCCCTTAATGTGCTTTCCAAGGCACAGAGGAGTCTCGGTATGTAAAGATGGTCACCCATCCACGGACCAACCCCGGCAAGCGTAGCTTAACCTGATGGATCGACCCGCGCAGCTGTTATTACTTAGCCACGAGCTATTAATCTATATTACTATTGTCATAAATACTCATAATTTCACACATACACATATATAAACTCACACCTTCTTCCCATAGAGGTAGGCAGAAACTACAGAAGGCCACCAGTTACGATCTTCACATACTCCGTTTCTCCTATTCCTTGGTTTTTTATGCAAACATTTTTTTAAGTTACCAGTCTCATATTTTGTAAGGAGCACGTATACGTACGTGTGATACAGACAAGGTTAAATCTAATTTGTAACATGCCTTTTTGGCGTGTGGGTAACAAGTAAGCCAGTTTACCTAAAGATAAAAGGGTGAGCAATTGGAAATGTGTCCTTAATACACGCTATCTTTCTAGTACCTATCTACCTTTTCCGAACCTAACACAATCTGTCTCCGCGTTATGGAACCGTTTTCCCATTAGGCATACAGGAGTGAGATGTATGAAATTATTTCAGAAGTACCTAATATAATAAATATTGATTTAGATAGGACCAAAATATTGTATTAAGATGGAATTGTATTGAGCAATATCGAGCCTCAATCGGCTAGTAAATTGCGTATAGAACTAGGTTTTGTGAAGACATATGAACATATGTACAAGATCTTTCAATCATCCTCATATATGTATATACATAGTATAAAACAAAGTCGTTTTTATTGTGTCTGTCTGTGTGACCGATTAGATCTTTTACACAATGGATTTTGTTCCGGTTTACATCATCATTAAGTGCATTTAGGTTCATGCCCGCGACATTATCCGCGTGAAATTTAGGCCCCGAACACACCGCCTGGCATCCCATCATCGCCCGCCCGCGCTATTACTTCGTTTTCACTTAGCGATCTTTCTGACTTTTTTCTTTTTGCTTGGCTCCTAAGACTCGTAGAGTGATGTTACATAGCCTTCCTCAAGAACTGGGCTATCCAATGCAAAAAGAACTTTTCAAATCCGACTGGTAATTCCGGTACTTATATTAGTATTAGTATATTAATATTAGTATTAGTATATTAATATTAGTATAAGTGTATTAGTATATTAATATTAGTATTAGTAAAGAAATATATTAGTATAGATTAATATTCAATTTAGATACAGCACAGAAATCTAGATGTTTTGACATGAAACCATTGCACCCGTGCGAAGCTGGGGCGGTTCGCTAGTCTGTTCTAAAATAGTCATAACCTCACTTCTTCGTAACTTTCATTCAAAAATTACTGATTATTTGTCTAAAACGTTCAGCTGTCAAATTATAGAAAAGGATTAGGTACTTACTTCAAATACTTTGAAATAGAGCCAGACAAAGGATTTGTGGACTACATAACTAATCTTGATAACCTAACCTAACCTAACCTAACCTAGCTGGTGATACTATTTTAAAGGCTTTGAACCTTTAAAATATTGCCCAAACCTTAAGGTATTAATCGGTTTTAACTTTTAATTAATTTTTTTTCAGGAGAATAATTTAGGTTTATGAAATTCCTTAAAAGTGGGTGAAAATATACAACATTATACCAATATTATTTTTTTTTTTGTTTTTACTTTTTTTTTTTAAATTCAATCCAACGCATCTTGTAGCTATGTCTGTATGTAGATCCATACAACAATGAACTAAAATTGATGCTGTTGCCGATAATCATGAAAATTAACACATAGATTAGTCCCTTGACTTCACAAAACTGACCCAATTTGACGACGCCTTTTGTTTCAATAAAAACATCGTTAAAAATGACGACAACACGATCATTAAGATTATTCTGTTTTACCTATTCTGAGTGATTAAATTAAGTAAAAAAATAAGTAAGTGAAGTATTAAAATTTTGAAGTAACCACTAACTATTATTAGTAGCAACTGTAAAGTTATTAAGGTAATTTTACTAAATTATTATGGCAACTATTATAGAAGGGATCGCACAAATTTAGGTATGCTTTGAATCAAAAGTTCTATAAACAGAGTTCATAACTATCCTTTAATTGCTCTTTATCAGGTTATTTTCCGAATTATTCGGGTCAATTCGGGCAATTTATAAATAGGAACTTAATGTCGGCTAAATTATCTTACGTCAAAAACTAGCATAAACATACATAGATAGTTATTTAGAATAATCTTTAATATGTACACTATAAAAATACAAACACAAATTAAAAAATAAACCTTCCTTGGCAGTCGGGTAAAAAAACATAAAACATTGTAAACTTGTATTATTCATCAAGTACGCTAAGGTAAGCTCGAGACTAATTATTTTTATAAAAGAATTTTATTTTGTGCCAAGAACGATTTGTAAGCTAATTGGATAGGTAGGCACTTCAATCTGCAGAGACACCCACGACTACCTACTTTATTACATTTATTTTAAATGTTAACAAAATATTATGCCCTCCTACAAACTCTAGAATAACCGTACTTCTGGTAACTGTTTTGTTTGAAAAATATAGAAGCCTTTTTGTTTCTGCAAAAACTGCCTACTTACTTAGCACATTTTATAAACAGCACTTCGGTTGATAGTAATAGCATTGTCACATAATATCTTAACCCTCTCACAGAGAGGAGGCCTGTGTCCCAGCTGTGGGAGCATAATATATAAGCAGATTTTTTATTTATTTATTATAATATCAATCTAACTTAAGTGCACGTTTTGGTAAACCTAAAAGAGAAAGGAAATATTTGTTGAAGGCGCTTTACTACTGCATGACATTGATTACAACTGATATGCTCTTTGAATGCATAGGCGTCAGCCGAATTAGAACAGAAACCCTCGGGTCGCCCAGATTTTTTTAACAGGCTAGGAGACCTATCTACTTCTGGAGAGAGGTGGTTGATTGGAATGATTAACGAAGGCTGCCATGGCCGATGTAAAATGGTCTCCTTAAGGACTTAGTGCGGAAACCAATTCCAATAACATAGAACATAGATATGGATGATATTATTAGTTAAAATAGAATAAAATAAAAAAGAAATAGAGTAATTGATATTTAGAGGTTATTTCAGGTCCTCATAAATTGGAAGCTGCTATCATAATAAAGTCGTTTTTATTATGAAGTAATATCAGTCTACCTTTGATACCGCTTCTTTATTTTTCACGTGCTTAAATATTGCAATCACTTTTATAGTCTTTCAGGCGTTTGGTTACCTTTTACGCCAGGTCGTATCCCTTATACATAATGAAAAAATATTTTTAGATTTAAGGTAGGTACTGAAAGGCATATTCATAACATCACGCCTGTAATTCCCCGAAGAGTTAGGCAGAGGTGTACCTTAGCATGTACATCCACATTGCACCAATTATGGTTAACTCCCATGTAACAGGAGGCGAGGCTATTACCATCAACCGGCTACAAATCCAGACTCCAAGCTGCTAGTTAGAAATTCCCGACAGAAACACTCAGTAACACTTTGCCCAACCTAAGAATCGAACCCAGGACTTCATGCTCAGCATTAGCGCTTGTGACCACGAATAGACAACGAAGCAGTCAACAGGCATATATTTTGGTCTTAATTTCAATATGGGCCTTATGTTTTGCTTAAATAGGATGAACTCAACATAGGTAATTCAGTTACGACTCGACACGATGTCGTGTCGTAATTGATATCTTATTCAAAAGCACTTTGAGATACTTAATCGAATTTAACTCAAACTGAAGCAAGATTAACACTTAATCAACAACATTGCATGATTAGAGATACATCGTACAATATAATTACTTGTAACTGAAGCTCTGACCACACTGAGGCGAATCCCGCGCGGGATGCGGAGGGGCTCGTTGCATAGTGGCGTGAAATGATAACAGGCGCACGGTTCGAGCGAAGGTTAAGCTACGCATTCTGCGGTCGGTTCGTGAATGGGTGACCATGCATAACGTATTGAGACCACTTCATGTCTCGGAAAGCACGTTAAGCCGGGGCACGGTTGTCATTCGTTGATCTTTGACAGTCGTTAGGGATAGTTAGAAGCTCAAGTCCGACAACCAGTCTTACCAAGGTGTATCATGTTACCCAGTTACTGTGGAGGTCAGATAAGCAATCACTCAGTATAAAATACTGGTATTTAGCTGCATCCCGTGAGACTGGAAGTCAACCTCAACATAGTTGGGAAAAGGCTAGGCAGATTGATCCCGCGCGGATTCGCCTCTTGTAGCCAGAGCTTTATACTGGTAAGTTTCAATTCTGTAGGCTTACGACAATTTTCCTTCACACGGCTGCCGTACAGAACATTGTTTTGGTTCTATTGACCTTCCAGGTAGTAGGTACATGTGCCTTGGGTATATAAGTATAGTATCTAAAGGATACTGTTTCCCTACACCCACTCCAAAGCCTAACTTATCTACTTGACATTTAACCCTGTGTGTTCGCAAAAGCAAATAGAAAATACTTAAAATAATATCGATATTGTGACCGTAAGGCCTTGGATATATACGAAGACATTCTTAGCTCTGCTCGAACCTAAGTTCATTTAGCTTCGCTCATGTAGCTATCGCGTTTTTTCATACTTCGGTTCATAGTACTCGGTATGAACCGAAGTATGCAAACACGCGGTAGCTACATGAGTGAAACTAAACGAACTTAGCTTCATTCCCAGTGCAGCCTTCGCTTTACACGTAAATATTTTACCTGAACGTAAACGTGGTAAAAGAATATTGATGAAGATATTTTAAGAGTCTTGACGTATTAACAAAAATGACGAAAACGAATTTGATAAATCTTAGTTGCATTGGTTTTTTGGAAATCATTTGCCAATAGATAGATACTCCTGGTCCTACTTATAATAACAAACCGTAATTTTGTAATTAACATTTAACTATATTAGTATATTATAATAGGTACTCACCCATTCCCCAGAAGACAGTAGCAAAGAACGCCACAAGGATGCGGCTTCCGCTCGACGGTACGACCTCCATACCACCTGATATCCGGTACCCGACGCACACCTTATCACTACAACTCGTCTTTAGTTTACAGCTCAACACAGTACAATGTAGTCACTCCTTTAGCTCACAATATTACGGGTGTTAGTTCGCCACACAATCACACACATTTTATGTCAATTCCACTTTCCATTGAACCTGAAAAAGGGACTTATTTTCGTAACACGCTCAAAATGCGCTCAGAGTAAGCTTATCATGAGGATTTCAAATAAAATATTAGAAGCCCGATTTGCGTACAAATAAAAACAGAGATCCCCAGACGGATAAACGTTTTGTTGAACTTTTACGAATTATTTTCCGATGATTGGTTTGAATTCAAAGTCTTGAATTGTATTATTACTTGGAAACGAATGTTTGAAATGAATTATGTCGCTCTTTAATAACCATATAAACTAAACAGAATACGCTTATTCATATAAATTACGTCTCTGAATTGATTAAATCTACAAACTCAAAGCCTTAATTCAAAAATCATTCCAAAAAGCTTATTAGATTTTATCCAAATAGGTACATTCACATCGAGAGAGACGGCGTGTTTTATGTAAGACTCAAATATTGCGACGGAGCAACTTGTGTCCGCAATTCAAGTTTTTCTCCTGAAACTTGTAACAAGTTCTGGAAGTGTTTTGATTATTTTTTTGTTACGCAAAAAATATATTGTTCTGGCAATAACAAAGGCAATTTAGTAAAGAAAATATTGTTGTTTTAATACACAAATTATTTCACTGTGTTAATTTTATTAAATATTTACGTGTTGTTTTTGTGAAAATCAAATTGGAAAGTAATAACAAATGGGCTGTCGTTTGTTTGATGAAATGTTAATGAGATACATTTCGTAGGTCCCAAGTTTGTAGTAGTGGAAAGTCAGAAGGGTGCTACGACAGCTGGAAGATGAGTGAGGTGACATGAAACACAGCTGTCGCCGATCGCCTCTGCCCAATCTCGTTGTTGGTTCTTTGTCCTCTGTTTCAACTTCACATTTATTCGGGTTGAGAGCCGAGCCTTTCACAGCTCTTATCATATTGACACAGACGGAACATTTAATCCTTCAATTTGGGCTGCCCTTTTCAATATCAGGCCCTAAAGACGAATTTCTAAAGTGAGTAACCGCGTTTAGTAATATGTACCTACGTACAAAAATAAATAGGACAAGGGTATTTTGTAAGATTATGCAGCTTATTCAATAAATACAGCTTTTTTGCGTTGGAAATCAAACTCAATAAAGAAATATTAGCAACAGATTAAATAAAATATTAAAACAAGATAATCTTTAGAATTTTGGTATCGCAGGCACAACAAAAAATACACTATATTTCATGTTATTGGTTTGTCCCGTCTGCAATACCAAAATTCTATAGATTATAATGTTTGATTTCCCTTTTCAGTTAAGTGTTTTAGAAATCATTTTTTTTTTTTTTATAATTTGCGTTTTTCAAGCTTTTTATTTAGTTTTTTTTCGATATTTGGAATTGGCTCATTACTAGCTTTTATTTCATAGGTACCAATATTAACGTAATTTAGTTTTAAAAACCTTCCCCCTCCCTTTTTAAGTTTCCGTACCCAAAGGGTGTTTTTATTTGCAGAATATAATAGATACATATTATAATTATGGCTTATGTCACTCCCACAATTAAGACGAATCTAGCGACACCTCGTATGTTAAAATCTATCAAGCCGTTTAAGCTACATAGAACGTGCCAAAGAAATAGACATACATACTCGTACCTACCTACATACCCTCGAAAAACATTACCCTCATGCTTGGGCAGTCATGCAAAAACTATGTTTGTTTCCATTTTAATATAAAAATGATTGAATCCGCATAAAGCAAGTTTGGTACGGCACCTACTTCAGGATTTCTAAAGCTAATAGCTAATTTTAATTCAAACACGCGTACATAAGTGTATGTCTCGCTCGTGACTTTGCTCTTGTGAAACTTTATTCTCTTTCTCTTTACTTCTCTTATCTATATGTACTATGCTAAATATAACCAAGTCCGGTAATTGTTTTAAACTTTCAAATGAAGAGTTCTCCGATTCGCTTATGTAAACTGCTTTTCATCGTAAAGTTTTAAACCTTACTCAAGTAAAAAGCTATTTATTTTATTCCAAGTAGGTACAGAAGCTTTCATTAATTGGGCATCTCTCACACATTGACTTATCTCAGAAAAGGAGGGCAGTTGCCAACCTGGTAGTTCATGGAAAGGACCACTTTGTTTTTATTTGATCTGCGAAGTCAATCAATATAAAAATAACCACGTAAATCGACTAAGAAAACATGAATGAAAAGACAAAAATATCGTGTCGAAATAAAAGCCTCCATCTTTTTCGTTTACTTAGAAATTTGGTAGATATACTTTACACTTTGTATACCTATTCTAAGTAATTGTATTAACCACGCCTTTTCACCAAGTGTGTTCCAATACATTAGTAGGTGTGTAGGAGTGGAGCCTCATTAATCGACAGAAATAGAGAGAAAAGAGAATCCCTCACTAATTGAAGGCTTTGTAACTCCGCACACCCTGTAAAATACCGTCGGTTTTCTACAGGGTTTGCACGTAGTTAATACGTTTATTATTCGTAAATAATCGAATAACTTAATTATGATTTACATCCTAAATTGACTCAACAACATTTGTGGTTTGTAAACTATATGTTATAATAACATTAGAAGGTTTAACTGGATTTCGTTAATAACATATTATGACCAATTGAATTTTATAAATTCTGCACCATTTATTATTAGTTTAGGTATCATAATTAGCTTTTTAGGGGGGTCTTTCCATGCGTGTCGACGGCAAAAAAAAAAATCTAATGTTTTTTTTAGCTACGCGAATACCGTTGACGCATCCATTAGGTCCTCACGTGTGCAGGTGATAGGACATGCGTGGTTTTTTTAGGGGGTTATTTTACGTAACTGTAATGAATATTAGCAGCCTTGTAGATAATTTTATTTAACTGTCACCTGTCACGCAAACCACATCTTGTATGAAACCCATAAAGTTATAACAATCAGGAGCCTATCTATTCACCATCTGAGAATCCGACATAATATTTTGTCAAAAAATTACAAAATTGACATATTTTCACGACAGGTATTTGTTTAATAAAGCAACAAAACTGAAAAAAACATCTCAAATTGCCGGATTGTCGCCTATCACATGCAGAATGTAGAAATATCGGTCATTAGTTGATAGTTGCAACATACAATGGTTTAATAGCCAATAACTTCGACCTGCATCTGAACAGGCTCTCAGAATCAGAATCAGAAATTTATTTGCTATGAATGTAGGTACAGGTATAAGATGTTGTACATAAATTAATGTGATCGGCTACAGTCTACCTTACGGCGTGCAAATTATCTCCATTCTGCTCTGTCTAGGCAGTTGGAACATGATGTCCAAATGTAACCTTCTGAACACGATGCCTATTGTGATAGGTATAATCCTTCTTTCAGGGATTTTTATATACCCTTGTTAATATTTTAACGTGTACTTTTACATATGCATACTTAAAAATGTCGTTCTACATACGTAATAACGTATGTATAACGATTAATAAACAAAGACAATCCTGTATACACATTCTAAGTATCAGTGAGAAATTAGTGCTGTCACATTAAATTAGTCATGTACATGTAACAAACAATTATAATGGACGTGTAGTCACGACTACACTAAGTATGTCACGCTTCCCTAAAACAAAAAAAAGAGGTCATTTCCCTTTTAAAAAACCGAGCACCATACAGAATGCTACAACTATTCTGAAAGTAGTATAGTGTTCTCATAGTGTCAGTGGGCTGTTATAACGACCCTTTAATTAGCAGCGGTATGCAGCGAGTTATTGAAAAACAACACAACACGTTGCTGGGCATGTGGGTAGGCGGGTAGATCACTGAACAAAAGAAGGCGACACAAAGAGCAATGGAACACATTTTGCAGAGCGCGTCGCACCGTGTCCCATATTTCCTAACGAGATGATATGCCAACGTTTATTCTTCATGCTTCACATGAATTGCGCCACCAATGCATTTTGTTCGAGTAAACACATGATACTTTCTCTCTTACTCGGTTATTTTATGCTTTTTAATTTTCCTGTCGTCGTCGGCTGAAACGGACCGTTTTTAATGAAGCAACTCGAAATGATTGAAGGGGTTGAAACCTTGTACGAATATTCTTTAAATTAAATATTTTACTTTTCCCGTCTTCATTAGAATAAATGGTTATCATAATAAACCTTGTTTACTTAACGATGGAAAAAGGCAGCTTGTAAACTTGTAGGGTGTAATTAAGATGGGTAAATTAATTATATAATCAGGTAGTATTTTTGGAAAGCTACAGATTTATACAAGGGCCGCTAAGAATAGAGCAAAGAAAGCCTCTACTTTTACCCTCACGTAATATATGCTTGGTTACATAGATTGTGTGTATGTGTAGTCCAGGCTTTAGGGCTGAGATCGCGATTCCATGTGCGGCCTGTGTTTTAGGTTTTTATTTCTTCGAACTATCTTTGTTCCACTTTCGGACTTTTCGGAGAGCCCTAACTTTTCCGTTTGAAGGCAGCCTTTATCTTTGAAGTGTACGTCTTAGAAATATAGGTACCTACGTGTGTGAGTAGTTGAAACTGTGGGTCTGATATAACTAAATAAATCTTCGTAATGGCCGACCCGCGGCTCCACTAGACCAAATAAAGAGAGGAAAATTATAATAGAATTTTTCAAAGTATTTTCGTTAGCCAGTTTCTAAAATAAAAGGAATATTTTAATAACACAAATTAGAGTAAATCGTCGTATTATGAAGCCCTCAGTGGTCGAGTTTCACTTGACTGGCTTTATTTTATTTGCTTCAAGAAGTTTTTCTCAAAAATCAACAAAGCACAAAATATTATAACAATACCTTTTTCAATCTTATTGACCGTTCAATTTATTTTCATTATCATCGTCCAGTTACAAATAAAAAGAGTTAGATATCAACATTTTATAATAAAACCTCGAGGCTTTTACTTACTGCGGAAATACGTGCATGCCTGCACGGTGAAGTATGAAAAATAAATAATTAATTATCAACATTTCACTGGCTAATGCCGACGAAAACAAGTTCTGGTAGTACATAATAAACCACCGTAAAAACCTTTTTATACTAAAATAGCTCGTTTCCACATTGACTGCTTATTATATAAACACCAATTAAAAAGCTTGGCCAGCAACGTTGTGTGATTTAAATATTGAAGCATAATAGTCTCATTCAATTATTTAAAACAATCGTTTTCCCTTTTTATTCGGTTACCCGTAATATTAATTATTTTAAGAAAATTTTGACTGATGCTGAAAATTAGGACGAGGCTTCACTCATTCTACAAAATTCCTGGAAACTCCGCTATAGGCAGATTTTTATCAAGTTAAAAGTTTTGAAACATCTTTTTTTTTATTAAATCTCTTTTGTAGAAGTGATCTGGCGCTTCGACCGACATTAACAGCCTCTTTGTGCGATAATGTCTACCTCCTGGAACTTCGCAGTAGAAGAAGTAAAACCTCACTATAAAGTTATACAATGTTGTCTAAGACTCGTGTTTTAAAACTATTTGCTCACAGGTCTGGTTTTGTGAGAACAAAGGCACCTCAAGCTTTTTCATAAGTGGCTATCCGTATACTTACATAAGTAAGTATCAAAGATTATTATAACCTTCAAATTGGGTTGTATAATTTAACTAAGAGCCTACTGTGTTAATAATTAATGGTAGAGTGATCTTGAACAAAACAGTGATCAAGAACCTTAGCCAAAAATAAAAGTTGCAAAATGCACGACGAAGACCTAGGTATTGCAAAATCGCCTATTAACTTTAAAAATATCTACGTTAGAGAGAATCATAATATGCACTTGCATTTACCGATCAACTGTCGATTTGCCTTTAGACGTCGATAGCAATAAAAAATCTATTGTTTCCCGTTAGTGACAGTTAAACTCTTAAGGGTTTATTTATAAACGTTGCTTAAAGTTAAGTGACGTCAAAAATGTATGGTTAATCGTCGCTAATCATTACTTAACTAAAAGCAACGTTTATAATAAACCACTTAATACATAAATATTTCCATTTCTAGAAGTTTATTGCTACAGGTAACTACATCATTAAAGAACACAAACATTAATGACTCATAAGTATAACGTACCATACCAACCATACGGAAAACATAAGATTACCGAAAACTTTGCCCAGTAACTCACTACTGCCTGATATGTAACAAAGTCACGGAATAGATCCATTTTGTGAAGACCCAACCGATCGAACAGAGACACGTGTACCAAACGATCTGAACATTCGCGCCGAAGACGATAACCACAGACTGAACGCAAAAGCAAACGCAAAACGCAATTAGTAAGTAGCTACTTTACAGCGAAAAGTACCTCATAAACCATTCAAGCAAGGGATTATATCAGTTCCGTGTTCGATATTGTCTTGAAAGTTTTATATATTTAGTTCAAAGGTCACACGGAGCGATAAACTTTTGAGATTAGGCCACGTCGTTTATTTCTCTGGATGCGGTAGGAAGTATAATAAAAAGGCCCTACCTCCTGACAATCCACAAGACAATGACAGGTATATACAAGATACAATGTTTTGTGGTTGCACGTATTATAAACTTATCCAAAACTCAAAGAAATCTTACTAATTACTATGACTACCCTTATCCTTACTATCCCTACTAACATTATAAATGCGAAAGTAACTCTGTCTGTCTGTCTGTCTGTCTGTCGCGCGTTCACGCCAAAACTACTGAACCGATTTAAATGAAATTTGGTACATAGATAGTCTAAAGCCTGAGAAAGGACACAGGCTAATTTTTATCGACATACCACGCGGGCGAAGCCGCGGGCGGAAGTTAGTATAATATGTATCGGTCTACCAAGTGCATTTGCCATGTAACCAGTCACTGGGTAGTACCACTAACCAGATATTAATGATGTCTCCGCATGTTTAGAATGCGGAGAATAGATGGCAGTGTCACTGTGTAAATTATGGGTAACTAGTGACCCGCCCCTGTTATGCACGGTTTTAACGACTTGACAGAACATCGAGATTTCTTTATATGTAACTTTTATAATTACGTAGTTACATAAACCTTCCGGAATAAATTCTCTAAATGATGTTGACAACCGCTTTAAAATCCGTTATGTAGTTTAGAAGAACAACGCGGTCACACAGACGGACACAAAAAGCGAATTTAATTTATAATAATTATTGGATGTATTTAGCATCGTCGGTCTCCCAAGTGCATTTGCTATGTGACCAGTCAGTGGGTAGTCCTAACCAGATATTAATGATGTCTCCCCGTGTTTGGGGTGTGGAGATCAGTGGGCCTAAACTGGTCACATTATTGTTTAGATTGAATCCATTAAGATTATATCAGCGGAAATCTAAGAAACGGTGGATGGATTGTATGAAAGATGAAATTAGCTAAGACGGGATTACTGCTGAGATAACGGCTAACAGAGATGTATGGAAAAAGAAGACATGCTGCGCCGACCCCAAATAAATTGTGATGAGGGCAGAAAAATCATGATGGAAAGGAAAGCCTAGTATGATCTTAAATCTTATTGATTAAGTAAGGTTCACTATCAGCCGACCGTTTCGAAGGTAGCTGCGCAGTGGGGGGTGACAGTTGTCCTGTGACGAATCACTGAGCTCTCGCATCACGACACCACACTCCTCCCGCACCGCGTAGCTACCTCAGGAACGGTCTATTTGTTGTAAGCCTGACCAGACTGATGGCGCTGCGAATCTTGTTAGCAACAACTAGGCTTTCACTGCCAAGACAGGTTAAATTAGCCACATCAGAGCACACCATAACGTCATAACCTATAACGTCGTCAGAAACAGAAATAGTCATGCATCGTAGCTAAAATCAGCATGCGATGGATGGATGTTTTATGTATGTACCTACTAGGCTTTATGTATAAGTCTGTGTATTTTATAGATAACTAACTGATGCCCGCGACTTCGCCCGCTTGGATGTCGGTTATAATATACTAAAACCTTACTCGAGATCCACTCTATCTATTGGCGAAAACGGCATGGAAATCGGTGCAGTAGTTTTTGAGTTTATCGCGTACAGGACGAAAGACAGACGCGGCGGAGGACTTTGTTTTATAAAATGTAAGGATATAAGTCAGAAGCCGAATAAACCATTTTTTTTTTTTTTTTTTTTAACATCACTTTTTAGCATAACAACATTACCTCTATTTTTTTAAAGGTTACCCAAAATATTTCTACTCGTTTATGTGTATTTGAAACGAAAATACCCGCGTCCATAACAAGATTCGTAATAGGTGAACAAGTAGTAACCACAGAAAAAGAAAATGTCTTTGTTAGCAACCCATTCTACGTTTATTTTTTATTAAGTAAGAGAAGTTTAACATTTCTCTGTCTACTCAGTCCATTCTTTGACGTTCAGAATCCTCTGAGATAATGCCGACGGGCGTTGGCGGCACGATAGAACCAGATAACTTTGAGAATAATCTCGCATAGACTAGAAGCACTTGAAACATAGAAACGTTTTAGGTCCTATCTAGTCTATGGTCTTACAAAGTCCACTGTGTAAAATTGGTCACTTGGGGCGGATGCGATTGTCGTTGGAACGATATTAATTTCTGACGTAACCAAAAGTGTTAATGATTTTATTATATTACTAGCGGTCTGCCCCTGCTTCACACGGATGCAATGGCGATATGTCAGAACACCGAGATTTCAGTGCTTCATAAAAGTTAAGTGTGCATACTTTCTCAAACATACTTTCAAATACGAGCATTATTTTGACAACCTTCTTCGAGACAAATGAAAAATGCCGTGCTGGTTAAAAACATGCCGGAAGGCGGCCGGAAATGTTACTATAAAAACTCATATCTGTCGTGTAATTTAGAAATGGAACGAACTTTTTACTTCGACACATGGCAACCAAGGAGGTAACTGATTAAAGATTGTATTTTTTCGATTAGACTTGCAAATTGAGTAGAGAATTAAAGTAAAGAAGAAACAAATGAAAATATTGGCGCATGAAAAATTTTTGTTGTTCGTCGTGAATTCTGGAATTTATAATTAATTTACGTAGTTCGAATTTCCACGCATTATTTGACAAAAGTACTACACAAGTATACAAGCCTTGGCCGCAACCAGGCATTGATTGACTTACAATACTTACATATGTATGCCTATCGGCTTCGCCTTGGCCGCAACCAGGCATTGATGGAATCCCGTATGTGTGCCTTGGCTTCGCCTCGGCCCACATTTTCACCATCGTCTATAAAGTCCCATGTTGCAGGCCGCGATAGTAATTGGTATACTATAATGTGTGTACACATACATATACCTAATAAGGTATAACGGGTGTACTAATAAGTAAAGATGTAAGCTGTCACACAGACAGACATGAAAATAGACTTTGTTTTATAATATATAGGTATAGCTATATAAATAAAATATGGATTTTCAAACTTCATTTCATTAAAATAAATTTAGAATCACATGGATTCAATACTCAATTAGTTATTCAGATTGCAGTGGTGTAGAAAAAAAAAACTATAAATAAGATGGAAACGAGATTACCCATGTTTCATTGATTATAATAAATTCACTAAATTACATAACAATAAGATAGAAATCATTTTATCGATGTGAAGTCGAAGGTCCAAATGATTGCGCGTGCATTATTCGTAGTCCCAAAATGTATGAAACATCAGAAGATCGCAAATTCAATAAATTATTCTAATGTGCTTCACATGGAATATAGTAAGGTATCTGTAGCAACCCCGGTAAGGAAATACATGTAGATACGTATTATATTATAGGCACCGTGGATGCTTATGCCTACTAAACGCAACAGACCCAATGACCAATTTATTTCGAAAGTTGTACTTATTTAACTAACGCTTAGAAAGGGCAGGGTTTTCTGTAAAGACGTAGGCCGAGATCTATCTATAAGGCGATTAACACACGGCACCGCGCACCGCCGCGGTAGGCGGCCTCATGTCGCATTGGTCTCTATTAAATCCGTTGATGCCTAACACACGTACACCGCGCAGACGAGCCGGTAGAGTCCGCGACGGTGCGCGGTGATCGCCTAAGCATTATTTCGGTCAGTGTTGCGGCACTGCCAAACTATAAGTGCAAGACAGAGACTGAAAATGTCTAAGTCAAAGCACGAGGTAAGTAACGTTTATAGATGTCAGCATAAGACCCATACCCTACTCACTGCAAAGAACACAGACCACGAGGGTCTGGTTGAGCGTTTACTATATAACTTCGATCCTTAGGAACATATCTCTTAAAAAATTCAATTCAATTAGGGGTTGAAGATCAGGCTATCGAAACGTGAGTGAACATGCTCCGAAGAGGTATGCAGAGTTGAGGTGAATGCAAATAGTTTACAGAAACCATGTGAAAATAATGTTCTACGTTTGTGGTCACCAGTAAAAGGTAAGCAAGATATGAGAGAGGTACGGAAGATAAATCTGGTGCCTAAATTACTAATCAATGAACATTGAAATGCTCTCACCAATTTGACAGATATTGTAAGTATTGCAAATCTGTCAAAAACTCACAATGGAAAACCATTGCAACGTTTGTAAATTATTAGACTGGGCACCCTGCTAGATGGCTCTTAGTTGGTACAATGTATATCTGTTGGATTAGTTTATGAAGCTGTATTAGTAATTGCTGTACCAGATTCTTATGTATCACAAACTAATGAAAGGAAAATGTAAGGTGACTACCGTTGCGATGGCAATGCGTGGAGGCAGGCGCGACGGTGGAAATGGTTTCGTATTTCTATGTAGATCATCATCTTCATCATCATCATTTCAGCCGAATGACGTCCACTGCTGGACATAGGCCTCCCCCAAGCACCGCCATTTCGACCGGTTCTGTGCTTCTTGCATCCAACGGATTCCTGCGGCCTTCCCCACGTCATCGGTCTACCTTATCGGGGGCCTTCCAACGCTACGTCTTCCGGTACGCGGTCGCCACTCCAGAACCTTTCGGCCCTATCGGCCATTTGTTCTGCGAGCTGTTCTGTGCCCTGCTCACTGCCACTTAATTTTGGCATGTAGATGATACTAAGCCCTATTTACACAGCGTAGGTAGCCTAGTATAATCGTAATCATTCCATTGGTACAATTTGAACACAACTATGTAAATAATCCCGGCCATTTAATTTTTTGTCAAATTTAAAAAAATATGATTACTTTTTAATTAGTTAAGCGATTTCAGACCAGTCGGCCCTTCTGAAATGCTATAGGACATTCCGATTATATTGAATGCTCCAAAACGAATTGAGTCCTGAGGGAGAAGCGGCGATAAAATTTATTTGGATGTAAAAGCAATTAAATAAAATGTGTTTAACCGATTCATTAAACGTTGGCACAATGGTCGGGTTTGGATGAATGTCTACGGTATTTTATGCGTTACTTTATGTAGATAGGCAGTGATTTACTGAAGAAAATGGGTGAGAGCCGACCAAAGGTCGATGTATCGGCAATTCGGCAGAAGGGGCCCGCCAGCGCCGAATTCCGTAATAAAATCGACCACGTACCTAATGGTGAACCTTTTGTTCTGCATTTTAATCACGCCACAATTGTTTCAGTGAACGTTTCGTTCAACTTACATCTGTCCCTATCTTTGGTGACGTAATAAAATTGACCCTCAACTTGTGCTCTTCTAATTACTTTTTTGGTCCCTTTTGGTTTTGTTAATTAGATTTTTTAACATATTGATTGTTTACTTATTACTTTATCGAGTTATTTTAAATTTCATTTATTATTTATATATTTTTTTAAGCACGTTCAAGTAACGTCGGTACATCGCCGCACGACAAATTAAAACAATTATTTGCAACACATTAAACATGATTAATGTCGCTGCCGTTATTACAAATGCTTAGGATTTATTTCCTGCATAAAACTGACAAGAGACTATGTGAATGTCCCTATTTGATTTAAGTACAATAAAATTAATGACAACACCTCGATACCTACAAACATCCATTGAACCTGTACCGCCGAGTCCTTCAAAAAGTTTCCAATCGTCGAAACTCGCACAAAAACGCGGTAAACTTAATCACTTCATAGTCCGCAGTGTTTATGAATTAATTTTATTAAAACTTCCATCTGGGGACGCGTCTAATTAACTAGGTCCGTCGGCTTATTTGTTGGACTGAGTTTTGACAGACGTGTGACGTAAATTTTAATAAGGGGGTAGAATCGGCGGGAATGCGCGGCGCGTTCCGTGCGGTCGCTCGCCGCCATGGCACTGCCCGCGCTCGGGCGCTCGGGCGCTCGGGCCGCTCCGCGCTCGCTCGGTTCGATGGCGGCGCGCGCCTGGCCCCGGCGCCCGCCCAGCCCGCTGCTAACTCCGATTTCCGTAGCGGGCTAAGCCGAAGCTTTCCTAGATTGTGTGGCCTTAGTGAACATTAATTACACCCAACTTAGTCTGATTAAACCTTGAGGAATTATCCGGATTGACAAAATTAACTTTTAACTTAGATTTATGTCGTTTTGTTCAACAATGTTAGGTCGCGGGGGGTGCAGAAATTTTTGTTATCCTTATAGGCAATATTGTTATAATTCCTGGAGTTATACATTCCCACACTCATTTTCTTACCGAGACCAAAACTTTGCCAATATAATTTAAACTTAATTTAGTTTGGCTCTATTAACGATATTGGCTTAATTAATTAATTAGCTTTTGGCATAATATTGCTTTCTATCTATTGACTTGTGTTGAAAATAGATCGATATCATACCTACGACACTGAATAGAAGCTAGGGTTTGTTTAATTAATTTAAACAGAATACATTTTAATATTGCACTTTTAGTCGCACAATAAAAGAGAAAACCGAATTGAGAAGGTAATAATAACGTTAATTACAATTTCATTAGTTCAGCATGATCAAATCAAATCAAATCAAATCAAATCATTTATTCCTTTGCAAACATGGGTAAATTTGTACATAGGTGTTTTTATAAGGTTCGATCTCCATGTTTTGCCGTCACATGGGCATGCAAATCTTATTAGTCTAGTATAATTTTAAAGTAACATTAGAATCACACAAAATGTCATAATATTACATCAAATGTCATTGGCTACAATAATAACTATGGCTACGGGTACAATACAAGCATGTCAATTTAAATAAGTAAAAATAATAACAGAAATAATTTATTGAAAAGAAAGAAATAAATTATAAATTTATCGACATGTCATTCAAGTATTCGGTGATAGAATAATAGCATTTTCCTATCAAAAAATTCTTTAATTTTCTTTTAAAGTTGTGCAAATTTTCATTCTTAATGCTATCAGGAATTTTATTGTATATATCCGGACCCATGCCCAAGATACTTTTCCTTGCTAGTGCTGTTTTGTATTTACTTGTACACAACATGGTTTTGTATTTGGATCTAAGTTGAGTGATTCTTTTTCTAGTATCTACTATCGCAGGAAACAAGTTCAGGTTACATTTGACAAACACTGCTACTTCAAATATATATAGGCATGGGAAAGTCAATATTTTTAATAATTTGAAGACAGGCTCACAGCTGTCAGTAGTTTTTAGGCTTACCATACATCGTATGCATCTTTTTTGTGTTCTAAATATAGTTTCTCTATCAGCACAGTTGCCCCAAAATATTATGCCAAATCTCAATACTGAAGAAACAATGCCATGGTATGCTATAAGTACTGTTTGTAAGCTAACTTTCTTTGCCAAGATGAAAAGAGCATAAGCAGCTTTACTTAGCCTCGCACTTATGTCGTCTGCCTGCATCCTCCACGTTAGTCGGCTGTCAACAAGAATGCCAAGAAATCTTGATACTTTTACCTCTTCTACACTTTGTCCGTTATATGTAACATTTAAATGGTTGGGTTTTAGCCTTTGGTAGAAATGCAATAACTTGGTTTTTTGTATATTAATAACCAAGTTATTTCTCTCAAGCCAATCAATTATACTTTTCAGGGTGGTATTAACATCTCCTTCATAAGCCTGACTATTTGAACATTTAATTATTGCTGTACTATCATCAGCGAAGAGGATCATTGGAGGCTTTATTTGCCGGGGTAGGTCATTAATGTATATAAGAAATAATAGTGGCCCAAGCACACTGCCCTGGGGTACCCCATAGTGAGTTTTCCTACAGTTTGATATGTATTTTATTTCCCGTTTCGTATTTAAATTGACTCGAGTTATTTCTGTGTATTGATTGCGGTCACTTAAATAAGATTTGAATAGTTCCAAAACATTTCCCCTTATACCGTAAGAGTTTAGTTTTTCAATTAGTGTCTTATGATCTACATAGTCAAACGCTTTTGTCATGTCAGTAAACAGTGCACATATTGGCGTTTTAATGTCAACATTAGTAATAATATGATTGATAAGATTATATACTGCCATATTGATGCTTTTATTCTTACGGAATCCCATTTGTTCGTCACATAATATATTAAATTTGGCCAAATATGAGTTCAGTATTTCATAAATCACCTTTTCTATCACCTTCGAGAAAACTGGTATCAAGGCAATGGGTCTATAATTTTGCATTTGTTCTTTACTATCCTTTTTATGGAGTGGCTTTATGATGGTGGTTTTTAGGCCCTTTGGAAAAATACCAGTGCTAAGACATACGTTAGTAATGTGGCAGAATGGTGTTGCTATGACGCTGCATACTGATTGTATTACGTCGGTTCTGATTTCATCGTATCCTGTGCTGTTTGTCTTGCGAAGGGATTTTATTATTCGTATTATGTCTTGTGGTACAACTGGTGGCATGAAAAGGGAATTGTTGCTATGAGTTAAGGGTTTTATTCTATGTAATGCTGAAGTGGATCTACTGGAAATTTGGTCAATAAAGAAATCATTAAATGCCGTAGCTATTTCTTTTGGGTGTTTAATAATGTTACCAGAGATTTGTATTTGTTGTATTGGTTCTGGAATTGATTTGGTATTGTTTATTAAGCGCCATGCTGCTTTGGATTTGTTGCTGGAATTTTGTATTAAGTGGTTATTTTGTGATTTCTGTGTTAATTTGATTATTTTTTTTAATCTGTGTGAGTATGATTTCAAAGCAGCTTTATTCACACTTGTTGGTTTTAATCGATATTTCCAAAGCGAATCTCTTTGTTTCTGACTACATAGTCGTATTCCTCTCGAAATCCATTTAGTCTGTTTTTTGCAATTTATGGCAATTAATTTAACAGGAAAACATAAATCGTATAATAATATAAATAATTCTATAAATTCATTATATGCTTCATTTGGATCTGTCTTGTCATATATTTGTGAGAATGTCAATTGTTTGAGGTAATTTCCAAATTTAAATAAATTTTCTTTTGATATGTCACGCTGCTTAATACGCCAATAGTTTAGTTTATACGTTTTATTAACTTTTATTTTTATTATTTGTGCAGTGTGGTCAGATAAGCCATAATCAATAATATCATTACTACATTTTTGTTTAAAATTGAGGGCAAAATTGTCTAGGCAGGTTTTGCTGCTGGGTCGAGTAGGTTGATTTATTGCTAATTTAAGATTGTAGTTCAGTAAAAAGTATTCAAAATCTAACGTAGTTTTGTTTCTTTTGAGAACGTCAATATTGAAATCCCCGCACAGTATTATTTTTGTTTGAGGCATAAAGCATATTACTTTTAATATTTGTTCTAGGGTTTCGTAAAAAGTAGTTAGATTACTCGCTTTAGGGGGGCGGTATATACAAATAATAATTATTTTATGCATTGGTAATTCGATACCGCAACATTCAATAATGCCCGATAGAGATAGTTTAGCAATGTTTTTTAGTTCTTTATAAACAATGTTATTTTTTACAAGGATGCAAGCACCGCCTCGTTTAGTTGAGCGAGCATAGCATGCCGCTAGTTTATAATTTGGAATAAATAACAATTTTTCTTGGCCATTCATGATAAAATGTTCCGTGATACATAATATATCTATTTCAATTTGTTTCTTTGAGAGTTCCTGAATATGTATAGTTAGAATATCAGTTTTATTTATTAAGCCAGCTATATTTTGGTGCATTATGTGCATACTATTTACAAAGAAAAAACTGATCAGTTTCATTATTCTCTAAAATTATATCATTAGTGCAAGTGTCTTCGATGGTCATATTTGATTGAACAATATATTGAATGTAATTTAAAACGTCTTTAAATATTTTTACCATCCCAAAATTGTTTATGGACCCCGTTCTTCTGTGAAACATTGTATAGTCATATGATAAGTTTCTATTGGAATCAAGGAAGTACGCATGCTCGTGAGTTAATATGTCCATGTAGAGTAGATTGTTGAAATTTTCTACACGCCAGTTATATATCAACGATCCGCTGTTATACTTGAATGTCGGAGAACAGATAATGTTATTTGTGTGTTTGATTGAGCGTAGTGACTCTCTGATGAAAAATATCTTGTCGAAATAGTCACGCGTTGTTCGGAAGTCTCCTTCGCCAATGAAGATGATGCAAAAATCGTTCATAGTGAATGATTGTAGTTTTGATTGTAAACCTTCAAATAAAAGCTCTGTACTGCCGTTAGTCATTAAGTAGTGGCATTTATCCAAATCTCCTTGAAAAGTTTCTTCGGCAACATGTAAAATATTGTTGCTCTTGTTGTTGCTAATTATGCAGATTTTTTTTTTCCCCATTTTGTCTTGTTGATGTTGTTCTTCCAGGTTTTGTAGCGTTTCTTGGTTTTTTAAGTTTGTGCCTTGGACTGCACAAAGAGAGACTTGTGATTTAGGTGTTGTTTGGGTTTGCTTGTGTTTCATATTTTGGTTTGAGGTCTTGAGCATCTTCACCTTCTCCTGGGTTTTTTTTGGAGTCTTAGTAGGTGTGGAGATTCTCGATTTTGTCCTGGGGCTAAGGGTAACTTGTTTATAGATTTTATTCTCTGTAACTAATTTTTCATTGGAATGCTTAAGATTTGAGTTTTCTAAAGATAGTATTTCAATCTCTTGATGTGCGCTTTTTAGTTCAAGCGTCAGTTTGCTGATTTGTTCCTTGAGATTATTTATGTGTTCGTTATATGTTTCATCTGTTGACATGTCAGGTAAACTAGTCATGCTATCGCTGTCCGCTATGGAACGGGACGATTGTTCATTTTGCGTTGATCGAGCGGGTGAGTCGTGAGTGAAGATTAATTACAAAACAACTTAACTGGCGAATATCCTCTAAGAATGTTGATCAAAACAAAAAATTTGTAAACGCTGCCAGCACGTCGGCGCGGCAACTATTAAATTAACAATACCCAACGGAATCATTATGAGGGCCAAATAGGGTACTTACTGTGAACATTGTAAAAGTATTTGTGAACCGAATAGAAGAGGCTAAAGTAGGTAATAATAAATTCTGAAGCAGTAATTGTCATTAATCTTCAAGCAGCTGAGTGTTCCACAGTTTGATTTGCGTCGCACATGGTGTGAGTTGTGACGTAATTCGCAAAGCTTTCGGCACAGTTATTAAGAGCAGCTGCACACTACCTGACGGATCGCGAAGTTGACCAATTAAAACTTTGACAATAATAGTACCTACGAATTATTTAGTGTCGATAAATACGTTCTATTTGAGTATTGCTCAATTTTCGTTCGTTAGTTAGGTATAATAAATTAAATAAACGAGACCATGATATTTGCGCTCGGATAGTAATTAATTTATTAGGGACCTTCCCTTAACTATAATTTAAAGGCAATATTAATAGTTATTAAACGTATTTACCAATTTTGGGCGAAGCATAGAATAACGCAAATATAATGATAATTATATTATCAACGGAATATAATATTATGAAAGGAAATCGTGTAACATTTATTCGGATATTAATGAAGTAAATAAAATAATATTTCCTCGTAGACAGCCGTAATAATATATTTTGGCAGAAGATGGAACTGTAGCCATATTCCTTGAGAAAACACGAACTAGGTAGGTATGTTTATTACATAGCAGTGAGCTCCGATGTGAGCTGTTCGTAACATTTCCTTTTAAATTTTTGGTAAGTAGGTAGATGTAATACATATATCTATTATACATTGTAACAGAGAATCAATTTTCACGCCTACCCTTAAGACCTATAGGCCAAATATTTTTTGATATTCGGATAGCTCATGACCTAAAGAGGTTCATAAAGAATATCAATTAAAAAATATATATACATAAATCCGCAAAAGTCGCGGGTATTCTGGTAGGTATACAATTATACATTATATCATTCGGTTTGAATGATATTAAAAATATAACATTCGAAATTACAAAGAAAAATATAGGTTATCCCTGTGGACCATTGTTAGCACATGTTGCAGAATGAGTTATTATTTCCCGACACGCATTATTTATCGTTGTCCCAATCCCAATACAATTTTTTCACTGTCCAAGGTGAAATCGTGAACCGCTCTCCTTCGTATGCGTAAACACTTGAGGAATATACGGTGACGTAGACAATAGTCATCCGGTATTACATATTTTTTATAACTTAACCATAAATCAAAAGGTGTTTATTGTTTTAAAAGTAGTAACAACTTGACTCAAGCCATTTGTGAAAAATATGTTCGGTATCTACAAAAGTTTGCATTTTATCAAAGTGTCAACGAACTCATGGAAATTAAGTACTGTAACTACAGTGATATCGATTGTGAAGTGAACCAAATACTTCAATGAACACTTTATTTAAAGCATTCGAATGAAAGGGCTCACGAAGTAGGCACACATTAAACATGTTTATGATTTAGTCGGCTCCTGTGTTTATAATAAAGCTGAGATTAATGGCGCGAGCGCTGCTGACGCACCCGGCCGCGCCTGTCCTAAATCCTCGTTAGATTTTTTATATACACACTCGTCCTTTTATTCGGAAACCGACCGCACACGCCTCACGCGTTTTATTGCTTCTCTTTCCGATCTAACAGGGGCGAGCATATTTGTACATTCTTTGATATATAAATATTATTTATGTTGCTCAGGTTCCACATACCGAGCCATAATAGGAAAGGGTTAAATGAATAACGTTATAAACAATGCAAGTTCATCGCGTATGGCTGACCGACCGGTTGCAGCCCATGGAAATCCTTACTTTAATATTATAAATGCGAAAGTAACTCTGTCAGTCTGTCTGTCTGTCGCGCTTTCACGCCAAAACTACTGAACCGATTTAAATTAAATTTGGTACACAGATAGTATAGAGCCTGAGAAAGGACTTTTTATCGACATACCACGCGGGCGAAGCCGCGGACGGAAGCTAGTATCAAATAAAAGTTGCGGCCCATAGAGGAAAGTTAAGGCGGTGTCATCCGTAGCAGCCGCGTAGGACGGGTGCGAAACATACAAACTTTGCTACACTAATGCTTTCTAGACAAATAGGGGATTCTTTGTTACCCCATCACTAAACCACAAAGTTGGTCGAGTTATTATGGAAACAAAAGGTGGTATCAGCTAACCTGGTCCCTTTCTTTAACCCGTGTCATGCACTGCCCGCGGTATACCTACGTATTTACGTACGTTATGACATGTTTTGTTAGGGGGCTTCTTGCTATATGTATGTTCAGCACAAAATGCTTAGCTCTTTCAGCTGAATATTAATAGAATTTTAAGGCTATGTACACTTAAATTTTAACGCTTAAAAATAAAAGACAGATAAACTAAAAATCCGGAGTCACACGTGTCATACATCGAACAGATTACGTGTGACTCCGAATTTTTCTGTCTGTGATGTCTTGTTTATAACTTTTTAGTTGACTTTTTTGCTGTAGATGGGTTTTTTTTTTGTGTATTTAATGTACTAGCTGATGCCCGCGGCTTCGCCCGCTTGGCAAATTATCCCCTTCCTCGAGAACCACTCTATCCATTGGTGAAAACAGCATGAAAATCGGTGCAATAGTTTTTGAGTTTATCGCGAACAGACAGACAGACGCGGCGGAAGACTTTGTTTTATAATATGTAGTGATGATATATTTTTGAAATGTGTTAATCAAGGTCTTTCATTAGATAACCAACATGGCATCATTAAAATAACATTGTTTTTAGTTCATGACTATACCCTCTATAGGAGCCTACTGCCTATAACCAGCGGACGATCAAGACGCTTCCAACGACACATCATTTGTCAAATTATGATGAGTAGTTTAGAAGTTACGAGGGAACACATGAACATTCATACATACATCATCATCATCTGCCTAGCCTTTTCCCAATATCTTGGGGTCGGCTTCCAGTCTAACCGGATGCAGCTAAATACCAGTATTTTACATGGAGCCACTGCCTACTTGACCTCCAGAACCCAGTAACTGGGTAATACGATACCCCTTGGTAAGACTGATTGTCACACTTTCGGGCTTTTGACGTCTCGTAACGACTGTCAAAGATCCACAATGACAGACGGGAACAACGGCTTAACGTGCTTTCCGAGGCACGGAGGAGTCTCGGTATGTAAAGATGGTCACCCATCCACGGACCAACCCCGGAAAGCGTAGCTTAACCTAATGAATCGACCCGTGCAGCTGTTATTACGTAGCCACGAGCATTCATACATACATAGCGGTCAAAATCATAACCCTCCTTTTTGCTTCGCCGTAGTCCGGTAAAAAGACACGAATTAAATAAAATATTGCCCAAAAATCAACATGTAGGTATTTATTCTTGACATCTCGGTTTAAACTTAATCCAATAAAAGCAAACTGTTCGTAGGTACATACATGAGTAGGCAAAGGTATTTTTCAATATTAGACCCTTGAATCGTAGTTCGAAGCATAAATATTTTCATACGCGATTCTGCCACACAATTTTCCCAGGCGAGCAATTCCATAAAGCGCAGGTACATTTTATAAGCTTGACGGCATTGCACACTTGGTTTTTAAAATATTTCAACTCGTATTTCGATTATTAAAGATATATTTTATGGGTAAACTGCCAATGAGGGCTTGAATGTAAATAAATACATTAATTCAACACTTACATAAATAACCTATTTTAAAAAGCAGAAATAACCTTTCATGTTATTTTATTTTAATAAAATATACTTATCAGTAAATCGAGAGGAGATGAGATTGATCGTGGCTAAGTAATAACAGCCGCAAGGGTCGATCCATCAGGATAAGCTACGCTTGCCGGGGTTGCCGTGGATGGGTGACCATCTTTACATGCCGAGACTCCTCCGTGCCTCGGAAAGCACGTTAAGCCGTTGGTCCCGGCTGTCATTTGTGGATCTTTGACTTACGGGTCGTCAGAACCCGAAACTCTGACCACCAGTCTTACCAAGGGGTATCGTATTGCCCAGTTACTGGGTTGTGGAAGTCAGTTATGCAGTCGCTTCATGTAAAATACTGGTATTCAGCTGCATCTGGTTAGACTGGAAGCCGACGCCAACATAGTTGGGAAAAGGCTAGGCAGATTGATTGATATCAGTAAATTCGAATTGAATTCGTCATAATTGATTAGTTATCCTTTTCTGGAGTCAGCTGAAAGATAATAATAACTCATACCTTTACTCATGATTGATTTACGACAACACCTTACCTACGATCATTTTGGAAAGCAACAACATATGATAAGGACGGTTCGCTGCGGGGTTGTATGGGTAGGAGTTAAATACTTATAACGCCACTCACATAACATTGAACATAGTGATTATAGCAATCATTGCCCTATAATCATGGAGGACTAATTATTATCAAAGAGGTCATCGGTGATTACAATGTGTCAAGTGAACTCTGCTGCTCATGCTTCATTCATCAAGTTACTAGCTGCCCCCCGCGGGTTCACCTGCGTAAGCCTCGATCCCATGGGAATATCGGGATAAAAAGTATCTTATGTCCTATTCCAGGTCATGGTCTACCTATGTACCATCGAAATCCGTTCAGCTGTTTTAGCGTGAAAGCGTAACAAACATGCAAACTCCCTTTTGCATTTATAATATTATAGTTAGGATAAAAATTAACTTAGAATTTAAGCACACACACAAGCATATTTTATATAATATCTTCAGTACAACAACAAGATCATGATACTGACCCCATTTATAAACCAGCTATCTTCAACATTGAATAAACAAAGTTATTCGCGAAAGTTTCATTTCAACATGACATCCAAGCCAACTGTGAAAACATTTTGGTACAAAGCGGGCAAAGGAGCACACTTCCTCCTTAATCATGCAATCCCGACGTGTGTCGGAAACAAAACCGCGAGGATTACGTCTGCGGGCTCACTACAACTACATTCTAATATTTACGGAATCTTTTCCATCAAATTATATTACGTCAAACCTTTTATATACACGAGCCACTTTTATAGCGGCTTGTAAGGTAGAACCGTGCTCCCACAAAATGAATTCATAAAGCAACGCATTGCGAACGTCTAGCTTTCTATTCCATACTTTATCGCCTTTACATGGTATAACTCGCTAAAAGCCTTATTATATTACAGAAAAGTGATTTAAGGACTCTGCCCACTACACCGTACCATACCATGACCGTGCTATGAACGTATCACGGGGCCCACTCTCTCTTAGTCCAACCAAGATAGCCTGTCCGAAAGTAGTTGCCACGTCAAAGTGACAAATTCAATATTTAAAACCGGCAAAAACACACAACTGTCAAATCGTGTTGCTATTCATTCTTAGTTCATGACCCGAACTAATCCTATGCCCGTAAGCGATACGGAGTAGGTACGAAGGGCCCGTAACTTCGCCTGAAACTACGGATTTCGTGTTTAGAGAGCAGAACCCTAGACACGGAATGAAACATGATACGGACTACTATGCCCGTATCAACAGCATACCATACCCGTGCATTTTTTGTGACCGTAGCATCCGCGTATCATCCGTGTGTCTTACCGTACGGTCCTCGTTCTCTCGGTTTTAGTATCTAGTTCACCTGTGTTTTTGCATGAGGTGGGCGCGTCAGCTAGAGCAAATGAATATTTTTTTTTGTGAAAATTATTTCATATACCTATACGATGGCTATTAGAAAATTCACCGTTTATAATGGGTTTAGAATAGTCACTATACGCGGTTGTATGCTCACCGTTTCGCCGCCTGCGCGCAAAGGTTTGGCAACGTGGCGTGCCATGCACAAAGCGTATGGGCATCGACAAAATATTATCGCCGACAATATTGTTGATGCTTCATGCATGGCACGCGACGGTGTTGTTCGGCGACGGAACGATCTTGTTTGCATAGTCGCATACTTTTCAATACAAATAATGTTTCTTTGTCTGGTCCGTTCCTATCACGGTCATGGTATGATGATACGGTGTGGTGGGCAGACTCCTTTAACGAACAGTATTTCATGACTGCAATATTTAGAGCCTTTTCGTAATACAAGTATTTTTACTTTGACTTTGTACTTGTAATGTAACGAGGCCATTACTTCAATCAGTGTCGTAATATGACCGTAACAACAACATAAAGCTTGTGAGACGCTATAACTTTTATTAATTAGCTTGTCTATTATTAGGTGCATGTTTGTAGGTAGTGTCGCTTACGCTGCATGTTTGCAGCGATCTTTCACGGCTTAATTACTTGTGAAGTATGATGCATGTTGTGAGTGGCACCTGGGAGGAGCGGGGGGTGCGGGGCGAGAGGGGCGGCTAGTTTATTTCGAGAGCATCCGGCGGCTCCCAGCTGTCCACAACGTTAATATGACGACAGCGACACTGTCACTTCTATCCAATCTTCTAAAATATAAATTAAATGTCAATATCGAGAAAATGTCTTTTGATATTTTTATGCTTAGAAATTTACGGCATTATAAAGCACCAACAAAAGATATTTTGGTTGGCTTTCAAAATGAGGGTCTAATTAAAATTCCATGACCGTATCGGATGACTCTTTAACTCAAATAAATTATGTATTATAAACAAGAAAGATAAATAATACCTTAAGAGTTCTAAAAACAGAAGCTTATTAACATACAACTGACTGTGATCATAGTGTGAAT
The DNA here is from genome assembly GCA_949152455.1 of Lithophane leautieri. Classification (NCBI taxonomy): domain Eukaryota; kingdom Metazoa; phylum Arthropoda; class Insecta; order Lepidoptera; family Noctuidae; genus Lithophane; species Lithophane leautieri. The sequence goes on along the minus strand of OX424463.1, from coordinate 10,703,502 downwards.
TATTGACTGAATTCATAAGCCAGGATGTGTACGTATATGAAAAGGGTAAAACAGTCAAATGATGTTCATTTCTATGCTCTGAGCAATATCCGGTTGGTCCTCGCTGTACACCCAATGGCTATATTTAACTACGGAGCAATCTCCGCTGAATGAAGCAAATTAGCATTTTATGATATTGTTAAAATGTAGCGCGACCAGTGCGCGGCCGAATTTAATTATATACGTTCATCATAATTATAAGGTCTTAAAAGGTCAGTTGATGAACATTCTGGCCTCGTCGTAGATTGGTATGATGCTCATTGGCTTCATCACAGTCTGTGATACGCTCAGTGGTAATGAAGCCAACTAGCATACCTAGATTGGTGATTTCAGTATTGCAGATGCATTAGACTCATTCGAGAATGCTCCCGTATAAACCTCTAGTACATAGTGGCCACAAAAAAATTAAGAAGTGTTGAAAGTCATGATTCGTTTCTAGTCTTTGACAGAACCACTCGAAAATAAGTAGGTATTACACTATTATTATTCCTATTGTACACACGCTACACATCAAGCTATACATTTCCAGTATTTCCGTACAGTACGAGGTCAGCTTACACTGGAAATGTATAGCTTGATTGATGTGTAACCGTGTGTACTAGACTCACATATCGTTAATTTAGTGGACATCATTCGCTAGATATTGTAAAGGTATTTAGATACCACGTCTGTCACATAATTACCTATACGAGAAACCATTTTCGACTTATTGGTTGATTCGCACGAATTAAATCGCCCGAAACGGGTGATTACGCTTTTAACTAAAATAATTTTTTCTTGAGATGATTCGCACGGATTTAATTTATTTGCGGGCCAATCGACATCTGTCGCCAGAAATACGTATTAGGCAATTGGTACATTTTGAATTTTATGCAGTAAAGTTAGTGTAGTTTTTCCTTAACTTTAGTGCATATATGCAGTAAAGTGCGTCGATTCGCCCGTTACAGGCGAGTAAATTTGTGCGAATCAACAAATAAGCCAAGATTTCGGTGCTTCTATTTCCAACGTAAATTCGGTGCACTTTGTACACAAGTATTGCATACTAAGATATGTAGACGAGCTATCGAAAGTCTGCAAAGCTTCTGGGACATGCATCTCTTCAAACAATAGCTTAAATATTACTCAGTACATACAGTATTTGGGAAAACTATCACGTCTATAATCTTTCGAGGAGATCCCTAAAGCTGTAGTTGGGCTATGCTATTATACTGTACGTTTATGGCGGTCTTAGGAGCCTATCCTTATTGGGCATAGTTCCAATCTCGGGTACCTACCTAGACGAATACGGGTAAGGAGAGCTGTAGGTCAAACGCTATATTCCCGACATAGAGATAATAGAACGAAACCTTACGAAATATTTCGCGTTCCCCTTTTTTTTATAAAATTTTCATTTGAATGTAGGATAATTAAACCAAATATTTCGAAAATTTTACCATAATTATGTGTCACCCGCGTGAGTCTCGATCCCGTATGAAATATCGGGAAAAAAAGTATGCTATGTCCTATTCCGGGTTATGGTCTACCCCTGTGTCAGTTCAGCCGTTTTAGCGTGAAAGCGTAACAAACAAACAAACTCACTTTCGCATTTTTAATATTAGTTAGGATTTCATTTGGAAAACTCATAGGTGTTACTTTAAATCTACCTAAAAGGTTTACGAGTAGGTAAGTAACAAATCTTAATATAGTAGAAGATTTTAAAAACAAATATAAATACCTGATACGTAAGTACCTATAAAGAAGTTTCACTGGTGAAAAGCGATGATTAAATGCAATAATTTATTCAAGACTAATTTCATAGCACAGTGACTACCTTTGCGTTCCCTGCGAACGACGAGAATCAAGCCCTCTACTCACATCTCTTTTGCTTAGTCTGCGCTCATTTAATTAATCGTGAAGACCTGAGTATTAATTAAGATTCATGCTTAGTTTTACCTGTATTTACATAGCATAACAGCCGAACATAACTTTTTCTAATTATTATTTACTGATGAAATGGTGTTGCAATGTAAATGAAGTAAATTACGGACCATTGAAACTTGATTTACGAGGGTTAGGTATGCTCGTTTAAAAAATGCTTTTTCATTGTATTGTATTTGTTTTTTTTTTTAAATAGAGTACTACATATGTTCTTTAATTTGAAAAGAGATCTTTCCTCTGAACCCAGAACCCTACTTGTCATAATAAAATTATTATTTAGATCATTTTAACCGTAGGATTGTCTCATAAGATGTTCAATTCAATGGTGCAATTCGATGCTCCTTTATGTAAAATTAATTAAACCTTCGTGTAATTTGTTAATTAGTATCGTTTGTATGTAAAGTATATTCGCGTGGCTGGTTAAGTGTACACAACACGCCAGATATCTGCATTTAGATAGACATCTTGTTCCGTTCCCAATGTTCTTGATCGCGATTGGCAAAGCACCACAAAAGACGAGTCTTTATGTACCCTCTGCCACATTACAATGTTACATGAATCTATACATATCCTTACATATTATAAAACAAAGTCCTCTGCCGCGTCTGTCTGATTGTTCGCGATGAACTTAAAAACCACTGCACCGATTTTCATGCTGTTTTCACCAATAGATAGAGTGGTTCTCGAGGAAGGTTTTAATATATAATAACCGACATTCACGCGGGCGAAGCCGCGGGCATCAGCTGTGGCCAGTAATAAAACGGTGACGAAGAATTTTCGTCCGTTTGTCTGTTTGTCTGTGTTGGCGCAAATGTTCTGGATTGGCGCAAAAACGGCTGAACGGATTTGGATGCGCATATACATAATTTGTAACCAGGATTAACATCCCGGTAGGGATTAATATTACCTACCCTGTGTGTTAATCCTGGTTACGTTCCTGTGGAATATTTTTGAAGGGCGAATCCGCGGGCAAAATCTTGTCTACACTAAGGTACCTACATAATATCTAAAATTGAAAGTAGATTTCTACGAATAAACTACAAAAGCTCGTGAAAGTTTATATCAAAAATGTTCACATCCAATTTGTAACAATTGTTACAGTACCGCCGTTCAACGTCCAGACCGATCGTAGAAATAAGAATATGAGCCTTTTCACGAACGTCCAATACGACGTGAAGAGAGAAGATAGCTCGACTTAATGTAATATACCTTTTGGCGAAGGCAAATTCATATAAAATACTTTGTAGGCAAAACGATCGAGAGTCCCTCGGGTGTCGTAAAACTGCTAAGCCTTCGCCTAAATTGAGAAACTTGTTGAAAAATCTCACTTGTGGGATACGATCGTGCGAGTTATTTTTCTAAATATAATTGGACCGGCGCCATTGCTTCGACATGGGCTGCTTAATTAAAAGTATAATATATAAAGTTTATACTAGTTTCATTTCCTTTTGTGGTAGAACATGAAAAGAGTACACGTTTTATGCTGAAAAACGACGAAAAAATACATAGCGAATTGTGTAATACTCTGCAGGCTTACTTGAGTCAAAATATACAAAGAACAGCGGCCAAGTTTGCGCAAACAAGAACTACACTATTGACGCGTTTTAATTCACGAATGTAAATCTTAAGAAGAGCTTTCCGTACGTTATTGATGAATATTACATTACCTGGAGTAGATCCACACAAATCTGAGATATTTTTGTAGAGAAACACATTTCACTGTTGGAGTTAGTTACGCCCCTTTATCCGGCAAAACCCCAAGAAAAGCCTCTCGCCGCCAAATCTCCTGTCTGCTCTCTAAAATACGTATGAAGGAAACTGCACCTTTCGTTGTCGAGAGTCGTGACGATACAAGATATTGAGACAGTTCTGTTACCTTCTGTTTATTTCTAAAACAACGCCTGTTCAATTTTAGGCGCAAATTATATTATAAAATAATTTAACAGTTACTACTAACGCCTGCTGCAAATTACTAGAGAAATCTTAGTTAGTTTGAAATAACAAAGATAAGTAACACTGTAGAAATACATTGAGACGTCTGGAGATGACTAGCTGCTTCCATTCCGCTAAAATAACTGCACATTAAAGTTTTATCATTACAGATTGAACAAGGGAGCTGAGGTAGAATTTATAGAAATCCCCCAGAGCTCATGAGTAGACCACGTCCCACCGATTCTACTAGATTCCTCCGTCCTGTAATTCCGCAATAAGACGATCATAAATGTCCAACTTAAATTGAAACAAAGAAAGGATAATGTAAAGCGCTAACGTGTTCTACAAGAACTGGGAGCCTCGTGACGGACCCGGGAAAGGTCAGGCACCTTCCGGCCTACTTTTATTAAGAAAAGGTTTAATAAAATATTTAGACAAAATAATGGAGCCGAAAAATGTAAGCAAAATGTGAAATGAATATTTAATTAGGTAGGTTCCAAAAACGAGTTCTTAATTAATTTAAAAGGAAACTGTTTCTACTCTGTTACAAAAGTAAAAATACATGAAGCAAATTAAAACAGTAGAATTTATTTTCATGAGCAAGTGATGTAATAAGCAATAACAACAGGAAATGTTAAATGAAACGGCCCCGCATTCATTTACTGCAGTTCAGAAATGTTACTGCAATCTGCGAGTGGGCGAGGCGTGCACTTATTAATGACATCTCTAGACTACCCACAATGAATGCTCAACCTAAACCAACAATAACTTATCCATTACATTACAATCGATAAATAACGCCAAAACCTCGGGTCATAAACCAAGTTATAATAAATGATCCATTCAAACTCCGGCCTAAACGCTCAGTTTTACATTCATAAACAATTTGTAATACTTAATGTTGACATTTGTATAGTCATGAGATTCACTTTGAGAGAACATACCGAGATACGAAGGACGCGTTCTACATTATCTCAGTTTAGCAGGCACATTTATCAGGCTGTGGTCACATTCCACTAACGAAAAAATATACGGATTATTATACCTTAAGAAAAATATTGCTGGATTTACGATATGGCCGCCACCAGCGTCGTGACAGAAATAGAAAATATCTGATAGAACCGCCTTGCACATAACATACATCATGCGATGACAGCGACATGACTAACCGTTACTAAACATTCTACAGAAAACATTGCACGGAAAATACGATAAGTTTTCCCTGTCCATCTATCAAATCAGAAAGATTGACACAACGCATAAATAAATGGAATTAGGATTTACTCACAAGTTCATACAGTCAGAAAATCGTTTTAAAACTTTGAGACGATTCCTTTACAATATTAATCTTTGTTACAAGTAGTGGGTGCGCAATCTTTAACCATAAATGTTTAATTTTCATTGAGATAGACGCGAATATTCATTAGAATTTAGTTTTCAATTTTAATACTCTTTTTTCGTATTTTGTTTTAAGTATACCAGCGATCTACATAGCCCTTTGTAAAATCGAGACTTATTTTACCAAACGCTCTGGATCGATTCCATATACTGTGCTTGTCGAGGCGATGTATCATAGAAATATAATTATTTGAACTGGGAAACTTCCTACGGTATGTTTTGACGCGCTGTCGTACTTACGAGCATAAAAACTTTCAAAGAAATGTTTTGGCATGTTTAATCATACATTATTTATAAAATAAATATGGCACAAGGCAGAAATATTCAGAACTGGATTATAAACGGGCTAATTTAAAACATACATAGGAATGTCTTTGTTTTCTCGAATAAAACATTATATTGTGGTTTATTGAAGTTGACCTGTAAAACTAAAACATTCCGGTTTCTATTCATACTTTAATATTTATTTTAGTTTCGTTTTGTTTTCTGTATTATGGTAACCAACAGCGATATAGTATGTCACAGAGTATTATGTGTATTACAGTATTGCATGGCTAGTAATAGCTTTCCCTGTATAAACTAGAAAGAAAGAAAGAAAGAAAGAATAAAGTTTATTTGGACACAGTTCATGAAACACAAAATACAAATAACAAAATAAAGTATAATATTGTTTTTAAAACAATAGTGTGTGCCTCACGGCTGCGCCAAAAAGGTTCATTTCAGCATTAATGCCAGACAGATACTGTCTGACGCTGGTTTTCGAATGAACCCAGGAACCTAGGAAACTAGAATAAGTATATGTATAACATGCGAACGGACTACATAAACATTTTATTTTTTTAAATCTCTTTTTTGCTTGAACATATGACGCCTGTATTCCCGAAAGGGTTCGGCAGAGGTGTACCTATAGACCCCCACATTTCGCCAGTTTTGCTTCAGTCCCATATATCTAGAAGGGGGCGAACCTATTGCCATATAACGGGCACGCTACTAAGAAATTTCGAATGGAAAAACCCAATGACACTTTGCCTGACCTGGGAATCGAGCCTAGGACCTCATATTCCAAGTATGATACACAAAAACATCGTCAAAGTTTAAAATTACAAGAAACCCTTGACTTAACCATGGGTAAGTCAAGTTTCCTTAATAATCCAATATACTTTCTGACAAGTATCGTATCTCATGTGTTAATTAATTAATGAAACAATATAACTTATGCTATAAATAAGAGCCAATCAGTTTTACCTAACTATAAATATGTATATCGTGTATATATTATGTTATTTCATAGGACTCCCTCAACAAGTTTAGAAGATCAGTCTCTGAGGTACGGGATTGCATAAAATAACCTATAAATAATATTAGTTGTCTCTCACTCTCTCTCCTTCCAACTTTTTTGCCAACATTTTATATAATTTTTTTAGTACTTATAGGTAATCAATTTATTTTGTATTTTGTTTACTTAGTGTATTTTATGTTTCTTTCAAGTTTATTTTTATTTTATTACTATGTTGATTTGTGGCAAATGCTGTGTATACCTATAATAGGCATTCATACCAGTTTTTTTTTTTATCATACTGTTCTGTCTTAATTGTTTTTGTATGTACTGCTGTTGGTGTACCAAATAAATAAATAAATAGGACTCGAGTTCGAACCCAAGCCACCCACATCCGACTTTTCGGATTCATTTGCGTATTGTATAATTATCACTTGCTTTAAAAATCGGTGAAGGAAGACATCGTGAGGAAACTGGTATGCCTGAGAGATTTCTTCGACGACATGTGAAGCCAAGTCAGAGGCCCTTGAGCGGTTTTAAAACTCTGACACCAGGTAAGTCCCTAACCACACGAAAAAAAGAAGATTATGTTATTAATGTAAGCATTCTGTACCAAAAGTAGAAAAACATAATTTGATATCACCTCACTTCTAGTGTTATTTGTCGCCCGTATGAGTCCGTGCATTTGTGCACATGCGGTTAAGATGGCATGTAAAAGGTCAGGATTAAATCGTTAAATCATTTATTGCATTTTAAGTAAATTGGTAAACTACATAGCTGTTGTCGATGTCGCGTATTTAAGAAAATCTTAGTATCAGGGGCACATTTCAAAGAGAATTAAATTCTCATAACAGATGGCCGATTTGATATCCCGTGAATATTGGTCGCGGCCACTATAAATATAAATTTACTACTGTATTGTGACAATGAACTTTTTGGAACAGCTATACTCGTACCTCGAATAATTTACGGCGAGCATCTGGTAGTGGAGATTTTGTATCTAAGTCCCATTTTCTAGTGTTTTTGCCGTTTATTCTAGTAGAGTTACATAAAATTTATATTTTCTTGTCTTTTTTTGTCTTGTCTTTTTATTTCATAAAGTTTCTTTCAGTCCGAGTTCCTTTGCGCATTACAACGAGCCTCGCCGAACACATGTTTTTAAGAACTAACTAAGTAAAAAATGACGGTCGTTTCTGTAAACGCAAAGGATTATGTTCCGGATTATTCCCGCTTCATTAATAATAGCCCGGATGAAGGGCAATTAATGGGGTGCTTTAGAAGGGCATACTTTCATGAACCCTTCTGGTTATGTGTGTCCCTTCGGACGTCCTCCAAAAGGACCAGTTCCGTAGTACTGGTGCATGACAATTAGTTTCAAACCTTACAGAATAGAATAGAATACTCTTTATTATGTACACCATAAAAATACAGATATAAACACACACAGACACATACACACAGATGCATATACCTAGCTGTAATTTCTATGTACCCTCATGGAACAATACCCACGTATATTAATTTCATTTTACGTTACGCTGCAGTCGTTCAAGGTTAAGATTTTTTCAACTGAAGAACTTGTAGACGAAATCTAAAAAAAGAAATAAAAGAACAGTTAAAGAAAAATATTACGAGAAATCTCACATCTATCTTAAAAACTTTCGTACCTTTGTAGATATATTTTTGTTCTGAGACAACTTTGTCATAGCACTATTCCCCTAGGTTTTACTACTGGTACTGATATATACAGGGTGTAAGGGACAGCCCTCCGTAGACTGATGGGATGAATTCAGTATATCATACTAAGACGATCGGTACATGAACTTATTTCAGGAACGTTATGGGAATCCAATAAACCTGATTTGTATTATAACCTCACGCGCAATGTATCGTTACCGCGGCAAAACCAGCGTAGTCGCACTCCCCGTGTCGGTGGGGGCGCGCTCAAGTATTTTAACATCCACTGCTGGTTTTTTGATTTTAGCTGTTTTATTTACATAAATGGAGTGCTGCGTACAGACAATTTAATTTTACATTGAAATAAAGGAATAGTAACTGAAAAAACGATCAAAAAAAAGAAAACTTTCCTGAGAACATTTCCGGTGGAATATGATTCAAAATAAGGAGCTGAATGTCCTGTTAATTTGTGGAGGGCTGTCCCTTACACCCTGTATGTAACTATATTGCTATAGTTACTAGGTATGTAAGCGTATCCAGACGCGCTTCAATTACTTACAACGCCCCTGCCTAGTGCCTAGTCTCAAGTACACCACCCCGTGACTTTCCATGGGATAGTAAAAGGCACAAAAGAAGAATGGGCAGGATTCAACTAATTACGTCATACTGTTTTGTTACGAACGTTATGGTCTCAAATCTCAATGGTCGAAGAAAAGTCTAGAAACTTTACCTTAAGGCCGTACCCTACCTCAAATTGCTTAGTATGATCCTCCGTTATTCCGAAAATACTGCAGCATTAATTTTGAAATAAATATATGTTAAAGTTGAGGATTGATGCTAGGTCCTATGTTTGGCGAAAAGACGATTACATACTATAGAAAATAATCCAAAGTTACCTCTAAACCGAACTATAAGCCGCTGGTATTAAAAAAATACTTCAAATTAGATCATGAAACTTTGCATAATAACTGAACTAACTATAAAGCAGGACTTATGTTTTTTTTTTAATTACATTATTTTCACAGTGAAAAGCAACCTACCTAAACTATTCGAGGCTTGAGAGCCGCCAGCACCTCACTCCGTCTCGCTCTCATTCAGGCCGCGAGTAGTATGGTGCGAGCGAGGTATGAGGTAGGGTACGGCCTTAATGAAGAATATGTTATTTCTGCTAACGCAAGACGGTGTCATGGCACACCCAGTTCAGAAGAAATTCCATTATCCACTTATATGTACCTATGTGAGAGCTAGCACATAGGTACATATAAGAAAAAAAGTGTAAAATTTTGAACGTCACGTCACTTTTTAACCGACCGTTACATAACAAAAGTGTTAGTGCCCAAATTGTTAGTGCTCGGCGACACAACGCCGCGACCGCGCCGCCGCCGGGCCGCCACCGCGCCGCCGCCGTGCTGCCGCCGCACCGTCTCTGCTCGGACGCCACACCGATTACAGTCGAGGCGGTATTATTCGCGCGCGCCACAGGCGAGCGCGATAAGGGAGCCGAGAGTGTCGAAAAACGTCGTATGAAACGCGTGTTTTCATACGACGTTTTTCAACACACTTGCGAGGAAAAAAACAGACTTTTTGTAAGAACTTATGCTACAATAACGTAACTATAGAGATGATAGATTTATAAAGTTTAACTGACCTTTGTTGCCAGGTACTGACTATCCGGAGTTTCTTTTAAAACTTCCATGGTTGGTGACAATACTTTAAATTTTGTAATTTTGTTATTAATTAACCACACAACGAAAACGATAATAAATATTTATGGAAAATGGCGCGCTGGCTGGTTTTGTTTTTCCATAGGTGTAAATAAAGGCACTGGCAAAACCGTTAGACAGCCTATACAAAAAAAAAGGTTTGAATAAGAAAAAAAATTACAAAAAAAAAATGTTACTGCAACTAATCGTACCATGGTGGAGTCAAATCTATTTAATATTATTTACGCTCTTCTCCCCTACGTGAAATCGACATTTTTAATAATGATTTTAACCACACAACAAAAAAGTTAACAAATATTTATGGAAAATGGCGGCTAGTTTTGGTTTTTTCCGCTAGCGATGAGCGCGCGGTGTAAATAAGGCACTGGTAATACCCCTGAACAGCCTATATAAAAATATAATAATGTTAATAATACATAATACGCAAATGGGGTTAGGGTAGTGAACAATATAGACTGAAATAGCCACAGACGATATAAATCCTTATTTAATAGTACAGAATGACAGAGATTCATTCCGCGCGAACGCGGTGGCACACGGGCAGGCCAGCGTGCGTGGTTCGTCGGGGCGGGTCAAGTGGCCTGCGCGCGTGCCAACCGCGGTCTTACCGGAAAAAAGCGCAAGTTTCTGCTCGGGTGTAAATAGAGAATGCTCATTTTTTTGTAGGATAATTCATACTAATTCAATGTATAGTATCCCACTGACGTTTAATTGTGGTAAAAAAAATCCCATGAGCATGCATGGGATTTTTTTTGCATAGGGTTCTTTTTTTTTTTTAATTGCTTTTGAGCGCTTGTCTTTGGTAAAAAGCTTCACCAAAAACAATTTCTATTGGATACAAACTCCATTCTGCCATGATAGTACTTACTAATTCCATACTGCCATGTCATTACTCAGACTAGTAAATAGTAATCTGTGGCGCACATTACCGCACTAGTGCAGTAATATAAAGTAAAAAGCAGGCTTCCATAATACACTGCATTATGAACCTAAAAGCGGTTCAATAAGAGCCCCTTTACGAGCAAGTGTGTTGAAAAGTATTATAAAGCGCGTGCACTTTTGCAAGCAGCTGGCGATGGAATAAAAAAAACAGTTTAAACAATACTAGCGGCGTGGTGGCGCCGGCCGTCCATTCGTCCATTCGGTCTAGCTCTCAGCCGCCAGGTGTGCAGAGTATAACGTTCGTTATATAACTTTATTCGAAAAATCTAGTTCTATGTACGGTCATAAGAAAACATTGTTTTACAGACGTGCCCATCGAGTTTACTATGAAAACACCTTAGTTTTTATAACCTGTCGTTAACAGCTGCCTATCTTTTTGTACAATGTAAAACACGACATAAATTAATTTAACTGTCGTATTGAAATTTCCCGAAGCTCTTGTTAGAATACGCTTAAATTTGTGACAACTCAATAATATCGAATTAACACAATCGTTTTCAACGGTTGCTGTTCACGGTTTTAAGTATAAACGGGCTTTTTTGGCACTTTTGTCGTTTGTTTCCCAGAATTTAAAGGACCTTTTAATTTGAACCCGCTATTGTTACTGAAACTCTATAGGTAAATAATAATATTATTTACTTTAGGTACATACATAATGAACTATTATTTAATTTATGTAATGAATTATTATTTACTTTAGGAAATTCCTGCTTTATACGGGACGTTACAATACTATTGGGTTCATATTATGATAAGCGGTTATTTAGCGCAGCTGTAAATTATATTATTTCACAATTATAAAAAATGCTATTCAGTATAATGATACAAGATACTGAATAGCATTCTATTCACTGAATATAATTTCAGTAAGAATAAAATGTAGCTAAAATAAGTAAACAAACGTATTGTACGACTACATGGTTAGTTAGTTACATAACTATGAGAAGGTACGAGTATAATAATAAATGAAGCTGAACAAAAACTAGGGGCCCGGTGTATTCTGACTGTTTGTGAGGCACAAAATGCTACACAATGAATTTACTATCTAGTTAAAAACTCGGGTTCTCTACTTCACAATAGACTTTATTTTTATCACAAAGTTAGCAAACATTGCCTACGTTGTTTATTGTGAAATATGAAATACCATTCAAAGAGTGTATAAAATATTATTGTAGCGGAACTCAACTTCCCTCTATGTACGAGTATGTCCAAAAAGGTAAAATGTAAAGGTAAAAGGTTTATTTATTTATTTGTGAACAATTTATGACCTTAAGTATATTGTTAACAGTGTACTGTTACAGTATATATGTCCACCAGTAACAGTCACAATAACCCCCGTACAAGCTTCAACGTTGTGGTTAGAAAAAAAAAAACAAATTGATACCATGACATCAAATGCCACGATAACCAAAATACTTACTACCATTAGGTAGGTATTTGGTTATCGTGGCATTTGATGTCATAGTATCAATTTGTTTTTTTCGACTATAATGATGATAACATCATCACACTCTATTGGTAAGATACAGAGACGAAACTGAACGTAAACTTACGCTAAGATTTGCCAAAATCAGTAGGTACATCATCATCGTAATTTCAGATGAAAGACGTCGACTGCTGAACATAAGCCTCCCCCAAGCACCGCCACTTCGACCGGTTCTGTGCTTCTCGCATCCAGCGGATTCCCGCGGCTTTCACCAGATCATCGGTCCACCTTGTACGCTACGTCTTCCGGTAGTTACATGCACTGATTTTATTAATAGATCGAAGCGTAAGTCATCGTTAAACTTCGCCTCTTTTTCCTTTCCATATGAGATAGAGTGAGCTATCACTGCTGATTGCTGAATATCATGATTCGCCCATGTAGGTATGCCCCTCGGCATTGTTTAAATAATTTAATCATTTAATTCAAGCAACAGGACTCATAGTGTTAGTAAAACATTAACATCAACACAGAAACAATTTGTGACATCACTGCTGCAAGGTGACAGGTCCAGCCGATATCTTGCAGCAGTGCCTCACAAACGCTCGATCTAGCCTGCTTGCTACCATAGACACACACAATACATACACACAGGGCCAAGTTACCTATGACTATGGCAAGAAAATAGTATCTACAAAGTATTCTTGGTAAAAATCAAAAGAAGCCTGATCCTTCCACATTGCCTCAGTAGCTGATTGATTGACGTATCTGCATTTCGTTTCGGACGTTTGATTCCAACAGTTCTGAACATCACCGAACAGTTGTTTCATGTCCTAGTTCCTAGATTCAGATCTACGAACACTAGGACATGAATCAACGTCAAGTACATGAAAGTTTTAGTCCTTTAAACCTCCTAACAAAAAAAGATGATATTCCAATTTAAGGCGAATGTTTGTAAACAAGATTATATGTATACAGAAACTATTTCACATGATCAGCGACTCTTAAAAACCCTTTGTTACGTATTTCGTAAGCAAGGTTTAATTATTATAATATTCTTCGCGTATCAAGTGTCAGTAGCTATCTTTATCATTATAGTTATCCACCCCTACACACCCTCCCTTTGTTCTGTTTTAACAGGCATGTTATTAAACAAGTATGTATACCTGAAATGTAATTATGTGTACGATATGTAGGTAAAAACATATAATTATTTAGGTATGTTTTGAGGTTGCCTGTCATAAAGGTACAAACAGGTACGCAATGATAATAGGTATGTACGTTGTACAGTCAACAGAATTAATAAATATGCACGAAGCCCATGTTAATGTGAGAGCTTGAGTGGTCATGTTGTTGACATCAAAAATAATGAATATTGCCTACGTAGTGTAACGATATGTCATACTAAAATAAGCTGCTGTGTGTATGTAGATTTTCCTAATTACCCAGCAGCATATCTGATAATTTCACTCATATTACGAAAGCATATTTAAAACACAGTTGTACTTCTTGCTGAAAAGTGCAACAAAAAAGTTCTAACTGGACTTTTCATTCCTCTATTTTTATTTTCTATCGTTTCATCGCCGTGGTGGCCCGCAGGTTAAATAACACAGTAACATGATGTCCACAAGTCGTCTGTTTGTCATTTTTTGAAGTTAACTTAATTTAGATTTTTTACACTTGGCTTGCGCAGTAACAACAATGCAAATACAGATACTTATCTCGGCTTAATATATTCTGTATACAAGTAGTGAGAGAGAGCCTTCTCTATGTAAAAAGGAACCCATCAAGACTTATAGACGACCAAGTTTCCTATAGCCATCAAGAATCATAAAGACCGGCAATGACGTCCACTAGTTAGCGTTTCGACAATTCGTGATTCCTAATCGTTAGTACCTACGTTTGGATGGAATCTCGCACAAAACTGGTCATCATCTACCTAGCCTTTTCCCAACTATATTGGGGTCGGATTCCAGTCTAACCGGATGCAGCTGAATACCAATATTTTACATAGAGCGACTGCCTATCTGACCTCCACAACCCAGTAACTGGGTAATACGATACCCCTTGGTAAGACTGGTTGTCGAGACTTTCGGGCTTCTGACGACCCGTAACGACTGTCAAAGATCCACGAATGACAGCCGGGACCAACGGCTTAACGTGCTTTCCGAGGCACGGAGGAGTTTCGGTATGTAAAGATGGTCACCCGTCCACGGACCAACCCCGGCAAGCGTAGCTTAACCTCATGGTTCGACCCGTGCGGCTGTTATTACTTAGCCACAAGCTCCTCCACAAAACTGATATATTTTCAAAAACATGTAATTTTAAAGCAATAAACAGACGCTGTGAGCAGTGCAGCACCATGCAAAATATTTGATTGACAGTCCAATATTGTTTGCATGCATATTTCGTTACCGTTTCCATTTTTATGAAACAGCACACGACGCGTTGATATCGCTCCAGACCATTGAGATGTGCTAGATTTAGAGATTGGCAATGGTGGAAAATTATTATTTTTGATATCATTTTTCTAATGGAAAATGTTCGGTTTACCTCAGAATATTGCATCGTTATATTTCATTTTCTCATCAAGAACAAGGTGTGGTTGATGTTGGAATCTCAGTGATTAGAAATAACTACTTATTTATTTTTAAACTGGATGAAATTTAATTTATGGGCATCTTCTTAAGGGGTCATTGTACTCATCATTTAAAACCACTTTTACTATGGAACTAGCCCTGAAATCGCGAAAATAAATGAACGGGACCTTACATTTTGACGAGCTATGCGAACTTAGGGTAGGGAACAGCTGATTTTTTTAATATATATTGTTATAATACCCGTATACTTTATTGTACACCAGAAAATACATAACCAAAAAAAAAATTATGCTTATTTGCTTTCCCAAAAGATTATTACGCTACTCAAGCCTGTTTTCTTCTCTGATGCAGGGAAATCAGTTCAACCTCATAAACTCTACGTAATGATTGCAGTATTTTCGTTTGCGTCAAAATTATTAATAGACTAAAGCCCATTTATTAATTTAAAGCACTCTAACCAAAAATCCTCACGCCTCTCACGTTAAATTAATTAACAGCTGCATAAAAAAACGAATCTAATCTTTTAAGGAAGACAAAATTAATATGCAAGTCGGGCGTGACGAAGTATCGTATCTAGTGCGTGTTAAGTGATCAATGACGGGAAAGAGGAGTGACGTCAGAGTAGCGTGACACGAGACTCACACATGACACTACACCACCGCAATTTCCGAACCAAATATAACTTGCCTTCCGGTGATAAATTGGATGCCGATGTAACTATGTACAGTCATCAGCACCAATATGTATACACTTAGCAACTTTTAAAAATGATTTTCTCCTACTGTATTGATTGTAATTTTATGTTATAAGGAACATAGTATTTAGGCACCCGTATTATTATGAAATAGGTATCATCTCAAAATTGCAATCGTTATTCCACGAGAAAATCGTTATTGAATTTTGCTGAGTGTATACATACTTTTGCTTGTGACTGTACTTCTCGCAGTCGCTGATTCTTTTTTTCCTACGTATTACTGTTATTTGTTTGGTGGGACTCACTCTTATGTTACCTTTATTATCGACTAGTTGTTGCCCCGAACTTCGTCTGCGATCCAGGATAAAAAAGGAGCCTATGTCCTTCTATAGGTCATGGTCTACCCATGTGCCAAATGTTCCATGTTCATTCAAATTCGTTCAGCCGTTCTAGCGTGAAAGCGTATCAAACAAATAAACAAACTCACTCTCACATTTATTAGTTAGGACTAGCTTTTTTCCGCGGCTACACTCCCGTGGAGGTCGGAGATTATTCCCGGGAACTTACTATCGGGATAAAAAGTATATTATCCTAACTCAGGTCATGGTCTACCCATCCAAATCTGTTCATCCGTTTCAGCGTGAAAACGTAACAAACAAACTCACTTGTACATTTATAATATCAGTTAAGATTATAATAGGTATTTATTTAATTAAAATTAAACAAGACAAATCTTTCTAAAAACATGTTAATGTTATGTTAATGTTAAATGTTAACTTCCCAGATGATTTTATTCTACTGATTGTGAGTGTGAAAAATGAAAAATGCCATTCATGAAAATAAAAATAAATTCCCTAAACGTATAATATCCAATTTACGCTAACCGACAAAACTTTCCAAACTCCGTTTTCCATGTATCAAAGTTTAAACATTAACCGGAGATCAAAACTCAGGCAGTAACTACGCTGCGACACGGACAGCGTCAACTTTAATATATGTAACAGGTCACCCAACTAAAAGCAGGATTATCTGTCGTTAGGGCCGCGCTTACGAAGAGCGTCGTGTTTAAAACTAAGCCGCGCAATCTCAAATCACTTAGACACATGTTGCTTGCCCCATAGAAACAAGGATCTACATTGAATAGGTATCACTTAAAATGTCGCTTCGACGTTATACAACTCTAGGGCGACATTGACATGCCTTAATTACTATACTTATCTTTGGCACAGATTAGTTAGTAAATGGAATGCTTGCCATGAATGCGAATTGTCGAATAGGTATGTGAGGGTTTTGCGTTGGATTATTTACGAAACGCCCCAATATGAAATAGTACATATATAAAATGAAAATTGTTTGTGCTGGACAACAGCAAAAAGCACGAACAGCAATTGCACACCGCTGAAATAAAGATGCTGCGCTGGGTGGTGTAACACGTCTGGACAGAATACGCAATAAGCACGTGAGAGGATCTTTCGAAGTGGCCTCAATAACGGACAAACTAAAAGAAAGCAGGCTTAGATGGTACGGCCACGTAATGAGAAGAGATGACAATTTCTCAGTTTCTCAGTAAAACAGTGTTGAATGTCCCTACGAAACGCCTGGGAAGAGGACGACCCTCTGCTACATGGTGGTCCAGTATCGAGAGAGAATTTAAAGCGTAGAACCTAACTCGAATGACAACCCAGGACAAAGCGTCCTGGCGCCGCGCCGCTGTACAAGAAGACTCTACCCCAGATAGAACTGGGATTAAGGGATGGAAGAAGAAGAAAATAGTTTCGCAGCATTTTGTTTATTTTCTACTAGCTTCTGCTCACGGCTTCGCCCGCGTGGTATGTCGATAAAAAGTCCTTTCTCAGGCTCTAGACTATCTGTGTACAAAATTTCATTTAAATCGGTTCAGTAGTTTTGGCGTGAAAGCGCCATAGACAGACAGACAGACAGAGTTACTTTCGCATTTATAATATTAGTAAGGATATAAATAAGGTTTTATTCCAATTATTAATGTCTGCCTGACAACATTAAACGCAGACTTTCTTTGCAAGATATTGACATTTTCATAGCAAATGTCCGCAGAATATTATTCCATTTGCTTCCTACTCTATAAAAACGCGATAATTACGCTACTTTTTCGTTATTTAGTACCTACTATGTATCATTATGTCAATGGTAAGTGCGTATTAGGTCGGTAATCCGTCTAACTACTTGTATCCCTAGTATTAATAGCCTCGCCTTGAGTTAACTGTTGACATAAGCTAAATTATCTCTAATACGGGATCAGGTCGATTCATCTTGCCGCTAAATCGGACTCAGATTACGTAATGGTGTAAAGTAATCAATTCACGTACTTGCCTTTGTTGAAGGAAAATGCGTCTATGTTTTTCACAACAAAGAATCTCTCTCGCAAATTAATTAATTACACAAAGAATGTGTCACACTGTCTTACTTTTTGTTCGTAGGTGTCGCAGGAAGAGGCGTTAATGTCAAGAATATAGGTCAAGGCTACCAACACATACCTAAACCTCCAACAATCATCAACATTCCTTTATGGACCGCTCGTCATCTATCTATCACAAGGAAAACGTTTGACAATACAGTCTGATATGAATAGTGTCGTCATAGTGTTTTGTTTTCAAAGTTAAGGCAGACGGCTGACTAAGAAAATTCAATCGGCTATTGTCTAAGGCAACAAAATCGACATTTCAGTAGCCATTGTTGCATCGTATATGTAAATCTCAGCCATTGTTTTGCATCCTTTCAAACGCTTGTTAACTGACCATCGCTCCTTCAGATATAAAGTATAGGAAAAATGTGTAGCCTTTTATACTTGGCTTTAAGTTAGGTAGGTAGGTATATTAAAATACTTATCTATTAGGCAGGGTGTTATGTAATACTAATAAGCGTGGCAGGTAATGTTGTTTTTTTTCTAATGAAAACCCGTCTTTTAATTTTTCCATTACAACTTACAAATTAAAACCTACGATAGATACTAAAATTTTACAAAAATCATTTTATAATACTATTGCGTCGGTTACAAAATTATACATTCTGATGATGTAATTTACTCTCAACGGACGGGATTTATGATTGCTCTTCTCGGGCCACTCTCATCGTATTAATATTAGTGGGGCGAGGCGGGAGACAGGGACATCGCTCCGAGCAAACCGATCTCGAAACAAACCCAATTAAACGCGCCCGTGCCGCGCCCGCACCCGTACAATACACGAAATAAATGATACAGAAGGCGATTTCCATACAAAGAGTGAAAACAGGCGCACGCACGCAAAGACGCGTACGTACAATTACAGTATAATAAAGTAACTTACTTTATAATAAAGTTACTTGTTTATACTGTGGTATGGTGATCTCATACCATGTCAAACGAGTGCCATATTAGTCGCGAGTGCTCTGGCACTCACTGTTGGAGTGTTCGCAGCCACGTGTGATATGCGTCTGTGTGTGATTTCGCCCGTTCGCGTTTCAAAGAGTCAACCTTCTGTACTTCTCTCTATTCTGTGTCCGTACCGCGCCTGCACCGCCCCTAATCATCCACCCCGTGCCTTCTGTTTCACTAACCTAAATAAATCATCTGCTTTTTAAATGAATCATCGCTTTTAAATACTCTTCTAGGGTTATAAACTTAAATATTGTGTTAAAATAATATCTGACCTAAAATTAATATCAATGTCCGTGGGAATGTGTCAGAATTTTCTGTTTTTGTTTAACCCATAGTCTGGGGCATCGAAGGATCTAATAAGATGAAAATAAACATACATACCTGCTGAAACTAATCAGATTCTCAGAAAAACTGCTCGCCATACATATTCGGATTTCTTTTTTTATTTCTATAATTTCGATTACTGTCCGGTCCCTGAGAGAGGAGGCCTGTCCTAAAAGGGGGAACATTAAAGGCTGATTATGCTTAGGCTTATGCAGGGTTTATATAAATATTAATATTTATAAGAAAGAAGGCAGCAATATGAATTATGACTGCGTATTATAATGTGAGGCATATCCTTAATCCTACCAGAAGGTACCCAGCAGATACTAAATGCTGCTATAAATCAAATTGTAGGCACGGTATTTGACATTTTGTCACCATTATTTTTTACGACTTAGCTGGAATATATGAGCGAATACCGAACATACTCCTAGACATTTGCAATTTGTATGTCCTTAGAATCAAATGAGATGAGAAGAGATATGTATGGAATTTGGCTATTTATTCAATTTTATGTAAACAGCTTTGTTTTTGTTCGGGGAAACAAGGACTCATTCATTTCAGTAAAAGAATTGTCGTGCCTGAAAGCTATGTTAATAAATCTTTTATTTCATGAATATGTCAGACTAGAAAGTGACATAGAGGATTTCGGAGGCTTAAAAGGCTTACAATTGACTTTTACAATTTGATACGAACATATAAAGCCCGGTACATTTTGCACAGAAGCTCGTGCGTATATGGATAGGCAGTGTCATGTTGCATGAACCACGCTTACATTCACCCTGCAACGTGAATATATAGACAGAGCAATATTCGCTGCCAGGATTGGCTTACACTTTCAAATTAAGGACTGATTTAACCAAAGCCTAATTTTTATCCGTGGAAATAAATTTTTATGTATGAAACAGTTTTATGTATGAAAAATATGTCAAAAATTACTTACGTATACAAAATTACATATTCGCTCGATTAGATTTATCTAAGTATAAAAGTTTTGTCGAATTCGCCCTAAGTGGATAAGTCAAAGTCAAATTCAAATAATTTATTTCATTTAGCACTTATAAGGCACTTTTGAACGTCAAAGTCAATACTTTTAATAGCTACCTTAGCCATGGAGGCAAACTTTGTGTGATTTTCTAAGCTATTGAGTTTCAATATGTTTTGTAAATGGCTTCCGTGGAGTTTCATGCCCGTTCTTCTCCATAGGTACTTACTACGCTTTGGAATGAGCAACAAGCTTCATATTTCTGACTGACCGACTCCTTGACAATTGAAAAGTGCCTGTAAATGGTTTAATTTTAATAAATGCTTTCAGTTTGAATTGTTTTATTGTTTTAAACTGTGTACTTATGTAATCTTGCTTGCTTTAATGGTCTGGTTTTATAAAAAGGCATTCCTCGTAGAGCTATTATTTAGTGAAAATTAGTGCCGCTTCTTGCTAATTTCATTGATCAAGAATATTTAGGAAATTAGACCAATTTTTATACCACTTGGAACTGATACAGTCCAGGAAAAATTAGATATTCAGACACCGATGAGCATAACGCGACGGACAGAAGAGCTAGAGATATATTTCTGTACCTACCGTAACTTTATACTCCAGGTGTTCATTCATAACATCGCAAGCACTTAGAGCTAGGAAATAGATCCGCAATACACAGCGGATATGAAACCAACCGGCGGCGCATGCGGTTACAGGCCCACCGTAAACAAGGCGACACGTATTGCCTTGTAAGTATTAAAGGTTTTACAACAAAAGTTATGTATGGGTTGAACGGGGTTTTCCCTTCGGTATGATCTAATTTTGTCTCAGTAGGAAGGCGGTAAAACGGGGTAATGGGCCTGAACAAAACGCCTCTGATTTATAGAGGGCACGCCACCCAACTCGTACTGACATAAATAGAAAGTGGCAGACGCCCTGAAAAGGGTTACGCGGATATATTCCATGTTTGCACTACGCTTGAACAAATAAAATGACAATAAATACCTAAGCACTTATTTCGGTCTATCGGTAATAAAATACTCTCCACCTAGTACACTTTAGGGACCGTCCACACTCACGCATTTTCGTTGTTTTTGTCAACAAATTGGCATGAGGGCTGTTCAGCCGTATTTCGTTTTTACATTTAAATTTTGCTGGATGAATTTACACTGACACACAGCAAAATATTTGTTTTAGAAATGTTTTGCGTTTAAAATTGGATTTAGTGTTTAAATCTTAAAAAAGCCAACATTAATAAAGCTGTGAAAACGTTTTCGAGGCATCCTTAGCGTGTGTAAACGTGATAATAAGCCAGCAGACACTAATTCATTCGCCGCTAAACAAGTTATTTAAATGAGATTGTGCACAAAATTTCATTTCACTATTACAGAGAATAAATTGAAATGTTAATAAGCGTTAAGGGGTGGTACTCGGCATAAAATCAATTTAATCTATCTGCGTAAACATTGGGTAGTTAATGTAACTATTGGTACGCCGCGCGTCGAAGGGGTTTGATGGAGGGTATCTTCGGGTGGATAGAGGTCAACACTAGAGCTTACGTTTGTAAAAGTTTTATAGCCACGTGTTAAGTAGATTGCCTCTGCATTGGCAATAGAACAAAACCACTACTTTTGCTTTTATTTTTCCTCAAGATTTAAGATAACGTAAACAAATATAACATGAAGCCTCATTTATTCAGCATAATATGAAGGGTAGCGTTAATTATGACGTGTGTAAATTATATGGTAATTTGTTAGCGTACCCCAAACGAAGTCTCTGCAGACAATCTCATCCGCACACAACACGATTCATCACAGAAACCCAAACTTAACTAATTTATGTCAAAACTACTCATATAAGTAAACATAAAAGCCACGCTAATGAGGTTAACTATTCGGAAAATATTCTTCCTCTCAGGGATAATATGGTAACAACATGCTACAGATATAAGGAAAATATTTCACACATAATTCTATACGAAAAAGGTTTTATGGCTCGTAAAGCCAATGATCCCAAAATTGCCCCCAGCTTTCTTCTAATCCCAAAGGTTTATATGTAAAACACCAATAAAATAGAATTCTAACGTCTGTAAAAATACATAAAATTATACAATTGAAACGAAGGCAAAAAGAAAACGGTATGTCGCATGTACCTATATGTATATTTATGGATTGATTTTCTACTATTGCATTATTCGTATTATAGCGCCTAACCTGAAAAAGTAACCTTCTAATGTAGCGCCTAGATAACGAGAGCAGTTTTAGGAAAAAATATACTTCCATAAAGGGGTATTTATTATTTACCACTCTTAAAAGTATAAGGTAGTTTATATACGGTCCCTTATCTGAATCTGAGGACACAGGTGGACGCAGCGTACGCTCTTGTAAATATTTGATGTATACCCTTAACAGCTCTTTGCTATTATAATTTACGGTATTGTACAAGTAAGTATACTGTATAACCCTACGCTCTCACCCACTCACATCTCATAATGTTTTATACGTTGAGTTACATAGGCCTTGACACCACTTGATATTTATTATGAGCACTAAAATAAAACAGAGTATATTTTATGTCTTTGCGTTCAAAACGAAAAATAAAAATCAAAACAATAATAACAGTTCACGGTTCTAAAATTATGTGAAATTCAAAAGAGTGAGGAACCACGGAAATGTTTTGATGAAAAATAAGGGAAATCTTTTCCATTTCACATAATTTTGTTACAACACAAAGTCAGAAAGAAGGCTTTGTTGTGAATAAAAACCTACTTCGTCTGAACAATGCGTGTAAATACAGACAATAAAAGATGAGGCTTGAGACGAAATCAGTTAATAGCAATGGATTCGTTTTGAGAACATTATTCTGTAAGTATAGCTATTTCTGAAATAGCTACCTTAGTAACGTCAGATGGAAAGCATTTTATTTTAAAGGCAACTGTTATTATTCAGAAATAAATATTTTAAAAAAATAAATGCTTACTGCTTACTTATAAGTGGACTTTCTCATGTAAAAGCCCTATTCGTTAGAACGAACAAGCACCTGTTTACGTCGGTAGTGGATAAACGACAACGCTCAGGGTCAATAAGATCACAATATAAAAATCAACTTTATACAGGCGGTTACCAAACGTCTTTACTTAAAAAAAATATTTTAGCCATGGGTCCTCTTATTTATAATAAACTACCGTTAAACTTAAAAGAATTACCCATCAAACTCTTTAAAAAAAAGTTAACAAAACTGCTACTGGAGAAGTATTACTACGCAATTAACGATTTTGTTAATGACAAAACTTTCTGTTAATGGTGTGTGACTTCTTCTTTGTGAGTTAATTTACTGACATTTCTATCCTTCGCTTTATTGACATTTATTTGTAAATGGATATACTGTCATTTTAAATTGAATTTGTTGACATTTGTAATAGAATCTTCTGACATTCTTTTAATTTAATTTGTTGACATTCCGAATGTTTTCAATATGTGTATTTTATTCATGATTGTAATGTTGCTTAATGAATGGTGTTTTCTAGTTTATTTTTGGTTTGTTTAGTAAATGTATTATATTGAATAATTTTGCATGCCGTAAGGCAAAATGTATCGGGACG
Organism: Lithophane leautieri; assembly: GCA_949152455.1. NCBI lineage: Eukaryota > Metazoa > Arthropoda > Insecta > Lepidoptera > Noctuidae > Lithophane > Lithophane leautieri. Next base: position 10,679,579 of record OX424463.1, on the reverse strand, counting down.
CTCATCAAAATAACCATCATATCTGTATACCTACATTATTGGCAAATAAATGATTTCTTTCTTTCTTTCTTTCTGTCAAGGATCAGAAACAATTTTCCTCCTTCCATTGAAAGTTTCTTATCATACAAAAATGCAAGGAGAGACGATTATGCTTTGAAAAATATTTCAGAACCGCTACTTTGGAAGAAAATCGGATTTGAATTCGCTAAGTGTATATTTTTTTTACACTCTACTGAATTTTCTTTGGATAGGTACTTTATGATAATATATTTTATTTTTTCAGAACTTTAATATTATAAATATCGTTATAAAAGTATGCGTGATAAGTCGAAAATGAGCTGAATGTAACCAAATGAGGCGAGCGTTTATTGATTCGCAAATAACATTAAAATCCAATTATGGACAAATGTCCGAACGACCACGAAACTGGTATATGCAGTTTGAATTTGGCAAATTGTGATACTACCAAATATTTACGTCAAATATTTGTTTTTAAAATTACTAGCTGATGCCCGTGGCTTCGCCCGCGTGGATAACGGTTACTATATACTAAAACCTTCCTCGAGAACCACTCTATCCATTGATGAAAACAGCATGAAAATCGGTACAGTAGTTTTTGAGTTTATCGCGAACAAGACGACAGACAGACGCGACGGGGGACTTTGTTTTATAATATGTAAGGATTACCAAACTTGGAACTAATTTAAACTATGTACCTGCACTTAAATTACATTACAATGATCATTAATAATAATTAGAGATATGCTTGGAGTTTTCCTACATGATCGAATTAGAAATAATGAGATCCGTAAGAGAACCTAGGAAACCGATACAACCCGAAGATTTGCCAAACTTAAGCGGCAGTGGGCAGGGCACTTTGCTCGCAGAACAGGGTCTGGAGTGGCGGCCGCGTACCGAGTGACGTAGTGTTGCTCCCAAAAGTTGGCCCAATGACCTGGTGGAGGCTGCGAGAAGGACAGGAATCGGTCGAAGTGACGATGCTTGGGAGAGGCCTTTGTTTGTTTATTTTTCGTCTTTGTCTTTATTGTATATGAACTGGCCAGTACTTATCTCCAACACTGAAGTAAGTACCTAATAAATCTTAGTGACGCACCTGCAATTTTATTTCAGAAATCAAACATACTCGTAAAGTTAAACAATTGCAATGTAGGGATTGGAATAAAATTAAAAGCAAACAATTCTTTAACTTCTTATATTTTCACACACGTTCGTCGATTTCCACCGTCGTCGTCCATCTTCTATTCATTCTTCCCTCTCACTCGCACACTCCTGTCATTCCCATCTTCTAACATCCCTCATGTATCGTGTTGCCACTAGTAATAATCATTCCCACATTCGGCCATTCTGACAATCATGACTGTCCTCAGGCATGCACTCACCAGCTGCTCACACATACCTTCATACAATCATAACAACTTAAATTAGTTAACATCTTTTAACTAAGTATACTTTACAAACAAAAAATAGTAAAAAAAAAAAAAATCCTACTACAATATTATAACACTAACATCAAACTTAAACACATCATGTATTTATTCATCTTACTTAAATAAAACAGATCACATCATGTTTTATGCCTTATGAAATAAAATAAAACTTATGAAACGCAACCGTGTTTGCATTTCCACCTAACACATAAAAAAAAATACAACTCAATTTCCTAAAAATCTCACTCCTTCATTCTTCTTACCTATTACAAACAATCATCTCTTACTTACTCATACGTCCTCGGGCCATTTCTTCATACCATCAGCTGAACAAGAAGTTTTCAATGGACCCTTTCTCTACATCATAGCGGTCGTTACACTTGACTTTAGTAATCTTATAGGGTCCTAAGAATTTCGGTTTCAGTTTGAGTCCTGGACCAAACTGTGTTCTCCGTATCGCTACTCGATCTCCTTCTTCATATTTGGTACTTTCCTTTCTTTTCTTGTTATATGTTTTTCTGTTTTCTTCCTGAATTTTAATTATTTGTTCCTTTGCTCTATTTCTTAGTTCTTCTCTTTCAACATCGAACTGCTCTAAACTTTCCTGCTGTAATAATTCAATTAGAGGAATATCTTCTTTGGATTTCATCTTAACACCTGTAAGTAACTTGAATGGACTGGTATTGATACTTCTCTGAAAAGTACAATTTATTGCCCGTTGCAACTTGCTGACGTGTTTGTACCATACTGATGAGTCTTCTGCACATAGCTTTGTAAGAGTTGGCTTAATAATACCATTAATCCTTTCCACCTGCCCATTACCACGGGGTACTCCTGTTGTTATCAGCAAATGTTGTATGTTCTCATTCTCACAATATTCTTTAAACTCATGACTGGTATAGGCGGTACCTCTGTCCGTAATAATCCTTTGTGGGTTTCCAAACGTCTGTTGATGTATCTTGAGTTTCTCCAGGGTTTCACTGCTGGTAGTACTTTTCGTGGGGAAAAGCCACACGAATTTGGTAAATGCATCTACAATAGCAAGTATATGATTATACTTCTTCTTTGTTTCGGTCATTGGACCAATATGGTCAAGATGCATAGTATGCATTGGTTCACTTTCCTTCTCAATAGGGTTGAGGAAACCTTCATGCTTTCCTCGCTTCTTAGTCGCTAGTAAACAGGGTATACAGGTTACTAAAAAATCTTCAACTTTTTTACTAACGTTTTTTATAAAATAATCTTTACTGATCAATTCCAACATCTTTTTCTTTGAGAAATGACCATTCTGGTGAACTCTTTTAATTATTTCGTCTTCCATACTTCTTGGTATCACCAATTTCTTGTCACTTCCTTTATAAATAAGACCATTGTCTAACAGGTAATCTTCATATGGCACAGTCTGCAAAATACTCATAATGGCCTTCAAACCTTCATCTGCTTGCTGAGCTTTTCGTAAGCTGTCAAATAACTCATCAACAACTGCAACATAAGGGTTTCGGCTTAGAGCATCAGAATGTCTCATTCTAGAACCTTCTCTATGCTCTATGGTAAAATCAAAATCTTGTAGAAATAATATCCACCTAGCTACTCTAGTAGACATTCCCAAGTCCTTTTTATTTAATGTCATCTGAAAGGCTCTACAATCAGTTATAATCTTAAAATGTCTACCAAATAAATAATGCCTAAACTTTTTAATACCTTCAATGATTGCCAATGCCTCAAGTTCATAACTTGTGTACCTACTTTCTGCATCTGTTGTTTTTCAACTCATATAATACACAGGGTGTAGCTGCTGATCATCCACACTACGCTGCATAAGAATAGCTGCATAACCAACACAGGAAGCATCTGTGTGTAGCTCTGTATAAAGTTTTGGATTAAATATTTTTAATACTGGGTCACTTGATAACTTTTTCTTAACTCTATTGAATGCATCGCGCTCTTGTTCATTAAATTTAAAGTCTGAATCTTTCTTCAACAAGTTAGTTAGAGGACTAACTATCAATGCAAAATCTTGTATGTATTTTCTAAAGTATGACGCTAAACCAACAAAACTATGTAACTGTTTTACCGTCTTCGGCTCTGGGAACTTCATTACAGCTTCAGTCTTTTCATTGGAAGGTCTCACCTTCCCATCTTCAATCACATGTCCGAGATAAGTGATGCTTCGGCACACCAGAAAGGCCTTTTTCCAACTAAATTGCATTCCATATTGTGATGCTATTTCCAGTACTTCTTTAAGTCTTTCTACAGCTTGATGTTCATCTTCTGCAGGGATTAAAATATCATCAATGAATATCATAATTTTTCCAGCTGCAATCAACTCTCTAAAAGCATAACTGATATAACGCATAAAATATTTGGGACATATCGACAGACCAAAAGGAGCTCTTAAAAATTCGTATTGACCATTGTGAGTCACAAAAGATGTGTACTTCACACTGTCTTCGCTTACTTTTAAATGAAAAAATCCGTTTTTCAAGTCTAACACGCTGAAAACTTTAGCTTCTGACAATCTATCAATGTAATCTTCTATCAGCGGTAGAGGAAATTCATCTTTTACCATTTTCTTATTGAGTTGTCTATAATCCACACAGATACGGGTGGATCCATCCTTCTTACGTACCAGGACTAGAGGACTAGCATAATCCGAATAACTTACCCTGATTATTCCATTTGCTAACCACTCTGCTACCTGTCTATCCACTTCATCGCGCTCTGCAAACGAGATGCGCCGTGGGCGTTGAGCAATGGGAATATCATCCCGCAGCACTATCTTCACTTCAATGGGAACTTCTTCTGTTTGTTTTGGTTGGTAACTTTCAATACAGGAAATAATTTGACCCTTGAGTAGTTCACTACCAATGTACCCAATACAATCTGAAACACATGGACAACAGTTTAAACTACCTAACCATTCTTCATCAATCGGCCTCATCCATACTGTACTTCGTTTCAACACACATAAAACATTCTTTAAAAAATCTTGACCAATAATCACTTTAAAAGGCATACACGTTTGCGGCACAATATGAAATCCTACGTTAAAATATCGACGGTTATCAATTTCAATTAAAGTTCTAAAATATCCTTTCGAAAACACTTTGGATGATCCTAGACCCGACATTGAAATGTTATTGTTTTCATCGCATTTCGGCAATCCTAACTGCACATAACACTCGTTCGATATCTCAGACCAACAAAAAAAGAAAGACGGAGCATTTCGAACATCAAAATGAAGCCACCTTTTTATCTATGTGTCTGTAAAAAGGGTTGTCATTTGCTAAAGTTTTTCCCTATAATTTGGAGAATAATATTTTGGGTAGGATAATTTGTACGAGTAAGATATTGTTGAGTATGGTATTGTACCTCAATCGTTAGGAAGGATTCCGAAACAAAACCATTTTTTTTTACATGACAAAATAAAATAACAATTAAGTACAAAGTGCATTTACATACATGATTTGGAGATTACCTTTTAATCAAGAATTGCTTGTGATAGGAAGCTCCGCTCTTTCACTTAGAACTATCCATTAATAATTATCAATTGAATGTAAAAAAAATTGGTTTGTAAATTATAGAAATATTAAGTTATAAGGTTGTTGAAGCGTAAATCATAACATCGTCGTGGGTAGTAAATTGTTTTGAAATAAAATAGGTACTTAATTATATTTACAATCAACTTTATTAAATTCAAGAAGACCACGATAACAAAATCACTGACTATAGAAAGCATGTAAAAAGCGTCCGCAATTTGGGAAAAAATAAAATTTGGGACAGTAGTATTTAAATTAGCTAGTCTAAGTTGAGAAACTAACTAAAATAAAATAAAAAATACAGTCTCGTGTTTAATTACTGTTTTGATAAAATCTCATTTTTGTTTTTTAAATTGTATGTACGTTTTTAGGATATCCGGTTTTGATCACACGGCGAAGTCCACGATTAGTTGAATAAAGGTCATTATTATCAAAATGATCGGAACAAACCACGCTGGTTTTCGATGGAAGCCATTCTGGATCATTCCGACTATTTCTTATAGCTACTATCCATTTACTTTTATTTTCAATATTACTTGGAAATCTAAAATATTAAATACATAAAAAAACAGGCATATAACTAAAAAATATCGAACGGGGAAATTTCAAATCATATTATGGCAACCCCCGCACGTTAAATGTCACTGTTTTCGTTCGTTCATTCGTTCAGGTTGTTGTTCCAAGTAACCTAAAATTCATAGTTTACTAAATTAAGAAACGATGTTATTTGAAGTACTTACATGTGAAAAGTGATTCCGTGAGACTTTTTATGTGATTTGCTATTGTTTTTACAAGTTTTCACTACACAAGAAGGCATAATTCAATTTTTTCTATTGAAGTTTACTAGACGACGACTCGTGACGTACTAGCAGCGATGAGCATAGTTTTTGTGTAGGTGTGTGCGTGAGCCTGTGTGTTTACTTGCAGGAGCATAGTTTTGTGGCTACACGTTTGATGTACGTAGTGATCCGTCTTTCTATTTTGGTTGGTCTGAGTTCGATATTAAATTGACGTCACTTCCACTATCAATTAATGCTGTGACCACTATTCCATTCTTTAGCTTTATTTCTTTCATCGGCTTTTTCCCGTTAATGTTTACATTACAAACGTCCCGTTGACATCTTTGACATAAATTATCTTCACATCCGCCATGATGGCAGTAATTACTCGATGGACCAATCAGCGTCCGCTTATGAATGTCATTATGCAAGTATCCAACTTCATGTTCTAAACTTTCGTCGACAGTGCTGCCATCTGCGGCACTGTTAAAAAATGCTTCTTTCGGTTGGCCCTGCTGGGAGCAGTGCTTGATGTTCTTATTCTTTGATGATGAATATGATGATGATGGCGTCGACGAAGATTTTTCCTTCTTACATTCTGTACCAATGTGTCCGAACTCATTGCATTTGAAGCATTTTCTCCCTTGTGCTTTATTAGGGCACTCTGACGACACATGGTTGAGTTCCCCACAGTTAAAACATCGTGATTGTGATGATTTTTTAAATGATGTCGGTTGCCTGTTTTCACGTTTTTCCTGGTCAATTTTCCCTCTGATAACCTCGTAAATCTTCAACTTTTCTTTAAGCTCGGGGTACGTTCTTACACCGTACAGCATCATTTTATACACTTCGGAGTCCACTATACCGTCAACTATGTATTGGATCGCGACATAATCTGGCATCTTACCCCGTTTGCCCATTTCCTTCATCACTAGTAGGTAATCCAGGCAAGATTCATTCTTTTGTTTTCTTCGGGTTCTCATCATTTCGTGGATCGCTTTTACATCTACTGTGTCCGGAAATTCCTTACACACCGCTGTTTTTAACTCATCCCAGCACTTGTACGGCCGCTCCGCCCGTAGCCATAGCCCTGCTGTGCCGGTGAGCGCCCGTTGTGCCACCAGTAACTGCTGGAGAGGAGTCCATCCGTAAATCACGGCGCTGCTCTCGACGTCTTCTACCCATCGCGTCACTGGGTACGTGCTGTCGCATCCGCTGAATTTGGGTAGTAACTCCGCGCTCATGTGGAAAGTGGAATTTATATTTACAGAAGCTGCAGCTTCAGCTTCTCTCGTCGTAGTCGTCATTGTGTGTGTGATGCAGTCGTGGAAAATTTCTCCGTCCGTCTTTATTTTCTTTCCCAAACGTCTTCAAATCGTCTTTCGTCTTTTGTTTTTTCTTCAACGGAAAAAAATTCACATCCGCTGCTGCTTTTACTTTTATCTTTGCTTTTTATTTACTTTTCCATCCCGGACGAGCCCCCAAATGTAGGGATTGGAATAAAATTAAAAGCAAACAATTCTTTAACTTCTTATATTTTCACACACGTTCGTCGATTTCCACCGTCGTCGTCCATCTTCTATTCATTCTTCCCTCTCACTCGCACACTCCTGTCATTCCCATCTTCTAACATCCCTCATGTATCGTGTTGCCACTAGTAATAATCATTCCCACATTCGGCCATTCTGACAATCATGACTGCCCTCAGGCATGCACTCACCAGCTGCTCACACATACCTTCATACAATCATAACAACTTAAATTAGTTAACATCTAAGTATACTTTACAAACAAAAAATAGTAAAAAAAAAAAAAATCCTACTACAATATTATAACACTAACATCAAACTTAAACACATCATGTATTTATTCATCTTACTTAAATAAAACAGATCACATCATGTTTTATGCCTTATGAAATAAAATAAAACTTATGAAACGCAACCGTGTTTGCATTTCCACCTAACACATAAAAAAAAATACAACTCAATTTCCTAAAAATCTCACTCCTTCATTCTTCTTACCTATTACAAACAATCATCTCTTACTTACTCATACGTCCTCGGGCCATTTCTTCACACCATCAGCTGAACAAGAAGTTTTCAATGGACCCTTTCTCTACATCATAGCGGTCGTTACACTTGACTTTAGTAATCTTATAGGGTCCTAAGAATTTCGGTTTCAGTTTGAGTCCTGGACCAAACTGTGTTCTCCGTATCGCTACTCGATCTCCTTCTTCATATTTGGTACTTTCCTTTCTTTTCTTGTTATATGTTTTTCTGTTTTCTTCCTGAATTTTAATTATTTGTTCCTTTGCTCTATTTCTTAGTTCTTCTCTTTCAACATCGAACTGCTCTAAACTTTCCTGCTGTAATAATTCAATTAGAGGAATATCTTCTTTGGATTTCATCTTAACACCTGTAAGTAACTTGAATGGACTGGTATTGATACTTCTCTGAAAAGTACAATTTATTGCCCGTTGCAACTTGCTGACGTGTTTGTACCATACTGATGAGTCTTCTGCACATAGCTTTGTAAGAGTTGGCTTAATAATACCATTAATCCTTTCCACCTGCCCATTACCACGGGGTACTCCTGTTGTTATCAGCAAATGTTGTATGTTCTCATTCTCACAATATTCTTTAAACTCATGACTGGTATAGGCGGTACCTCTGTCCGTAATAATCCTTTGTGGGTTTCCAAACGTCTGTTGATGTATCTTGAGTTTCTCCAGGGTTTCACTGCTGGTAGTACTTTTCGTGGGGAAAAGCCACACGAATTTGGTAAATGCATCTACAATAGCAAGTATATGATTATACTTCTTCTTTGTTTCGGTCATTGGACCAATATGGTCAAGATGCATAGTATGCATTGGTTCACTTTCCTTCTCAATAGGGTTGAGGAAACCTTCATGCTTTCCTCGCTTCTTAGTCGCTAGTAAACAGGGTATACAGGTTACTAAAAAATCTTCAACTTTTTTACCAACGTTTTTTATAAAATAATCTTTACTGATCAATTCCAACATCTTTTTCTTTGAGAAATGACCATTCTGGTGAACTCTTTTAATTATTTCGTCTTCCATACTTCTTGGTATCACCAATTTCTTGTCACTTCCTTTATAAATAAGACCATTGTCTAACAGGTAATCTTCATATGGCACAGTCTGCAAAATACTCATAATGGCCTTCAAACCTTCATCTGCTTGCTGAGCTTTTCGTAAGCTGTCAAATAACTCATCAACAACTGCAACATAAGGGTTTCGGCTTAGAGCATCAGAATGTCTCATTCTAGAACCTTCTCTATGCTCTATGGTAAAATCAAAATCTTGTAGAAATAATATCCACCTAGCTACTCTAGTAGACATTCCCAAGTCCTTTTTATTTAATGTCATCTGAAAGGCTCTACAATCAGTTATAATCTTAAAATGTCTACCAAATAAATAATGCCTAAACTTTTTAATACCTTCAATGATTGCCAATGCCTCAAGTTCATAACTTGTGTACCTACTTTCTGCATCTGTTGTTTTTCAACTCATATAATACACAGGGTGTAGCTGCTGATCATCCACACTACGCTGCATAAGAATAGCTGCATAACCAACACAGGAAGCATCTGTGTGTAGCTCTGTATAAAGTTTTGGATTAAATATTTTTAATACTGGGTCACTTGATAACTTTTTCTTAACTCTATTGAATGCATCGCGCTCTTGTTCATTAAATTTAAAGTCTGAATCTTTCTTCAACAAGTTAGTTAGAGGACTAACTATCAATGCAAAATCTTGTATGTATTTTCTAAAGTATGACGCTAAACCAACAAAACTATGTAACTGTTTTACCGTCTTCGGCTCTGGGAACTTCATTACAGCTTCAGTCTTTTCATTGGAAGGTCTCACCTTCCCATCTTCAATCACATGTCCGAGATAAGTGATGCTTCGGCACACCAGAAAGGCCTTTTTCCAACTAAATTGCATTCCATATTGTGATGCTATTTCCAGTACTTCTTTAAGTCTTTCTACAGCTTGATGTTCATCTTCTGCAGGGATTAAAATATCATCAATGAATATCATAATTTTTCCAGCTGCAATCAACTCTCTAAAAGCATAACTGATATAACGCATAAAATATTTGGGACATATCGACAGACCAAAAGGAGCTCTTAAAAATTCGTATTGACCATTGTGAGTCACAAAAGATGTGTACTTCACACTGTCTTCGCTTACTTTTAAATGAAAAAATCCGTTTTTCAAGTCTAACACGCTGAAAACTTTAGCTTCTGACAATCTATCAATGTAATCTTCTATCAGCGGTAGAGGAAATTCATCTTTTACCATTTTCTTATTGAGTTGTCTATAATCCACACAGATACGGGTGGATCCATCCTTCTTACGTACCAGGACTAGAGGACTAGCATAATCCGAATAACTTACCCTGATTATTCCATTTGCTAACCACTCTGCTACCTGTCTATCCACTTCATCGCGCTCTGCAAACGAGATGCGCCGTGGGCGTTGAGCAATGGGAATATCATCCCGCAGCACTATCTTCACTTCAATGGGAACTTCTTCTGTTTGTTTTGGTTGGTAACTTTCAATACAGGAAATAATTTGACCCTTGAGTAGTTCACTACCAATGTACCCAATACAATCTGAAACACATGGACAACAGTTTAAACTACCTAACCATTCTTCATCAATCGGCCTCATCCATACTGTACTTCGTTTCAACACACATAAAACATTCTTTAAAAAATCTTGACCAATAATCACTTTAAAAGGCATACACGTTTGCGGCACAATATGAAATCCTACGTTAAAATATCGACGGTTATCAATTTCAATTAAAGTTCTAAAATATCCTTTCGAAAACACTTTGGATGATCCTAGACCCGACATTGAAATGTTATTGTTTTCATCGCATTTCGGCAATCCTAACTGCACATAACACTCGTTCGATATTAAATTGACGTCACTTCCACTATCAATTAATGCTGTGACCACTATTCCATTCTTTAGCTTTATTTCTTTCATCGGCTTTTTCCCGTTAATGTTTACATTACAAACGTCCCGTTGACATCTTTGACATAAATTATCTTCACATCCGCCATGATGGCAGTAATTACTCGATGGACCAATCAGCGTCCGCTTATGAATGTCATTATGCAAGTATCCAACTTCATGTTCTAAACTTTCGTCGACAGTGCTGCCATCTGCGGCACTGTTAAAAAATGCTTCTTTCGGTTGGCCCTGCTGGGAGCAGTGCTTGATGTTCTTATTCTTTGATGATGAATATGATGATGATGGCGTCGACGAAGATTTTTCCTTCTTACATTCTGTACCAATGTGTCCGAACTCATTGCATTTGAAGCATTTTCTCCCTTGTGCTTTATTAGGGCACTCTGACGACACATGGTTGAGTTCCCCACAGTTAAAACATCGTGATTGTGATGATTTTTTAAATGATGTCGGTTGCCTGTTTTCACGTTTTTCCTGGTCAATTTTCCCTCTGATAACCTCGTAAATCTTCAACTTTTCTTTAAGCTCGGGGTACGTTCTTACACCGTACAGCATCATTTTATACACTTCGGAGTCCACTATACCGTCAACTATGTATTGGATCGCGACATAATCTGGCATCTTACCCCGTTTGCCCATTTCCTTCATCACTAGTAGGTAATCCAGGCAAGATTCATTCTTTTGTTTTCTTCGGGTTCTCATCATTTCGTGGATCGCTTTTACATCTACTGTGTCCGGAAATTCCTTACACACCGCTGTTTTTAACTCATCCCAGCACTTGTACGGCCGCTCCGCCCGTAGCCATAGCCCTGCTGTGCCGGTGAGCGCCCGTTGTGCCACCAGTAACTGCTGGAGAGGAGTCCATCCGTAAATCACGGCGCTGCTCTCGACGTCTTCTACCCATCGCGTCACTGGGTACGTGCTGTCGCATCCGCTGAATTTGGGTAGTAACTCCGCGCTCATGTGGAAAGTGGAATTTATATTTACAGAAGCTGCAGCTTCAGCTTCTCTCGTCGTAGTCGTCATTGTGTGTGTGATGCAGTCGTGGAAAATTTCTCCGTCCGTCTTTATTTTCTTTCCCAAACGTCTTCAAATCGTCTTTCGTCTTTTGTTTTTTCTTCAACGGAAAAAAATTCACATCCGCTGCTGCTTTTACTTTTATCTTTGCTTTTTATTTACTTTTCCATCCCGGACGAGCCCCCAAATGTAGGGATTGGAATAAAATTAAAAGCAAACAATTCTTTAACTTCTTATATTTTCACACACGTTCGTCGATTTCCACCGTCGTCGTCCATCTTCTATTCATTCTTCCCTCTCACTCGCACACTCCTGTCATTCCCATCTTCTAACATCCCTCATGTATCGTGTTGCCACTAGTAATAATCATTCCCACAGCAATTTGTAATTAACTTTACGAGTCCCTGGTATACTTAGTTACTTTGATTAATTGAGTTGTTTTATCGATGAAACTAGAACTAATCTTAGCATTAAATACTTAGATATTTAATAATAAGTTAAGATAAAAGTAGGTAGGCTTGGGGCCAAAATACACTTTGAAAACTTGCCCGGGGCGGCGATTTTGTTGAAATTATTGTGGTGTGCTTTATTTCTGAAATGATAAAGCTATACTAATTACGTTAGGTACTAAACGTCCGTAAGTGGCCATGCAAACAAAATGCTGAGTGAGTGAAAAAAGAAAAATCCGCCCGCAACCACATGCGGATTCTAAGCCTATTGATTCTGGTAATCCTTCATAAACACAAAATTCTTTAGTACAAACTAGATTTTTAGAGAAACGCTAAGTAATCTCCTTGTTACAAATGATTATACTTAAATGTGTTTAATTAAACCGCAAGTATCATCATCTGCCTAGCCTTTTCCCAAAGTCTAACCGGATGCAGCTGAATACCAGTATTTTACATAGAGCGACTGCCTATCTGACCTCCACAAACCAGTAACTGGGTAATACGATACCCCTTGGCAAGACTGGTTGTCAGACTTTCGGGCTTCTGACGACCCGTAACGACTGTCAAAGATCCACAAATGACAGCCGGGACCAACGGTTTAACGTGGTTTCAGAGGCACGGAGGAGTCTCGATATGTAAAGATGGTCACCCATCCAAGGACCAACCCCGGCAAGCGTAGCTTAACCTCATGAATCGACCCGTGCGGCTGTTATTACTTAGCCACGAGCTCCTCTAATTAAACCGTAAGTAATTAAACTTATTTAGCACCAACAGCTGTTCAAGGATTCAAAACCGTCGCTAAAAGATCGTTAATAAATAAATCTAAAAAGCTAGATACCTACTTATAATAATTTTTGTTTTACAACAAGTTAGCGGTCCGCTGTGGCAGCATATGCATTCTATTTCCATACCGGAGCGACATGGGTGGCGGGCCCGTCATAAATCAACACAATTTGTTCCCAGCGCGTTTTGATCGCCCGTTAATATACGTGATAATTGTTAAAATAATACACACGACACAAATTCAAATTCGTTCACCCCGGATGCTGACCGTTTGTTATTTTAACATCACTCATTTAATAAAGTCCATTTGAATAAAGATTTTTAGCTCGAATCAAATATTGTTTTATCCCTGCCTATCAGAATGATTTTTATTTAATCTATATATATAAAAATCAAATGCTGTTCGTTTGTCTCGCTAAAACTCGAGAACGGCTGGACCGGTTATTCTCAGGGCAAGGTTTGTAGGTTTAGTAGGTGTAGGTATGTAGCTAGGTAGATAGGTAGGGTAGGATAGGTAGGGTAGGATAGGTAGGGTAGGATAGGTAGGGTAGGATAGGTAGGGTAGGATAGGTAGGGTAGGATAGGTAGGGTAGGATAGGTAGGGTAGGATAGGTAGGGTAGGATAGGTAGGGTAGGATAGGTAGGGTAGGATAGGTAGGGTAGGATAGGTAGGGTAGGATAGGTAGGGTAGGATAGGTAGGATAGGTAGGGTAGGATAGGTAGGGTAGGATAGGTAGGGTAGGATAGGTAGGGTAGGATAGGTAGGGTAGGATAGGTAGGGTAGGATAGGTAGGGTAGGATAGGTAGGGTAGGATAGGTAGGGTAGGATAGGTAGGGTAGGATAGGTAGGGTAGGATAGGTAGGGTAGGATAGGTAGGGTAGGATAGGTAGGGTAGGATAGGTAGGGTAGGATAGGTAGGATAGGTAGGATAGGTAGGGTAGGATAGGTAGGGTAGGATAGGTAGGGTAGGATAGGTAGGGTAGGATAGGTAGGGTAGTATAGGTAGGGTAGGATAGGTAGGGTAGGATAGGTAGGGTAGGATAGGTAGGGTAGGTAGGTAAGATAGAGTAGGAAGGTAGGTAGGATAGAGTATGTAGGTAGGTAGGGTAGCGTAGGTAGGGTAGCGTAGGTAGGGTAGCGTAGCTAGGGTAGCGTAGGTAGGGTAAGGTAGGTAGGGTAAGGTGGGTAGGGTAGATACTTAGTGCTACCCGTGCGAAGCCAGGGCGGGGCAGCTAGTATAATATAATAATTTCGAGCTATGAAAACAAATTGGCAATTTATGAACGTTACGATATTATTAGCCGACTCTTGTTTACAATCAGAATAAAATTGAGTTATTGTTTATGTTCCTAAACGCTATTTTAATTAATATAGTTTGGAAAGACTGCCGCGTTGGTCGGCGCTACTGCTGAACATGAGATCCTGGGTTCGATTTCCAGGTCGGGCAAAGTGTTATTGGGTTTTTCCATCTGGAATTTCTCAGTAGCAGCCTGGAGACTGGATATGTGCCCGGTTGATGGCAATAGGCTCGCCCCCTATTACATTATGGGACTTAAAAACATAGCTGGCGAAATGTGAGTGTATTATTAAAGGTAGGTGCACCTCTGCCTAACCCTGCGAAGATTACAGGCGTAATTTTATGTTATACTAGCTGCCCGCCCCGGCTTCGTACGGGTAGCACCTACCACCTACATACCTACCTACATACATAAATACCTACATATATACATACCTACCTACCCTACCTACACCTACCTTACGTACAAACCTTCCCCTGAGAATAACGAACACAACAAAAAAAGAATTATCCAGATCGGTCCAGCCGTTCTCGAGTTTTAGCGAGACTAACGAACAGCATTGATTTTTATATTGTATATAGATTAATTTACAAATTCCCTTAAATAACATAATAATAGTACTGAAAACATTAATTACATTTGAAGTGTTACCTATTTACATACTAGGTAGGTATTTTTATTATACCCAGGTAGGCTCATCCTACGACCTACATAGGTACTAACAAAATGAGCTACTTTTTACTTAAAGACCTAAAAATGAAACAAACGGAATTAAAACGAGCTTATTTTTCTGAAAAACATTATAAAATCTAAAATAAGCTTCTAAGCGAAGAAACACTAAAGCCATAAGGACAGCTTAAGGCGGTACCCTGAGTAAAACGCCACTCTTGCCGCTTTTTTGGTAGTTTTTAGGAGCTATCTAATTGTTATTTAAAAATAAATTTCAAATAATAAAAATACATTCAATTTCTACATAATCTGAATTCCAAAATTGTGCATTTCTTTTTTTTCTTTTTTTAAGGATTATGTATATGCTTCTTTCCTTCCAACGAAACCATAAAAATGAGAAATAATCTTTGTTATCATGCATCTCCTCGTAAAGTAAATATTATTTAATTTTGCTACTGACACTAATGGATAGACAATTTAGTAATGAACATTTTGTAACAATTTTTTTTTTTCAAAAGACCAATATTTGATTGTTTCCTAAAATTTGGGCGTATTCACTACTGTAACTCACCGGGATTCAGTCTACAAAAAGGGAACGAATTTATTTTGCTCAGGGTACCGCCTTAAGGAATTATAGAGAAACGAAAAAAAGGAAAATTATTTTCACAACGTCATGCCCTCACCTTTTGAAGTATAGAGGAAGACAGTTAATAGTGCTTACTCGTGGCACTTCATAGAACGCGATCCTTTTATCGTTGAGAAGGGACTTAGTTTTCAGAATCAGTCCGGATGTGGGCAGCACTGATAGTTTTTAAATTAGTTTGTTTATTCGTAGTACACAAGCATCGTTTGTTAACTAGCAACGGGCACTTAGTCGTAAATTAGAACGGTTCTTGTAAGGTAAAATACTTGGAATAAGAATATCTATAAGTTAAAATGTTTAACCATTTTTGAACGTAAATAAACCATACTTTTACATGCATACATCTTTGTAACACGTTAACCAAAACAAAATGTAGAAGAGTGTCAGTTAATTTCCCTTTTTTGTAAGGTTATTCTTTCCGGAACTATTTGCACGGTCGTTAACATAATGGACCGCACAGCCAAAGATAAATGGTTCGTGGAAAGCGAAATCAACCAGCCAAGAAGTAAGGAAAACTACTGTAAGTGCTGTGACGTAATGGGCATTCTCTAATAAGACCATTTCCGAAGACTTATTGTTGTCTACAGATAATGCTAATGGTTCATGTAAATCGCAAAGAGGCGAATCTTTTCTGAACACAATACGCACTATCTTTACGCAAAAATATCTAAAACTGATACTTCTCTGTAAATGTTAATAGAATAAACGTATCTTGTATTTTTATTTTCTCCCAGATATGTGAGCGTAAGATACGTATTTTATGAGATCCGCTCGTACTTGTGAAATGTCTGTCATGGTCTGCGGTATTGAAGATATATTCATGTTTAGATCCCTCGTCGGAGGCCGGAATATCGCTGGCGAGGATAATTCAATTATCCTCAGAGGTTCCCGTGTCATCACTCAAGCGCAGGTGAGCGAGAAATTTCTCGGATTCCCGAACTTCATATAAGGAATAAATAAGTTACAATAAACCGGTCGACACGGAACCAAACAACGACGTGACTCGAATACTTACTATACACTCACATATTTTTTTGGAGAAAATCGTATAAATTTAGCTTTGGAAGCGTTTTAAGATTAAATTATTTGAAAAGTTTATAAAACTTACATGAATCCGAAATTCCTTTCACTTAGCTTTCTAGCATTCAAATTAGCTTAATAAAAACCTAACCCTTCATATAAAAAAATAAGATTTATTTGCCTTGCTTCGAAAACTGCCATCAGAATCTACTGCTCATTTTTATAAGCTAGGAAATATTGATAAGGGTTGTGCCAATAGCCACACTAGTTGGCATTATGATGTCATCAAACAGCAATTATCGATATATCAATGCTAAGCTCAAAAACTATAATTAGCATCGTGAAAGATCGTACTTTCCAAAAATAAAATACATTTAGCATTACCTAGACTAAAACCTACATTTGTCACGAAACTTTCAAGTTCGAAAATGACGATACAAACCAAGAAACGTAGTTTCCAATTGTTTTAAGCATTTCTTGATATTGTTCCCTTTACTATCTTAAAGTCGAATGCTGCGAACTTTGTGGAAAGTTCGGTTTATTGGTACTAGACTTGTGTTCAATCCGTTTTATAATGCAACCGACAAGTAGTACTTATCCCGTATAATCCGTCGCGGTTTCACTACCGCCTACCGACAAGCCGCTGTAAGTTATTAGATTTGAAGAGTTTTGGCGGAGACGCTCTCAGCCGCTTCAATTTGTGCTTCGTTAAACGATTTTCAAGAATATCTTCAGGCTGTTTTTTGAATTATCTACATACCTGGATAAATGATATGTTTTGGTGGTGATAGTACAAGAATACATAAGTATACTAATCATCAATTTCGAAGGTAACAAAAAAAAAATTTTTTAAAGCCTAATTTTTGTAAAGATCGTTTTTTTTTGCAGTCTAGCAGAAATAGAAGTTATTTCTCCGCATAGCAATAACTTTTTTATTGACACAATCTAGGTCTGTAGGTACCTATGTTTGCCTTTGGGAATAATTCAGTCAATTAATAAAATACTGGAACGCTTGTCTATTTTAAGCATTAGCATAAGCATATATCTGATACATTAGTTATTAAGACAGTTTACTTTGCACTATGCCAGTCTTTGCTAGTATATTGTATTACCAGTTGGGGCGGTACCTCTAAAACTTTTTTGATAAATTTAGAGAGAGCTCAAAGAGCCATATTAAAAGTAAGTTGTTTTTTCCCAATCCTCTATCCAACCTTCGATCTTTACCAACACTGCCAAGTGCTAATGGTCCGACAGTTGTTCATTCTCATGACAGTACTAAAAAAACACACTGAACTTCCCCTTGATCATGATTTACCAACCCAAAATAGACGGTCAACAAATGTTTGTTCAATCATCCGTTATAATACTAGTTTCTCCCAAAAGTTTTTCTGTTTTCATGGCACTTTTCTTTATAATTCACTTAATAACAAAATATCTATCTACACTCATACAAAAACTATTTGTAAAAGAAAAGTACGCTATTGGCTATTAAATCTGGACTACATGGCCACGGAAAACTTACTAAAACCAATTTCTTAACTCCCATACACTAACACACGCACTAACACTAACACACACACTAACACTCACACACCTACACTTGCAAACATTCAACACACAATCATTATTTATTTTCCCATTTCCATTATTAACTTTTTTTGAAGCTCTTTATTATTTTTAAATTATTCAATCTATTGATACCTACATTTAAACATTATCTTGACTCTACTAAGAGAGCTGGGTGATCTGTAACTCAAGATCTTCCTACCACAGACACCTTTCTCTATTTAAGATTGTGCATCTCATTAACCTGTGCCTGTAATATGATGTTGAGATAAATAAAGATTTATGATTATGATTATTTGCTCACCTGTCTACCTAGACAGGTGAGCAAGACTAATCATTTAGGTATATATGTATATACCTATCTACACCTAAATGATTAGTCTTTTAGATCAAAGCCTATTTTATTCGTATTAAAAAAAAAAGATTATTAGCTAAACTACGTGCCATTGTACCTGCAGGTAAATCTTTCAACAGAAGCTGTCATAGGCCTCAATGTCTATTTTTTTATTTATTTTAGTCCGAAAATTTTGTTGACTCGACACGATTCTGTTCCTATGATCTGAGGATGACACATGCTAAGAATAAAAGGAACTGTCAGTAAAATTATTTTTGTTACTATTTTAAACGGCAGACAAATACGTTACGGTTATTTTCTACCGGCCGTTCTAAGCGGTCCCACTCTCACACGATTTGTCCTTTATGACGAAAACGAAACATGAAAGCTAATGTCCGGACCTCGTGACTTGTCATCATATTATTACTTCGCCACGTACACGCCTCACCCCATGTTTTGAATAAACACAATTACAGAAAACAAGTACTTATTATGATTGTGATAATATTTTGTTAACTTTCTCCCTAATTACTTTCTTAGTTGCTTTCATACTGTTGTAGCTATTAAAATTCTTAAAGTTAAACATTAACAACAGACGGGAGCGGAAGGTTTTGTCTTTGTATTCATCTTACGTAACTGTTATATTTCGGTAAACACAAAAGTACTGCAGAATATGAAATTTGATTCGGTTTTAGTTAATTCAGCAAGTTAGTGGCGGTGACTAATTACCCATCATTGTGTTTTAGACTGTGCTGATGTGGCAGAAACTTGAGTTAACACTATACATCACTCGCCGTGCACACATGACGAAGCCACTATTAAGTCATTAATTAAGCAAAGACGACGTAGACAAAGACAGCTCAGAGACACTCTACGTAGTCCTTAACAGCTAAGTGATAAAGTTGAAAGTGCTGTAATTTACAGTGGGCATGAAGTTAATGGGGTAGCATTAGAAGGGCACACCGACGTCGACCGACAGCGTCGCAAACAAATAAAGCCACTCGTTAAATAAATCGCCGCAGTCAAACATAGTCGAGACCTTTCCGCACCTCTGCACCCGTGAATAAATAAACATAATAATGTGTTTAGCGAACGACCCGGTGTTTTTAAACAAGATAATAACTAACATTTGATTAAAAACAACATGGCTTCTGAGTAAATATATATTATTTATCATGAATAATATTCGGTACAATTTCAAGATCTGCCTCCAACTTTGTTAAAATAATCCATCTCTTTGAGTAGACTGTGCTCCAAAAGGAGCAACCGAAATAACTATCTGAGAGAAAAGATAAATTTTTATTTTCCATGTTATCTGTTTATCTTTGTAGAAAGTTCATTGAATGAACACAAATGCTTATGAAGTAATTTCTCAGGAAACGTTATGATTGTTTAACGCTATAGCTATTTGCACATTTGTACGATTTATGATGATATATTTCCGTTTCATCTTCTTTGTAAATCACGGAGCAGATATGGCTTTTAAGTAAACATCCGTTTAGACTTGGCTTGTAATAATAAAAATCAATAGCTTCCGAAAGCTTAACTGACCATGTATGCGGCTGTCCTCTTTCCTTTCATCAGTTTTTCTTTGTATTATTATTCAGTCGAGCCACAAACAGGCTCACACGAATACTTAAATCAATAAAGACTTTATCAGATAAATATTATTCTTTCTTTCTTTTGCTTTTTCTTAGATGTATATTCTTCACGAACTGAATAAAAACATATCGCACTCACAACTTACCTTGCAAGGTAGGGATTGATTTAGATAGTTGTCAGTAAGTAATTTCTCAAGCCATACATTTTCACAGTGTTGAAAATAGATATCGAAAGTTATTCTACGTATGATATACGCACGTAGATAAATCGCTAACAATATTTCAGACTATTTATATGTAATTTAGAGTGTCAAATTATTCGATCGCGCTAACGATGGGATGCCATGTACATAATTGGCTTTAGAACAGAATTTATATGTAACATTATACATAAATTATAATATTATATTCATTATAATCACTGTCCATAGTTTGCCTGGAAGAGATGGATGAGACCGCCCATTGTATGTTTTGTAGTGTACATTTTTTTTTTGCTATGTATTTTCTGGTGTACAATGAAGTATATATAAGTAATAAATATTAAAATATTATATAAAATATACCTATATATAACATTATATATTATAATTTATATATTCATAATTATATTGAAACAGCGGTGCACTTGTTCCATACAATAATTACTTTTAGAAAGGTAATATTCAAACTGTTATACTCGTAGCATGATTGATGTGTTTACGTGACATTGTAAAAATATTAAAATTGCTGAACAAGACAGAATCAATTGTGAATAACTTTGCTGACTCTGTGCTGTCCAAACTGGATTTATAAAAGAAAAATATTGAATCACATTCTTGCATGCATGAAATAAGTATTTTAAGTTTTTCAATCTTGAAAGAAGTTTAAAATTCAATTATAGTTTTTGGGGACTCAATGAAGCCAAATCGACGTCAATTCTTGTGTGCGAAAATTCGATTATTCATGATTATGTCGTAGTTACTTTGAAGTAGTGCTGAACATTGAAGAGGTCAGTGGAACATTGTGGTCAATCCACAATTATAATAAACGCCCTCCCGCTAGAGATTAACATAACGAGACAATGAGTTAGGGAAAAGTTACCGTATTCCTGAATCCACAGGGAGGTCTGAGCCGAGAATAATGGTATGTACTTTGAGTGAACACACCAACTTTCTGAATTTGCGGGATCGAAGCCATGGGGAATTAGCAATGTCGCCGCTTAATTATTGCCACTGAGGATTTTCGGAAAAGATAATAGATAACTAACGCTCCATTTGTCCAAAACCAGACAGTTTATAGTTGGTTTTTAGGGTTCCGTACCACAAAAGTAAAAATCGGAGCCCTCATCGTCACTCGTGTGTCTGTCTGTCCGTATGTCACAGCCAATTTGCTCCGAATCTAATGGACCGATTAAGTTGAAATTTGGTACACATTTTATGTATTTCTGTGACCCGAACACAGACGTGTAACGTAAATAAATGAATTTTGAATAAGGGGGTCAGTTTTGGTGCGCAAATAAGCGTTTTGCAAATGTACCGTTTGATATATCAATTGAAAGGGCTTTGTTGCGAGGATTTCAATCATATTTTTTTTTATAATTTTTAAAATAATACTTTTAAAGATATGTTTAAGAAATTTTATGAAAATTGACCATTCTCAGACTTTATCTCTGAAACAAAAGAAACTAAAATTTTGAAAAAAACACCGAGAGTGGTTCTTTGCTCTTAGATTACAGGAAAACCTATAATAAGACTATGGTCTAAAAATAACATGGTAAATCTCTCACTATTGTGCGTACAAACTTACATTTGCAGTTGGAATGTATGGGAGAACATGTTTTTCAACTACAATGTTAAGTTTGTTCTTGGGATAAACTTATCTCAACTTCGGAACCCTTAATTGTGCGTGGTCCGACACGCACTTGGCCGGTTTTTTTTTAAACCTATTGCTGAACGCAGTCTTTGACTTTTAACAGACCAGTAGCAAAAAGCAAAGCTACTGAGTAGTCGACTGATGTTCCTTAAATATATTCGATTTCCAATTAAATCAATCATCAAATCATCACCAGTAGGTACCTATAGTAAAAAGGTAAGTACATACCATGAGTCATGACCGCTAATCGATGCCAGACAGGCATAAAGGAGTGTTACGACGATCCATAAAACCACGAGAGTGTCACAAAATCTACTTAACTAAGAATTTGCGATTGTAATGCAACTTTACGATCCATCAAAATACTTACGACCTTAAAATTAAGTAAAAATCGCTGAATAATGCAATAATGTGATTTTCTAATATCCATCAGAGCTGAAAATGATTATGTGCGTACATAACAAAAAGAATATTGACCTCGGGGCCTCTGAATAACATAATACCATACAGTCTAGATAATCCGTTGTGATTCAACCAACCCACTAGACCCTCGACCCCAAAAGAATCAAATATCCAAAAGTTACCCAAAAAGAAGTTATGAGAAACCCTGATTACATTGAATGATAACTTTTATTACGGTTTATTCCATAATATATAATTTTATTTGTATATGTAATCCATCGCGGTTGTATTTTTTAATGACTGTATGCAGTCGTGCGATACATATGAATCCATCGCGCATAGCGGAGAGTTATTGTCAACAAAAACACAAATTTTGTGGAATAGGACTCGGTGCCTCAATGTGACAATATTCCGCCGGATAGTGGACAGTGCGTGTCAAGCTTAGTGTTTGTGCATTTATTTGGCAAATACTTTTTACGGCGGTTATTGTGTAAATATCTAGGTACTCGGGCGAGTTTTTGATGAGCATATTAGTGGCTACGTTGAATGATTCCCTTACATCGTTCTGACACTTTTTAAACATGTATATAAAAAGCCTTGTATAAAGAAAGATATTTGGTACTGTTCGTAGACTATAGGTATAACTAAAAACTTCATTTTTTACTCAAGGAAAATGTCGTTCCGCGGCAGCAACAAAAGGGATTTTCCGAGGCGACCGGTTTTGTACTCGGATTTTTGTTATGAAACCTTTCATAAGTATGTAAATTGAAAATTTCAGTGCGCAGAGAGAAAGAAAAATAGCGAATGCCTTGATAACTCTGTGTGACTGAATATATTTTAAACTTTTAATGAGATCTTGTGTCTGTACACTCAATTTTATATATTAGCTGAAGTCGCAGGTGACTGTCGGGTACATCGCCTTTATTTCATAGCCGCCATTCGAAATCTCATCGCACGCTGTAATATAGACACAGTCGTTTTTACTTTACGATCTTGTAATGTCACCGAGGCGTATCAAACGGTGGAACACACCGCGCTCTCTGTGCCTGATAATATTTTATAACACAAATCACTACCAACATATTTCGAGCACAATAATGTGGAAAAGGGTCTTGATAACATTCTGAGGGAAATTCTTCCGCAGAAAGGGTACAGGAAAAAGTATTTGACTATTTTTGTCTACAGGTAGTTTTGTATAGAACAAGCAGTTTTCCAACTGAGTTTGGAAAAATAATAGTGAAACCACTTGCAATACAAAAAGAGTATTACAGCACGTCGTTGCCGAAAGGCAGATGTCGGTTCAACGCCGCAAACAGCCCACACTTTATGAAAGGAAATATTCTCACCGAAGCTATTGTGTTACGAACCAAGAAAGCCATTCTGTATAATTTAGTTCTATAAAAAAGTTTGCGTTTTTCACTGTATATTGTATGGCATACCTGCTTATTATTGCAACATTTACCAATCAGTAATTCAGTCCCTACTGTCCCACTTTTATACTAAAGTACCAACTTGTACTATTTGATTGTTAGTAGGATTTTACTGGGTAGGTATCATTCTATTTTTACAAAATAACCCACATTTCAGAGATTGTGTGAGACAAGAAGCAAGGGTTACGTTTTATTAAACATTAGACTTTGAAATAGGGACGTCTGGCGATGCGATAAACTAAAGATTTAATCAAAAGATTGATTTTATGTAGGACAGAGGTCGTGTGTGCTTTATAATCTGATTCTAAATCAACAGAGGTGGCAATAGATTGATTGACTGACACATTAATGCCTATAATATGGCAAAAATCTGTTTAGAAATTAATTAAATATCTTTTGAAGGGAAATACTGCGGAAGGAATTTCGATAGACGGCTTGAAAGGGGTTGAGATGGGGATAAAACCGCTAACCACGAAGACAATGCGTTATTGTCCAAGTTGGGTGGCTCAATGATCTTGGATTACTGCGCTATGAGTCGCTGATTCAATTACCGCAAGCAACTTTGTAGTATGGCCTTCAAATTATTTTTTCCATAACTGTGCGACTTGATGTAGAATATTAACCTTGTGTTGGGAATGTTGGGATATATTTTAATCAAAAAATTTGGATCTTTCATCAGCCATAAAGCTAAGCGAGCCTAATGAGAAGTCATCTCACATGAAGTCTGATTAGTTCTATAAATAAATACGGGTCTGTACATGCTGTAAGCATTTTAGTATCAAAAACCCAAAATAAGAATTTTGCTACAGAATTAAAAAAAACTAAATTATTTAATTAAATTAGGTACCTACATATCCTTAAATAGTATGAAACAAAGCCCTCCACCGCGTCTGTCGGTCGTCCTGTACGCGATAAACTCAAAAACTACTGTACCGATTTTCATGCTGTTTTCACCAATGGATAGAGTGGTTCTCGAGTAAGGTTTTAGTATATAATAACCGACATCCACGCAGGCGAAGTCGCGGGTGGAAGCTAGTAACGCATAATATTATAAATGCAAAAAGGAGTTTGTTTATTTGTCACGCTTTATACAAAACTAGCTGATGCTAGTTTTGTATAAAATAATCTCGTGACAGTGCCACTTTTCTAAGTAAAATCATAAAATTATACGTTCATGTGCAATATCGGTAAGAAGCTTGAACCTCAGTCATCTATGCCTTCCCTCCCTTATAGCAGTAATCAACGGAAATTTGTACACCCAACGATATCCTCACGATTACGACTTTGCCAGAAAAATAAGCGGTATGGCTCCACGAAGGTCAAATAATTCTTAATCCTTATTATTTCTAAATCCTAACTCCTAACTATATTTATATAATATATATCCTAACTTACATATTATACTATATATTTATAATACATAATAATATATTATCCTTACTAATATTATAAATACGAAAGTAACTCTGTCTGTCTGTTTGTCACGCTTTCACGCCAAAACTACGGAACCGATTTAAATTTAATTGGTACACAGATAGTCTAGAGCTTGAGAAAGGACATAGGCTACTTTTTATCGACATACCACGCGGGTGAAGCCGCGGGTGGAAGCTAGTAACACATAATATTATAAATGCAAAAAGGAATTTGTTTATTTGTCACGCTTTCACGCTAAAACGACTGAATGGATTAAGATGAAATTTGGCACATGGGTAGACCATGACCTGGTATAGGATATAGGATACTTTTTTCCCTGTATTACGTTCCCGTCGGATAATTTTCGACCTCCACGAGGGATATCGGGGTCGATAAACGGATAGCAAATGACCGGACGTATAACGAACTCATATAAATGCAGTATTGTCCGGGGCGGATGGAGGCGGACGGGACTCACCTTGCGACCTCCGCCTCCTGATTTATTCAAAGTATAAGCTCGTCCGGAAGACATCTACTTTGGATTTCACACAAGCCACTTTCGCATTTAATAGCCCTGCCAAAGATCTTCGTAGGAGGAAGTGCGACTCAACAATCCCGCAAATGGGCACGACTTACTCGTACTACAGTCACACTTCATGTATGTAACTTGGATTTTTTCTTGATACTCTGCTTTCATATTTGCTCTAATGCAATTAGTAACTTCTTCTGTTTATTCGGCTTCATTAAACTTCGTAGTAGTAGGTACACTATGCTTTCTAGTTTTGTAATATTCTATGAGTTCTTTAGTAACCTCCAAACCTAGACAAAATTTCGCACATTTATTAACTATACAGACCAGATAGTTTCATAGTTGGAACTACTTCAATTATCTGAGTAAAATACATTCTGCTCTGCTATGTCTTTAAATAAAAGTTCAATCTACCTTTTTTGTTCTACAAGCCTTGTGGACTTTTTTAATTGTTCAATTTCTTTATCATGATATTCTGTAACATTTATTTCAATTTACAAACAAGACGAGAAAGTCTCCCTTGGTCTACAGGCCCCTGCCTCTAGCTACCAGCTAAATTACCTTGTTGAAAATCTTCTGAGGTAGGTACGTACATGTTTTCCTTACATTACAACAAGAAACTGAATAACTTATGCTGTAGCGTAAGAAAATTTATAAAAGTGGTCCGGTGTTATTACAATAACTAATTTTGGTTAATTTACCGAAAATAAATAAGTAATTCCTCAAATTAATCAAAGCTCCCTGTTTAGGAATAGCGTTTTAGCAGCTTTAGTTACAAAGTTATCAGCATTCATTAAGTAGGCATTTCAGGACTTTCGAATCAAAAGATCTTGACATCAAAGAGCTAAATTGTAGCAGTGGCTGTATCTACGACGGCTCTTTGTAAGCTTCCGCATTCCTAGGCACAGAAGCCTGCATCCTCCCATTTCAGTCCTCATCGTTCATGCCTATGAATGATGTGATGCGTCACATGTAATCAGCACCCTCAGAGCATGCAGTCCCGGGTGACTACCGAACTTCATTAAACGTGGTCCCACAAAAGATTCGGAGCAACCATAGAACTACGGCGCAATCGAACACGGCGCACGACTGCCTCGCGAAATTGATATGCAGAGCTTTTAGCCAGAAACACATGTAAACAGGAATACGAATGAAAAAATGTTTATAGGTACACACATCCCAGGTAGATAGCACCAGAGATATCGAGCGGCACTCCAGATTTATGAGCTCATTATACATCGAAATTTACGATCATTTCACAGGCAGCCAATCTCCTCCTCTGCAAATGTATTTCATACATAGGTAATATTTTTGTCACGCTTGACAAGGGAGCTACGACCTTTAAAAAGCAATACAAAATGTGAGGGTTATTTTTATATACTGCGCTAAGGACTATTCTTGAAAATTATGCACATAGTCGCACGTAACTGCCTTCAACGATAGCTCTTTTATTTTTTGTCTGTTAAAAAACTTTCTAGAATATTCTTGTGTATCTTTTTGCTGCGGAGTAAGCAATAGTTCATGCTCTGCCAACACACCTGGTGTGTGCTGTCACAGCGTTAGGAGTTACCGCTGTTGAACCACACACACTGATATATGCGGGATCCTAGACCATCGCTTACTAAGCACAACCTGTGACCTATTTTCCCCAGATAACCTTTAGAATATTCGGAAAAAAAATAAGAATTAATGTATTCTATGCTCTCCTGAAACGTGGATTGAAAACGAGAAAGATTGTTTTTAGTAAAAAACTGAAAAAGGTAAAGGTGGGAAAAAAGCGTTCATTATTTTTCTGGGACGAGCTGTGAGCACGTAAATAGGTATAAAGTTTGTTAAAACATAACCCGCTCAAAATTAACATGAAACATAAAGCAAAACTATACCATAACAAACTTAGTACTATAGTGACTTAAAAGGGCCGTTTACGATTACGCCGACAACATGTTGTTCAACCACAAAGATGTAATATTTCAGGGTCCGTTGGTTATGACGCAACCCTAATTAGACAAGGTCTCTAGTCACGAATAACAGACCAAGATACTTCATTATTATTTCGTTGCGCGAGGGCGCTTTGGTTGTTTGTTACTATGAAACTATCTGGTGAGGAGTTCTTTTGTCCGCATGACAAAA
Organism: Lithophane leautieri; assembly: GCA_949152455.1. Lineage (NCBI taxonomy): Eukaryota > Metazoa > Arthropoda > Insecta > Lepidoptera > Noctuidae > Lithophane > Lithophane leautieri. Next base: position 10,651,666 of record OX424463.1, on the reverse strand, counting down.
AGCGACGCGTACCGACGGCACTACATTACTCGTAATAACTTCCTGAGTCTGCACGATGGAATAATGGGGCGTAACGTGCTGTAACCGACTCGTCTTACAGTGCTGTCCTCTCGTTACCTGCGATTCCTTTTATGTCTCTCCCGCTTCCGTGGTTCGTGCTTCACTCTACTAGTTCTCGGGTTACATGTAAAATGTGAACGGTGCCGCTGTTCACCTTAATACGAGAATTTTGAAGATAACACCAAACACAATTCTTACTCGTAATTTAACCAATTCAAGCAACATAAATATACATTAGGTAATTAGAAGTATTTTTGTGTAAACTAAATACCTAGTTTCAGTTCTAGTTTTAGTATCCTCAATCGAAAAAACCTTAAATAAAATAACAATAAAAAGTAGAAAGAGAATGAAGCATGACAAGAATTTATATTAAAGAAAATAACTCGAATAAAAACCTAATATAAATTCACAATCATACATGATGGTGTACCCGTTGACATTCAAAGTATTTTCAAATCAATCATCTACCTATTTATTAATTTTAAACAATATATTTGCGACATTGCAAAGTTCGCGTCTTTTTCATTTGGACCCTTTAAGTGCTTAGACTGAAGGTGCTCCTGATACATTATTCATAAGCTGGGTTGCGTTACCATAACTCGGCGATATTATTTTTTCGCAAAAGAATTTACAGGAGCAAATACCTACTAATCACTTTTATTAAATAAATAGGTAATGGGTTTAAACAAGCTTCTTTTCTTGTATTTACAGCGGTTTATAAATATATTTAAGAATATTTCTTATCCGTATGGAAATACGTTTACTCTGGGTAAAAATTATCGTCATTTTGAATAATCGTCGCTTTATATTAACCTAGCCTAAAAAGAAATATACACAAGTTGGCGATATTCCTTTTCTGTCTAGTTGCAAAAAATTCTGTTAGTCTAACCCAAAGACAAATAGAGTTGACGTAAGTTTTCGTCAATATCTAACCCTGAACAAATATAATCTTGTGTACCCAGTAATAGAAATAGTATATTTTTCCCCTCTACGAGGTCTACGGCGTAGCGCTACGCGATTGTCGTTTCAAGTTCTTCAACAAAAAAAGACTTTCAATGACTTTGTTCTATTTTTCTAGACATAAATGTCCTAAAGTTCTAAAGTAATATCAGTCAATTTACAACTTTCAACAGTGTGGTCTTGAATTCTACTTTCAGAAGTTTGAATTTAAGGAAAGTCAGGATTTAAGGAACTTCTATCTAAAATTATTGTATATTCAGTAAACTAAACTGGAAACATACAATTCCAACTACCTACTAATCAGTGTGCTTTCGAATAATACGCGTATGATTATGTTCAGATTAGCTATCTCCCAAGGGTCATCAAACGTCCTAATTTCACACTAAGTCTTACCACCTTACCTAATTGGTAAATGATTGAACCCACTATACATACTGTCCGTAAAGACTCATATATAAGAAGATAAATGAGCAGCAAAAACTAATAAAAATATTATTTTTGATTTAATTATTAGCTGATCGGGTTAGATGTTAATCCCTGCAGATTATCTTCAAAATTTGAAGCCTTTCGATATTGATTTGGCTTCTCGCATCCTAATTTAACAGTTGACGCTAATCAATTTGGTCGATCCGTTATAATGTCAATAATTTTGACATTGTGTGCACATCTAGAGCACAGGGTGAAATCTGCAATCAAGAATACTCGGTAAAATTAATAAATGCAGCCATTTGACTCTAACTTATTCGCTTTTTTGTGACACCAAATACATCTTATTATTCAAGTTCATAATGTATTATTCTACATTTATTTTTCACATTCCATGCCGATCATTTCAGTCCACTTTCAAACCGTGTACTACCAATTCCATATTTCTCCATCCAATCTCTGGGGAACCGGCCAAACCGAGCAGCTCTTTGAATGGTTTTAGAAGTCTGCAGTCTGTAGGCAACCGCTTCCGTCTTACTGTTAGTGTAATCGCTTTTATATAGTACACTGGTGGACGCAGACACAGGCACTAATTGTGGTAAACGTTGCTTCGTAACAGGCCACTTACTTCCTACAATCCTACCACAGTTCTCAGGACGTACTGTGTAATGTTACGAAACGTGCTGTCTAATGTAGAGAATGGAAGATGCAATTGTGTTTGTGGAATGTCTAAATTATTTTTGTTTGCCGTAAAAACGGATATAAAGTGCTATTGGCTTTGACTTAGTTTTATTTTGTTTGCAAAAGAATATTATTGCCATTAAACTGTCGTAAGCGCTACTGCTGAGCATGAGGTGCTGGCTTCGATTCCCAGGTAAGGCAATGTGTAATTGGGTTCTTCCATCACGAATTTTTTAATAGCGGCCCGTAGCTTGAACTTTTGCCTAGTTGATAGTAATAGGCTCGCCCCCTATTACATGGGACTTAAATAACTGACAAAATGTGGGTGTATTATAGGTACACCTGCCTGATCTCACCTGCCTGACCCTTCGGGGATTACAAGTGTGATGTTATGTTATTTTGCTTAAAAAATAAACACTACACTACCTTAATTCAGCTATTAGTCTGTAATAATATTAGATAAGTTATTGAACAAGTGACATCCCTACCGTGTCCCATCCCAATACCAATATCTAAAAGTATCATCTGTCCGATAAACCCACTCTAAGCTTTAAAAGGCACGTGTGGCTGCAACGATATGAACTGTCAATAATGAAATTGGCTGAGATATATTTTATTTACTATTACCTCGTTTATCCAGTTTCCAATTTGTTATCGACCTCGGAGGAGGCGGGCGACCCTGTTCGCTCGCTGGTCGGTGATATTTCAGCGTCATGTTCTATTGTTATGTTACAACTGGATAATTTACTTATAATTCTGTATAGCACCGACGCGTTTGATGAATCAACGTCACAGGTTATACGTAATGTAATTTATTACTAAAACGAAAGAAGTGTTAGTAAATAACAAAACAAATGAACGTAAATTGTTATTATTAGATAAACAAACAGTTCCTGAAGATAAACTGTTGTATATACCTACATAAATATTGAGTAAGCATTACTGTGGGAGGAATTATGCTACCAAAGTGGTATTCATTTAAATTGAGAGAGGGAAATTATTTCACAATCGGAACACAGAATAAACACGTATTAATAATAACGCACAAGCTAGTGATCTGTATTTATCTTGCCGCCACAATCCCATCACAATCGACCGATACATCCAATTGGGTACATCTGAATCGTATCTTTGATATTTATATTTAAATGAACGTATTTTTATTATTCAATACCACGGAGCTGCTTTGAAAGGGAAATTCTGTTGTGAAGAATTAAAGCGCTGGGAACACTTTTCATATTTTTCTTCTCGTAGATCTTTTCTCTCCCGTAACGCGAGCCTGGTTGAAATGAGCTAGACGAATGCGTCCTCATCCTCAACAGACCGTTTATTTGTCGTGTTATTAAAGAATAAGTTAGCCTGTCAGCGCACCACTGTATATTTTTTTAATAGAATGTAGTCACCAAATGAACGACTGAATAAAATATAAGCATGCGAAAAATATAGGCTGCTTTTGTTTGGATTTCTGGTCTAACGGATGTATTTGATGTGGCACTAAATTAATCACGACATAGCTGTGATCGACCAGGTAGGCTGGTCAGCTGATATGACAATTACGAACCTGCTGTTCGTGCAATAATTATAGACAACAATAACTCACAGCACATAGCAGGCCATTGTACGAGTTCACAAGGACAGCCGCTATTAACCGCACCCGAGGTGATCATCGTAACTCTACTTGATATAACTACCGCATCATACAAGACGACACACAGCCGTTTTAGTGCCATAAATTGAGTTATCTGGTTTATTACAAGCGCAGACCAAGTGGTTATAAATCGTAGCGCCCCACCATAAACAAGCCGCTCTCTAGGCGACTGTCAATCGAGCATACTAGCAAAACGCCCACATAAATATTGTTGCAGGTATTTCGCACGTATTTCCATACCAAATTGCGGAACGATAGTCATCTATCATTCGCTTTGACGTTTTTCACATCACGAAAAATCTGACAAAGTTACAAATGTTCTCAAATTGACGACATAAATGTCTACCTGGAGTTACACGTTCCGGACATATGTTTCCGATCTTTAGGTTGGAAGAGTATACGTTATTGTTCCAGTATATAATGTTGTAGGAACTTCATCGCATATTGTCTACGTTCAAAATCGATATAAATTATACTATAGGTAGTATTTCAATCAGAAACGTACAAGTCCGACGTGGGTCCGTCTATCAAGCAAAACTTTATACCGTCGACACGTTCCTAGAAAATCAAATTATACATGTTTATTACCAGTGTAACTATTCTACCTTGGTAATAAAATATATCGTATTAGTTGAGAGAATAATAATCCTGGTACCTAGTGCAAAGGAAGAAGTTTTTGCAATACAAATGTTGAATATTTCATACTTGATTTGAATAAAATTATTAATAAAAACACATTTAAAACCAGGGTGGCGGAATTAATAAAAAGCATGCAAATGAAATCATAAATATGTAGTGAACTAGAGAGTTACAATACTCTGATTAACTCGACTAATAAAATCCCGGAATCTGAAGGTAGTAACAGCCAGCAAAGCTTTATCCCGAGGGGGACTTTCTTGGTTTAATATTCACTACACACATCACCTACGAACTCTCTAAGTGCCTTTATTAAAGGCAGGTACGCATAATATAAATGTTTTCGGTAATACGATATTTACTAATATGTTCGGCGTAAAGTATTTAAGCGGGTCTCGGGTGGCCCCCATCCACGCCACGACCGCTCATTAGTCACTGCCGACCCCCGCTGGGAACACCTGCTCTCTCCAATTTTATTTTACCCAATAGCTTTGAATTTTCCACCGGAAAATCATATAAAAGTCCATTTGACATCTTTGATGGAACAGTTTCTACCCAAAATCGTTTTCACCCTCAATGGACGCGTATCCAAGAATATGATGTCGTTTTCTAAAAATTGGGCTCGAATATGTTTATGAAATAACTCGATTAAGTGTATATATTTTTTCGGAAAATATTTATATGAGTATTGCATCCCAGTGAAATACGTGGAGATTTAACAGAATAATTTGCATAATGAGACAAATTCAATCAGCAGTCTGCTACGTAAAAGTGAATTATTTTTTCTGCTTTACCGTTGAATTATTTTTACATAATCCATACCACCTCCTCACTTAAACAAGCGACTGCGTCTTTTCTACATTTCCTAGAATTTTTACACACAAATCGTTTGTCGAACTAACTTAGCTTAAAGTTCTCGACTTCGGAATAAAAACCCTGGAAAGAAACGAACTGAAATCGAAAGAAATCGTGGTGCATTCTTCCATGCATTTCTAAGTAGGTAAATGTAGGTATGTACAACGTGCTGGATACTAAGTACTTAATATGAAAATACTAATTAACACACGACATTTAATCATTTATAAATATCACATGAAACGCGTTACTACTATACATTAAATAAATAGGTAATCATACGGGATTACCTATTTATTTTAATGTATGCGTCATTACATTTAGTATTAAGCTAGTTAAAACAAGTTAATTGCCTTGCATTTATATTTTGTCGAATGCGCATTAAATCTATTAATTGACATATATGTATAACGGGTTACATATATGTAAGACGCAACGAAGCCGAAAGTCACTTGTTATTCCCGCCATTTGTAATCATTTTTTTGTTCTAGACCATACATACATTCTTCCATTATCATCCATCCATCCATTCCATCCATTCCATTTTCATCCTTCTGGTTACAGAGATATTGAAGGTCAAAAGGTTCCAACTTTTTCAGAAGTTTTTTTTAAAGAAAGCAAGTTTTAAATGTTAAAACTACATTTTAAATACTCCCACGAACCTTGAACCGTTGCATGCCCATACCCATAAACACTACCGTGCACGTTACGTTGCGCACTATCGTAAACAGCGATTTTTCACACCAAAAATAAAAGTCGTTCTACAGCAAATGTTTTTGGGCAATTTAATTAATTTCATGTACAGAATGCGTAGTTGACGGCTATGTGAAATTAATGAAAAAAAAAAATTGTTCTGTTTTTACAATCGACACGTTAAGAAAAAGTTGGTATATAGTGATTAAAAACGATGCTCACCATAGAAACGATCTCCAATCAAATCGGATCATTCTCCAAAATCTTTATTACACGAACATTCAATTACGTCATTGACCCACCCAGCCCTTCCAGCATTTCTAAGTAATTCGAACAATGAGATCACAATATTCAAATTTTTCGAGCATTTTCCTCCACGAACTGGGAAAGAAAAATGCGAAGAACGAAACAAGCATCCACCACCGTTATATCGTATATCGTAAGCGGTACTACAACGCGTTTCGCTGACCAGTCCCCGCAGCAAATTGTTGGTTATCGAGAAAGTTTTTCTTTCACGCCACAGTGACTATGTTCCTCTCAACATCCGGAGGGACCCATCGGAAAACTCTAGTGATTTGCAACTTCCGTATCTGAGGGCCCCCGAATTTATATTAACTTTTTTTTAAATTTCGTTTCTGTGAACCAATTTCAGTTTTGAATGCTTGTTTTGGATACGGAATGGACGATATGGTAAATAACAATTGAAATAATTATATAATTGTTATTCATTAATCAAAAATCACCATCAAGGAATTACAATAGTCACCTTATTATAAATTATTGGCATCCATGAAACTTTTAATACGCCCAATACATCTAATAAACAGTCCCTTTATTCACAATTCTGAGAATTTTCAAGGAACAAGGTAAGTTGTTCCGTTATGATATATCAGGGACACATGACCTCATTAATTCCTTAAGTCTATGACGACATCTATGGAAGATTATGGGGATTAAAGGAGAGTTACACTGGTATTCTGAGCTTATGCGACAGTGAATACGTTGCGACCGCCTCTGTAGGGTTGCGTTGTGTAGGGTTAAGGATCACATGTTTTACGAGCAACACAGCAACCTATTTCCATTTACTTAAGTGTTACAACCTGTTTTAAATGCGGAGTAGCTAGAATTCTACTACTCAGCATGTAGACGAATATACCTGCTATGTTTGACGATGAACTCGCAAAAGCTGGGCTTGATTTACTCTAATTATGAACATAGTATCGTCTAGAAGTAATAACTTAGCCGCCTTACAGCATAGCACTCCCTCGTGAAAAGAAACACTAGTACAGTTCTGTGACAAACATCGCGCAAAAAGCTAAGTTTATTCATCTACATTACATTGAGATAAATCATCATCTCATCTACATTGAGATAAATCTTATATCTCCACTCAGGTCAAAAAGAGAACCTCCTTTTTTAGGTCAGATACAAAAATAACATGCTGTTTTGACTTGTAGATTCTTTAATTCCCCACCATTCATAGCCAACGTTAATAAAATCAGCACCAACATAAGCACAGAATTTACGACTCCTAAAATAATTAAACCACTGAAATACAAACGCGGTTATGAATTTCTTTTTCTCTTGTTTTATCGTTGTCTCGGTCTTAATATTAAGAAGGGAATTACGACGCCACAGCTGCAGAAGGGTTATTATAAACTATTTTTTGGTGCGGAGCGGCTGTTTATCTCCACTTTCGTAGAACCGTAATGGTTTTTATATGGACGTGGTGAAACTTACTCCTTAAAATTGCAGGTTCTCTCGAGTACATGAAACTTTTGAATACGATTTTCATTCTTTGGAAATTCTAACTTATTCTTATTATTTTTTAACTTTGATTTGATTAGATCTGGCAAAATTTCCGTTATCTAAGTAATAAGTTCCACCTGTCATACGAAACGAAAATATCATTGCTGAACCATCAGTTTTTGACACAAACCTGCTTAACCCCTATAAGATCCCAGTCATGACGGTTGTGCTATGTAAAAATACTTTCCCACACGAATACAAATGAACCAGTCAATCGCAATAGACGCCTGCCACGGCAGAAAGCTAATATACCCAACCCTTTTCCATTACTAAAGAAACATAAAAGAGAACAAAAGTACCTTTACGGAGGTTTTCCGCTTACGATCGTTACTATGACACTAAAAATAGTGCACTAGGTTGTGAAACAAAAGTACTACATTATATTCCTTTGGGAAAACTGTTTAACGCCCTATTGTGGGAGAGAATAGACACGTTTATTAGTTTGAACTCTTTTATATACCCATTGTCTAAGCCACAATGGATCCGAATGTGACATTCGTACAGAGATACAAGTAGGGCGGCGGATCTTTTCATAAACCGCCTTTGAGTGGATGGGACACGGCCGTTAGCGTGTGAGAAAAGCTCTAAATTTCAACAGGGCGACATCCGATGTCGGTGAATTTCTTTTGTGCCCTGACAGTTTATTATGAGAACAAAAGGATGACGTTGTTTGAACAGACCCGCTTTAGATTTTACTACGCTGATTACACATTACTCAAGATCTACTCTATTGTGACGAAGATCTGTATTCCCTTTCAATTCTAAAAGGAATTACATTTGGCTGTAATTCACCCCAAGACGAATCGAATTCATCACTCAGTTGATATCTTATAATCTTATACTTTCTCGCTGATAAGACATAAATTGACGAATTATTTCAAATTCAGAGTTGGTTTAACTCAATGAGTTATCTCATTATGGAAATTGTTTTGTATTTTCGTATTTTGAATGTGTACTTGGTTCATTAGCTTTTATTTAGTTTAACTATATTTGTTTAACATTATTCAGCGAAGTTGGGTAACATTATTCACCCTACTAGGCATTTAATACGGCCTCATTTGAGCACATTTTCATAAATAAGGTACTTCGCTGTCTCAACAAATTGTTGTAAGTACAGTACGCGTGTGTAAGTACAGTGCATGGATCATTGAGTATTAGAAAGAGACGTCACACAGATATGTGTGATAGAGACAACTCTCTACAAATCCAACTCTAGTTTGATTAGAATATTCTTTTTTTGTAAAATAAATGTTGGCTATTTAAGTCTACCAGTTTTCAGCCGTTTTCATTTCCGTTGTTTTTTATTTATTTTGCACGCTCCTGTGGCGGAAACTTAGTGAAAATGTGCCGAATCCTTCTCTCTCAGCCAAATCTCATTGGTTTTATAGTTCCAGGTATGACCTTGTCTTTACATAAAAAATCACTTCATTTAGAACTTGCTGTTGCCCGTGACTTCGTCTGCGATCCAGGATGAAAAGAAACCTATGTCCTTCTCCAGGTCATGGTCTACCCATGTGCCAAATTTCATCCAAATCCGTTCACCCGTTTTAGCGTGAAAGCGTAACAAACAAACAAACTCACTTTCGTACGCTTAGCTGAGCGGTCAAGTGTGTGTCATGCTTAATAGACTTCGGTCACCGAAAAGTCTATTAAGCTCAACGAAGGGATAAAGGCAGCTAGGAAAAACTGCATGCGGAAAACTACGTTCTACGCTAAAACTTTAAAGTGGCCTATGATCAGAATATGACTGAAATCAATTTGCCTAGCTTTTTCCTAACTATGTTGGGGTCGGCTTCCAGTCTAACCGCATGCAGCTGAATACCAATATTTTACTTGGAGCGACTGCCTATCTAACCTCCACAACCCAGTAACTGCATAATACGATACCCCTTGGTAAGACTGATTGTCAGACTTTTTTTAATCAGAATATGACTGAAATATAGGCTGAGTTTAGAAAATAAAGTAGTTCCTATAGCATTTACTCCTCCAATATAAAAATATGAGACAACATTTATCAAGGCAACCATTACATTTTCACTAACAACTTGCGGTACGCATTAGCCTTAATATTATTGCAAGTTTAAAATTCATGCACTAAAGAGACATTTCCCGTGGGAAGACATAACATTCCTGGGAAGGTTCAAAGTGTCCTCAAGGCGGATCGCCAATTTCCTTTGTAAGCGCCTCAAAGTTATTAGGGAAATTGCTCTCAAAATAAATATAAAGGGTGGGGAGAACTTACCTTGTTTACCAGTTAAGTGGTACCTACTTAAGTATGGTATGAATAGTTGATGACGAAATTGTTTCCGACCCTGGCAGCCAAGTGTGAGTGCTCGGTAGTATGTAATATTAAGCCCGAAGGTCCATATTTGTCACTGGGCATAAAATGGGTCCATGTGAACAGGCGGACCGCACGTCCTAATTCTGCCACGCTCGTTAATTATTTACTTAGATACATCTCGGACAGCCTTCGAGCCAGGACCCAGGGCGAAACCTTTGTAATTGCTTGTATACTTTGAAATCCTAAGGACACTATTGTATTTACAACCGTGATTAAACAACTGTACCATTTGTTGCTTTGATCAAATTATTTTGTTTAACATTTTGGAATCCACTACTCATAAGAGAAAGGGTTTCTTTCGTAGTATGTTTCTTCTACAGCATGACTTTTCCTATTCCCTTATAGCTCAAAGTAAAGCTATCTCTTCTGCTGGGTATTAAGATTTCACCGAAAATTGAAGATAATGTATAATAACAAAATACTTACCATTGCCGCTAAGTTACTAGTATTACATAAGGACTATGACTGTATTCTCACTACGTATTTATTATGTTTTCAAATTGGACGTTTGAATCTGTTCATGGTACAATTCAAATATTTACACAACTGAGCAAACAGGAAATGAAAGGGAAAATACCCGCGTATGTTCCTTTGTCACGGTGTTATTTTCATGTTACTTGCTACAGGATACGCAAAACGGTGTCACATAGTCTGTCCAAGCGCAACAGAAAATGATGTTGGTAACCTATACATAGCTATTCATGTTTACCTATGCATGTATTTACAGTCCACACTACTTTAAATTAGTTAGTGAGAAATAAACCGTCAAACAGTCCACACGAAGTTTTATTCCGAGTAATTGTAACAAGCAATAATCAACCTTATCGCCGTGTACATTTGGTCCTAATTCGAGCGGATGTTTGCCACTGACCGGCTGTGGACAAGCGCGTCGCGAGAACAATAGAAAGCGATAAGGATTCTCTAGAAGTTTTTTATTGCCCATATTAGTGAATGCAAAACTGTTGTGAACTAGTGATTTATATGAACAGTATTAAAAACGAACATAACTAAGTAGGTACTTATATTATTCTGTGAGTGATCGGATTACGAGTTTTTTAACGACAAATAAGTGCCTAGTTAGTAAAAAGTGCAACATACCCTCTACGTGTGGACATTGTGAACATTACTTTTTTTTGGACGAAATCCGTTGACTATACAAGTTTATTATTGTGTTCAGCATATTATAGTGAATATTACCATGGAAGATCTTCTGGTTTACCAATATGAACTATTAGAGAATCTAAAGACAGCAGAAAAGAATTTTAAAAAATCACCAAAAGAGAGGATCAGAAAACCATACTTGGAAACGAGGCTAGAATTGCTAGAAGAGCTTTGGAAGAACTTTAAGGACGGACACAAAGGCATTATTTTGAGTATAACTAAAGATGAAGAAAGAAAAGATCCGTACTTTAAAGACAAGACATACGATATATTTCAAGAATTGTATGTACTATATAAGTCATCCATAAAGGAAGCTCTTCAGCCGTTTCTCGATTCAACGGTTCAACCTTCAATGCTTAGTGCTACTGAAGGTCAAAGGTCAGACGGTAACGAAATTCAATTACCAAAAATTAAAATACCCACCTTCAGCGGCAAATATGAGGAATGGCAGACATTTTACGACCTGTTTTCTTCCTTAATTCATAAAAATATGAAATTATCACCGGTACAGAAGCTACATTATTTGAAAAGCTGCTTATCAGGAGAACCAGAAGTAATATTGCGCAATTTCACTACGACAGATGCGAATTATGATGACGCCTGGCAAGAATTAGTGAAGCGTTTTAACAACAAGAGGTTCAATTGTAACGCAATTTTGAGAGTTCTTTTTACACAAAAATCAGTACATACTGAATCTGCGGGTTCAATTAAGCACCTGGTAGATACAACTTCAACTTGTCTGAAAGCCTTGAAAAATTTAGGTGTTGAGTCTGACAAATGGGACATGATCGTCAACTATTTAGTTGTGTCCAAGTTGGATCCAGAATCAATGAAGCAGTGGGAACAACAACTTAGTAAGAAAAATTGCGACCTGCCCACTTGGCAAGATTTGAGAGATTTTCTGGAGTCAAGGTTTAGATCGCTGGAAATGATCGAAAGTAACAATATAAAATCTTCGCAACCGAAACCAGCCATTAAACCTAAGGCTTTTCATTCTAATGTCAACCAGGATGGAAAAGAACGCGAAATTAAGTGTGCAATTTGTAACAGCGAGCATTATATTTACCAGTGCAAAACATTCGCCGATATGTCCACCAAAGAAAGACAGGAATACGTTCAGAAGAATAAACTGTGCTTCAACTGTCTTGCGCCAACACACTCGGTGAAGAAATGTCGACAGTCAGCGTGCTGCAAAAGGTGTGGAAGGCGACATCACTCCCTTCTCCACTTCGAGAGAGAACAAAATACGGAGAAGTCAAAAGAAGAAGGAAACACCGCGACAGGTACCGTTAGTGAAGAGTTTAGAGGTAAGTCCACTCTTTCAAGTGATGCTGTTGTTTCGTGTCATTGTGAGCATATACAATCAAATTCTGTGTTACTAGCTACAGCTAGAGTGTTAGTAAGTAGCAAGAACGGTTACGAACATATCATTAGGGCATTGTTAGACCAGGGGTCGCAAGCGTCATTTGTATCAGAGGCAACCGTTCAGTTATTAAACCTTAAACGTAATGCTGTGAGTGGTTGGGTGTCCGGTGTGGGAGAGGGGCAAACTAGGATCAGACACATGGTTTCACTATGCGTGAAATCACGCCACAATCCCAGAGAGTCAGTTCAAGTAAATGCGTATGTATTGCATACATTAACAACACTGCTACCAACCATTAATCTTAAATTGCCTGATTGGTCCAAACTTAAGGAACTTGAGTTGGCTGATCCAGGGTTTACAACACCCGGTAGAATAGATATTCTACTTGGAGCTGAGGTTTATGGAGACGTTTTGTTAGATGGTGTTATTAAGCACCCCAAGGGAAATTTACTGGCCCAAAACACAATCCTAGGGTGGGTTATATCGGGAAGGATGTTACAAGCATCCGCCTCAGCAAAGAGACACGTCACAACTCTACACGCTCAAGTTAGGGAAGACGAGCTACTACGACAATTTTGGGAAATAGAAAAGGAACCAAATAGCATACGAAAGATATTTTCAAAGGAAGAAGAAAGGTGCGAAGAATATTATGAAGCCACTACAGTTAGAGATGAAAAAGGAAGATTCGTAGTAAGGTTACCATTTCAAACTGAAGATCCAAAATGTCAGTATGGTGGGTCGAGGGAAATATCAGCTAAAAGATTTAACTTTTTAGAGAAAAGATTGTCAAAAGATCCTAAGCTTTGGGAAGAATACCATAAAGTTATGGAGGAATATATAAATCTTAATCATATGATACAAGTTAATTCTTCAGAGATTGATAACCCAAAGGCTGTCTATCTTCCTCACCACGCTGTAGTTCGAGAAGATAAGACTACCACAAAGGTTCGTATAGTCTTCGACGCTTCGTGCAAGGGTTCTAATAACTTTTCGTTAAATGACGACTTATGTGTTGGTCCTCAGCTGCAACAGGAATTACGTCACACGTTAATGAGATGGAGGACACACAAAATTTGTATAACAGCAGACATAATTAAAATGTACAGAATGGTTCGTGTAGCGGAAGAGGATACGGACTACCAGAGATTATTATGGAGGTCTGCACCTCATGAGCCAATAAAGCACTTTAAACTTTTGAGATTGACCTTCGGTACAGCTTGTGCACCGTACCTTGCTGTAAAATCACTTCAGACACTTGCTAACAAAGAGAAATTAAAGTATCCTATTGCTGCAAATATTACTGAAACTGATTACTATATGGACGATCTCCTCACAGGATGCGATACAGATAAAGAAGCTGTACATATTTATAACGAGATGAATAACCTTATGAACTCAGGAGGATTTCAACTGCAAAAATGGAGCAGTAATAGTGGAGCTTTGTTACAGTACATTGGAGAAAATAAGCGAGTTGATAATGAGTTGCCCTTTAAGATCAATAGTGTTGTTAAAGTATTGGGTTTGAGCTGGAATAGGGAAGCCGACACCTTTGAATATACTGTCAACCTGCCAGAACCTAAGCAGCCCATAACCAAACGCCATATTCTTTCCGAAATAGCGAAGCTTTATGATCCTTTAGGATGGATAGCTCCAATTGTGGTAATAGCAAAGATGATCATGCAGAAATTGTGGAAGACAGGGCTAGATTGGGACGAGCCTATTGATGGTGCTTTACTAGCAGAGTGGTTACGATATCGAGAGAACTTAATGCTCATCAAAGGCCTAAGTATACCACGATGGTTTTACTACACACGTCTATCAAGGGTTGAGTTACATGTCTTCGCAGATGCATCACAAGCCGCATACGGAGCAGCAGTGTACATGCGAGTCATCAGTGAAGAGCGAGTCTACGTAAGCCTAATATCCTCCAAAACAAAGGTGGCTCCAATCGAAAAGCAAGTTTCCATCCCTAGATTGGAACTTTGTGGTGCCGTATTGGCAGCCAAACTAATATCGGAGACGTCTCAAGTGTTAAATATACCTAAAGATAGCTTATTTGCGTGGACCGATTCCACCATTGTGTTGGCTTGGTTGAAAGGGGGACCAAGCCGATGGAGCACATTCGTGAGCAACCGTGTGTCAGACATACTAAACATTGTAGATTACGTGCATTGGGGGCACGTGTCTACAGATACGAACCCAGCTGACTGTGCGTCACGGGGCTTACAGGGTCCAGAGTTGTTAAACCATTCAGTATGGTGGAGAGGACCGGTTTGGTTGTCTAGCTTAAACATAAGTATTAGTGTTCCTAATATCGTTGAAACACACGAAGAAGAACGTGTAAGATCTTTGGCTGCTATAAGTAATATTAATCAGCAATTTATTTGGAATAGGTATTCTACTTTACCAAAAATGTTGAGAGTCATTTCGTATTGCAGACGATTTATTAATTTTAAATTACCTAAAGAAAAACGTGAACGTTTTACAAAATTAATTACACAAAGAGAAATAAAGGAAACTTTAAACAATTGTATTAAACAAGTACAAGCTATTGATTTCAAAGAGGAGTTAAAGCAGTTAAATTCGCATGGTTATGTACCTAAAATGAGTAAGCTTCGCAATCTTTGTCCCATTATTGATAATAACGGGATTATAAGAGTTGGCGGGCGCATCCAAAATTCTCAAACAGCCTACGATATTCAGCACCCTATAATTTTACCCGCTACGAGCCATCTTAGCCGCCTAATAATTCAGGATGCTCATCATAGGACATTGCATGGTGGTCCTCAAGTGATGCTTAATTATTTGAGAACAAAATACTGGATTTTACGAGCCAAAGATCTAACTAAGAAAACCTATCGAGAATGTGTTACGTGTATTAGGTATTCAAAACAGAATACCAGGCAACTGATGGGACAGCTGCCAGGAGTACGAGTAAAACCCGACCGAGCTTTTAAATCAGCTGGTGTGGACTACGCAGGTCCCATCAACATCCGTTTCTCACCAGGTAGAGGAGCTAAATCGTACAAGGGTTACATATGTTTGTTTATCTGCATGATAACGCGTGCCATACATCTGGAAGCTGTCACCGACATGACTGCGAGGGGGTTCATCGCAGCCTTCCGGCGATTCACCTCGAGACGAGGTCATTGTTGCGATATTTATAGTGACAATGGCACAAACTTCGTGGGAGCAGACAAGCAACTCAGGGACATGTTCAACAGTGCCAAATCTTCGATTCCTGGGGAAATAGCAGAGTTGTTAGTCCTGGAACGTACTACGTGGCACTTCATACCCCCTCATGCACCCAATTTCGGGGGTTTATGGGAGGCTGGAGTGCGCAGTACAAAAACTCATCTTAAAAAAGTAATTGGCGATGCTACCCTCACTTACGAGGAACTAGCCACAGTACTGGCACAAGTCGAAGCGTGTTTGAATTCCCGACCCATAACTGTGCTAAGTGACGACTCAAATGACCCTCTCCCACTAACACCGGGCCACTTTCTGATTGGCGAACCTTTGTTAAACTTAACTGACGAAAATT
The DNA here is from genome assembly GCA_949152455.1 of Lithophane leautieri. NCBI lineage: Eukaryota > Metazoa > Arthropoda > Insecta > Lepidoptera > Noctuidae > Lithophane > Lithophane leautieri. The sequence continues at coordinate 10,635,486 of OX424463.1, read as the reverse complement.
ATACAAACTGTAATATTTCTAGTTTAGATAGATGGCGGCTAATACAAAAAATGGTCAACGATTTCTGGAACAGATGGTATAAAGAATACCTCGTAAATCTGAACCAAAGATACAAGTGGAATACCAAAACCACTGAACCAGAAATCGATGACGTAGTAATTTTAAAGGAAGACAATATTCCTCCAAGTAAATGGATATTGGGAAAAATAATTGAAAAACATGTGGGCCCTGATGGCATAACTCGTGTGGTGTCAGTTAAATGTAAAAACAATGTTTATAAACGACCTACGAGTAAATTATGTATTCTACCTAAACAAAAGTCTCATTAACAAGCCTAATTATTCATTTGAAAACTATTCTTGTTTGCCTATTTACGTAATTAGTTAACTTATAGTTTTGCATATTTACTATTTTCTTGTTTTTTTTCATCCTACTTACGAGTACTCTTACCTTATGTAAACCTACGTAATTTAAGAACTTACATGTTTACGTTGTTTATCTAGTGAATGAACTGAGATGGGCATTACTAACTTCATACAACCTACCTACCCTACCTGTGTGTGTGCTTAAAGGTACTTACTTTGTTACAACGGATAAAACTAAATTGGAACGGTGGGCGGTCAGAAGTTAGGAATGCAAGAACCTAAAAGTTACCTACTTATTTGTATAAAAAAGGTGTTTACGTTAAGCTATGTTGTACTTGCTTAGATACCTACAATTTCTAGTTGCGTAGCATATTGGTGATGTATGTACCTAGACCTAAGACATTATCTATAGTGGGTAATACTGACCTACTTACGTTTAGTTTCTTACCTTTTATAATCCTTATCTTTATATTATGATAGTTGTAGTGATGAAAGTTATTTTGTTTCTGATTTCTTTCGTTGTTCAATTACCATTGTGTAGTATTTTATTTTATTGTTTTGATTTTTATTGAAAGGATAGATCCTTTGGTAGGCGGTATGTCCAAGCGCAACAGAAAATGATGTTGGTAACCTATACATAGCTATTCATGTTTACCTATGCATGTATTTACAGTCCACACTACTTTAAATTAGTTAGTGAGAAATAAACCGTCAAACAGTCCACACGAAGTTTTATTCCGAGTAATTGTAACAAGCAATAATCAACCTTATCGCCGTGTACATAGTCTGAAATTAGAGTTGAATTAGTTAATTAGATATTGTAAATTGCTTCGAAATTCAAAAAAAAATATTTCGTTCTAGATAAACGAGTTCGCACAGTGTTGGGACACTTTACATAGTTGGAAGTTAGCGCCGCATGTGCGACACGCGATACGAGTTGATGCCGTGTTGTCTCGTAACGTTTCACGTGCGAGAGTAACTCTCCAAGTCAGGCTCTACGGTGCACTCTACATCTCCCAGTAGACGGTTCAAATAACACTTCCAGCTGATAGCGTCGTTAAGCTTTAACGTGTTCGTGAACACCCAGTTTGTACTTAGTTTATGTTTAGTTTTATTACACCGTGCAGCTTTTATTACGAGCAAGCCGTGGCGGACTAACCTTGTTATAATCCTGCCTGTAACTGAAACTAGGCACCTACAGCCATAACTCGTAAATTACACTATCAACAGTTAATAGATAGTGTCGGAATCATAACAACATAACAAACGGGGGGATAACTAACGAGTGCTGTCATTCTCATACAGCGCGGGCCGATTTGTGTGTTGGCCGAGAGAGAATTAATGAGGGCGGGCCGGCCGCCAGTCGCACGCGCCGCGGGGTCCGGGCCCCGGCCTGCCACCCGGTCAGCACCAATGAGCATCGACATTACTAATAGTAATTCGCAACTCGAAAAGAATGGACCGAAAACTAAACGTTTCTCATAAATCTAAGCTGTTAACATGCAGACAAATAACGCTCATGTTCTCTCTACAACAATATCGAGCAACAAAATTACATTATCTCTAACACGTGACGAACATTGTCGATTAAAAGAAGGTACCTAAACGCTTGTATTGTGATGTTATACTATGTTATTCGTACAAAGCCTCAAAATTCGTGAGATAGTTGGACTCGGAACTGAAAAATTAGAGACCGTAATGGTAACTTAAACAAAATTATAAATAAATGAGGTCAACAAAAAATAAAGTGGTTTTCTAGAAAGCTGAAATGAACGCAGCAATCACATAAATAAACAAGGCGCTTTACCCTCTGCTACAGTTGATGATTCTGGGCGGATGGTGCGCTCACTTGTTTTTTTAGGACGGACAAGAAAAAATAAATGTCTTGAATGAAAACTTAAAGGTAGCACAAACCTTTTGTAATAGGTTCTCACACTCGAAAGTTCAACAGGCCGTAATGTTTGAACCGTTACATAATAGAGTTGATGGAGATTGGCAATTTTAATGGCAAAGTTATTGAGTTCTTCTAGCACATTTAATATCAGGATCAATGATAGCTATTCATATTTCTCGCAAAAGACGTCCCTCTTCGAATAGGTCCGCGGGGGCAAGATATCGCTCAAATTGTTTCCAATATCTTTTACGAGCATTTGACACTCGAGTGAAAAATTACCTAGAGTTCCAAGCGATATTGTTATTTTCACGCTGTGTTATTTATACGGTTGTAATCCCTCAAGTTTTTGTTACAGCAATGGAAATGTTTGTTTTATGATACTCGACATATTGCGCATGGGATTTTTATTTTGTAAATTTAAATAGTTACTAAAGTAGGCCATCTTCTATAAAAATTAAATGCCGTTCGTTGGTAAACGCATCACTTCACAACGGTTGGACCGATATGGCAAATTTTCGTTTTAGAGAGTTCGCAATAGTCAGAATCAGGTTCTTACGGAAGAAAAAATTTGAAAAGTTACCTGAAAAATTGGTGCATTTCCCATGGGAATTTTGTATGAATTTAGGACAGGACAACATCTGTCGGGTCAGCTAGTGGGATAGAAAATGTACAGAAACTTATAAGTCATTTATGTGCAAATCGTTTTCATCATTCAGGCAGAATAGAAATAGAAATTAGAAAGTTGTTTGTAATACAGTAAGTACATAGGTAAAACACAGAATGAGACACCGTGAGTAACTTGAAATATTAAGCCACAGGCTACGCACTCTAGGTTACAAAGTATTATTTGTCAGTGAGCCCCAAAAACAGAAGACAGTTAGTCTGTATCTTGTCGAGCCTTTGTGTATTTTTACTGCCCACAGAATATTTTGTGCTTTTCACTCCGCTGAAATATTTCATTTAGAACGCACACATAAATATACATAACCGCTAAACGTTGTGAAAACACGTTCACACAAATACAAACACGTTTCTTTGCTGACAAACACAAACAAAACTGACGGAGGTAAACGTATACTGCCCTGCAGGTATAAATAGTGCAAATAAACTGTCTGAAAGATGTGCCCGCATAACATACATTATGTGCTATGTAGGTACCTACATGCGGGCGCCATCCGGCAGTCCGCAAATATTTGGCCAGTTCTAGAATATCCTACGGAATACTGACTAAGCGACGTCTAATCATGCTGTAGAACAAAGATGGGGTAAGTAGGTTACTCATTAACATTTCAAGTCTCGAACCTTCGGCCCCGCTTTAACCACGGGGTGACCAGACTCGCCGAACAATGGGAGATACTCAAAACTAATTTCGTTGATACTAAGGCCCGACTAGTGACTGTAATGAAATAAAATGTTTCTTTTGTCTTTCGTTGGCACGGTTACAGACAGATGATTAGTAAAAATTTGAGTAAAAAGTAACGATTATGGTATTATTCAGAACTTCGACGATAACGAGACTCTCAGTAGGTTCGTCCAGTTTTGAACCAAAAACAAATTCAATCACCAAATGGTTTTTCAGCCATTCTCTTTAGTATTAATAGCGATCTATACTTGACTATGTGAAGTAATATTTCGACGTTATCTGGCTAATAATGATGTATTGTTTTATGAAATTCGTAAAATTATAAATGCTAAATGGCCACCATTTTGTCTTGAATCTGTTATAACATCGTCATATTAACCAAAACAACATGTAGGTAGGCAATACCGCATAAGAATTTCAGAACCCACTACGGAGAATGTCCGCGTTAGAGAGGCGAAATCGATTGGAACGACTTGTATTGGCGAGCGGGTCTTCCAAAATGCATGGTATGCGTTCCAATGAACATTTGTAATATCAGTTCGGCACTTTCATTGTATTGGTTAAAACTATGTGCTTCTGTTCAAACTATAGTAACAGTTAATTCTACTTCGATGGCGCAGCGTTTCGATAGTTATACTGAAACTATTTTAGCAAAGCGCTCTTCGTGGAAATAGAGACGAAGGGGGTTTATTTAATCTTCGAGCTCGTGTTGGCACGTGATACTCGGAAATAGCTAATACCATGGTGGGAGATTAGCTAGTCACCAAGGTTGGTGATGGAAACTTCGACTGCCGGAAATATTTAAATAATGTCACTCCGATGAGTGAAAAAAGAACAACATAATAAAAGAAAGAACATAATATGTTTTTACGAAAAGCCTCGATAGGCTTTTCGTAAAAACATATTATGTTCTTTAATAAATAAGAGATTCTATTTCAAATTAGAATCTTCCAGTGAAATTGTTTTATCTCTGTTATAAATTAAAGTCACTTTTCGTGTTTGTCTGTATGTCCGCGTTGTTCTTCTGAACCACGCAACAGATTTTGATGAGGTTTTCACCATTGTTTAGAGAATTTACTCCGGAAGGTTTATGTGTATAATATGTTAATATTAAAGTTACATATAACTAGAAATCTTGATGTTTTGTCAAGTCGTAAAAAGCAGAAGCAGGTTTCTGAAAGACTATTTAATTTCATCTATTGTCAGATATCATATCATATCTTGTTATTGTAATTTCGGACAACCAATCATAACAGCAAATAGCCAATTTACTGATCAGAGGCGTTAGATGTCCAAATGTCAGTGCGACAATCGATTACATATCAAATACTAACTATTATCCGTGGTTTCGCCCGTGTGGAGGTAGAAATTATCCCACGGGAAAGCACTTCCGGGATAATAAATATCCTATGTGTTAATCCAGGTTATAAACTATCTGCAGGCTTCCGTTCAGCTGTTTTTACGTGATTGAGTAACCAACATACAAACTTTCACATTTATAATATTATATTACATAATTAAATATATATATTATACGTAGGATGCATTTATAATCTAATTAGCTGCGCCACACGGTTTCACCGGCGCAAGTCTCGATCCCGTGAGAATATCGAGATAAAAAGTATCCTATGTCCTATTCCAGGTCACGGTCTACTCATGTGCCAAATTTCATCCAAATCCGTTTAGCCGTTTTAGCGTGAAAGCGTAACAAACAAACTCACTTTCGCATTTTTAACATTATAAGTTAGAATGTAAGATCCGACAGTATTCCAATTACCAACCAATTTAGACAATGGTTGATACACAGAGGAAGAGCACAAGAGAAGGATAAATTAATTCAGGAAAATACGGAGTCTTTTGTTAATCGGATAGCCCCTACCTTAAACACATCTTTAAATCTACTTAAGAAGGTTAAGACAATTTAATGTAGACACCTGAATTAAATTAATGTATTTAAAATCTCGGCACTCCCAAAAATATATACCTACTTACATTCGAGCTGTTTTAAGGTACCTTTGAAGTAGCTACCTATATTTAATTTCGACGAGGTTGTTCTTTTAAGGGCGTATTACCGTGTCCATAAAAAGGTTGTAAAAAGACAAAGCGTCAGTTTTCAGTAGAAAGCTGCGTTCTCGCTTCCTGAGACCACCTTGATGCTTTGCATAGAAATATGAACCTGTTAAATTTTGTCACAAAACGCACTCAGACTGATGACTCGTAACTCTTAAGGTGAGAGACTCATTAACATATTAACAGTAGGTACGTACCCTTGTAGTAGTTAATCCCGGGGTCGCAGGTGACGAGCACCCGCCAAATTGATATTTTATACTTGCAATTACACGGCGATCCATTTGCATCGTACCGCCAGCCTCAAGCTGGTAACACGAAAAATGGCTGGAACTTACGTAATTTAATTAATTACAGATTTAATATTACTCTTATGAAATATATCTACAGTTCTGTTAGATGTCTTTATAATTATTAATAGACTAGATGTGTTTATATTTTTTATAAGCTAATATGCACAATTCTACCGCGTGTTTTTTTTTGAAAGGTTTAAAACCGTGTGGAGACACAGGTAAATTGAAACTTGAGTTAGAAATTTTATTCGCAATGCGTGTTAATTGAAATTCCTTACAATTAATATAAACCGCGAGAATAAAAATCGCGCGGTGAGACTTCGCAGTGAGGGCTTACCTAAACGCTAAATGTTCCTGGAATGGTTTAATTATGACGGTGGATGATACCACTTCCTGGCCTAACAATGAGCGATTTGAGAATTCTGTTACAATTAACGCTTCCTAACGAATCTCGCTCATCCTCATAAGGCCATTAATCATAAATCCTGCTGCAAATGTGGTGCGTGCACTACCAAAGATATAAATCCTATTTACTACGACCTCTCGAGGCGAAATACACTTCGGTGGAAAAGTTCCAACAGTCAAATCCGATTTATAGAACCGAGTAGGGTTTCATTTACATTAGCAGATTATTCTGCCAATATACTGCATGCGGAAAATCGTATTTGGTGAAAAAACCTTTCGTCTGTTAACATTTATACGGCTAATTTACTTGCATGATCCGGAATGTGAGTGGAATTTTACAGATCGCCCCGAATTATACTCGTAATTGGTTTTTCATGTCATTTCAATACTTATTTATTTTATAATAAGGTGCTGACGTCACGATTCGTAGCGCCGGTACGCACAGTTGCTACGAACTGTGTGTAGCGGTGCTACGCGCTTGTGCTACGAATACAAGGCCTACAACAATCTGATGCTCAGTCTAATTTCCTTCATATAAAGCCACTGTAAACAGCCTTTAACTTTGAAATTGTTAATAATAATTCAAGTGTTTAAATAAATCAGTACAAGCTGTTATCCTGTGCATCCGCAGCAGCTTAGCATTCGGGGACAAACAGCTTTTCAGTTTTAATATATCCGCCTTTTTAGAGTTAACTCAGTGTAAACTGGTTGCTACTTAACTATGGCTTGCTATTTTACTACAAAGTAGATTTTATGTAAAGCCTATTTCATAAGAGCTTGAGCAACCGGTACAAATATTGCATTGCTTATAAAATTATAATGATAATGTAGGCAACAATTTACAAAAAATGTGGTGGATTGTTAATTATACCCCCCAATTTATCCTTTAGCTTATTTTATTCATACAAACCTTATTCACTTATCATTATCACGTTCATAATAAATATAGAAACAAATGTAATTCCAAACATCTTTAATGCCAAACTATTATAATACTTAGGTGCTTTACCAGAGACTTCTTCCCTTATAAGTAGCTAATATGAGAAAGTTACGGGCTATTATTTATCATAGTGGGTGGTGAAATCTGTTGCCTCTGCGCCAACTTGGGCCCATATTTTCATTCCGACATGAATTCGCAGCGACAGTAACACAATGTAGTCAATTTACTTCAGTCCCGACTAAAAGTTTTCTCAGTTCTGTCAAAGTTGTGATTGCCTTGTTTTCCATCTCGCTTGTAGAAAGATGACAAATAAAACTTGAATGCGCCTAGTGCATCCGGCGCTACCTAGTACAGTCACGGACTTTAATTGATGAGCCAGTTGACACTGTTCGTATTTAAGCCGTGTAATGTAAATCGAGCTTAGTCGGTTATACCCGTACATCCAGACACGGAAAGTCATGTCTTCATATTATATTTAGAAGAAGAAAATTATATTTAGTATCTTTACCGGTTGGCTAACCTGAGAGCCAGAACTACAAACTTGACAGCGGAGTGACTACCCAAAGACAACCAATTGCAGGTCTAGCAACCGTAACCTAGCGACGATTGTTTTAGCGTAGCCATAGTAACGTAAGCGTACGGAGAAAGTTTAATTAGTCATTTCGACAAATTCGAAAATAACGTCTCTGACATCGACATTTCAACTGTCACTGTCTTCGGTTAGTTTTTCAGAATTATCGAGATAATGAGCTCTGATTCAAAGGAGGTCAGTATCAAATAGACTGGATAAACATTGAATTTATTTATCATTGAGAACTTATTAAGTTATTAGTCAACCTCTATGGACAAGTTTATTTCCAATGACTAGTAATTTGTCATCTTGTTTACGAGCATGCGATTTAAGTTCGTGTTTAATCGTGTAATCTCGTGAATGTATGAAACTGCAAAATTGAAAAGTTTGAAAGTGGCTCATCAATTTAAGTCCGTGACTGTACCTATATGTATAGCTACAGCTCGGTCGAGCATCTGTTTTATTTACGGGTTAATTCGTATGTTTCATGTTTTAAAGATAAAATAAACGATGACCTTGTACAGTACCATAAAAGCCGTACATAATAATGTGTTGTCTCCGAGGCGAATTTTCTCATCCCGAGTACAAATACAAACATCCGGAGACAGCGCGTATTTGAAGGCATTTTCGCTTTCCTTTTGTTGAAATTGTATCGTAGGTAATTTTCATATAAGCGCAGTAATGCGCCGGTAATGGTCCATAACAGAAAGCTCGCAATATATAGAGGCCGTCCCTCACCCCGCACGCCCCCACCCCCGTCCGCCCCCACATGTTGTACACACCGCCACCACACCACACACTACAGAAACAAAATGTTCAAACTATTCAGGATTTATTACTAGATATTCAACAAACCATTCAGACTGGAATGTAGCAAAATATCGAGCAAACAACCGCTGAGTTGACAGTAGCCGTTTCAAATAAAACAAAGCCGAACATATCGTAAAACAATATTTCATGTAGGTACTTTTTGCTTCTCATTTTGTTACATACATTCATATTTTAACAACAATTTAATAATTTTACGGTTCGCCAGAAGTTAACACGGCCATATTAAATCTTTGACGTTACGAAATAATAATACAAGCAAAAAAAAGATAAATCTGTAGGTAATATAATAAAATAGCGGCGTGGAAAAAATTAAATTAAATCTTGTTACGAGACGCGTCCAAAATATGCTCGGGAACGCGCCCAGCGCGAGTGCTTTCTTTTAAATATCTCCAATGGTGAATTTTTTACATTAGCTCTGTTATTTTCTGCAGCATTTTTCAGTGACGTCGAAAATCTCATGTTTTTTCAATGTAACGTTATTTTAGCTACGTAATTTTTTATCGTTCGCTACAGCTACCTAGACATCCCTTTAACAATCGCTCGTCCGTATAGAAACTATAGATCAATACACCAGAAACACCGCAGCTCAATTGATTTATATCTATCAATGCCTCAGTACTTTTACATATCTCGCTCAAGATTACCTATGTGTAGATAATCGAAAATCATTCTGCAGTAGCAACATTCTTTTCGTTCCATTTGCCTCCCGATAAGAAAACGAGTTTTAAAACCAACAAAAAAGATCAAACACAACAGTTCCGAAATAGGTAATTGGTGCACAATGCACGTACAGCGTAAGTAGGTACAGATTGTTGGGCGAGTCTTAAGCCTTGGACGTTGTAGCAGAACAATGGAAGCTCGGCGTGGACAAACCGTAATCCTATTTGGTGTGCAGAGCTTGGCTCGGCTACCGGCGCCGGCGGCGGCGGCGGCGGTGGCGAGCGCCCTAGCCACGCGGGCGATGGACAAACAATAACTCATGCTCACACCTCTTGCAAACCACCAGAATTAAATGGAATCACGAGGGAATTACGCAGACGGAATTCTCTTGTACTTACCGTCAGGAATTTCCTTCAAGAGTGCAGCCAGAAAGCTTGATATTACAATGTATTAATGTGTATGCATATTAAGTTCAGTTATGCTACTGTTAATTAGGATTGTCTTGAGTTCTTGACTCAACTTACTTCAGTGCTGCTAACCAAAAAGACGTTTGTTTAGATACAAGGGCAAGCTTTTTGAACTACAATTTAGTTATTCCCATTAATACCTACTTTGGTATAAGGGTATTATTTGAGTTTTTATTAGTACATATAAATCATGAAAACATTTTTTTAGGGTACCTCCTCTACACGTAAAGTGCGGAAGTTTTTTTACTCGCTTATCCCATGCTGCGGTCATTGGAAAGGTCGTTCAATAATATTGTAAGTTTGTGAAAGCCATTTTTGGATTCAGGGATTTGTTTGCGAAATATTAAGCTTAAAAGCAAATTTTTGTTAGAGTCAAGTTTCCACCCCTTTTTTTTTTGAAGGTGAGAAATCATCAAATGACTTCTCCTGCTCTGGGCGGAGCGGAAGGTCGTGTAATATTTTTACTGACTAAAACTCACCCGTGTTCCTTCAGTTGCCTGTTGCCAAGGTCCCAGTATCCCTTTCGGACTTTCCCGCCACCCTGCCAGGCCAAGTGTCCTCCCTGCCAGCTAAATGGTTGGTTTTGGATATGTGAAAAATTTCACGGCAGTAGTAAATATAATGGAGTTAAAAGGAAACTATCACAGCTAAGTAGGTTCTACAAGTTACTGAGAAATAATCGCCCAACTTACATTTGCAGTTGCAAAAACATGTTCTCCTATGAACAAGTTTTCAACTCAATATTAAGTTTGTTCTTGGGATAAACTCATCCCAACTACGGAACCCTTCATTGTGCGTGGTTTGACACGCACTTGACCGGTTTATTATTTGTATTTAATTTGCCATCCATTTTGAGCACAATGCATGGCACTACAATTACGCTACACCGTGCTCTGTGACTCAATTTCCAGTAAAAGTGACAATCACATTTTCGATTCCATGTGATCTGAACGCTGTTTCAAAGCACACCACTATGAAATAATTAATTTCCAATCAAACGAAAATTCAATTCGTGAAACGCTGTATCGCCCACTTATAATTCAATACTGGACAGATTGGACAATTTAAAACAAATATGTTATTTAAAATTCGAAGCAGACAGAATGTTTTAAAACGGTGAAGGTTCCCAGCATGGCATCGCGGTATCATCTAATGGGATTTACAGGTTATACATGGAAAATGCTGCTAAATGTTTTAAATAAATAATTAAATGCTACTTCTCTCGTTCTTAATTCAAAGCTACGGTTTGTTCATACGATACCTTAAAACTGCTTATATTAAGATGTACAAAATTACAGTAGTAAACACACGTAGTCATAAAACCAAATCTGTATGTATCTTACAGTTCTACATCAAACAGAAACCCACAGATCGATCAGTCTGAACTAACACTGCTCAAATATTAAAGAAGGCAGAACTAAACCACGTACTGATTAATTTCAAACTAACCCCGTACACATTGGGAAACGTTACGGCTTCGAGGTACTTGTTTAGTGAAATATTCAAGGTAAGGGTGTCCCGTCGGTGAGTAAACTCGGGACAAACAGAGGGACGTGTTGCTCCGACGAGATAACTACTGACCGTCTGCGGCGTTCCCTAATTAATTATTCGACAGCATGGACACACTCGTCCTTTAGATATTACGTCGGAATTACCTTAAGCGCGCTTAGATTTAAAATTAAGACAAGACTGACTTAATTGATGTTTACATGTCTGCTAGCTATTGCATAGAACCACATACCGACAGAAGTTATTAATAATCTATTCATTAACTAGGTTATTTTGGAAAAGTTATTAATTTTGCAAATTACCTTAATTGAAGCTTACTCAATTTATGTTTGGCAGCCACGTCTTGTGTGGGCTCAGCTCGCCCCTTGGATTTTGCCCCTAATTGCGTAAGTGTATCTACTCGCCCCTTCGGATATTAGATATCCCCAGTCGCCCCCGATTGTTAGTAAGCTAAAAGTACTGTCAGCACTAAGTTATTAAATATTTAAAACAATATCTTTATAAGAAATTTGGTATTAACAGGGCACGTAAATAATAAAGCACACATAACTGAACACATACAGAAACATACGTATACATATATATATATACCTATACCCATACCGAAACACAAAACAACACAGATAATTCCAATCATGTAACTTAATAAAATAACTGTACTATGATTTTGTAACCTATACAGTATATAATCAAGCAGCTTAACTGTGTGACTTGTAACTGGAACCTTGTGATAATCTGTTGTTCTAAGGTTGAGGAAGACTGTCCGCACGTGATACAGTTTTATACTAGTATGAGGGTATAGTGCGAATCCAGTCCAAAGACAACCAAACCATGTTTACAATCTACCAATTCACATTCTCCAACTGTTGACCTTCCTAAATTTTATTGTCAAAATAACCTTAAACAATTTTTGTCTATCCAGGGGCCGTATTATGACGTGTTAATGCCACCTTTTTTCCAGTGTGAGTGAGAGACGGAGCTATACAAGGACGATAGCACCATCCTTTTTTCGAAGTGGAATAATGGTGGCATTAATACTTCATAATACGCCCCTGGGCTTATTATTAGGTTACTCTGTATGGTTGCATCATATTCATGAATAAAGAAATGTTCATGAATAAAGAACTAACAAGATTTGGATGAAAGGCACACAAATAGTTTATAACCAACGAAAAAGTATTAGGCTTGCATAAATTCACGTTTAGTTACATTTGGAGATATTTACTAAACTAATTAGCAAATATCACAAAACGCATCCCTTCCACATTATAATACGAACTTAGATAAAGCATTCATATATACGACTCTCATACGACTGTCTCAACGGGTAACATATTTTAGAAAACGTTTTGTCTATTGGACCTATGAAAAAGGTTTCTTTTATTATTATAGGTAAGCCAGGTAGCAAAAACTATCACAAGTGTCACGAGATGGTGAGATTACTGATAGAGTTATTAAAGTAATCAAACATGGCATTATTCATAATGTGTGCATTTTCTGGCTGACTGTACCTCTTTTGGTTATTTTTCAAAGGAATTTCTGCAAGGGGCGAATCGATGCACCAAAATAATTATTTAAATGTCAATTTTCCACTCGTTCCTTCGTAAGGGGTGATTCACTACACTAAAATAATGAAAAACGGGGGCGAGTGGAACATTTTAATTGAAAGGGGCAAGATCCGAGGGGCGAGCGGAGCCTACACCCGAAGTCTTACTTCAGCTTCAGATACTAAATGATGCGTTCAACCGTGAGGCAGCATTTTTACGTCGCATAGAGTTTTTATAATAGATATTGTAATGATAGGTCGTTAACCCTTCGCTTAAAAGCACCACAATTGCGCCATTTGTCTCAACTCCTACAATTTTATGAACAATACCGAGAGCGGGTAATGATAATGACTATATCCTGTTTTATTTTTAAAGCAATATGTTAGCCATTTCAGGTGGCCTATCTAACCTCCACAACCCAGTAACTGGGTAATACGATACCCCTTGGTAAGGCTAGTGGTCAGACTTTCGAGCTTCTGACGATCCGTAGCGACTGTCAAAGATTCACAAATGACAGCCGAGACCAACGGCTTAACGTGTTTTCCGAGGCACGGAGGAGTCTCGTTATGTAAAGATGGTCACCCATCCACGGACCAACCCCGGCAAGCATAGCTCAACCTGATGGATCGACGCGTGCGGCTGTTATTACTTAGTCACGAGCTCCTACAGTTGCCATTATCCTCTGAAAAGCGACTGAGAGGATGGGGAACATGGTCCCTCTGCTTGCCGTGTTCTGTAATTAATTTTGACACTTGAATATTTCATTGTTGTAACGATAATGTGCAGCCAGTGGTTCTACAGTAGACGGAACGGTTACGGTTAGGTCCTGATGTGACGCAAATATACTGGAAGCTAATTTCGTAGACTGTCAGCATACGCACGAAATGCTCGCATACAAATTCCTCAAGAACAATTGTCCGATACTAAAATGTAATTTGTAATTTACCAATAATACTGCTATATTATCTAGCTTATAATCGAGGTCACCTTTCATCGATAGAAAAACTACCTATTAATTAATTACTGGATCATATCGCTTGATTGAGTAAGAAAGAAACGTTTTCGTATGAGGTGCACCACAATCTTATAGTAATTTATGGAAATGTCTTATTGAATGTGCCAGCACTTTAAGAAATGGATGTTTTTCATTTGTCAATGTCATGATCGTATTTTTCAAAGAAATAGATGATTTTACCTCAACTATATTCATTGGCCGTCAAACGCGTTGGATGACACGTTGTCCAATTATGTAATGTAATAATATTCAATTAAAAATTGAACTGGAATGCTCATAGGAGTCTTATTTTCTTCAAAGATGAGTTCAAAGCATTCACTTTTGAGATACTTTGAGATATTAAAGTTGTATTCAGACTAATTATTATTTTATTCGTTTATTAATTTTTTCTTCTCTCTCTATTTCTCGAGATAAAAATTATTAAAAATGTATTATTTGTTATTGTAAAAATTTATTAGAATTAATTTCACATATTTTATTATTCACAAAGTTTCAAGTACCTGTTAACTTTTTAGTCATCGTTAAACCTAGAGCTTTCTGTTGTTTTTAATTTTTATGAGGCTGTCTGACTCACAAAGATGAAAACTGAAAACTCACTCTGATTGATCTTATTCGTAATCTTATTTATTTAAATTTTAATTCTAACAAATGTGGCACTTACTAAGAAAGAAATCGCCACTTCTATTTCCAAATGAGGTAACAGCAAAACGCTCGAGTAACAGGTAAAACATTATTTAGTACCTATGGAATGAACATTTACTCGTTGGTATTTATATTGGTATAAGATGTTTCAGTAAACATCAATCGAAGAAATCGAGCCTCATTTTCTTTATGGGTTAAAAAGGTTTTCTGAAACAATAAATCTAACCTAAAGATTTTGCCGTTTTTTTTTTCAGTATTGCTAGTTGTCATAAATAACAAGATTACTAAATATTTAATAAATACGTATTACTTATGAATTCCGAATTCAACCTTTCGATACTTACTATCGTTTCAACCTGTATAAATTCAATATTAAAATCATAAATACATAACGTTTTATTGAGGGATTCATTGAAAAGTGGTCATATAAGTATTTCTGTTTTTGTAAAATTCACTGAAATTCACGATTCATCGGTGAGCCCTATCCGGTAAGTTTGGAATAGAATTTCAGCGTTTGAAACGAAGAACGCTGATAGACGTACGTACATAATATTTCTCATTTTAAAGTCGAAATGGCTGTCTTACTCCTGTATTATTTTACGCAAACAATGCATTCACAAACGGAATGCACGGAATATGGTCGGGCGCCGAGAAATAAGCTGAATAATGTCACTGATGTTACCGCCTGTTTCGTTGCTATTTTGAGTACCTATTTGCTATATTATATGTGCATTATGCAACGAAATAATACAATCTACAGATACTCACAAGTTTAGAAATTATACGTTTATAAGCTTTTATCTCCGCTTCAGAACGCGTGCTGTAAATAACTACGATATGGTACTAAATACGATAAGTAAGTTAGTAAAAAATTGTTTCCTCTGCGTCCAATCACAGAAATTTGTCCAAAATCCTTAATAATATCAGCCCCAATAGCTATAGGTATATTAATTTTCTCGAAGTGTTTTTAATTTACCATCAAATGAAAGAAAAACAAATTTAAAAAAATCCAATAAGTAGGTATTCAATGTAAATTAAATATTAGGTCCGTACTAAATATTGGGCAATAAAATATTTCCAAAGAATTTGATATCAAATAAAAGTGTCAGAAATAGGAAATTCAGCCTCGAGGAATTTTATTTAACATTTTTACCCGAAAATTGCTACCCGTCCTCATGATCTCGTAAATAAACGTCCAAAAAATATGAAAAAGCGTAATAAGTGCTAAGATGAAAGAAACGACGCGAGCGCGTTATGTTCTATACCACAGTTTGGTACCTATGTACATGTATGTGAGTAGCCCAGAGCTGTATTATGTAGGATCTGGAATGGGGCCCAGGGCCCAGATGAGCATAAGTCACCCATATTATTGCTGACATTACGTTTCATACAAAATTACGATTGACGCTAAAGAGTCGTTGGGAAACCAAAAAAATTAGCCGAACGTATAAATAAAGTAGTGCGTAAAATTTGTGTGTCTGACTGTGTGAAGCTGTACCTAAACAGGTAGTTACTCATTATATTTAGAGTTAATTAGAACCCTGAAACGTTACTCCACTACTCTTTTGAAGTCGCTGCTAGAGATCACAAATAATATTCGTTAGTTCAAGCCTCTTTTATGAAGCTTCAGAAAATGTTAACCCTTCTGATGGACTATAATGTAAAACATACGAAATAATGCCTTTAGAATTAATTTTAAAAACAACAAAAACGATTATTTCTGTCCCGACAAAACAACCCTTTTTAAGTGAACAATACTATAAAACAGGATACTAAAGTATTCACATTTTCCACAAGTTAAAAAAGTGTTTCAGAGAACAAAGAGCAAGCCGTTTATTGCAGGTAACATCGAACAGTAGGTACTTACGTCGCTGCATGAGTGCACACAAAAAGGACCATGACCAATGGTCGCCCATGTACCTATTCAAGCGATACGTGCTCTCCTGGCGCTTGCTAGCATCTTGGACACGCAATATTGCAATATAAGATACGGCAAATAGAGTATACCAACAGATGGTACGAAATTCTAAGTATTTTAGTTAGGAAAATGGAAAGTTGTAACTTTGTGATATGTTTTCACCAGGGCCAACACAAACTAAGTTCTTGTGTATTTCTAGGTTCAATAACAGTATTTATGTCTTAAAAGACTTGATTACCTAAATCTTAAGATCTTTTGTAGGTAGTTGTTTTTCTTGCATACATGCCTATCGACCAGTAATTTAAGTAAGACCTATACATGTAAAGTAATTTAAGTAAGGCATATAAATGTAAAGTAATTTAAGTAAGACATAGACATGTAAGTAAGTATTACATAATTGTTTTATACATTTACCATTTTAAATAAAAGCTTGTTTCTATTTAAGTACAATGTATCTCTAAAGCAAAATATAAATCATAATATATACAGCCGTCCAATCCCGCAACCCATCATATCTCTCCTAAAACATTAATTTTACCGCTGGAAATACAAATTGGTCCGCCATTTTAAAATAAAACACCCCTTCATTGGGATGACACAAAATTGACGTTTTTTGAGACCGTTTTCATTTGTTTTTTTATCACCATCCTTTGCCCGTTTCTTTTTATTCATATTGGATTTCATTTTTATGATCAATATATCTTTTAATAGGGCGTTTGAATTGTATTCAAGTCAATTAGATATTGAACGGAAATTAACCGAACGCGCAAGTCAATAATGAAAACCTGGGGTCTTCACTAAGTATAAGCTTTAAGAGGATGGGTCGGTCCCCTCTCCATACAAACGCTCTCGCCTGTTTTTTCTCTGGTTTATGACCATTGAGCAATGATTTTTTACAGTAAAATAAATATCAATTCTATATTCTATGCTCCTATGTTTTCCGTTTTGATGATACATTATCTGTAGAAGCACTAGAACCCTCAGAAAATACTCATAATTGCCTGTTTAGACCGCTGTCATCAAATGCCTATTGTACAAATTTGACAACTATTCATGAAAAAAGAAAAACATATGGGTACAGTAAACATCTTTCTTATTCAATTTATAAAATATCTTTCAAATTGGTCCAATATTGGAGGAGGAAATAGACGAGAGCCGAACCTCGAATTATGACGTTTTGTACGGAGAAAAGACCGACCCTGTTTCCTCTTAAGATGTCAGTTTATGAGGGTTCCGTACCCAAAGAGTAAAACGGGACCCTATTACTAAGACTCCGCTGTCTGTCTGTCTGTCCGTCTGTCACCAGGCTATATCTCATGAACCGTGATAATTAGACAGTTCAAATTTCACAGATGATGTATTTCTGTTGCCGCTACAACAAATACTAAAAACAGAATAAAATAAATATTTAAGGGGGCTCCCATACAAAAACCGTGATTTTTTGCAATTTGTATAGATAATGGTACGGAACCTTTCGTGCGCGAGTCCGACTCGCACTTGGCCGGTTTTATTCAATCAATAAAACGTTTATTTTTGTTTGGAAGTACGAGTGTGTCTCACGTCTTGTAGACGGTGCTATAACGACCTGTCATCTGTCCATTCGTCCCCACATGCACTGTTCACTGCAAACACTACACACATTCTATGTGGTTGAAGTTGTTCGTACCACTCCAAACCACACAAGTACTTAGGTACGAAGCACTGACACGTAGGAAAACTACCAGATATTCAGGAAAAGTAAATACTACTGGAAGGTATGTGAGAAGATTTATCTCAATGTGGCTTACCTAAGGAGTACCTACCTACTCCGTCCGTGATAAATATTTTATCGAACCTTCCTGATCTTTTTAGGTTTTCCGTCTTAAGTACAAGCTTACTAACTTAATTTTATGGCAATTTCGAAAAGTCGTGAAACATCGAATTATTATCAGATAAATTACAGCAAAGACATCACTTCGTACAAGTTTATAGGTTATTTTCTGGGCATATTGCCAGAGTGTGCCCAGCTAATGAACTAGTAAGTCTTAATACTGTAATTATTTTCTCCAGATTCTTCATAATCATAATACATTGGCAGTACTCAGAAACACCCGATTATCCAGTAGGTATAGGATGATTAAATGTATATTAGGTAAGTTGATACCTACTGCCCCGCGTCCACCTTCCATTCGTCCACCTTTTAACATAACTCACACTAAAACAGTATGAGACCTACACATTCGTTACGTCAAATAGCCACACGAAATAGCAATGAAATCAATAAAACTAATAATAAATGTTCCTATTTTGACCTATAAATATCTACACCTACATTATTGCTGTGACATCTAGGGATACGGACAAAGATAGTTTTAGGAGTAGGTATTCTCGTAACAGAGTCGGGGACTCGAGACCTGTCAATAAAATTCCGCTCCAAATTGTTTTCAATACGTTTTATCGGAATGTGACAAACGTAGAAAATGTGTTGATATGATTCATCTCATAAGTACCATCATAACGAAGAATGTAGCTATATTTGTACCTAGGTAGTATGTTCTGTTTAGTAGCCGGGACAGGAATTGCTAGGTTTGCGTAAAAACGGCTGATTCGGCTCGCTAGTTATGAATAAATGATTGAGTTTAGAGTATTGATCTTTCTGATGTAAAACCGTCACATAGTCTATCCTATATTTTTGCGTCTAACTTGTTATAAAATGAACTGTTATCATAAAGTAACTATAATATTGTTAGGTATATTTAACTTACCATGAACATCAACTGCAGCAAAGATTGCCTACAGTACTTTTTACATGTGAATCAAGAAGAATTATATTTTCGTTTTATATAAAATTTCATGATGTATAAGAAATTGTATTCTTTCTGAGAGATACCACAGGTGAGTTAAGTTTGCGTTTGCTCCGGCTCCAAATTAAGATGGATTGTAGTGTACAAGATATTTTATAAAGTGTAGTAGTTTCTTTAAAAATAAAAGTAAAGGTACTTACCACATGAGTGCAATAAAAAAAAGTAAGTATAAGTAGTAGGTTATAAAGGTAATAAATAAATAATAAAATCATTTATTGACCAAATACAGAATCGTTTACATTTCCTTGTTATGATTACAAGTAAACTAAAAACTATTGTCGTAGAGTTTAATTTGAATTTTTTAACTTTCGGACTCCATATTAGGTCGAGCTTGTCTCATGGAGTCCTAGAGGTATCTAGTAGGTCGGCCATATCTATTTGCTGACAAACATATTTACCTAAATGTGTCTTTTATAACCTAGAAGCGAATTCTAGAATTCTGATAAAACCTTAAGGTTACAAACATTAGTTCGTAACTATGAATTAAAAACAATTCAAAAAGCTGTTCAAGAGCATTTAGTTTCAGGGTATAAAAGTAGGTACTTATCTAGGTAAAATTTTAACAAAACCTATTACGTAAGCTAGGTTTTGATGAAATACCTGTTATCGACTTACTTATGTAGGTGTAGGTAGGTATATGGCTACATTCACGTGGGCGTCGTACAGTTATTAATATTCAACGAAACAATCGAACTTCATTATACGTTGGATGGTAAGATAGAGATGATTTATTGAAGCAGAAACAGCCGGGGGCGTTCTCTCCGGCTCGTTCGAAGCCGTCCGCAACACCTAGACATCCCGTGCAAATCCCGAGTGACATGTTTTACATCTTCATAGTTCACCGAACATTACTGGCACCGAACATTACTGGCTGTTTAATGTTGTTGAACCAATTCGACCTTAGATTATATCCATTATATCTTGTGATTCCTCCCCTCAGAAATTTTCCGCTTGAAAATATCCTAATTGACCTTTGGTTACCACCAATATCAAGCGTTAAAATATTAACTTAAAGTATCACGGTGAGTGGTAATAAATAACGCTGCTACCTCACACACATTAACTGTAACATAGATCCAAGTCACAAAGTATCCCAGTGTCTACTTACGAACTCATCTTTATAATGGCTCCCTTTATACTCTGAAAAGCTGCTTTTTACGTTAAGTACCAACGATTTAGCGTTAGCCTAATGACTGTTAAGGTGATGACGTGTAAAGAAAATTGTGCCAATTTATTTGGTGAAGTCAATTTGTCTCACACTCGACGTGTGTCGGATCGCGCTATACCCTTTCTCGTAGAGGTTGTGTTCCCCTCACGAGACCGATGCAATTTACATTGAATGCGACTGCAAAAAATCCGCTGTACAGTGAGCGGAGTGAAGATAATTCCTTGTAGAATTGATCCGAACCAGGTTTATTATCATAACACAGTTGATCCCACTGAAAGTGATCTTTTCGTGTTTTAGATCTATTATAACATATAGAAGTGGAGGGAACTACACTATGACCTATTTTTACATGGTCTTTTGCTTAAAAGGAATTTACGTGACGGAAAGATAAACATGATTGAGAACATTGTTCTTGCCACAAGGAATAATAATATGTCTAGTCTTTAAGACATTGACATTCGACTTTCTTTTCATTGTTTAGAACACCGACCTCCAGCCACTGAAAACTGAATAAAGCTCATTTATCAAAGTTTAGGTAAGATAAGGAATCGTTATCTTCAAGTGAACACCCAAAACAGTATAGTCATCGTCTCGTCGTAGCATTGTCGTAGCGTTTTCGTAGCCCCGTAGCCCGTAACCCGTTGTCGTAGCGTCGTAGTAATCTCGCCGTGGGACCAGCGCACAGTGTTTTTATTGTCCCAAAAAAGTGACATCAGCTTTTTATTGAATATTTCTACTCAATAGTTCACTAAAAATGCACGAGTAGAACTCCCATGTGCCAATTTTGAAAACTATATTTAAAAAAAAAACAAGTTTTCGTTACTTTGAAGGTCAAAATACTGAAAATAATTCGTACAAAAAAAACTGTATATGATTGAGTTTTATTTGAATTACATATTTATGAAGCAACTCTAAGCGCATATTTTCCACTTTTTATTTAATCAGAAATCATAATATAACCCACACAAAAAAATGTTTTTCCGAAATCAGTTTTTATTTTTTATTTATTTTTCTATTTCGAAGTAGAACCTCTGTCTGGTACAATTAGAATCCTTATACTAAGGGTTATCACCTACAAAAATATTACTTTCAACTTGGGCCTAGGTTACGAGAAAATGATTTTCAAAAATATGTGTTAGGGTTGACACTATTTTGACCTTTTGATACATATAGTTTTTGTACATAAATCAGCAGCTTTTTATCTTATATACACGATAAAATAGTAACAATTAATTTTAAAACACTTTTTACGTGAAATTGCAAAAATAGGTTGACTACTGTCGGATAAACCCGTGCCTGTAAAACAATGCCAAGTACATGCACATGCTATATTATTAACTAACATTTTATTATTTCCGATGAAGGGTTACGTGTGGCGCGGGAAGCGGTCCACCCCCGATAAGCTGTTGCTAAAACCCCGCGCTAATATACGCGATCTGGAGGGACGGGGGCGAGGCACCATGGAGCCGTTACAGACCCATGGCGCCACTTTGCCTCAGCAGGGGCTTACCCGACCTGCTGGGGGATGTCCATTCGGGCCCCGACCGGAGGACTTATTGCAAGGGGGGCATGAGAGCGCCAACCCTCATGTTGGTAGGCGAGTGGCAAGCGAAGCTGTGGAATACGCCTCAGCCGGTACCTTACAACCTCCGGGGGTATCCGCAAATAGGCAAGGAGGGCACAGTCGACTATATATATACGAGTACATCACGATAACTAATTTTAGTTAATCATAAAACAGCCAATTGACCTTTTTGTGATAACCCTAAATTTGGAATTTTAACCTTAGTACATAAAAATCATTTTCTCGCAACCTAGGCCCAAGTTGAAAGTAATATTTTTGTAGGTGATAACCCTTAGTATAAGGATTCTAATTGTACCAGACAGAGGTTCTACTTCGAAATAAAAATAAATAAAAAATAAAAACTGATTTCGGAAAAACATTTTTTTGTGTGGGTTCTATTATGATTTCTGATTAAATAAAAAGTGGAAAATATGCGCTTAGATTTGCTTCATAAATATGTAATTCAAATAAAACTCAATCATATACAGTTTTTTTTGTATGAATTATTTTAAGTATTTTGACCTTCAAAGTAACGAAAACTTGTTTTTTTTTTAAATAGA
This sequence comes from Lithophane leautieri, assembly GCA_949152455.1. Lineage (NCBI taxonomy): Eukaryota > Metazoa > Arthropoda > Insecta > Lepidoptera > Noctuidae > Lithophane > Lithophane leautieri. The sequence goes on along the minus strand of OX424463.1, from coordinate 10,612,864 downwards.
GTTTTCAAAATTGGCACATGGGAGTTCTACTCGTGCATTTTTAGTGAACTATTGAGTAGAAATATTCAATAAAAAGCTGATGTCACTTTTTTGGGGCAATAAAAACACTGTGCAGCGTCGTAGTAATTTCGCCATGGGACCATCGTCGTAGCGTTGTCGTAGTGGCTTCGTAACTTTGTCGTAGCGTCGTCGTAGCTTTCTCGTAGTGTCGTCGTGGGTTTGTTAAAGTGTTGTCGTAGCCTCGTCATAGCACTCTGTTGCTACGCTACGTAAATAATACATATGTATTTATACTACACTATATTAATAAGTATGAAAGAATAGATAGAAATACTTCAATTTTTTTCTTAAAAACACATTCACGTATTACATTAATTTCAAATATTTATGCTGTATTCCATGTTTTAATAAAACATAAAGAACAATATTTTTTCAACTATAAAATAGTCTTACAAAACCATGGCTAGAGTAAAGTAAATAATATAGAGTCTACAACAATGAATAGTGGAGAATATAGGTAGCGTTGAAAAAAACAAGGGACATGATAGATAACGGCAAAAAGGGCAAAATGAAGAAATTTCTCGTCATAATAATATTATAGTCATGCCATGTGTCACGCTCGGGCGGCCGCGCTCGTTGTCTTCATGACGCCACTCCGTCAAGCTTCTTGTCCCAAATCGCGTCGCATTAACCCATGCTTGTCTATGAGGACTGCTATATTATTGTAGTGATATACTTAAATCTACACAATGCCATGTAGGTATGTTGTGTAGAAAGTAACTCTTACCTAGGTAGGTACTGCTGTTAACACAGTCATTTTTTAATGAAGTGCCTGAAAATTATTTATGAATGCTAATAATTCGTAGACAATTCGTAATTAATAAAGGTATCTTAAGGAATAGACATGCTCGCCAGTTTATACCACGGGCTTATACAATTTATACAATTCAAAAGCTTCTTCAAATTAAATCTAGAGACCAACCCTAGACTCAAAGGACGACTAGCGCGAATTCATTTCATATTCGTACTGAATTATTATTACGCCCCTTATGATGGATAAGTGCCTCAAATATGCCACAATATTCAAAACTCACAGACATGTTCTCTCATCGCTCATCCCGATATAACACCCATTAAATGTCTGCTCAATTTCTATCTGATGATTGAATATTTTGTAGAAAAATGCTTTAAATAGACACCAAACGATTAAATTGTATTCAAAGCTAATACATTCTTGTCTTCGCAGCGTTATAGAACTGTCAGACCCTCATGAACTCTTTATAATGGACACTCAGCACTGGCCGTCATAACGCCCATCAGTTTTTCCTGCTTCCTTCGTAATGACGTCACCTTAGATCATCAGCCGTTGACAAACCAGCCCAACCAGCATTCCTGCATCATATATTTAGTAAATTACTCTCACGACCGATCCGACTTAGTTCTTTGTAAAACGAACGACGTTTCCGTAATTTAATGTTACATAATTATAAGAATAATAAAATTACTCTCACGACCGATCCGACTTAGTTCTTTGTAAAACGAACGACGTTTCCGTAATTTAATGTTACATATAAGAATAATAAATAGGTAAGTACCTAGGTGGTATAGTGGGGGAGGTAGGTACTGCTCGATTTTAACGACCAACTTTATACCGAATGCAATTCTTTATTTTCATTGCTAGTAGATAGTTGTTTATTATTCAATAATCATCAGAATGAGAGTCAGTCGCAGAACCCAAGGGGGAAACCAAAGTTACAACATGTGAAAGTTGTAAAATAAACATAATAATAAAAGTCATTTCATACCGGTTCAAAACCATAATGGGACGATTTTTGGGATTTTCTTCATCCCTTTCCCAATGAAATAGTCAGCTGCATGGAGGAATGGTGAATATGTCAGTCGCGTAAATGAACATGATTTTGCGATGGCACATCAGGGCTAAATTTTAAACTATAGGTAGGAGGGCAACGTGTTCACAGAAACGATGACCTCTTTAACTGACATAATTTTAATCCCCTAACTTACTTCCAAGCAGCAATATTTTTTTTTAATGAATAATATGATACGTACCAAAAGTCGTCCCGTATGGTTTTGGAGCGGTATGAAATTACTTTTTTATGTATTTTTTACAACTTTGACATGCTGTGACCTTCACTATTGGAGTAGCTGACGCTCAGATCTTTTATGCACTAAGGACAAACTATTGTTATGATTTTCAGCCGGTATAAAGTAACTTGTTCAAACTAACGCCTGATCCGCCCGCGCCCGTACCTACTAATATCGTGTTATTTAAATGGGAGTAGGTACAATAGCGATTTTTTGCGACCCGTTGCGTCCCCGGCTGTTCAGGCACCCCCTGTTTTTAAGGACCTACGTACCTACTCGGGGCCTACCTATAATTTTTCTTATTTGTGGAGAACGGAGACGATGCAGATCTAAAAAAAAAGGGAAATGTATCGGAGAGTTTTTCAAAAGTTACAGTTGTGATATTTTTACCTAATACTTAGCGTAAGTTCTGCCTTGATACGGTTTGTACTCTGTACTTATCTATCTTATAGACGTTGTCGTTGTAAGTTTGGATCAATTTGGACGCTGTAGGTAGCGCCATCTACAACGGTGGACATCAACTAAATCATATTAATGTAATCAATGAATACGCGTTGAAAGCTGATACTCGTTCCGGTGCGAGACATGGACCGTTACAATCTCAATATTTTATTGTTGTGGAAACCTTGGAAAGCCTTTTTCGATCCAAACTGAAACTGTGGCGGTACCTACATCGCCACATTCGAACTACGCATCAAAAGACTTGACGTCACACAAAAATCCTGACAGTCACAATAACCCTGCATCGCGCAATTAGAGTTTACTGTGCAGTGAACATGTATACAAAAATCCAATATCAATCATTGGGCAGTTGCCCGCCAGACACAACACCCGTCTGGTCGGAGGATCCTCCCTTTTCTATGGTGGATGAGTGAACTTTACACCCTGTTCCTCATACTCCTAAAAAACTATTAGAATAATCATAGACACGAAACCATAAATTACAACAACACGTTAGCTGTCACTGCCATTTCTTGTATTTTGTTTGACATTTGTGTCAAGTGTCAAAAAAAGTGTCTAAATGAAGAAGAATACGAAGATCAAGAAGCCCGTTGCCCTCATTTATTATTATGGCGATTATTTGTGACCTGTGATCAAAATAAACACAACACCTGTTTATAGAAGTGATAAAACTGTTACTTGTGGCAGAAAGGATACACATTAATCTACCATCATGACTATGAGACCAGATGACCACCGTAGAAAATGGGACAAAGACGAATTCGAAAGAATCGCTGCAGATCGGTTGAAAGCTGAAATAGAAGAAGAGGAACGAGCTAAAAAGAAAGGTATTGTTACCAACCTTTTACCAGTTCTATCAAATAAACGTCTAGTGTAAAAACTTGACCCTGATACGATACAAGTTAGAAAGACTGGAAGTAATCTTGGGGATGAATATGATTCACCACGTCTGGCTAAAAGTGGCGAATCGCGGCACGTTTCCAGATGGAAACGTGCCGCGTGCGTACGTGTACGCAGATGCGTAGGAACTAAAAAATGCTCATTCCCTCTTTGTTAACTCCCTTGACACACTATTTTATTTCTATGAGTTGCTTACCAAGCAAATGGTAATCAAATCTATGCTAGAAGCCTCAAAATAATGACTAAACTGACCAAATTAATACAACTAATTTACCACATGCCTATTTCTTTTCAGTCCCGCCTATCAAAAGAGAGCTCCTCAAACAGCGAGACTACAAAGTTGACTTAGACTCTAAGCTTGGTAAAAGTGTAGTGATTACAAAGAACACTCCTACCTCACAATCCGGAGGATACTACTGCAATGTCTGTGATTGTGTTGTCAAAGACTCCATCAACTTTCTGGACCACATCAATGGAAAGAAACATCAAAGAAATCTTGGCATGTCCATGAAGATTGAAAGGAGCTCATTAGATCAGGTTTGTATAATCAATGACTTGATAAAATTTGACATAATATTTAGGTTCTTGAATAAATGAGATTTACTCTTAGGTTTGACAAAGGCCTCTAGCTTCTTCCATTGGGCTATGTATTGAAAACGTGAACAGAAACATCAAGTCAGTTTCTATTCATGTATTTTTTTTTTTCATTTTTTCATCTTCTCTGTTCTCGGGTACCAGTCTGTCACCATTTTACACCATGTATGTTCTCATCATGATTGTATCCAGTCCATCTTACCTTTACTGATTGATTTTGGCCAGGTTAACTTGCTCATGTTCTGGTGGAAGTAATGCCATTTTTTATATGCTTTCCCCCAACTGTGTGCTGGTACTGTGGCAGCCTAATATTTTTAATTGTGAGTGGGCCATTCATTTGAGGCACAGGCAGGAACTTCGTACACCTACCAATAATAACCATAATAATTTCAAACAACAGTAGTTCTGAATTCATGTTTTGTTTCCTAAGTAGTTTCAGAATTTAGTTATTTTAGAAGAAAAAATGTAAGATGTCCTTTTCATATTTACAGGTCAAAGCCCGCTTTGCGAATAATAAACGTAAATTAGAAGAAAAGAAACGTGAGTATGAGCTTGACACGCGACTGAGGGAGGCAGCAGAAGAAGAGGCCAGGGTCAAAGAACAGCGTCGTGAGAGACGCCGTGACAAGAAACGCAAGCTAATGGAATCCGAGGAGCCCGAAGATACACCAGCACAGTCTGAACTAGCACAGATAATGGGATTCTCTGGCTTTGGAGGGGCCAAAAAATAGTATATTGTAATAATTTAAGTATGGTCATAAATAAATGTTTGATATTTTATAAAGTATTTTATTTTTCACACTGGCAAGGAAGTTTAAAGACAATATCAGCTTTTTCATACAAATAGTGCAATACTTACGCGACCAAAATGTATGGAACACCTTTTTTTAGAGAGAGGCCATTTACTGTATGCAATACATTTTTTTTTTTTTTTCAAAATTTAGTTGTCTTTGTCTACTTTGTACAAAAAAATAAACGAAATGAGTTAACTGCCACATATACGCTTCTACGAGGGACATAAATAAATTTAAATGTAAAAAAAAAAAAATTACCTACTATTCTTGTATTTTATATTGTTGTTGAGTGCTATAGAATTCTAATAAATAAAGGTACCTATTTAGGTAATAATTTTCCTTATTATTTGTAACCCCGACGTGACTTATTATTATTGTTCTTGCACTAAAATAAGTAACGCAAGTTTAAAAAAACCGGCAATGTGCGAGTCGGACTTGCGCATGAAGGGTTCCGTACCATTATCAATAAAAACGGGAAAAAAAACACGTTTGTTGTATGGGAGCTCCCCTTAAATATTTGTTTTATATTAACTTATTTTAATTATTTATTTTTAAAATGAATATATAACTAAATATTCTGAGAATATTGCAAGCGTCTACCTGTTGCCGTTATCAATATCGAGCAAAAAAATCACGTTTGTTGTATGGGAGCCCCTTCAATATTTATTTTATTCTGTTTTTTAGTATTAGTTGTTATAGCGGCAACAGAAATACATCATCTGTGAGAATTTGAACTGTCTAACTATCACAGTTCATGAGATACAGCCTGGTGACAGACGGACATACAGACAGACAGCGGAGTCTTAGTGATAGGGTCCCGTTTTACCCTTTGGGTACGGAACCCTAAAAACTGACATTAAGACGGCTATGTGATGTGAGTGATGTGACTGATATCTTTGTTTACAACAGGTGAACGTGCCGATTGTCCGACGTATACACGGACTAATGGTTTAAGTCCGTGTCTACTTCGTCACTTTCTGAAAAATAGGTGTAAGTAGTTGTCTTATTATACGTGACTTGATAGGTATTAATAAAAATTTAGAAATAAACAGGAAAAAATCCTTTAAGTACCTAATTAAATAAAAAAGGGAATTGTACATAAAGTGCTAAGTGCAGTTGCCTCTTTGTAGTTTGCTGCCGTCGACTAGGTACTTACCTACTCAACTCCAATGATGGCTCTCTACTAAGGATAAAATAGAAGGCCAGAGCCTACTTTAAATGCACAAATAAGTACTTACATCAATAGAAATCATCATCATTCAAAATTCAATAAAGAGAAGCAAATTTTGGAAATTGCCACTGTTAATATACCTTTGAATAAACAGAACTAAAATTCTTACCTAAATATATCGCACCTTCGGTGCACCAAAGTCACAATTAAGGACACTTTTTTTTGTTATGTCTTTTATTTGGATTTTTTGATAATTCAATATAAGATTGTTAACGTAAAACTATAGCAAACAAAATAAACTATTAATAAAGATTTCAAACCTACTATAAATAGTAATCCAGAACTGAGGAAATAAATGCGAAAAAAATATTTAAAGTCCTCTCCTGTAAAATTAAAAAATTAGCTGTTGTGACTTTGTTGCACCGAAGGTGCGATATGTGAATGGTAATGAATTTTGGGAACCCCAATTAAATTGCGTAATAGCCCAACGATCGAGACGCAAACTGTCGAGCGAAAGGTCGTGAGTTCAATTTCCACTCATAAGCGGCGACACTATTACCTCAGCTAGGGGGTTACCCTTACAATACAGCGCAAAGGCATCAGAGACACAAAGAAACAACGAGTATTGATCACCACTCTGGCTCACTGAATGTTAACGATTTCAGACCATTAAGAGTTCGGGTTTCCTCACCATAGACTACTATAAATTCTACCCTTGGGGGTAAGCAGAAACTATAGAATGCCACCTTCTACGTCTAAAACCTCAAATTGTAACGATAATACTGCAGCATCCATCCAACTAGCTTCAACTTTTTGACTAACTGACCGACTTTTTGACAATTCAAAAGTGCCTGTAAATGGTTTAATTGAAATAAATGCTTTGAGTTTGATCCATTTTGAAATAAATAATATAGTAAAGTTGAGGATTAATGTTTTGTACTATGTTTGACGAAAACACAATCCCATCCTAATTTTCTCTAGGTATAGAAAAAAAACCCACCAAAGTTACCTTCAAACCGAACAATAAACCTCTGGTATTCAAAAAATACTTCAAATTAGATCATGAAACTTTGCATAATAAAGCAGATGAGTACTACAAGTTTTATTCATTTTTAATTAAGTACTTACCATTATTTTCCTCGTAAAAAGAAATTACCTAAACTATTAGCGCCTTGGAGCCTTCTCCCCGCCGCTCAATCTTGCTCTCACTCAGTCCGCGAGCAGTATCGTGCGACCGAGATAAGGAGTGAATTTTAGCTGAGGTATTATGGACTTGAACTCTGAATGCAAGTCACCCAAGTCTGGAGACATGACTGTAGTTTGTTTCATCGCCAAAGTTCTTAATACTTTGAAGCTAATTATTTTTTGTTGATGTTCAATAGTTATACGTAAACAAATAAATATAATTAGGTTCTAATGTCCATTTCCATATACAATCAAATCATTAGGTATACGTGGTGACGACTCGTCATTTCCGCCCAAGCCCACGCCTATGATACACAGTGTTCAGTGTTCTTTGTATAAATGCTTTCATGCGGAACATGCAACTGAATCGACAAGGTCGCTTCAGGTAATGAAAACATACACGAAGTACCACAATCTTATATGTAGGTACAGACGACACCAAAAGTCATTCAACCGAAGTTTTATTTTAGAACATTTCCAGTACCCAAGAAATCTTCTTCATGATCTTTATTAGATAGGAACTACAATATTATGCTATAATGAAAGTTCACTGCTTCGTTGTTCTAGTGGCAAGCGCAGCAGCTGAGCAGGGAGTCGTAGGTTCGATCCCCAGGTCATGCAAATTTTTATTGAGTTTTCTATCAGAAATTTCAAAGTAGCAGGCAATAGTTTTGCTCCCTATTACATTAATTACCTACATCACATGGGACTTAAACATAACTGGTGAAATGAGAGTGACCATATTATATACTACTCTGCTTACCCCTTCGGAAGAAGTTAGACAATCTTAATTTTACATTTCTGGAGTAGGACCTTAATGACAACCTTTCTTATTTCGAAAAATTTAGGTAAGCCAAAGTAGGCCTGGATATTGCCGAGAAAATGCAGAGCTATACGATTCTGTCAAAGAATGTACAGATACATGCAATAGGCTATATCAATGAAGTAAGTACCTGTTGGAAAACCAAAAAAAAAACAGTCAAGAAGTAGTCGGACTCTCGCAATCAGGGTTCCGTCCGTAGAAGAATTTTACCAACAGACGCTCGGCCTGTCCGCTTGACTGAATTTAGATTTAACAATGGACGTTCTGCCCGTTTTTTTTATGACCATAGGCCGCTTCACACCGGAACGCCAGAAGCCGGCAGCGGCCAGCAGCGACGCGACGAGGCCAGCCGCGGGCAGTACCGCTGACAAGACGCGCGTGGCCGCTCGAAGCGCCCCGAGCGTTGTCGCGGCACCGCGGGCCGCCGCGCGACCTTTTCGAACTTTTCAAGCGATACTGGTCTTTTAATTATATAGATAAGGTTTAAAATTATTTCAAACTGAAAGTGCTTGCCGCGCCGTGCCGGCCGCTGCTTTCCTGGTGTGAATTGAGCCTTAAGGCTAGAGCTGGACTATTACGCGTCCTTGATTTAATAATAAATAGTTGCGATGCGTTAGAGTTTAAAGCAGCCCAGCAAAGCGGCCAAGACGCAGGAACGCATATTCCTATTCAAGGCGGTTTTTTTTTTCGGGTCCTTTAATTTCTCTCCACCTATAAGGAGAGAGGTCTTTGCCCTGTAGGACAATAATAGGCTGCTATTATATTATTATTTTAAAATCTATCACCAATAAAAAAAGACAAAGGTTACGTTCCTATTTTTGACAAGGAACCCTAAAAAGGGCTATGAACACTTGTCACAGTAGCGATGAGACTGCAAGCAATGATTTTCCGCCACAATCAGGCGAAACCACGCCCTCGTATAAAAGGCAAGTTCACAGTCATGGTGAATCAATGTGGTGATTGAAACCGGAGACATGAGGACGTTACTGTTAACCGTCGCTATTTTAACGTTATTTTATTCCTGTATAGTGGCTTATCAAGTGAGTGATTTATTTTATGTTTTTGTTTTATTTTATTGACTAGCGTTGAAATTGGGCCAATAGGTATCTTGAGGCCCTTATGTAAGCTTAGCAAAATAAATACAAAATAAAGTAGTAACTAAAGCTTGTTACGTCTTAATTTGGTATCTATTTTAATAAAACATCACACCTGTGGTTCTCTGACAGTAAGCGTAGGTGTATAGGTAACTTCTACACCCACATTCACCAGTTGTGTCGAAGTCTCATTTAATAGGGGGCGAGGCTACATATACTACGCCGCTAACCGGCCACACATCCAGACTCCGGGCTACTAGCTGTTGATGGAAAATCTAATATCAATTTGCACGACCCAGAGAATCGAATATTCGACACCACGACGAACAGACGCGCTTGGTACCATTACAACAAATAATTAAGTCGTAAATTGATTTGTTTCAGATTTCACTTGACTCTCCTAGCTTTTCATGTAAGTATGTTTTACAGCCGCTATGATTATAATTAGGAAAGGATATAATAATTACCTAATTTTTTTTTTTTTTTTGATGATGGGAAATCTTCTAATGACTTCTCCCGCTCTGGGCGGAGCGGAAGGGCGTGTCAGACTTTTACTGACTAAAACCCACCCGTGTTCCTTCATTTGCCTGTTGCCAAGGTCCCGGTATCCCTTTCGGACTTTCCCGCAACCCTGGCAGGCATCGGTCCTACCGGACCCCGTCAATTGTGCTGACATCTCTTTGAGGCGCGCGTGGAACACGACGCGCCATCGACCCGGGCCTGGTCCTTATCGGACGGCGAGCTGCCCGTTGCTCGCCGTCCGCAAGCCCGCGCCTATGGTGGCCGGGAATCCGCCTGGGATTCCCGCGCCCAGGGCGTCTCCAACGGCGGCGGTTAGGGGCATGAGGGCGCAAACTTTGCCTTTCCCTCACGCGTTCCGCCTCCTCCTTCGCGAGCATTACTGCTTCGCAGAAGGAGGTGACGGCTTCCCATGCCCTCTCGCTCCGTACCATGGCCTGGACCAGGGCCGGACGCGAGAGGTCATTGCCGCCAATCGCCTCCGCGAGGACACGGCGGTGCTCCGCCCAAGCAGGGCATACCTCCACCGTATGCTCCACCGTGTCCTCCGGGCGATCCGCACAGTGGTGACACCCGGGCGTTTCCTCCCGCCTAATCCTACACAGGAACCTCCCGAAGCTGCCATGTCCGGTGAGGACCTGTGTCACGCGGAAGGTGAGGACGCCGTGGCGCCTCTCTAGCCACTCCTCAAAGAGGGGACTTATCGCCGCTATTGTGGCGTGCCCAGCACTGGGTTGCGACAATCGCACTCTCCATGCCGCCATGGGAGAGGGGGGGGGGGGTATATGGCCCTACCAGTCACATATCGAAAATTCGCTCAGTATTATATTGTTACTTACCGAAAAAACCTACCCTTGAGCTATGGCCGACCTATGCACGAATGTCTTGCACTCAACAATAAATATTCCTCTATGAAAACAAAATCTTTCAACGTACATTTGTCTAATAAAACATCATCATTTGCTGAATATTTTTGCTGTTGATGAATTTGCCCACTTCGTAGTAAAAAGTTGTAGGTACTTACTGCCTAATTACTTGCACTAACCGTTTTAATCATTTTTTTCTTTCTCAGCCAACCTTGACAGCATTACGGACTCGCATCGAGAAAAAAGGCAGTTGGAGAATTTCGACGATGAATACCCGTCAGCGAGCCAGCAAGAGGAAGAAGAACCAGGCTTCTGGGACAGAATCGTCAAAGTAGCACTTAAGTTATTCAGTAGATTCGTAGAATGGTTAAATTCGTCATAATATCCTGATAATCTACCAGTTCCAAGGAGTCAGGATTCTTTGAAAATGTAAGATCAAGCTCCATCAGTTAATGCGTGTTAAATTAATTCGTACTTACTTAAATTATTATTTTTAATTTAAACAATTGTTTAATTTTTCCTTTTTTATAAACAAAATGCTGTCTAGGAAAGTAGATGAGGAACATTGGCATGTAGACATGTGCATGTTCAAACATGGAAAGCCAGGCAAAAAAAAAAAAGTGTACATTATAAAATAATATATTTATTGTAATGAAGTGGCATAATAGAAGGTTGGTACTTAGGAGTAAAGTAACATGTTAATATACTTGCAAGGAACCAGCACGATGGCACTTTTTCGTATTTTTTATTTATTACAAAAGAACAGATAATTAGATCTGCAATTATGGATTTCGACTAATGAAATGAATAGTATTTTATTATTTCAGTATCAGAATCAACTCTTAGAACTAGTATTTAAAAAGTAGCAGTAGACAAGACGTTATTATCTGATATTCATATTAAATGTTACAGTCTCATAAATGCAGGATATCGAGGATTCATAAATTATTAAACTAGATAGCATACAAGAACTTTCCTCTATAAATACTGCTGCGTTTGACAGATTTTCACTCAATTTTAATAACAATCCACAAGTGGTATGAATAAACTTACTTCGACTACAGATTACACACTATTATTGAACATTAACAAACGATTATATAACAAGTAGTAATATGTGACATCCAGCGTGCTTTGTATTAATACTTATAATATCATGTAAAGTAAAACTAAATTGCTATTCTGATCGAGTTTCCATAAATAACAACAACGAAAATAAGAGAACAAGTACTATTAAATGCAAACATAAGACTTTAGTAAAATAATGAACACAAGGTTGTAGTAGTTGTATTTAAATATTATAATATGCTTGATCTAGGGAACATTTCTTATCGTTGTTTAGGTGGGATAGGTGAATAGGTACGCTAAAATTAACTATTGGAGTCAGTGGGAATGGTGCAATATTCAGTCAGTAACTATTGTCATTATGTGAGACTAGTAAATTAATAGTTTCGTTATTTTCCTAAAAGAATAACACATTAAGGCAATCGCGTCGATTTAGGTGCTCTTACAAAATAAATAAAAGCTTTGTTAAGCAAATAAGATAATCTGCAATTTGACAATCATTTTCAATTTAAATAATGTAGGTATAGTTTGACCGAGACCGCTGAACCGCGCCTTAGGTGTGTGTGCGGCGAGACGGAGAGGCAGTGCAGGCCGCTCATTCATCAACGCTCACGACGTCCCGCCGCTCATTCGTTAACGCTGCCTCCCGCCTCGTCGCGAATTCCTGAGGCGCGGTACAGCAATCTCAGTCAAACTATAATAAGATCATGACAATTAGCGGAATTTATCTCACATACATAATTGGTTATTCGGCATTCGTACATTTGTATAATAAAGCAATAACTTTTTTTTTCCCGGATGATAATAATTCGTTACATCTGCAGGTATTGCTATATTTTCACAAGATTTTCCATGAACGTGGGATGACATAGTTATCAAATACGAAATTCAGTGCTTTTAGGAATTCCGAAGGTTTTTTACAATTTTACCAAAACAAATGGCGACGATTGTTAATAATGCCCACGCTCATCAAAACGTTGTTTCACTAATAAATCTATGTAGAGTTTAAACTCCAGTCATAGATAGATTTATAAGACTGACACACTTTTCAAAAGTGCACAATTTTATTTTATATTCATCCGATAAAATCGGAAGACCTACGTTATAATATAATATAAATTAGCATTATTTTACATGTATAACTGCAACAAAAACTTCTAATACTAATTGAAGACTGTTGTGTAACGTTAAATCTAAATCAGTAAATATCAGTAAATAGCTAGTTTTTTTTTTACATTTATATTTTAAGGTAACCTATACATCTATATTAAAGTGCTATACTATAAATTCAAATCCATACAAGTGCTTGAAAATAGAATAACAGTAAGTTACAGCATCAGATAATTAAATTAGTACCTTATAAATTACCAAAACCTGCATAGAAATAAAACATCAGTAGCAATCGTAATACGATTGACGATGTAAAGTCGCGAACTAGCATTTGGACAGGTTGCGTAAATATTTTCATAGTAAAGGACCGTTATATAAAACAAATACTAGACGAACGATATAGATTTAACAGCGTATATGATGTGTATGTATATATAGTAGCCTTTTTAAGCAGTCAACTCTGTCAATATTTATTAGGTACAAAAATAAATATAGTAGCATTTTAGCATCTGTGACAATTCAAATCAATCACATACTGGGTTACATATTTTTACCAGGAAGAAAAACTGACCCAAAATTATTTTTATTAAAAAAGTCCGCGACCTCACAAGCTTGTAAACATCAAAATAGGTACTATTGTCGTACGACCGGACCTACACTAGCCGACGGCGAAGCGACGCCATGACGCGTCAACACCGCTGCCGGCTCCGTAGCAAAACAATCGAAGCACGTGTCAAGAAATAGTTCTTGTACGAACCGCCGCGCGCACAACATGTATGTATCTCTTGCCAGTAAGGCACTAACGTCAGAATAAACACATGGACTACGAAATACCTCTGGATGGCGTTGCTTCATTGACAGCAATACTGAACGAGCCTGAAAAGAAAGATAACGGTGCTTTGTAAAATTGACTGAGAATAACCGACACGGGTATGTTTTTGGGTCATGAACGTTGATCATCAACGTTAGAAATTAAACTTTTTAGGCTCCTTGCTGTCAGAAAGGAGCGTTAGAGCACGTTTTCTGACAACATTGAAAAATACACTTTATTATAAGTGACATAAAGTGCCAAGTTGAACACATCTGACGCAAACATCAAACGGCTTCTCGGGGAGTCCGCGAGCGCGCTCTTGCAAGAACTTCAGCATTTTAAGACTAAAATTATAAGGTTCATTATTCAATCACATTCGAAAATTCTCTGCTCCTTTCGGTTCCAGTGCTGAGGCTATAAGTGTGAAATGTCTGTACATAGTTACCTACATTTTTTTTATTCAGAGAGAAAATATACAATACCTGTCTCAAATGTATAGGGTTGGACATAAAGTGCACTTGATGCAACAGTTCTGCTTGCGGGCCTGTTTTGTTATCGGGTGTGGGGTTCTCGGTGGTCGGACTACGAGGCTCTATGGCACTCGTACCTGATCCATCCATACCTAAAAACATTATAAATGGTCAATACACACAATACCGGGGCTTCTGCTGACACAGTAAGCTTTAAAGAGACTGTTACACAGGTATTTCAACGCTCTTCAATGTCAAATTTCTTCAAAACCTCGATAAAACTATACTTTTACCATAGAACAAATTATAATTGAATTTGATATATAGCCATTTAGAAAGAGCGTTTAAAGGTAGAGATACCAATATTCATATCTGCCGGACATCATGATTCTTCTTCTTCTTTTTCGTGTGGTTAGTGACTAAACTGGTGTTAGAGTTTTTTATGCCGCCCATGGGCCTCTGACTTGGCTTCACATGCCGTCGAGAAATATCGTCAGCCATGCCAGATTCCTCACGATGTTTTCCTGCACCGTTTTTGAAGCAAGGGATAATTATACAACACGCATATGAGTCCGAAAAATCAGAGGTGCGTGGCTTGGGTTTAAATTCGAGACCTATGACTTGGTAGTCCGACGGTCCAATCACTAACTAGGCTTCACTAATGATGATGAGATTTGTAAAAATATTTGAGTAAAACGGAACACACTCCGTAAATAGTTCTTACCAGCCTTACCTGCAAAGAAAGCTTCGCGCAACTCATGCGACGAAGGAGGCCTCGTGCGCACACAAGCCAGGCAGTCCGCGGTCACATGGCGCCACTTCCTGTTGGTCGCCGACGAACCGCTGACAGCAGCCTCAGTAACTACTGCCCCTACACTTTGAACGTTGTTGTCACCCCCATCAGTAATAGACCGAAGGGATACTTCTTGGGTCCCTTGATTAGTGACCTGTGCTTCAATTGCAGCTGTAATATCATCTTTATTTTCACTATTAGCTGTTTTCACACCCTCGTCAATAACTTTACTTGGTGTGGTAACACTTTCGTCTACACTGACTGTAGTGACAATCCTTTTGGTTTTGTCTTTGGTTGAACGTGGGTTGTCACTTGTTTCTACGCTAGCAATCGATGTGTCTGCGTTGGAGACAGCTGGTTCAGATTTTTCAGAATTCACTTTGTGAATTTGAACTGCTATGGTGCTTGAACTAGCTGTAAAAGACGAATTAGCATTTGAGTAATAAGTCTTGAATATTGAGAAAATACTTGTAATATAGGTAGAATCCCACAGAATTTCGGTTTCTGATTTCGGAAATTTTCGTTTTCGACCGAGTTTATTTTAATTTTTTCAGCATTGTCCGAAAATGTAATTGAGTGGCCGGCAAATTAATCATTTCAATACAATTATTCAGAGAAAATCGTAGTTAGAACAACTAAAATCATAATAACTGAAAATATGCCTTTTCCCTCTTTTGTTTTTGATGATTATTAATAATCATGTCTTTGAGAAAAGTATAAACTTCAACTATTGATAAAAAGATTGACACTGCAATTCTTTTACTTTTTTAACCAAATAAAAATGTATTGCCAAAAAAACTTCGTATCTGGTATTCCACCGATAATGTTAATCAGCCCAAATTTTGTTTTCAGCCGGACTCTAAATAAAGGACATTAAAGAGGATGTCAAAATCCTTTATGAAATTCCTTTATCTTTTTAAATTACCTTTATGTGAGGCCAATTTCTGACTATCAGGCGTGGCGCGTGATTTATTTTCCGTGCTAGCACTACTTGTGTCTACAAGGAACGACGGCAGGCGATCACGCTTCGTGTGGTCACTTTTATCAGTGTCTTCGTCGTTCATATCCTCGTCTCTGTAAAATACACAAAAAAAAATTTTTATTACTTTCAGAAAAACTAGAAAACATAGGTATCAAGGGCAATGCACTTAAAATGCTAAAATCTTACCTAAGAAATAGATTTCAGATAGTTAAAATAGATAGTTTTGAGAGTAGTACATTGCCGATCACATACGGAGTCCCGCAAGGATCTATATTGGGGCCGCTATTGTTCTTGATTTACATAAATAGCATCACAGAACTAAACTTGCATGGTCATATAACTTTATATGCAGATGATACGTGCTTATTTTATTTCGGAGCCAATATGAACGACATTATTTCAAAAGCCCAAGAAGATCTCAACGTTCTATTCGAATGGTTTAAATATAACTTATTAACCATAAATATTGCCAAAACATGTTACGTTGTTTTTAAAGCTAAGAATAAAAAAATTCCGCAGCACGACACATTAACTATTAATAACATCCCACTAGATCAAAAAACCTGCGAGAAGTATCTTGGCTTGAGAATAGATCATCAGTTAACATGGCACAATCAAATAGACCATATTAAAACTAAACTATCAGCACTTACAGGATCACTTCATAGTATAAACAAGTGCATACCTAGAAAAATACGTTATACTATATATAACTCTATTATTAAGTCACATCTGTTATATCTCATAGAGATTTGGGGAAGCGCCGGAAAAACGAAGTTACAAGAACTACAAAGAGTACAAAATAAGGCCATAAAGATATTATTTCGCTATCCATACCTAACACCAACTTCTAAAATTTTTGACGAAACAAAATTGATGAATATTAAACAACTCTACACATACAATACTTGCGTTCTGATTAGAAAAATTATAGACAAAACCATTCACACTAACGTATCATTCACTAAAAAATCACAAATTACTAAACGCAGTCTTCGTCGACCAAGTCTACTTGTTTTGCCAAGAATACGCACTAATTACGCTAGAAGGAATATTACATATGAAGGGGCACAACTATTTAATAATTTACCCACATTTATAAAAAGTGTTAGCTCACTCGGCGGTTTTAAATCTCGGCTATTGAAACACGTAATGGAAAACTGCCTTGACTAACGTCCTCCGGTGTATCACAATGGTTGAGACTAAACTGCTGAATGAGTATGGAATAGTTATAATAATTAATATAATAATATTAGAGTAATTTTATTTAACACATACTCTTGTAACGGTTACCTAAAATAAGTTTACCGAATGTTTCTTGTATGTTCTCATGTAAGTGGCTTTTTTGTCTTTATGAGAATAAATGATTTAAACCTAAAAATACAATATCAAGCCATTCTATCAACTGAGCTGGTGCCGTATTATGAAGTATTAATGCCACAATTTTTCCAGTGTGAGAGAGAGACGGAGCTAGACAAGGCCGCTAGCTCCATCCCGTTTTCGCAGTCGAATAATGATGGCATTAATACATCATAATACTACCCCAGTTCAACCTACACAAAACTAGAAAATGTTCTAAGGTTCACTCAGGCTGAAGCTTAGTAAATTTGATCAATAACCAGATTTTAATTCACACAAGAAGTGTGCAAGTCCAATAGAAGTTACATACAATTTCATCACCAATTTAACCCCTTTAAAGGAAGAAAAAGAAAACAAAGATTCCATATCTACGCCCTTAATAGTATGAATTTTCAAAAAGCCTTCGTTAGCGCTCACTTTCGTTATATAAGGAACTTTTGTGCAACATTTCATGCTTCTAGACCAAGTGGTGCAAGCTGTGAGTTGTGAATGAATGAATGAATTCAAAATGTTGATTAAGTAGATACGAAAAATGCCACTTTCTAAGTTTTAATTCATTTTGATGGTTCTTTTTTATCATTTCCTATCATAGTAAGATAACTCAGAAATTAATGAACGATAAATACCTGGGAAACAGTTCCATAAGGTCCCTAGGAAGACAGATTCCGATGTATGCAGGTGTATGTCCATGTGCGAGCCGCACGGGCGGCGGCGCGGCCGGGCCGGCGGCGCGGCGCGCCTGCCCCGAGGCGCCGCCGCCAGGCGGAGATGCGCGTGCGCTGTCTCCCAAAGGTAAAGGTTTCCAGTCGTACTCCAACAGACTATAACAACAAAGTATTTGATTGTTGCATTTCACAAACTGTTTCTGGTACTTTCCTCAAAATGCCAGTCCGGATACTACCCTGCATTTTGTTACACGATATTTTCGATAATTAATGTCTGGACTTTAAAAAGTAAAACAAAACATTCAGACGAACATAGAACCTCCTCCTTTTTAGAAGTCGGTTATTAAGTGACGTTGTGTAGTTTTTTCCGGCACCTTAATCCCACGGGAAAAAAGCGATACGATATGTCATCTAAAATAAAATTATATGAAAATAGTGATCAAATTAAAAAATATATGTACGTATTATTAATGTACAATGTATTGCATTTGGAGTACCAATTTTAAATAAATAAATAAAATAAAAGTACCTCATTTTCGCCATTCTTTCTTTAGTAGACTTGGCTCTGTCCCTCAGTGAAGAGAAAGGTTTAGAACGTCTGTTTGTGTCCGATAGTAACCAGCTCAAGTCGTCCATTTCACTCGAACCTGCAGCGCTTTCTGACAAATATGGCCTAAAAAAGTATTTCTAAGATAAATTACCCTGATTTTGACAATGAGTTCAAATCAATCACATTCTAATAATGTATTCAACCATGTAATAGCTATACAGCTAAGATGATGCAAGTCGGGTACAAACGATTATAGCCTTAGTTGCATAGTTTTCTTTTCTTTATTACCTACCGTCTATTAAGTGACTTCAAAGTAGCGTATCCTGTCATATCCATCTGAGATGGAGGCGAGCTGGCCACTTCGTTACCCGTGAAACCTGCAATATGATAATATTTTTATAAAAAATTACATTCGGAATAAGAAAACGAGATGGACAAGGGTAAATAATAATAATGTAAATATCGTGAAGGTCCAACTCACTTGATGTGGAAGTGCGACGTTGTAGTTCCGATATCTTCGGCCGATGGGTACTGTTACTGCTCTTCATACCATACAGACTCGAAGAACTCGGTATTGGACTCAGAGTCAAAACTCTATCACTGCAAACACATTACGCATCAGAATAAAAAAAAAAACTCAAATTATTAGGAAGATGCGCTTACGCAGCCCACGACGTTAAGATTTTAATAATATAAATTCTGTAAATACAAATTTGTTATGGTCACAAATTATATTTTGCTCCACATACAATCTATATGAACTACAAATTGTAAAAAACGTAAGAAAATTTGAATTTCGCGGGCTAACCTGGCGCTTTGGTTTATACTTACGGAATAGCGTATTTCCCAAGAAATGAATCGCAACTACTAACTCCACTGGTACTAGATTCACTGGTGTTCCTCACTCTACCCTCATGATGCTCTAAGGAGTTCATTCTCCCTATTAGTAGTCTATTCTCCGCCATTTGGGCCCGATGAGGTCCAGGTCTTTCGTAACTCGAACAATCTCGAAGTATATCGACAGTTCTCGACTCGGATAAAGTTGGTCGATCATGTGAACTAGAGCAACTTTGCGAAGGGAGCGTATGCGACTTTCTTTTGTCCGGCCGCCCATCAGTGTAAACTTTATTGTCTGTCACATCTTGGTCTTTGATTTCCGAATTGTCGGCGGATATCGATCCAGCTTTTGCAAAAAGTTTCGTGGTGTCTGAATGTAAGCTTTCTGCGACACTTTGATCGGTATGATCTGAATGTTCGCTCATTTCTGTGTCGTAGGTGTTGTAGCGACATTCTGGTGACGTCACAAAATAATGCACGTTCGTGGCTTGCTCAAAAGTGGCGTAGGTTTCGTCGGGAATCACTGGGAATTGATCGTGCCTCGTATGTCTTACGCATAGCCATCCTAAAAGGTAAGCAACAAAACGTATTTAATAAGCCAATGACACAAAATGATTACACACACAATCTGATAGTTTATTTTCCATACCAAGATCGGAAAGTAGATTAGCCCCATCATACGTGCTTCCAATAAGTCCGAGTACATAAAAGGCAGTCGCTCGCACAGAATACACCGGATTGTACTTGGCCAACCTTACGATGTGCACAAGCACGGAGTCTTCCAAATATCCATTACTCAAACTCATTAGTTGGTGGAGGCCCTGTGACGTCACAGCAGTGTTGCCAACTGCCCATAACGATGCCTTTATGTCGGCGATCTCTTGCTCGTTGGCGCACTTCTTGCGTTGCAGAATCTGAAAGATGTTATTTTATTGAAGAGGTCTGTTACATTTGGCTTAGTATTCGATTCATTCGTGCCTCAACTTATAGCACCCTAACTAATATTCTAAATCCAAAAGTGATGCATTCGTTTCTCCTTTCTTCGCGCAGGTACTTCATCACCATATCCATTCTGTGTGAACGCATCGCATCGCATCGTTTTGAAATGAAATGGTTTTTACGACTTGACAAACCAATCATTTCAATCATTTTAGATTTCTTTATTACATATATTATTATGTAAGTTTAATTTCAATGTTATATACACATCAACCTTCAGGAAAAAATTCTATAAATGATGTTGAAAACCGCAGTAAAATCCGTTGTGCAGTTTAGAAGAACAACGCGGTCATATAGACAGACACGAAAAGGGACTTTAATTTATAATAATGCAGAAGAAGAAGACATACTGCGCCGACTTCAAATAAATTGGGATAAGAGAGGGAGGAAGATGATGAGAGGGGCATATAGGGGAACTAAGAAGATGCCTGGCTGGACGGTCCCTGCGAGTTCTCCTGCGTGTCCCTTACCTTATAGTGGTCGGGTAGCACAGCAGCCAGCAGGGCGCGCGCGCGGTGCGCGGGGTGCGCGACGTGCGCGGCGTGCGCGGGGCGCGCGCGCGGCGCCAGCGCGGCGTGCAGGTGCGGCGGGGGGCGCGCGGCGCGCCGGGCACGCGCCCCGCGACACGCGCCCGCCGAGCTCACGGCCAGCGCCTCGTGCACGCCCGCTTCTACTAGTCGCACGTACCTGCACAACAGCACGCTCGGTCACTCAATAATAATACGAGACTGCTTCGTTGGTCTGGTGGTCGTAAGCGCTACTGCTGAGCGAGCGGTCCTTGGTTCGATTCCCAGGTTGGGCAGTGTTATTGAGAATTCCTCAGAAGCAGCCTCTCAGCTGAGAGGAGGCCTATGTCCCAGCAGTGGGAACATGATAGGCTGATTATGCAGTAGCAGCCCGGAGTCGGGATTTGTGCCCGATTGGTGACAATAGGCTCGCCCCATTACATGGGACTTAAACATAACTGGCGAAATATGAGTGTACTATAGGTACACCTCTGCCTAAACCTTCGGGGGTTACAGGCGTGATGTTATGTATTCATCTTCTTAGCGTGTCCATGGCAAATTAAATGTACTCGGTCTCACGACGTTTTCCTTCACCATCGGTGAAAGAAAATACGTCATGTCCATGATAATCTCGGAAAGTATATGCGAATTAAAAAAATCACATTAATACTTGCCCGGATTTGAACCCACAATCTCGTGCATGAGAGGCGAGACTTTAACCACTGGGCCATCACGATAGTTGTGGTGGTCATAAAATAATAAAATTGACATAAAACTAGATGATGATGATGATGATGATGAAGAACAAGAGAACAGAACAACAAATCATGGAATTCTCTCCTGCGCTTGTTATAAGTGTGTTGCAGGAGCCAGTGTCCTCCCGTAATAATAAAAAAAATAAAAGAACCTTCTACTTATTAATTTAGAGAAAAAAGAATGTGACATGAAGATAAAATGTAACATAATTCTACAACATTCTTGCCTTGCGCGAAAAGGAAGTTTATTTTATTTTAATAGTATTGTGTGTTTACTGTTTAGTTTAGTAGTATTGATCCTGTATTTCGTGCTGTATAAAAGGTTGGCTCCATACAACCAGCGAAAATGCACGCACAGATAACCAACCTTGGAGGGGTGTGACCAAGTCGCAAGGTACAGAAAGGCGATACATGTTAGTGTATGTATAGTTTGGCGCTCTTCTGAACATTGCTTTAATCCTTAAAACCATCGAAACACTTCCAAAACAAAAGGAGGGGCTGAAATTTGAACTTATAACACATTGAAAACACACAAAAAGAGATTTTGTCACAAACAAATTTGTTTTTTAGATAAACCTTTGTTTAAAATTGAAAAACTCACCGGTAGTTGTAGGATTTAGTCCAGAAGTCCAGATGTTTCTTGAGAAAAGCAATCGACTTCGCATCTACCGATTGCACGGCGACGGCGACTTCGAGACTGAGCCACAGTAGGTATCCTCTGTCGCTAATTGCCGCAAAATCCAGGGAAGTGGGTTCTGCTGTCTTATCCAAATGACAGTTCTGACAGAGAGTCTCTTTCATAGTTATCAACTTCTCCACGTACGACTGCAGTACAAGTTTATTTTGTTGAATGAACTCACGATAATTGTAAATATATGTTGCATAGAAAATAATAAAATAGGAACTGCTTGGATTTTTTGTTGTCGAAAAAATTAAATCAAAAGTAGACAGCAGACTTTCAAAAAGACTAGAGGTGGTTTCATTCATTCTCATGGTGGTATTACATGGCACTGTTGTCTATTGAATTGTTTAGGAGTAAAAATAAATAACTACACTTACAGGAACATGATAAGCTTCTTCCAAAATCGTGAGCGCAGTTTTTACAACCACTTTCGATTCGTCCTTTATTTGGCCGACCAACATTTGTAATATCCAGGTATCCATGTCCACACCGCTGTTAGTATCACTATTATTATCTCTTTGAGTTGCTTTAAGATGATCGTTAACAGTGTTCTTCTTCAATTTAGCCTTTCTTCGGACTAATTCGCGAGATTTTCGAGACGCTCGCAGCAGGACATTCAAAAACTGTGTTGCATACAATCTGGAGGCTTGAATATTGCAAATCAAAGTCTTAGCTAAAATGTCTCTTGGAAACGAATCCAAAGTGTAATCCAGACTGGATATCACTAACTTCACATAGCAGCTATGGTGAGTTCTTGTTGATAGTTCTAAAAGGCTGAAAAATGGTTGCAAAAATTGAAGTTGCGTATAAAAGCGCATGGATATATCACATCATATTGTCTCAGTGCGCAAAGAGTTAGAGCTATAAAAAGAGAAATGTCAAAATCATCATTGTTCCAGTGCTAAAAGAGATGCGACGTATAGCGCCGTCCTTTGTTCTCTACTTGTTGATGTCCGCGGCTTCGCCCGCGTGGATGTCGGTTATTATATACCAAAACCTTACTCGAGAACCACTCTATCCATTAGTGAAAACAGTATGAAAATCGGAGCAGTTATTTTTGAGTTTATCGCGAACAGAACGACAGACATACGCGGCGGAGGACTTTGTTTTATAATATGTAATAAAGTGATACGGCTACCGATCAAAAAAGTACAGTTAACTTACTTTTCATACAATCCAGTCTGCTTAAATAGCCTCAAACCATTCTGCGAGTGACATAGTTGGCCGATAAACAGGAAGTACATCTGACACATAGTGTTGCACATATGCTGAGGACTGAACAGGCACTCGTGAGCCTTCAGACCCGTCTCTATAGCCTCGATCTGACGGCTCACGTCCAGGAATAAGTCTTCTAACAACCTTTGGCACTCAAGCTGAAATATAAATCTGATATTTTAATGAATGAAATTGGATTGCATTTGCTGTTAGAATGCGTCAACGCTCATGGCTGCCGCAGTCATAAAAGACGTGAGCGAGATGAAAAGACACTCCTAAATATGCACTCACTCGCAATTTTTATTCCCTCGACTTTCACGAGTCTTTGTGTTACAAGTATTGTGCACCTTAAAAAGTAAAAATACCTGGCAACAAAACTAATAAATAAAGTTGTATATATATTTACTTACATCATTATGTCTCAATAGATGCCTAATGAGTTGGCAGCCCGCACGAGTGGCGGAGTGACCGTGGCAAGTACTAGACAAATCTGTGTGAGAATATTTATTGGAAGACGGCTTCAGGTAATTAATTATGCGAGCGACCCACGCTTTGTGACCACTGTCGTTGAGATTTAACAAGGGAGTGTTGTCGTTTTCCTGAAAACATTATATTGTGAAAAACAATTCTATTTTCGAGATTTACAATAATGAAACGAGTATTGCTGACTCATAATATACCTTCAATATAGTCCTTATTATATCCCAATTCCAGGTATTGCCGTCCTTATTCTGCATAACCAACGTACACCGAATCAAACTGTCGCTATCTCGTTCGAACAGATTGAAAAACTTCGCTGTCTTAGTAACTCTACTGACTGCAGCACTAGTCCGAGAACTAACACTTTTACTTTTAACTAAAGCACTCACATTTCTGTTAGGAACATCAGCCCGAGAGCCAACACTGTGCCTCTGTTTTGGCTCGTTTTCGTTATCGGAATCATTTAAGAATTCAATACTATTTTCTTTATGGAGGGAGACGTCATGTTTTGGCTTAACCATACTAGCATTGTCTTTTTCTTTTCGACTTTTAGTATTATCTTCTACTTTCTCTCTAAATGCACCACTACAATACTGTATGATGTGGTCTAGGAACAAGCTGCTACTCGCCGGCCTGGCTTCGAGCATAGAGTGCAGTCTCCGCAGGGCAGCCACTGCGGCTAAGGCCTGTGGCTTGCCTGCCGAAGCTTGAGACATTAGCGTCGGCAGCGCCGGCGTTATACTACATATTTGAGGAGGTAGATACAGGTGTATTAAATGCAATAGTTGACCCAATAACACAGTCGCTCGTACAGATATAAAAGTATCACTTGTAACAATCACTTCAGCTAAACCATCTAACAGACCAGCCTGAAATATACAAATTATATTAATTTAATATCGCATCTGGAAATGATTATTAAAATTCATTTATTAAAAAAAAAAAAAATCGATCATACCTCTAAGAAACACTGAAGTAAGAGTGCAAGATGAATTTCTATTATATCAGGGCCCGTAGCACCAAGATGAGGTAATATGGCAGTGCCTTCAGCGGCAACGAAACCTTCGTTCAGTCGCCAGGAATCCTAAAATATTCAATATTTAACACAACCGACAAAATCAAAAGTCAGTTATTCAAACTAGGCTGTCTGCACTTTTCGAACGTAAAAATTACATAAGACAGTCCCCCAAAACGCCCACATTTCACCACTTCCTAGTGCTTTAGCTGGGAAGAAGAAGTGGCGCAACAAACTCCCCAGCAGCGGGGTTGTCTGTTCAATTAGAAAAAAAAATGGTTCTACAATAGCATGCAAAATCATTTACATTACGCAACACAAAACTTAACTAATATGACAATACTAATATGTATGCTGTAGAAAATTAATATTAACAGTATAACTTACTTGAAAGTCAGATGGATCAACTGCATCTAAAGCTACAGAAATCTCATCTGTCCATTCCGGTTGCGGTAATCCAACTAGTTCATACAAGAGATCTAATATCGCTTTCTGAAAAAAAGAACAATAAATTCGTGAAAAGACTTAGCTTTCACGTTCCTCGTTTTCTTAGTTAAAAAATATTGTGCAAAATTGTTGCAGAAACATGTTGTTGGTAACACAAAATTTTGCAATGTTGCTATTAGCATTATGGTAAATATTACGCAGCCTGGCTGTATAGACAAAAAGGTTCACATTGTTTCTAGCAATATTTGAATGTACTATCATCTGCAAATTAATGTTGTTCAACATGAATGGCGTTTATCAGCAGATACTAATAATTAATTTGATACAATTATAACTGTTTTACTTTTAAACATAAGTATATGTAGCTATAGTCGCCGCGTTAAGATCTGAGTCGTTGGGTCATAAATAATTGTTATTAATCTGTCTCGCTCGCACTTATGGAGCTTAGGATCAGGTAGCTAACTATCGATAAGGCGCAAGGCGTTGCACATTCTATTGCTACTAACAATTATGGCCCGACGACTCAGTTCATAATGCAAGTAGTATAATAGACAAATTCAAATGTGTTTATTAATTCTGGTCTAATTGATATTATTATTTTTAAAACAGTATAAAACGTGGTTTACTCACTCGAACCTCTAATCGCGGTAGGTAGAGGGCGGCGACTAAGGCACGTAGGCCGCCCGTGCTACATGGGTGACAGAAGTGGAGCAACCCTGGCCAACTGCGAAGCACGCACAGGAGGGCAAGGCGACTACACGTGAACCGCATCTCGCGTTCATCTCTGATTAAAGTAACTTTTAATATTAATATTTTCTTAATTTAATTACACAAACAAGTAAAATGGTGCATTCCTAATCAACGCTATTCCAGATGAAGATAGTTGAAATGGTACACTCATTCTCATTGGTCTTGAAACTCGTTTTCCTTATTCTATTCAACAAATTTTCTATAGATTTATAACCCGAAACGGTTATAACCATTGCAAATATCGCTTGTACCTGTGTGTTGAACCTTATGTCAGTCTCCATAAGGTTTAACTTTAAATTATAATGATTGACTCCCGTTCTTGAAGTGCAACCATGTGGGAACCTGTGATCCAATGAAATTATGAACTTTGGAAAGTCATAGAAGTTAATACTTATTTCATTTTGAATATTTTAACCAATTAAACTATGGCTGTTTAAAGTAAAATGCAACTCAACCATCTCAACTTAAACCATAACATACCTGCTAGTCTCAGTACCGGCTGGACGGAAGTGAAAATCACAGTAAGGTGAACTGAGACACATGAGGTCAATTCGCGCGGCCCTTCGCGAGGTGGGGTCATTGAGTGCGTGAAGTAACACGCCACATAGCGCCTCTGCCATGCGGGGTGTCGCACATTCAGCTAGCTGGCGCGTCACTGCGTTCACACCACCGCATGATATAAACATGTCGGGGTTGAGAACACCTGCAATTTTATTGGAGGTTATTTTTTGTAAAATCGATTTAGAGCGATTCAGCTTGTATCTGACCTTTGAACCCGGAGAGGTTAGATATAAGCTGGATATATTTTTGAGTTTAAATTTAATTGAAATAATAACCTGAATGCACCTTTCATAGCCATGAACATTTCAAAGGACTCTTCCAAAAGTTACTTACAGATCTCAGCAAGCGTAGCAATTGCGGGTCGCGACAGTCGGTCACCAGTGCCATCGCCAGCGCTGGCCGCCCGGGCGACCGCAGCGAGACAGCGTAGCAAACCATGTTCCACAAATGCACCGCGTTGCCGTCGCACTCCACCCGTCGCGCCCACCACGGCCACTACTCGACGCACCACGCGTAAGGCCTGCGCTCGTTCTTCTTCGTTGCGAAGCATTAAATCCATTGACCTAAGGATCACAATCGATACTGCTAATCAGTTTACGCTCTCCTATTTATGTATACTAAGTCTACCGGCACATGTAGGGGAATATTGGTGATGAGAAGTTACAATGCTTTGAATTACCTGCAATAATACCTGGCCAAACTCCTTTCGCGTATGTTTCCATAGATGTGTTGCTATGCTGGACTACTCCATTCAGTGCATTTGCTTCCAGTAAATACATTAAATAAACCAGTTTTGTGGTTTTTGGGGTTAAAAATAATATGTTTGGCCCGCCAAGAGGTTACTCATTGTATGTATAGGGTTAATATACCCTTGGTAGTTGGACCTTAATGGGTACAAACTACCAAGTAATACTATTATTGGGAATTAAGATATTGTCATATTTGACTGCTGAAAATACAGCATGCAATTTTATTGCACCTTCTGCATGGGTAAATAATGTCTAGGGGGCTTTACAATCTTTACATGGACTATAAAAGGCCAGTTAAAAGTATTTACAAATTGATGTTTGAGATGTTTCTCTTTTGTAGAAACATTAAAAGCATAAATTGGACCTTTGTGACCAGCATTTTATTAAGGTGTTCTTTAAACAGTTTCAACATTATTTTTTTAACATTATTATCGTAAAATCAGGATAATAATTATGTAAAATATAATGATAATTGGATAAATTCAGATTTATTTAATTGGGAAAAGTGTTGCACCTGGTCTTTCCTGCTTTATCTTATACTATTGAATGAGCAATATTTCAGATGGTTCTAAAACAGGTAGTGGCACAGGTGCTGGAATCTTCTCGGAGGACTTCAACATACAAATAGCCACACCTTTGGGAGTCCATAACACAGTTTTCCAGGCCGAATGCATGGGTATTTCTCTTGCCGCTTCGGCCATCATGGCCAGGGAAGTCAAGGATTACTCGATACGTATACTCTCAGACAGTATGGCTGTTCTGCAAGCGCTAAACAGCCACACTGTTGACTCTGGGCTGATATACGAGTGTCACCAACGCCTTAACCAGGTGGGTAGCCTCAATAATATAACCATTCAATGGATCAAAGGACACAGCGGCTCGCGGGGCAATGACGCAGCCGATGAACTTGCCCGAAGGGGGTCGAGCATGGCACCGGTGGGGCCTGAACCCATTGCGCCACTCCCCTTCGGGTACCTACGCTCTCTGGTAAGGAAACGCACTAGGGATCAACACTACAAAATATGGTTGGACCAAGGTGACTGCAGGCAGGCGAAGCAGGCACTCCCTGCCATTGATTGCCGCCTCACGAAGCGGGTGCTCCGACTAACGAAACAACAGCTGCGAACTGTTACAGCAGCTATAACTGGCCATGGGTCCTTTAATAAACACCTCTTTGTCATAGGAGTCACAGACAGTCCGCTGTGCAGGGCCTGCATGGAGGACGACGAGACAGCATCTCATGTGCTACTACACTGCCCGGTGGTAGCCACATACAGGGCAAAGTACTTCGGTAACCCAGGTACCTTACGAGAGATGGTCAGTAACACCAAGGCGTTGCTGGCCTTCTTGGAGGAGCTGGGGTGGATCGAATAAGCGATTTCCCACCCGTACGCAAAATACGCGCTTTGACGTGGAGTTGCGGATACCAGCCCGTTTTACCTATTACCTATTACCTATTATGAGCAATATTTGTATTTTTTTGTTTTATATTTATAATCACATTCTCGAAAACGGTTCTAACTATTTTGATGATAGTTGCAATACAATAGGGGTTTATGGGGGCGAAAAATCGATCTTTATAGCTAGTTCTCATATCTGGGAAAATTCATTTTCTTTATTTTCACCTGAACAGAGCTTGGTCACTCAGGCACTTATTTTTAATGCCGTAAATTTAATATGTTTAATTAGTTTTCTGTTCCCCTAATTTTAGTGTTTTTTTTTAATATAAATAAAAATGAAAAATCACAATTTCAAATCAAGAAATTACTCTTTATCTCAGGACTATAATTGCATGTACATCTAAACTTCATTTTCATGATAAAAATTATGAATATTAGATATTCACTAAAAATGTAATATGTACAAGCAAAAAATAATAAAAATTTGGTTTACCTTATTACTAAAAATGGTAGTTTCAAGTTATTGAATGTTGCTACATCAGTATCTGTCTTGATTAAGTAGCGTAACACTCTCAGAGCTGAAGCTCTTACTACCATAGAATCATCAACAAGACTCACACGAATACTGTAAACAAAAATAAATAATTTAAAAATATCTTTATCACATATTTACTTTTAATGCTTAAAGGAGAGGTAGGTATTATGCTGTTATGCTCATAAAGACATCACAAATTTAACTACATAACCTTACCAAGTCATAAGTTCATCAGGTGTGAAGCCCAAATTATTTCTGTCTTCTTTACATAAAAGTGTGACTAAGGCATTTAAGTAGGACAGTCTACGGCTATCAGATCCACTTTTCTGCATGCCTCTAAGACCTGACTTGAACTCCATGGGGTTATTTTTGTTGGTGGGTGAGGTGTCATTGTGGAATGGCTTCTTTAAATATAATCCTTGAATGATTTCCTTTATATTTTCTTCGGGTGTTTTATTCTTAGTGTCCAATTTATATAAATCACTCTGTTTACCTGAAATGTGTAATGCATGTACCAATACTGAAATTATATATTTTTCCCACATGTAAATAAATCACTTAGCTTATTAATAGTATTATTCACCATTAATAAATCGAAAAAGTTCAATATTAGATGAATAGTTATTAAATAAATTACAAATATTTACCTTTCCTGCGACTCAACCAATTTTCGTAGGTGGTAGCCATTATAACATTTTTTACGCAACAGTTTTTAAAAGTAATGAGTGTTCTTACATTACACCAACGTGTAGGGACATAAATACTTTTAGTAATTCCTATATGAATTAGACATAGATCATAAAATAAACCGTAATTCAGTCCTGTTTTCCTCACACACCAACACCACACATTTGACTTGACTTGTATTTTGACAAGTATTAATTCTGCAATATTTTGTAATTGCAAGTTGTCTCTGATTTCTATAATTTTGAGCAGAATTTTATCCGCGGCTGATTTACCAAAAAAAGTTAACAATTTTATTATAATTGAATATTATTCATACGTTTACTAAATAATAACAGTATTCCGAAAATCCGATTGAGAAAAATGGATTGATTGATTGGAATATAGAGAGTGCATCATGTTGGGATAGCTCTCGCAATTATACAGCGTGTAAAGTGGGTGATAGACGTGCGTACTTAAAGTATGTGTTTTTTAAGTTCGCGACCTTACTCGGCTCGCCGTCGGTGACACACGAGAAGCTTGCTCAAAATTTCATTGTTGGATAGCCGACGAACTTACTCTGCGATTTTAAAGTCCGCGTACTTAGCATGACACACGGGCGAGTAAGCTCGCCGAGCCATAAGTACGCGTACTTGCTCGCACGTCTATCATCCCTTTAACAAAAATCCTGTCCGATCCGTGAGGGTGTTACTGATAGTCTACTTACAGCTTGGCAAAAAAGAGTATGATGCGGTGACAAATGAAACTAAATATTTTACATAAGTAATGCAGACCTATGATGTTGGCACTACTTTGCCGACAAGTGCTAGTAGGTTAAAAGTCAGTACAAACTACAAGCAGCGTTTTTCACTATTTGTTTAAATTCTTTGACGCATTTCCCATTTGAAGTGACCTATGTGCGGTAGTGGCGCCCTAATTTTTTCCATATTTTTATTTTATTTTTGGAAAAAAGAATAAAAATCGCTCATTTTTTTTTCAAAGGCTTATTTTACCGAGTAGACATGGGGCACGGGCGGCCGGTGTTTAGCGGGTGTCTACAAGTCATAACTTATGACCTCTGTAGAAAATTTGCTAATTTTTAATGAAATTATTGTAATTTTGGTACTAAAAACGTTACACGTTGATTACTTTTTAGTAATGTTATTAATCTTAGTTTTCACTGAAATTATCGAAAAGACAGCAGTCAATAATGTGTAGACCTAGACTGTGGTATGTACTAATTTATGGAAGTGGCAAAGTTGAAAGTGAAATCATGGGTGCGAGCAGTGCCGATGCTACCGGCATTGCCATTGCTAGTAGTCCGATGCCTTTATCACAGTGGGTACCAACACCAATCCAATTACTTACAGCTGGTAAATAGGCTATATGAAAAAGTACTCTGATAGCTGGTATTCCATTACCGATGTAAATTTTTTCGCTTTGTCGGAACTGAGTTTCGAATGTAGGAAATAAAATGCTACCAAGGCTAGCAACATTGTGCTTCGAAATTTGACGAACTACGACGCACACTATTTCCTTTTCATCTTTTCATTGTCTATGCGGCGTAGTGAGGTGGTGAACTGAAATTGTTATAAAATCGTACCCAAGCAATCCCTAAAGATTATTCAAGAAAAGTGAAGTGCTTCGATATAAAAACGGATTACTATACTGCCATCACTTTAGTTTTGGTGATGAACAATGTTAGATCCAATTGATACTATCGACATGAAATCGTGTCGTATATGTCTGACAAACAAAAAACCATTATGTCCTCTATTCAGATATAAGTTGTCTGGTAATTATGCTGAAATGCTTACAGCAATTGCAGACGTAAAGGTAAGTTGAAAATGCCACTATTTTGTATAAAAACTAGTGGGCTTTGGTACTTGTCAGTTGATTTCAGAAATCTGACCAAAACAAACGATAGTGTCGGGATAAGTGATAGGTGTGATAACCGATATCCGCGGGAGATTGTTGAAGAGAAACCCCGGCATAAATCAAATGAATGCAGTCTAAAATTGACATAATTCTGTCAACAAACCGAAGCAAAATAAGTATAATATCATTGATTGCATTGTAGTCATGCATGCATGATATAATGCTATTTATTAGTAAATGCTAATGCCATGTAAACAAATGTTTCAGGTTTCATCCAATGATGGCTTGCCTGAAAAGATATGCCTCAAATGCTGCACCACTTTGGAGAAAGCATACCTACTTAAAACAGTGGCTGAAAGGTAAGCCTTTACCTTATTTCCCTTGAATCACCTAAAACAATAATGTCTCCAAAACATTGCTGTAATGATAAACTTTATCTCACTTAATTAAAGCTGTTACAAAATGTTATGTTATGAGCTGCTAGTCAATTGTGTCCATAATTATCACTCTTTTCAGTTTTGTTGCTTAGTTTCTTCAATCTGTTTCTGCACTCTAGGCACAATCTAACTTATACTCAGCACAATTTGGCTCTCTGACCCGATTTTCTATCTATTATTATATTATATATTTTATAAAATTATAATTATAAAAATTAAATGTTTAATAATTTAAGATTATTTCACCTCTGCCCTCTGCTAATGTGAGTCAGTCCGTATTTTGTGTATTAAAAATCAAATTAAATTTGTACAGGTCTGATAAGAAACTGAGAAAAATATTAGCTAGGGAAAAAGAAAATGTACCAACTAAAAAGATTGCATTTGATTCTTTTACGGACATAAAAAGTGAAATTGGTCCATTGACAATCAAACCTGAACCAAAATGGGAAATGGAAATAGAGGTTCCAGAAAAGCCTGTGGAAACTATGGACGGCAAAGATATTGTGATCGCTCAAACAGTGATAAGAAAAGTAGATCCTAATGCTGAGGAGGTAAAAATTGATAACTATGATGATGATGTGCAATTAACTTGGAGAACTACAAGGACTAATTATGCTACTAAAAGTGATCCTGATGTGAGTACAAAGTCATTGTTTTGAACTCTTATCCCAACGAACTTGGGGTCAGTGCAGTGTCTTCTTCTTTCATACATTAAAAAATTGCTATATCCAAACTTTTTCAGGCTGAGGCTGAATATTTAGATGACGATGTTTTCCAAGACGATGATGATGATGACTATGTTCCTCCAGTTGAAAAGCCTAAAACTAAATTTAAGAAACCTAAACTGGCAGATATCAAAGTTTTTAAAGGTAAAACTGTTGTAAGGAAAGTCAAAGTTCTCAAAAAATTTAAAGACGAATTTGAGATGGTTTCTGGTAGATCTAGAGATGAGAATAAATCACGAGCTACTACAATTACTTGCTGTAAGTACCAAGTTATCCAAAGGCAAGGTTTCTAATAGGCGATAACTCGCCTATTAGAAACTTACTAATTAGTTTATATATTTATATATATTTTATTATACCCCAGAAAATACAAAGCAAAAAAAGACAAAATTAACACTACAAAACATACTATGGGTGGCCTTATCGCTTTCTGCTATATCTTCCAGGCAAGCTTAGAATGGACAGTGATGGTGTGGTGGTGGTGATATGTGTGTTTGTTAATCATTTTTTATACAAAATGATGTTCAAGTATCAGATTAATCATCAGTTAAATGATGCTATCTTAATTAGCATGCCAAATGCCAATTTAAACAAGTAGTTGAATTGTGTTTTAGGGTTGCGGTTATAGACCCGCAGGTAGGCAAACAGAACCCTATTACTAAGCCTCCGCTGTCCGTCCGTCTGTCCATCTATCTGTCAGAGGCTGTATCTCATGAACCATAATAGTTAGACAGTTGCAATTTTCACAGATTGTGTATTTTTATTGCGGCCATAACAATAAATAATAAAAATAAAAAATAAAGTTAAAAATTTGAGAGGATCTCCATGAAACTTGTTTCTTTCAACTAAAGTATTGAAAAAAAAAAAATGTTACTTTTCTCGGTGGTATGGAACCCTTCGTGTGTGAGACCGGCTCATACCGTTTTTAATTTTGCTATCGTAGAAATATACCTGATGGACTAAACAATACTTATATTCCCTGAGGGGGCAGGACTTCAGGAGTCTTACGGTTTTTAACCTGAAGATGAAGAAACTGATAGTAAAATAAAAAATAAAAACCAAACATTTAATTAAAATGATATTTTATAGATCCAATTTTAAAGAATGGTTCAAGAGGTTCGCCTATCCTATTAAAGAGACCAAAGGATGCAACGGTACTTAAAGTTCATACAGGATACAAAACAAAAACTCCATCATCTATTGGAGACAAAATTTTACGTAGAGAAAAACCTGTGAGAATGGTACGGACTGCTGTCACCAAACAACGGGAGAAACTGGTGTGCCCTGTATGTGGTATACTTACGTTCACTTTAGGCAATCACATAGCCACACATCAAGGTACCTACTAATAATATGCATTATATAAAATATTCTAATATAATATCTGATTTAAGGCGAAAGCTTAAGGGTAGCCCGCGAAATTCAAATTTTCTTACGTTTTATGTTATATGCAGGTCATTATCAGGTTGTATTTTGATCTAGGTATGTTTCGCCGTCGTATCAAATATTTATTTATAGAATCATATGTTTCTAACTCAAGAAAATTTGCAGGTCAGTGTCACCTTCATCGTATGTTGATTAAAATATGATTCGCGACCGTAACAAATATGGCTTTATAGAATTGTAATCATTAGAATCACCAATACAACTCGTATATGTATACATACAAATGACTATGAATACTGACCTGCAAATTGCATAAAACGTAAGAAAATTTGAATTTCGCGGACTACCCTGACGCTTTCGCCTTAAGTTAAACTTCGAAAGTACCTAATATCTTTTGTTATATCTTGCAGAGAAAAAGAGATACACCTGCGCTCAGTGCCCAAGATCATTTGCGCAGAAGAGTAATTTGATGGTTCACGCTAAACAACATACAGGAATTAAAGATCATATTTGTGAAATATGTGGAGCTGGTTTTTACAGCCAGAAATCTTTGGTTAGGTATGTATTGCATTTTATAGTCAAAGAACCCTATTTATGATATCAATTACATTATTGTAACTTTCCTTCTATTATGTTTTTTCAGACATAATTTAATTCATAAGGGAGAGAGACCATTTTCCTGCAATTTGTGTACAAAGAGATTTATTGCTGTAAGTATAAAACTTTTTACAATATCAACTAGTTTTTTTTTTTGAATGGCTGTATTTCTAAATCCCCTCTTATGTGCTTGAAAAAATAAGTGCAATTGATGTATTTCAGCGTTGTGACTTGAATCGCCACCTCCGCATACATTCGGGTTACAAACCGTTCAAATGTAACACTTGCACAATGTCGTTCAACGCGAAACATCAGTTGCAAAACCACGAGAGAATGCACACCGGGGAGCGGCCGTACACATGTCAGGTGCGTCATAGTCTTTACATTATTGTTGTCACGTTCCAGATGGCAGGCCTGCGCCGCCATATGGCGATACATACTGGCGAAAAACGGTTCAACTGTGAGTTCTGCAGTAAAAAATTTACGCAAAGCCACCATCTACAGAACCATATGATTACACACACTGGTGATAGGCCCTATAATTGCGAGGTCAGTAGGCTCCACATGATTCTTACCAATGGCCAAGTACAATATGTTGCCACATAATTTACCCTATATCGTTAGCACTTTGTGTATAACGAGTGTTGCCAGTTTATTATTCCTTCTTTTAACCAATCTAGATTTGCCATAAATAATACTAATTCTCTAACAAAAAAATGGGGGGAAGGCTAAGTATGCGTAAAGACGTAAACTCCTATCAAATAAGCTTATTCGGGCTTGCGTTTTGTGACCATCAGCCATCCACCAGTGAAAACTAAGGTTTGACTACAGATACTCCTTATTGATTTGTAAGTTTTTTAACAAAAAATGTCCTTTTACAGGTCTGCAATGTGGCATTCAGTTACAAAGTGAACTTAAATAACCACGTGTTCAAAGTGCATGGTATCAACCTGAAATTCAAATCTATTCATACCGTGACTGAGGATGTGCTTCGACAGGAAATGAGTATGTTAAATGAGACAAGAGTTGCACTATCGCATATTATGCCGCAATTGGGAGAAGTACCGACGCCGGCTGCGCATGAAACTGTACTATCATTATCCTGATGCGAAAACAGGGAGTATCTTTAATAAAACTGTATCATAGACCCTATTAGTGTACAAGCTTTTCAACTTTATTATCTTATTTTCATGTTATTTCTTGTTCAAAATCAAAAGTCATTTATTCAAACTAATCGAATCGGCATTTTTCGAACGTCAAAATTGCATAAGATAGTCCCCCAAAACGCCCACACTTTACCACTTCCCAGTGCTTTAGCTGGGAAGAAGAAGTGGCGCAACAAACTCCCCAGCACCACAGCTGTTGAATGCGATTATGAGTTGTGTACTTGCGATTTATGTTTTTATGTCATTTACATGCTCAGATATAGCATGATATAAAGTTAAATAATTAATATTTTCACTATTGTAAATACAGAGTTTTTGTTAATCCTTAAATAAACTAGTTTAAATATTTAAGTTGGAGTGGTTTCTTTTATACACAACAAAGTTATGCTGCGTTCTTCGTCCTGACCTGGACACTGTTGAGGCATTTAGATCACCAATATAACGATAAACCACAGTATTCCTTGCGCACCCGAGGTTGTAATTAGTAGAAGGCATTAACTTAAAAAAAAAACATTCATAGAAATGTTTAAAAAAAAGTTAATTAGGCGCACTATTGATGTGTAGGAACGCTTTTGTTTCTAACTAGCTACGCCCCGCAGTTTCACCCGCGTCAGTCTCAATCCCGTGGGAATATCGGGATAAAAAGTATCCTATTCCAGGTCATGGTCTACCCATGTACCAAATTTCATCTTAATCCGTTCAGCCGTTTTAGCTTGAAAGCTTAACAAATAAATAAACAAACAAACTCACTTTCACATTTATAATAGTTATTAGTTCGGATATCACAATCAGTCTCGTTCAACGTAATTATCTTTATATCCCTAATATATAATTCTTCTATACGTGTGTATGTCATTGAACTCCTAAACGGCTGGTCCGATTTTGATGTAAGTTGTGTGTTTGAGTACGTCTCTGGATGGTTTAGGTTCGGCGGACCCGAGCCACCGACCACAGCCACCGGTGGCTGTCGCCTCTTGCTGCAGGTGAAGAGTACTGCTATACCGGATGGCCTCCACTGGCCACACGTATGCGACGAATCCATAAAAAACGTATGAAAAAGCATGTGAACTGCTTGCCATTCGGCTACCGTTGGCTGTGGTGTCGGTGGCTCGTTTGCGCCGAATCTTAGATTCACAATGGACCCGGTAGGTGGCGCTGTTCGGGCAGGACAACGTGTCAGGTCCGCTGCTTATGTTTTTAAGACCAAAATACAGTCTTAGCATAAAAAGTTTTAATAAAATCCTTTTCATAAAGATTTCATTTTTGAAAGGAGGGTGTTTGGGGATTACTACCCAAAACTCCGCCCCTAAGACGACCCACTGACCGAAGTTAGTTTATGTTTAAGTTTAAAACTCATGACTTCGTTTTCAAGGAATATGAAAACATGTTTTTGATATTTTCCAAGAAGGTTATCTAAGCATAGTAATCTGTAGATGGAAATAGCGGTACATAATAAAGGAATAATAAATAAAAATCCGACATAACAAGATCCACAGTTTTATGTTTTAATGGTTAAAATGTGCCAATAACGGCTCGATTCACATATTTAACTGATATGGAAAGACATAATTTTCGAGTTGCTTTCCCGATTGTCGCAATTTAGTCAATAGAGGTTGGTTAGTTCGTTGTTCCATAGGAGTCTCTGGAGCACACACATCCCACGCTGATGGAGCGATATTCACCAACCCATTTCCGTTCTAGTTCGGGTGGTAGTATAAATTGGGAAAATTGGAGTGGGATCTCCTTTTTTTTAATTATTGTTAACTAAAACAAAAGCACATAATTATTAAGTAAATATTTATATTCCTATATTTTAACTGAAATATAATTAATGGCATATTACGTTGTATATATTTTCCTCGCACGTGTATGGCCAGGGGCATGCCTGTTCGTTACAAGTGAAATTGTGTACGAAACGCGGGAACGTTTCTTCGCCCCAGTCTACTGTGTTGTTCTGAAAAATGTATTACATACTCTTTTAATATGAATATTTTCAGTTTTACAGTCACACGCACATCAGTAGTAGCAATTTGCCATTGATAGCGCTTTATATCGTAGCAATAAGTACGATTTTCCGAAGTGCTACTGATGTAGTTGCATTGACTGCAGTGTACTGCAATATTCTAAATATTATCTATACTTATATATTTTTTGCTTACGGTAGGGTTACAAGCGCAGGGAGGATCCGGAATAGCTTGCTGAAATCATTTTAAATTATAAGTAGTTTTTTTATTTAAATTTCTATTCCGATGACAGGTAATAGGTTATAGTTGAATAAAATGTGAAGCCACATTCCAACACATTATATAGTTGCTCCCAACCCAACCCAACCAATGTTGATGGTTGTTTGGGTACGACGAGTGGGTGGATGCATTAGAATTTAGGAATTATTTTAAAATAAAATGACAGCTGATGGCAACAACTCACTTTGTGATAACAATACAAACAACGATCACCAATGCTTGGTGAAGCGAAATGTTTGCCGACTGTTTTATATGCAACAGTAGATGAATGTGTGAATGTTCATCAGGTTACAATACTGGAAATTGGGATACATGGGGATACATTTCACAAACTCGCATACTCACATTATGATGCTTCCCAACTTTACCCCTTTTTCGAGTCCTTGTTTCGACAGACTTGTCTAATAGCACGACATCGTTCCGTATCATATTTGCATAATCAACTATAAAAGCTGACAATTCTTCAGGGTTTGCAGGATCAGGTTGAATGGAATCTGTGTCGTAATTTGTTCCTATATTTCCAGAATTGCCTAATAATTCACTGTCTCGAGCCAATCGCACGACGTAGTTTTTTCTTTTGCGTGTTCTTTGGTCTTCTAGCATGTACTCGTCAACGTTAGAATTCTGCATTGCCATCACCTTTGGGACTAATGACTGAATTAAAATGAAGAATCCAAAACATAATATCACGAAGACAAACGGCCGTGTTATCTGAAAATAAAACAACGATTTTCTTAGAGATTTTCATAATTCCCGGGTTATAAGATGTTCTACGTAAGTAATTGCTTGCCGTTAAATGAAAAATAGACACAAGGATTTCAGTTGTACTGTAAATTATAAACATAACATTCTAGAGTAATGGCTATCTATACAAATACAAACGACCAATTTCACAAACGCTGTCCCAAGACGATCCTTTCCAAATTCCTGTCCCGTTACACTGGAAGCATATTATTACGAAGTATCTTTTACCTTTTCTACAAATACATAATTGCACAACTTTGGGGGCTCATGGCTAAATAATAACAGCCACACAGATCTATTAAAGGTTAAGCTACGCTTGCCGGTCTGTGGATGGGTGACAATCAATTACATATCGAGACCTCTCCGTGCCACGCAAATCTTACACCACAGTCGTTAAGTGGTCAGAAGTCCGAAAGTCTGACAGCCCATCTTACTAAGGAGTATCGTATTACCCAGTAACTGGGATTTGGATATCAGATAGGCAGTCGCTCCATATAAAATACTAGTATTCAGCTGCATCCGGTTAGACTGAAGCCGACCCCAAAATAGTTGGAAAAAAGCTAGGCAGATGATGACATAATTGCACAACAGTAAATAAATAATTATCATGCATAATTGCACTGGACTCGAGTACCTTTAGGCATGTCATGATTTGCACATCTTATCACGAAATGTGGGATGTGCTATGCTGATTGATCTGTCTACCCCTTCGGGGAATGCAGGCGTTACATTATTATCTACCTACTTAGCTACTAGGTTTTATATACCTACTTAATGGCCAAAGTTTTTTTAAGAGCATAATATAGTTTAAATAAAATAATAATTAATAAGATCTTAGTTCTTACCATGACTGTAGGTACAGCTTTCCCTGGATTTCGTAAAAGACTGATGTTCTTGGGGAAATTTCCCACCCTTATATAGCAGATATTGATTGATAGGTGGATAAAAGGGTCCATTAGTGAGAAGAAAACGATGCGGTGTGTTATTTATAATTAATCGAACATGGATGCTATCAGATTACACTTTTGAAGTAACAAAAGCCTTTTTCTTGGTAATGGGCTTGGTGACAAGGGGTATTAGGATCGTGACAAGGTGTATAATGGTACCTACACCTTAGCGAGAAAAGATATCAACAGCCGAACACCTAGTGAAATTTTGTACCTAAAACTGGTCTGTTGCCGCATGAAGCATGTAAGTACTGAATTTAAAAAAAGTTATTAAGGGCCTATACAACCTCAAATTCCTTAGCATGATCCCCCGTTATATCGAAAATATTGCAGCATTAAATATGAAATAAATATTATGTTAAATTTGAGGATCGATGCTAGGTCCTATGTTTGATGAAAACACGAAAACATATAATTTTCTCGATAGAATAGAAATCCAAAGTTACATCTAAACCGAGCTGTGTATAAACCGCTGATATTCAAAAGATCATGAAACTTTGCATAATAACTGAACTAGGTCTTATGTTTTTTTTTTTTAATTACCATTATTTTCACCTTAAAAAGCAGTTGCCTAAACTTTTCGAGCTTTAGTGCCGCCAGCACCCCACTCCGTCTCGCTCTCACTCAGCTTG
The DNA here is from genome assembly GCA_949152455.1 of Lithophane leautieri. Taxonomy (NCBI): domain Eukaryota; kingdom Metazoa; phylum Arthropoda; class Insecta; order Lepidoptera; family Noctuidae; genus Lithophane; species Lithophane leautieri. Next base: position 10,572,196 of record OX424463.1, on the reverse strand, counting down.
CGAGTAGTAGTATGGTGCTAGTTTGGGTGCTAAAAAATGAATTTGAGCTGAGGTAGTATAGGCTCTTAAAAGACTAGCTTTTGCCAGCGGTTTCGCCGGTTCGCCCGCGATGATGTCCGAAGTTATCCTACGGGAATGTAACACCGAGATAAAAAGTATCCTATTTGTTAAACCAGATTCAGTATTTTTTACGTGAAAGAGTAACAACCATCCTCACAAACTTTCGCGTAATTCGCGGTTTTAATCCTTACTTCCTTACTAATTATTATAAATGCGAAAGTAACTCTCTGTCTGTCTGTCGCGCTTTCACGCCAAAACGACTGAACCGATTTAAATGAAAATTGATACACAGATAGTCTAGAGACTGAGAAAGGACATAGGCTACTTTTTATCGATATACCACGCGGGCGAAGCCGCGGGCGGAATCTAGTATTATTATAAACTAGCTGCGCCCCGCGGTTTCACCCGTTTAAGTCTCGATCCCGTGAGAATATCGAGATAAAAAGTAACCTATGTCCTAACCTAGGTCATTGTCTACTTCAATAATTAGAACTAGAAACTTAGACACAAATGTTGTGTAGAATAACTTAAATAAAACTGCAGATTTTTTTTTATAGGGACCTCAGTAATGACGATTAAAAATAAATAGTGTTAATAGACTTTCGTTCCTGACCTGACTGTACTAGCTCTGTCCCTCAGTAGGTACATCTGCGTCATCTCATCGTTGAAATTCTGTGCACAGAGTTCCTAGAGTGCGCGCACGATAAGTATGCGCGCGACTGGTGGCGCTGGCGTGCTTAATTCTATACTGTTATATTTAATATGACGTCATATAACCTATAAACAGCGGGCGATCAAGACGCTTCCAAGTCGCAATGATACCTCAGTTGCCAAATTATGATAAGTATTTTAGAAGTTAGGTATGAGGGAACAGATGAACATACATACCTACAAACCGGTCAAAATCGTAACCCTCTGATTTACTTCGCCGTAGTCGGGTAAAAATGTTAAGCACCTTTTAATTTTTACTTGCACCTTGTGTTTTTTCGACTACTTACTGCCATAATATTCTCATTGAAAAATAACTGTTTGAAATGGTAATATGCACTAGCTATGTTAGAAACACACAGATCTAGTCATTTATAATAATATTACATTTCTGCTTAGCCCTCTTCCTCTCCTAATTTTGCTGTGCCCGACAGGGTCCATATTGATCTTTTATTTATTAGACCATCTATTTAACATATGGAATGCAATAAAAAATTGAGTATTGAAAAGTTCCTTGACCAAGTAGGTATTGTACAGTCAGCAACAAAATAACACTTGCGGTTTTATAAATCTTTTTGCAAAACATTTTATTTAAATCGGAACAGAGGTAAAACTGTAAGAATATTTAACTCTGTGATATGTAATGCAGCACATTATCGAATCATTTTGTGTTAATCTACTCCGAGCAAGATCGAGCTACGTACTCTATCGCCCGCAGTCCCGCACAATGCATAGCTGAAAGGTCTTCCTTTCAGCTATACCTTCGTCGGTTGTAGGCTACTATAGCAAGCTAGTGTTCCCATCACGGCTTGTAAAAGACGGGACATAGGAAAAAAAGACAGCTTACTATTTTTCAATCAACTTTTATTCAAAAACGGTTTTTTTTTACAAAATTATTTTCCATTCATTTAAGAAAGTGAAAAACATTTTAAGACTTTATACGATTAAATAAAATTGTTATTATTAATTAAGATCGTCTGTCCGTGATTATGGATTTTATAATGATTAAATACCTACCTTTTGACAGGAGGATATACTACTACATAAAAGATAGCTTGATCTCTGCGACATATGTTAAAATGACATTCCTAAGGTTGTCAGGATATAAAAAATTGTCGATAGAAATTATCGACGTTTCTTACTATTATCGATGCTAATGCAACATAAAATTGGGTTTAATTTAATTACAAACTTTAAACGAATATTTTAATATAAAATACATTTATTATTTTAATTCTTCAAGGACATTCTAATTAACTACAATGGTTTTTGGTACGCGGGTGTACCGCGCGCGGTCATACAGGTACACCCCAATCCATATCTGAATCAGTTTATGAATCGCTAGAACAAGTTTAAATCAAGTATGTACAAATGTAAATAATTTTATGATATTAAAATATACAATAAAATTAAAAAATAAATTAAGTTTTATTTAAAATATCGATAGTTTATAGTATGTGGTCACGATGATTCATCGCCCATCACTAATAATGTCGGCATGCCCATAAAGTATGACATTGACAGGTACTGTCTGTACTAATACGAAATTCAGGACTTCATAGGCGTGATTTTACTGACAGCTGTCGCAGAGATCAAGCTATCTTTTATGAAGTATAATCAAATTTGCAGATGATTTTTGCATAGATAACATTTAAAATATTATAGGGATCTTGTTAGCTTCTATGGCTTTCATAGCTTGTTCATACGCCATCGCTGCCTGAGGACCATCAAATGGGTTTTCTACCTCGCCACCTTTTATAACGCCGTGTGCTCGAAGCGACAGGTCCCTCACAATAGCTCTTTCTTGCTGTAAAACTTCTTCGTTCATTACGCGCACAGATCTTCGTTTCATGAACACTCCGTGCTTTTTTAAACAGTGTCGGTTAAAATCGTGTTTGTAGCTGTATGATTGCGAACAAATCTGAAATTTTTAAAATATTCGAATACATAACTTTCTTATTATTGTTTTGCCACACGGGTTTGCCAGAGGTATACCTCTAGTACTTACGTCACTCGCCAGTAGTTAAAGCCCCGTGTCATAGTGGGCGAGCCTATTGCCATCAACCAGTGACAAATACAGACAGGCTGCTACTGAGGAATAGGTAGGGGAGAAGAGTCGTTGAAATAAAGTGTTACATATTTTAATGGGTCTTCTCTGCTTAACATTACATTATTGGATAACGGACCAACGCAGTTTCCAATTTTCGATCGGAGTATTTGAAGCTAATTAGGTATCGATAAAGATCAGTCAGGAGTCGAAGGAGACATTAATATAACATACTAACAAATTGATAACCAGTGATCGGAATAGGTAGAGCTAATTTACCTAAAGTTCGAAAAAGAACAGAGACAAAGTGGAGACGCCTTACAACAAAATATTTTTTCGGGACTAATGTCCCGGGTTTCAGAACATTACTTAAGTACAACTAAAATTAATAAAGTAAAACAACTATCGAATTATTTTCCTGTTTCTGTTTAAAAAAAAAAGTATGCACGATTTCTATTGTTTAAAAAAAATTAAGGTAATCTCCTAATAATCTAATATTCGTTTGAACGATGTAAGTAAGCGCAGAAGCTAATGTTATTTACATAACAGTTTTAATAATAATTTATGTGATGTCCCGAAATCCCGACATTAGTCCCGAAAAAATATTTTAGTCGTAAGGAAGTCTCCACTTTTTTTGTCTCTGTTCTTTGAACTTTAGGTAGATTAGCTCTACCTATTCCGATCACTGCTGATAACAGTCTGCTCGAGTTCGACCAAACGCTATACAGTGCCTTAGGAATGCGCTGCGAGGCGGGGGGCGAGACGCCGTGAGTGTTGACGAATGAGCACTGGGATGCCGCGCCGTGAGCGTTGACGAATGAGCGGCCTGCACTGTCCCCCGTTTCGCACATATCTAAGGCGCAGTACAGTGGTGTATTAATTGGGTCACAATTTAATGCTACTATAAAAAATAGGGAATATGCATGTGATTCAAATAAGGGTCAAGTATTTTTTCTATAAACTATGTTACTTCAGAATTATGGCTCCATCAATATTTTTGAATAATATTTCGTTTTGAGCGAGAAATTAATTTTTTTAGAGTGCCAAGAAAGGGTGGGATATTCAAATACTTGAAAAGCGACGCTATTGGTCAGAGCGGATGTGACGTAACAGTCTATGACAACAATCAAAATGTCAATGTGTTTTGTAGGAGTGTTTGACTTTGACTTGACACCTGTTTGTTTGTTGTCATAAACTGTCACGTCACCACACCAAGCGCGCCAAATGGAGGGCGTTTAAATAGTCGGTTGGATATTTTTAATTATTTTTTTAAGTACTTCAAATTGCTTTTCTGGCGTCGAATTTTTTAAAACTTATTTGGCGATGTAAACTATCGAATAAAAATATTAAAAAAGTACATGCATATTCCCTATTGTAGTAGCATTAAATTGTGTTAAAGTAATTAAATTTTACCTCGCATCTAAAAGGTCGCTCGCCAGTGTGCACGCGCATATGATGTCGCAAAGCGTACTTAGTGATAAAAGTCATAGGACATAGCTCACACTTGACGGGTTTGCTTCCGAAATTATGTATCATCCTATGTCGTGTTAGTATCGGCTTCTGTAAAAGTAGAAAAAATTATGATATAGGGCAACAATACATGGAGAGATCAATCTGAACAGACGAATCTGTGCTTTTTAGGTCTGAACGCGGCAGCGTGGACATTCACGAAACGCTGATTAATAATAATTACTTTATTCGGTGTCTTTGCTTTTCAAATTTCGTTTTTTGCCACCGACTTCCGAAATTAAAGTTATTTTTCACATTTTTAATTTTGGAAAAAGTTTTTATTTTTCACTTTTTTGTTGGGGTACCTACTCCACACAAATGCACATACCACTACCTGCCATGTAACAATGACGGAGTCAAATAAGATATCGTCTACATAGACTAAGTGGGAAAAATACGTAATTATTGAAACTAACTCAAAAACTACGCAAGCAAAATTAATAAAATTTATATGGGACCAAATCTGAAGCATGACCTACCAATAAAAAAAGAATCATAATTGGCAGAGAAATCGCGTAACAAACAAATTAAAAAAACAGGCGATTTGAGAACCTCCTCCTTTTTGAAGAAGTCGGTTAAAAAGGTATAAATAAGACATCACAGACAGACAAATTAAAAATCCGGAGTCACACGTAATCTATTCGATTTATGCCCGTGCATAACACGTTGCATAGCATGTTTGTCTGTCTTTGTAGTCCGTCCTGAGAACATTACCTTCCTTTTTGGGCAACGCCGCAGTCGGGTAGAAAGTCAAACAACTATCTGGGACTTCTTCTTTAAAAAAAGGAATATCTGGGTATATACTTAATATACTTATGATATTTATGTAACAGGTACATACCCTTTTAAATGCTTTATTGCAAATATCACAAACATATTTTTTATCATCACCATGGCTTAACATGTGTCTGAAAAAAAAAAGGATTTAGAAAAAATCTGATCGTCTACAGCAAAGAACCAGGGATACCTTTTTTTTTTTTTGTCATCCTTTCGGTTTATGGGCCTATTACGACGTCGTATTTATAAGGCGCCTGATCTAAGTTTAAATACTTTATTCTAAAAAGACAAGAATTACTAACATGAGAATATAAGATACATAAGTAATGATCTGCCTCACTAAACTTAAACAAGTGCGAGTCGGACTCGCGCACGAAGGGTTCCGTACAATTATCTATTTTAAAAAAAATTCAAGAACTAACTTAACATTGTAGTTGAAAAACTTGTTCATTGTAGTTGAGAACATGTTTTTGCAACAGCTTGGTAACCAATTACTCGCAGTTTATGACACCCATAACAAAATTCGATAGAAACAATACACATAATTATAATTATGTTAATGACATAATTTTGGTTTAGGTATCAGATTCAAAAAGAAAACTCTACACTCGTTAACTTCATGTGTACTTAGCTGTTTTTATAATGATAGATCTTACGATTTCAATGTTCCGATGTTGTGGAAAGCGGCGATACATTGATCACATTTAAACTTTTTAATCTCCGAATGCAGCTTCATGTGCGATTTCAAATTACTTTCCGTGAAGAATGCTTTTGGACATTGATCACATTTAAATTTCCTTTCAGCTGAAAAATAGTTCAAGTACACATTTTTTGTTAATAATGCTGTCTATAGGCCGAGTGTCGTTATATTGTATAGGGGGAAAAAATAATTAAATACTATTGATTACACTTCTTACCAGTGTGAAGCAAAATATGATTATTCAAGTGTTGGAATAGTTTTCCACAATAAGGACAAACATTAATCTTCTTAGGAGGGTCTTTACGTGGTTTTCTGGCCCTGGGTTTATCTTTCACTTCAGTCCGAGCTAACCTCAAGTCTGCTATATATTTAGGCTTAATAGGTTTGGCGAGGAGAGGTTTAAACCAATCTTTCTGTTTGTCAGTTTGGTTTTTTTTTGGTTCTGAAAGATAATATTTTGGTGGCATAGTTTTATTACCATCTTTAAAGACTAGCGCAGATTGGGGCGAGCCGCCGCGCCGCAACGCAACGCATTGCAAAAATCCTCCGTATACCTGTCGTACATTTTCTGTGAACCAACGCACAATACAGGTGGGCTAAGGCAGGCCGCACCGCACTTTTTTATATGAAAATATGTTGCACTCTGTTGCGGCAGTATTATGCGCTTGGCTTTACAATGAAATGCATAAATAAATAAATATAACAAATGGCACTTTAACAATATACTTTTTGATTGACCCTTAACAAAGCACATTAATTTTCAAACATTCTTTTAAATGTTTTTCACATTACTTTATAAGAAATCTGGATTTTATATAAATAATATAACTTAGCAATCATCATGCATGTGTTGTTTGGAAATAATAGTGATTCTTATTTTGGTTCATTTGTTTTAATTCAGTACTTACCCTTTGCCTTTTTCTTTTTTGTATATTTTTTCTTATTATCATAACTGTAGTTACTTCCTGAGTCAGAGTTATAGTCATCAGCACCTATTTCATAGTCCTGCTACAAGAGAACAATCTAGATAAGTTTTTCATCCCAGATTTATTCTTAAAGATTATACTGTTTATACCTGTGGTGTGCGATAATTGCATAACACACTTAGTAGTTAGTAGCAATGGTTTTTAATTTGACAGTTCGACAACATTCATTGCATTATTGACATTGTAGAGCAGATTTTTTTTTGAACATATAAATGAAGCAATGGTTTAGCAATATCCTTCAAAATCATTCAGATTGTGAAAGAGTGTTACTGTTATGCAATTATGGTGGAGTTCTATATTATACCATACAAGATATATTATAATACAGGGAGATTTTTTATTGGGACCTTAAGGCCACCCATTAAAGTGTCAATTTAAAAACCAGCAACACACCAAGCCTAAACACCCTGTTTATCATTTTTGGACATTGCAATTTTAATGGCCAAATTCATATTCTAATTTATTTTCAGACATAACTTTTGACCAAAAAGTCATACATAAAACCCACTTAGACCGAAACAAACGTGGAGACCAGGGGTATTAGAATTCATAGTAAAATGTGTTTCCTGGTGGACACACTGGCCTCTGAATAAGCAGAGGCAAGGCACTGCCTGTGTTTCCCAAAGGAAACACGCAGCCTCTGAAGATGGTAATTTGTGTTTCCATAAGGATACACATGGCGCTCAACGTGTTAGAAAAAAGTAATATAGTGATAGATTTAAAAAGCCTTTGGCTGCAATTTATTCAAATTCAATTCTTGGCTAAGAATTAAATTTGATCTAATTACAAGGCTTTATGGTCTGTTTGCACTCTGGTTGCATGCAGTCATGTATGCGTGAAATGCTACAAAAACAATACAGATTAAAAGAATGATCAAAACCTATACTTACATAATCACAATCATTGTCTGATTCTGTTTTAATTGAATTCAGAAATTCACCTACAGACAATGCTTTCCTTTTTTTATTTTCCTTATTTTCATTAGAGTGTTCAATTTTTTTAATAACAGTGTCATTGTAGGATATACAATCAAGACCTTCTTTAAATAAGTTCTCAGAAAAGGTTTCCATTGAAGGTACTAAAGGCTTACAGTCAGTTTCAATTTCAATTTTTATTTTAATATCATGTAAGTTACTAAAGTTGATTCTCTTTAAGTTTGAAGTTTCTTGCAGTACCATTTCAGCCCTGTAAAATATAAGTAAATTAAATAATGTTAAAAAAGCTAAAAAGTCCATGCACTCTTTTCATGTAAAATTTGTTTTTAGTAACATTAATCATTAGGGTTTTTTGTTAGTCTTGGATTATGGACACACCTTTCAATGTCCATTTTAAATTTGTATGCATCTGTGAGTTTCCCACGACAGGAACGACAAATTTGATGACTAAAACCATCTTCATTTCGAATCTGAAAAACAACATACAAATTAATTTATAACTTGGTCTACACATACACTAAGACGACACTTATGCGAGTTTATAGTGAGTTTATAGTTATCCTTATAATAAACCCATATAACAATCCTAGCCGTCGCAACAAATTTATAATTACCTTAATGTTAGCAATAGAAGACATCATATCGGCAAATGTAATGCCGTCTGCTTTCGCATATATTGAGAGTACATTTTTGGAGCATCGTAAACAAATACGGCATTTTTCCATTACTTTTATAAAATTATTTATTTTGATTTATTTACACAGAGCTTTAGGAAAAATAAATGAGTCCAAAAACCCAAAACACAACACAACAAGCAAAGGAATCGTCAGGTTTCGTCGACTGACAGTGACAGTTACACTGACAGCCTGACAGGACACGGACAGCAACAGTGTCGCAGTGACAGACAAGCAAGCAACCCAAATGTCGTTTAAAGTGGGTGATAGACGTGCGTAAGAGCCGATTATGGTCCATATTCGGCTCGCCATCGGTGACACACGTGAAGCTTGCTCAAAATGTCATTGTCAAATTGGCGGCTCGTGGCGATGACAGACGTACGAGCCAAGGCGGGCTACGAGCACTGATCGCCGACGAACTTACTCAGCGGTTTTAAAGTCCGCGTACTTAGCATGACACACGGACGAGTAAGCTCGCCGAGCCATAAGTGCGCGTACTTGCTCGCACGTCTATTACCCCTTTATGCTGTTGTGTGAAATTGGGAAAAAACTTTGTGTTTTAGTCAACACATACGCTATTGAGCCACATTAATCATAATCGTAAAAGCTGAAAGTGTGAAACAAATAAAATACCTATCTCGACTTAGCATACGAGGTTGTTGACATGTGGAATGTGACCTCGACCAACATCTCTCGAGGCTCCCGTTAGGCGGTTGGATAACGGGCCTGATTCAGAAGGCAGTACTCCTCGATACGGCTCGCATTATGAGGAGGTTCCTGTCTCTGCAGCCGTAACCACCGATAGCTTGGCCCCTGCTCACGACGCCGCCGGCGGACATCTATTTCTTTTTATATTATAAATTTAGTAAAATAAATAAATTTATGTACCTTCTGAAAGAAAATAAATAAACGACATCATAATCATAAATATTTATTTATCTCAACATCATATTAAATGCACTAGTTAATTATGATGCATAGCAAGATTTTAAAAAGAGAAAGGTGTCTAAGGTAGGAGGATCCTGAGTTACAGATCACCCGGCTCTCTTAGACGTTAATTAAAAAAACAGTATTTTTAGGTATAATAAAAATTTTAACATTAAAAAATTAAAATCTGGCTTCGTTTTAGTACCGGCCAGTAGACTCGTATGCTCAAAACACACACAAGCCGGGTGCATATCGGGAGCAGGTTGGGCGCGGGAGTACGCGGCATAATAAAGGAATTGTAGAGGGACGGGAGCGGAAGCCGCGCCCGCCGCCCGCCACCACAGTCCACAGACAGCGCGGGACGGGACTCGGGAGCGGGTCGAGCGCGGGAAGTACGGCGGGCATAATAAATTGTAATTAAAGTAGTTATATGGATGTCAACACACAGAACGCGTCCGCGGGTTGGACGCAGAGCGGGACGAGAGCGGATCGGGCGCGGGAATAATAAACTGTAATTCAAGGAATTACATGGATGTCAACACATAGAACGCGAGCGCGGGTCGTGTGTGCAGCGTGTCGTATTTGTATTGTGAATATTTACAAAAAAAAAATCTGTTTGGCGATGGATCTCTGGATCTCTGGATTATGAAGATTTTAAATAGGTCCGCACCCGACCCGCGCCCTTCCCGCGCCCGTCCCGCGCCCGGCCCACTGCCCTCCCGCGCCCTTGTTGTGTGTGAACACGATGACAGCGCGGCTTTCGCGAAGAAAACGTCCCAACCCGCTCCAGACACGCACCCACCTTGTGTGTGTTATTAGCTTAAGAGTAGACTACATCTGCTGTCTGCTGCCGCCACATCACACGATGCGGCTTGAAGGCTATGGATGCAGCAATTTATGGCTCATATTAAAGACATACCAGGGTGAAATTGAATTCATGAGCATCTTCTTATGGGGTCATTGTACTCATCATTATGAACAACTTTCATAAACAACAAAAGAGACAACCCACAACCGTACGGTGTGGCGCAGAAGTACTAGGAGGGCCGACCCCAAATAAACTGGGATAATAGCCAGGAGAAGGAAGAAGAAGATGATTATGAACAACTTTCACTATGGGACCAACCTTCCTTCCTTTCAGGGTTGGTCCAATAGTGAAAGTTGTTCATATGTATCCATCCATCCATACTAATATTATAAATTCGAAAGTAAGTCTGTCTGTCTGTCTATATGTTACCTTTTCACGCCTAAACCACTGAACGGATTTCGACAAAATTTGGCAAGAAGATAGATGGCACCCTGAGGAAGGACATTGGCTACTTTTTATCGACATACCACGCGGTCGAAGCCGCAGGCAGAAGCTAGTAAACTATAAATATAAGTATACTGTAGTCAAGAAGGCATGGGAAGGGAATGTGATGTGGAGGAGAATAATGAAAATGTCGTGAGGAAAGTTTTGAGTATAAATGTGGATGGCTATCTGTGTAGGGAAAGACCAAAGAAACGATGGATGGACTGTGGCTAGACAGGGAGTGACTACCAAGATGACGGCTAATAGTGAAGTACGGTAGAAAAAATAGGTACCTACTTATGTTGCACCGATCCCAAATAAATTAGGCTATGGGCAAGAAATTGATGATGAGTAACAGACATCTATATATGCCTTTGATAATAACATAAATTCTTAATTATTAGCAAACCAGTCGAAATGTTGGTATTGCAGACATCGGCAGCGGGCGATAACGCAGAACTTGACAGGATGACCGATTATCACATTTATGCATGGCGTGGCGATGACTATTTTTAGTTTCAACTTTTTTATCAATTTACTTCAATAGGTAAATCATGAATCCTTAATTATAAAACAAAGTCCTCCGCCGCGTGTGTCTGTTCGCGATAAACTCAAAAAATGCTGCACCGATTTTAAAATCGGTTTTCGAGGAAGGTAAGTTTCTGAGATCTCCATGGCCGCGCAATCCTCCACGTTACGTTCGCGCGGCCAACTTAAAACCCTTATAACTTTTTTATTTCTACTTTGACTAATATTTTGTTTGTTCCCTTCGATTTTGACAAATTTCGAAAAATTTTTGGGCGAAGTTTTTTTTGTTTGGGTTATTTGGCGTAGCAATCGTAACGCACACTCCTTTTGCGGGTTTGCGGTTATCCTGGCAACTAAAAATAACTTCTCGTTATTTTTAGTAAAATAATTTATGTTTGTCGCATAATCCAGCCTTATTATGACTTTAAACAGATATCTATGTATCGATTGTAATGGCAGAAAAAGCAATAAGATCTAGTAAAATTGTAGCGCTGCTGGAAGAGGGGTGTAGCCAAAAAATGATATTCTTATTGATAATAAGAAATTACTAGTAAGTTATGCTAATGACATAGTCAAAATATTAATGTCATTCATAGAAAATCCAATGACTGTTAAGGTGTCCGTTTTTTTTTTTTGCAAATTGGTGTATAAAATTCCCGTTACTTAAAACGGTACTTCACCAAGTAACGAGATGGCGCTAGTAGCATGAAATTCGCATAGTAGTCAACCTCTTATTTGATTTTTCACTTTAGACAACAATTTCCACTAAATTGAAACTTCTTCTATGGGTTCTGTGGATCCTTGTGTGTGTCCTTCTCATTCAAAATGAATGGTCAATATACTTAATATATATTTTTTGCCCATTTTGGAAATCTGAAAATGGATCCCTGACCACGGGGCTCGTACCTATCTCAAACTTATATTTTCTGTGTTCTCTCACTTTTCGCCCTGCATATACTTGCAACTATACCTACCTACAGACCAGTGGCGAAAGGACCATAGAACACGACTCCTACCGGCTTCCCTTTGGAGGTTCGCATCAGCAAGTCTGCCGCTATTGAAAATGGCACAGTCACTATTACCAAAAAAAATAGTTACAGGGTATTTAATTCACCATAACATTCAAACAACAAAAACACCTATTAGCAAACAACAAAAAATGTCCTAAAATAACCCGGCGCCAAAACGTCAGAATCGGGAACTAAAAATTTATACAATAGCGATCCCGACCAGGGGTCACGTGGCACCAATTGTTAAGGACGAGAGCAAGCCGGTGTACAACGGGTTACGATAGAGACAGACCGCTAGTTTCCCGGTGAATATGTGCTTCAATCGGAAAATTAATAATTAATGTTTACTTTATTCATAAGTAAGTTAAGACAAGCACCGCTTGGCTTCCCTCTCATAAAAATGGACCCCTCGCCGCTGCTACAGACAAGTAAAAAAGTTGAAAATCAGTAAGAACAACTAAACATCACGCTTGCATTCCAAACAAAAAGGCAGAGGTGATCAAGTAGGTATGCATAGCACCCACACCGCCAGTCATGTTACATATAATACCTAAGTAGGCACTAACCATGTAATCCGAGTCTTCGGGAGAAATTCCGACCCAGGAATCGAACCCAGTCTAGCTTATTATATTATAACTAATGCGCTTCTATTGAGCTAGAAAATCCTGGGATCAACGAGACAGACCTACGAAATAAAACGAAATTAATCTAATTAGCTATAATACTAAGCTAAAAGGAACAGTTCAAGATTGTTCGTTTAAAGGGTCCAGCAGACAAACGCGACGCGACGGTGCGACACGACTCTATTGGAACAATTTTCATAAACTTTTTATTATAGAAATTGTTCTACTAGAGTCGCGTGGCGCCTGTCTGCCGGAGTCTTACTAGTTTGCCGCAGACTACCGATGCCGAGCGTGAATTCGAGAGTTCGAATCTCGCCCGTTGCGCTGCCTGTTCAGGTTTCCTCCGCAATCCTCATTACCAAACAAAAACTTACGATGTCCCAAAACAATGATTTCTGCTCCAGTGGGTTCATACCTACCTAAACTGGGTAAGATTTAGGTTAATAGGCTAATAGCCATATTGTCATCTTTTCGAACAAACCTTCACAATGAAGATCATAACCGCGTACGTAAGGGTGAAGGTTATCTTTTTATGATAGCGTAACTATACTGTCCCATTAACTTTATGAGAATATAATTGTGAAAAGTATTTTAACGGAGACAGTAAACAGAGGCGGCGGAAGGCGTAGGCGACGTGGGCCATCGCCTACGGCCTCGCCGTCCAAGGGGCCTCGCACAAGATGTATGCATTACTTCAAAACCGTTATCCAAATCTTTACAAATCCCAAACAAGGCCAAAATATGTCCAGTAAGTAAAAGGCAGTATTTGTTGGAGGAATAAATGTAGAGTGCTAAAATTTTCGAGCTCGCTTCGCTCGCTCTTGCATCCTACGCTCCCAGATTATTCTGTATAGGTCGACAAAGTAATTCCTATTTTTATATAAATGTTCAAATGAAAATTTACCCTATCCAGAGTACCTACAAAAATTCTACTCGTTCTAGCATCATGTATTCGTTTATTGCTCCAACTTTCCGTTTAAGAAAAATGATCAAAAAAAAACCAAAACTGTTTGAGGTAGTGTGTTAAAATTTAGAGCTCGGTTCACTCGCTCGTACCTAAATTCTACGTTCTTTTAGTTTTCTACATACCTGTACCTGCCCCCATTTAGTTTGCGGCCCGGGAAACCCGACAGGCTTTAAGCTTAATCCGCCACTGTCTTAATACCTACCTGCCTTGTTACCTATAACTAAAAATATGACAGCTTCAACTGCTTTTTTAATTTTTTTATTTGTCTTCTTGCTCCACCAGAGTGCCCCGTGAAACGTGCCTGGCCCACATTAAATTTAGATCTTGCGCCGCCACTGACAGTATACTACCCTGGGGTACTTCAACACAAATAGCATTATAGTAACCGTGCGTTTGCACTGGCGAAACATTCAAGACAAAACATGTTGAAATCTCTATTTTCTGTCAATGTTCCATACAATTTTTGACAGGAACTAGAGATTTCAACATGTTTTGCCTTGAATGTTTCGGCAGTGCAAACGCTCGGTTAGTACTACGAAATGCAACAGCGTTGTCGTTGAGGTTACCAAGTGGAAAATATGTTAGAAACAAGAATAACTTATTTGTAGAGTTAAGAGACATTTAATAAGGCAATTAGAAACAAAGACTCGCTAGATGGCGCATTGGTTAGTTTTAAATTGGCCGAAGCGAGAACTTGTATTGCGCGAATACTCAAAGGACCGAGCAGTGCACTAGTTGTGTCTCTTCAAAAGTATACAAAAACGAAAATTTGACCTTAAGGTAAGCATTATTTTTCATTAGTATAATACAATCTCAAAAATTATACACTTATATCGCTATTAATGTGTGTAACAAAGTTAGAGTCAATTCTCCCTTTGAAATTGTATAATTATGTAATTGTACAGTTTTTGTGATAAAATATGAATAATACTGTCTTGGTCGTTTTCATTAAAACAATGTTTTTGCTATTTTATAAATTAACTTATTTTTTGTGCCATTTGGTTTTAGTTGTATAAGTTTTAGTTCTTATTTCGTATAATAATTTCATAATTACTGAAAGAATTAAATATTTCATAAAATATTATTGTTTTACTGCGAAAAGTTTATTTTTTTTCCATAAATTTAATCGTATTTAATATATTAAATAGTCATGTCCAAATTAAATCGTAAAAATTAAGCAACATTTTGTCTAGAAGAGTATTGAAACTCAAAATGATTATTTTTTTGACCTATGTTTCGGCTACTATTTAACTAAATTAATATATCATTTTATCTTACTTTGAAAGACAGATAATTTAACTACCAAAAAATAAAAAATAAATGTTGAAAAGATCATTATTATTAAAAATATCACACGCTAAACCTTTAAAACGCTCTCCTGTAAAATGAGTAAGTTTTGAGATTATACAGTATTAATGTGAGAAGATGATATGGTATTGAGTTTATGCAGAAATTCAGCTGCTCCAACGTGAAAAAGCGATGGGAAAACTAGCAAATAAGGGTACCTACATAATGTAGGCTCTTACAATAACATATAGAGTAACCTATTCTTTAGGTTAGTATCATGAGTCCTTTTGTTCATTTACCACGTATCTTGGGTTAGTGTCACAATGAAAATAATTAAAATTACTTATAAGACCACAATTATCATTATTGTGAGAATGAGCTCCATTCGATCTTACGCACGCAAATTGATACCACCCACTTTATTTGAGCGTGTACCTACATTATAATGAGTTAGGTTCAGGTACCTGTCTGATGATGTATGAGACACTCTACGGGAATTTCTACTACTCGTGAAACGATTTACAGTGTCCGTATACGGAAATATTCAGATCCTCTGAGCATCGGTGGAACCGAAAATAGACCTTCCGAAATGATAATTGAGTTCATCATAACATAAACATGTGCCGAAACGTTGCTAACCCATCTATCTATTACCTACATACATACATAGGTCATCTTGTCTTATTCCGCAACAAGATATATAATCCAGACTTCTTTAGTCTTAACTCTTACCTGATAGGTATTCACATTTTAGCGTGAGAGTTGTCAAAATATTTATTCTACTTTACACAACGGATTAGTCCATACGTTACTTGTTAAAATAAACTGTTTAAAATTATTACACAAATATTTTATTTTACCCTGAATTTTTTGCATAAGTAGCTCTGCTTGGTAACTGATTTATTGCTACTTGATACGTGTTCTAAATTAATTAGATCAGCAGCATCTTGTTAGTTTACATTCAACGGCAAATTTAGCTTCTGTGGATTTTCGAAAGGTATACCAACCGTAGTATACCAACATAATTAGAGTCCATAATCTAAGTACCTATATTAAAAATCTTGAAAAATATTTCATCTCATCCATTCTATAGTGAAAGCGTATGTATAGTGAACATAAAAAAATATTTTTGTTTATTTAACAGCTGAAGTGCGTGAAGTTTTCATCAATAACTTTCAGATTGTTTTTATGTCTCTTCAGGGTGGGCGGCGCGTGGCGCGCTTGCGGTGCAGCTTCATCATCGGGCGCATTTTCCGAATGCCCAGCGCAGCCCTGGCGCCGCCAGCGAGTGAGTCAGCAGGCGGCAGGCCAGCCCGCGGGCTGCGGGGGCGCGGCGGGCGCTGCAGCGCCCGGGCAACGCCGCGTGGCGTGGCGTGCGACTGTAGTGTCGAATGTGAGTCGTGTGCAGTGTAGCACGCGCCGCCCGCGGCCTCACATCGCTCATCGCGCTACGCCGCCGCCTCCCCGCTCTGCCGCACCACGCGTCCGCTGGGCGCGTCGCGCGGGCCGCGGGCCAGGCCCGCGAGCCTGCTGCTTCTGGCCGCGTGGCTGGCGGCCGTCGCTGCCGAGCTCGCCTGTCCGCAGGACCCTCCGGCGGCTCAGATCGCGTGCGCCTCCTGCCGCTCCTACGAGAACGCGCGAGAACATAGCTTACGAGTGATCCGCGAAAGCCTGTTGGCGAAACTAGGCTTCACTCAAGCCCCGAACACAACGGGCCGGGAGCTGCCGACCGTGCCGGCAGACATGATGGAACGCTTCGAGCGCCGGAAGCCGCCCGCCGGCGTGCAGGCCGATGCACCAGCTTCGACCAGGACCTTCGTCACTCACACGGAACAGGACGACTTCCTCGCGCGGACCGACAATGTCCTCATATTTGCACGTTAGTACTTTACGAGAAATTAAGTTCGTAACAAGTTATTTAGTAATCAGTTAAATAATTGTACTGTAATATCGTTATAGAACTAAGTTCGATGCCCCTAGTCTAGATAGAAGCACCAGCTCATTTGTAGGTTCATATAAGACGGTAAATCATAAAAATCTTTCAATGATATTGTTAGTGGCAAGTGGTTTTTGTCTACTTAAATGCAAGAAACTGCAAAAAATCCTGTGGATGCAATATATTCCTTAGGTTCTAAAGTTTTTGGTTGACGGATAGATCAATACCTGTGCCTAGAAATTTGGCGGCTTAACGCGTGCTCGGCTATTGGCATGGTCTGCGAAGTTCATTGACAGGCACGTGTGCAGCCTATAAGTGAGTAAGGCACTTCGTGGTCGCGTCACGCACAGCAAATTTTAATTAGCCAATGATTGCTTCAACTTCAACGCGTATATTATGTGCCATTGTCTATAGAACACGACAACTTGAGATTGCTATCGCGATCGTCTCCGACAACTTTTGAATAATAAAATCTGCAACGGTCAATGTAAACGTCTATTGAGCATTTAGGTACCTACCTACCTACTTAGTATTCTGATTCAAGTAAAATCAAAGTTATGTTCTTCTTGTCATGTAGAGTGAATCTTTGGTTGAAATTAAAGTCCATCCAAATGGTTTTCCAACTAGAGAGGTATTTGAAAAATGCATAATGCGTATCTTGTGATGACGGTTTGTATTTTTATCGTTATTAGTAAATATAGAAATGACACAGAAGTTGGAGGGTGAAATTGTTGTAATGCGAAAACAGGGCTATCAAAGTTCAGGCTAGTATGTAATCTGCGGTAACGTGAGTGAGGGGCTTCGACCGCTGACGATAACGTTAACTCCATTGCCACAGCGTATAGCTTACGATTAATTGAACCATTTTAGCGCAAAAATTAATTGATAGCCCACTGTTAGGTTTTATTCTCGTCGCTACCTTGTAGATTAGTTTTCGTGCGAAGCACTTATGCCAAATCAGTTACTAGATGGTACGTAAAAGTAAAATTTCGTTGCCTGTAAGTCATATTGGAATATATTGCATTCATTGAAGTACCCATTTGGCAAAGTAAATATTACCCAGAAGCTAATCAAACATGGTGTACCTAGATTAAGATTCTGTAGCTCTATGTTTATGTTGTTAATTTTAGTTTCTAGCTCTTGACTCCAATAATAACGCTCGTATGTTAGTGCACGCATAAATTGTCGGTCTCTCTCGGATAAAATGTATAATAATTCCACTTGTCCATTTAATTTGAAGCCTAACATTATTCACATTATTTATTAACACTGATTTTGATGTTCTATTAGTTAAGCTGTTGTTAATTTGCTTTTAAAACTTAGTTTTTCTGGACAGCTGTTATTCCCACGATTATGGACCGACCCAGAGCACTAGTTAGGTATCTACGTTATTTATAGCATATTCAAGCTGATAAAGCCATCACTAGCGTTCTTGGAAGCGCATTGAGAAGGTATCAAAGCAAAATGTACATAGTATTTTTTATGTAGAAACACAATTTTGTATGAACTTGAAAACTTACAGAAGTAAGTACCTATAGGGATCGAATGTGAGACTTTGTAAAGCACGGTGTTTTTATTTGTTACTTTTACCTATTGGGTAAGATTGCGTGGCCGCCACCACAAGACTTTTCACCTGGTTTGTAACCATAACAAATAGAAACTTGACTGAATGTGAAAATTATTAAGCCTAATGGTGAACAGAACTCTGAACGGATCGTAGAACGTGGCGTTCTGTAGTTTCTACTCACTCACATGGCAAAATGCGTAACCTTGTAGTGATCAGGGAAGTTAACTAGTAGACTAGATCAGGGAAGTATATGTAATCATCTTTAAACCTGTGTACCTATAAAAAAGATAAGTAGGCAGACCTTGAAGTTCTACCAAAGTTTTCCTAGGAAAATACCTCCTACGAATCGACTTGACTTGTAATGATTTGAATGTTTTTTGTGGTCAATAATATTTGAACATTAAAACAAATCCCACTTCTTTACGAATCCGTACCCGTTAAATCTACCTTGCTTTGTATAAAGTATGATTGTAACTACGTTTTGACCAGGATTAAAAACCCATTTAAAAACCCATTTTTTCATTGTCCAGATTTATAATTCGGGGACAGCTGAACTGCCCTTAAAGCTGATCGTAATTGCCAATCGCGGATTTAGCGTAGAGTAGGCGGTCGACGTCTCTGTGTCTGCCATTCGCGCTGGCCGAGGAACACTGCCCTCGACTCATATAATCGACGTGCAAACGCACCGCCTCCGTTTAACTGAATGACACAATTCCTGACACATTACCTAATCTCGACAACGTACGCTACTCCAGTTTTGGGACCTCGAAGATCCCAATCTGTTAGACGAAATTGCACTAGGTACTTACAATTTTTTTCCGGATAATACTTAAGGCCACCGGTTCCCTATGTACCTACGACATATCAAAGAGGAATAGGCCTACTGGGGAGACCTCTATAAAAAAAACGCACCTACGGTTCTTACCTCTTAGGTGGTGTGGAAAAAGGACCCAATATTGAATTAAACCCACAAAAACGTAATATTCGGTATAATTGAATGATTTCTGAAACAGTACTATAACCATAACTTTCGCTCCCATTGATTGATTTCCCCTTGACCCACAGGCAACATCCTGCCAAAACGATGACTACAATCGATAAATCAGTTATCGCATCACTGCATCTCCGAACATTATTAAGATATATTGTCGGAAAATTGGTATATATGGTTCATGAAATGTAACATTGTCAAATAACCATTAATTTAATGTGCTTGTTACTTTTACAAATATAAGTAATCATTCCTTATCATGAGAACCAAGGACGTGACACTGTTACGAGTTTAAATTTAATACGTATCTTAAATGCATACCTACAGTTTCTGCATCTTTGAAGAGTTTATCGTTAAAGTTTACTGGACGGAGCATGATAATTTTGATAATTATTTAAGCATTCAAAGTAATAGATAATGTTTAATCTAATTACTTAATTAATGATTTGGTTAGATCTAAGATTTCGGGCCTGAAAAACAGTTAATTGAGAGTGCGGTTGGCAACAAGACAGCTTCCCACTCTAGCGATCAGCTGAGTGCGAACGCACTCACACGCACAGTAGACGCTTATCTTATGTATCAACGAATTCAAATTAAAAGTTATAAATAGTCAATAATTTCAACAAAAAAATTGCACCTTGGTCAAACTTTTTTTTAGTTTAATATTTTCATGTAGCTAGGTGTAGGCTACATGTACACAGGTATATTATTTAGCTGATGATTTGTTCGTTGCTGTAAGAAAAACAAATCTGCGATAAGCTGTGCCTAATGACAATGAAATCTATTTCTGGCTCTCTTTACTAAAGTGTCTAAATTGAAACCCTGATTTTACTACACTTGTACTTTAGTGTGTCACGTGTGGGATCATTCAATTTGGTCCAAACCTGACCTAAAAGTTACGTATCATTTATCGTATCACACTACCAGCGAAAAAAATAATCTTATTTCTGCAATACAAAGCTTATAATGGCAGTCCGATATACGGAGAGACTGAAGACTGTCTCGCGCGCGTCTGACAAGTTCGTGTCAACGAGACGGCCATTTGCAACGATCGATTGTTTTGGCTGCTGGCAGTCACCTTAATTGCTCGTGAATCAAGATGACACGAGTGCTTTTGTATGGAATGGTCAGGGCTAGCCTCGATTAATATACATATTATGTTTTGATAAGTTACATTTCGGGTGATTTGATTACTTTGATTGCCAGTGCGCACGTTAGTTTAATCCCGATTTGGATTTAATTAGGTAAGTATAGGTCTATTTTTGCTAGCTACATATTGGTAACCGTCTTCATCTCGATTCTTTCACAACTGACTACTATCCATACTAATATTATAAATTCGAAAGTAACTCTATCTGTCTGTATGTTACCTTTTCACGCCTAAACTACTGAACGGATTTCGAGAAATAGATGGCATCCCGGGGTAGGACATAGGCTACTTTTTATCGAAATACCACGCTGTCGAAGCCGCGGGCGGAAACTAGTATGTATACATTAATATATAAATTGTTACGGCTTAATGAAAAGTTAAAATCTCAGCTGCTTGCGGTTAAGCAGACCTAGTGTTTCATCTTACTTAAAAACTTACAGAAAAGAACCGGACAATTTACCTATTAAATTACCTATCTAGAAAAAGGTTCAGTCGTCATTAGGCACCCAACACTTTCACCGTACGCGAGGCAGACATACCTACTTAATCGTTAAATATTAATCGTTAAATCGCCTTATACCTACAGTATGGGATAGGATAGTATATAGGTACAATATGACCCTTTGTTGTGCTCGTTCAGAACTAGAAATAAATTACCATCGGCAAAAGTCAGGAGATGAGAAGTAAATGATGGGAGAGCCAAACATCACGCTTAGTTTTAGACTTATGTATTCCACATCCGCCTAGCGTGTAAGTAAAAAACAGTTCAGCCACATCTGGAAATTCCATGCAATAAAAATCTTTGAGTATTTCCAGTCGCCTATCTTTCATGCTATTTATGTCTTGAAGAATTGTGCTTTGAAGAAAGTTGTTATGTTTTCCTGAACGCCCCGAAGGCTGAACCGACATAAATCCTTTAATTTGTAATACCAACCTATAGGCTAGATACATTGATGAAGCTAAATGCGGATTAGCGCTGGATATTATAAGCTTTTTGACAGAGCTGTTATTGATTTGATACCATTTGCTCTCTTTTCTATACGCAGATTATTTTTGTAGAGTCAAACAGTTGCATCATGGTTGGCTTTAGGTACCAACAATTAGGAACGGATCTAACGGTGATTTAAGAAAACACAGATTCTTACCCACTCTAAAAATGTAAATCCTAAAAAAGGATTCATAAGAAACACGAAATTAAAGCCACGTTCCTAGATCGAGAGTTAATTCATTCAAACTCAACACACAAAGATAGCGGATATCTCAAGTATGGAAAGCACATCCGCAGACTTAAATAGAGGTACAAACAGCATACCTATAGATACAGTATGATGTGCAAAATGATGTGTAAAGTTATACGCAGCTGAGCCCGCATGGGTCGACCACCCTCGCGCTTTCGTAACAAATCGGTAATTGGTAGGGTTGACAGCAGTAGGGATGCCTACAGAACACTGGGCAGGATAAGGTTTAACTTTTTTATATATCATGCCCACAGTGCATGACTACGCACGTTATTTCGCACAATGGACGATCCTACGTACTCTTACACAGCACCGTGCGGATTATCGTTGGACGCATCTCACGCAGCACGCTAGTCTTGTCAAGTACTACTAGGTCATGTCAATACAATGCAGATGGTTGAACTACCTACCTATTTACCTATTTATGAAATGGTATTTTTTTGTCTTTGGGTGCAATTATGTCGCGAGGAAAACTCTTCATGGACCATGGGTATGTGATGCAGAGGAATGAGTGTCATGAGGAAAGTTTTGAGTATGAATGTGGGTTATTATAGTTACATTAAAAGAGTAGAGGGACCAAAGAAACGATGAAATTAAAAATGAAATGGCTAGAAAGGGGTTACTTCTGAGATGACTACTATTAATAGAGTAATAGATATCCCAAATAAACTGGAATACCAGACACAAATAAATACTAGATGCCTAGCCTAACTTCATGCGAATTCTAAATTTTAGATACATTCTGTAGATGTTAGATTAAGAAGATTGGTTATCGTAAGGTGAAAAACATTTTGTATTTCTAATTAGTTGTGCGTAATCATTAGGTAGGTATCAAAGTGTTTGCATTGATCTGCACCTTGCTAAACATATGTGATATTTTCCATAAATTAAACCTTAAGTATATCAAGGTGCTTGACGATAAAAAAATAATTAGTGGCATCAACAAACCGATTACAAGGATACAAACAAAGACTGTCTCACAGAGTCACAGAAGGGCAAAGGCTGTCTTTACAACGGTCCTTCGCTAAAACAATAGTTTGAGCTAACAACCAGCTCAAGTAGATATCGAGATCAATCATTGGAATTAATAATGGATGTTAAATAAAAATAATGGATGTCAAATTTTTTTTTTGTCTTGTTTGGGTTTTAATTTTATATCTTTTATTTTTATTTGACAACCATAAAATGATTATTTTTTTATTTAAAAAAAATGTTTGTTCGTGTCTTTGTGTCTTCTAGGGGGCGCCATTTTCAATTTAATGTGACGTCACATAGCCTTTATCTAGCGGACGATCAAGACGCTTAAAACGATACCTCATTTGTCAAATTGTGATGAGTACCCAGTTTGGAAGATCATAACCCACCTTTTTGCTTCGCCATAGTCGGGTAATAAACTGTCTTCCGTTCATATTACTATTTTAGTCGTAAAATCACCTTTATGATCTCAGCTAGTACTAATATCGAAAAAATATGTTTAGTGATAATTTTCATTGTAGCCTATAAAATTACTAAAATACTTACTTTTGCAGCTGCCAGGCACATTACTTGTGGTGTCTAATTACTAATTTGGTGTCGGTACATTCCCTTAAACAATGTAGGATCTTATCATATAATTTTAACTGTATGAACTAACTACATTCATCTCTTCAGGGCTACCTCCGTATATGCAGTGGCGGATTTACCAGCAGGCTGAGTAAGTGAGTAGGCTTGAGCCTAGGACGGCAGATTTTTGGCGCGCAAATTTGGGGACCGAATTTTTAATTTTTTTTTGCCACCTAACTCACAGAAATAAAAAAAAACTGCATGACGGTTTTCTGTTTTCTGATGTTTTACAGATAGAAGTCTGCAACCAATTTTGCTGATTACTTTCCCTTCTCCCTTGTCATTGTACTTTCCGTGTAGCAAACTTCCATAATCTAGAGTAAAATTAAATTTACGCTTATTTATTACGACAATATGCTAATGAAATGCTTAAGTACCTTATTGTGCAAGTTGCATGCATTACCCCGCCTTATTAATCGTACATGATCTTTGATTAGCTCAAAATTATACCCAAACATTATTTTACGTGCAATTCCAACGAAATTGTTGGACTGTATAACTAATCTAGGACATGACAGTTGTAGTTACAAGGGCGGCAAAACTTAACAGCCTATACCTTGAAAATTTGTAAATCCGCTACTGCGTATATGAATGAAAGACTGTGATCAGTGATCAGTTTGTGGTCGGGCTTATCGCTCGTAAACGTGATAGTTTGGAGACTTCCTTTCACTATGCAAACAACACCAGGCACCTTGACACTAGAGGTTGTTAACCGGTGCCCGGTGCAATAGATGGGGCACAACCGCACAATTGAGGCCAGTGTGTGAGCGAGTTCAAGAGCAATTTAGGTTTCGTAGGTCAGTTCGCCGAAGGTAACCTTGACATTGACTACAATAGTTACACCTGAAATGTTTGTTTATGTTGAACTACATATTTAGAAAATGGATAATTTTTATCTCAGTTGTACCTACGTACCAACGCTCCATATAAACACAATTTTGATGATAATAAAACTTACCTACATGAATGGAGGCAATTCATTAACTAATGTCTAATTATTTTATGCTAAGGATTTAGTGTGCCCAAAATTGACGCAATACAACAATGGCATGACGTAAGATGCTCATCTCGTTTTAGGCAAAGAACGTTGCACTTTGGTGCTTATTATTATAACCATATCACTCATAGTAAATACATACAGACAACGAAATACTAACAAGCGCCTTACTGTTCTTACAAGTGTTTGGCAACGACTCTACATAATTTTGCCTAATTTATTTATTACAGCATGGAAGAGTTACAGTTAAAAAAACAACAAAAAAAGGAAACAATAGTCGACAGAAAGCCAATTACAAGTCCTCGCGTTTAGACTTAAAATAGAATTTGTGTTGTGAATATACAAGCAATATCATGTTTACTATACATATACTATATATAGTTAAAACAATTAAAATAACAAAAAAAAAAATTAAAAAGACCAGCAGCTATTAAAAAAAATATTTGGCTTTTAAGCACCTTCTAGCTGAGGTCACACTGGTTGTAAAGAGATTTAAATCGTGTTGTTTATTATATTTTATTAAAATGTTTGCTCGCACACACTATAAAACTGTTCTGCCTCTGTTTAGTAGAACTCTACTCTCTCTCTCTCTTATTTTATGTACGTCTCCCCAGATTTTAAGAAGAGTAGGAACATACCCTTTGCAAAAAAAACGGGCGGTTTTGATTTTTTTACATTATTTGTAATCATTTAGTTCAATCATTTAGTAAAGAGGTTTTAATAGCCAAACCATGTTAACTGGCACTTAATAAAGAGTCTGAGTATGAAAAAAAGTTAATTCCAAATTCGAAACTTTTGTTACAAACAATAATAACCCCTTTTCAGTTTGTGACTTTTGCTAACTTTTTGCGGGTTTGCAGTTAAAAGGTTATCCTGGCAATTAAAACTAACTTCTCGTTATTTTTCGTAAAATTATTTATAATTGTCGCATAAGTAATCCAGCCTTATTGTGACTTAAAAACAGATATCTTTGTGTCGATTGTAATGGCAGAAAAAGCAATAAGAGCTAGTAAAATTGTAGCGCTGCTGGAAGAGGGGTGTAGCCAAAAAACGATATTCTTATTGGTAATAAGAAATTACTAGTCATATGCTAATGACATAGTAACAATACAAATATTATCCATAGAAAAGCCAATGACTGTTAAGGTGCCCGTTTTTTTGCAAAGGGGTGTATTATCTACCCGCGTAGTAACTTCAAACTTTACAAACAAGTACGTAAGCATTTGAACAGCTGAA
Organism: Lithophane leautieri; assembly: GCA_949152455.1. Classification (NCBI taxonomy): domain Eukaryota; kingdom Metazoa; phylum Arthropoda; class Insecta; order Lepidoptera; family Noctuidae; genus Lithophane; species Lithophane leautieri. The sequence goes on along the minus strand of OX424463.1, from coordinate 10,546,450 downwards.
GTACGTAGTGTTTGAAAATAACTTGTAGCTTGGTCGCGACGGATTTCCAGGAGACAGGAGACACAGACAGAAAAAAAGGAACACCACGTAAATTAAGCGGGCGGAGACGTTGCGCGTGCGCTGCCGTTTCAGGGCTGTTTTAGGTTTCATTTAGTACCTTTGTTGTCGTCTGCGGTTATTTATAACTGTACTCAAGTACAGTAAAATAAGAAGCCTTTGATATTTCAAAGGATACTATACGGTCTGGGCCGTAGGGCGTAGACCCATTATAGTGGATTTATCTGAAAGAAGGATATATTTAACCTTCTGTCTGTCTTCTATTTGCTACAAGATAGGTACCTACCTGCTTACTGAACGAAGTGCATAATTTTACTGAAACTGCAATCGGAACATTTATTTTTACTTGTTATGAAGAAAACCGATTGAAAAGGCTTCACAAGTTCCAAATTATCTGACAGGAGAGGTTTTTTTTAACCGACTTCCAAAAAGGCGGGGGTTATGTGTTTGTACCACGTTCCACCTATGTCTTTTTTTGTTTGAAAGGGTATTCTTTCGAGGTGGTCCCCGGTGGAAAAAAACGTATTGTAAAAGCTAACTGGACAACTACCCAAGCAACCACCACGCAAGCTTCTACCAAATGAAAAGTAATCCTCGAAATCGGTCCACAATTGACGGAAATATCGATGAACATACTTACATAAAAAAAACATACAGACGAACATAGAACCTCGTCCTTTTTCGAAGATGGTTAAAAACAGATTACCGTTCATCATACTAAAGTGGCACCCCTGTTTCATACCGTTCAAGAAAAAGAGGATGTCACGAACGATAATGTGTGTGACTGTTGATTGCAATAAGCACTTACTTTGCATCAATTCAGTCAGGACGTCGATTTCAATTTGACCACATCCTGCTTTCTCAAGATATTCTTGTTATTTATTGTTATGAGAGAGTTTTTTAAATCAGCACTCTGACCCTCACTTGTGTTTCCACTGTTTGTTTTATGCACTTGTCGCAAAAATCATTGGGAGCCTTTGTGCTTGTAAGTCGTTATTGTCCTCCAGGCATATCAAAAAAAGGTAAATAATAAAATATGTGCAATGTTTACACTTACAGCATTATAATAGGTCAAGTTTAAGGATTCTTAAAATTATAATTAATAATAAATATCCTATCCGGTTTGAGCGCACAAATGCAACAAACATTGATAACTGGCGAAATGTGGGTGTAGGGATATGTATATCTCTGCCTAACCATTCGAAGAACACAGGCGAAAGATAGAAAATACACGTGTATTTACGGAAAACATAACGCAAAGAAAGAACACAAACACAATTATAAAACTAAAAATCTAGAGTCACACGCCTTAGGGCATAAATTGAACAAATTACGTGACCCCGGATTTTTAATTTTTCTCTCTGTGATGTCTTGTTTATACCTTTTTAGTTGATTGACTTTTTGTCGTAGTTGGGTTTTAGTTTTATAACTTTTATTATTATTTAAACTTTTTTGGGGTCATATTTTTTTTTATAGGTCTTTCATTTGATTCCCAACATGGTATGATTAAAAATACATTTTTTTAGTTCATGATTCTATGTCATCCAGCGGGCACCATTTTCTTATGTGACGTCACGTCAGCGGGCGATCAAGAAGCTTTCAACGATACCTACCTCATTTGAAAAATTGTGATGAGACGTTTTACGTTAGAAGATATGAGGGAACAGATGAACATACGTACATACCGGTCAAAACCCCCTCCTGTTTGCTTCGCCGTATTCGGGTAAATAATAACAATACCTAAGTTGGAGGAAAATATGCGTCTGTTGTGTGGTATTTATTGATAAGTGTGTTAATCAACTATTATGCTTAGTTTACGTACATTAATTACTTTGTGATTTTGAAAAAAAGAAACATTTTTACAAGGAAAACATCGCGGCGGACGCGACGTTTTCATTGTAACGCTTTTCATTCAATGATCCAAGATATGATACCTTGCCGGGTTGCGTAAATACAAAAGTGGATGCAAAACAGACAGTAGCTGATCTGTAAGGCAGCCGCGTTCGTATGAATAAAGTAGGCATTACAAACACGATTACACCCCAGGCATTTGAAAATTGTCTGCAATGTGATCGGCTCCGAAAAACATTGTTTAAAAAAAAACTACTGCAATACTGCTTATATAATTATTCGCTCTGTCTACACTGCAGGTATCAAACTTGCTTGCGACAGACGTAATGCACCTTGCGCTAATACTAAATAGCCTGCCTAGCTGCGAGCAACTTGGAAGTAGGTTGTTCACATCACAGTTCTAAACCTAACCTAAACCAATTTCACCCAGTTCAACATTTTTCCTCAGTTTATAATGTAACGGAAATAATATTACATTTATGGGAATCTATGTTGAATCCGTCTTTTCATTGCTTTATAAACAAATGCGGCTGCACTACAAATCGCTGTGTTGCAGCTGGGTTCGTTACTTCGGACGGACTGCCATTCGCAAGATAATGCAGGACAGACTACGGGTGTCTGTGTTGCATCCGCCTTTGTATTTACGCTGCCGGGTTCGAACCCGCAACCTCATGCTTGTCCTCCGGGCCAACACGACATAATGATAATTTTTTTATATAATTATGTAGTAGGTAATCCTATTATGCAAAGACATGATTTTCGTGTGACATCAGCTATACTGAGATTATTAATATAACTGTGAAATACTTAATAATAATCTATCTTTGTTGCGTTAATTGTACTTTTTAACCGACGACAAAAAAAGGAGGAGGTTCTCAAGTCGACCCGTATATATTTTTTTAATTTTTTTATTTATATATTTACGCATAACTTTTTAGTGAGTAGTCCGATTTGAAAAATTATTTTTTTATTGGAAAGGGTATACCTCGAAGTTGGTCCCATTTAAAATTGGAAACTATAATCCACCCCTAAAGGTAGAAAAAATGGGGTTGATTGATTTTTCACCAACTGAATTTTCAACTGTGAACCGATTCTGTTGAAATTTCGCACACATACATAGTTCTGATGACACAACCACTCATCATCAACTCCAGGTCTTTAACCTGGAGTAACCCCCTGGAGTAACCTGGAGTGGATGGTAACTCAAAAGCGAAAAATAAAAAACTTTATTACAAAAAATTTAAACCGACGAAAAAAGAACTGAAAAGCGAAAAATAAATACTTAACTTTAATTTCGGATGTCCAAATTTTTTTTGCCAGAATATTTTCTCGATATCTGGTTTCAAAATGTAGCCAAAACGACCTATGCAAAGTCCCAAGTCAAAAGGATGAGATGGTTCAGTTGCACGCCTATTGTGCAACATCGTTATTTATTTAGAAGTATTTTAAAATCACAAATCAAATCCAAAATCGAGCTACCGTGCACCGTCCCATTCCATTGTGGGGTATAAAAGCCTAGGGCTTAAAATATCAAAATAATGATGAGCCAAAGGAAAAGTTTTTATGCAGGTTTGAAGTCGACATGCCTACCTACATATTGGCCATCATTTTAGAGTCGTCATTGTTCCGAATTTGAATACATGACTAATTAAAAAGTTATACCTACAGACTTCTATACAAAATGTGTATTGTGGCTCGATTTCGGACTCGCCGTAGATGAGTTTATGTTCTTTGATTTTGGAGTCCTAGGAGTGTATGTTCAGTAAGTAAAACAGTATTCTCAGTGTGTTCGCAGATCGGTGGGATTCCCTGATGTTGCGGAGATGCAACTCCACGCTGAATTTGAAGTTTAATTGTATGTTAATCTACTAGCATTATGTTACTAACCCTATGGACTTTGTCTGAAAATAAAAGTATTTTATTCCATGCAAAATACACTCCCGGACACTGAATCGAGCCAACCTGCATATTTGGTAGTAGTTGGAGCCTACGTAGCGGTGATAGTTTTCCTTTTAATTTCGTTATATATAGGTACTACTGCCGTGAATTTTTTCACATATCCAAAACCAACCATTTAGCTGGCAGGGGGAGGACACCCTTGACTCTAACAAAAATTAGCACTTTAAAGCTTAATATTTCGCAAACGGATCCCTGAATCGAAAAATGGTTTTCACAACCTCACTTTATTTTTAAACGACCTTTCCAACGATACGCCACACCATGGGATTGACGAGAAAAAAAAAACCATTCCCACTTTACGTGTATGCCTAGGTAGGTGTACCGTGATTTTTTTTTTTTTTACAATTTTTTTTTACCACTTTGTCAGCTTGATTTATATGTATATGCATATCAAATTACAGCCCTCTAGTACCAACAGTCTCTGAGCTAAGCCGCGGACAGACAGACAGTCAGACAGATGTCGGACATGGCGAAACTATAAGGGTTCCTTGTTGACTACGGAACCCTAAAAAACGGACGTAACAGGTAGTGTATTTGTATTGGCCCTGTAACAGTGGAGCCAACATTATGACATAGGAACTATTTGATGACACGCACCCTAAAACGTTCTATGATTGCTTGCTTGCTTATGTTTTTTATTTATTCAGAATAAGTTTTATTTATTTTTTATAATGATTAATCATTCTTAGTTGATTTCTGAACGAATATTGTGATAATGGCATTGACAGCGACGTCATTCAAGTTGACAGTAATCTACAATGGAACCAGGAACTGTCGAACTGTCAGAACAGAAAAGAGAATTCAGATATTTGGATTGGGTTGTGTTTGGCTGCTGCTGCTGGCTGCGTTCCGTATCTCAGTAATTTATTAATATTTCCCCAAAAAATGCCATCGAATAAATCGGCACACAAAAGTAGAGTGTAACAAATAAGGTAGTGTCAAAAGTGTTCAGCCAACAACAAACATCGAAATAGATGTACCTATTGATGTATGGTGTGATTCACGTTATAATGGAAAACCTGTAAAACTGTTTACAATATCCAAGTATCCAAGGTTATGAGGTTTGAAAGTTATATAATGAAAATATTTTCCGCGTTCGAGTCAGTCAGTTGACAATGAACAAGATGTTTGCACCAAATTCATGTTTCCATGTTTCTTCACTTGTCAAGTACCACTGGAAGAGATGTAATCAATGTATGAAGCTGTTATCTTCGCAAGCGCGAGAAAGCCCTTCATCTAGCGATGGACCTTGGTCATTATACTCTCAGAGAGTGGCAAGTGGAGTTCTAAGTAAAGATTCACATCAAGAAACGGTTGTGCAGAACTTACAGAAGGTGTATGAGGAAGTAGTTGCCTTTGAAAGACCTGCTCTACACAGTCAGAGTGCAGGCTTGTTTAGTTTCTTTAAAAAACCACAGCCTCAGAAGATAATAGCTCCAAATGGACTTTATATATTTGGCAGTGTTGGAGGAGGGAAAACTATGTTGATGGATTTATTTTATGAAACAGTACCGGTAATTTATATTTTTTTTTTTGATTATGATATTATTCAGTTTTTGATATCCCAGTTTAATATAAAAATTCATAATATCATTTTATTTTTTTATATTCCTAAATTAAAATTTTTCTTCAGCTGAATTACATAATATAGTTTTATGCATTCATTCACTATTTAGAAGAATTTTGCATACCTATTTTCAGATTAAAGAAAAGTTGAGAGTCCACTTTAACTCATTTATGTTGAACATCCATGCCAGGATTCATGAGCTGAAGATTAAATCTGGAAAAGGAGCAAGTTCCTTCCGTGACGAGGGCTCGAAACCATTTGATCCAATACCCCCAGTTGCTGCTGACATCACTCAGGAATCTTGGCTCATTTGTTTTGATGAATTCCAAGTAAGTCTTTCAGTGTGGTATGTTATATGTATAGTATGTCAGATAATTTTATAGATGCAAGGTAGGTATTGTGTTGTAGATACAGTAAAAAATAATGTAGCAGTTTCTGTTTGAGGAAAGATTGAATAGCAATAATTTAGCTGTAAGATTAATTATTGTTTCAAATAAGAATGGAGACAAAGTTGAGTATTTAAGATTGAATGTGTGGAATTTCTTGACATTTTCCTGTTTTGTAATTTTTTTTGCATACCTACAATTTTGTTGGATGGAACTTTAAAACTTTTTCCCACATTGTAAATGTTGTAATGTAATGTTTTTTTAACTATCCTAAGTTTGTGTTTGTTTTATTTGTAGGTAACAGATATTGGTGATGCTATGATATTAAAGCGACTATTCACACAACTATTTGACAATGGCTGTCTTGTAATAGCAACTAGTAATAGAAAACCTGATGATTTGTACAAAAATGGACTTCAGAGGTCAAACTTTTTGCCTTTTATACCTGTACTAAAATCTCATTGTAACATGGTTCAATTAGATTCAGGTGTTGACTATAGATTACGGGGCACTGGCTCAAAATATAGTAAATATTTTCTGTAAGTACAAAATTATCATTGCATGTTTTGTCCTAAATATCTGTTAACAAAAACATAAATATAATATATTTTGAATGGGGCTATTATTTATTTATTAAGTGACTGTTTGTATCATAACAATGTATCACCTACTGCAATTGATGGGAATATTTTCACCATGTTCAATGTGTATAAGCAGGCTTATAAACATTGAACATGGTGTGATTTTTGTTTTTTCTATGTGAAACATACTATTATACCAAAGTTTCAAATAATAATCTTTGTTTTGCTGACCATTATGAACATAATTATTTTATCATAAAATTGAATGGTTATACCTATAACAATTAAAATTGATTACAGAAACAGTGAGCTGACTCCTGAGAACAATGCAGTGGACAATTTGTTCAAATTTTTAATATCCAAGGAGAATGACACAGTGAGGCCTCGCGTGATCAACATTATGGGTAGAAATGTTAAGTTTGCTAAATCTTGTGGAAGAATTCTGGATTCCACTTTTGAAGAGTTATGCGATAGAGTAAGTAATTAATCAGGGTAAAAACAGATAGATGGTTTTGTTATAAAGATAAAATCATTTAACCCTCTTTTGACTTTGCCATAGTCGTAATTAAAAATAGTGTTGTCACTCTTCAACATGTTGAATGATTTTTATGTTTTAATTTTACTTTGCCTAGAAGTGGGGAAAAACAGGTTACCATTAAAAATGCACTGACAATGTTTCTTTGTTTCTAATTTTAACAAAATGTTATTATTATTTTGCAGCCACTAGGAGCTAGTGATTATCTTGTGATATCTAAGACGTTCCATACGGTGTTCATTAGAAACTTGCCTCAATTATCAGTAACAATGTTGAGATCTCAACTAAGAAGGTTTATTACGCTTATTGATACACTCTATGACAACAGAGTTAGGGTAAGTAATAATAAACTTAACAATAGAGCACTAAATTCAAACTGTCAACTATTCAATAAGTAATTTGTGTATTATTACATCATATTACAGGTGGTCATCGCAGCAGATTGTGAGCCAAAAGATTTGTTTAAAACTGATGTAAAAACGGATTTCGTTGATGCCGATAGAGCCCTGATGGATGACTTGAAGATTACAAAAGATTCAGTAAGTTAACAAAGTTACGCCATTTACATTTTCGGGTATCATTTGGAAAAAGACTATTGTGAGAAACTACTGATCCGTTTCCGAAAATGCTTTCACTAATGGAAGGCTATAACAGTAGGTATTGGTGTGTGTCATAGGATTAACTTTGTGTTAAAACCTGAAATTTCACGTGGACTAAGTTGCGGGCAGAATCTAGTCTTATATAAGTACGCGTTTAGCCCAGTAATTGGATTGCGGTGGTAAAACTAGTCGGTATATATAAAAGGCTGAGGCTTCGATCATGATCGAAGGGCTGAGGAGTATAATTTTACATCTTTATCTCTTACTGAAGACACCCTTTTTTCTGACAGGACGATGCCAATGCAGCGATATTCACGGGCGAAGAAGAAATGTTTGCGTGTGACAGGAGTCTTTCCAGAATAATGGAAATGCAAACAGATGAGTATTGGGAGAAGTGGGGCAAACATCTTAATTAATGTTACGAATTACGTTTTAATAGTAAAATTTGATAATGTGTTCATTATAGATGTATTGTTTTCAAGTGAGATGTTGCAAATGTTAGCAATAATGCCTAACGAAGTGCCTATATTAGATTATGTGTTACATAATGATTTTCTACCTAATCCAATGCTTATACAATATACATCAGTATTATAACATTCTCATGTTATTTAGAATTATATTCCATAGTTCCATGATGTTTCCAATTTGTGTTATATTTTGTAAAATATATTGTACAGTTATGTTAAAAACATATTTTTATTTTGTTAGTAATTTATTATTTGAAAATAAAGTTTAATTGACATTTTAAATCTTGCTGTTATTTTTGGGTCCACGGAGTATATCTACCTACAAACGAAAGTAAGGCGCAATGCTTTTTTACTACGAAATTAAACCTTTATAACAAAATACCGTTTAGTCATCTGAATGTCGATGGTAACATTTTGACTTGTACAACGCCTCTATCTCGTAGCAGTAAGGGCCGTTTCGTTACTCAATTGTTACAAAACCTGCGGGGTAATTGCGTATCACACTGAATAAGGCAAAAGCCTTTCATTAAAAAAAATCAACAACAATCATTGCGTTATTTAAGTTGTTGAACATATAAAAGAATTTTCTTCAAAATCCTTTGGATTGTGAATTTGTGATAGAAAGTGTGTTACGGAAATGGGTCGCTGGAAGTTGAACGTCTCATTGCTACGAACTCGTAAAGGCATTTGTATAAGACACGTTAACATCGTGTGCTAAGAGTTTACGCCAACAACCTATAGAAACACCATTCTAACATATCATAGATAACAAAAGCATTTAAAAAACTTATCAAGGTTATAGGGACTTATTGAAAAGCATTAAATATTATCAAGACATTTATTTACGTCTGATTAGTTGATTTGTTTTCAATTAAGGCTTATCTAATCGTACATATGGCTGTAATACTCTTGATACACTTGGATATAGGTTTCTTTTTCGGAGGGCGTCATCTGTGCTATGACGTCATCGTCCACGCTCGTTAGTGGCACCGTTTTGCCGTTGACCAACACAGAGGGCGCGTTGTCATCGGTATCAGAGTCCTCACTCTCCATTTCAGCTGAAACATGACAAAATAAAATGTGAAAAATATCCTAACCTTAAAAAAAAAACATGAATTGTCATGGTAGTCAACCTCACGTTCATTGTAACTTATTAGCGCCCTTATTTCGTAGTACTAAGGGCGCTTTTCACAGTTCAAGTGTTACTGCCGTTCATTCGGCCGTACGAAATATATATTTTTTTACTAGCTTCCGCCCGCGTGGTATGTCGATAAAAAGTAGCCTATGTCCTTTCTTAGGCTCTAGACTATCTGTGTACCAAATTTAATTTAAATCGGTTCAGTAGTTTTGGTCTGAAAGCGCGACAGACAGACAGACAAGAGTTACTTCCGCATTTATATTATTATATTAAATAAGGAAAAGTAGGTATATTGTGTGTCCTTACCAACTGCAGCCATTTCGTCCTTGAGTTTGTAAGGGTCTTTAGATTCATTGTCGCTGGAATCTGAACTATCCGGCTCTATTCCCTTCAGAGCGTTCGTAGCTGCGTTGTTTCCTGTAGGTAATAAAAAAATACTGGTGAAAATATTTTTTTCTCTGGACGAGAATGCCCTTACTTCTTCTGGACACTAGCACCCATAAGTGAGTTTGATAATTTTCGTATTTGTACATAAATGTTATTGATATAAATATATGTTGCATAAGCATTTATTACAATAGGATTTTCCTTAAGACAGTGTCCTAAATTACGATTTTACTACCCCAAGCCCTTCATAGGCTTTCTTTCTTGTAACAATACGTAAACCATATTTATCTAACTGTGCGTTTGGATTGTCGAAACATTTACATAGTAAAAACATGTTGAAATGTCTATTTTTTGAGATACAAAGGTTGGACAGGAAATAGAGATTTCAACATGTTTTTATGTGAATGTTTCGCGGGTTTCGTCACTGCAAACGCACCGTAATCCAATACTGGACATGGGCCTCTCAATTTGCACCACAGCATCTTGTACCCGACCTTCCGTATCAACTCTGTACACATACATAACGGTCCGAATCCCATATTTACCAGTGTTTTGTTTTTCATGAGCGAGCAGGACAGACATAATGTCGTCGTTCTTCTCTTTTCCGGTTGTTTTCGCGTTACTTGCATTGCTGGCTGCTTTCTCCAGTGCGGCATCCGTCGAATGAACGCTGTCACTCTGTAAATGTGAAAAAGAATACAATTTAGTCTCTGGTTTTGCATGAGGCAGAATCATGATCATCCAAAAATGGAATTAATCCGTCGAAAGGCTCTGGTGTTTCTATAAGATGCTATGATAGTTTCGAATGGGAATGCTTGTTCTCCCGATTCTTATTTGCTACACTGAGGTGACAGCTTACAAAAAGGGTAGCAATTACCTCAGTTCCACGACATAGAATGTTGTATGGAATGAAGAAAACCGCCCGATCTATACCACCTATCGGGCCTTCGGAGGGTTTCCTAACACTGACGAGTCAGTGTTAACCCCACCCCCGCCATTTGTTTAATAAATACTCGAAATATGTTTAACTGTTAAAAATAATATGAAATATAATACTTTCAAATCGGATTCTAAGAGAAACATTCACAAACAATATAAATATGACATATATTTACCCATAATTACTACGAATATTATGATTTATTATAAAAATAGGTATTATGAAAGTAACCCGATTAAGTAAATAAATGGAAATAATGTCAAAACAAAATAAAATGTTAATTTATCATGTATTTTATTTATAATCCGAATGAGTTTTTTGGGAAAAAAGAATGTTAGTATGTAATTTATTTGCCTTTTAATACTATTGTATATCCGACAATGGGTAGCCTAAAAATATTACGTTTAAAATAAAGAACTGGTGCATACAGTTATGCAATAAGTATATCTTTATCTTCTCCTTTTTCCTGAAAAGGTACTGATTTATAACATATTTTTTTATTCTTGTAATTTTCTGTATTGGATAACTATTAAGGTCAGACAACATTATCGAATGAATCATACGGTATACATTTAATGTGATATCGGATGATACTAAGCCAAAATTTAGGTTAAGTCACAAGTACTGATTTGACCTACATTTTGCCGTGACCGTTTTGCAAAGTAACTCTATTGTAAATAACTGTACTGTATAAGTAAAGGTCGGTGTATCTCATTAAGATAAAAAGCTTTACAAGGGATCGTTCAATTATTGATACTGTTGAACTTTTAGGACATGTTTATAATGAATGGGAAGAAAAATGCGATGCCTTGGGCATCTCTTGTGATTTATCCAAGGCATTTGATTACGGTCTTCATAAAACGTACATCAGGAAGCTCCGCCACTAAGGGATCCGGTACACCGCTCTGGATCTTCTTACTTCATATTGTGAAAACTAAAGTGCTGTTGATTAAGGGCGAAGAATTGAATCCTGAAGATAGCACAGTGTTCTTGGCCGTGTTGGATGCTAAGCTTCAGTGGGACCCACATTAGTGGGTCAACATATTAATGTTGATAAAACGTTAAAAAAAACTAATCTCCTCCGCATACTTTGACTGACATAGAGACAGCCCGTTTAGTGTAGGTACTCTAGCTATCTTCATCGTGTTTCGAACAATGTATATATTAAGTCTCATGTCTCATGTCTCACGTGAGGTACTGACTGTGCCTTCGCAGTATACAGGGTGTAAGGGACAGCCCTCCGCAGACTAATGGGATGAATTCAGCATATCATACTAAGACGACCGGTACATGCAATTATTTCAGGAACGGTATGGGAATCCAATAAACCTGATTTGTTTTATTACTCAAACGCAATGTATCGTTACCGTGGCAAAACGCACGTAGCCGCACTCCCCGTGGCGGGGGGGGCGCTCGCGCCACTTGATTTATTAATGTAAAATAATGTGAGCGTCGTTCGCTATAGTATTTTAACATCCATTGCTGTTTTATTTACATAGGAGTGGAGTGCTGCGTACAGAGAATGTAATTTTAGATTGAAATAAAATAATAGTAACTGAAAAAACGATTAAAAGAATCTTAAGAAAATTTCTGGTGGAATATGATTCAAAATAAGGAGCTGAATGCCCCTGTTTTAATTTGCGAAAAACCCATAAAAATACAAATCAGGGTGGGTCCCATTGTCAAAGTTGTTCATAATGATGAGTACAATGGCCTCTTAAGAGGATGCCCATGGATTCAATTTATATAAGTACAACTGAAAAATATGCAGCAGGTTCAAAATATATTAAAAAGTGAGTACTTGGTCATTAGTAACGATGGTACTCTCCACCATCCATACAGGCCGCTCCTTGCGCAGCGCACCGCTGTCGTTAGCGTTGTCCGCTTCACCGATTGTGACGTCAACTCGAGTTTCCTCAACCAGCATGCCTTGGTTGCGCGTCGCCTCGCCTGACCATTCCTGTCCAGGGGGACGTTGGGCCATCATTTTTGAGTTCAATCTGAAAGAAGGTTTAGCTTTTAGTGTGTAGCTACCGTAGTATCCAGAGGTCAGATAGAGATTCGCTCCATATTAAATACTGGCATTTAATTGCATCCGGGTAGACAGGAAGCCGGCCCCAACAAAGTTGGATAAAGGTTAGGCAGATGTTCATGTACACATACCGTCGCAGTCGATGAGATCGATATGTATAGGTATTACTCGTCTTAACCTAGCTTTGCCAATGAGCTATGGAGCGCGGCGTACTCGACGTTAAGCTATCAGATCTACTATGTTTTGAGGCGATCAAAATCGACTGGTCGTAGTCGTGCACATTTAGAAACACTACCCTCGACTCCATAGGGGCACATTTTTCATACTAGAGTGACCCACCCTAATGGCCACGTCGCTTGAATGGAAAGATACACACTGGACGCCTATGAGTGGACATATCCCCGTAGAGGTTGACCACGGCGAAGGCGAATAGATTTGCAGGGCAGACAGGCAGAAATTGCAAACGATAAAGAGGTTTGAGAAGTGAAAGGGGAGGCCTTTGCCAAGAAGTGGTAGGTATACAAATAGGCTAATAAAAAGTATAGTTCGATTCTTTTGACGAAAGCTCTTAGGTTTGGCGACAATCGGATGGTCTATTTGCAACTTTGTGGTTGTATTATGCCGTGTTTGATTATAGATACCGTGCAAGAGAGAGTTACAGCTATACAAGCCGAATAGCACCATCCCTTTTTCGTAACGGAACAATGAAGGCTTTATTATTTCATTATATGGTCTCTCTTAGTAGCACCGCCTTGTTGTCGACGAGAACTGTCACAGTCAAGGGCGGTCAATGTGGTTTTCATTTTATAGTTAGTCGACTAAGTATAAAATCTTTCTATAGACTCTTTTAAAAAAGTGCTTATAGTACCAGACGCATGCATACGAGGTGACGACAACGGAGTCCAAGTCCAAAAGACATAGGTACTTAGGTACATACAACATTTCCTAACATTATATTAAAAAAGGAAAAAAAAAAAGTACCCTCTGATCGTGTTGATGTCAACTGGCTCTGGTTCTAATATCTCTGGCGACAGTTTGATGCCCTCGACCTCTCGCAGTAGAATGTACAGTGTTTCTAACTGTTCGTTGAACTTGGCCAGTAATAATCTGGAGTCTTTCTTCGGCAATGCCGACTGGTCCTCCTCTACGACTTGGTTACAAAATGTACAACGGAACTCTTGTGTCATCATATCATATAACTGGTCTGCCTGAAAATATGCAGATGGAAAACTTTACTGATTATTTCCCAGGCAAAAGGGTATAAATATCCAGCCTGCTAATGTACTTTACAACACGACAGCCCAGCAGCTAGGGTGGAGGACTATTGAGTCAATTCTATGTTAAATGTATAGGATAATACGTACAGGCCTTAATTTAAATGTCTCGTGTTTTGAGATAAGGCATTGGCTTGATAACTAGCAAAGTAGCAAAATAGCTGACGCTTCTAATTTATTTTATTCATTTACCAAAATTGAGTTTTTTGCTGGCTCTTCTCCATAGAATTAGGACACGACCAATTGGAACCGTGCTCCTAGCTTCTGACGTTTCATAAGTGCCAATGTAGGATTATATGAAATAAAATGTTCTGAATTAAGTATACTTACTTCAAGATCTGTGAATGTCTTCCCGCATGATGGGCATTTGAAACTGGCGCGACTGGTTGCGTCACGTTCCTCCGTCTCCATACGTTTGCGCATAAGATCTAATTTGTATTTAACTACGTTTACGAATGTTTTGTAATTAATAAAATAATAGTTTACTTTCTGTGCTTTTCCGTCAGGTCCTGGAAATATAGGAAAAGATGAAGAGGTGCAAAAGTAGAAGTAACGGCTTTTCCATCTATTTATCATGGAATTTGAACTGAAAGTTATTCGAAAGCGTTCATGGTTGTTAGCGTCACAGCTGAGCGACTGAGCGCTACAGTTGAGCGGTTTTTTATGTAGATATGAATGAAACGCAGCACTATCAATATCTGGCGTTTAAGTACCTACACAGCACCAGACCTCATCTTGTAAAGTGTAAATAGAGCGTCAACTCACACTGTTCTCATAGCAGTGGGCAGCAACCAACTAAACCTTTTCTTTTGATTCGTCTACGTCCAGTCATTAGCAAGCATTAAAGGTGATTATCATAGTACCTACATATCATTGTACATGTGTTACCAGTGATGTGCGGTTGACTGTAAACACACGCGCTGGGGGCCTAGTCTACTAATTTACAAACGTGTCAGTGGTCTCGCCATGATGAGTTCTTGACAGATTTTATATCGCATATCTGTCAAAAACTGATCATTGTGAGACCACTGACACGTGTGTAAATTAGTAGACTTGGCCCCCTGGTTGCTAACAGCTACTCCGCACAACCATAATACTTACAATTAATTAAGTATAGTTATATAAAAGTACCTACCTGTTTCCATTTTTAATCTCACTTGGATGAATTTATCGTTTTTTAACGTGGCTATTCGGGCCCTCAACATTTTCCTTTCGAATTTTAATAGTTCACAAATGTCATCCTCTTTCATACCTGAGGAAGAAGATAAATTAACATGTTTAGAAAATATTTTATAATTCTAGTCTGTAGGTTTCCATTGTAATATCACAATATGTAGGTACAGGAAATAAGACAGCAGATTAATATTATTAGATTCAGTTTGAGTTATTTTTACTGTTTATTTAAGGTCCGCATAAAATAGGTCGGCAGCCTGGACCTGACCCTCGGTCCGCCATTTGGCCTGGCGTGTGGTTTGGTTCCTGTTCTAATTCTAGTCTATAACAATAAATAAACAGGACAACATCACGCTTGTATTCGCCGAAAGGATAGGCAGAAATGTATGTACCTACACGCACATTTCACCAGTTATAATCAAATCAATAGGCCTGCCTATTGCCACTAAACGGGACAAATCTATCCGGGCTGCTACTGAGAAATTCCTAATGGAAAAAGCCTATAATACTGCCCGACCTGGGGGATCGAACCCCAAAAGCTCAGCAGTTGTGCATTTGTTCAAAATATGTCATAAAATAAAATGGTATTTATTCACATACAGGGATTTCTCACGAGCATGTCGACTATGAGAGCATCCTCAATCGTATAAAAGCCTCGAACAACAAGTCGTGCCAACTGCTTCAAGCTGCTGGGCACTTCAGTCACCAACCGTTCCTCAGTCATAATATCTGAAACATTTTTTGCGTGTTAAAGGGAAGGGATCATAATGACAACTGTGCAGTTATTAGCAGCCTAGTAGATCGCATCGCATCTAGAACACCAAAACAGCAGAAAGCAGAGGATTATTTCTTGTTATTCAATTATAAACCTTATTTTGAGTGTGTTACTGCTTATTGTGCTTGTTCGTTTGTAACGAGCAAGCAGCCATTTCGTCTGTGCGTCGATGTTCATTCAACTTTAAACTTTATGACGTTGATTTTTAAGTATATAACAAAGTCATTCTTATTATTCGATATGTAATTAATTTATGAATTGCAGTATTCTTGCTATGAATCAAGAAAAGCAGAACTTGTTACATCAAAAAAAAAAAAAAAAATACCTTTGACGACTCTGGGGAAATGATTATGTATAAAAACCCTTCTCATAGAGCGTTTGCCACTAGGGGTCGATATCAGTCGATATTTCATGGCAAACCAGTCTACATAGTGCTGCACAGTAGTAAGTACCCTTTTCTCTGTCTCTTTTGTTTTGTACTTACATATTATGCTCCTTGATTATTATAAACATCATTGCGGATCGTCACGTATGTATTTGTAGGTAGGACATGGTTAATTTTTTATCCACAAAATCAGTCGATATCGATCGCCAATATGCACAATCTTGATGTTAGTTGGACAATTACTCACATAGGTCAATAATCATTTCATAACAAACAAGGGAAAATTATTATAAAAATTGCATTTTCATAAAAACAATTTTATTCAATTATTTAGGTAGGTATGTACTTACATTATTTTCATTGACAAAATAAAATTACTTCGTAAAACTTTAATCAATACACATAAATAAAAGTATTCTAAAAATTAAAGATTAACTGTCAGCGTTACGAAAAATATTACAATTCACTCTTTGTATGTATATATAGAACTTTTAAATCGTTTGGCAGTATGTACACTTTTATTTACTTTGGACATATCACTTTAAACACATATTGTTATCGATCACTAGGGAGACATTCAGTCCAATTTTTTTGCTTAACAATCCTACTTTTACAAAAATCATAACTGCAATGCAATTCCAATAATGATTTTAATTAATACATTCATAACTCCAGTTCTTTTTTTCCGAAACTGAGCAAGTGAGTATTAAAGTTAAAGGTTTAAAAAGGATTATGTAAATCAGACTGTTTTAGAACGGCTTTATGGTTAAAAGCATGTCAATTGATTATTGTTAAATCACAAATGCGAAAACTTAATAACTTGAGTGGCAGGAACAGCCAAACAATATCTATCTTCAAGTCTTAAAAACATCATATTATGCAAACAATATGCATAAATTTTAACATCAGTAATGATGTTTCTTGTTGCTTAATAGTTATTTATGCAACTGTTTTATAATAAGGGGTATTATTAGTATTGCAAACCATTTATAGAGGATTCATATCATGGATGTAGATAAAGTCTTGTATGCAACTGTAAATAATTTGGTATTAAAACACTCCTGTGATACTGTTATCACCCACCCACATTCGTGTTTTAATACCTAATTATTTAGTGGTGCTGATAAAATGTCATAAAATTATGAGTAAAAAAAATTGGAAAAGCTGAAAACAACATAACTTACAAAAAAGCTTATATACTTTCTTTCTAAATTAAAATGTACAAGAGACAACTAAAGGGTAGCCTAATTTAAATTAGAATACCAAAGTACTAACAAAAATCAGTCTTGGATTTTAATGTGAAATTTAAAAAGAAATATAAAATTAGTTTGCCACTTATATAAGATCATAGTTACTTAAAAATTAATTAATTATTTTTACAAATTGACCAATAAATTCAATTGCTTGCATGATGGAAATCATAAGTACAAGTAAAGTAGGTATTTATAAATTCTAAGGGCAAGATGATTCATACAGATTTAACTGGGATGGATTACAACATGTATGGTATTTTTGTTAAAATGATTGTTGTAATTATTTTCATGTTAGTTGTTACACCAATTAAATGACACTTGGTGGATACTAATAAATAATTAAAGTAGGTTCTAAAATTATCATACAAAATGTTTTGCCTACATTCTAATCAATCAAATATACACTTCTGATTCATTCTGGATAAGTTCTTTCCAAAATAAGTTGAATACTGTCCAATGTTTGGTAAATGATTCTAAAGTTGGGGCGGTCACTTGGACTGTGATTCCAGCACTGTTTCATCAAATCATACACACACCGGGGTGTATTGTCTGGACATGCAAGAACATTTCCATCTTTAAGGAATCTCACTACTTCCTCATGTGTCATACCAAAATAAGGTTGAAGGGCAAATGAAAATATTTCCCAAAGACAAACACCATATGCCCACACATCTGATTCTAATGTATACTTATTATACAGTATACTTTCTAAAGGCATCCATCTCACAGGGATAGCATCATGCTCATCACCCTTGTAGTAGTCTTGTAAGTATATTTTGTGGGACAATCCAAAGTCTGCTATTTTTACTACCATATCATCATTGATAAGGCAATTTCTAGTTGCTAAATCTCGATGGACAAACTTCCTATCTGATAGATACACCATACCAGATGCTATCTGTCTTGCAACATGTAGAAGATCTAAATGACTGAGTGGAGTAACAAGCAATCTCAGATCTTCCCTATTTTCAACAGGTGGGAAATTGGTGGCTGTACTGCAAGCTCTCAAATATTCATTCAAGTCACCCTTTCCCATAAATTCAAACAATAAACACATTGGACGTCCAATAGCACACACACCAAGTAGTTTTACAATATTTGGGTGATCAAAGTCAGCTAACAAACAAGCTTCTCTTTCAAAATCCAATTTTAAATCATGGGAAGCCTCATCTTTGAGCATTTTAACAGCAACAATAGTAAATTCTTCTTCAGGGATTAGTCCAGGAGCTTTAGCTTGAAACACTCTTCCAAAAGCACCTTGACCTAAATCTCTGATGTATATTATATTATTCCTTGGAAACTCCAATTTTTCAAGTTTAGGATTTAGTTGTGCACCAGTTGTATGATAAGCTAAATTACTAGGAAGTTTATCCAGGTCTATGTCCATATTGGGTATATTTCTGCGGCTTGATACATTACATTTAGAGTAATGATTTTTAACAAAATAATGGCACAGTAAAGCTATTGAAGCTATCCCCAAGACACATCCAAGGCCACCAATTGAGAGCAACAATACAAATGTAGGTGTAAAGTAATTCTCCATAACAATATTATTTGGTCCATTACTATTGTCAAATTCATCACTTGTGTTGGCACAAGATGGAATATCACAATGTTCCCATCGCACATCAGGATCCATGGTATAGCACCAAGGCTTAATCTCCTCACCTCCTGCATTCCTGCAATAATTAGTGGCATTCTGAACTTCTGGAAAAACTAAAGGAGGTCTTGTATGTTGATGAGGTGATTGTGACTCCCAAGCTTGACAGGCTAATCCAGTTTCCGTCACATTCATAGTGCCCTGGTAATAGCGTCCATTATCTCTGTAACATGTTGTTGTAACTTGACTGTAGTCCATATTTGTAATTCCAACATTATTGCATGATACTTGTAGACCTTTTCCTGAGAATTTTGGCAGGTTTTCACATTCCGGAAACCGAAAATGGCCTCTATTTTCAAAGAATACTCCACGGCGTTTTTGCTCTTCAACAACTATCCAATCATTGTAACAAAACTGCATTTTAACAGCCATACAGTCTTCTAAACAAAGTGGCAGTGCAAAATAGCCTATTCCATCTTTATCTATGCATTTGGGGAAAGCGTAAGCACACAACAGTTTTTCAGCCCTACTTCGACAGGGCTCTTTGAGTTTCGATATCATTTCTTTCCAAAGTCCAGTTGTAATTTTCTCATTGTCAAAACCTCCTGTTTGGTTATACCATACGTACCCAGTTGAATATTTTTTACATATTTGTCCATTGTATGGTCCACAATATAGATGCACAGAATTTATTAGAAGAAGCACAATAAATAATTTGTAGTGAATGTCCATTGTTTTATTTTATGGGAGATAAAGACTCGATGTACGTGTCATTGGTTCCTTGCATTTTACTGTAAAGCTAAATACAACATGATAAAACACTTGTACAATGGCGGACGTAGTTATTTTATTATGTATTGATTTTAGCTTCGCAAAGCAAAAGAAGCACAGTGAACGAACAATGATGAGCAATCCGATAAATGTCCCAACATGACAACACTCACAGCTGAAAAACTACTAAACGTTTCAATAGTGATACTAAACATTATTTCGTTCCGGGTTTTTCGTTCCAAAAGATAGGAAATATATTCACGATTTCAAGAATGCCTCAACAATACATTTGTAATCATAACACTTATTGGTTAAAATATCAATTTTAATAGATAATGTAAAGAAATTTAGTCGATTTTACATACAGTCGTGTCACAATAAAAATGTTCAGCATGGCAATACACGTTTTTGGTTTCGACAGTTGGTAAGGTGAATGTCAAAATAATAGAAAAGATACGAACCGAGTTAAAATCTTGTGAATGGCAGCAATTGAGAAAGTTAAAGTCGTCGTTCTTGGTGATTCTGGTAAATGAAGTTTCAATATATATTATCACACTTCTTGTATATTTGCACTGTTATAAATGTAAAAAATACACTAAATTCACAGTCTAACTTGTCGTTTGCCAACATGACTGTAGCCATGACACTTTTGAAGGCTAGCCAACCTTCAGGATGTTTATTTTGGCGGGAAACCCCAAAGTGATTCCACACCAACTAACTCCGTGGATACCACACTATCTACGTATATGTTTTATTTGTTTTCAATATTTATTAGAAAAAATATTTTTGATAAAGTATTATTATAATATTACAATTATTACCCTTCACTTATTTAAATGGTACTACAGCATAATGTTTTGTGTCCCATAATCGTAAGGATGTTTATAGGCTCCCGTAAACAGGCGCGAGGCGACATGCGAGAAAACTTCACGGTAGATCAATAATTACCGGTGTCGCGTCGCGCTAGTCTGCACGAGCCTTAATTAGCCAGCACAATGGAATCGTTCGTTTCGTAACCTTGACTATCATCATCATTTTCGACTTTATGACCACGATATGATATGCACGCGCACGTGAACCTGGTAAATCTCTGGGTTATCTGTGAGTCTGCGGTGGGGTGCATAGTGCACGTGACCTAATGTCACGCCGCTGCCCGTCGACGTGTACCTACTACCTACGTGTTTTTGAGAAACGCTCTGATCAACCGTAAACTTTAGCGCAGGGGTCATCAATAAGTATTATTGGTGGTCCGTATTAAAAAATAATATGACGGTTGCGGTCCGTTTGGTAGAAGATTACTAGCAAAAACGATTAAAATTGTCACTGTAATATTTTTTTTGAAGTTAGAAAATAGGTTCTGGACGCCGCGCCGCCGCGCCGGTCTGCCATTTGGTGACTCCTATTTTAGCGTATGGCCTGGTTTAAAGATAATAAAAGTACCTAGGCTTTTCTTATGGCTTAGAAGTGCCATATGTCTTTGTTCCTACATTACGCTCATACTTGGAAGGCCAACACATTTTCTTTCGTAAATCACCCGCAACCCATAAGAATCTAGCTCTTGCGAACTGCTGTAAAAAAGTCCGAATCCGAGAAAATTGTACAGACGCAACCCTCAACATTTAGGATCGAAAGATCGATCTGGCATAGTTCAGGTAGGTCAGGTAGCGGGATCTATCCTAGGGTTGCATGATGATGATAAGACTTGAACTATGTTTTACTATCCCGTGTTTTTTGTAACAGCTTCCTGTCAAAGATTAGGTACCTACCTACCTACGACCGTACGACTACCTGAGGTTTTAACTTAGGTACCTACAGTACCTACCTTTGTTACCTACGTCATTGTTTGTTAAGGCTCCCACAAACAGGCGCAATATGTCGGGCGCGACAAGGGTAGCGTTGCCTGTCGCGCCCGCGATGTCGCCCCTGTATGTACGAGCCTTTAAATAAGCATTTTATATGTTTTAGGTGTAGGGAAAACCTCGCTGACGTATTTGATTGCACACAATAAACCACTATTGTCACCGGGATGGACTGTAGGCTGTTCCGTAGAGGTGAAGTTACACAGGTACAAGGAAGGCACACAAGCGCAAAACACATTTTTTGTGGAGCTGTGGGACGTCGGAGGCTCAAACGGACACAGAAATACTAGAAATGTATTTTATCAGCCCACTCATGGTGCGTTTGTAAATTACTTGCTTAGTAAAAGATGCAATCATAATATAATATACCTACGCCACACCAGCTTCTTCGATTTCTATTTATTTAAGGCGAAAGCTTCAGGGTATCCTGCGAAATTCAAATTTTCTTACGTTTTATGCAATTTGCAGGTCAGTATCAGGTTGTATGTTGATTTATGATTCGTGGTGACCGTAACAAATATGGATTTACAGAATTAAGTATAAACATTAGAATCAGCAATACAACTCTCTAAGTTCTTATAAGTGTAATGCTAATGAATGACTATTTACGAGTATATGTATTTTATTAGTTGTAATTCAAAAGTCATTAATTGCAGTCCTATGAGGTCCCCCTAATAGAGGCCCGGGCTGCAAATGGCCTGGCCGCAAACGGTAAGCCGTTTTGTGATCCCAGCGATTCCAAATCATCGGTGTAGGTAGATAGAGGACTGGCTATTGTTAGCCACAGGCAGAAGCAACAGAGTTTCACGGCACTGCGAACTCAGCCCGTAAACGTTACCATTTTGGGTAGAGGCTTGCTCTCTGTGAGAGGGAACGGGCCGAAGTTTTTTTTCCCGATCGTCAACACCTGGCGCCTGAGTACGAAACCACGACTTACAACTTGTAAGTCGGACTCGTTACCTCTGAGTCACCAGTGTTCACAACGCCATATATTCATATTATGTATTTGTGCCAATGGGGCTTTTCATTGAACGCTTAAATCAATAATTTCTAAATATAGCCTTTGTGTTCCAAGTCACGTTTCGAGCGCTCGTGTTGTTTTCGAGGCTCGGCTTCATCTATTGATATGGAAAAATGAATAATAAGTACCTACTTCAGCGTTTTGTACCAAGGAATCTATAGACAAATAACAATTTTTAACCGACTTCTTCTTAAAGGAGGAGGTTCTCAATTCGCATGTATGTTTTTTTTTTTTGTGTGTTTGTTACGCGATTACTCCGCCAATTATGAATCGATTTTGATGATTATTTTTTGTTTGGTAGGTCATGCTTCAGAGCTGATCCCATATATATTTTATTAACTTTGCTTGCGTAGTTTTTGAGGTAGCTTCAATATTACCTACGTATGTTTCCCACTTAGTATATGTAGACGCCGTTTTAAGTGACTCCGTCACTGTTATTTACATAGCTGGAAAAATTCGAATACCACTGGGTATTCGAAGTTTTTTACAAAAATAAACTAATGACTTCCCAAAAAAAACACAAAAAAGGAAAAAAAAAGCTGTCATTTCGGAAATCGGTGGTAAAAAACGAAAATTGAAAAGAAAAGACCGACTTCCGAAATTCAAGTTATTTTTCACTCTTTTGTGATTTTTTTGAAACTCGGTTGTTTTTTTCTTAAGTAACTTATTGACGAGGAAAGCGATCATAATAAATTAACTTCACTTAATAAATAGATTGGAACAAAAACAAGCCATAAACAATTTTACAATTAATTTCAGGTATTATATTGGTGCATGATTTAACTAATAGAAAAAGTCAAGTCAATTTACAAAAATGGCTGTCGGAGATTCTGAATCAAGACAGTTCAAGTCCTGTTCCTCATGTAGACGTGGATCCGGAACAATTTCTTGGTTCTACTCAGGTAAGTCAGTAGGGATTTATGTAAGAAAAATAAAAAGTAGGTACACGTATTAGTAGAAGGTTACTCTCCGAGGCATTACGATAACAACTGAACATTATGAACAACTAACTGCGCCCCGCGGTTTCACCCGCATAAGTCTCGATTCCATAGGAATATCAGGATAAAAAGTATTCTTTATCCTAATCCTCAGGTCATGGTGCACCCATGTGCTAAATTTCATCCAAATCTGTTTAGCCGTTTTAGCGTGAAAGCGTAACAAAATCACTTTCACATTTATAATATGAGTTAGGAAGTTAGAATACCGTCTTTAATAACCCCTGTATGATAGTGATCAGTTCAATTTGCGATCTTGATCTCAGACCAAATAAAAAACCAAGACGGAGCGCTGCGAACAATACAGTGAAGCATGCTAAAACTACACCACCGCTCTGTGCATACACGCTCACACACACACATTTACAACTATTTACAATGACACTACAATGAAACTACACCAAACTAAGTGCACACATGTTTACGAAATCGGCCTCACGTCACTGTTGACAGCGCTCTGTCTTGGTTTTTTATTTGGTCTGAGGTCTTGACAAAAACGTTCTTATTTTGATCGTATAACCTTTAACTTAATTTCAGATTCCTATATTAGTGATTGGAACTAAGTTCGATATGGCAGAAGAGAAACAACGAAAGAACCAGTATAGAAGGTTAGCCAGCAGCATAGCAGAGCAGTGCGGTGCTGATGAAATTTTCGTTAACTGTCATCAAGCGAGGTGGGTGGTCCAATGTTATTCGAATTATATGAGGTCGTGGCTTCAGAACCGTACAAGGAACATGTTTACTGGAACTGTATTATCTATATAGCAAACAAACACCTGCCATGCCTTTGATTTATTCTTGCTTAGAATATCAATATGTACAGTCACAAGCAAAAACATGTATACACTCAGCAAAATTCAATAACGTTTTTCTCGGGGAATAACGATTGTAACTTTGAGATGATACCTATTTAATAATAATAGGGGTTCAAAAATAATAGGTTCGTTAGGTATATCATAAAATTACAATCAATACAGTAGGAGAAAATCACTTTAAAAAATTTGCTAAGTGTATACATATTAGTGCTCGTGACTGTACCTATCT
Source organism: Lithophane leautieri (assembly GCA_949152455.1). Lineage (NCBI taxonomy): Eukaryota > Metazoa > Arthropoda > Insecta > Lepidoptera > Noctuidae > Lithophane > Lithophane leautieri. Next base: position 10,521,798 of record OX424463.1, on the reverse strand, counting down.
ACTTATATATACATTGCTATATTACCTACAGCGTTTTTCATACTAGGTACATTATAGTTTATATTATGTATTAGTAGGTACACACGGCTACACATCAAGCTATACATTTCCAGTATAAGCTGACCTCACATTGTACGGAAATCCTATACAATGCGAGATCAGCATAAACTAGAAATCTATAGCTTGATGTGTAGCCGTGTGTACCTGGTCGACCGAGCTCGGCTCGGGTTTTTTTTTCGAGTTTTTCCGGATATGAGACTTAGCGAGATCGATTTTTCGCCCCCGTAAACCCCTGTATTGCAACTTGCATCGAAATCGTTACCGCCGTTTTCGAGAACATGATTACAAATATATAAATATCGCTCATTTAACAGTATAGGATAGCATGTACTCATGTAGGTAGGTAAATTATACAGAATATATCCTAATTTTCGTTTTTATATTTCCAGATCGTTAGCTGCAGGCACAAGCAACTCCGTCAAACTCACTAGATTCTTTGATAAAGTACGTATCTCACAAACTGCATATTTTCATAAATCATCATCCGCCATTTCAACCGTAAGACGCGTCCACTGCTGGACATAGGCCTGGGACAAAGTCGACCGGTCCTGTACTTGCTTGGAACTTAATTCCATAAACTTATTACATCGGGAACACCGAGTACGCGCCATATATAACGCAGCTGTAGCCTAATTGATGTTTTGTTTATCTTTTCATTACCGAGCACATCATTGATAAAGATAACATCGAAGCCAAATATCCAGTAAATACTTCCGATTACTTTTTTAGGTGATAGAACGGCGGTATTATTCAAGAGTGAGTCCGTTCACGGACAAGCGGCGACTCCCACCGTACATTATGTCCACGTCGACGCCACTTTCGAGTAACAAACCTGCGCAGTACATGAGTCCACGGTTTTATCATATGGACTGATCATGGTATGATCCTTGTTCTCTTGTATCATTCCATTTTATGTATAAAGTTGTTACGAATATCTAAAGCAAGAGTTTTCTTTACAGTAATCCTACAACACCTCTATACAGGGTTTAATATTAAATTAGTTCTTTATCTAAACACTATTAATAAAAAAACAAACTGATTTTCTCAACTCATAATTTCAAGTACCTAACTACTAACTGCACTACCCCGGGCCTTGACTCCGTAATCAGAGGGGCAATTCCCGTAATTTTTAAGAACGTTCACATTCGCATCTCATTCGCAATCTGTCAAAATAACCATCAATTTACCAACATTTTTGACAAGTTTGACAGATTGCGACTTGAATGTGAATGTTTTTTAAGTATGAGAATTGCCCCTCAGCTATAATTACTAGAACGTATAGAGAAAACGTAACGTACGTAGAGTATAGAAAATCATTTTTAGGGTTCCGTAGTCAACAAGGAACCCTTATAGTTTCGCCATGTCCGTCTGTCTGTCTGTTTTGTGTTGTTTTATCGTGTGTTTTATCTCTGAAGTTTCGCTGGCAAATTTAATTTGACCCCGTAGTGCTAAATAATAACATGATAACGTGTGTGGATAATTCAACTTGTGTGCGTTTTCCTCATTTGACTTTACCTACAACTTACAGGACAAGCAACTGAAATATTCAGTTTCATTGATAAATTAACACAGATCATTTTATAGGAGACTCCAAACGGTAACTTTAAAGTTCTTGTGTAGGTAATTATTTTTTGCCAGCTACAAAATAATTTACGTTGTTATAGTTGAGAATAAAATCGAAATGCATCACACATTGAGTCGCAAAACACTCCAAACAAACAGAAACTGAGGGCCTCCATCAAAAAATAGTTAATTTAAGAAATTTGGACTTGGAAGTCTTGGCTTCTAGAAAAGAAAGACGATAATTATACCTTGTTATTAAAATATTTTATTGTAATTTCAGTCGTTTATGTACAAAATTGGGTATTTACATTCAGGAAGGCACATTTGACTTATTGATAGGTAGGTTTTCGCTTACAAAGCCCAAATGCGAACATAGTCGACTTGTAAAGAGGCGTCCTGTCCGTCATTAGAGTTCAGGTTCCAGGTGGGTAACCATTGCTCTCTTGCATTCCAGAAGTCACGTGGGGCCTTGGATAAAAAAATAACGAGTCAAAATAAGTATATCGAGATAATAATATAACATCCGGCATGTAATCCCCGAAGGGTTGGGCAGAGTGCACGATTATAAAGTAACAAATTAGGGCGACATAGAAAAGATTGACCTGCGCGGCGAGCACGGCCTTGTGACATTCCTCGAGTCACAATCATTTTATCACTGTTTAGTCATATAAAATGTGTGACTCGAGCCATGTCACAAGGCCTGTGCTCGCCCCCCTGGCTTCATTCATAACTGTTAAAATTGTAAAAAAAAAAATATTTTCTTACGTCTAAAAGGTGTAAAATGTGACTTCGGCTTGATGATGGGTCTGTCTACACTCTACTTGGGTGGTTTACCGAGTAGTGTTACCATTTCTATTGAAACTTAGAAGTTTGCTTACCGTCGGTGATCCATTCAACCAGGGCTTAGGAGCAGGGTTGCTGACACCGTCAGGGAAGAATCCGTTGGTGCCGCCGACAGCCAGGTTGATGATCAGGTAGAACTGAAACGTTATGTTATTAATTAACATCAAATTCAAAGCTTTCTTTTTTATGAAAGGGTAAGTGCAAAAAAAAAGAAATCCCTTTTTCTTCGACAATATACGAACTCAAATTATAACTTTGGCATAAAACTTATATTATAGTTTGTAAGTACCTTCTCGTCAAACGGTGCCATCCTGCTTCCGTATCTCCATGGGTTCTCGATATTAGGGTTGCTGTTGAAGCCGCCGAATTCCCAGAAACCGCCATTGCCGGGTGTTACACGTCCTAGCTCCAAGTCGTCAATGCTGAACCTCAAGAAATCTGTACAGAATAGAAGTCGAATTGAGTTGTATTGTCATACTAACTGGTAATTATTTTTAAATATTTAGTAAATACTATTTAAAAAAGTTAGATAAGTAATTATTTTTAAATAGTTAGCCATTCCTGCTTCGCACGGTTTTTACGACTTGACATAACATCGAGATTTATTTATTATACCTATGTAGTGAAGTTTAGACGAACACAGACACGAAAAGCGACCCGATAGTTACAGAGGTAACTCAGTGTCAGCTACGTACTTGGAGTCCATTCAAGTTGGTAACGGTGGAAGTTGGTGTTGTAACCAGCAGTGTTCCTCCTAATCCAGTGAGCACGTTCCCACCCATTCATGCCAGGGTAGGGTCCGTAGTGCAAGGTTGAGCCGGCTTCCTGTGGGTAGCGAACATAGCGAATAATTTTATATTTTGTTGCTAGATGGCAAAAAAAGGCAAAAGAATAATTCTGTCAGGGAAGTTGAATTTCCCTAGCTGTATAAAATGTGTTAAAAACAACATCCGACGGTTTGAGATAGGAACTGATTAACCGTATAAGGTCTAATTAAATAGAAAACTCGAGAAACTTCAGAGACGTGATGGGTATCGCTAACTAAATACAATAAAATGGAATGAGTTTCAAAACTCATCATTTAAAGTTCCTACGGTTACTATAGCTGATGGGGTCAGCGGCCGTTTGATAGTTGAAATTATGATTTTCATTTCACATTTGTAAAGACAAGAAAAATCTGTGAAGTTTCACCAATTAATTTAATTTGATCTTGTATTTTGGATATACTGACGGAATTTACTATACCACCCATTCCACCATACGATTCCTTTATTAAAATAGAGGGAGAGAATAAAAAGCAGACCAATATTTATCTTTACCTGTGTGCCGATATGAACACCATTGAATGTCATGCCACGGTTCCCTCGAGACTCCGTCAAGTCGATCTCTCCGGAAGCGGGCCAGGTGCCGTAAGTGTTGTACGCTGGCATCAACCAGATAGCTGACAAAACAAAACAAGATTATAATTCGAGTCAGTTCTCTTTAACGTGAAACTAAGTCCCAAGGATTTAGGATAGAATAGAAGAATATCAGCAGACCTTATAGTTTACTTTCGTAATTCAAAGATTATCAGAAAAAACAAATTAACAGTCTACATTCTACGTCATCATCATTCAGCCTACAGACCAGTGCTGAACTTAGGCTCTACAAGCATTGCCACAACAGCCGGCCAGTGCCCCCCTGAGCCAGTGGATTCCTGCGACCTTCACTAGGCCTTCGGTCCCCAGATACTTCGACTTACCCACGCTTTGGGTTACCATTTTCATATTTGAAAAGTCATGACAGGAAAAAGAACATTCGTGAAAAAGTCTGGACATTTTACTTTTTAATCTTCCTTTTTTTCAGTACCTACTCATTAAACTGTATATTTTCTCAAAGAAAATCCCCTCAAGCAGAAAAACGGACGTGTCTGTACAAATCCGAATGGGTGGCAATCCTACAACCACTCTACGCCTTTCGGTCTAGCAGCTTACCGGGCCACAACCAATCTCCAGCAGGCATTTTGGCGCTAACTTCAACGCGACCATATCGGAAGCTGAAGGAGTCAACGGTACGGATACGTGCGCTCTTGACAGGGTTCAAAATGTTTGCAGCAGTTCCCGTACGCTCGCAACCCCACCATTGCGGGTTTGTACATCTGATGGCAAAACATATAGGTAACATTAAATATTAATCTTTGAGTTTAAAAATATTACAGTGCAGGTCCCGTTTTCCTACTTTAAACATTTTTAGGTAAGTACCGACTTGAAGATCACTGATCGGGATCATATAAGTACTCATGAAACTTTTTTCTATAATTCATTATTTTGATTGTAGTTTTTCTACTGTTTGGCTTAAGACCTAAAACAGTAATAAGTTCACAATCTGTTTAGCCTTTTCCCAAATATAGGTATTGGGGTAGCTAAAGTTATATCTTATTTGTTTGTTTCGTTTCATGCTGGCATCATTTTCGTACTTCGAGCAGAATTACAATGATAACACGTAAATGTTTATCTGCCGATCTACTTAGGACCCCTCCAATGTAGATCGGCAGATAAGCATTTACGTGTTCGGCATGACCACAAAAAGCTAATTATAAAAATTTTAACAATCAGAAGCCGATCATCATTCAATAGGATTACCATAGATTATCTAGAAATCAAGTAGGTGTGTACCTACCTACCTAATTAATTAAAGCGTGCGATGAATACGTGCGTTTTTGTTAATCCAATATTATTGTTGATGAGTTTAAGTAAAATTACCACAACAGCATTATCGTGTTGCCGTTTGCGGCGAAATCCAGAATGGGGATTTCCTGGCTGCGTTGGACTAGCGACTTCCCCATTAGCATCAAACAAACAGCTTAGTAATAGCACCTAAGTAGGTTCCTAGTAGCCCCACCTACCTACTTGGAAAATTGTTAAGGTAAATGGCCACGGTTGAAAATGGTGGTCTCCAAACAGATCCTATTAATCATCACGCCTGACAAACATGAGAGTGTGCAGGGCTACAGTTCACACTAATGTTGTTATCCTATCCTCATGGCATAGCTACTAGGCCGACTCTCAGTGGAAACAAAACCAGTTTTTAAGCTGCGGGCTCTTATTCTATTGAAACTCTGTAAGTACATAGGTACTAGGTACCTAGTATGCCCTCCTCATGTACTCCTACCTACCACCGTGCGGTCGACTGGGCCTACCAAAATTTTCGAGTCGCGTTAATAATCATTCACTTTAGAAGTGGATGTATCTAGAATTAGTAAAAAGTAAAAAAATGGACCTCATTTATATCATCAGCCTGTATGACCTACATGAATATGTATCACTCTTTAAGTATGTACAACCAGCTATCTTCTTTAGTGCCTCATCTTATCAACACCATTGTTAGATTGTTTTGTAAACAACTTCTCACCTGTCAGCGGGTGCGCCTCCCTCAATGTTCAAGTGTCCAGAAGAAAGGAAGTTTTCTCCAAACTGGTCTGACGTTAGAGAGGGACGGATGAACAGTCTTCCACTGTGAGCGAAAGAGTTGGAACGGTTGTTGTTGTAGTATTGAAACTCCCAGTTCTAGAACAAAATAATGACGACCTCATTAAAAGCTGTATCTTAATACTTGTTATGAAATAATAATAGCAAGATACAACCAAATGTTGGCTTTATTCAACTTTAAATTTGTACAGACATTGGGATAATACACAGACTAGTTAGTCTGGGATAATATATGATAATATATGAATTTTCATTTGTGCGAAATTTAGAAAACAATACGAATTACGTTTAGTTACAGTTTTTTTTCATTTTTAAACGAAAGATAAAGTTAAAATTGAGGTATTGTAGCCATGCAACGCCAACATTTGACGAGGGCGGAGATGTTACGAGCTGTGGGAATGCTGGAAGCTGGGTCTGTTCAGCGTAATGTTGCTGAGGCCATAGGGACCCACCAAAATGTAATTTCAAGATTGTGGACACGCTATCGTGCCACAGGTGAAGTAGCGGAGAGGCACCGGGGGCCAAGTCGCATCACTACCCCCAGACAAGACCGATTTTTACAAATTACTGCGCGAGCTCAACCAAATGCAACGGCGACTCAATTGGTCCAAAGGCTGCGAGTGGAACACCAAGTGCTTGTGAGTGACCAAACTGTAAGAAGGCGACTGCATGAAAGCAATCTACGCTCTCGTAGACCACTCCGGGTCCCACCTTTACGGAGAGGCAATCGTGGAAGACGATTAGAATGGGTTCGGAACCACGTGGACTGGGGCCGTGAGCAATGGTCCAATGTGCTGTTCACGGATGAATCCAGGTTCGGCTTCCATCCAGATTCACGAAGGACGCGTGTTTGGCGAGTTCCTGGACGATGGAGCCGTCTTCAGAACCCTCAGGAAGTTCACCCATACCAAGGAGGAACAATTATGGTTTGGGCAGGAATTCGTCTTGGAGGACGGACGGATCTCGTTTGGGTGCGGGGCAATATGACGGCAGAACGATACGTCCAACAGGTGCTGGGGCCCGTAATCTTGCCCCACAGAACACAAATGGGGCAAGATTTCCTGCTCATGCACGACAATGCCCGGGCACACACGGCGAGAACGGTAGCAGCTTGGTTACATACACACAATGTTAGGGTCTTAGACTGGCCTGCTCAATCGCCAGATCTAAATTCCATTGAGCATGCGTGGGATATGCTGCAAAGAAGAGCTCTGAAGGAAGTTCCTGAAAATCTGGCTACAGAAGATCAACTTTTTGCGCACCTCAGAAGGACATGGGACAATATTCCGCAGCAAGACATTGACAACCTTGTTCTGAGCATGCCGAATCGTTGCCGATGTGTTATGAACATCATGGGCGCTTTCTCAGACTACTAGCTTCAAGTTTATAAATACAAATTAAATGATTTTTCTATTTTTTTCAGTTTTTACTCATAAATTAAAAGTTAATTCATATACGGTTTCCGTCTATGCTTCATTTTTTTTCCATAAAATCCTGAAATTTTAATCGAAGTACCTTAACCATTATTAAAAAATGGTAGAATATTAAATAACGTATCTTTTAAATATATACATGTCATATAAATAATTAACACATTGATAGTAATTCGCTTTTTCAAAAATATCCCTAGACCGTGTTGATGTGTGTATTTGTCAGTCAGTATTGGCTATTATGTGGTTGGAGTCGGTCTGGATCAGGTTAATTGTGTTTATTGAAAACGTAGATTTCACTTTGTTAACAGTTAAACTGTACTTCTCAAATGCATTCATGACTTTTTTTTAATTCTTTTCATGGTCTACTTTGTCTTTTCCGCATACAGTGACGTCATCTGAATAGGCATATGTATCTGTCAAATACTATTATTATCCAACACAGTCCAATCCATGATTCTTTGAAATCCACTGACTGCATTCGTTAATCCAAACGGGATACGACAAAATTGATACAGTTTCCCGCACGCCTCAAATGCTGTATATTGTATTTCTGCTTCTATTATATATACCTGGTGGTAAACGCTTTTAAATCAATTTTTTGAAAAGAAGTCTTATTTTGAAATATCGTTACCATTTTTTCTATATTTGGTAAAGGGTAGGCATCCAAATCTGTATATTTGTTAATGGTCTGAGAATAGTCTATGACCAATCGTTTGCGGTGATTTTCATTTTTGGTGATTATAGAACTTGCGCTCGCCAAGGTGATTGCTCTCTTCGATAACTCTGTCTGCTAAGAGCTGACTAATTTCATTTTCTATGAATTTCAGATCATCGTTACTGTATTTACTAGACTTTACAGCAATTGGTAAGCAGTTGGAATGTAAATTCGAAAATAAAGGAACTTCTGGAACAGATGAAGCCAGCACACTGTACTTATTGTAATGGTTTTCTAGGTCCACCAAAAGTAATTTCAAGTTCCGAGTGTTCATTCAGTATATTATGTCCTATGTTAATCAGCGTAAATGTAACGATGAGAAGCGAAGCTTCTTCGTAAACATTGCCGTTAAGAACAATCTTTGCTTGAAGTAGCCCTTCACAATTGATTGTGTGAGTTATTTGGGCCATTGTTACAGATTCAGTATATTGTGCTTTCATAAAAGAAGAATTCGAATAAAAATCATAATTGATGTAGCTTTTCGAGCTTCCAGAGTGAATTAAGGTGTTTGCTTTTTTGCCGTTAATTTCAATGGTGACAACTAGCCGGAGCAGCAACAGCCGTAAAATCATCGAATATATTTTCAGGAGATCCTGCATCAGTAGCAGTAGCAGCGTTCATATTTGTCTTAGGGCTCCTGCAAACATTTGCAAAATGTCCCCTTTTTTGACAATTTTCATTTAACGCTGCGCTGGGCAGTTCCTACGCCGGTGAACTTTATTTCCGCAAAAAAGCATCGTCTCAAATGGTATTCTGGTGTTAGTGGTTTATTTTTATCTTCCGTTGCCGTCTTTGGCAATGCAATGACTAGAGATTCACCAATGGTCGGATTGTTGAAATTTTGCGCATTATTTTCAGCAGTTTAAATTGCTTGTGCCTGGATAGCAGCTTCATCCAACGTCAGGTTAAAATTTTCTAGCAAGCGCTCATGAATTTTATGCGAAATAATGCCAGAAATAAATGCGTCTTTTATACAATCATTGTTATTATTTTCTGCATCGACATTTTTAAATTGACAGTCTTTGCTTAAAATTCTGAGATGCTGAAGATATTGTTGAATGATTTCATGGCATTGCTGTTTTCTTGTGGCCAGAATATATCTCGCAAAAAAATCATTTATTAGTTTAACAAATATGGTGTTGAGTGTACTTACTGCACTTTTGTATGATGTGCACTCACTTATCTATTCGTATACTTTGGATGATACATAATCAATAAAAAGTTGCATTTTCATCGTATCATTAATTTTCTTCTCTGCTTCATTCGCAATCAATTTTTTTTTTAAAGTAGGTGTCCATTGGGCCATTCTTGAGCCGCAGTAGGCGAATGGATCAAGGTCGAAGCTATTTCTCCATCGTAGCAGTTAGTATTGAAGAGTGTTTTGCATAATTAAATTTGAATAAATTGTTATGAAATAACAATAGTGAGATACAACCAAATGTTGGCTTTATTCAACTTTAAAGTAAGTACAGGCATTAGGATAATATACCGTCGCCTATAAAAATGTACTCTTTGCCCTCGCCGTCGTAGGTGAGTATAAAAATAAAAGTACTCTGTGGTATAAAATTACATCACAGAGTACATTTTTAAATTACATTCTTTGTGGGTGAGTATATGTTCCTTGAATATACCTATGACAACTTCAAAGCACTGAAAAGCATAGACTCTTATGGCCGAATGAGTCTGGTGGCGACTAAGAAGTTCACCACAATACTACATAATATATTATGCAGATTTATATCTTAATGAATTGGTATTGGTGCAATAATTAATTCAATTGAAAATTGGTAGTGATTTAAGGGTCATGCAAACCGGCACGATATCGCAGGTGTGGGCCAGGGTCGCGTGGTCTATCGCGCCCACGATATCGCGCCAGTCTGTACGCGCCTAAAACCAACGCGTCAAAAATATCGCGAAGAAATTAAGCGCCTGCTTTCGTAGAAAACTGATAACTATGGGTAAGTATGTACTTACAGTAAAAAACTCGGAAAAAAAGAAGCTTGTTGCGGAAAACTGTCTTTAAAGCACAACATTGGGAGATCACCTGGGACCATTACCTGAGCCATTTAATTGATTCAATAGGTCTTGGAAAAAAAGGCCATTTAGAAAACTCTTGTAGGTACTCACACCACCACCAGCTAAGGTGTTCTCATGCTGCCATTTCTCGAGGTCGAAAGTTTCGAAGTCATCGGCGAAGATCATTGCGCCTGAGCAGACCGTGACAGGCGCATGAGTACCGCTGACTGTGGTAACACTAGGGGTGCAAGCGGCGCCCAAAGACGCGACCGCTAACACGCCCGCTAACACCGACCACATTTTTCTGTAAGCGATATCAAATTAGTTATGGCTTAGTAGGTAGGTACGAAAGCCACGGTTTATTCGAAAGTAAATTTTAATACATATACTTAGTGATCGTGTCGAGAGAGACGGCTTGGTTCTAGGATTCTTCCGGTACCTACCTAAAGAGCATTGTGTTGAGTGAGAGAGAGAGAAGTGGAAAAGGTAATAGACATAGTCACTTTCACATTTCTACACTAATATTATAAATAGAAAAGATTTGCATTTTTGTTTGTAATTAATAAATTTAAACACAACTGGACCAATTTTAAAAATTCTTTCAACAGCTCCGATGAATTGCACGAGTAAAGTCATACATGCCAGAAAACATACATATTGAAAACTAATTTTAGTACTTATAGAAAAGAAGTACTTACCAACACAAAAGTAGAGCCGAAACTGAGGTGATATCTGAATAATCTTGAATTTATATATACTCAACACATCGATAAAACGACACTTGAATCAAGATTAAGAGGCTAAGGAGACAAGGTAGTGAGACAAACAACAATAAGGTCTACAAAAACATTCAGTCAAGTTAAACTCTTCTCTCTAAATTCCAAACTGTATTATAGACCTAAATCCTTTATTTTAAAGAATATTAATTATGTTTACAGTGAAGCCGATTGATCTTATTTGAATTAAGTAAGTTAGTTGGTATAACGCTAAGTTTACACTATCACTGGTATCCGCACTGTTTTAATAAAGTGGAAATTATATGGTGGTCATACATACCCAACCAACCGGAACCGACACAATATACACATTCACACGCTTCACCTGACTGACTGATACCTACTTTTCAAAATATACACTAGTCATTAAGGAAAACATCTAGTGAATATGATTCGTGTCTGTAATAACTGCTTCTTTGCAAGGTCGTAGCCAGGATTAAGGGGGGATTTGAACTTAAACTTTTGATTCATTTTAATTAATTAGATTCTGCTATTAGACGCTAGCCGTCGTGGAAGGTGATAAAGCGCTGGACATAACCGTCCCAGGATGACCTCAACATCGCAATACAGTCTCATAAAGGCCAATCAAGTTAGCCGCGACTCTCCTCTCATCCTGTTTTACAAAAAGTCTGTGTAAGGTTGATACTTTCACAAGTATGATTACTTTATTCTTCGCATTATTTATCAGGTTAACATTTTATTTTTGTTGTTATTTTCATTTCCGCAATTTCTTACAGCGAATGGGTTTGGGTACCAAAGACGTTCGACCGAAACGAAAGCAACCTTTTTATTAAAATAATAATAAGTGTTTTCTGCAATGCTTGGTTTATGTCAATATGACCTTTTGGATTATCTATAAAGTTAAAAAAAATGTCATTCGATTTCAAGTCAATATGGCCTTTTAGATTATTTCATAGAGATTTCATATTACATAAAAAATTCAGTGACAAATTTTCAGCTTAAGTAAATTATAAAAATGGAAAAGTTTTCACAATAACAGTAGGTATGAACATGCCATGGCCTTATGGTGAGTAGCTACCTACATGTATGAAACACTACTGAACTTACATACTATAACCTATTAGGTATTATTTTATTATATCATGAATTTAACGCATCGTTTTGATACTTTTTCAGATGGCATCATCAATTCTATTTCTTCAAAGGCGTTTATGTCCAGTTATAACACGATTTTTTGAAGTTAATAAATACAAGAATGTTTCTGCTCTAACCGAAATTAGTTCTATACTATCACATAAAACCAACCCATACTCTCCGTTAGCTACGTACTTTCATGATAGCTCTTCTGTTGAATATCGGCAGCTAGGAAATAATGATAGGGGTGATGTTAAATTAATAAACTGTACAAAAAGTTCTATAAGTTTCCTCAAGGGCTTTCAAAAATCATTTTCATGGAGAAAGAAAAACGATAAGCCAAAGAAGAGGCGAGTTCCCAAATTAATTCTGTTGCAAAATCCGTTAACATGGGTAATGATTAAAATTGACTTCAGTGTCCTACGGAATATTTGGGATCCATTGTTTATAGAGCGAGAGTTCAAACATGGGACCAAACAGGTTGTGTAAGATTTGATAAAACTCTGTAGTTATTCTTATTTCCATGTAATTTATTGTATTAACACGTTCTCTTACTCAGGCCGTTCATACTTCAGTAGCATTAAGCCCATCAAGCCCGTAAGCGCCCAGTTCAGCGAACATTATTGGCAATCGACATTCCTGTAGGGAATGTAGGTTTCTACCGTAGATACCTACAAGGGGTTATTATTTTTTGAGGATTGAATCGTTGCTGTAATTTATGATTACCTATAATCATTAATGTATTATATGTGCATAATTCATTATCGATTACTTACCTGTACAGTGAACCAAATTTGTATCAAGTTCGTAAGGTCGTTATCATACGCCACTTCATACTTTTTTACCTACAACAAAGCAAGCCACCGACTGCTGGTGGCCAATCCATCACCCATTCGCTGATGACTGATTGGGTCCACTTTCGTACTGTGGAGAAGTTGCCACTAGGAGCTTGACTTGATGTGCTATTTAGCCAGCATTCGACCAAATTTGACCCTTACGAACATATCCATTTCTGAGCCTCAGAAGGTGTAACACAGATAAAGATGACCTTTGAAGAGGCAAGATATTGTAAGGTCTCCATGACGCCGCCGGTAGTGCTATTTTGCAAAAATCTCAACGTAAAAATCCTACGTTTATTCCAAGTTAATTCCTAGCATCAGATGGCATGACAGATCACATCAAACTTACTTCTACAATTTTGAAGAATATTCCTACATATTATTCCAGAATGTACTATCGTAGGTTCTAGAATACGGTATCTAATGTTTACATAAACTTGCAGGCTATATCCCGAGTAACACAAGTTATAAGCAAGGGTCAGTTGAAGGACTTGCAGGGACTGTTGACGAAGCCGGCTCGTTTAAGTTTGATGCGCGAGTTGGACCGCAACTGGGGCGAAAAACAACGCTCCCTGCTAGCACTCCATCTTGACGACATACAGATTTCATCCCCTCGGAAGGTTTATTTCATTAGGATAGCTGGTATGTATCTTTTGTCCTTTTATTTACACACCAAAGTTAGTTATTACTTATTTAGGTACCTTAGTTCAAAACTGGATTCAATAGTTGAGATTTATAAGGTCTAATAAAATGTGCATTTTAATTATAAAACCAGGTAAACTGCGACGTAATTGCTTAACATATTTTCCATCGCAATCCGTAGGATTTTTATGGCAATTACTAATACATTGCTTCATATACGAGTACATATGTTTGAAAAAAATCGTCTGGTCAACAAAACTAAGGCAATTAATGTTGTTGAACTTTCAAAATGAAAAGCATTATCATTGAAGAGTTTAACGCAATTACCGGCTAGTTTGTTGTCGTCGTTCTCCGACTGAATTGTTATAAGAGCTAGGTTCGGTGACGTCTATAGTCGTACATGTAGGACAGGCCCTCAGACCAAATAAAAAACCAAGACAGTGCGCGGTCAACAGTGATGTGAACCCGGTTTCGTAAACATGTGTGCACTTAGTGATGTGTAGTTTGATTGTAATTAGTTGTAAAAGTGTGCGTGGAGCGTGTATGCACAAAGCGGAGGTGTAGTTTTGGCAAGCTTCACTGTATTTTTGGCAGGGTTTTGCTCTGTCTTGGTTTTTATTGGGTCTGAGGAGTGGCCCCACTTCATGATGGGGACGGCTAGACATGGTGGGTGGCGGATATTATCAGTTGGGGTCCATGCGAATGTACGAGTATCACCTGAGCCCCCGAGTCATGGTAGTTATAGGAACCGTGGGGTATTAGTCGGCCGGAGTCTGACACAAACATCCGTTCTCCTCAGACGGAGGGTCATGAACTTATCCATGAGGATTTCCCGAAAACAAAGAAAAGGTTAGGTGAGGTAATATACCACTAACCACACGTAGCAACATGTAGTTTAATAGGCACTAATAATTGTTTTGCAAGGTATATCACCTTGGAAGTGACCGACAACAAGATAAGATAAATATGTTTGCACAGATTGTGTTCAATCAAAAGTAATTAGATCTTCCTAAAAGATATTTGGATAGAATTACGTTACATAGAATTAGAATGTACGGGTTGCGATGGACGGTTTTATCGCGAGATATATGAATGAATTAACTAGTCCACCTCATTCTCCAAAAGAATAAGTTCTCAATATTAGGGAACTTCAATAACAACATGTAATGGACTGGGTACTGAAAACTGAAAGGTTGAATTCAAGCTCATCATAAGTATCGAAGTATCACTATATTCCGATAATAGGTACTTCAAGATAGACAAGGACGTCAGTGTTAGGTAGGCCGCTTCATACATTGACTATTTTTTTGAACACAATTAATAGGGTATTTATACGGTCAATATTAACTTTATTACTTAAATTTAAGCAATGTTTTTCTTAACGTTAAGTAATGATTAGCGACTGTTTAACCATGACATTTTGGACGTTTAAAAGTCACTTAACTAAGCAACGTATATAAATAAAGGCGTGTATGCTTTACAGATAAGAAATATTGTGATGTGGATATGGCGTTTTTGGCGTTGAAATGGGCTCCTATCAACAGTGTTGAAGCACTGATATTCACCGAGATATTTGCAAGATTTCACCGGGAATATACGCCACACAGTATCCCAGAATGGACCATAGCTTACTTTAAGGTGACTCGCTTCGAAGTGTTGCGTCGATGATTTTATTCAAAACTTGTGGATTACCTTGTGATTTAAGAGATCTTGGGTATATGATTGGTTAAACCAGTGATACTCATCCATGTTACTCGAATAATATACATCCGTACTCCTTTTCCTGTATGCCGTTAGAAGCCGACGAAGACTCCTTAGAAAAGGAAGGACTAAGATCGAACTTAGGTGTTTTTCTTTTCGCCAGAGTTATAGGGTAATTTTATAAGATTAATCAAAATACAAGTACCTAAGTATAATACTTAGTAATAGTTCAGAGAATAACATCCAAGTGTATTGACTATTTAAAAAATTGTTAAGTAAATTGACTGTACCACCATAAATTACCGTACATTGAAATCACAACTGGCGTCTCTTGGATCATTCTATGACAGTTGTATGAAATAAATAACACGATAAATTGTCTTTGGGTGTCCATTTCCTTAACAATTAATTTGCAGACTACACACCTACATTAATTATTTGAGTTTGAATGAATCTGTATAATGAAACGAGAATTCGAGTACAATCTAACAAAACAAAAATAGGTCTCGTGCATACATTCCCATTGACTACCAGGTTTAAAAAATTGCCCTGAGCATTTTTTCGTGGTGGGTGTTTGGCAGAAGGACTGACACAATTTTCTTAGGGATAGTGAGCTTCATATCCTATTTTTCAACCATAAAACCTGTCTCTTAATATCACGGTAGGTAATAATTAACACGTTCCGGGACACTTGACTATTTGCAAATATCATGATATGACACTACAAAATCCCATACATTTTATCATACCGTCTACAGCCGTACTACCGGCCGTATGTACCCGGCGGCGCACATGCCGTGACATTAAATATCAACATCACTGTACTTGTATGGCTCAGTCTACGCCTGTCGACGGTGTGAATGTGTCATAACGCACTGCATATGTATGTGTTGAAAATTACTTGAAGAGTTTGCCGTGACAGCTACGAACGAATGAAGTCGCGTGATGTGACACTAGATCATGTGCTTCCTAGGAATGTCATAGGCAAGCAACTGCTATCGACGGTTTGCCAAATTACATGACATAAAATTGACCGCCCTTAGCTTACTTTCACGTAACGATATACCGAGATAACGTCGAGAGGCGGTCTGTCCCGGAATTTGTTAAGATAATAATTTGTTTTTATTTTATTACCCGAAATGTCGTTGCAAATTTCTTTTTTGTGGTTATAATAGAAAGCAATATTTTTTTTATGTTATCGGCAATGAAATTTTTGTACGGTTGGTTTTAAAAAATAAGTTTTGTGCTTCTTTAGCCTTAAAATGGTTAAGGTACAAAAAAATTCAACTTATAAAATTAATTTAAACTACGAAAAATAAATTAATTTTGTGCTAGCAAATGACATACATAATATCTCAAAAAAAATTGTCGGTCCTTCTACCAAATACACTGTATAACACTGTAATATTTAACGTTAAACTTTACGGTGTTATATATTGCTGTTATCAGTGAAAATATTACTGTTAGCACTTTGTAATATGTCTAAACGTGTTACAGTAAGAATAAAAAACTACAAATAGCAATTCACGCTTTTATTTTATAAAAGTACATAATAATCTAAATACAGGGCGTATTTTTAAAATCAGTAATAATTATCAAACCCTTTTGTTTGTTTCATAATTATTGCTTGTTTGTATATGTCCTGCAATCATTTAAACAAAAAACAACATGGACTTATTTTCTTTCTATAAGTCCAATAGCAATGTGTATGGGTTCTCGAGGTACTTCTTCAAGTGATTTGAGAAGCGCGCCATAGTGACTCCGTCCACGACCCTGTGATCTGCTGAAAAACTCACTGTCAGCATGTGAGCCTTTCTCAAGTTGCCTTCAGCATCGAACCTCGGTAAAACCTGCATGTAATAAGGAAACCTTTACTGCAACGCCTATTCATGTATTATCGTGGCTTAATGGCCTAAGTGGCTTAAAATTCATGGTGCACCTATCTTGCCCTTCGAGGAATTAACAACAGTAAGGCTTCCTGTACATGACCGCCGGAGTCAGACCGCATGATAAAATTTCAGAACATCTCAGAATGAAAATGTAAAAATGAGATATTCAGTCGTATATACAAACATGCGGTCCGGCGCCGCCACCGCCGCGCCGCGTGGTGCGGCTCCGGCGTCACAGCGTGTACAGTGTACAGGAAGCCTTAAGGTCTGTTAACCAGTAGGTATAGATATCTAATATAGATAAAAACGACGTTCCTAATTACCTAACAATGATTATACCTACCTACTTCCCTGAGTAAATAATCATTTGAATATTTAACTTTAACTAAGTCATCATCTGCCTACCTTTTCCCAACTATCTTGGGGTCGGTTTCCAGTCTAACCGAATGCAGCTGAATACCAGTATTTTACATGGGGCGATTGCATATCTGACCTCCACAACCCAGTTACTGGGTAACAAGATACCCCTTGATTCTCAGACTTTCGGGCTTTTGACGATCCGTAACAACTGTCAAAGATCTACAAATGACAGCTGGGACCAATGGCAACGGCTTAACGTGCTTTCCGTGGCACGGAGGGGTCTCGGTATGTAAAGATAGTCACCCATCCGCGGAACAACCACGGCAAGCGTAGCTTAACCTTATCGATCGATCCGTGCGGCTGTAGTTATTACTTAGCCACAAGCCTCTACTTTCTTTAATTAAGTATCGTTCGTATAGTGTTCATCGGGGTCCTATGTTAATATTCCGATTATTACCTGTATTTTTCCAAGGGCACCGATTGCTACTTGCGGTGGTAAAATAATAGGTTTAGTGTAAGTCCCTCCAACCTGAAACATTAAAGAATATCCATTAACTTTATTCCTCACTAGCTTCCGCCCGCGGCTTCGCCCGCGTGGTTTGTCGACAAAAAGTAGCCTATCTCCTTTCTCAGGCTCAGTAGTTTTGGCGTGAAAGCGAGACAGACAGAGTTACTTTCGCATTTATAATATTAGTAAGGATTTTCAGGAATATAGGCATTTATTAATGGCCAGTAATGCGCTTACACATAACATAACAACATAACATCACGCTTGTATACCCCGTAGGGTTAGGCAGAGGTGTACCTATAGTACACTCACATTTCACCTTGGGACGTTATACGTGTAATAGGGGGCGAGCCTATTCCCCTCAAATGGGCACACATCCAGACTCCAAGCCGCTACTGAGAAGAGAGAGAGACTTAATGAACGTAGTCATATCATGAAACCATATTGGTAATGTTAGTTAGAAAAGTTTAGGACTAGGAATATACGAATAGTATCACTTATTAGCTACTAGCTTCGCCCCGCGGTTTCACCCGCGTAAGTCTCGATTCCGTGGGAATATCGGGATAAAAAGTATCCTATGTGTTAATCCAGGTTATAAACTATCTGTTTGACAAATTTCATCCAAATCTCTTCACCCGTTTTTGCGTGATTGAGTAACAAACATCCAAACACACAAACACATAAACACACAAACTTTCACATTTATAATATTAGTAGGATGTACTTACAATGCCAATGTTCGATAATGTAAACGTTCCTCCAGTCAATTCATTTACTCCTAGTTGTCCCTTTACACCCTTTTCTTGAAGTGTGTTGAGCTCACGGCCTATTTCTAATATCGTTTTCGTTTGAACGTTCTAGAAAATAAAAGGTAATTATATTATTACTAGCTTACAGATGTAATGAGAAGGGCCTGATTCAGTGCTTCAGTATAAGACCTGGTTCAATGGCCTAGCAGAAAATTCAAGCTCCAGTTTTAGAGTTACCCGAAGGCCAATTCTCGTAGGTACTTAAAAAAAGTTCACATTGACGTCGCAATCTGTCAAACTTGTCAAAATGTTGGTAAATTGATTGTGTTTTTGACAGGTTGTGAATGAGATGTGAATGCGAACGTTCTTAAAATAACGGGAATTGCCCTCTGGTGTGTAGTGCCGGTGGTAGTCATAAGGCCCATAAATATGGTATTGAAGATTTTTGTCAGGTTTTAGTTACCTTTATAACAGGCACGATTAATCCGTTGGGTGTGTCCATCGCAACCCCAATGTTATGTCTAGCTTTGTAAGTGAGATGTTCACAAGTGCTGTCCAGACTACTGTTGAGTACAGGAAGCTGTTCTAGACCTAGGGAGGCAGCTTTAATAATGATTGGCATGTATGTCAACTTTATTCCTTTCGCTTCTGCTAATTTCTTCAACGACTCTCGCGATTCAACTAGTTTTGTTACATCATATTCGTCGCTATATCCGAAGTGGGGTATTTTCTGCAAAGGTTTCATATTATTATTTTAATTTCCATTCCAGATTTAAAAATGAAGAAATTAAAAAAAAAAATTGCTTACCATTGCTTCTGTCATTGATTTCACCATAGCTTTAGTAAAACCAGATACGGGTACTACTCTATCTTCTAATAACACTTCCATTTTTGCTTGTGCTTGTACAAGAGGAATAGTCATTGCATTCACACTTGATAGATCAGGAACTTCATTAGAACCATTTGAGTCGATATTTAAATGTGCCAGCATGTCTTCTTTGAGAACTCTTCCATTCCTTCCAGTGGCTTTCACTGTGCTTAGGTTTACCTTGAAAAGGACGTAATGATGCACAGGTAAACAATAGGAAGTTATAATCATATAACTTCCTATTGTTTACCTGTGCATCATTACGTCCATTTTCCCATTTCCATGCCCTTTCTATGCTGATGCATGAAATGGGAAAATTGTATAATGGACTGTATTGGCAATAGCACCTTTTGATGTTGAGAAAAGTCTTTTATACATATGTCAAGCATTTTTTCGTATTGGAATGATCCTTGTAAAATATTCATAGAGAGCTGATATCCAATCGTACAAAATAGCATTTAATTAATATTATAAATTAATCTTAACGTTCAGGTGATTTTGAAGAATTTTATACTATTGTTCAAGTAGTTAGTTCAACTAACTTTGAATTGCGCGGCTATTCTTCTGACAGACGGGGTGGTCAATACTTTGATTTTCTCGGTTTGTTCCGCTGTTGGCTCTTGTTTGCTAGCTGCAGCTTTTTCATCTACTGGCGCTGGTGACGCACCTGAAAATTAAAGATTGATATTCAAATTCATCTGTTTTATATAATCAGCAAATCACTTTCATTCGTACCAATAATAATTCTTACTCGATATCAATATCTATAATATACATACATAGTTTAAATTATGTCAGTTTTCGTGTCTGAGACCGCGTTGTTCTTCTACATGACGCCATTGCATAGTTTCATTCGGTTTTTTCCATCATTATTTTAGAGAAGTTATTCCAGAAGTCCGTAGTCTGGTGATGATATTTGGTGCGAGTAGGTATTGAAGTTTTGATGGTCTGAACAACACCATTAAATGCCCACGAATTTCTGTATATACGCTATACAGCGTATATACAGAAATGCGAAGCCGGGGTGGGTCGCTAGTTTAAATATATGAGCAGCTAAAACTTTGAACTTACCTTCTTCAGCCCCTCTCTGTACCTCGATATCAACAAGTGGTTGTCCAACTAACGCGGTGTGGTCAACTTCATGGTACAGTTTAGTCACCACTCCATCGTATCGACTGGTAATCGTCACTGCTGCCTTGTCGCTTTGTACTTCGCAGATATTGTCGAATTGCTGCACTTTATCACCTACTTTCACGAACCTGGAATTAGAGACTCAAGATTAATGGGGATTCTCACCTGGGAGTATGACGGACTTGAGCCCGTGTTTTAGGTTGTTACTCTTTGAGGTTCAGTAATCACAGGGAATGCCAGGTTGCAATTAGAATGCGGTAGATCGACGTCGACGTCGACCAGTCGATATTGATCGCCTCCAAACATAATCGATTGGCAATCGAAGAACGGTCGATGTCATCGATCGAACGCAATCTATAAGCTGCCCCTAGGGTAAAGACTAAAATAGTCTTTAGTAGCTAACAAGTTTGATAAAAATAATTTGATAAATTGGATGTATTAGGTATTGTGAGAGAGTGTTTGTTTGTGCATTTCTAAAACAAAACAGTCTTTGTTATGTACAAATACATACCTAACTGTTTCGTCATGCGTATGTGACCAATATGACCATCTCAAAAGATAGCGTTGGTAAATGATACATTGCATTTTGAATAGCCACATATTAATTGTAGTATATGTTAAAAATCTATTTGCAATAACTGGAAGCATTTGTAGCCTGTCCTAGTTTCCCAGTTTGAATATTATACATATTATAAAAAAAGAAATAAAAGTAAAACGGGGTATAAAACTAAAGAAACAAATAAAAGGGGTAATGGGCTTACCATTCTTTTATAACTACTTCTCGTATGCCTTCACCGATGTCCGATAGTTTGAAGGCGACAATTTTGTTGACTATTTGACTTGTGTGGAACTTCCTGTGTCGTAGATGCACATCAGACAATAATATACTGCGTTTGAAAATGTTTCTAGTTGAATTTTGTGATCGTTGCTTACCCTGAAAATATAATTTAGAATTCAAGAAACATTTTCTCAGCCCTGTTGGGGTCGGCTTCCAGTCTAACCGGATGCAGCTGTATACCAGTATTTTACATGGAGCGACTGCCTGTCTGACCTTCACAACCCAGTTACTGGGTAACACGATACCCCTTGGTAAGACTGGCTTCTAACTACCCGTAACGACTGTCAAATATATAAAACTGAAATAAAAGATTTATTCCTCGTAGGTAAACTTTCCTCGAAGATACACTTTTGAAAAATTCTCGCTTCGGTTCCTTATACATCCACTTTTGTTTAGTACAGCAAAACAGAAAAGACTTCGTGTTATCTAAATAAATAAAAGTATTAAGTATTATAGACTCTGAGAGTGCGGCATAAGGCATGAATTTAGTGGCAAATTGATTTGTAATGTATTCTTTGTTGAAAAGAATCTAATGAGCAAAACGGAAATGTACGACGCTTTAGTTCTGCCTCATTACCATCAATTACATTTATTTTTCACAATTTTTTGCCTGCTGCGGAGAGTTATGAAATCATTCCGAGAATGTACTATCGGAATAAAATGCTATGTCCTAACCCAGGTCATGGTCTATCTGTGTGCGAATTTCATTGAAATCCGCTAAAAGGTAACAGTGTTATTTGCGCATTCATATATTGCTTGCGCTTTATCTATTAGCATGGATTTATCTTGTCGATTGATGCACACCCATTGAATACCTACATCATTATATTATTCTCCAGTGCACCTTTTCATATATATGTTCAAATCGATTTTCCTGTGAACTGTATAGTTAGTAATTTTCTCCTATTTATTATATTTTGTACTAGCTGCTGCCTGCGGCATCGCCCGCGAGGATCCTAATTCTTTTTATAAAATAAAAGTACTCCGTTACTCCATAAATAACATAAGCTATCTGCCAGTGAAAGTCCCGTGAAAATAGGTCCAGCCGTTTTGGGGATTAGCCGGAACAAATCGACAGACAGACAGACAAAAAATAAATTAAAAATTGTTTGTTCTAAGTACCGTATAAACTTTCATAATGCATTTAGTAAAATGCTGATATTTTGACATTACAAAACAGATATTTCAATCTGATTTATTTGTATAGATAAGAGCGAGGCCTTTGCCCAGTAGTGGGCTCATACAGGCTGAGAGTAACCAGTACCTAGGTATTATTCTATAACTTGTTTACTACTGCGAATTGAGTATCACCTTGAGGCTTATCTTTATAAAACGCCTCCCACTGTTATTTGGCAATTAGTTGATAAGCTTTGCTTCTTTTTTTTATAATGTTCTTATCTTATTGCTATGAAGAAACTTCGCTCTGATTTTTGTGTGGCACTCATTATTTTAAACGTTCTCTATACCTTCACGTAATATAAGTAATCACTCTGATTACCCACGTATGGTGACTCGAAATAAATGCCGGTAATAGCAGTAAGGATTAATTCTACTTTAGCATTGACCTGCTTAACCCGTTTTTGTACTGATGCAAATTCTTATTTTATTTACTTACACTTAATTACTTTTATATTCAAATGTCTTCCGATTTTTATGGGATGTTCACTTGTTTTAATTCATGTACTTTTATGTAATGTGTATGTAATTTTAATTCGTACGGTGGCAACGAATACGTAAATAACTCTCAAATATGTTTGTTTTACTTACAGTTTGCATTAAAACACATACAGAGCTACATCTGTTCACAGTCTTCAAGTTCACAATACACTTTCTCATGAGGAACGACATTATGGCGATGTTAAAATATTTAATTTATAATTAAAATAATTTTTCTAGTTCGAATAAAAAAGATTCATGTCGGGGGCCGGGCGCCTTGCCTTGCCTTCGCACACACTACTGAGTTATCTGCTCATTATCAGCGCTCCACGCATTGATTACCATTTTAAACAATAATAAGTACGTAAAGTCGAATATGTTGTCTGTATGACGTAATGGGCAGGGGTCATCGTTCGTCTATAAGTCAACTTGTAAACACAATTTTGTATGGAACATGTTTAGATCATTGCGCTGCTCGAAGGGAACTAATAATCCACTTATTTACCTACCTGTGTCCTTGCAATGATTGTGGCATGTTGCCCCACTATTTACCAACTGATTGTTGTGAACACGCTAGCGCGTTGGATTGTTGCTGTTTGTGTTTAGCGTTCTCTATGGAGAACGAAAATATGTGTAGGAAAATAAAAACACTAAACTCGGGACAATCTAAGAAGTCCGTTTTGACGTTTCGTTCTCGTACATGTAATAAAACGTTATGCCTTGAGAATCAGTTTTAATCACTGTAGATAAGTCGTCGATTACAAACTCTCTAAGTATGTTCAATTGATATGTCTCGAGAATCAGTTTATAAGAAACCAATTTTTTTTTCATCGCTACACAAAGCATTTTTATAGCTGTCAAAACGGACGTACAAAGTGAAAAATAGCTTTAATTTCTTTGGTATTGTACGTTTCGTGTTTTGCCACCAACTTCCGAAATTAAAGTAATTTTTCACTTTGCAGTGTTTTTTTCGGAGGTCGGTTGTTTTTTTGTTGTACTTAATAAGTTTTTATTTTTCACATTTTTGTTGTGATACTACATCTATGTAAATAAAAGAGGAAGTTATTATAACATCATTCACATAGACTAATTGGGAAAAGTACGTATTATTGAAGCTAACTCAAAAATTACCCAAGCAAGGGTAAAATTTGTGTGGAACCACCACGCAAGCTTCCTCTACCAAATGAAAATAGTGGAGTGTTGGAGATTGTGAGGTGAAAAATAATTTTCAAAATCGTTCCATAATTAATGAAAAATTAAGTTACAACACTATTAGGTAGGTATACACTTCCAGGTTTGTTAAGCAAAGTATTCTTGTCACTAAAATAAAACGATGTAATAAGCAATTGTTTTATTAAAGACATAATAAACATGTTAATAAAGTGAATAAATACAATAATATAATCAATAACTGTAATGTCATGTATGACGAGACGCAGGTGGCAACCCATATTGAGAATAACATCAGATGGCGAATAATGAATATGAACCGACGACTCCTATTCTAAATAGCTAACGTGTATCACAGAGGCTCTGCCAAGTGTCGCTACCGATCATTGTTTTAGTTCACAGCAGATACAATATACATACTATGTAACAACACACATAGATAAAATAGCATTTAAGTTCTCATTATCACTATCAACTATTGCTTTTATTCGCTGCACAGTAGAATGGAACTAAAACTTCTAAAACAATGACTGTGCTTATTTATTAGGTATTCAGACTCGCGCCTTTCACAAGTCTATGAATATGTCGATATATCACATCGTAACTGCCTACTTGTACTAGTTTTACTGAAGAATATACAACATTACATTAGATGTCAACATTAAAATGAATGTGTTTAAAATAGTTAAGTGGTGATGTTGGAAGAAATCGGCCCTATCCCATGTCCTAGTTAGATTAGTATGTCAAGAGTAAACTTTAAGAAACTCTTTTTATTGCATTGTATTAACTTTGTACATAAGGGCTTGATCACATATTCAATATACATACACAATTTAATTATCTTATGACAAGGAACGAATAATTAATAACATATAGGTATGAATATCGACATTAATTTGTTGTTTGCACACATAGACAAATTATAATATGTAGATTATTTTCTCCTATTAGCTACAGGCATACCTAATGCCTGATTTTGAAATATTAGTTTAATATACAAAAGCGTTAAATAATAAAGAACTTGCTCCCGTTTTTGTACAAATATAAGTAGCCTTGACAATAAGTTACATTATCACACTAGTGACTTACAAATAAATACAGTCAAGCGATTACATTAACAATATATTGCAGGGCATTGCATATATTTCAAGCTGCTAAATCCACAATACTAAACATACAAACTTAGACTTGATTATATTTGGAAGTTACTTTTAAAACACACAGTTATGTAAAAGCGATTGCGGGAAAAGTATTAATTAAGACATTATAATTTCAGGAGATATTTGATTTCCAATGAAGTACCAGTATTTTTCAAGATTTTCAGGAAAAATTAACAGTTGAACAAATAAACGTTTGGCTGACACTACTGCAGCTGTAGCGGTTCCGGTAGTCCGGCTCAATTCCTGTGATAACATCGAGTCACTTGATTCGAAAATCTGAAGTCGTCCTAAGCATTTGGTACCCAATCCTTATCAGTAACTTATGACACACAAATCCAAAAAAGCGTCTGAACATGAAATTCACTGTGTGAGTATTATGTTAGTTATTACATAATTAATGTCATAATGATTTACCTTATCAATTTATAATTTCAAGTCTAGTTGGTATTTAGTTATCAAAATTTCACTAGCCTTTTATAATGTTATTTTATTACACCATAAGAGCAAGGCCAACATTTTTGTAATTTGCAAGAAACGTAGAGAACGATGCGACATTGTTACCAACCTTACAGTGCAGGAAACTCTTGCTTGTAAATTAGTCTTCTGCAATAATGCTCACAACAATATCACACCAGTCTCTGATCGTCTGTTGCCACTAGTTAAGTCGTTAACAAAGCGTTTTACGGCTATGATGACGGTGACGATGTGGTGTGAACCTACTTAATGCGTCTGAAGTCTGTTCGTAAAAACTACTGCTTTAAAAAATTAGCCCACCAAGAACATTACTACACCATAGAGAAGAACTAACAAGACGAGACAAGACGAAGAACGATATGTATTCGTGACAGACACCGTACAATCAGGATAGAATTATGACGTCATTATAATGATGGGGTTTATTAAAAGAGCATTGTAATGATTAATTTTAAAAAAGGACGCAGACGTCTTTTCTAAAATAGGAGTCCCTTCATCTGGAAGTTGCCATCAATAGTGAACAGTGGAAGACTCAAAAGGGAAGCATTGGCCCAATTTTAGGCTAACAGATTATTCAGTCGATCTCAATAAAAATGGAAGGTTTCTAAATGTTGGAAGTCTCGATGTAACTTAGAATTGGCTTAACTATAAATAAAGGACCCTGCTAATTCGAAACGGCATTCATAACGTAAAAATACTCCTTTGTAATAAAATCACATTGAAAATAGTAACTTCTTATCAACTGCTTAATTTGACACAGTTGCTTATTTGCCAATTTTAAATACGTGACAAACGTAAAAATACTCTGTAATATTAATATCGGAAAAGTATGGTTACAAATCTATTTTGTTTACCTTATTATTTATTTAGAAGTTCTCTCTTGTTGCCGTAGTCTATCAAAATGAGACTATGTAGCACTCATTGAATTAAGATTACTTATCTAATACCTATAGTGAAGAGTGATGATTTGATCCTCGTTGTACGGTCTCTTAAATTACGTATGTATCGTCGACAGAATCATTCCGACGAATTTAAGTACAGTAAGTACCGAACTACATGCTCATCTAGTCTGACACCGTACACGTATCGTGAAGCAACAACATCAACTAAACATCGAGGTGAATAATTATGTATCTATCAATCTATGATACTGACTCAAACATCACATGATCTAATCAGAAACGTTTTAAGATTGTAATTCAGCACCCTAATTGCGTAATACACGATCAATCACAATCTGAATTGGTTTAAAACAAATTGCCAATCCATAGCATAATAAGTTCGAGAAAAAATCTGCTCAACAACGTAAATAACGCAATGAACGTTGTTAAACTGTCAAAATGAAACAGATTAGTCTTAATCGGTTACAAAAATAAGTTACGCAATTAGATAGGTGTTCAAAATTGTACCCATTCACTTGTAAACTATATAAAGAATACGTCCTCTATTTCGTTACCATTTTTCTCTTTCATCAGCCTGTGGTGTTTGAATCTTTCTCTATTCAGATGTGTTATGACACCTATTTAGGTAGAGATAACTACTATGAGTCCCCATGATGCTTATATTATATGAGTAAATACATTTACTAAAAGCTCAGCTCTTAGCATTTAGATGAATTTGAATATTTTTGTTTGTGAGATATTCCAAATGTGCAATTTGAACATTAGAACAGTTCTTAAAGTTATACTATCTATAAATTCCGTTTGGTGTACAACGAGTCGTTTATTTTATAATTTTTATGAAAAAACTGTTAAAAAAGGTTTTTTATTTAAATATTGCAATTAAATTCGGGGCTGTCCTCATGTCCTAAATGTTAGTTAATAAGTAAGTACCACAAAACATTTTAACTTATGGCAAAACTCTACACATTGACCACACGAATCTGAAAGACTGATATTTTTTTGTCTTTATATCTATCATAGTTTGCTCGATGTCAACAAAATAAGTAAAAAGTGATGACTAAACAACACCATAATTAAAAGTTGTTCTTTTTAGTATAAATTTTGTTATTTTTTCAGGTTTTTTATTACAGTGGAGCCTTCGATTTTAAATCCAACAAAACTCTTGGCATTTATTATAACTTAAGAAATGAATGCCTATGGCATTAAGTCCACTTCTGTGTGCTTAAAGTACCTATTATATAAATAAACAGCTCGCAAAATTCTTAAATTAGGCAGCTCAACATTTGTTTAAATAATAGGTACACAAATGTTGAGCTGCCATAATTTCCGACAAAGGTGTTGGGTCTTTGATACCTTTTGTTTATTGACATCGACAAACCATTTTGATTTAGATTTTAGCTCCAATTTTTTTTTTAAATACAATACACTTCTTTCGTTGTAATTTTCACTACTTAAAATATTTTCCTTTAACGCTTGTCACAAGTTGACGCGCACATCGTTGATAATTTTCACAAATTGACTCTTTCTGCTCGAATGTTAATTTAAGTTTATGTTAACTTATAAAGTGTTAGTAGCATGCGTTTTGGAGTTTAGATATTTCTTGTGGCTTAACACAATGACCAAATCGTATAAATCCTCTTGTAAACATTATCTACTTGTTGTAGAGAAACCAGTTAAAACGTTTATAAAAATAATATCGGTACACTCAGCAGAAATACCAGTTGTGACCATCGGTACTTTGTGAATTGGTACGGCTATTACAAGCAGTGTAGACGTCACGCTACGATTATTATAATACGGTGCTCTAGATGGTATCACTGGAAACTTCGCTGGTTGTACTTAACTACACGACAGGCACATTATCAACCTAGTGACATGTTCTTCTGCGAAAATAATGTAACGACGCTTACGATCGACCTGAAATTCATCCTTCATAGAACACAGAACTCGGAAATATTATGCAGTAATGTTTTATAATATAATACTTAATTTTTCGCGCAGTAACTTTAATTTATTTTATCACGAATTTAACACATCTTATCACTAATAAACAATCAATTACTTTAACATTAAAATACTTTTAGAATTCCACATTTGAATTATCAATTGCTAAAATATTTGGTATAATTACAATTCCATTATTCTATCAGTATATGGAACTATATCGCTCTGTTCGCATCTTTTGCTTTTATAAAAAAAATCACTTTAGCGTAGTGTTCTTTTGGTTAGGTACTTGAGCGTTAGGTGATAGGTACATCGGCGCTAGACTACTTTCTCACACAATAATTACAATTTTACACCGGCTCTCATTAAAATTATCATACTTGACTTATACTAAAACTTCACTTGCAGATCAGTGCCACCGCAGCAGACTTTGGAAATAGTTCCACCGTACGGGTCTTATTTCGAGCGAACGAGTAACAAAATAAATATTGAGTATTTTTTAACAGGAAGCTCTTTCTGTGAACGAACCGAAATCACTAACGAAAAGTCGTAATCTTTCGCATTTCACTTACATGGACGTTCATGTTTTATGTAATAAAATATAGCACTTGGTTGCAAGGACACTGGGTAATTAAGTTCACAGTGAACGACGAAGGCTAGAAATCAGTGGTACGAGGCGAGTCCGTTCGCTCGGTTAGCGGTCAGGGTGTCTTGAGAGACGGCGATATCGACATGTGAGTGGGCGAGAAGGTTTGTGGCGAGACGAGCGGCACCAGCTCGGGCTGGAGCCGCTGCCCGCGTCACACGGCCGGCTCCGTGGCTATCGTCATCTCTGCAAATTTCACCTCTCTGCCACGTCTAAACGACGTAGTCCGCCTCGGTGGACTGCGTTTCCGCGTCACTACCGCCGGCTGTAGACTCGCTGATGATGCCTGTGTCAGCAGTCGCGGAGGCTGGGTGACTCGCCCGAACGGTGATTGCCGAAGGAACTGCCGGGCCACCATTGGCTGCCAGTATGAAGTCCCTGGGGAACCAACACGTTTACAAAATTTTATAAGAAATCTCACCATACCACTTGTTGATTGTTTCAAGAAGTTAATAAAACCTTTATTTTTATTTACCTTTAGTAAGAGTGGTGCGTGCGCGCCACGCACTGCTCCTCAAGCGGCCGCGCGTGCCCTCGTGCACAGCGTCCACGCTGGCCGAACGCGTCAAGTGCGACTGCTGCGCCTCGTGGTCCGCGCCCACGCCGGCAGTCAGGCCCTCGCTCACTGAGTACAGCTTATGTGTTATGTCTTTGCCTGGAAAGTTTTTGAACATAATCTTGTCATACATATGTTTAAGCGGTGGTAGGAGCATTATCTCTCGAACTTTTTTTCACAATGAATAAACCCGAAAATATATAATTATTGTTTTGGTAAATTGTTTTTGAAGTTCAAGGCCAAGGTGTGTTACAAAAATATTTTATATAATTTTTTGTATTTTTATCAAAATTCCGCTGCTACGCCGTAGTTTTTTACAATGTCTATTATTTGAATAGTGGTACAGTTTTAGCGCCTCGATCACTCTCGTACAACGTCAATTCTTATTAGTTAGTATGGATATAATCTTTTATTTTACAGATTTACTGAAATTTTATCAATTCTCGTCCAGTCTTCTGAGGAATTTAGGTGCTACGCCAAAGTGATTGCTTCGTAGCATATTGCTACGAATTTCTAAATTAATGTATTTCGTTAATTTTATCTTTGTTAACGACTTTTTCTTTTTGTTAGTTGTAGTTTCAATACAAAAACGCGTATTAACATGCTCGTCTGTATCTAAAATTATAATACAATATGTTGACTAAAACTCAAAATAAATATCGACTCTGCTAAATAAAAAGAAAGAACCTGCTATACCTATTAACAAAAATTCATATCGTCATTATTACAAAGTTTGATTGGATGAATACATTATTTTGTCGAGTCACCGCATGTTTCATATTGGAGAAACTTTGTTCCATATTAGGGGAACCCAATTTGGAAGTAAATAGCCGCGCATTCACACCTTAATTCGGTTTACTTAAACAAAAGCCCCTGGCACCAATAAGAATTCCTTTAAGTTACCGATATAATAGAAAGCTATTTTAGTCGGGGGCATTGTATTTGATTAAAAATATCATCATTTTAATGCATCTTGCCCGCGGCCCCAGACACATTTCGAAGAAAAGTAATGGCCATGAAACGCGCGAGACTCGTCCGAATGTATTCTCTGAAGCCTAAAAATTTCCGTTTAAGAGTTGCAACGAAAACAGTGAAGGAGGACTGACCTATAAGGCAGTCGAGGACGACCTTGAGCATCGGCCGGTGACGCAACACGCGCTCGAGGCGCATGCGCGGCCAGCACACGCACGTGGACACCTCCTCCGCAATCACGGTCACCTGAGACACATAGGTGCTGTCAGTTCAACTGACCACGTTCGAAAGTACAGCCGATCTATTCTCTGAAAATCTCCCCGTGAAAACTTAGGTCAAGTGAGTTGTCAATACTGTCAATCCCTAGCGATCCCCAGCATCAGTTGTGCTATTCTGTAAAAATCTCAGCGTGAAAACTTATGTGAAGTGAGCTTGAAGTGAACTGTCACTGCCTTAGCATCAGTAGGTATCGATGACAATGACAGCTCCCTCCACGCTCACTTCAATGTTTTCACGGTGAGTTGGTTACAGAATAGCAATGCAGGTGGAATGACAGCTCACTTCAAGCTTACTTCACCTAAGTTTTTACGATGAGATTTTTACAGAATAGGTCGGCAGTTGCGGGACGTTAAGATGGCACATCGAGTTTGGAAAGAGAATATTACACAGTACAGAGAAGACGTTTTACAAAGCAGAACTCCGTGTGTCACATTAACAGCCGCGTACTGTAGATATTATAACAAGAGACTGTTTACAGGAGATCAACATCTAGCGTAGAGTCAACCCTAGCTAGAGTAACTAGATGTACTGTTCTAAGAGAGTTCAAAGTGTTACACTGCGAAGCTTATGTTGTTAATGGCTGTGTAGATGTTGATATTATGAAGATGTATCGGAGTTGTGACTGAGATTTCTATATCTAGATAATCCCACGAGGATTAAGCAGAAGAATGTCAGACGTTATTATTTGGTTTGGTTTTTGTTTTTTTTTTTGTTACTGGCCCAAGATAGCAGTTAGAAGACTCAGTTTGCAGATGATAATGACTTGAAAGAAATGGTATCTTACAAATAAAACGATAATTTTACAACAAGAGAAAGATATATCCCAACAGTTAAAAATCATAATTATTTACATTGAAATAATAAATATTTAGAATCTCAAATTCCAATTATCGGCTTTATATGATCGCAGTGAATCCTTTCAGGGAAAATGAGGTTACATCACTTATATTATGCTTCAGTTCGGCGCGAGCACGTGCACCGAAAGTATCCGGAGATAATATCTTTTTCCCAACAAGTATTCGTATGAATAGAGTTGCCTCGAGTTTTCCAATAAAGCCAGTCACTTTTCCGGTTGATCCGTTGTAGTTTCGATCAGGGATGTTGCGGATGCCGATATTTTCAAATCCGCGGTTTATACAATAAGTGAAACTAAACAACACGTTATAACTCATTTACGAGAAACAAATGAACAATAACAAACGTGTCGGATCTTGTCTCAGAACGAAATCTTCGCTGTTATTGGTCAATGAGCTCGTGCGTACGGCACGCGCCAGTCGCCGGCGCCGCCTATTTTCTTTCTTGTTACGACCTGTGCTACATCCACTTCCACATGAACATCCGCATTAATTATTCCGGATGCGGATATTAGCAACAACCCTAGTCTCGATACCTATATGCAGCTGCGGGCCACGTATGTTCAAACATTTGCCATATCATAATATAAACTTGAAATGAGATGGTGCGCAAACGTAACTAATTCTATCATTAGATAGGCTATTATTTCATAGTGCTTGATATTTGAAATTCTTTTTATAAAACCCGAAGCCGTCGTCAGGCTTTTGCGGAAAATGAAAAATTATTTTTCATTTCCTTTTTGTGACACTACATCGAGAGCTTGATTTACAAAAGGGATACGTCAAATATACCCTTCAACGCTTTCTCTTTGTATTCAAAGTTTGCCAGACACAAACTAACAACCATCATAACCAAGAATGAAGTCAAATTTGCACGAACAACTACTTATACTTATATACGTATGTACTTACTTACGCAATAATATATTAACTTACTGTAGTTGAAACATTGTTTTGAAACGGCTACATGTTGTAGTCGTATAAACTATGATGTGGAGTACCTACTTATATCCATGCGAGTTTCTAGTAGTCTACAGTGGCACATACATAGATAAATCACAGGAAGGTATAGAAATGGGAAAGTTTTGGTTGACGGTAAAGGTTTATTTAGTAAAGTTTTCAAGGTCAAACCCAAAATACTTATTTAACCCATTTTAGTTATATTATGCATACCTGTAAGGTATATGAAAATAACGAATCAGAAAGGTAAAACATAATTGAAATTCAAATAAAATATTCACGTAACGTTTAATATCTATTCACTCAAACGGTTGAATCCGACTGTAACAGACTGAACTTCTCTCTATATAAATATTATATAAACGAACCTCGATGGTTTAAGTAAAGGTATAAACGTAAACGAGATGATCATTACTGTGCACCTGAGACGGCACGCCCTCGAGCGAGAGGTTGGTGCCCCTTTACTTAGTAACTTGGTTGAATTTGTTAACCTCATAATTATGAATTAAATCAAAACCACCCAGTAATTAATTACAAGATATAAACATTACCAACACTTGTATGAAATCGTTAAGGTGAAAGCGTCAGGGAAGCCTGCGAAATTCAAATATTGTTACGTTTTTTGCAATTTGCAGGTAAGTATCAGGTTTTATGTTGATCTAAATATGATTCACGGAATATGGCACTGACCTGAAAATTGCAAGAAACGACAAAAAAAAATGAATTTCGCGGGCTACCTTATCGCATACCCCATAATATTACTTTGATATTCTGTCTATCAAAAAAGTGATCATATTTAAGGGTAATACCATCAAGCTGAACAAGTTTCTTCATCCAACATCGTAATCGCGAAAAAATAATCGGCTGTTCCATAAGTACATTTGGGTCGAGTAGGTACTTATTGAAGTTTTGTATGAGACAGCTGATGATGCTTTCGCATTTCTGTTAAACGCTGAATTAAAAAAATAAGTTAGGTACGCTCAGCATCGTATCCAAGATTCGTACCTTTATGAAGCATCTGTTTGCTAGAACGTCGCGATCGTAACTAACAAAAATATATTGGAAAACGTCAATTCGTGTTAGTTTTATCATGTCTGGTGGAGGTAGTTTAATAAATCCCCAGTCATTAAGATAATGCGTTATTCCGAAGCGCTTCTGAATTATTTAGCGTAACTGTGCGTGGAATTACAAAGAGTTGCGTCTCGTCCGACTCTAGTGAATGTTTCAGGAATGCCGTTGTTGCGTATAGGGAGTATATTTTTATCGAGATATGCCGAGTACAAAAGATTACTGGCTTCTACCTACTCACAATTAGAAAATGCTTCATAGACTACGGCGAGAGTGATGACAATCATAAAAATGTTAGATCAATATTAATTGTTTTGTCAGTTACCTGGAAGACGTCGTCTGATTGTTCACGATTGGCTTCCCACTCTGGAGAATCAACGAACTGGTAGGGCTGTATGTAGTGGAGATGTGTTTCGTCGCAGCTCACTCTCAACCTGTCCGAAAACAAGTAAACGACCTTAGTTATCTCAAAAAATAATTCTGCCGTTATTCTTGGACAGAAATCGTTTATGTGTTTGGTAGATTAGATCCCATATTGTGGCCCTAATAACTTAGATTATTACATAATACAGCCTATTAGTTCTCCAAGAGCTTCCCACTGGAGTTATCAATGAAAGCGGGATGCAATCATCGCGATAAATACGCCTATTTGATGTGACCTATAACGCTATTTAACCACACAATTATGCAGCGTTTGGAATATAATTAAACTTGATCATTATTATATTTATATAGCATCGTACCGGTTGTAAATTTGCATGAGCCTGGGTAATTACCATTGCCGCTGCAGTGTGTAATGATTTAATATTGTAAATTAAATATGTAATATGCGAGTGTAATTAGGGCAGCACGTAAAAATACTATGCTTTAATAAGGCGTACTTATATGCGGTGCTTAGGTAGACTGGGTACTTAATTCCATTATAGCGGGTATGAAATGGCTAATGGGGGAATTGGAACCATTAACTTATGGACTGTCGTGCATTACCCCGGTGGCCAAACCCAAACAAATACCTACGTTCTATACTATATCTACATTCCTACACATAGTTTATGGAAATGGTGATTAGAATTACAAAATTGACCAACAATCGAGTGTTTTCATTATTTCATCAAGTATTTCTTCCATATAACAAAATAGTATTCAAAGAAAAGATTCTGAACAGCGACGCACATTATTAGCCTAATAATGTTCCCACTGCTGAAACACAGAAAACATCTCTGTGAGAAAGTGGGGCGTAATCATGCAGGCCCATTGCAGGCTGGTAGGTGTCGTAGCCTTCGATTTTTTTGGATCTAGGACATGTTTGGAACCCACGGCCTACAACAACTCGAAAATCGCGGCCGTTACCACTGGGCCACCACTGCTCTCACTGGGCCACCACTGCTTTTTTCACTCACAGACAGATTCTTCCATATAGCAAAATAGATTCTAAACAACGTCGCACAAAGTTAGTCAATTAGTCGCAGAATACGAAATGTTTCTTTTCTCTCAGAGTTCATGACATACAATACGAGTCCATACACTGCCAGCAATGGTAAAACAAAGAAAAATTATTCTTGAACAAAAACAAAAGGAACATGTATCTTATTTTATATCGTGTGGGTCCTCGCTTGTCTTTGAATTGTTTATTTTGTAGCCCAGTACCCTCGATATTTTATCTTCATAGTATTTTTTGGGTACACTTATTCAGTATTCAATTTATTCTGTAACAGATGACGCACACGCACCTCCCGAAGGTTTAATTAAGTTGTCCTTAGTGGTTCCCTTGGCACATAGGTAATTGATTATTGAGAGTTGGAAACTAATGTAATAATTTAATCAACGATATTTTATTTTGCGAGTTGTTGATGAACTGCCTTTAAAACATCTTAAGACTGGATGAATTTGGTGTTTCCTGTCCACTATGAGAAGAACAAAACACCGAAACAATGTCAGAGATAAAGGATTCTTTTAAATTCCAGATAAATTCTTTTTAATAACCAGATCTTTTGAAAACCTTGAATGTTCATATTTAAGATGGTATAACTACGTAAAAATATGATGTAGGTACTGTGGAAATAACATACTTTCCCTTTAATAGTATAGACAATCTCTCGTCGGCCGGCGTGACGTCTTCGACCGCATACGCCTCGCCGGGCTCAAGCCGCACTATCCTAGCTTCGCGAGTCAGTTCTGTGAAGTGCTTCTTGTTCACTTTGAGAGGCTTGAACAGCTTCAAGTATAGATCTGTTAGCTCAAGAGATAGCGCTGGAGGAAGAAACCTGCGACAATGCAATGACGAATTATCTTAACTAAACTCATTTCTGCAGTGACTGAGCTACAACATTTTGAGTATTGTTTAATTTACAAACAGATATAATGTAAAGATAAGTACACGATCACCAGTTCGCGTGCTACTAAAACTTTGCCCATCAATATTGAGTAACGTTAACGTGCTTTAATTTAAGTGGGCAAAGTCCAGAACTCAGCGTTTGCCCATTTCGTCCGGCGACCATTTAATATGCAAGCATCCAGCAAGTGCTTTCCCATAGTGCCTTGTAAAGGGCTTAATTATTGATACTTGCACAGTTTGTTAATAATTTTAGAGGAAATTACCTTTAATCTTTAGATTTGCTTGTCAGGTACGTAATTGGTGATTCCAGTATCGATCTGATTATAATGCCCACCCCGCCGTTAATATATCACATGGAGCTTTCGAGACAGTTCGGCAGGACTGTTCTATGTTAGTACAGTATACGACGTACCTGATAATAAGAAACACAGTGTGTATAGAGTTGACGAGCACGAGCGCGAGGCTCCAGGCAAGCACGTCGGGCGCGCACACCTCGGCGCCGGCCCACAGCCCCATGAGAACGGCGCCCGCCGCCGCAAGCGCACGCAGCACCAAGATACTCTGCTTGAAGCTCTTTGGCGCTAGGAACGCGATGGCGAAACACAAGTTTGCTGCCTGTTAGCGGGATTAAGAGAAAAGTCAGCATTTTTTATTTAGAGAACTTAACTTAGTACTGTTAAACGCAATGCAAATAACTTTAAGCTAAGACAAAATGATTCGTGATAGGCCACAGATATAATATATGCGTGATGGATTACGTCGATTATGTTGTACCTGAAAAAGATCTTGTTGTGCGTTGGTCCATTTAGCGCAAAACCAGTGGTGGTGTTCGTCGGTGGAATTCGAGCTGAGTAGCTCGAAGTCGGTGTCGAAAGTGGCGTTGAGCCGGGTGGCGTTGTAGACGAGCGTGGCGTTGAGCCAGGGCGCGGTGGACGCCGGCGCGGGCGCGGCCGGCGCCATGTTGCGCTCGCGCCCCGCGCCCCCCCGCGCCGCGCCGCCACCGCCCTCCCCCCGCGGCGAGCGCTCCTCGGCCCCCGCGCGCCTCTCACCCGACGACACTAGACGATTCAGTTGGGCTCTCGCTCTCAGTATTACCACCTCCATCACCACACCCTGCTGCCCACTTCACGTCAGAGCACACCCTTTCTGGAAACAAACAAGACTCTATAAGAAAGAACACGTCTATAATCACCAGAGACAGGCAAATGTAAAGCAGTTCTCACTTATTCTCAACTTGTCTCAATAAATGTGGACGTACCCTGAGTAGCCTAGCCAGACATGAACTGAACTGCCCCGTTGGTCTCGTGGTCACAAGCGCGACACGTGGGGTCCTGGGTTCGATTCCCGGGTCGGGTAAAGTGATATTGGGTTTTTCCATTAGGAATTTCTTAGTAACGGCCTGGAGTTTGGATGTTGGCGATGTCATACCTCCGTGCTTCAGAAAGCACGTTAAGCCGTTGGTCCTACGCCTGATCTCTCTGCGGTCTTGTCGGATTGCCGTCCCATCGGACTATATGAGAGTGAGGGAAGAGAGAGTGCACTTGTGTATGCGCACACACTTGTGCACTATATCTCCCGCGCCAAAGACTAAACTCCGTTGAGATTGGCCGCCGTGGCCGAAATACGGTCTGGAGGCCAGACATATACAACTGCTTTGCTGACATGGCCAAATATATTTCATCAGGATGATCTTACCTTAAATACTTTAAACCGATGTGAAGAACACCCAAACCCGTAGTGGAACCCTACGCCCCACGCTCGTCGACCAAATATCGTAATTAGTATACTGCTGAAGAAATAAAGAAGTAAAACAAAAAAGCAATGATGAAAACGAAGAACGAAAAATCGAATGGTGAATGACGTTGTGCAGTTGTACTATAATACCATAAAAGATTAAAGAATAAACTGAGACAGTATAAACAGTATTGCATATGTTTATCTACAATACATATAAGAGGCAATATAAAAAAAGGTTATGAAACTTCTGTAAAAATAGTCACGTACTTAACTAGCTGACCATAGGTATTTATGAGGTAGTATAAACAAACATTACACAAATAAGAAGAAAACTCTCAATTAGTTTCACCAATCTATTCAAAAGTCTAGAAACAACCTCTACAATATTTTATTAACGCTGCTAAGAACTAAACTTACATTACTTTGCAAAAATCTATAGTGCTCGAATTTGGCCCAATGACCTCTTTCTTGAGAATAATGGAACGCCAATTTAATTTAAAACTTATGTTGTTACTGAACTACATGTATCCTTGCGTAGGCTTCATCTACGAACTTTGGAGCTACGGCTACGGCGGGCGGCGTAGGTATCCGCTACGTCGCGTAGCTCGTTGCTACGCACTGCACGCTTCTCCCGATATTAGTTTTTGTTCATATTTAAACTTCTCCAACACGGACGGGATAGTTCGTTTAACCATTGCGTTTGCAAGTATGGTTTAATATTATATTAAAAACAATAATATTATGACACCACCTCATTTTAGAATGGCATTACGCGAATAAATTGAATTAGACATGAGTAAGTATATAAGAAAAAATCTGAAAGTGGCAGCGGTGACTGAAAAATTGTGGACAAATATGCTGTCATCATATGGGGCATGTGACGTGGAGGAATAAGGAAAGTGTCATGAGGAAAGTTTTGTGTTGACTATAAGAGTAGAAGACCGAAGAAACGATGGATAAAAAGAAAGAATGGATGGATGAAGAGATGATATAGCTAGAAAGGGAGTGATTGCAGAGATGACAACTAATAGAGAAGTATGGAAAAGAACACGTTGCGCCGACCCTAACTTAATTTGGATAAGACATGCAAGAGAATGATGACTATGGTTGTCAAACGTCAGGTTATGAATTGCATAAAACTTAGCCTCACTGAGAAGTCGGGAAACGTTATTAGGTATTATTCAATAACGGAATGGTGCCCGGTAACCGGTGATCATTATTTTTTATCTCTGACTACATGGAGTTTCTTTCTCAATATTGTCACCTGTAGATATATTATATCTATCATGTATTTCTTATTACACGAAATACATCACACAAACTTAAACAACCGCTTATCACAACACAGATTGTTAGTTGGTTTTGATCATCATAAGTTAAAGCTAAATATGTAAACGTGTACATTGTATTGTGTTCTGCATAGCGGAGCAGGCACAAACAAAACAATAGAACTAGTTTATTTCGTCACGGAACATAGGGTAGTATGCAGCGGTCGGTAGGCGTGTAATTTGTGACATTTCCGCACACATTAAGTCATCGGGCGAGGCGGCGGGCGGCGGGTCGTTGCGGGTCGGCAGCGGCAGCGGCGCGACTACGGGGCGACGGCAAGAGAATGGCGAGGAATCCGCCTTATGCACTCGTGGGGCTTTTTATCGCCACATCAACACATTTGCATTAAATTACATTCGTTACGAGCACAGCCTGACCGATACATTATGGGGATATGTCTGACGAATTTTCCTTTATAACACATTGCATTTACACGGCTGTATACACCTACAATATATGACCAAACTTTATCTCCATTTATCATTTTCAGACCATCAAAACTATTGTAAATGCAGTGTTAGCTTCAAGACTAGGGGCCATGTTTTATAACTTTCAAATAAGACTTAACTATTTGCATTTTGGAAGGCTTTCAAGACAGCGTTTCTAAAATATTTCCCAGACGAATAACACCGACAACGTAGCTCGCGAATAGTTCATATTTACATAGACATACATAGAGTATGTATGTATATGCAGGATCGTAAAGTCTGTAAACGTCCATTTGAAATGTGACATAAAAGAATCTAATAAAATATTTAAAGACGCTACAGCCTCATCTATTGTGTCCCCGTGGAACGGACGAGGAATACTAATCTGCTTCAATATTTGTTATGTCGATGGAGAATGTATTTGCATTGCTTCGTATATGGGACACATAAGATTTAATGCAAGAATTATTCACATCTTGAGACGAAGTGTTCTATTATCTTCGTATGTAAGTAATAGCTATCATGAAATGCTTTTTGTATGTCATTGATGGAACTATTCCCAATGAAGTAGTTTACATAGTCTTAGTCAGGTTTCAACTAACAGGCGCAGTAAAATATCAGAATTATAATGACGGTGATGGCTACTTAATCATAGGCCAATATCTCAAGCAACTATTTGAAAAACCAGTAAGTAAACATACCAACGTAAAACTCATCCAATACAAACTAATGCTGACCAGAAATATTGTAATCATGAACCTAAAACAAACAAATGCTTTAGTTGCAAGTGCAACAAAAAGTTTAAAACTGTACATTAACACATTTACAAACAACGGTCTTCAGTCTTACGTGATAGAGACTAATAGAGAGCTATTTTTACATCCAAATCAGTTCCCCCTCCCACTCCCATTCGGCTGAAACATAAAACATGTAACGCACTTTTATTCTACGTACTTTCCGATTTTCCATTTACCTTTTATGCTGGAATGAATCTGTTAGTTTCAATGCGGTAATGGAAGCCTTTCGTATGTAAACTAAAGATAGGATTAAAGATAAAAAAGTATTTATGTAGTTGACTACACATAGTGTTTCGACACTATGTATAGTCAACTAATCTCACAATGCTCTGCGCTTACCAAAGAAGTGCAGAGAATTGTGAGTCCATAATTGGGAATGGGGTAAAATGCGAGAATAAATATTTTCCCCTTTACCACCTCAAAATATATAAAGAGTACCTATGTTTTCAATAGAAAAAATATTGAATCTATACTTTCAGTACAGCTTTCGAGTTAGCTTTCCATTAAAAACCAAAACTACTTGTTGTAAAAATATTTTAATGAATTTATCACTATTACAAAGGCTAATAATTCCAAGCTTTTATTCTCAAAATCATAGGAAAATCTATCCCCCGTGCGGTAATCAATAAAAACAACTCGTGATAACATAGACGTTAACGTTAACTTAAAAAGTTAGAAAAAAAGTTAAAAC
This sequence comes from Lithophane leautieri, assembly GCA_949152455.1. Lineage (NCBI taxonomy): Eukaryota > Metazoa > Arthropoda > Insecta > Lepidoptera > Noctuidae > Lithophane > Lithophane leautieri. Next base: position 10,480,347 of record OX424463.1, on the reverse strand, counting down.
ACACGTTTGAACTCATTCTTTGCTAGCAGATCGCACCAAAACAGAAAGTTTAAATCACGTAATATTCTTTTTTTAAATAATTAAATGATTAAACTTTTTATAAACAGAACTATAGACCTATATATTATGTTTTATTTTTTCTTTACATATTATAAATTAAAGTAGCTTTTCGTGTTTGTCTGTATGTCCGCGTTGTTCTTCTAAACCACGCAACAGATTTTAATGAGGTTTTCACCATCGTTTAGAGAATTTATTCCGGAAAATTTATGTGTATATTAACGTTAATATTAAAGTTACATATAACTAAGAAATCTCGAAGTTTTTTTTATGTCGTAAAAACCGTGCGAAGCAGGAGCGGGTCGCTAGTATTAGGTAATAAAAAATTAAAGTAGCTATTCCGTGTATGCCTGTGTGACCGCGTTGTTCTTCTAAATCACGACACGGATTTTGATGCGATTTTCACCATAGTTTAGAGAATGTATTCCAGAAGGTTTATGTGTATAATTTATTAATATTATTAAACTTAAATACCTGCAATAATAAATCTTGATATTTTTTTTCCACTCGAAAAAGGTGTGTTTAGGGGCGCAGATTGCTATTAAAAAATAAATGTGTTTATTGAATCATCATCACCAGCTCAAAGTACCACAGAGTTAATGTTTACAGTATCGATGCATTACCTACTAGCCTGCATATTCTGGTATGTACCTACACCGTCTACACTGTTCTAGTCACACGTTCTAGGTCTAGTGGGTGTACATTCCTAACCGGCTTGCCTGCAATCTCTAAAGGATTAGGGAGAGTTGTATAACTATACAAGGCTGCCTGTGCACCTTGTCAAGGTCTGCTGTCTCGGTAAACCGCACCTGAATATGAAACGAGGTGGGAAAGATAAATGTCATCGTGGTATGTTGACCACTATGATGACCACGCTGTTTAAGAGAATAATATTTTTTTCAAGTAGACAATTTTTTATACGATCCTTTCACTCCTTCTCTAGATAATTATATAATTCTTTACTAGAGCCATTTATATAAAAAACCATACTTTCTGTAACAAATTATAGGTCTTGTTCTAGAAAATTTTCAAACCTGAAAAAGCACCATGATACTTAAATAATTATTTAATATTATAACGTTGTAATAATAGCTTCTAAAACAATATAGTCTCCCGAATGAAAGCAAAACATTCCACCTTCGTCGACATTTACGGAAAGGGCATGTCCGTACGGTATGCCGTCGCTTTATTATCCGTATTTCTATTATAACTATGCTCAGCACGAGAGTTAATTAAAAGCTCGCCAGCCTCACAGTAGGTTATTGAAATAGTTGTCCCGCTCACTTGTACCACAATACTGAAATTTTCCATTGAATAGAAGTAGTTGGTCTGACAGGGTGCGTAGTGTGTTTCAGAGGAAAATTTACACCCCAATATGTAACGTTTATGGCGGTATGTGAACACTGACTCACGAGGAAACAAAGTGGACATGGCATTTGCACATAAAACTGAGAAAATTATTCTTTAATAGCTGTTTATTTGCTGGCTGTCAGACTGTGGGTAAGTTTGGGAGATTTACTCATAACTGTGTGGAAGTTTGGATGATTTACTCATAACAGAATAAAGAGTTTTCTCAACACAAGATATTTTTATCGCGTGTTATAATCATGTTTAAAATATAGTAGTTCTGATCGTAAATGACAATTATTTACATATTTTGACTTTCAAGTATTTGAATATCTCCCATAGATGTATTATTTAAAGTATCTGCCACAGAATGTAATAACGTACGCAAATGAAGCTTGATGATTGGCTAGACTGACATTTTGCGAAATTAACATTTTTGAAGCGATATAAATGGGGTTCAAAGTGACTTTGCGCTCTGTAAATAAGATAAGTAGATACTTACGTTTGATACGATGCATATTAATGTGAAATACTGTCGTATACCTAATATAACATCACGCTTGTAATCCCCGAAGGGTTAAGGCAGAGATGGGTCTATAGTACATCCACATTTAGCCAGCTATGCTTAAGTCCCATGTAAGAGGGCGAGCCTATTGCCATCAACCAGGCACAAATCCAGACTCCGGGCTGCTACTGAGAAATTCCAGATGGACTAACCCCTCGCCCGACCCGGGAATCGAACCCACAACCTCATAGTAGCACTTGCAATCGCTAGACCAACGAGATAGCCCTCGTTATATCCTCGTGTCGTATACCTATATTAGGTTTATATTTTGGTTTATTTATAATCTCTTTACCAGCTATGGTATGATTTCATAAGGCTATTAAAATCCTGTGTCTTAGCGAAGAAAATAAAAAAGTATTTAAATTTTATAAAAAACTTACAAAGCAATGAGAAATAACGTGATATTAACTAATCGGCCTAAATGATCCATCAATGTCAAGTTCGTGATTCGAACTTGTATTCATTCAGAATCGATATCTATGGAGTTGCTCGTTTCAACATACGGTATTTATACAAATTGTGAGGAATGTAGAGCCTACAAGATATTTTTTTTTTGTACTACCCTTTCGCACATTTTTTTTATATCTAAAAGGGCCGGGTGATCTGTAACTCAGACAGCTTTCTCTATTTAATAGTGTGCATTTAATTATTTAGTGCCTTATGATTTTGAGATAAATAAAGATGAATGATTATGATTATATATACCTTCCAGAGTAAATTCTCAAAGTTATGGTGAAAACCGCATCAAAATCGTACCGTTGACTGAAAAGTGACTTTAATCATTTATAATATGCATAGATATACAAAATGCTAAAAAAGCCTGATCCGAGAGGGGCAAAGGGGTACTAAAATAACAATACCAATAAGTAATACAAAATCTTATTATTATTGAAAATAAAAAAAATTATTGCTATTTAAAATTCACATTTTTAGGACAAAAATACCCCAAATCCATTAAAAATTAGCAAATTTTCAATAGGGGTTACATAAGTTATGACTCGTAGACCTACCGCCCGCGCCCCATGTAGATAAACCGGAAAAATCCCCATTGAAAAAAAAACTGCCGAATTTTTAAAAATCTTTTTTTCTGAGAATTATCACATATATAGTACGATACTTAACAACACCCTCACGGATCGGACAGGGTTTTTTTACATGTTGTAGATGTATAGGTTGTAGTAAAAATGTCACGGGTAACGCGATCCGTGATACGGTCACCTTGTCCCAAGTAGTAACAAGTTTTATTAGCTTGTTCACCGAGCATGTAGGTTACGAATACGATACCGACCAAATAGGTATTTTTACGTCAGAGTAACATGCGGTGTTGTAAAACATAATGCAGTTAAATTATACAGTAGCGACACTTCAACACAAATAATATGTACCAGCGAAAATATTTACTGACAGTACCTACTATGCCGCCTACATTTTCAGCAATAACAATTTAATTTTTTTCTTGTCCTTAAAATATGATATCAACATTTTTAATTCATATTTTCTAACAGTTATTTTTACGTTTTCTGCTTGCCCGAAATATCTAGACCGGTTTAACAAAATATGTTCCAGTACAAGATTACTATCAACTGCTGGGAAGAGCGCCATAACATGTCATTTCGAAAACCAATACACATATTACATGAAATTGGCATTGCAATGTACGGATATTATTTCTAATACTACAGTAATGCTGTTCTCATTTTCATGAATCCGTTAGTAATTGTCTGATTATTCGGTCTTGTGGTCACAAGAGTGACAGCGCGTCGTCCTGGGCTCGGTCTCCGGTTCGTGGAAAGTGATATTTGGCTTCTCTAGAAACATTTTGAGTAGCAAGCAAAATCCGTAGTTTGGATTTATACCCTGTAACCGACAATAGTCTTGCTGGTATTTTTAATAGGACGATAACATAACTGGCAAAATGTAAGTGCACCATAAACTTCTGCATGCCTACCCTGTCGAGGAATTCAGGCGTGATATTAGGCTACGTTTATCTTGTTCCTAAACTGTAGGAAATCCTTTTCTAATCTTGCTCACAGTGGATAACACCATCTAAATAAACAAATTGGGTCATGTGTGAGAGAGTTATTCTCCAGTAATTTATAGGCGATGTATTTGTGTACAGTACATGTGGTATGTGTGATGGTGTGAGTGCAGCCTGGCACTGGCATCAGCCGTGGCGACGATTTGTCGCGACCGTCTCGCCGCCTACATTCACAATATCTTCTTACACACAGAATAACTGCCGACCTATACAGAAACAAGAAATGCAATTTTATTGCATTTTCGTAAATTAATAGCCTATTAGATTCTTGCTGTGTAAAGGTTTTTTGCAGTCTAGAATTTATGTCGGAGGTTTTGAAAACCTTGAATTGGAATGTGGGTGGTATACCGTATAACAAGTATAACGTATAACTAGTAGGTAGAGTAATGCTATAGTTTCCGAAAGCAGTACATTTTTTTTAATCTAGGTGTCCCTTAAATACCTCTTGGGACAATATACAAAATAAGTAGAACCAAGCATATTAGCCTATAATGTTCGCACTGCTGAGACACAGGCCTCCTCTCGGTGTGAGCAGTGGTGGCAGTCTTGCAGGCAAAAGTTGCAGGTTTTAGGTTCGAACCCAGACAGGCATTTTACTTTGTGTAAATTATTTTATAACCCCTCAAAACGGCGAAGGAAAACATCGTGAGAAAGCCGTGACATCTACCAATTCGCACTGGGCTTGCGTGGTGGATTACGGCCCACTCCCTCTCAGGTAGAACTAAGCAGCGAACTAATTAGAAAAACACGTAGTTAAACCGGATAAGTAGCTCACAAAACAAAGAACAAACAAACATGTAACAGATGTTGTGTTATAAATTAAAAAATGTCTTTAAACCGAAGTTAAGCCAAACATCATCATCATTCATTATCATTTCAGCCGAAAGACGTCCACTGCTGGACATAAGCCTCCCCCAAGCACCGCCACTTCGACCGGTTCTGTGCTTCTCGTATCCAGCGGATTCCGGCGGCCTTCACCAGGTCATCGGTCCACCTTGTGGAGGGCCTTCCAACGCTACGTCTTCCGGTACGCGGTCGCCACTCCAGAACCTTTCGGCCCCATCGGCCATCTGTTCTGCGAGCAATGTGTCCTGCCCACTGCCACTTAAGGTTGGCAATACTTCGGGTAATGTCGGTTACCTTGGTTCTCCTATGGATCTCTTCATTTCTGATTCGATAACGCAGGGAAACTCCGAGCATAGCCCTTTCCACTGCCCTTTGAGTGACTTTTAGCCTTCTAATGAGGCCCATTGTGAGCGACCATGTTTTAGTGCCATAGGTCATCACTGGCAACACACACTGGTTAAAAACTTTCGTCTTGAGACACTGTGGTATACGAGACGAGAAGTTAGCACGCAGCTGCCCGAACGCCGCCCAGCCGAGTCGAATTCCACGATTGACTTCTTTCTCGAAGTTGGACCTACGTAACTGGACAGTTTGTCTTAGGTAAACGTAATAGTCTACAACTTCGAGTGTGGATTCTCTGATCTTCATGAGGGTGGGTGTGACGTGGGCATTCGACATGAACTTCATTTTGTCCATGTTCATTTTAAGACCCACTCTTTCGGAAGCTCTACTGAGCTCAATGAGCATTGTACTGAGGTCCTCCATAGTCTCAGCCATGACTACTATATCGTCGGCAAACCGAAGGTGAGTGATGTACTCGCCATTGATGTTGATGCAAACCCCTTTCCAGTCCAAAACCTTGAAGACATCCTCCAGTGCAGCGGTGAACGGTTTCGGAGAGATAACGTCTCCCTGTCTTACCCCTCGCTGCAGAAGGATAGGTTTCGAGGTCTGGTCCTAGAGTCGGACTGACATAGTAGCGTTTTCATACAAACACTTCAGCACCTCGATGTACCGGTAGTCAATCTGGCACCGACAGCGAGACACAGTCGAGTCTCGATCGAATCGAAGGCTTTCTCGTAGTCCAAAAACGCTAAGCAGAGAGGCAGGTTATAATCTTCAGTCTTATGTAATAACCTGCCGCAGCGTATGTATGTGGTCTACGGTGCTTAATCCTTTACGGAATCCGGCTTGTTCGGGAGGATGAAAGTCATCAAACAAGGGCGCGAGACGGTTCGTGGTTACTCTTGAAAAAAACTTGTAGACATGGCTCAGAAGTGAGACGGGCCTTTAATTCTTAAGCTGGGCATTGTCGCCCTTTTTAAAGAAGAGTACCACCACACCTCTGTTCCATGCCTGTGGCTTTTTACTCTCTAGTATGACGGAATTGAACAGCTTCTGGAGAGCCTTGAGGACGGGTTTTACATCTGCCTTCAGGAGTTCGGCCGGAATTCCGTCATCACCCCGGCGCCTTGTTGTTTTTAAGCTGCTTCATAGCCATCCTAATCTCGTATAAGCTGCCGTCCGGGATATCTTCAGTATAGTGTCGGGTCAATCTAACTCTTGGGTAGTTTGCCAGATTCGTGACGGGTTTACTGGTTGACGTGTATAAGCCAAACATGATTAATAACATTCAATCTATCAATCAACTTAATCGATAGCATATTACGATGAACCAAAGGATATCTTTTCTCAAGATCTGATGAGAAAAATCCTCATAGTCCCCAAAAAGGAAAAGAAAAAGCAATTATAGTAATACAGTCAACGTAGTGAGTCAAGTTTGAGGATCATATTATATAGAATCTAATAAAATATTTTTTAAATATCGTATTATAACTTTTTCTTCAAAGTATTCTCTACTCACAAATAATTTGAAACAAACAACTCATTATTAACAAGTTCTCTTTAATAAATCTCTTTTGCAGAACTTTGCATAATGTTAAGCCACTTTTGTTGCGGACTATATCTATTTCTAGCCTTTTTGAAACGATGTTCGCTAAGAAATCCTAAATTTATTTTAACTCAAAACAGTGCCATGGCCAAATACATTAGTTAAAGATACAAACATATTATTTAATTACAATAACAAAAGTATACAACTACTTGATACTCATACGCTCCTTTCGCTACTCTCCAGACATATTGACAAGATCTTCTTCCATTCATCCGCGAACACATCACAGACAGGCTTTCAAGAGAGGGTTGAGTGCAGAGAGTGTGCGAGGGACAGGAGACTGGGCTCGAGCGACGGTTCGACTCCCTACTATTAACTAATACCACTGTGTAATAATATTATCTTTGGTGTACAATAAATGTGACAATAAAGAATTAAGATTTTATCATTATCTGAGCTTAACTAAGTATTCTTTAAATTGAAGCCATTCACTATATTCATTCCTTTCCAACCCCATCTAAAACATAAGTTCAGCATTATTATCATACAGAGAAAGAAAATAAATAGCTAATGTATTCAATCACTATTACATCGTGTGTACGAGCTGTCGTTTTCGGAGGCTAAAGATTGATGGCGGTGGCTCGAAGCCTTTCGCTTCCAAGATATGCTATACTCCCGATATTGCGTGACGACTCACAAGTCACGATTCGTCGCCCTACAAATATGCCCCAAGGAATTTATTGACTTAGAAGCTTCCATCGCATTCAGAAACGTGAACAAACAAAAACGTTGAATGAAAAAATCGACTATTCTAACAAACATTACTTCAAACATAAGCACAAATTAGCAGTTATACATAACTGAAGACGTCACTACGAAGTTGTTTATTTACATTTATTGGACATTCAATGACATCGATAAGTATACGATAGTAGTTACGATGCCAAGTTCGAACAAATTACCTATGTGTGTGGCAATGTGTGTACAATTTATACTTTCAGACAGATTGTTTCTCTCTCGTTTTGTTGTTGATAGAATTAGCTAATTGGTAGAATATCGGCATGCTGTCAGTGAGCCAGTACGATTTGCTCATTTCAATTATCATTTGTCAAGCATTAAGCATCGTTGCCAAAATATATTGCCTACAGGTAAAACTAGTTTTAAAAATAAATAAAAATAGCAAAGGATGATCATCGTACAGCAGTTTATAATATGATTTGCAGATAAGGTAGGATTTAAGGAAAACCACAGTCAAAATTGCCATATGGTGCTACGAGTCGTAGCGCCGTGCGTAGCACTGTCTACGCATTTCGTAGCATAGAAGCTTCGTTAAACTTACGATGTACCTTTCATTCGAGTCTAGCCAGCAAAGTGCCTTATCGACCCCGAGATAGCAGCGTCTTTAGCCAGCGTGCAACGGCGTGAGATGCGAAGGGCCTCTCACCTGAGCAGCCTAGAACGCGTCCCGTCTCTCCGCCCACTTGTGGCGGTGGTGAGTTCAGCAGCACGTCTGTCACGGAACGTCCGCATATCTGGCACTCTCATGCCGTACCATCATAAAGCACCACAACACGAGTGAGCGCGGCACGCGAGTCGCATAGTAGAGCTCGGGCGCGTGAAAAGGCGCACACGGCGCTCAGCGGCGATGGAGCGCGGCGCCGAGCGGCACGACACTGGTCGCTTTCGCCGCGAGACGGGCGCGGCGCCGCCGCACGCACGCGCCATGCGCCCCGCCGCTCGCCGCCCCCTGACACCCGCTTCAACCCTTACTCCCATCTCGCAACTACCTACTTAGATATTATCAATAAAATTATTGCACGACATCAACTCGTCTGATAGCCGCAGCCTGTCAATTGTATCGTTTATCGAGTGTGAAATCGAGTGATTTGTTACAAACCTTCAAAAATTTTACGAAAATTATTACAATTACTGTATGATGTTCACTTAATTTTCTACAGAATAATACCAAATTGTTTCTAAAGAAAAACTTGCTATATTTTATTCGGTGACATTATTTCTTACCCTCAATCTGAAGCTGCTTGTGTAACGGACTATTACTACTAGTATTGACACGAGTAGCGAGCGCCGGCAACGGTCCAGACTTTTTCAGCAAGAAATGCTCTATAAATCATGGAGAAGTTAAACGTTAGGCGGTAACTGTGTGAGATTATAAAAGTTCAAGAAGCTGCAATATACCTACAAGTATTTTATTTAAGCTTTCCTAAGAAAACCTTAGTCAATTGATATTCACAGTACCTATCTAAGTATTCATAAAAAATGACTCCTGCAGTATGTGAATAAATGAAATTGGTAGAGACAATTTTATTATTAACTTGTTGTGTGTATTTTAATGCTTTTGTTTTTTGTTACTTTATGATTTGACCTATGATTATTTATATGTCCAGATAAAGTGTCGCGCTGCAAAATAACTAAAACAAACAAGCCAACTTTGTTAGGCTGGTGCGTGACAGCTACGTCTTACACTCGCGCCACGTCACTGTCCTGTCATTATGCATTTCTAGTATTTTTTTATTTATTTATCAAAATTTTCCTTGTGCATTTAGCGGCCAACTCTTGGACGCTATTTTTTTCGACGAGTTCACAGGTTTGAAAGTCTATCTAGACATATTTATCTTTGGATTTGATTTGGATGTTTATCTATTTCAATTAAACAAATAGACTTAGTCAACCCTTGAGATTGAATATATAACTAACCGCGTGACGATTAGCGGCTGGCACGTCTCCAAAGTGACAAGATGCGGGACCTTGCAGTGACGACGCAGTCTCGCATCGCATATCCTCCGCACAATACCACATTACAATGATGACAAATTCACGAGTATGATGTTGCCAACCAGACATTTATATTGTTCGTACAAACTGCTTTCATTGAAGCACGTATTGTGGTTCAGGGTTAAACCATTTTCAACAATTTTTAATACCCCATTGACATTGTCGTAAAGTTGTGTTCGTACCTATTATCTGTTTTGATGCTCGGTACAAGGCTATCAGTAAAAAAATAAAGTATTCCTAAAAGTCTGCCTCCTGAAATAAAAGCTGGCCAAAGTGGAATGAACTAAATCGAAAAGAATGTTTTGGTATATTGAGTTTCATATGTTATGTATGTTCTCTTAGCAAATATCAGGTTTTTACGAAAATTAAAGAAGAGAAGTCAGTAAATAAGAAAATGCGCCTACCTACAATAGCATACTTTCAAGATAATTTTTACCCCACTACGGCGAAGCAAAAAGGAGGGTTATGATTTTGACCGCTATGTATGTATGTATGTTCATCTGTTCCCTCATATCTTCTAAACGACTCATCAAAATTTGACAAATGAGGTATCGTTGGAAGCCTCTTCATAGTCCGCTGGTTGTAAGCTATGTGACGTCATAAGAAAATGGCGCCCACTAGATGACATAAAGTCATGACCTAAAAAAATATATTTTATAATCATACCGTGTTGGATATTAAATGCAAGGGCTTGATTAGCAAATAAAAAATAAAAAATATTATAACCCCAAAAAAATTAAAGTAATAAAAACTAAAACCCAACTACGACAAAAATGTCAATCAACTAAAAAGATATAAACAAGACACCACAGACAGACAAATTAAAAATCCGGAGTCACACGTGTTAGGTTATTAATCGAACAGATTACGTGTGACTTTGTCGTAGTTGGGTTTTAGTTTATATTACTTTAATTTTTCACTTATTACTTACATCATTTACACTAGAACCTTTTCCATATTGGATCAGACGGTCAAGCATATCGATCTTACCTCAACCTTATTCAGAGGTCTTTTGTTAGCAACGCCATAGGCCATCAGATAACGCTTGAAATGGTGGGTAATCGCATGTAATGCTCAAGAATAGTGCGGCGCAGTGGTGGTGGATAAGAAAGCATAGCGGCAGGCCGAGCCAGCCTTGACCACGCTGGCCTGCAGGCGATCAGATCGTATCTTACACTATCGCTTTGTTGAGTCACCTTTGTGCTGTAAGGTCACCTGCTCATTTACTAAGATAAAGGAAGACGGACGAGCCGCTACAACACCCTTGTCGGTGTGTTCCCCGACTGATTAGATTACATTACACGAAAACAAACCCATAAATATTGATTATAAGTTCCAAACGAATTCATTTACGAAAACTTATCCTTTTAGTTCAGTAAGTTTACCATTATTCAGGTATTATGAAACAGCGGCACAGTTAATAAATTGTTCTCTGTGATATATTTAGAGCATAGCAATTTTAATTGCGGAAATGTTAACACGAAACATAATTTCATTGTGATTTGATTTTCTATTTTTAGTACTAGTACTAGTTGTAATAAATTAAGCGGAGAAGGTTTCTATTCCCCTATGAATAGGGTTAAATAACTCATTAGCTAAAGTACTTTTAGTTTAGAACGTTATATATGTAATTAAGGATCATAAGGAAACATTTTACCTTCGCTCGGCTTGTCATGTTAAAATGATAATGGAAAATGAAGACCCTATTTTCGCTTAGCTACCACCACTTTCATAAAGCCAAAATGTATTTACCTACAAAGTTTCCGTGGCTATCTTTTACTTAAGCTTGTCATAACTTATTTTAATTATAAAGCTAATAATGGGCATACGTACTTAACGGAGGAAGCATGCCACAAAATGAAACAGACTTAAGTAGGTACCTACTTTACCCCTAGAAAGACAGTAATTTGCGTAAAATTGACGCATGCATTAAATAAATATTGTTCTATCTCTCTAACTATAACGAGTGACGCGTAGTGCGTGCAGGAGGGCCTGAGAGGCCCTAGACAAAGTGACATTCTATCAGCGCTGACGATGATGGAAAAGGCAATATATGGCAAATGTATGGGACTGACATAAGCTACCGAAAAGCTTATGTCAATTCTGTTGAAAGTCGTTGTAGAAATACGAAACGCTTTCGAAGCTATTGTCACTTGTCTAGCTAGGCCCCCTGGAGCTCCCCACAAGGCGTGTTTATTACGAAGATAAGTCTGAACAATTTTTAAATATTACGACCGAGTGAATCAAAATGAGGTATGATTTATTCATAATTATCTAGTGTGACTTTTTTGATTTTGGACTTACTTTTGTAAGTTTTTCATGTTGTCACTATGTATGTTTTATTGTAGTTATGTTTATACGTTCAATCACAAAACGTAGTCATTATGGGTCGTCGAAATTCGTATGAAGACCATAATTTTCCGCTCTTGTAGAGAGTGATGGCGAGTTTGTTGGCGAGAACACTGAAAGTGAAGTGGCAGAGCATAAAATCGAATATGAAGTGCAAATTGGTATGGAAGACTTTTACTTCCTGTTCATATTGCTCTTCCAAAATAAGACCAAGGAGTACAAATGATCATGCGGTTTAGGTATAGAAAAAAAAAGACCAGGATATTGGCTTAAGCCAAAGGGGTTTCAGATCAATCTGCCTAGCCTTTTACTGTTTACATAACAATTTAAATGACTGATTTATAATTAAAGTACTTAAGTTGTGATAATTAAAAAAAAACTTTTTGAATAAGATTTTTTTATTTTTTTTTTATTTATTTTTTAGAAGTTTGCAGTTTTTTTGTTTTTTTTTTGGAAATAATCCATTAATATTGTGACTATAACATTTGTTGTTTAATTCACATAAGAAAAAAAATTATCCCCAGTATCCGTTTAAACTAATAAATTAAAGCATGCGTCATTTTTACGCATGTCTCATTATGATTATAGGGGTTAAAAGATTTCCAAAGGTAACATGTCGTATAAACGCCGCTTTAAATTGAATTTATTGCAAAGCTTGTAGGACGTACAGCTTTTTATGTTGTTTAAAAAAAAAAACCTTTCGTTTCAAAGGCATACAACTTTTGCGAAACATTACCATGTTGTTGTATGTTTTGTAATTTCTATAACAAGCTCGTTAAAATATCCAAACAAGGTAAATTTCAAACAGCTTGAATAACTGCAACTGACCTTTGAAAGTAAGTAATTGAGGCTGTTAAAAACAGCTTAAAAAGAAAAGCTAAAGAATTAAATCATCATCATCTGCCTAGCCTTTTCCCAACCATGTTGGGGTCGGCTTCCAATCCAACGGGAAAGAATTAAATAACGCTAGATATTAAATACATAGGTACTTTCACATACATGAGTCAAAAGTGGTGAAATTATTATGGGGGAGTAATAGTTATTATTACATTTTAATTTGAAACACTTCTCATTTAATTTAAGTTGTTTGTAACGTGATACTTACAGACACGCGATGCCATTTCCACTGTTTATCAAATTATTTTGGAACACCACTTAAATAATTAGCATCTATGTTAGCTAATCTAACAGCCTGTTGAAACTATTTTTATTTATATTAGCGCTTATTACCTAAACTTGTCGCTCGCATACAACTATTACCTAAAGAATGTCTCATGAAGAAAACTTTTGTAATTTAATTTAATTAAAAATTAATCACATAACAGTGAGTTAGTTTGAAACCAGCATATGCTTAAGTGCTGTAAGACGGTTTCTTGAGATATTCACATCTATGAAAGCAACGGCCCTTAGTAACACACCGAGCCGTTCGCACATTCATCAATCATGAAAAGGCCGCGTAAGAACGGGCCCGGGTGGCGTTTTATTTACTTCTGAAAATGAATTACTCGTAATTAATAACCACTTACTCAAATCTCTTATTTTAGACGAATCCACGCAAAGTGCCAGCGTGGCAAGCGGGGTAAGTATAGTAATTGGTGAACTTTCGATCTAGGCCGTTAATGTGTCAGGTAGGACCTAAAGTTGAAATCGATCGTTTTGGAGGGTAAGCCCACGTTTGCACAACCTTAACAAGTTTACTTTACCTACTTTTCATGCGAGTGAACGGCGAATATCGAAATACCGCGATCTCTATAACGATTGTAGTCTTTGGCAAACTTTCCGTCAAATTACGGTCGCGCCAAAGCAGTATCCTACCAAAGTCGACAGAATGATATACCTACTTAGCTAATATAATAATAGACATGACAGCTCGCACACTCACGGAGGAGCTGTAAAGTTTTCCGCAAACATCGCACCTATTGCGAAGTTAGGTAATATTGGTTCAGTTCCTTTGTTATAAATTCACGTTTGGGCATACTATTGTATGTGCAATGCATAACTTAATAAGTAAAAAGGTATGTTGCCCACAAGAAATATCATACAGCTACAACCTATGTGCAAAAATAGAATTTGATGTCATGCAAGAGTTAGTTGTTTGTTGTAATTACTCAACACAGTCTGTTAGCCATCAATCACGTCCTTCAGTCTGCAATTATGCCATAACTTAGCCGTGTAACCGTGCTCTCGATTGTTTAGCAATTAATTTTAATCACTAGGTACGTAGGCATGGCATGGTTTCTGTTTATGAGCTAAACGGTATGTTCAACAAATATGACATATTGCCGGTCAAGTGAAGCTCTGCGTGACCAGCTGTACCTATTGTGATTAAATGGGACGATTTAGTTATGTGAGCGAACTTTTGTATACAAAAAACCAAAATTAGAAACAAGTTTGAACCATAGATAACATAAAACTATGTTTGTATGTACGCTATATGCTTTGAGATGTATCTCATCTATTAATATTTCTCTGTTTATATCCTTCATCAGAAACAGAGTTACATCATCAACACGGGGAGTCTTTTTACGGTTCAGTGAAGGAAAATAATGGGTACGTGTCTGTATTAATTTATGCACCGCTTCATTCTGTTTTACCACAGCATTAGTGAAATTATTTATGCATTAATTTAATAGCTCGGGCATGTTTGCTACCCTACGTACACGCGTGTATAATAACCACAATAATTTAAATGAATGCATGCGTTACCTTTTAATTGTAATTATACACACAAATATTTGTATTCGTAAACTAGCCAGAACAAACGGGAATACCACTGAAGTAAGCTTCTGTTGATTAAACGGCCGTTGGAGTCATAAATGTCAGAGACAAAGTAAAGTTAATTAGCGTTTGAAACGTGTATCGTTCACCCACGCTAGATGATGCCGCCAAAAAGCAACGCCAACGCGCTCCCAGCTCAGTTAGATGAGGTTCATTTGGCTACAAGACCAGCATCTGCGGCTGGAAGTGTTTGGCAGACCGGGACGGATATCTGCTGCTTTTGCTGGCATCATGGCGCAGGTTGAGAGCCAAACGACTCCAGCATACGTGTTTAATTCCACAGATGGCACAGGATTAGAAAGCACAAGTTTACCCGCTTTATAATAACTACCTTACCGTAGCAATTTTTAAACCAAGAACTTATAAAAAAGAAAAAAGTTTTAAGTAGATCATGGTATTGAGATATTTTATATCTATCTGTTGCGTGAACTTATAGTTCAAAGATAGTTTAAGATCCATTTAGCTCGTTGAGCGAACTTCCGTTGGACAACACAAGCACACTTTACAAAACTAGTTAGCCGGCTGTGGAGCGCAAAGCTTGCAATATTGATTCCGATATCCTACGCGTTTTATACTGAAGCTACATTTCTATTTTAAACAGTCGACAAATTTTTTCTGGTTTAGTAGTTCTCTGTATCAAGTGCCGTCAAGTGGGTTAATTTAGTCTTTACTTGAAAATCATAACTGGTGAAATGAGTGTGTATATAGGTACACCTCTGCCTAAGCCCTTCAGGGACTGCAGGCGTGATATTATGTGTGTATATTTAAAATGCATAACTATAGACTTTCTAGAAAAAAGAATAGAAAGAAAGAAAATTAATTTATTTGACCTAGGTAAAGGCACACAATATTCACACACAAAAAAAAAACAGAAAAAACCTAAAAACAGTGTTGTGTTGTGTGTCTCACGGCTGCGACAAATAGGACTTAAAAGACTATTAATTTTTGCCACGACTATCTGCTTCTTTTTAAAAGGAAACGGGCTTATTTAATTTTCTTACTTGTTGCAACGTTTCATCCAAATTGTGTCAGCTTATCGTACATTCTTGTATTATACCTACCTACATACTCCTCACCGTATTTCAGCAAACCTTATCGCTTCATAGCTCTAACACGACATTCCTAAACTGAGCAAGGGCCAGTAAAAAGATTCGATAACGAATAGATTGTAGTAGTACCTAGTGTCATTAGTGTCAATGTCAATTGAACTTGGTTCTACATCTCAGAAGTTACTCGTCAATGCAGATTACACCACATGAGAATTCTTCATACGTAAACCTATTTTTTTCTGTAATAGGTAACCTACTGACACAAAAAATTATACCTACGAAAATCGCATGATTTAGATATTGCTTGGACACCAAGTTTATGCTCTACTTCTTCCGCTTGGCGCTGAGAAGTTTATGTGAAAAGGAGTTCCAATTAGTGATTTGGCACAGTGCTGCAGTGTTTGGTTCGAATCATAACTATAACTTACCCCGTCAGGGACCAAGACGTTGTTTTCGCCACTCGATATCTCCCCCAATCATTTATTCTTTTTTTTTTATATCTTGCTGCACGACGCGTGCCAAATGCTAATTTTAGAGCTTTTACTGAAACCAAAAGAAGTTTGATAAATCTATTGTAATACAACTTTATTAAGTATTTCCCTACTATTATATTTATATAACTGTGTGAGCCAAGTAAGTAGGGTGTTAAACTTTTGGCAGTCAGTGTAAAGAGTGCTGCTAGCGGCGCTATCGGATAAAGTGCCGTAAGCATGCATTGTTACTGACACTAACTTGTTATTTCGGTTGAGTGGTGGTAAGGTTAGCGTCCAATTTTAGAAAAAAAATGTGCGAGAAAAAATCGCCAAGTTCATTTCGGGATTTGTGTGATAGTGGGAGCATTATGTTTGGGGAAGATAACGTAGCGGGTCTAAATCCGTTTCCGGCGTAGTCGATGGAGCCCAGCATGGCTGCAACGCACCAGCCTCCTACAAAACTTTTTACATCATTCAAAGAACTTGTTGCAGATGCATCAATACATATTCTTCCTCTGACAAAAATAATATTCCTGTTACTATTTCAATGTCAACGGTTGCCTTAATATCCGCCAAGTTGTGTGCATTGTCACGATAACTGGATTGGTTTCACTGATTGATTGGCCGTCGTGGGGCGGTACGGTCGCAAGGAGGGACGGGTCGGTGTCCACTTATAATGAAGCCATTACTATACCGCCCCTCCTAAACACCCTACCCTTCTGACGAATTAAATCGCAAAATGCACCTTTTTACTTACAATATCGTTCATGTGAATAAGTGCTGAAACTAATAGCTATGCAAATGCAACTGCTTTGACAATGGCACTGTAGGAATTTAAATCGCTTAAGATAATCAGAGGTATTTTATTATTTCCCCTAGGTATGTATTTTTACACCGGTTTGTATTTGTAAACGAAGATGGTATTACCTATTTAATTATACCTACTTATGCGCTAAGGGCAAGATGTTATCTTTGTTTATCTTTTAGCCTTTTCCTCCAAAACTACTGTTTTCCTTGACTGTTTAGGTTCTTAGTGGGATGTGTGGAATAACCAAATAAGGAAAAATTGTTTATTTTACTTAACAGAGTTTATTTTTCTCTTACATTACGAATATCACAATAAACATTAAGGAATACATGTTACAATACATTTTATGTTGAATAACAGTAACAGATATGACAATATTGTTCAAACTGATGTTAAAGAATATGGGATCTCGCACACTAGACGACCACGAGCACGACCAGAGGTCGCAGCGACCAGGTAAGCTATAGAAACCGATACGAATCGCGCACTTGGTCGCAACGGATAACTAGCCGCAGACCGGGCCAAGGACCACAGACGATTGGCTAGAGTCGTAGCCGTCTAGTGCGCAAGATCCCTAATTGATATTTAAACTGAGTACGTAAAAAATAACTACAAGTAAACAAAAATATAAGCATAGGTATAATTAATAATAATGCCTATCATCACTGTCACATATCGCTTCTTCATCATTCATCAGCACCTATCGCACACGGTTACCGTTAACGTAACTACGCGCTCGGCGGCAATGGAGTATTTAAAAAAGATTGCAATTTCAATTCCAGTAAGCGGTTTCGCACCTAGCTAACGCTACCGTATATGCTATAGCCCAAACCGCATCGCCCAAAATTGATTTTCCCATATTTTTATATTCCATTGCGGGCAACCGCATGCGGATACGGGAGGAAGCCGCGTCTGTCAGTAGCGTGCGTTCTTTCTAAACTTTTTTTTTAGTAACATCGTGCTAATGCCTTATTTCATCGTCAGTCTCAACTGCCTCGCAGCTATGGTACTTGGAAGACGTGTCAGGACAGCTATCGGCCACAGATAAGTCGTCTGATGAAGCGGCTGGAGCCTCGTGGGCTGCTAAAGGCATCAGTTCTTCGTCGCCTCCGTTGTATGTGGAGTTACAGTTTCGTTTCATAGCGGTGTGTAGAGGTTCTGTGTCGCGAGACCAGCAATCTGTGAAGGAAGGTTCTGTTAGTTTCTCTAACATTTTTGTTGAATACAGCATCGTTGATATAATAGGTTTCCAACTCTCTTTTTTGAAAATCTCATATGTTTGTTTATTTTTATACGAATTGTTGATTGAAAGGCCAAAATAACAGCTATTTTGCATTATAATTTGACAAGATTTACCAACAAAATAACCGATGCGCACGCGCATTTCAAATCTACTTTGCACCAATTGAAAAAGTTTAAGCACTCTTTTTATGAAATTATCTGTACACACCCAGTAGATTTGGTCAGAGAAAAAGTAAATATTTTGAATTGGAATTTTCCGTAGCATAGCAGCCACCAGTCTGTTGTCTTTTTCACTTAGCATGCACCTTGCATATACAAGAGTTTTCATATTTATGTTTGTTTAAAACATAAATATGAAAACTCTTAGTTCTGTCTCAAGAGTACCAGGAGGGCCTGCACGTCGTGATAAGATACCACCCTAAAGTATCAAATTAATGCACAGTTGTGGCTTTAGGAGTCTGCTGTCATATAGAATTTATGCAATCGTAGAGACTTCGTAGCACCGTAGCGGCTTTGTAGCCCCGTAGCTCTGACTTTTTATGAGCTGGCTTTAGACAACGCCAAAAATCTTTGCTACAATCTTGAATAACTATTCAAGCTAGGATAAGATAGCAGATACATCACTATACAAAAAAAACACATACGATAATTAGTAACTTAAGTCCTACTCACTGGGTCGTTTTTCGGGTGGTACAGGCTGAACTGTGGTCGGCGGTGGTAGCTTGCTAGCGCCACGAAGCTTCCTCGGACTTCTCGCAAGCGCATGAGATATGCTCGGCAGCCTAATGTCAAGATGCGATCCTCTTTCAGTAACAATCTTGTTGTTCATCGCATACAACTTCGTAGTAATGTCTCGAGCAATCAGCGTAGTCACCACGCACGCGAGGTAAGGCTCCTTTACGAACAAATATTCGAGGGAACTCCGTTGCCAGTACACGTAGCGGCACGATGACGCGGCTACTATCGATACCTACATGAGAGACTTGTTTCAGAATAAAAGAATAATGATTAGCCAGTATTATAAGGCGAAAAATAAAGTGCCTGCGTGCTGCAATACAAGAAAAAAAAAAAACTTTCGTCATTTCTTTATTGTACCTACATTATTATGTATGACATTATAACAGGCAACGTTACTATCAGAAGCACCGGAGCTCCTGTGTTCTATTTTGAGGACTAAATTATTGTTGCTACGACGTAGCTGACGTAAAGCCATCGCGCCTACGCTCGGCTACGAAGTCGTAGCAAATAACCGACGCGCTACGCGGTTAGCCACTATTTGTGTATAACAAATCTGAACTAATTTTGCACATTGACAAGTTTATTGAGGCATTTATTAAAATATTATTAATATTGTATTCCCAAAATGCAATCACTTAAAATGCAAAAACATCTGTTATTTGATACTTTTTAAACGGAGTCTCGTTGTAGTGATTTTTCACGACCTGATGACCTATGTTTCAAGATTTTTTTACTACAAAAACTTTTTACAAAAAAAAAACCGACTTCCAATAAAAACACTAAAAAAGTAAAAATAAGTAACTTTTATTTCGGTAGTTTTTTGCCACCGGCTTCCGAAATTAAAGTTATTTTTCACTTTTTTGTGTTTTTTTCAGAAGACGGTTTTTTTTTTGTTGTAAAAAGTTTTTATTTTCACTTTTTAGTTTTGGTAGGCTACCCCACATAAATTCGAATACCACTACCTGCTATATAAATAACAGTGATGGAGTCACTTAATATGTCGCCGAGATAAATTAAGTGGGAAAAATACGTAATATTGAATCTAACTCAAAAACTACGAAAGCTAAATTAATAAAATTTATATTGGACCACCTCGGAAGCATGACCTACCAAACAAATAAGGAATCATCAAAATCGATTCATAATTGGCGGAGTAACCGCGTAACAAACATACAAAAAAAAAAACGTACAAACGAGTTGAGAACCTCCTCCTTTTTGAAGAAGTCGGTTAAAAAGATATAAAGCACATAATTGAACAGATATCATGACAGCAGCACGTTATTTCACTATACGATTACGTAAAATAGTACCGGCCGTTATCGCGGTTGTGTAAAGAAAGCTATTAGTGAACTTGATGAGTGCTTGACGCCACGTGTGGTGGACTGGAGCCATTGTATGTAATAAAATTGCCGCCCAAAAATGTGCTTTATTATTATGGGAATAATTATGATGGGTGATTGAATTAAACGGGGAACACGCATAGCATATCCATACTGATAGTCATAGCTTGTTTCATGAAATCTACAAACGGTTGACACGTCCCGTGACCCAAGCGCTGGCTTTTACCTTGGTCAGAGGATAAGCATTGCCATACAACGTGGCAATGCCGCCAGACTCTTGGGTACTACCAGCCGACAGCGATTCGGAGGAATTTTTCGACGCCATGTTTTAGTTAACTGTTTATTTGCATAGTTACTTTTAATTTAGTATAAAATAAAAATAGTTGATACAGTTTGTTAGTAAATTATTGATAGGTTAATGTAATATAATTCCCATCAACAACTAGAACAGTGTGGAATATTTGCAAAAAAGCTTTGAATAAGTACAGTTTCCAATTATTGTTCAAATATAAAAGAGTAAAGCATGTATGCCTTATAAATACCTAATATAATGATATGCAGAACCACATATACACGTTATGTTGCGGTCTGCCATGACACGACTCAATATCCAGTTTTCTGGTCAGCATGCACGTTGAAACCCTTAGAGCTACCTTAACAATCGACATATTTCCGAAAGCCCCTAAGGTGACATACATTCTGATCTAGCCATCTAATAAAATCCCGAACAGAATGTGTTATCATAGTGATGCAACAATTTTCCACAAGATTTATCGATTAAATCTACATTTCAGTCTATAAATAGAAGTGCTACATTAAAAGTGAATGTCTACAGCTCAATGTGATTGATAGCCAAAGAAGCAATTTAGGTAAGTCCCGCACGTCTTTACGAGACTATTTAGACTTCATCGATATTTAACCTAGTTTCTTGCATTTATAGCCACTTCGGCGGTTATACATATCAGGCAACAATTAGGTCAACGGAATGGGGTAGGTAATGCCAAAGAGCGATCAACGACTGTGTATACCGAACGCAAAAATAATACCGTTGGTCGTAATTATACGAAAGATAAAATTCGGAACTAAGTTGCTGTATTAGACGGTCTGTTGCAGTTTATAGAGCTCAGTACCTAATAATCTACCGAGTTCAGCACAGGAGTTTGGTATAAATTATTTACGTATGAATGCAAAATACGTTTACCTATCCATGTTAGAATATTCTTCTTATAAATTTATTTTATTATTATTGTACACCCTAGAGGTATGTTTTAGAGATACTTCTTTAATTTTGACCAACTTGATTAGCTAACCACCTGCTGCAAGAATAAACAATATTCTATTCTATGAAACATATTTGCATAGAATCGAGGGAGAATAAGACGATTCAATAAAAAAAAGTTTTCACGGTGACCTAGTGAACGGTGCATAAACCCCTCATATCTGCGCAGCGGTAATACCATTGAAGGAAGCTTTTTACTTAATGGTGCCGTGGTTGAGTTAGTAACCGATCCCATAAATTCTTTGTCATACCTATGACTCAGCTTCGCGGCCCCTGTCGCAAATGTATCACTTAGCGATATGTGACACATTGTATGATGTAAGTAAGTACCTAAGGTAAAGGCGTGATAAAACTTCTTATCTTTTCTGCCTCGTATTTGTACTAAAATCGTCGGCATACTGTGTGATAAGAAGTTCGGAAAATATCGCTACGCTAAGCGTCTTTTACCGCTCGCTAGGTATTACGCGGTACGCCTAGGCTGTGTTTATCTGACTGATATTAAATTGTGAATAGTTTTTTCCGTTGCCCTGACAATTTGTAAGTAATCATGTACTTGTAATATTGCAATTATGTCGTTTAGCGGAATAAACCATGTCATGTGGGAAATATTTAGCTTTTTCTTTTTCGCAAATTATCGCCTGTTTTTCTTGGTTTTCAGTATTCTTCGTTCAAACTTATACACCAATATCACTACTATACATGTACCTTTAATCTAATTCACAAAGGCGTTATCACAGCTGACACTTTGACTAGAGTAATTGCAGGCGTGCATCGGTAGGCCAGCGAGGTGTTTCGACTTGGACACGCGCGGGATATTTATGCGATTTAGCTTGCAGTTGTTTATGACCTATCCCGTAAAGCTTGAAGTGCCTAGGTATACTCTATGTGATAACGACTGTTGGCCTACTTTTACCTGATACTTACCTAAAGATTATGCAAAAAAACTCATATTATTATGTCAAATCAGTCGAAGCGAAACCAAAGGCATTATTTTGAAATGAGCGAAATGGTTTTGATTTCAATTTTGGTCTAGTTTAGTTTCAGTCAGGGCATTAGTTTGAGATTAGTTACGGCGTAACAAAAAATGTGAGCCAAAGATTATTTAAAGTAATGTGTAGATTTAAAAATCTTACAAGAAGCTAATTTAACTGAAAATAGATACAATTTAACCAATGCAGTCTAGCTCCTGCTGCACCGGTGTAGATAACAAAGTTTTTTTTTTAAGAATAAAATGTACATAATGGGAATAATTCCTTGTAATAAGTAGTATATATTTAAGAACAACTTAGCTACCAAAACAATCAAACACGGCGAATTTAAATAATTATCTACACGCTACAGGTTACAGGGGTCAGGTATTATACAAAAAAAAAACTAAAAGGTAATCAAAACATTCATCCACATGGCCCTCTCCGCTACCTAGGTATATTATCCTTAAGACAGCTATAGGCCAAGAAGAATCAACCCAAAATAAAAATCGTGATCGAAAGAGCAACTTGATATTAACCCGACCTTTGCTCAACTAAAACCCTTTGTAACATTTATTTAAATAGGTTAGTAGGTTCGGAGCATTTATTACAGAGTACAGTGTCAGGAACTCCACTCCCCTTGAATAATGAACTCATCAGTCGGCCACCCAACCGTGTTAGTTAGCCCCATTCCCTTCCCTAACAAGGTGACGTTTTACACCAAAGCATTATTACGTGAAATAAGAAGCCTTAACATCAAACGTGACGGTGATATTAAAGAATGTAGCGATAAATGGGTCTCACTTGAGTGAATGTGTTCTGCTAGATATTGAACGTTTGTCGATGATTGGGAGAGATACCGAAATCATAACATTACATAACATTTAAGCAGCAGGGACTAAACACTTACCTACTTTACTTGACAGGCTAGTTGATGTTAACAATCCAATAACAATGAAATCATCATCATTTTTTTTTATCGTCTGTTGACAAGAGTGTATTACTCACCTTAAATTTTTCATCAATCGTGGCTCTACTCGACTCGAACTCGGGAGAGTCCAAGAACTCACAAGGTAGAATTGGATGCAGGAACTGATGACCGCTCATAACGTTGACCTAGACATGATAATTATTATTTTTTTGCCGGCTGCATCTAATTACCTACCTACAATTCGGTTTTTATCCGTAACGTGTGAATACAACCTTCACGAATGGGTGTATACTTTAGGATTCATCTGGTTCTGCTGAAAAAGCGACTTTGCTCTGCTACATAAAGTTTTTCTTCGTTAAAGTAACCTTTTTGTCTTTTTGTGATATTAGTCCTTGGATCAATCGAAGTAGGTACTACTAAGTAGTCTAATCAACTAAGAATGCTACTCAATAAAAATCCTAAGTGTAAATACGTACTTCAAGTATGTTGGGTTAATTAAAGAAACTTCTGGTCGGATTTTACAACGGCTTTCACCACGAGCAGCACATTTGTAAGAGGAGATTTGGGAGTATTAAGTTTGGGAGTGCTAGGCGGGGTGCGAAGTTGCTTACAGACCGCTAGTAACTTGTGCAGTAAAGTAGCCGGCAACGAATTGAACTATCTTTCCTCGTAATGCCCCCAGTATTTAAACTTCCATGTGCTTAGTATGGTCTTAGGTTGGGTAACTATGCAACGGAATGTTTGTAAAAGTTTTACACCCAAATACCGTAATAATAATAACACGTTTTGTACCGTTTATTAGTGCTGTATAGTTGAGTTAGTTTTGTCAAGCCTGTAATCTCTAAAGTGAAAATAACGTATTCCAAGTCTACTAGATGCATTTCATTCCAAACGTCCAACACGCTACACGTACTACGGCAAACGTTTTCCGATCAGTTTTACCAGGGCAGCTCGATAAACTGATGGTTTGGTAAAGAGTGGGAACCGGTATACTCTAATATTATCTAAGGGTATCGTATAAAAAGGCACGTGCGCGTCGTTAGGTGAGGCGCGGTACGATACGTATTCATTGCAAACATTGGCACGTGCTGCCTGAAAAATTGTTTTAAATTTTCTAACTCTATGGGTAGTCGCGAGAATATAAACTTTATACCTGCAAATTTTGTGAACCGAAAGCTTTTATTATTTATTATTTAGTACCTAAGATTTAAGGTCCGTATTACCGATTTGAGTGTAAAAAAACTTTTTTGCTTTTCATTTTCGTTTTTTGCCACCGACTTCCGAAATGAAAGTTATTTTTCACTATTAAGTGTTTTTTTGGAAGGCGGTTGTTTTTTTTTTTTTGTGAAAAGTTTTTATTTTTCAGTTTTTAGTTGTTGTATCTACCCCACACAAATTCGAATAAGTACCACTACCTGCTATGTAAATAACAGTGACGGAGTAACCTTAAAAATCGACCACATATACTAAGTGGAAAAAATACGTAATATTGAAGCTAACTAAAAACCTACGTAAGTAAAGTTAATAAAAAAATTAAGGGACTACCTCTGAAGCATGACCTACCAAACAAAAAAAGAATCATCAAAATCGATTCATAATTGCCGGAGTAACCGCGTAACAAACTCACAAAAAATGAAAGGGAGAGGGACCAACAGTTAAAGCTAAAAATAAAAATAATAAAGTAGGTAAAGGTCGGAAACAATGTGATTACGTGATGACGACAATCCAACATTAAGTATTTCCTCGGGTAAACCAAGATAGAGCACATTTATTTTTAGACTAAGTGTTTTTTTTTAGTAAAGAAGGTCTCTCTCTAGCTAATTTTCTCGAGATAAATGGCCTGCTCTAAGCTTGTTATGAGTGATAATTTTTTAATTTAAATGAATCCTTATGTAAATGCAATAAAATAAGGCCTTGTTTATCTGAAGGTTTTCCAAATTACTTTTCTTTAATACCTACTAAGTACAAGTCGAACAAGCTATTGGGTGTACAGGCCAAATATATTCATTTTCCGCTACACTGCCCATATTCGTTTTGATTGTGTTTGTAATTTAACTTTTTGAGCTTATGGCTTAGGAGAGTGACGTATAAGGATTGCTGACTACTGAAAACACTCACAAAATTGTTAAAAGTTTCGCAAGTTATCTGTCTGTATACCAAATAGCTTGTTCGACTATACAACCGGATGTAGGTAAATTAATGTTTAGTGAAAGATCCTATTTTTCAATACTCTCTAGGCTCTTAATTCTGATTTCTTTAAAATTTCGGAGATGCCGAGTGCTTTTCAAGATTCCCGGAAGAAAATTTTAAGTAAAAAATACACCGTTTGCATTTTTGGAGCAAAAAATACTTCACAATCACTGGCCTTGGTACCAAACGGAGCGTCTGTAATTAACGGAAAAGTTGGAAAGTTTGTTAAATATTCTCTTCCATGTTATATAGCTCTTATGAAGGTAGGTCAAAAGAATAAAATTATAAGTACCGAAGGGAATGAATAAATAAATAGTTAAGATACCCGCACACACCCCTTTCGCTTCAAAAATGTGGCTAGACCGTGTTCCAAAAAAATATCGATGCGAACATTTTTTATGAAGTTATAGTAGAGTTCGCGCCCGAATTTCAGTCAGTGTCAGCAGAAGAAGGCCACGGCCCAGCCACATCCCCGACACGGTACGGATGTATGCGGTAAGACCACCAGAGGCTCCGACTTCAAGAATTCTTGATCGAAGTAGGGGTCCACTAATGAGAGAGGTGGGTTAATGACCGCTTATCTTATTGTAATTGTTACCTTTCCAGCGAGCAGTAGCCCAAGCCGGTCGGTCTTAGTAAGGTTCTGCATGGCGTACGCTTCACCCGCGTGCAAAGACATCACGTGCGCAAAGTCCGGGGACACCATGCGCTTGAACTGCAGTCTTGACACCTACACCATCATTGAGATATAAATATCCTAGGTACATGGAATAAACTTACCTACTAGACCTGTAGAAACTACAGTCATAAATCATGGTTCAAATCAGAGGAGCTTGTTGCCTTCGGGCTCTAGGCATAATGTAACAATTTTACATCTTTATAAAAATAAAATTTGCCAAGTGCGAGTCGGACTCGCACACGAAGAGTTCCGTACCACCGTACCTACAATAATATACAACATTACGTTTTGTACTTTATTTAAAAAATAACCTTTCTTGTATAGGCTTTTATTATTTTATTTATTAACTTTTAACTTTATTATATTTATATTATTTGTTATTATGTGTGTGTGTGTATCTGTGAAAATTTCAACTGTTTACATAATTATTACGGTTCATATGAGATACAGACCGTTGACAGACTGAAGGACGGACATACAGTAGTATATAGTACACCCCGATTCAAACATCGGAACATGAGGCGAGTCGCTGCGCAGTAAAGAATTCATGGGTCAGCGGGGGTGAGGGATGGGGTACTGCGCAGCGAGTAGCGCACTTCCGAGCCGCCATTACGTTTGAATCGAACTGTAGTAGTTAGTAGTAGTAGTAGTGTAGTATAGTCAGTAGTAGTGATAGGGTTCCGTTTGGCATCCTTCGGGTACGAAAACCTAAAAATTAGTTGCTGTTCGTTGGTAAGCGCATCACTTGAGAACGGCTGGACCGATTAGGGTATTTTTGGTTTTAAAATGTTTGTAATAGTCCAAATTAGGTTTTAATGGAAAGAAAACTTAGAAAAGTTACCAGGAAAATTTAAAAAATCGGGAAAAACTGAACTACGTTTTTTCTATAGGATTTTTGTATGAATTATTGTTTGGACAAGACAACGTCTGTCGGGTCAGCTAGTAAGTTATAAAAACATATACAGTGCCCCCGCCAAGTCGAGCAAAACAGACAAAGGTACAGCCGTACCATACTTTCTCGAATCCATTCAGGACATTTTCAACCCTAAGGTATTTATACATTACCTTGAACGGTTCAAATAGGGTATGATAAACTTCTTCGAGCTCAGGGTCAAATTTGACGGGTCTCATCTCGTAAACCAAGTAGACGACTTGTGCGAGATTCAGGAACACGAAGCCGAAGTTCCAGGAGAAGGCATCAGGTGAGCATATCACGTGCCATGCCCATATTGAGTACAGCATGAAGGCTAGGACGAAATAGTAATAATAAGTAAGTAGGTAACTAGACAGATAAGGCAACAGGTAGGTACAAAAATTTAAAAGCAGTTGGATATCCAATAGTAGTGAGGCCGTAGAGGCAGAGGTGGCGTAAGGCGTGAGCGACGTGGGCATTACTTAAAAAACGGGAACGCGACAAAAAAGACGTACTCGTCATAAAACGATAAATATAATGATATACCTACCAAACATATTCGAGCTCGCTTCGCTCGGTCTAGCATTATGTATTCGTTTAATGCTGTACATTAAACGAATAGATGATGCTAGAGCATGCATGAGTTCGAAAATTTTCCGTCTAAGTGAAATGGTCAAAAGAAAACCTAACCTGTTTGAGGTAGTGTGCTAAAATTTTGAGCATTTTTTTTAAAGTGTATGGAACTCTAGTACTCTGCCGCATGCCAATAGAACTCACATTGTTTTATGCTCTGCTGGGAAATGACCTGCCAAGTTCACCCACATGTAGAGAGAGGGTCCTCTATTGGGGTCTAAAAAGATCTAAAGTTCTCATATGTTTTCGAAGTAGTGCTTCTCGGTTCTTTAGATACTTTTCATGCAAGAAGTTCTTGCTCATGTTGTTGCCAAGAACATTTATAAAATGCAGTAGTGAGCCTACAGTGTTACTGCCGAAGCTCTTAGAGGCCCCAAAATTAGACTTACTTCATACCTATTTAGTTATTTCTCAAAATGAGATTAATGGTTTGAAGATTTCATTTTTTTTTTTAATTAATTGTAGGTACCTAGTGTTTTCTATTTAGGTACATTCATAAAATAATGAGAAAAACACATGCTTACCAAATATTAAAATAGTGTGCATCCACAATTGACCTTTCTTGGTACTTGGAGCGCAGTAAGAAGCCACGAAGAGCATGTTGGATAGCTAAAATTACACCTAATTGAATCTTTAAGATTTAAGGCAATTCATTAAAGAAAACTACACCTTTTCTATTGTCTCACCTGAAAAAGAGGATGCTGTGTAGTTCTCCAAAGTGGACACCACGGCCAATACCAGGGTCCTGTTTATAAATAAAGACCATGTTCATGATTTTATTTATAGAACAAAAATTTTTAGTTTCTAGAATCTATTTTACATACCTGAAGGCATTGTGTAATTTACGGAACCGAAATCCTGAAAAGTGCCATTTTCACCGGGCCACGAAAAATTATATTCACCGATTTCTAGAAAATCACTCTTCTTTGCAAACATACCGTGTGGCATTTTAATTAATCTAAGCTACGCAAATCACTAAAAGATTTTTATTTCTCAACAGATTCCCATCGTATTGTCCACGCGTTCGCGCCAAATCAATAACATCCGTTTGTTTCGCAAACCTAGCGCCATCTACACTATTTCCGTAAAACTATTAACTAACATGTGTCCCAATAGTGTATCCTTGCCATGTCAAAATACCAATATCGATAGCTGAGTTGTTCGCATCAGCGACTGTAATATGAGACTTTCATCTAACGTACGCCTCCAGTCTTCAACAAAAAAAAACAACAAACATGAAATAACCTTTAATTAAAGTTATACAATTTTCATCAGCTGCTTTTTTACCAGCTGTAGACGCTTCCCTATTCCTTAGCTCGTCTTTTAGTGTTACACTCCAAGTTGCATACATAATGAATTAATGATCTAGTTTTCGTTGAATTTGTGTTCGACACAAAAGTAAATAAAATCAAAACAATGGTGGTTTGTAGACGAGCAACAGTGCTGCTACCTAGCCACCTATGACGAGCTTTCAGATGCCCCATTGCTGCAAGATAATTACAAATATTATTGTGGTTACCAGAGACAAGTCAGTGTTGCATTTGACGTTTTTTATTCTATGAATCAATTCGTATTACTATAATCTATGAATCAATTCCTCCTTCTGTCATTCGTATCAAGGTGTGATGTGAATAGGTGCGGAATAAATCCACATAAAAACCTTAAATAAATTGCGATGAGGTAGCACCGGTTACTCAAAAATAACTAAACAACATCTAAATAATATGCCTTAACTCTTTTGTGTTATAAACCTTTTTAATAGTTTTCGCGGGAATGCCGAACATTAATAATGCCTGCGCCGCCAATGGTAAGTCTCGCACACTTGATTAAATATCTTGTGACTCATAAAAAACCCCAGAATACTGTACATAAGGCTTATAAAGAAAATATATTAACATGGCTGTCATCATAACATGAAAATATCCAATGAAACCTGCTAATGAATGTCTGGGATTCTGGAATGTGTCAAGGGAAACTGTCTCATAATATTAGCTCATTTTTGTGTACTTTTGTTAAAGTACACACTTCATGAAACTGTGGAGTATCAAGGCTTGTAATAGATTAAATTAGATTGCTATATGAAACTAATCAGCTGTGCAATCAGCAGCTATTTTTCAAACATTCATGTCAATTTCTGGACTATCAAATTGATTTCGTTCGGCAATTGCTTTCATAGGTATTATAGTTTTCTCATGTACGGCAGGTATTTCTAATGTCATACAAAATATTTATTTCATGGGTAACAATAAATTTTGTCTGATAAATTATACAGGACAATGTGGATTTGTCCAAAACCATATGAAATTATCTTCTTATTATTATCATTATTACATGTATAGCCTAAAATAAAACCTATCCTCAGTAGTTTACCTGTATATTTTATTCAAGCATTTGTTGCACATAGTTGCTTGTATCATTGGGGCTATCTTGAGTCTAATCTATATAACTTTATCATTCATCAGCACCAGTTCACTGCGGCTCCATAATGTGTCACTGCCATAGCCTGTTTCATAATTTATTTGTTTCATTATGAAACTCATGAACATCAAATCATATTTGCAGCATGTGTACCTTAAACGAGTGGTCTAAAAAATTTCAATGGATTCATAACATCATGTACATTTTGATATTTAATTAATTTAATGTTTGGTTTGTCTGCTATTTTGTTTTATTTGCTGCTTACACATAATCTCTCACATAATATGTTCTTATGTTACTTTCCAATGACATGTTCCATTTCTAGGCAACACTAACTTCAAAACATACCTAATTCATGTGCATTATAAACATTATGTTTATTTTGTCCTATTGACGTTGTGTTTTAAGAAATTCCCTGGTGAATTGTATTCCATATGTTTAACATAATGTGTGTCTACTTCATTTAGCTCAATCTTTGTTTGGGAAATCATGTCTAGATTTATTTAGTGAATTGTGTGAAGGACTCTGAACACCTATGGGTGTTTGGTGTCCCTCAAAGTGTGTCAAGCTATGGAAAATAGAGAGATTATGAGAACCAGCAGCACTATCATTTAACTATTATAGGTTGCCGGGGATACTGTTGGAATAAAAATAAAAACACAATTTTTAAAAAATTTCATTATTTTGGTTGCATAATGTGAGGATTTAACTGCTATTGTGTTTTTCTTTTTATATGTGAGGTGATTGCACTATGTGTTTGCACTGTTTTGTTTTTGTTTTTACATTATATATTATGTGTTTTTAAATTGTCCTTGTATAATCATTGATAACTAATACTAACATAATAATGCATATTTATCTAAAATAACTAAGGGATTATGCTTTATTACCCGACTGCCCCAGAAGGAGGGTAATGTTTTTTGAGAGTATGTATGTATGGTATGTCTATGTCTCTGGCATGCTCTGCAGCCAAAACGGCTTGATGGATTTTAGGATACGAGGTGTTGTTAGGTTCGTCTTAATTGTGGGAGTGGCTATACATATTATATCTGCAAATACAAAAAAGGGAGGAGAAGATTTTTTTAACAATATTGATATCAAATTAGAGCTATTAATAATTTAATTCCAAATATATATATATATGTATACACACTACACATTTATTAATAAAACTAATAAGCTTGAAATGAAGAAAACTTAAAAAAAAAACCTGACTGCAAAATCACATACATAGCTAAAAAGAGAAAAACAACCAATAACCTGAAATATGGTGTAACTTTTGTTTGTCTGCACAAGCAATACCTTACAAAAAAAAAACAAAGTTCAATGCCTGTTTTTCTTATTGACAGGTTTTTGTTTTTTAATAATTTGTTTGTTACTATTCTTATGTAAAGCCTCTGCAGAAATCATTACTAATTTATTTATTTTTAATATCTATCATTTTTATATGTTCCTGTCATAGTAATTTATAGGGAAAAGGGAATTGTATAAAATTATTAACATTTTGTTCTCATCTGCTTGCTATTTTCCTTACTAACTTTATTAGTATTCTGTAGATAACCTTACTACTGAACTATGTCCTTTAAAGAAACCCGTGCTAGGTTTTTCCCTTAAGGTGGATGCGCCAGGGTAGCCCGCGAAATTCAAATTTTCTTACGTTTTTTACAATTTGCAGGTCAGTATCAAAGTGTCTCAGTATGAAAGTCTCAAATGTCGAGATTTCATGAAATCATGACATTTGAGACTTTCATGAACTTAGAGAGTTGTATTGCTGATTCTAATGTTTATAATTCTGTAAATCCATATTTGTTACGTGCGCAAATCATATTTAGATCAACATACAATCTAACACCGACCTGTAAATTGCAAAAAACGTAAGAAAATTTGAATTTCGCGGGCTACCTTAGCGCATCCCCCTTAAACAAATTTTGAAAATGTTATTTGGTTCTCCCTGTGTGTATTTTCGTATGATTATACAATGCAGGTACTTGCATGTTGCAATACCATCATACCCGAGCCTAGCCTTCTTACAACTATGTTGGGGTCTTCTTCCAGTCTAACTGGATGTAGCTGAATACCAGTATTTTATATGGAGCGACTGCCTATCTGACCTCCACAACCCAGCTACTGAGTAATACGATACCTCTTGGTAAGACTGGTTGTCAGACTTTCGGGCTTCTGATGACCCGTAACGACCCACGAATAACAGCAGCAACCATTTGAGATTACAATTATTACAAATCAAGATCTTTCCACAGTCCACTATACTCCATTTGCAATAAGATTAGAAATTTAAACAAACCATTTTACAGTCCGATCAACCGATTTTGACTTCTATACCGTAGGCATAAGGATGGCATTAAAAGCAAAAAACGTTGCACAATACCAACTGTTTACTGCAGCTGCCATTTGTCATGCCACCAATGCAATAGAAGTCAAAATTGGTTGAACGGACTGTAAAAAGGCTTATTTAAACGTCTAATCTTATTGCAAATTAGGTAACGCTGAGAGTAAGTACAATTTGTTATGAAGGTAAAAAATTACAATATGTTTTATGCATTAAGAAAAACAAGCCATGCACAACAATTTTCATTTTAATAAAACATTAATTTAATCAATGCCTTCTACAATTAATACATACTACAGTCAAATCAGTTCATTTTCGGCATCGACAGTTATAATGCCAGGCAGAAGAAGAATATAAGTACAGTTCGATTCAAACTTTATGGTGGGTCTGAAGTTGGCTACTCGCTGCGCAGTACCCCACCCCTCACCTCCGCTGACACATGAAATTTTTAAGCTCATTTCAGACTACGCTATAATATAATAGCATATAGTTCATATCGCTCGCCATACATTTATTTAGAACACGTTCACACTGCTATACTATATATTGTGGCGGCATGTGCATCGCCACATGCGAAATACGCATCAAAGACCTGACGACACATAAATCCTGCATTGCGCAATTAGAGTTTACCGCACGCTGGACATATACAAAAATCCAACATCAATAGTCGGGCAGTTGCCCGCCAGACACAACACCCGTCTGGTCGGAGGATACTCCCTGTTCTATGGTGGATGAGTGTACTTTGCACCCTGTTCCTCATACCCCTAACTTTATAACCCCTGTTCCTCATACCCCAAAAATATATCCATCCCATGTATCGGAAATGATAGGCGAGCGATATTGTTGTGCCATGAACTATATTTTATGTATTATAGCGTAGTCTGAAATGAGCTTTATTGCGCAGCGACTCGCCTCATGTTCGCTCTGATCGAACTGTTTATGGAATGAACTTGGATTATTTTCCAACCACCACTGATCTACAATTACTGACTTAATGATGCTGAATATTGCTGATACAACCTAAGTTTTCATCCTACTAAGCTGTAATCGTTTCTTGCACATTTTAAAAGGTGCCGTTGTCTAACACCCAGACTCACCTATCCACCCCAAGATCTCAAGACTTTTTTAAATGGCGTAAATTTTATCACTTTGAACATTCCAGCATAAAACAGACAAATAGTTAATATAAGATATAGAGTAATCTGATTAATTCAATGATTACTAAATCCAACTACACAGAGGGTAGGTGCGTATGAAGTCACCTTCCATTTTGCCGTGATCAGTAAACAAAATGCATGAACAAAATCTAACAAGAATGAAGCTGCTTTCTCGTACCCTATAGCTTGGATAACATGCGAATATTCGATGCAAACACAGTGCCACCACCCACGACCAACAGCTATCCCCGGTAAGGTATGCAGACCGTTTGTTTTAAATTGCAGACGACTATGAAGTCATTGGCGAGACGCAGTGGCAAGTTATCGAAAGCAGCGGCGATGAGCAAACCATCAACATACACGGCTTCAAGTATTCAAAATTACGGGCTATTTTATTACACACCGTGAGCATATTACTATGTGGATTACCATATTTTGCATTAGCTTATTACCCATCCTACAACCGATACAAATACATAAAATGCAGTCTGAAAGCGGCTGAGGAAATTTGTGGTAAGTTAGTAGACGGATCCCTTTTTCTAAAGGCTGACTTCGACTGACTGCAACGAGTCGGATCCGAGTCTAATACAGATGGTCACTAAAGGACTACTTCACACTTATTCAGCTCTATTCAGCTTAGCCCATAGAAAACAACGATTTTTTATGGAGACGCGTACGCATCCGAAAGCTGAGCAGATGCGTACGCGTCTCCATACAAAATCGTTGTTTTCTAAGCTGAATAAGTGTGAGTAGTTCTAAGTCGCATATCGGTTGAATGTTCGTTGTATTTTGCATCCACTCCTCCACGCCTCAGCTCAGGATCGACTCGATGCAGTGTACCAAGAATCGGCCTTTTTTTGGTTTTCTTTCAACTACGTAGTAATGTTATCATTAATCACTACAAAACAGCTCCAAATAAAATTGTTAATAACCTTTTGCCGCAAAAGTCGCGGAATAACTTTGTTTTCATTAACTTGAGTTTTTATTTTGAGTAGGTATATTTTATCACGGTAGGTGATTGGTAGTTGAAAGCAAAGTAGATTACGCACCTTGCTAAAGTGTGTAATTAATGCACTCGTGTTAATTTAGTGCCCTCGCATGCACTCGAGCACCAACATAACCCTCGTGCATTAATAACTCACTTTGCGCTCGATGCAACAATCTACTATTATTATACCGACTTATGTCAATCAACGTCTAAATTATTTCATTACTTTTTAGTTATCGACGCTGATGGTGTATGGTCCACAGAAAAAGTGCTTGAAATTGACCTGAACCTGTCCAACCATAAAGATAACCGACTGCGGTATTTTATGTTCAAACACAACCGTTTCATTTGGCTTAACGATCAAGGAGTCTTTATCAATGTTCTTGCACTCAATGAGAAACTTACTATTCAATTATTGATGGAAAATATGTCCGGTATAAACAAACGACAACAAAACGAACTGTAAGTGCAAAATAATTATTTAGTTACCTAGCGAATTTACGCAATCAGCAGTCAAAAACTAATTAGGTGTCTTGTAATTAGTTACATAGTTTCAAAAGTTAATTGAACCCGTTTCCAACATTTTTGTTATTTTCAGGATCAAACTGTATGGCTCAAACTCAGTAGAGGTGGAAGTCAAGAGTTACTGGACGCTGTTCAAAGACGAAGTCTTCAATCCATTCTATCTCTTCCAAGTTTTCTCTATAATACTGTGGTCATTGGATGAGTACTATCAGTATGCGACCTGCGTTTTCATCTTGTCCATTGCGACCTGCATGTTGGCGTTGTATCAAACCAAAAAGGTGATAATAAAAAATATTATTATGACTGACTCGTTGGTCTAGTGGCCGCATGAGGTCCTGGGTGCGATTCCCAGGTCGGGCAAAGTGTTATTGGGTTATCCATCTGGATTTTTTTTATTTTTTTTTATTTAAAAACACATGCAACTTGTCGTCACAGGCTTACCTAATACAATAGTGTAGTTATATTTAAAGATCCTGCTTCGCAAGGTTTTTAAAACTTGACAAAACATCGAGACTTCTTAGTTATATGTAACTTTAACATTAACGTATTATACATATCAACCTTCTGAAATAAATTCTCTAAACGGTGGTGAAACCTCATGATAATCCGTTGCGTGGTTTGAACAACGTGGACATACAGACAAACACGAAATGCGAGTACTTCTCAGTAGCGGCCCGGAGTCATTGGTGCCCGAAGGTGGCAAACTGTGGCGAAATGTGGGTACACTATCGGTAAATCTCTGCCTTACCCTTTGGGGTAACAAGGCGTGATGTTATGTTATGTATGAATATTTGGTGTAACCGTGTAACTAGAAAATTCATCCATCCAACCCCGGGTTTACCTACACATTTATTAAACATGTATTCCACATGTTGTGTCTACTGTTTTTGTTTGTCGTAACACGTCTCAAACAACGTCAATACCAATGATACATGTTTTCTACACGTCCTTTACAAGACTTGTAGAAAACTAGTAACACATCTTGTATATGGGTGTAAACATGTGGTAAGAAAAATAAAGTCGGTAGACATCCAATCAGGTGTCGTCGGCAGGCGGGCACCGGGCAGCAAAGTGGTTAAGGACCTTTACCGCGTCTGCCCGGTGCATAACTGGGTGATACCAAGGGCCTGAGAAAATATTCATATACTATAATTATAACCA
Source organism: Lithophane leautieri (assembly GCA_949152455.1). Lineage (NCBI taxonomy): Eukaryota > Metazoa > Arthropoda > Insecta > Lepidoptera > Noctuidae > Lithophane > Lithophane leautieri. The sequence continues at coordinate 10,443,838 of OX424463.1, read as the reverse complement.
TATTCTAAACCTTCTTACATTATTTTATTAGGTAAGTAAAATTCTTGAAAAATCTTAAATATATTATTATATACAATAATATATTTCTTCCAAACAGATGAGTATCCGTCTGCATAAAATGGCCGGCTCGACGAGTGCGTTCACTGTTACCGTTTTGAGGCCGACCCGCACGGGTCGGGAGGAGTGCGTGGTAAATGCTTGCCGACTGGTCCCTGGTGATGTACTGGTGCTGCCACCCGACGGCTGTGTGATGCCTTGTGACGCCATGCTGCTTACCGGCACCTCCATCGTTGACGAAAGCATGCTTACAGGTACACAACTGATTGGAGGTTCATGTACAGCTACGCGATGCTATTTGAGCCCATGTTTCGAGCTGCCGACGTTTGTTATGTTGGCGTGTGCTTATTATATCTGGCTTTGATATTTCTGTGAACATTATGTACTTCTTTTAGTATTTTTCTCTAGTGTCATGAACTAATGACATAGGTACTGTAGGGTCTGAGCTAAAATCTATCGAAACAATTTTTATAAAGCTGCTTAATCTTTTCAAATGGACACGGGTTTTCTCTTAACTTTTTACTGAACGTCTATCAGTTCTGTTGCCGGGCCCCAGAGACAGCTAAATTAATTCGGTACACACGACCTAACTGGACCCATTTCAATTTAAACCGACTACAAATATTGCTTGTTACAATTACACACGCATTCCATCTATAGAACATACAAAATTGACATTTATTAAGAATTGAAATTGTCAAATTGTATTGGTTTATGACTCGATATGTAGTTAGTTCTATTGATACTTATTATAGTGTTTACTCTTATGTAACCACGGGCCACATGTTAGGTGTGAGTTGTAATACTGTTTGTGTACTACTGTTTACGATATTATAGTAACAATTATCACATTACATAATGAATTCCCGTAAACAACTCGTATAGATTACTTTCATCGTTATTTATCAGTAATGTTAAGGCTACGTCTATCATGTAGACAAAAAAAAAACATTTTTCATTACTGAATGTCACAGATTCCAGTTGGCTGGAGTTCATAAAGGGTTATTTTAAAACTATCATCTGGTAGTCAATCGAGTCTGACATCGTGAAACTAGGTCAGGACAGTTTGCTGTCATTAAAAAATTAGTTGCGTGAAACGCCTAGAGGGACATATTAATCGTTAAATATTGATGTATAAATATAATATATGCGTGCTATATGCTTTCTTTATAAACTTTGAAAAAGGGGGTTTACAATTTTTGTCCCTCCATCCTTACCCAATTAAAATTATCTTTACCTGTCTGTGGTAAATTAGTTGCAGCTTTGTAAAATATCGATGTTTATTTTAGGTGAAAGTGTGCCTGTAATGAAAGGCCCTCCTTGCTCGTCTGCTGAAATATTTTCTACTGAAGGACACAAAAGACATACCTTATTTGCTGGCACTCATGTTATGCAAACACGATTCTATGGCAACAATCAGGTATAGACTTTTAATGCACATTATAGTAAGGCCTTGGTAATAATACCAGGGTTATTGGTAACATGTCGGCAATCCATTAAGGGGATGTAGGAGAGGTCATTTGCAACCAAATGACCCCTTATGACTCCTATGCAAATGTCAAGCATTTTCGAATAATTTGACATTTTATATTTCTACTAGCTGCGCCCCGCGGTTTCACCCGCGTAAGTCTCGATCCCGTGGGAATATCGGGATAAAAAGTATCCTATGTCCTATTCCCGATCATGGTCTACCCCTGTGCCAAATGTCATCCAAATCCTTTCAGCCGTTTAACGTGAAAGCGTAACAAACAAACTCACTTTCGCATTTATAATATTAAGTTAGGATTACATTCATTTTAAAATATAAAAAGTCAAATTATTCGAAAATGCTTGACATAGAGGTCATTTGGTTACAAATGACCTCTCCTACATCCCCTTAATGGATTGCCGAAATATTACCAATAACCTTGTATAAGTAGGAACTTACACTTAACATAATTACTATAATTTGTAATCTGATATCTTTTTTTATTCTTCATTTCTTTTCTTTTCTATCTTCTTTTTTTAGGTCTTAGCAAAAGTTGTACGCACCGGCTTTTACACCGCAAAAGGAGAGCTATTAAAAAGTATTCTGTTCCCGAAACCCTTTGGGTTCCAATTCTACAAAGATGCCGTCAAGTTTGTCATATTCATGTTCTGCATTGCCGCGATTGGAATGGGTTACTCTATCTGGCTGTATGTTGTTAGAGGCGTAAGTTGAATCAATAATACTTTTCGTAAAGCATAAAGCATTTCGTATAACATAATTCTTAAGTATACCTACTAACAAAAATATGGATCACTGTATCTGAATTAAATGAATAAATAAATAAATAAAATAAACGTTCAGTCAACTCAGCCTATTGCAGTTCACTGCTCGACGAAGCCTCTCCCAAATGACATAATCGTTAATTGTGTCCCATCAAAGTAGAAAAAACAAATCGAATCCATGAATTTCTTGAGATAGGCAACTTCTAAATGGAATATTTTTCTTTTACTCTCTTGACTGAAACAAATTGAAATTAGGGTGACTGACAAATTATTGTCAGTCACCCTAACTTAAACCTTATGTCAATGCATATAAAAGTCCCATGACGTGCGCTTGTAGTTTGCAGCAACTATATCCAAACGTTATGAGATATTTACTATTTAAAAAAAATATTATTTCTCTCTACAGAGTCTTGTAGGCACAATAGTCCTCCGCACCCTAGACATCATCACTATCGTCGTGCCGCCTGCCCTGCCCGCTGCCATGACAGCTGGCATAGTGTCCAGTCAGAATCGCTTGCGCAAGAACAGGATCTTCTGCGTATCCCCGCCTCGGATCGTCGTATGTGGAAAGATTCAAGTTATGTGTTTTGATAAGGTAAATATTTGGAAAAAAATGTTTTGTTGTGTCAGCTAGCACTGCAGACTAGTAAAATAAGTTCTTCGGAAAATGAAAGGCTATAATCATCTTGCTAATGAACTCGTCCTTTTCTAGACCATTGCTGGACAGGGTATACGCTAATCCGTAGGTACACCACAATATCCGGTTCTCCGTCTTCCGTTCCACATCCAGTCTGCCCCAGCCACCTTTTTTGTTGAATAGGTTCATCTAGCTGTCCTGCATCTTGCTTAAAGTGTTGTAATTGTATCAAAACTTGATTCAGACCATCGGTGACACTTTCTTTTATATTCCAGACTGGCACTTTAACAGAAGACGGGTTAGACTTCCACTCAGTAATACCATCTCGCTCTGGTGAGAAGTTTGGTGAATGTGTGGTGGAAGTGGGCGGGCTACCTACGACCAGTCCGCTGATACAAGCGCTGGCGTCTTGTCACTCCCTCACCAGCATTGGGGGGCAGCTGAAAGGAGATCCTTTGGACTTAAAGATGTTTGAATTCACACAATGGGTGAGTGATGTTTATTTATCGTACACATGCAGTTTTTAGACATTTGCACATCGTTTTGCATTAAAACATGGAATAGATTAATAACTTGGCTACTAAATAAGTTTATTTCTAATGTGTCCGTTTATTATAATGTCAAGATCACTCTTATGGAATATTCGATTATCCTAACTATCCACACAAATCCTACTAATATTATAAATGTGAAAGTTTGTGTGTTTGGATGTTTTACTCAATCATGCAAAAACGGCTGAATGGATTTGGATGAAATTTGGCAAACAGATAGTTTATAACCTGGATTAACATAGGATACTTTTTATCCCGATATTCCCACGGGATCGAGACTGACGCGGGTGAAACCGCGGGGCGCAGCTAGTTATGGAATAATTTCCCTTTCGTTTTACTTTTGGCTGCATGCGTAACAACATTGATGACGCAATCAATTCATCATCCCATGACATTAATGTTATAACCACAATGATTAAGTCCCATATATTTTTAAATAACAATGTCATTAGTTCCCATATCATATTACGATCATCAATACTAGGAAATCATCCAGTTTAACATTTCGCATTGATATGATGTTTATCTGATTTGTAGTAAGCATCTGATAACAGTGAACCGACACTTGATGTTTATCTCAAGTGTCTGTTTCCTCGATTCTGACATATATTTTTATTCCAATAATATTAGAATGCAGATATGAATAATAGTAGACAAAGTCGAGTCATCTGGGGCTCCAATTGACTCGACTTTTATATAACAGTGAAACCGGATGACGGTTTTATTTTAAGTTTAAGCCCTTACGAAAACAAGGGTGTTCGAAATTTGGCTATCGTAGCTCCCATACGGAAAGACCTATTCCACAGGGTTTTAAACTTTTAAGTCAATTTATCAATTACAATTTATGAATACAGTCCGTAACTGGGTTGTCTACAAATTATCCAGATGCGCAAAGCACAAATTAAGACCAAGCTCGCGAATGCCTTGTAGCCCTCGTATTCGATCTATTCGTACATGTAAAAAAACTTTTTGGTATAATATTTAATCTGGCTGAGGTTTTCGCAGATACTGGAAGAACCCGGACCGGAGAATACACGGTACGATAACTTGACACCAGTTATCGTAAAACCCGTCACCACTGCCAATGAAGCTCTGCAGAATTTGGAAGACTTTGATCCTTTTACTATGGAGATCCCTTATGAGGTGATTAGTTTTCTCAAAAAGTACCAACTAGTTTTAATATGATCAAAGGTTACGTGAACGTACATATTTATTTCGGGTTTGCTTGACCGATACGATTTTGGCATCGAAGAAAACCCGAAATAAATATGTGAGTAAAACCATGAACATGCAAAAATCCCGTGACAAATAATTATTTTGCGTAACTTTATTTTGTAAGTCTAAGTAATAATCTATGGTTTTAGATCGGTTTGTTGCGGCGGTTCCACTTCTCCTCGGCCCAACAATCAATGGGTGTAATAACTAACGTGCTTGGACAGCCACAAATGGTTTACTTCGTGAAGGGGGCCCCTGAAAAGGTAAACGTTGTAGTAAATGTATATTTTAGACTGTAACATAACACTTCTTGTCGCATTTTCAATAGAATGTTTTTTTTTTCTAGGTTGCCTTAATGTGTAATCCAGAGACTCTCCCAGAGAATTTCAGTTCTGTTCTCAATGAGTACACTTCCAACGGTTTCCGAGTAATCGGTCTAGCACAAAAGAAACTCGATCGCAAGATGAAATGGGTCGACGCACAAAGGGTCAAACGAGATAATCTCGAGTGCGAAATGGCGTTCCTAGGCTTTCTAGTCATGCAAAATAGCCTGAAACCAGAGACGACCCAAGTGATAAGAGAGCTTCATGAGGCTTCTATGAGACTGATTATGGTGACAGGTTTGTATTGCCTGTACTTACTAAATAATGATTTAAAGCTATGTCACGGCCGTCGGCGCGATCTGCAATGTATTTGTCGCTTTATACGCAAATACATACGAAATTAATAAGGAACCACGAGTGTGCAAACAAGCAATCATAAAATCGATTTCCTCAGTTAATTTATTGATAAAGTCTAGCCCAGAGCCCTGTCAGTGACTTCAAAAGAGCATAATTATTTTGAATCAGAAAAAACTTTCATGTTGTCTTTGATGTTTCTATTTACTCTATTTTTTCCAGCATGGTAATATAACATTCATTTGAATTATACAGGGGATAACATTATGACTGCTATGTCGGTGGCGCGAGGTTGCCTCATGGTGCAGCCACATCAGAAACTTGTACTTATCAATACGGGACAAACGCAGTCTAACGATTCCCGACCACCTCTCAATATGGAAGTAAGTTTCTCTAGACATCAGTTTTAGATACATATTCATTGCATTTATTTATTCATAAAACAGGTCACATTTACGTAAAATACGCGCTCTGACGTGGAGTTGTGGACACCAGTCCGTATTACCTACATAATATTATTGTATGCAGAAAAGGTTAAATTAGATACATTACAACAATAATGACTGAACAGGTGTGTCTACACCCAGACTTCAATTTTTTGTGGCTCATCTCTTGCTATTTACGTGAATATGCAACAGAGTTATTGAACCAGACATGTATCTCCTTTTATTCCAGGTGATTGGCGAAGGTGGGCCACCTAAACTACCAATAGATGCATACGTGTTGGCTCTGGAGGGTAAAACTTGGGCTGTGATACGTACTCATTATCCGGAATTAATGCCAGTAATACTAAATCGAGGTAAGACATAGTTCATTTCAAGTATAGTCTGCGAAAATCATCAGCACGTGTCATGACATTTATGGACATCGACATAAGGTTTTAATTGCAGTGATTGACGCGCGCTCGTGATATACAACAAGTATAACATAATATTGTGAAACCATATTATAATTATGAAATAATTGTGAGTGAATAATGATACTGTGATATCAACTATTGTTTTGCTAATTTTGAAATGAGCAGATCAATTTTTTTTGAAGGGACATCAAAGTTTGATTCCAAGTGTATATAATAATATTTTTTGCTAATTGCCTTCATTTCTATATCTTACGTCTTTTGCTTTTCAGGCATGGTGTTTGGTCGTTTCGGTCCTGATCAAAAGACGCAGCTAGTGACTGCGTTGCAAGGTGAAGATCTTATCGTGGGCATGTGTGGTGACGGAGCAAACGACTGCGGCGCGTTGAAAGCTGCACATGTTGGCATATCACTCTCTGAAGCCGACGCCTCGGGTAAGAATTGTTACTATTGCAAAGTAGTGAGTATTTCTCCTTTGGGTTTCGTGGTCCAACAAGGAGGTCAAGCGTAACATCCGTCTGTCAGCGACTAATGGACGTCTCAACTCATCACCACATCGACTTATAGTGAAGCATTGAAATGCGAGCTTTATTTCCTGTGACCTACAGTAACATTTCTGTTGTACAATACGCGCCAGTAAGATGAGACTAGACTGCGCCTCCCACCGCTTTTCCCGCCGCCCCGATGACGCCCCGGCAGGACTTCATACCGCTAAAGAGACCATAAATCGTCTACTGCGCAAGTCAAACCACGTGGTGTGTCAAGTATAATCTTTAATGGCACGAATTGTACGAGACGCTGTGTCAGCAATGTGTCATGCAAACTTCTTTAACATTATTGTCGTAATTTTGGAAATTTCAGTGAATGTCACAGTATATAAAGCTCATATTTCAACGCTTCGTTTTGTATGTACCATATTTTAAGCTTACAATATTGTTTATGAATGATAGGGCTTGTTGTTACAAGATCCAATAAAATATAATGTATGATTAATTTGTTATTTTTCTCTTTGTCTTCAGTGGCGGCTCCATTCACATCTCAAGAACAGAACATCAAATGCGTGAAACTGCTCGCTTTGGAAGGACGCTGTGCTTTGAGCACTTCTTTCGCAATCTTCAAATACATGGCTCTTTATTCGCTCATTCAGTTCTTCTCAATACTTATTCTGTATAATGTAAGTATAGTTTGTATTTCCTTAAATCCTTCTTAATGAAATTACATTATGAATCCTTAAGGGAGATTTTATGAGATTCATGAAAACATTAAAAGTCCAAACTTTTAGAAATACCAATATTTTATAAAAAGTTTTTGGCAAAAATAAAACAGCCTTTATTATTGTTGCTAATAAGGATGAAATACATTACTACCGTGCGTTCGTTATAATTTGAACCGTGATGCGATTGGTAGTACTGTTCAGTCAGTCGCCATTTTGAACTCTATTAGTATCAGTAAACTAAGCTTGACAACCGGTCTGTACATAGGGACGTGGTATTTCAAATCAAACGAAAAGTCGGTTATCAACTTAAACAATTTTCTTTCTTCTTTTTTATATAAAAAAAACGTCAATTTTTTTAAAGAAAACTTAGTGATATTTTCTATTATCTTCGTTACAGTTTTACTCAATCCTAGGCAACAACCAGTTCCTCTACATCGACCTGGTACTAACAACTCTACTGGCCCTGTCACTCGGGCGCGCGTGTCCGGGCCCTCTCCTCACGCGTCAGTCGCCGCCCGTGTCGCTCGTAGCTCTGTCCAGCATCTTGCCGCTAGTCATGCAAGTGTTTCTGGTGCTTCTTATGCAGATCGCGTCGATTTATCTGCTGTATGCTCAACCTTGGTGAGTTGTTTTTTGTTTTCAGTTTGACTGTTAAATACGACGTTCTCGTACCATAATGTATGTATGACATGTACGTATATAATTATATAACCCTGATTAGAATTGGAAGTGCACGGAAAGAATCTTCACGAATAACGTAGTCGAAGTCAACAGGGGGCCTTCCTTCCCCTGGATACGAACAGCGCTTAACAGAGGCCCTAGACAACTGACAATCGCTTCGAAAGCGTTTCGTATTTCTACAACGACTTTCAACAGGATTGACATAAGTTTTTCGATAGCTTATGTCGGTCCTGTACATTTTTGTCTTTTCCGTCATCGTTACCGCTGGTAGAATGTCACTTTTTCTCGGACCTCTGGTCTTCTTCTTTTCGTGTGGTTAGTGACCAACCTGGTGTCAAACTTTTAAAGCCGCCCATGGGCCTCTTACTCTTCACATGACGTCGAGGAATATCTATCAGGCGTGCCGGTTTCCTCAAGTTTTTCATTACCGTTTTTAAACCAAGTGATAATTATACAATACGCATAATTATGAATCCGAAAAGTCAGAGGTACGTGTCTTGGGTTCGAACTCGAGATCAATGACTAGGCAGTCTGAAAGTCACACCACTAGGCTATCAATGGTCATTGTTGCGATCCTTAGGGAAGGCCTATTTCTAGCAGTGTATGTCTATCAGCTGATATGATGATAATAACGAAGAAAGAAAAAAAAAAATATTTACGTTGGTTGGAATAACCCCTAACGGCCGCCATGGCCCACGCACAATGGTCCACTTTAGGGACTAAGTGCGGAAACCAAACCCGTAAAAAACATAGACAGATATTTACGTAAGTCAGCGCTAGGTAAAATAAGAAATAATATTATAATTATTTATATTTCAGGTTCAAAGCTGTGGAAGGTGGTCCGGACGTGGAACAAGTGCAATGTTGGGAGAACACAGTCCTCTTCATAATTACGGCATTCCAGTACTTAATCATGGCCTGTGTTTACGCTAAAGGCTGGCCTTTCCGACAACGCTTCTGTACCAACTGTAAGTGTATTCTTTCATATTTTTTACCAAGGCAGCACTACATTTAGCTTATTTGTTTGTATAGCAAGCTTTATTTAAAATGAAATAATGTATATTAATGTATAGGACAAATACGCCAAGAGTAGTGCTGCCTTTACAATCCGAAGAAAAAAGTAAATATAAAACCGAAAAATTTATATATTGGTCATTCATAAGACTGCCTACAATCGCAATCTGAACTATTTATAAAACTTTAGTTATCATAATCTATAAAAGCTGTGTGGCATTAGTATGGCAGCACACATTTTACACCCGACGCCATCCCATGCATTTTCACTGACCAAACGACGAAATAGGTTTCACGACATAAAAATATGTGGCCCATGCACACGCTACATTAACATTGATGGCATATTTTATTTATTAATGTTTGTTACCCTACAAGTATATTTTGACGCTCGAATGACATTGACAGCGGGGCGCTGTCGGTAAACATTTGTGCATTATTTCATAAATGAAATGTCAATTGAAATGCATTACAAAAACAAGATGGCGGCGTTAGTTCCGATTTTGGCCACGCGCCTTAATAACCTTGCAGCGCTATACCTCTTTAGTGTTGACTGAATTGCAAGATTTTGTTCTAATACCTTTACCTTTTTTTTTCAGATTATATGGTTATAACGCTGGTAACGCAGTGTGTTTTCGTGACGGTAATCCTGCTGTGTCCATGGAAGTGGCTCACAGACTTTATGGAGGTAGAAGCCATGGACTTCGCTGATTTCGAACAAACTAAGTTCCGCATCTATTTGCTACTGATACCCGCCATCCATATCATTTTGGCTATAGCTATTGAGGTGAGAATGCTGAGATTTATTTCAGATCTTGTGCAGATAAGGCGTCTATAATACACGTATATTCTAGTAGCCGCAAAGCGCTTGTCCACGTGCATAAAACACCTTATCTAGACAAGCACTAAAGTGTTAAGTACAAGGTGACATGCTTCTTCCTGAACCACATAGACATTTATTTATTTACAAATCGAGGCTGGTGGCTTTTCCTATCGGCAAAATTTTCCATACAAAGTTTCATCCCCTATTTAACCCCTTTAGCTATAGGGTATGAATTTTCAAAATTCGTTCCTCATTGCTGCATTACAAAAGGAACTCTCGTGGAAAATTTAAGACTTTTAGACCCAGCTGTTTAGGCTGTGCGTTGTCTGTCAGTGAATTAAAGATCTTTATTAAGTAGATTTATTAAAAACTACATGCACCGATTAGAAAAAGTCTTAAGGATTAAAAAAATAACAACTGTAGGCTAAACTCTTACTAGATCTTACACAAATGACCTATTTGTAATAACTCTTTGAGCTGTAATTTGTTCACAGGCAACCCTATCCGACTCCGAGAAGTTCTCCCGCCTGTCGCGCATGGTGCGGCGGCGCTGCGACAAGCGGGCCGCGGGCGACGCTGCCAGCCCGCTGTGGCCGCGCGAGCACTGCGACCAGCTGTGCTGACTGCTGCACACGCTGCGACAAGCGGGCCGCGGGCGACGCTGCCAGCCCGCTGTGGCCGCGCGAGCACTGCGACCAGCTGTGCTGACTGCTGCACACGCTGCGACAAGCGGGCCGCGGGCGACGCTGCCAGCCCGCTGTGGCCGCGCGAGCACTGCGACCAGCTTTGCTGACTGCTGCGCACACTGCAACTTACTCATGTATGCCAACCGGTATGGAGTGGCTAGCGTACGGATTGGAGACCGGGTTAATATTATTAGGATTCTGTTTAAACGCTCACCAAACAGGATAAAAATAACTCGCAAAAAAATGTATTACAACTTTTTATGGGGCCATTTCATTTTATCTGAAAATGATGTTGGGTGAGCGTTTAAATTGTAGCCATTTATATTCGAGGTTATGTGAGTTAGCAATCCATTTGCTCCCTACTCCATGCCACCGGGACTTTCCCGCCCTATAGTTACCTTTTACTCCGTAGTGATAGTGTAAGAGGCGCCGAACAATCAGCTCGGCTCAGCTTCCCTTGTTACTAAATTAAAATACATATTTATTTTTATCGGTCGGCGAATAATCTTACCTGGAGGTTTAGTTGGCTGTTACTTAATTTTTAAGTCCGAATCTAGTAAAATTATAATATTGCTGTTCGGTATTGAACGCAGGCGCTTTTTTCATCGGCCACTGTGCTGCCAGGGTTGAACTAATCCTGCAAGCGTTAGAAGTTACTGCGCAATTTATATTAACAACAAAAAAATCTCATTAACATACGCTGCGCTCCTTGTCTAGCGGTCGTCATCCATTCAGAGATAATTAAGCTTACCCATATTTTGCCAAAAAGATGATTTTTGTCTAAACCAAAGCTGACTAACGCATGTAAGTTGTAGTTCAACCCTAATACTTCGTCGAGTCATCTTGTTATGTGAGAGCGAAAACCAGCCCATATAGCAAGACCGACATGACATCTGCTGTGATAAACGAATTCTCGGATACTTCCAGCGCTGAATATCATTCACGTATCATCGTAGCATTTACTATTTTGTTTTAAAAGTAGTTATTACCCTGATTACAGTACTTTATATTTATGGGTGTAATTAAAATCTCGAAAACTATAAAGATAAAATCTACTTAATTAATTATGTTATATTTACATTATTTGTCGTTTGTGATAGGTTGTGTAATTCTGACATTTTGATTAGTACTTATTGAAAAAGATACTTAACTCAGCATTCACCGAGTCTGTCAAGTATAATTAATTATGTTCACCAGTCATTATGCAAGAGCAAAATATATTGAATTGCTCGCCATCAGGATAGGGAAGTATCTGGAGATGATTAATCATCTTACGAGCCGTAAAGCGTCCATTGCCTGATTTGGCTTCAGCATTCTGATTGTTATTGGAATTGGATTCGTATGAAAACGAAAATGATACGCAATGGAGTCTTATAAAGATGCGTGTTTAACGCACTTATATTAACAATGTATTAGTTAAGATTTATTTTTTCCAAACTTCTATGCCGGTTTGAGCCTAACTAAAGAATTCCCGAAAATAAGTATAATTAAGTATTTAGCGCAAATTATACTAAGATATTCGCGACGCGGATATTCATAAAGTAAGTTAATTATACAATATTTCTGATAACGCCGTGCGGAGTGAGCGAAGGTACCTACAGCGGGTGTAGATCGATACGATTGTTTAACACTCGAATAACTTCACGTTCCGCCTAAATATCATGCCCCATAAGCAGTGGAGGATGAAAATGATCTTTAACACAGAGGTAAGACAAGTTACGAACTTATCTTTGATCTCAAATATCCTCCCCTAACATTTAACGTATAAGTAACATAGGTATTCGTCGAATTTACTAATATTTGTATTCAAGAATGGGCCGAGGCGGATTCTGTGGGTCTAATCAATATTTTTATGCCAATCACTCGTTATAACGTTTTAAGTACTTATTCAATAAATTGGGGTGCCAAATAACGCTTGACAGACTCTTCCTATCCTTTTAATATGTCACCTGTTATCTATTAAATAGAATCCTGCAACAGTACAAAACTTGTTAGCCGGTGTGTAAGCAATAGAATGTAACACTGTGGCAGAAGCGAACAGTTCACACATAGTAATATTTCCATTATCATTGCATACACATTTACCACTTGTCATTATATTCTTCAAAAAACTTCATGTCTTCTCATAGTGAAAATACCTCTTAATTCTTCAAAATAACACAAACAAATAAGTTGTCACAAACAAAACAAATAGAAAACAAATTCCCTAACTTATTTTTTTATTCACAGTAATATTTTTCAAAAATCAATTTTCTAGCAAATGGCCTTTTAAATGAAATCATAGATGTAGATACCTATATAAGTTGAATCCTACTTATTTTATTACTGTAAATATAGATACAAAAATATGAATTGAAATTACTCACGTATGTTTGAGTATGCGTGATTAGTTTAAGATAAATGATTTGTGATTTAGCATTTCGCTCGTACTTCACACACTATTACTTAAAGATTTTGCTCAGTTTTTATTTAATTTATTTAACTTATATAGGGTGACTTAATGACAAAAACTTAAACTTTTACTATGGGGCCAAACATGAAATAGCGACAAAAAGACAGCTGTTGCCTACATTTATGTTCGCGTTACTCGTCAAAATGTAGGGAACAGCTGATTTTATTGTCGCGATTTCCGGTTTGGTCCCTTATTAAGTTGTTCATAATGATGAGTAAAGTCACGTGTTTAAGTATCGGTCACTAATTACCAGCCACCCTATAAATCGATCCTTGTTATGTTGTAGAATGCTACTTATATCAGATTACAAAGATAGCAACATTGTTATTGGAAAGGTATTAGTATATAAATCAAACAATGGTAACAGTTTGCTGCTGTATTGTATTGTTATCGTAAAATACATTAAAACGTGCATAAATTTATAGTGTCAATTTTTTTTATGAAAATTACTTTCTACTTTAATTTACCGTGCTACTTCAATAATTTCACAATTTGCTTTAACATTATATGAATAAAGATTTATATTTTACCATTTAAAAACATGATGTCCGAAAGAATATAATCTTAAGATTACTAGTATTTGTGCGTAGACCTATGAATATGAATAAAATGTTTTTTAATAACTTGATCCAATGTAATTTTTAGTAATTTGACGCCCATGCTTCACTTCAATCGCAGGATTCCATTACATCGTTTGAAACGTATTTCACTTGTAGTACATACATGTACGGGGCTCCGCCTCCTTTGATATACGTATTATTAAATAATATATTTACAATGTTCTATTTTATTTCGTTAAAAATGGTATTGTCAAGTAGTGTAAGATACAATCCAGCGAGCAGCATTCCGAGTTGTATGTTGTAAAAACCAAAATAGTATCTTCAACTGTTTAAATGTTCTAACGTTTAACCAGCTGCATCGTATTCCTTTATATAAAATATGTAACGTAAAAAATACTATTAGAAATTATAATAACTTGTCATCTCATCAGCGATACTGCAAGTCATGCGCTGTACGTTTCACTAGAAGTATTAAATTAATATTAAATAATAGGTCATAGAAGTACTTAGATCCTTTTTTTTTAATGAGTTTTAAAAGGTATTATAATGCTACAGTTGCTAAAATTCTTTGGAAGAAAGTTGCAAATGGCATTGTAGGTTTAAAATCTTATTGGATGAATAGAATTTGCAATGTTATATAATGTAATAATCATACAGTAAGTAGATAGCGAAGTTAACCATCTGTAAAATTCATTTTACGAATATTGCGATAAAAATACAATCAGCATTATTAATATCTGATATTAGGAAACGGTGCAAGAGTATTATGATTCACTCATTCGGTAATGACCGCTAATGAGTGAACTGCGTGAGTAATAGATTGCCAGTCAATTTATGAATGCAATATTAGTAATATTTATGTTTGATTAGACAAATTTCATTCCTAATTGTTTAGTACTTAGACGTTTGGTGCTGCGTATGTTTTAGTAGGTACCCTTGGTTCATAGATAACAAATTGTAAAAATAAATTGTATAGAATACATACACAGATCACACGAAATGTTTCGGAACTTATATTTTTTTGTAAACTTGTTATTTATTGAACTGCATTATTGTGGTCGTTTTTTTAGACTTTACTGTATGTATGTTTATATTTCTCGAATTTTGGAACTTGTTGACTGTTTTTGTGTCCAATTGTCACAATAATGTAGTTCGATATAAATTTTACTGATTGCGACACGACATTAGAATGGATGTATGACCAAAAATATTGGAATAAATATTAACTGAAATATACTTTCGTTTCTTTTTTTAGAAATATGATTAACTAAAAATATTATTATACCTAATCTAGAGTAAAAATCCACATTGTTAAGGTATAACTAGGGCAAGTAAGTGGGGTATGAAGGAGGCGGCGAGTACTCCGGCGGCTGGCCGGCCCGAGCGCGCGCGACGGGCGGGCGGGCCGCGCGCCCGCCCGGGGGCTGCTTCCACCTGTAACCAACACATTACTGGCTAACGATATACGACATCGTTTTCTTCGATCATACTGCAAAGCGACATCACTTTGAAAACTATAAGTGATTTTACCCAAGCAACAACCCACCAGCAACCTTATTGCAATGAGACTAAGATCACTGATTTTGACTGCGATGCAAAATCAGAAATACCTTTGAAAGTACTGTAAAACTGAGATGGCTCCCAACTTGGAACATTCTAGTCGAAAAGCGCCTTTATTAAGACATACTTAGTGCGTTTCCAATCTTACCAACGTGCAACGGTGACAACCAACCCACCAACGGTGAAAGAAAACATCGTGAGGAAACCAGCATACTTGAGAGATTTTCTTGACAGCATGTGAAGCCAAGTCAGAGGCCCATGAGCGGCATAAAAATACACTAGCTAGGTTAGTCACTAACTACACGAAAAAGAAAGAATAAGACTGTCACAAACACGTTGAAAAAAAATCCTAGTATCACAGCTTTAGTTTTCTATTTTTAAGAACACTGACCAAGGTACGAGGCTTAGATCATGTGGGGGTTTAGCCTTGGCGAGCCTTTCTGCTCGTTCTTGTCGCAACACCTCCCCATCTCTCGCGGCCGCACACCATGCTCGCAGAGTGAAGTAGTACAGAAGCTCCACACCAGACAACAGGGAGAAGCCCAGGAACAGACCAGCAATGCCTCCGAATGATACTGAAATGATTAATGAGTTATTTCTTTCTTCTGATATAACTCGATTTTTACCGACTTCAAAAAAGGAGGAGGTACTATGTTCGGGATGATTGTTTTTTTTTATATTTTTTTTTTATGTATGTTCACCGATTACTCCGCCGTTTGTGAACCGATTTAAAAAATTCTTTTTTTGTTCAAAAGCTTATACTTCTGAGGTGGTCCCATTGTCACCAAGTCAGGATCTGATGATGGGATCCTAGAGAAATCGAGGGGAACTTTCAAAAATCGTAAGGGCAACTAGTGCATTCCTTAATTTATTCATTAAGTATTTTACAGCACTACAATTTTATGAAGGCCTGGAGTCGATCTGATGATGGAGCCGAAAGACAGTCAAGGGAACTCCTCAATGGTTTACAGCAGATACCTCGTGTTTGGGCTTGATTAATTTGTATTGATAAAAACTTTACACTTTGATGGGTTCTGACTGTCGTTAGGGGTCTGATGATGAAGACGAAAGACAGTCGAGGGAACTCCTCAGTTGTTTACAGCAGATATCTTGTGTTTGGGCTTGATTAATTTGTATTGATAAGAACCTTACACTTGGATGGGTTGTGACTGTCGTTAAGGGTCTGATGATGAAGACGAAGGACGATTAACGGAACTCCTCAACGGTTCACAGTAATTACCTTGTGTTTGGACTTAATTCATTTATATTGATAAGAACTTTGCAACCATATAGGTTGTAAGTGACATTACAGATCTGATTATGGTCACCTTATAATATGATGATGAGGGGAACTATACAGTGTAAGCAAATGTATAGTGTTCACCCTTATATTCTTGAGAAGGCACGGGAGTCTCATTAGCCAGCCGGTTTCGTATAACATCTAAACGATACTTGCGCTGTTCAGACGACTCGCCACTTAATCGTTTTTGAATAAGATTGAGTCGGCAGATCTTATCATTTATCATTTGGCGACTCCTGTGACAAATGAGAATGCATGTAATTTTTCATCTGAGATAACCTAGCATGACAAGCTAACGGTGATTCTTGGGAACCGGACATAGCACTCCGTTTGCGATTCTTAGATAGGCGTTCTTATTCAGCAGTATTAGTCTCTTTAATTCTGTTTTTCTTCATGCGGGTGGCTCCTTTAGTTGGTCTACCCATGATTACAAAAATCAAATTACACAAAAAATGGAAAAATAATAAAACTTTTTAAAAAAAATTGACCGACTTCAAAAAAAACAAAACAAAAAAGGACTACTGTACTAAAAACCAAAAGACAAAAAGTACTTCTTTAATAATAAGAGAAAAATAAAAAAATAAAAAAATAACTTTAATTTCGGAAGTCGGTGGCCAAAAACTAAAATTAAAAGCAAAGACACCGACTTCCGAAATTAAAGTTATTTTTTAATTTTTCTCTTATTATTAAAGAAGTACTTTTTGTCTTTTGGTTTTTAGTACAGTAGTCCTTTTTTGTTTTGTTTTTTTTGAAGTCGGTCAATTTTTTTTAAAAAGTTTTATTATTATAACTGTGTGCTTGGAGCTATCAAAGTCGTAGCATTTTTACTTTGGTTACAAACGGGTTAGGGTCCGTTCACACCGAGACGCGAAGCGACGCGCACTTATAATCCGATACAATATCGAATTTATTTACTACACAATACGGTACACGCGCTGCGCAACACTGTTCATATTAGCGTACTTTGACACATGTCAACACTCGCACTGAAATTATACCTTTTCGTGAAGAAAATAAGTTCGATAATTGTTAAAAAGTGCGCGCAGCGTCACGTCGCGGTCTCAGCTGACCCTTAGGTATATCTATCCGAAGTAGGTGGCGAGCTGTAGTTTCTGTCCAAGTGCCTATGAGAAAAGGGCGAGAGACCGACAGTATACATAATTATGTATGATTTTTATGCAGACACGTGACTGTAAAATTGCCAGATATAGAAAAAAAGCGTAATGAGTTTGTGGTGGTACCTACATCGCCACATTCGAACTACGCATCAAAGACCTGACGTCACACAAAAATCCTGACGTCACAAAAATCCTGCATCGCGCAATTAGAGTTTACCGTGCAATGAACATATATACAAAAATCCAATATTAACCATTGGGCAGTTGCCCGCCAGACGAAACACCTGTCTGGTCGGAGGATCCTCCCTTTTCTATGGTGGATGAGTAAACTTTACTCCCTGTTCCTCATACTCCTAAAAGTTATTATATTGACCACGATCCAAAAAATTACATTTTATAGACAAGTGGTCTAAATCTTCATAGGTTTATAATGAAGGACAAAAATGTGTCAGCAAGACTTGAAGAGCTGTGAGCTATTTGTTTTTCTTTTGGTTATTCGCCAGTTTAGTCATTAAAACAGTCAATGAAAACCACAGAAGGTATTAGGAAAGTCCATTATTACATATATAGCTAATAGGAAAACCAATACGAATATTTAGCTGTAATTCTACGATAGTTTGACTCACCCAGCAAGTCGACCCAACCGAAAAGCACCTCCCGTTTGTAGCGTACCATAGGCCATGACACGAACTCTGTTTCCAACAGAGTGTTTTCGCTACTTCGTGTAGAACTGAAAAAAAAGGTAGGTACTTAAGCCTAATCTAGTCAGTCAGTACGCATGTAGGTATAGTACCTAAACTAACCTAACTATTTCATCCTAAGACGATCCTCAGACCCGGACCAAGACTCATAATTTAGTCTCTTTCACAGTGTAGCTAGGATTGCATACAAAGTTTTTTTATTTAGTTGTAAATGCGTCACCCCGTCCTACGTTAAAGTGACGTAGTTAGGACCACTTCAGAACATAATACCTCCCTAATAAATAGGTTAGTTACGCATCACTACGTTCAGAACAATTATCTTCTATGAACCAATGGATTGAGTAATGTGACGCAAAACTTACTCGACGTCAGAGAGTTTTTCAACTTCGTATACAGTGTGAGAGCATCCAAGTTCGCAGGTGCAACGCGAAACATCTGTTATTGCGGCCGCGTATTTTGCTATACAGCCTAGTT
Source organism: Lithophane leautieri (assembly GCA_949152455.1). NCBI lineage: Eukaryota > Metazoa > Arthropoda > Insecta > Lepidoptera > Noctuidae > Lithophane > Lithophane leautieri. The sequence continues at coordinate 10,425,010 of OX424463.1, read as the reverse complement.
CCCTCAGCGTGCATTGTTTATAGCCTTCTGAAAGACAAACGTAGAACTGTTAGAAAACACTTGAATATTGGTCTGATGTAGGTAGGTACAGTACATTCTAGTCGCAGTCAACAAAGAAACCAGCATTGCTTCATAAGGTCGAAAATTACGTTGTTGAGCAGATTTTTTTTGAGCTTATGAAGCCTATTGGTTAGGCTTTTGTTTCAAACTGTTTCCAATTCTGATTGATTGTGTATTACGCAAAGGTCGATTCACACATATCAGTGAAGCCACCGTTCTGACACAGTTCCAACACAGTACCGGCACAGTGCAAAATATTCTTTCATACATTCTATATGAACGCATCCCCGCTTGTCAGTGTCAGTGTCTCAGTGTCAGTGCCGACACTGGCATGAGAAGGTATGAAAGAATATTTTGCACTGTGCCGGAACTGTGTCGGAACGGTGGCTTCACTGATATGTGTGAATCAAGCTTTAGGATGCTTGTTAACACTTCAGGTTTATAAATCATAATTGTGCACCGTCACAGTGTCAACCGACTTTCGTTGCTGACCGTACCTAATAACAATTAGGTAAATCAAAATAACGTACTCAAAGGTGGATAAAAATGCGGCACACATTTGCAGAATGCCCGACTCCGTTGCATGCGGCACTGTCTCATACAAGCCGAATAAGTGTAGATATTAGATGTCTCCAAGTGCAGTTCATCAGCAAACACGCATCGTCGTTGACGAATGGACAGTTGACGAGCGTCTTCAGTAGTGTACGTGTGTTTCACAGAGAAGGAGACTTTCTCCACGCGACGATCCCAGGAGTGTTGAGCACTTTGCTCTAGACCAGCCATTTCTTCTGTAGAGTGAATGAATATCTGCAAGAAACCAATAATATGGGTAGGGATTGTTTACAACGCTCTTGAATGCCTCATTTTATATGAATTTGACTACGTAATGCCGCATGAAGTAAAAAAAACCGGCCATTTGCGTGTCGAACCACGCACAATGAAGAGTTCCGTAGTTCTCCCATACATTCCGTATGGGAGAACAAGTTTTTGAACTACAAATTTAAGTTGGTCGATTACTACTCGGTAACTTGTAGAGCCTACTTAGCTGTGATAGTTTTCGTTTTAATTTCGTCATATACTACTGCCGTGCATTTTTTCATAAATCCAAAACCAACCATTAAGTTCGTATGGGAGAACAAGTTTTTGAACTACAAATTTAAGTTGGTCGATTATTACTCGGTAACTTGTAGAGCCTACTTAGCTGTGATAGTTTTCGTTTTAATTTCGTCATATACTACTGCCGTGCATTTTTTCATAAATCCAAAACCAACCATTAAGTTCGTATGGGAGAACAAGTTTTTGAACTACAAATTTAAGTTGGTCGATTATTACTCGGTAGCTTGTAGAGCTTACTTGGCTGTGATAGTTTTCGTTTTAATTTCGTCATATACTACTGCCGTGCATTTTTTCATAAATCCAAAACCAACCATTAAGTTGGCAGGGGGGGGGGCCTGCCAACTTGACTCTAATAAAAACTAGCACTTTAAAGCTTAATATTTCGCAAACGGATCCCTGAATCCAAAAATGGTTTTCCCCATCCAAACGTAGTCCCCCCCTACAAGTAAACATCCAGTTTACGTGTAGGGGAGGTAACCTAAAAAAAATTTTTTTTCATTATTTTATTTTACCTCTTTCTCTTTGTAGGCGTGATTTATATGAAAAAGTACCCATAGCAAATTACAGCTTTCTAGTTCTAAAGTGGCTGGTAGACGTGCGTACTTAAAGTACGCGGTTACTCGGCTCGTCGTCGGTGACACACGTGATGCTTGCTCAAAATTTCGTTGTTGGATCGCCGACGAACTTACTCAGCGGTTTTAAAGTCCGCGTACTTAGCATGACACACGGGCGAGTAAGCTCGCCGAGCCATAAGTACGCGTACTTGCTCGCATGTCTATCACCCCTTTAAGAGTCTCTGAGCTAAGCCGTGGACAGACATACGGACATGGGGACAAACCATAAGGGTTCCTTGTTGACTACGGAACCCTAAAAATACTGTAGGTAATAGAATTACGAATAGCTGAGATCATAAGAAACTATACAAGGAAATAGCATTACTTACGTCGAATGTAGTGTTTTTACGATCAGAGTTAAACATGAAGGACCATTTAGCGTCAGTCTCGTGGATGAACGCCTCATTGAATTGCTCGGCTTGAGTCTGGGATTGCCTGAAAAATGTATTAAAGAATAAGACTTCAAGAAGATCACGAGTGGTACTAACTAAAAGTCTCCAACTTATTTACAACTAGCTTCCGCCCGCGGCTTCGCCCGCGTGTTATGTTGATAAAAAGTTGCCTATGTCTTTTCTCAGGGTCTAGACTATCCGTGTACCAAATTTCATTAAAATCGGTTCAGAAGTTTTGGCGTGAAAGCGCGACAGACAGACAGAGTTACTTTCGCATTTATAATATTAGTAAGGAAGTAAGGATTAGGTACCTAGTAGGTACTCTAAGACAAATAATAGTTATGTAAACTCTTCCTACCACGGCCACACTTTTTCAGCATGTTTGGAGTTAAAAGCGTAACAGAATCCCATTTCAGTGAAAACTGGCATTAGCACGTCGCAACACTCCTCGGAATCTCCCTTCCATTCGCAGTCGTAAAACAATGACTCACAATGACGGACAATCTGTGAACACAGAACATATAAACGTTTACACGAGTTTCGTTCGTATTGATTTCAATACCTAGGTTACTATTTTATTTATGTGTGGAAATAGAACTAACATTATTAAACTTTGAAGCAAAAACGTTGCTTAAGAAATTGTCCTGTGCGTTTACAAACCTCACTTAAACAAACAATAAAATTGGACCTCAACTAAGTATGTATAGACCATAGAATATTGTATGTTTTGTTTGTTGCTATGTATTTTCTGGTGTACAATAAAGTATATACAGGGTTACTGGTAACTCGACGTATTCCTTGCAGGACGTCATAGTAGGGTTAAAATGCAACAAATTAAGCCACCAAATGTTCTACCGAAATTCAGTAGTTTTTGAATTAGTTAAGTTTTAGTTTTTTAATGAAAAATCCCAGATTAAACCATTTGAAACCAATTTAAAAATGATTTACGGCGCGAATGTACTGAAATTTAAGTTATTATCATAGTTGACGCCGTAGCAGACCTTTGTTAATAATTAAAAGTTCAATAATGCCTAAAACTTTGGCAAATATCACTAACAAAACATTTAATTTTTTGTAATTTTTAGCTCTAAAACTCTTAACTAATTCAAAAACTACTGAATTTCGGTAGAACATTTGGTGGCTTAATTTGTTGCATTTTAACCCTACTATGACGTCCTGCAAGGAATACGTCGAGTTACCAGTAACCCTGTATAAATATACATTAATATTTATTTTTCCGTGCGGGAATCACATCTGTGTCCTGAATACTGATCAGTAGCTTAGAAGACAATCGCTAAGTTACCAGAGTGCCAACCGACGCCTGGCAAATCAATTTTTATTATCATGATAGTAATTTCCGTTTAGGTACGCATTTGTAAAGGTAATCGTTATTACTTCAAACACAGCATCTTTAGGATGTTTAGCCGGTGCAGGTTCATCTCTCTCGTTCTTCCCCACGAGCGTGGGATCCGAGAGGAATTCCGCAGTACGTTCTTCTATAGAACGATAACTGAGAGTCGCCAACCAACGCATCATATCACCAGCTTTGTCCGGTGGCTCTGAGCCCCAAATACTGGAAAACACATAAGTTTACAGACCATGAAAAAGTGCAGATCAGGCATAGGTAGGTCGATACAGACTACTTATATACTTGTATAGGTTAGTTCTGAGATGTACCTACGTAGGTAACATTTGAAACAGTAGGTACCTACCCAACCAGTATTTTTTTTATAAGGAGGTAAAACTCCCAGTCGGTAAGTAATGACTAAATAACTCATACCTTTCAATATAAGTTTCCAGTAATTCATCATCAACGGGGTCCACGTCGCATATCGTCACCGCCGGAAAGGGCACATCCCAATTATGAAAGTCCGTATCCAAACCTGTAACACGATTATTAGAACCACTTTACCTACCTATAATTAAGTAGGTAACTATTCAGTATTTGACAAATACGCTTACCCGTAATAGTAGGATTCGTTTGGAACTTTTCCCATAAACTGACTATTATGATACAAGTGGTCACTGCACCGACGGCTGTGAAACTGAACCACATAAACCTGCAACGGAATAGATACAGGGTGATGCAATTTATTCAATCGTGTCTTCTACTAATATAACACACCAATTACAATCTACAATCCACCAACAACCAATATTGTGATTAATGCTTATTCCTCAACTTAATAAGAAGAGGCATTTTCCCTACCGGCTTAAGGACAATCACAGCAGCAACGCCATCATCGGTAAAGAAGTTCATAGTATGAAGAAAGGCAATATACCTACTTACTTTTCACAAAACGGCCTGTCCTTTTCAGCAATGTATCGTACTCCATGCAATGTTGAATTGTTGAAAAACTCCGTCGTCTGATGACGTAGACTTGCAGCCAGCAACGATATTCCACTAACATCTGAAGGCGACCGGTTCTTTTTAGAACCTGAATTATCATTTTTGAAGTTGTATTCAGGATACACTCTCATGTCCTATCACATGTTCAGGTGAAATGTTCAGTTTGTGTACACACAAGATCGGCAATAAGCCGACTAAATCACGCAACAATGATAACATCGAAATTATCGACCAGCCGTTGCGTGATGTTTTGATGGACTTCTATATCCACCATACTACTAACACGGTTATGTCAATAGATATTAAAATCATTAACATTTTAAAAGGTCACTTTTTAAAGGTTAGGTTAAGTATTAGATTTTATAATTTAAAATACCGTTGTTTCAGGGCCTTCCTATACAAAGACGTGGCTGTGAAATCAAGATTGGACGGAAGATCCGTTGGAAATTAGATTTGGTTAACTTAAATTTTCCTGCCACAATTTCGTCTTTGAAGGTATCATTTTCCACAGCTATCGTTTGCAAGTACTTTGGCAGTTCAAAATAAAGGTTTTTTTTTTCTATGCGAACCATCATAAGGACCCCTAAAAATATCTTAATACTTGTCTGCTATAAGCAAATTACCTAGTGGTTTAGGTAGTGTTTGTGTGTGTGTAGGTAATGTGTGTATCATGGTAAACGATACACTTTGAGTTTTACCGATAAAAGCTTTTTAATAATTCAAAGTGGCAATTAACCAACCAACAAATAATCTTTTTAATAGTTATTGACGGTAATATGTACATATTATAGTAGCTTATAATTAATGTCAAAATATAATGTGTATTCTCTAACACATCATCAGTTTGGCATAATGTTATTTTGAAATGAAGGCTCAGATATCCTTAGTGATCTTTAGGTAATAGAACACGTTAATTAATTACTTAATATATGATGGAGGCCCAGCATACTTCCCTGCGTAAGCCCAGTCCTTTTGACCTTTCATTTGATTCCAGTGCGTGCAAGTTGACTTGGTAGCCCCGTTTATGCAAAAGCTCACTTTGAATACCGACAATTCAAGTTCGTTCATCGTTCATATGGCTGTATATTTTGAACATAGCCTACCTACTTGTAGCGTTGCAGTAAGAATATGACCGTGTCAAAAACTCGTGACAGTTCTATTCAAACATGCTATGTATTTCATTAACATTCACATGCATCAGCTCAATTGAAATTCCATTCATTCTACAGTAACTTAACTATCAACAGAACGCGCACGAATTCACTAAGTTCCCTAAGCAATTTGAATCGTGGTAGTAGCTATAAAAACTTATTAAAAACAACAATTCTGTAACATCATTATAATTCGTAACCTCTTCTAACAAACATAATGCAGTTAAATTAAATCAAAAAATTATAAAACGAACATTCAAACTCATTAGATCTCCAAGATGAGATTCTTCATATTCCAAACAAAATTATATTCTTCAAATCCCAATCTTGTAATAATTAAGCCCCATATTCATTGGGCAGAGTTGAGAAACATGAATGTACTGCTACATTTTAGGTTGCTAGCAACATGTGTTCCGCAACACAAAATATGTTGATGTAAGAATAAAGTTGCGGAACTTTGTTTCCCAAATTCCCAATGATGGTTTTATGGTGAAATGTTACAATTAATAAAAACTAAATTGTATGACTCTTAATTTATAAAAATATTACTATTAGAGACGTAGTAGGTAGGTATTTCCTGTTAAAGAGCACTCATAGGATTAATTTTGGATGTCTTGGAACTGCTTATTTCACATGAAGAAGTTATTAGTGGTTCGATTACGATTTCAAGATCCTGCAAAGCGTCGTCCAGTATTTTTATCTTTCCCAGTAGCTTTTCCGCTTGAAAATTATATCCTGGTTCAAGCATCTTACCGGATGGATTCAGCTTGAAAAGGTGTTCCGCCTGATAAGCACCAAATAAAATTTGATTTGAGAATCACTTGTTGAAACGTAGGTTTATTGCACACTATATATATTTGGGACGTTTTTTGTTATTGCGTGAACATCAAGCAGGCAGCACACCCTACGATTAAGCTCACGCCATACAGAGGCGGTTCTCGCGCGGGATGTGGGACGAAATTCACTCGCGCCGAATGTGTCAACTAACTTTTATGAAGGTGTTCAAACTGAAATGTAACTTCTTAATCATTAAAAGAATCAACCCGCGCAATCGCGTTCTACATCCTGTGTGATCCGCCTCAGTGCGGCTCTGCCCATGGACATCTGCAATACCAGAAACATCGCTTACTGTTTTGTAGTACCTAATCACAAAATAAAATTTGAGAAGTTTTGGGACAACAAGATTTGAAATACTGTGTGTGTGTCGTGCCAGCGACACGAAAAACCAGAGTGACTGGGATAAAGGTTAATTGTTTTTTTTTTGAAATAGGTATGTGTCGCAGATGGATTGTCGAATCCGTTATTTTATTTAATCGCTAGCTGTTTTACAAAACGGCTCCTGTTTTTTTACAAAACGGCTCCGTTACTGTGCGTTTGCACTGACGAAACATTTACAGAAAAACCTGTTGAAATCTCTATTTTCAGCCAATGTTCGATACAATGTTTGACAGAAAATAGAGATTTGAACATGTTTAGATGTTTCGCCAGTGCAAACGCACAGTTATGTTGGTAATACAGCTGAACGACGATTAGCGATTTTGCATAATTAGTGAACTTGAACACGCAGAATTGCTTAAACGTTTTGCATTTATCAATGCAATGGGTCGAGGTTATGTAAGTAAACCGAACGTGAAATTAATTCTTCAAGGACGTTCTAATTAACTACAATAGTTTTTGGTACGCGCGCGGCCCGGCTGCGGTCATACAGGTTCAGGTTAAACGTCATATTTACGTGAGATTTTGGCTCCAAATATCGCTCGTGATTCTGTGTGTAATAATAACAACAAAATAATGGCGTCCCAAATAGATATAAGTAGGTAAATAGAATGAGTAATATGAGTGAACTCAAGTGAAAACAGTGTATGAAAGTCAGTCCTAAAAATACTAAATGCCAAGTAACCGCAAACAACTTGGAAGTAGCATTCGCCGGCCGTTGCCGTGGCACCGCTGGCTTGGCTCACTCGGCTCGTGCGCCTTTGGTCACAATTCTAACCTTAAACAAATTGGTTAGGTCACCCTAGCTTAGTTACTGCGACCGATTCGGCATTCGAAGCTACACCAAACGCTTATTGTAACTGCAGATAAGCCATTCTGCATTATGCCGAAACGTAAGTAGTTTTTTTAAACGTAACGTTAATGGCAATCCAGGTGAAAGTTGTTCAGCTGTTTTCTATATCGGATTTACGTAACGGTTGTATAAAACAGCTAATTAAGCAATCCATCTGCGACATGCAATACAATATGTAAAAAAAAAAACCCTGTCCGATCCGAAAGGGGCACATAGGTACTGCAATAATAAAAAATAAAATGCAATACTAAATAATATAATAAATAAAAAACCCCCGACACAAACAAAAACCTCTAAAAAGAAAAAAATAATATATAAGACTTAATTAAACAGGGTCAATCCCTTAAAGTTTTATACACGATGTTGGTAATATTTTGTTCCAAGCGTCGCCGTCGTCGCGTCGGGGGACGGCTAAGTAGCACCCCTCTGTTTCCGTCGGGGGTTAAAAATATACTATTATTTAAAATAAAAAAGTTATTGCAAATTGAAATTCACGTTTTTAGTACCTACCTATCAAAATTACCCCAATTTCATTATAAATTAGCAAATTTTCTACAGAGGTCAGAAGTTATGAACTTATGACTTGTAGACACCCATTAAACGACGGCCGCCCGCGCCCCATGTAACAATCCGGCAAAATTCCGCATTTCCGCAAAAAAAAAGGACCACGTAAATACTCTCAGTATAATTCATGGATGCGCCAAGGTAGCCCGCGAAATTCAAATTTTCTTAAGTTTTTTGCAATTTGCAGGTCAGTGTCAGGTTGTATGTTGATCTAAATATTATTTGCGGCCGTAACAAATATGGGTTTACAGAATTATAAACATTAAAATCAGCAATACAACTCTCTAAGTTCATGTAAGTCTTTTAAGTGCATTGAATGACTATTTCATGAAATCATGACATTTGATACTTTAGCGCATCCCCCTTAACAACACCCTCACGGATCGGACGGGGTTTTTATTACACGCTGTATAACAAGAAACTATAGAAACATTAATATATCGTGTACGGACACTTTGAACGACATTTGTATTTTATTTAAGTACGTATATAAAAAACAATACAGTTTTAATTAAGAACCTAGTTATAAAAAATATGTAGATAGAAATGTCAAAGCTTTGCGATCGCTTGCTGCATACCAATCCAAACGCAGATCATAAACGAGGTGATAATAAGATGAAAACTAATTAAATATGAATCGATGAAATGAATGAAGACAATTTCAAGATAAATAAAAATAAATAGGTTAATGAAAACCGCCTAAGGTGTTAATAGTATTGTCTGCGAATCTGCGCTCGAGACCAATACCATCTTCAACTACATTGGCCGGGGCTTTCAGTGGCAAATCAGCCTCCTCAGGCTTTTCGTCACAATTTGTCTTCAACCTCTTCCTTTCCTGGTGTAATTTGAATTTGTCTTCCAACGCTTCACCAATTGGATTTAACTTGAACACTTTTTCCCCCTGACGATTTCCAAATTAATTTGTTATAACTTACAGAAATAAGCACTACAAACGACTAACTACAACATGATAACCATCTGGGCAAAGTAAGCCAAAGCCTTACAGGCTTGCCTGGTTTGGGCTAATATCAGAGCTTTTATGTACCTATTCTATCGAACATAACCAGTGATCGGAAATAGGTGAGCTAAAATACCTAAAGTTCGAAAAAGAGCAGAGACAAAGTGCAGACCTTACGATAAAAAAAAAAATCCGGAACTAATGTCCCGGGTTTCGGACATTACTTAAGTACAACCAAAATTAATAAAGCGAAACAACCATTGAATTCATATCCTGTTTCTGTTTAAAAAAAAAAGTATGCACGATTTTAATTGTATTCAAAAATTTGTTCAATAAAATTGTTTGAATTTGGAAAATTAATCAAGAACAGTTTAATATTTATTATGTCTTAAAAGTCAAGTAATGTTCATAAACTTACCAAGCTAAGTCCCGACTTTAGGTACCTATATTAGCTCACCTATTTCCGATCACTGAACATAACATAACATCACGGCTGTGACATTTCCACAGCCACCGTTATGTCATTTTGTGTAGGTATTCTTTTGGAAATAATTTCTTAATTCTTCTTATTCTTAACATTGTCCCATGTAGCATGATATTCCAAGCAAGTAAAAAAACATATTATTGTAACTATTTAGCGGAGCGACACTTTAGTGCTATCGATTACTCAAATCTATAACGTATGGTATCTATTAGATAAGGTCTACATATAGAAACAGCCGAAAACTAAACGTGAATTCAAAAAGTCAGCTCTCGAGCCCAATTCACGGTTTCAGGGTTTATCAAGTATTAAAATAATAATAAGCATGCTAAATTTACTCACTAGAAAGTCGATCGGGTCTTCAGGGCGTAGTTTGGCAACTTCAAGCAGAGCTGGCGTTAGTGTCGGGAAGATATGATGAATTAAGTAATTGCGCATGGGCTCGCTCGCGGCCGCCAAAGCTGCTTCCTCTTCCTCACGCATCAATCCGTATAATTCCGTCTATAAAAGGAATATTATATCAAGTTTTTGTATTTAATTTTTAAAAGACAGCCATTTCTTAAAATCGCTTATGCTCAATAATGACCCAGTATTCCATTTTCTCTTCGCGTTCTAGTTTCAACTTATCCTCAATTTCTTTTAAAGCTTTTGCTTCTTTGGTTCTTAAAGTTTCTTCATCCTCTTTTTCTTTCTTTTCAGCAGCTTCAATGAGTGCTGCGGAATTCATCAAATGTTAATTTTTTCCTATTAAGATATTAGTCTGAAGAAGTAATGTTTAAGAATCCCTGCAACTGACCACTTAGTTTTGCGTAGCGGCACGGACGACCCATTCGCAGTGCTACAGCAGCGTATGAACCCTTCATTGCATAATCCAAATGGTCTTTAACGGGTACTACTAATGGATGTATATCCAATTCGTCGAAAAAGTTGAGTGGAGTAACATCCCGGGTATCACCAGATCGAAATTCGCTCAATCGCTTCAGTATTGACTCCTCATCCAATCGAGAATATCCTTCAGGCTGTCTCATAGCTTTATCGCAGACAAAATCGTCATTAGCATCTAGTGATACCACAATGTCTGCAACAACATTGTGATAAGTTAGGATGGATTCGTGTTTTTAAGGAAAAAGAAAAAAAAAATGTCCCTGACCTGGCAAAATCTTTTTTAACACATTGCTATACAAATCGATATCTTCATCGAAGGGTTCCTCCTCGGTTTCCTCTCCAGCCTCAGAGTCATGTTCTTCGCCTTTCTCAAATACTAGATACAGAAATGATTGATTTAATAACCGATCGTCTTATAGCATGGGCAGAAGTTATTTGTCTAGTATGTCTACTTACATGCTTGAGCTTGGGCTATCGTCATTGGGAACCCGTCAAGCACCCATCCTCTATTGACAGCATCACGACGTAGCAACTTCTGGCGCAAGTACCTGGAGAGTTTCAAATCAAATAAAACATTTCGCTTACGCATTTTTTAAATTATACTCTACTAATGCAAACGGAAGTAGGTAAGAGCATTTGCAGTTGACCTTTTATCGTTAAATTCCTGAAAACCTGCGTGTCGTGAGCTTTGAATTGAACATCAAAAGTTACTCCGAAGTAGTACGTAGCCGACATAAGTGACTATCGCCATACGGGTTAGGGTTTTAATTCCTCCATCGACGAAATAATACCTAGATACATTGCTTTTTCAATCCATTTTGCCATTTACATCGACTGTCGTCGTCCATTCAGTATTTATCACTACATATTATAAAAACAGTTCCCCGCCGCGTCTGTCTGTCTGAACGCGATAAACTCAAAAACTACCGAACAGATTTTCTTACGGTTTTCACCAATGGACAGAGTGATTTATGAGGAAGGTTATAGGCTATCTATTCTTAGGAGCCGAGCAAAAAGACAAAAAGTCGATCTTACGACTTCCACGCGAACGAAGTCGCGGGCAGCAGCTAGTATTGTATAAATATAACATACCTACATACATAACATCACGCCTTGTTTCCCCGAAGGGTTAGGCAGAGGTGTATCCATAGTAGGTACACTCACATTTCGCCATTTATGTTTAAGTCCCATGTAATAGGAGCGAGCCTATTGCCATCAACCGGACACAATTCCAGACTACGGGCCAGTCCAGACCGAAACTACTGAGAAATTCTAATGAGAAAAACATTTACAATAATAAATACAGATACAATTATGAGACCATGGATTGTTGATGATTGATGTGTTTCTAGTTCTATTTCTTAAAGAAAAATAAAATGTTTTATTTGTTAAAGAAAAAAATTACACCATAATGTCTTCATCGGTAAGCGGGCGACCGGACTGTAGGATAGCTAACGTTTGTCTCGCTTGTTCCTGTGAGCCGTCCTCCTCGTCAACATCGTCGTCAACGTCTGCTGCATTGGCGTCTTCCTCTTCTCCAAAGGTAGGAACGCCTAGTGCAACCGTTTCGCCGGCCTCCCAATGACTCACACGCCACGTCTGCGACAGGTGTATAGTGCTACAAGGATATTTTGGCGTGCGGCCAAAATCGGAAGCGCCGCCAACTCGCTTTTTGAGTACATTTCAAGTGGCACATTTGTTTACCAACAGCGCCCGATTTAACTTGATTCGAGCATCAGAAGATCTCTAAAGGAGTGTAATTATACTTCAGGCCATACGTAACTTACCGAACCAATTTTCGGATACCGGGCACACGGCTACAAAATCAACAACAAGATAATAATATGTTTCCAGTAAGTATAAGCTGACCTCGCATTGGTTCGGCTTGCCGTACATTAAGAGGTCACGTTGTACTGGAAAAGTATAGGTTGATATGTCGCCGTGCGTACCATGTGCTATTATTTAGAGCACTTGCCCTTGCCCTGCACAATAGTGAACGCTTATTATTCGAAAAATGACACACCAGCTATCAATTACAATGGGCACGTTGCTATTGATAACTTTATCGGAGTATTATGTACACCCATCTGTGTTCCGTGACATTCTGCAATGTGTATGAAGCACATCTAAATAAACGAAATTATAAAAGTTTATTACTAACTAAATCATCCAGCAAATCTTGAGCCACGGTTTCTGGTGAGATGTAGATGAGGCCATATGCTTCACAAATACTTTTTGCCAAAGTTGTTTTTCCGGTAATTGGTGGGCCATATATGACAATCTGTGAGAATGTACCAAGTGAGTTCTAGCGGCGGTTTACCTTGTAACAGTAATCAACAGTTAGCTAAACCTTTTGTTATAGTACCTTAAAAGGTTTCAATCCCCTCTCTTTCTTAAATTGCTTCATAAGAGCGGGTACGTTCTCCGCAAAGGTCAAATCAGAAACCCACTGTATCGCCATTGTCTCGACGGTGAAAGTCGGCTCCATATTCAAATTAAGCGTGATCAAATCGTATATTCTTTGCTGTAATTTTATAATTAGTAGTTAAGAAGTATATAGGTACCTACCTACTTAGCTACAAACAGATATACAAGATGCAAGAATCTCCTTACATCGATTTCTGGAATCAAGAAAGCGTCTTCAGGTGGAATACATTTGAACATTCCAGAACCAATTGCGCGTCCAAGTGGCTTCACTATCTGCAACAGGAATGCATTTATCGTAGCTAAGTACCTACATACCATACTCTAGTGATAACAAACTTCATTGTTGCTTACTTCTCTTTGTTTCGAAATGTTTTGTTCTACAGCCAATATGTAAAGCTTCCTTGGGAAATCAAGAAGTAGGTTGTAGACAATTCTGTAAGGGATGTTGGTATCATTTAGCAACTGTTTGAATATGAACCTAGGTATACTGCGTTCGCGCTTCAGTTTCCAAACATGTAAACAAATATATTTAACAAGCTGATGCCCGCGACTTCGCCCGCGTGGATGTCGGTTATCTGTAAATATATGTAACTCAAATCAAAATCCTTTCGTAGCGGATGCCTACGTCATAACATCTACCTGCATGCCAAATTTCAGCCCGATCCGTCCAGTGGTTTGGGCTGTGCGTTGATAGATCACTATGTCAGTCAGTCAGTCAGTCACCTTTGAGTTATATATACAGGGTGTGGCGTAAGTAGTGGTCCACCATTCAGGATTCGATGAACCAGATAATTAACTATAACAATTAAAAATTTTAACCATTTTTACCCAAGGGTTCCGAAAATATTTCCTTTTTGTTTTTTATTTACGAAATTTCTACCTTTTATTACAAATTTGTTTGTAGTTTCAACAAAAACCATTATTTTTTCATTTTGATTTCTGTTAATTACTGCTGAATACTAGAGCTATCATGATAAATTATGATTTTTTATGTAAATTCATCTCTTTTGAAGAAAAAGTTAGTTCTTCTCTAATTTTAACCCGAATTTTTAACATACCATCCAAGTTCAAGGGCGATTTTTGTAAAAAAACGCCTTGGGTAAAAATGGTGAAAAATTTTAATTGTTATAGTTAATTATCTGGTTCATCGAATCCTGAACGGTGGACCACTACTTACGCCACACCCTGTATTTAGATTATATATTATCATGAATTTATGACTGTCTTCTGCCCGTTACGTTAGTGAAGATTTTTTCAAATCCGACTGGTCGTTCCAAAGACGCGTTCAAACAAGTAAGTAAGTATATTAAATTAGCATACTTAGATTACTTATTTCAATAGTAGGTAGGTAGGTACTGTCATTCTAAAATCAACTTAATTTATAATAATATTTAAAGTTGATATCGTGTAGGTGAAAATAATATCAATTGGCTTAATATCAATTACCTTTAACTCATTAACTCTATGATCCCCTGTAGATATAGCGATGAACTTTAAAATGCGTAAGAACTTTAAACTTTCATGGGTTTTAAAGTCGAATCTATTCAACTTACAGGTTGTTTTTATTTTGGACCACCAAGCACGGCAATAGTTATCTAATTATCTTAGTTACCGATTGGACACTATAATACCTACCTACTGGTATAGATAGTTAGTGCCATACACGAACACGCGCCCCGCTCCGCTCTAGTACAGCTTACAGTACAGTAATCACAATCGGGGAGTGGGGCACGTCTTCGTGGATGGCACTATCTATACGGTTACTAGTAATTGGACTTCTTGATAAAGCCTTCGGCATACAGGAGAAAAGCCAAGAATTATTTACCGTACCTACTATAAGTTGATATGACAACCATTTTATGAACTCTATCCACAATACGAGGGTCATGCCAAAAGAAGTTAGAGAATTATGCTCACTTGTTTGACACTGGCAAGTTATTCACTATCTTATAGGCTGGTTATTTATTGACATATTTGAAAGTTTGTCGTCGAACAGTAATATTAGCTTGGTGTGACAAGCGACCGCAGTCAGGAATCTGGCACCTTCTCGGGCACCACGAAAAAAACGTGTCTATCCTCTCTCACCCACCATATTCCCCTGATCTAGCGCCTTGTGATTTTTACCTGTTTCCAAGAAACAAAGAAAAACTAAAGGGGGAAAGGTTTGAAAGCAATGCACCGACTGCCTATAATTTCGAGATTGTCTAAAAAAGAGTGGTCAGAGGTATTTTCCAATTGGTTTAGACGTACGTAAAAGTGTATGCGTGCTCAGGTTGAATCCTTCGAAAAGATCGATACTTGTAATAAAGAATAAATTTTATAATTTTTGCGTACCTAATTTCTTTTGGCATGCCGCATGACCCATGTACTCACTGTCCTAAGTCCGCGACATTTATCAAAGGGACAGCATTATTTCCTCGGCCGAGGATAGGCAGTATCCGCTCGCACTCCCAAGACTTTTGAAACCAATAGAAAAGCACGTCTTCTTTGCCTCCGTATGTCACTCCTGCAGCAATTACCAGCGCTCTATTAACAAAATATAAATTACATCATCACCATCGGTCTGCAGGCTTCCAGTCTACTGCTCACTATGTTTTAGTTAGGTAGATAAAAAAATATCGTAGACGTGATGGGTATCGACTATCGATATGTCATAACAAGATAATAAGAAAAAAAAATCTTTTTTTTTGGATTCTACTTTGTCGTTTTGAAGAAATAAGTTTTTTTTTGTAAACTTCACAGACGTGATTAGAATCGATATCTAAACAAGAAAAAAAAAACAATTTTTAAACTTCAAGTAACTGGTAGACCTAGGCGCACTAACGGCCGTCGTTGACCCCAAAAAAATCATCAATACTTACATTTTGTATTTTATTTGTCCTGTTTAGATAATTTATCGACACCTGTCATATCTGCGAAGTATCGCTAGCTATTCATCATCATGTGTTTTTGGATACAGGCATCTCCAATTGCACGTCAGCTGAGTTCGATTCTCGGTCTATCTCACTTATTTATCACTTTTTAGTTCACTAACAATTGTTAAAACTGGTTTTATGCTAAAGGTAACATGCAAAAATGTATATTTATGCAACAGTGGAACAATTACTGCTGCGTTTCCACTGAGGCGGAGCTGGGCGGAACCGAGCTTAGCGGTGCATAAATGAACCAATCACAATGCCTCACAATGCCACACAATGCTCGAAATCTCCGCTCCGCTTCAGTGAAAACAGTGTAAGCGGAGTGGAACGGAGCTGAGCGGACTTACAAAATAGGGCACTGCATTGTTCTTGGTAAGGTTAGTAAGTAGGTACATCACTGGCCATTAACCGTCATTAACGACAAGAAAGTGGAGGACAATTAAATTGAACTTACCCGATTATCGACCTATATTTTCTGGCCATGCCAATCACTGCATTTTCAGTGTCGTAGTGCAACTTATAATTTGGATGTGGCTTCCTTTTCCGAAAATCGGTTTCTACGAAAGGCATATCTGGAGTATCCTGTGAACGGAGAAAATTGTTACATTTTGCGAGTAGGTATGTACCTATCCGATAATTACCTAGTCTTTAGGGTTCCGTACCCGAAAGGTACCAAACGGAACCCTATTACTAAGCCTCCACTGTCTGTCCGTCCGACTGTCTGTCAACGGGCTGTATCTCATGAACCGTAGTAGGTAGACAGTTGAAAATTTTACAGATTGTGTATTTCTATAGGGAGTGCCTCAGCTGCCGGCGCAGTGCCCCGAATTGGCTGCCAGCGCTCGGTTGCTGAATTAACTGCTGGCGCCGGTTGCTGAATTAGCTGCTAGCGCCGGTTGCTGAATTGGCTGCCAGCGCTCGGTTGCTGAATTAACTGCTGGCGCCGGTTGCTGAATTAGCTGCCAACGCCGGTTGCTGAATTGGCTGCCAGCGCTGACTTTGGAAATAAAAGCGGAAAATGGGGTTGGCAATTTAGCATATGGAGTAGATAGGCGGGGTAGACATAATCTATAAACTGTGGATGTATTTTCTTCAACGCATTGACCTCGTCATAAAGCGGAGCGAGCGAATGGACTTAGGACTTCGCGCCCACCCCGTTTAAACCGTAGATAAAAGATGTTACTGTTAACCCGTAGCCCAGAGATGCATCATTCAAACCCGGAGGGTGGGCCGCCCAGCTCTGACTAGGTACCTATTGGAAGTAGGACACGTAATAAAGCACACGACTTATAATACACCTTGTAGAGGCACGGATATTTCTTCACAAATGTGCTTACTTACCGGATCCAGTGGTTTGGTGCAGGCCCAAGTCATGACAGTGGATATCAGTATCAAGTACCGCTTCTTGAAGTCTCCGGCCCCGCCGATCGCGCTTGATGCAGCGGCATCATCTTCGTCAGTCTTTGATGGTGGAGCTTGTTTTTCTAGCAACTGCTTCAGAACTGTCAGAATGTGAATAATAATGCATCTATAATGACGACGACGATAAGTATACTTACCTTGCCGAGATAAAGAGATATCCAGTGTGTCCGGACATGAACTAGCGATATTCTACATACTTAAATATAAACTATTTTAAAGTACAACTTTTAAGGTTTTTTTTTTTAATGATTTCCTGTTTATCTTTCCAACAATTGCCTTGCAAAAAGCACAAAGTTTTCGCATTCGCTATGTTCAAACAACAATAACTCTTAAAGTATTAAACATACAGTTGTGAATTTTATGTTGTAGGTATTGTAGCTTAGCTCAAAATCTGTCGATCTAGTAAAAAAATAAAGTTGTCAGGGGTGTTTCTGTAGTAATTAACAATTATTGGTTGAATTGCATAATTTTTCATTATTTTTTTGGACACTTACATTTTTTTCCAAAAGTTTTGGATTTGTGAACACATTGCTTTTTAATGCAGACGGTAGACAATATTATTGCCTTTGGAATAAGCCTATTTTTATCTCAGTATGGCTAAAACTTTGAGAGATTTGATTTTATTTGTACTCGCCTAAAGAATATTTCAACAAAAAACAAAATGGCTGCCACATAGCGGGGAAGTGTATTGGACATATAATAGTTTACATTTAAGTAGGTATTTAGAATATCGCTAGTCCATACCCGGACACTCTGTAGATATATAGCGTGTAACAAAAACCCTGTCCGATCCGTGAGGGTGCTGAATCATATTGAGAGTGTAATTATGTGGTTTTTTTTTGGAAAAAATTACTTCAATCCCAATTTTGACAGTTCAACAACATTCATTGAGTTATTTACGCTGTTGAGCAGACAGATTTTTCGAACATATGAAGCAATATCCTTCAAAATGATTCAGATTATGATTGATCGTGTGTTACAGAATTGGGGATCAGTACTTATAAGCTGGCCTTGCATTCTATTCAAACTCCGTACCATGGTAGCCCAGCTCAAGGCGACCACTGATGGCGAAGGTTAGGCAGGTACCTACCACTGATGTGCCGCGGTACGTAGGTTCGTACACAGTTGAAGTATTTTCACACAAAATATCATGAAGGCGCGCAATTTCGAATTAAACAATGTAAGTACTTATAATATCTACTTACAAGTTTAGTGTAGGTTAGATTATATTTCCTTACGTTTCATGTAGTCCATTGCAATTCTAAGCTCTTCTCGATCACAACTGATATCCAATACGACAGTACCACATGTCAGCATCAGCGGTATACATTCTTCTTTTGTTACAATCCTGGCCACATTATCTAAAGTCTTGATCTTTGGGTTGGTTACAGTCCCTAGAATGTTTTGCAACAATAAAACAGAACTGACAGTTCGTTTTTATTGAATAATATACCGCCAGCCAGTGCGAGTTGGTTATGGTGCTACTCAGATAATCACATTACGTTGTGATTGTGAATTATGAACCACGGACACAAAATATCTAAACTTCTAAAGGAGTGATTCCACCAAAATTGTGTTTAGCACATTTGTTCACAAACATTTTGTGCAGAACTCCAACAGTGCACATACCTACTGAGCTGCAGATCTGAGTTTTTGTTTCCACTGGCAAAGCTGTGCGTAATTTGTAAATGTTTACTTGCGCGAGTCCACCGAAAGAAACATTTGTGCCGGGCCGCATCAGTGCCGCACACTGGTGGCAAAAGACTAAATAAGGAGCTGGTGGGGTGGAATCGTGCCTTTTATAGTAGCCGTAGGCACCTATAAGTACTCGCCACGGGCTCGTGAGGAACGAAGGAAGAAGCTTTTCCCTACTACAATATACTTTAGGCAAAAGGTATACCAAGCAAATTACCTACTTACCTATAATTTCATAAGGCTGCTCAGGCTCAGGAACTGCTAAAACTGCGTCTTCTCCAATAAGAGTCAGTGAAGGAGGTGCCGATGCTACATTCTTCTCGGTTATTACTTTCGACACTTCCTTCAATAAATACTCTCCATGATAGGAATCTAAATTATTTATAAAATATCGCTTGAATGAAAACACATTCCCGAGATCTTCAGATGACCTACCCGAAGAAAGCACGTCAGCAGATTTCTTCATTTTTAAATTATTCATCAAAATATTGTATTTATGTTAAGTACTCCCGTAAATATTTTTAGTGCTTCAGTCAAAGAGTGGGTAGAATAAGTAGCAAGGAATAATACGAGTATATAAGTATGCCTTCAGTTGTGAATTTGTGACATAATTCAATGACGTAATAGGAAATCATACGAATCAGTTTAAAAAAACAGAAATAGGAAAGACAAGTAGGTTAAATAAGCAGGTAGGTATGAAAAACTTTTTACAAAAAAACAACCGACTTCCAAAAAAACACTACAAAGTGAAATAACTTTAATTTCGGAAGCGGTTTCTTTGATTTTGAATTTTTGTTTTTTGCCACAATCATTAAAGTTTTTTTTTCACTTTGTACTTACATAATTATAATATAGGCTATAGGTAACAGTTCAAAAAAAAAATTGTGTAGGTACCTAGTATGTACAAAATTAAAAAGAAAAAAGAAAGGGGGAAGAGCTCGCTTTGCAGTGTTTTTGGAAATTGTTTTTTTTTTGTAAAAAATAATTATTTTTCACTTTTTAGTTGTGTTAGGTACCCAGTACTGTAACGCTTGGGAGCGTTATCTAGGTGTGAGGGTGTGTGTGAAGTGGCAAATCCAAAGACGGCGAGGGTTCCAAGGGGGTTTATTATAATATTTAATTTATAAGAGACGCGTACACTATTCGGTAGCTGAGCTAGACTCTTCAATCAAAACAAAATGCATTCCTAACATATTTTAAACTGAATTGTTGGAACGTTCGAAACACAGGGCTGCCCTCTAGCCAGCCTGTACCACGCGAGGTTGCGCCTCGCATCCAAACTCCTTACATGAGCTACGCCCACCCTTGAATAAAAGGATTGGCATAGTCTGAAAAACAAGACTTTTATTCATAACGTTCAAACAATCAGGCCCTTCCTACCTACGCCTATCAGAAAAATTACCTAACGCCAGGAAAACACACGGGTGAGGTCTTTCTTTTGCAGAAGAAGGCTTAACTCAGGACGAACGATAAACACCCCGACGCGTGCCAACTAAATTGAAAGTTAACATGTGCCATAATGCACCCATAATAGCAAACGTCGTCATGTTTAAACCTCGTCATACCAAAACTGGCGAAAAAGATATGACGAAGCCTCAAGAAGGAAACACGATGTGATAATTCACATCTACCCGGAAGGGGTTTATAAAAACATGAAAACAACATCAAAAACTTTTAAACCATCAGACGCAAACGAGCCCAAGGGAATGAAAGGTTCAGATGAATGCCTTCAATAAATTAAATTAAGTTCATGCTCGCACTCCAGAGAGACAAAAATATAAAAACCACACTATACCCCATTAACATATTAAAAACCAAATTGTGGGTCCTTAATCAAAAGTTGTACCATGAGTATTTATCAAATACCCCCCGCGAAGGAGCTACGCCTATAAACGGAGTTGGTAACAACACGACAGCTACTCGGACAGAGTGCCATCCCCCCCTTTCTATGAGAGACCCTGGTTGGTTTACCCCTTAAATTCTCTGGAGCACGTTCATGCTACAATAGCCTAACGAAGATTTTTGAAGACGAAGGCATTTGTTCATTCCGTCAAGCCTCGCGGCGAAGCGGCGTGCAGGCGACGCCCCATTCGCACCCGGCCGGCGGCCGCGTCCGATGTTCATTCCCCGCAATATGAAATGATAAAGAAAAAAAAGAAACAGCATTAGTAATATGTCATAACTACTACACTAAGTCCTGTGATATTTACACCTATGATACATCACTCATCTTTGCGATGTTTACATCAATGTGACACTGACATGACAATTAAATTAAATGACATTAAAAAAAAGACAACTAATTATATCCTATTAAGAAAAGGTTTTAATAAAAAAACATATACAAAATCCCTGAACTGCCTATTATTTTATTTCGAAAAATTTGTATTTTAAAAATGAAAACTTTTTTATAAAAATCCTATTATATTTGAACCTTCTTTTAAATTTAAACATATTCAGTCCAAAGTATTTAAATTTAGACTTTTTATTACGCGCGACCTTTTCTTTTATTAGTGCTTTCGTTAAATTGTTTATAGCACGCTTTTTATGTACTGTGAAATTATTACAAAAGTGTAGAAAAGATAAAAGTAAAAATAGGAAATTGACTTGTAAGGGGGACCTAGTTAATTTATTTTTATTACAAGAATCAATAACGGGCAAATCAACACCTATAGTCTTGACCGTTTGAAGATTTCTGACATATTTGTCTATAATAGCTTCTACGTCAATCCTAACGTCATTCTCCTGGTGTCCGACCACACATGACTCCGTGACAACCTTAGCTAAAATATTGTCACCTTCATCTAAAACTGTTTCACCTTCGTCCTTGTCTACAACAGCTTTCGTTTCAAAAATTTCGACTGGAGACAAAGATGACTGGTCAATCTCTTTTATTTCGGTTGGTAATAAGAACTGGTCATTCTCCTTTGATTCGGAGAAATTTTTACAAAAATCGTTTTCGTTTTTATTGTTATTAGTTTCATCGTCGTGATCATCATTTTCCTCTATCAAGGACATATTCTGAACGTCTGAAACACTGCTGAAAAAAGTAATAAACGGACTGGACTGACCCGATTCAACTTCCTCGTGTTCATCCGCGAACACATCAATCGGCTCGTCCACATCGTGCGCCAGACTGCGCTCGTCATCATCATCATCTCTGCACTCCCGGCAGCTTTGCTCAACATCAACATCAACATCTAGTGGGACCTCCTGTCTTCCGCTAGAAAATAAATCAGCATGAACATCTACATTCGCCACATTTTGTTGTCCGCCTTCATCAGACAATACTTGTGCAATCTCCTTTACTTGCACCTTATGAAAATCTCTGTGGCACTTGCACGGGAACTCCGCCCATAGCGCGTCACACATCGACTCGAAGCTCATACCCTCGTGGTATGTATAGTTATGGAAAGATTTCGTAGGACCCACAAAATATGCACTAATAATCAGCGCCCAATCGCTCTCTCGCCATTCGTAGTAGATGGCCAAGGTTTTAAATTCATTTATAAAATGTTCTAGGCATTTGCCATCTATGCCAGAGAAGTATTCCATCTCGCACTTTAAAAAAAATTAGTCAAACACTACTTAGCTTTATTCCGGCGTCGCGTCGCCGTGGCGTCTTCTTCACTATTCTTGCGCACCTTTCAGCCGTTTGATCACCCTCACAAAAATTTTGAATTTTATGAAATTTTACTTTTTTTCTATTTTTTTACTAATATCACCCAGTATTGTTTGGGCGCCTCCACCACTGTAACGCTTGGGAGCGTTATCTAGGTGTGAGGGTGTGTGTGAAGTGGCAAATCCAAAGACGGCGAGGGTTCCAAGGGGGTTTATTATAATATTTAATTTATAAGAGACGCGTACACTATTCGGTAGCTGAGCTAGACTCTTCAATCAAAACAAAATGCATTCCTAACATATTTTAAACTGAATTGTTGGAACGTTCGAAACACAGGGCTGCCCTCTAGCCAGCCTGTACCACGCGAGGTTGCGCCTCGCATCCAAACTCCTTACAGTACCTACCCCACACCAGTTCGATTACCACTTCCTTTAGGTGACAGTGACAGGAACTTATTTTAACATCATCCACAGTGGGAAAAATACTTTTTCTCAAACATGCTTGGAAATTCGAGCATTATTTTGACAAACTTCTTCGAGATAAATCGAAATTGCGGTACTGGTCGAATACATGCGATTATGTGGCTGGCAATGTAAGTATGAAAATCCGTATCTGTCGTTTTTAGCGCCCAAATAAATTAGGTACTATGAAAACTCTTACCTGCCGTATTATTTAAAAATGGAACGAACTTTTTACTTCAACATATGGCAACCAAGGACGTAACGTATCAAAGATTTTATTTAAATTTCGATTTGGTTTGCAAATAGAGCTGTTTATAGTGAAGAAGAAACAAATGAACACGCGTGTAAAAAATTATAGTTGTTCGTTACTGATTCTGGAATTTGCGCACTATTTGAGAAAAGTAAAGGCTGAGTCCTGAGTGACGGCGCACCGCGCAAGCGGGTTGCGGAGCGGATTTTGAAAGTTGATGCGCGCGCATGTCTATTGGGCGTCCTGAGTGACGGCGCACCGCCGTTGTTTGTTGCTATGGCACGACCGTTCCCATAGCAACGAACCCAAAGACATGACATTGTAATAAGGTCCTGTCAGAATATTAATCAACAATTCATTCGTGTTTATAAGTGCATTTTTCCAATATAAAGTGAAACTTTGTGCTTTTGAATGATACTCATCGTTATAGTGTATGGATAACATAGTAATTAATGAGGATTATGAATTTGATTTTTCGATCTCTTACGTATACGTTCATACAAAGTTATCTCGGCATATATAATGAGAAACGTCAAAACTATCTGCCACTCCGCCAGTAAAAATCAAAATACGCGTATAGATGAGCGAATCGATGAGCGTGGAATGCGCGCGCCCACTCGCACTCCGGACAAGTTCGAACATCAAGAATATTTGTTTTATGCGCCGTTCATTCCGCCTGCGCGGTGCGCCGTCACTCAGGACTCAGCCTAAGCCTTGGCCGCAACCAGGATTGACCCAACGTGCCTCTGCTCCTGCCCACGTTTTCACGATCGTCCATCAATGCCCTAGTTGCAGGCCGCGACAGTAATGTACTAATTATTGAAGCTAACTCCAAAACTACCCAAGCAAAGTTAATACAATTTATACGGGACCACCGCGCAAGTTTCCTGTAACAAACGAAAAAATAATTTTCAAAGTCGGTCCACAACTGACGAAAATATCGAAGAACATACACAATTATTATTTTTTTATTACCTGTATTAAGTCAAACATAGAACCTCCCTTCTTTTTGGAACTCGGTTAAAAATAGACGCAATATAACTTGGCACAGTAGGTAGTCCTATACTTAGTGGTTTTTTCAGACTGTCGCTCTGAATAAAGTTATTTTTAAGTAAGTTTAAAGGTATACACGGCTACACATCAAGCTATACATTTCCAGTATAAGCTGACCTCGCATTGTAAGGAAATCCTATACAATGCGGGATCAGCACAAACTGGAAATGTATAGCTTGATGTGTAGTGTGAAGCCGTGTGTACGTTCCAGGGTAGGTATGTAATTATTAAATGTAAAAAAAACACATGATATAGAATAAAATAAATATTTTATTATAATCCATTATGTAGTACTATAATATTGTAAAATAATGCGAATAACAATAAACGCTAGATATAAAGTAGGTAGGTACAATATCGGATATATTTTTCGTCTTACATTTAAAAAACATAAACATTTATGTCAAATAGATGCATTGCATTAAGAAAATTACTTAAAATATATTGCGTCATTTCATAATTTTCTCAGTAATGAGTTGTTTAGACAGAAGCTGTGGTGGTGTCGGATAGTTTGACTGAACTTGTACTATCTGACATAATGTCAGAAACGATCCATCATCCATAGATATAAACACTGTAATTACGGGACCATCATCGCCACCGCCTCTGCTTGATTTTAAAAGTGCGCGGTACCTCCTACCTAAATTGAATCAAAGCAAAGATGGTAGATTATACTCCTGCGGGCAACAGAAAACTGCGAAATCTCATCATGAACTTAACTGATGTAAGAATGTAAATTATGTGCCTTGGTAGGTTGGTAGTAGTAGGTATATGTGCTGTGCAGGTCGGAAAGTTTTTAATTTACACTTGTAAGTAGCAATAGACACATGCTAACATTCGTTACGGCTATAAGCCAAAGTGCGGTTAAAAACTTGTCTTATCAATGATTTTCATGAGTAAATTAATTAACCTAAATTCAGCTCGCGAAATCGAGGTGCGTAGTCGTATTTCGGCTTTATGCCTTAACTTTATCCTGGGCGTAGCCGCACTTCGACTACTAGCCCTATCTTTATTCGATGCTGCACTTTGGCTACTAGCTCTAACTTTAGGCTACTAGCCATATCTTTTCCCTAGGTGTAGCCGCAATTCGGCTATAAGCCCTAACTTTACCCTAAATGTAGCCGCACTTCGACTTTTAGCCGTAACTTATTCCTAGGCGTAGTAGCGCTTCAGCTATTAGCCGTAACATAACCATATATATTGATAGGTACAATAATTAAGTAGGTATTAAAAATATTTATCGGTCATAGTGTTATGACTGCTTTGTACATTTGAATTGCAGACTTAACTATGTATAATTTAACGATTAACAGTCGATAACTATTCATCGAGATTCAATTTAAACTAATCGGTAATTATATTGTTCCCCAGCACCTTGTAATATTCGTTAATTGGCACGATTTTTTTGTAATACTTAAGTATATGAGAGTCTTAATAAAGTATCAACATAATTATATTAAAATAATACCTATGCATATAGTAACTGTAAAATTCTAAGACATTAAAAAAAAAAGCTGAATATAATAAAAAAAACTTCATGGACTCGTTTCTTTCTACGATTGGCTAAATCTCTAAAATAAAATTATCAATTCCGAATGTTCATAAAACGAAGGAAACAACATTTCTCGTTTTTTAAGTAAATGCTTAGTCAACGACACGTAAATTGATGCAAATCAATGCGGTTATATTATTTATTACAAAGTTATTTTCCTGTGCTAACCAGTTTACAGATACTGTAGGTAAGGTATACCTACTAATGGAGAAATATTAGTGTGTTTAACGAAACCAACCTAGGATTTATATAAAAAAATACACTTATTAAACACACATCTTGATTTAATAATCGAATTCATTTATGGTTCTGAGAGCATTTCGAATGGCAATTTTATAAACTATGGCACCTACCTTGCTAGTTGTTTCATTTCCTAATACTGATATGTTGTACTTAATTCTAAGTGTGTTGTTACAGAATGATTGAATAAGGACGGCATCAAAAATACTATCACTATTATATGCAGGATATTTTTTTTAACCAGTGCATACTTCAGTTTTACTTCCCAGTATTGTTAATGGTACAAATTGTTCTCATAAGCGAGGAAGTAACTTTGTGGAAAAGGATCGGTGGCTTTTTATCGATCGGTGGCTACCTTAGCACAGCATCCCCGGATTCTGCACTAAGGTAGCCAGCGAAATTCATATTTTTTACGTTTTTTTTAAATTTGCTGGTCATTACTAAAAATAGTCATTTAATAGGATTATATGATTATAATTCTATAAATAAATATTTGATACAGCCGCGAATCATGTTTGGTCAACATACATGATACTGACCTGATATCTAATTGCGTAACTTATTTTCCTAACCGCTTAAAACTAATTTGTTTCATTTTTGACAGTTCAACAACATTCATTGCGTTTATTACGTTGTTGAGCAGACTTTTTTTCGAACTTATGAAGCAATGGATTAGACATTTGGTTCAAACCGATTCCAATTCTGATTGATCGTATTGCAAAAAACGTAAGAAATTTTGAATTTCGCGGGCTACCCTGTGACGCTTTTACGCAGATAAGAGATTATCAGTAAGTTACCAATTTTTTTTATTATATTTTCAGATAGTGTTGCACTGATTACAAAAAAATCTGTATAGGTATAACGTATAATTAAATAAAAGGAATGTATAGATACCTCAGCTCTAGATATAAAAATACTAGGTTATTAATTTGTCAAGAATAAATTTTCTTAAAAATAATTAAGCTCAGACTCATTGCTAAGTACAATAGTTAAGTACATGGAAATATTCAAGTATGAATTAAGGTACATAATATAAGTATCGATATCTACTTAGTACACCCAAGCGGAATGAAACCTGCTGACCCATATTGTTAAATATATTGTGGTAATAAAGGCATCATCTCGCTTTAGGTTTCCGTCGAAACTTTGAAAGCGAAAATTCATATCATTTTAAAATTATATGTACTATAAGAATATTAATGTATTGTTCTCTAATGTCTTTCGAGCAAACTAGTTTACCCTAGGTTTAACTAGTTGGTTATAACACACTGGACGGACTAATTTGGCCAAGGGCAAACTGGTTTGTTCAAAAACAGTTTTGCACATACATATTGCAGGCTCAGGAATTTCCTAAGTGGGAAAAATATAAGAAATAACTGCAAAATTATTTCAACTAGTAGTAAATGATATCAATATTTTCAGAATTCATTGTCTTACTTTTTTTTTAAAGGCACTTCATAATAATTCAATTATTTTTTAAAGCAAAACATGCAATATACACTACTATGCTACATTGTCATTTTTTTTTTAACTATAATGATTGTCTTATTATCTACTTAATTTAGCTACAGCTGTGTAGTAATAACAGACTTACGATGAATTATTGTAATTTCCTTTTCCCCAATGCCTGAAGGTGAGCTTGGCTCAGAAGAGACAAGCCAAGGTGACAGAGATGATATAGGTTGGACCTTGGGCGTCACATCCTCTTTTTTCTCTAGAGGCTTAGGAGATGCCAATTTTGCTTGATTATGAGGTGGCTCCACCACTACAATTGATACATATTGTGAATTGATGGGATTTGTGGGCTCATTCAATATTTTTGGTGAAGGGGTAGATGGTATGGCCAGGTTTATGTTTGTGGACTCATTTATTACCTTCACCTCATTTTCTCTAGCTTTCAAAATGTTATTACATTTTAATTGGCCAGGTGGCAGGGCTTTAGTAGATGAAAGATAACATTTTGTTTGATTGTTAGGGACTTCTTTGACACTTGCTGAATCCAACTGATCTCTTTTTGCTTCATTTTTGGAATCATCATTGTTAAGTTTTTCTTTAACTAAGCTCATTAGGAGATCATTTAGTGGATTTGATTCTGTAACTGGTGAACAGCTGCAAGCAGGTTTATTCATCACAAGTTGAGTCAGATTACTCTTCTTATCTTCATTTAGTGATTTATCCATTTTGAATAGCACTTTGTTACTAATAGCGTCATCTTTCGATATCAACACTTCTTCAGCTGGTTCTTCATTGAGAAGATTCTTTGTTGATGGCTCACCAATCTCAGGTTTGCACTCAGTATCAATGAGAGTAGACTTCTGTGATTTAGCACTACTCTTTCTTGATAGAGTATCAATCTCAGGTACTAGCACTGCTGTTGTATCAGACGATGTGCTAGGAAGTTCATTAGCTGCCTCAGATGGTGCAGCCTCTGGTTTGACTACACTCTGTTTTTCTCTTTCCCGCAGTACATGGCTCTGACGACGCGCAAATCGTTGACTAGGTCGCCTTTCAAACTGTACCGTACGTCGGGCGCGATTTTGCTGAGTAGTCTGATATTCAGTTTTACCAGAATATTGAAATCGAGAACCCATCCTGAAGAAGTTTTGCCGTGCTGAAGGCCCTTTCACTGGTGCTCTCAAGCGGAAGAAAGTGTGGTGTTCCACAGCACATTTCCAAAGATGTTTACAAGCTTTTTCATTATGCAGTCTAAACACAAAGGTATGCTCTTGTTCTCGCCCTTGGTCATCATCTTCAACCACAACAAGAGTAAGTTTCTTTTTCTTAAAATCCAACTTACTAATCTTAGGCCAGAAGAATAAACCTATTTTTTGAGGTCCTTCAAAGACAAGAATGCCTGTTGGTGTTAATCCCAAGTGATACTCACACCCATCTTTGCCTAAGACAATGTGCATGTCAACACCATACATTTCAAGCCACTTCGCTTTGTTCAAATAGTTAACTTCAGCTTGTGCAGGGGTTAGACCTTTACATTTCTTATACTCTTCTAATATTTCAATCTCCATTTCTTCAGTTTGATTAGGTACAAATCTAAACTCTGACACAGTTGCGGGAGTGTGAACATTTTCATCAAAATCTCCTAGTTCAGACTGTAGGGCTAGTGCAGCTAATTCAACTGCCGTAGAGTGTGGGCACTCAAGCTTGCTCTCTAAAATATCTTTCTTCAATTGCAAGAAGAACTGATATCTAGTTAATTCTTCCCTTAAGTTATTGGGTTCAGATGAATAAAATTTAACTTTGAGTCGTAAAGTGTAAGGTGGTCCTATTTTGACTTGCTTTTTAATTGTTTTAGTTGGATCCAACCAATGTTTGACATTATGGGTATCGGTAAACTGTAGTCCAAAATAATCTTTTTCAATCAAATCTAGAGAGTAAAAAACTTGCTCATAAAGGTCATTTGCACTGGCCTTTTTCGACAGGTTTATAGACAAATCTGTGTCATCAAGTAATAATACTTTGCATTGTATAAAATTTTTGTTGCTTGATGCCTTCTGGGTTTGTTTATTGCGGTTTTGACTTGATGAACGCCCTCTTCTGCTCAGAAAGCGCAACATCCTTAATTAGGTGACACCTGAAATAAAAAGTGTCTGAATTAATGATGTTGAATCTTTATTATAAATCTGAACAATTTATAGTCAGCTTTTCAGAAAAACATTGTAAAATTAAATGAGATTATATAAGTTAAGTTTATACTTGGTTTCAGTGATAACCGTTAAAAGCTTTAATTCTAATTGCAAAACTTAATTGAATTAGAAGAATGTGTCACAGTTTACCTCAAACAATGTAACGTTTTGAAAGCTAGTTTGTTGAGCAGTAAAAGGAGCCAACAGGACAATCAGTCAACAAATGGAAACAAATGCAAGAGCTTAGTTTACTTGGAACTTGGATGGTATCTATGGTTGCAACTTGCAAACAAGTTTACAAGTGTTTTGACATCATTCCACTTCAGTAAATAATTGCAATTTGCATGCAACTTACGGATACCAAACAAACAACAATATTTTTATTGTTCAGATAAAAAACACACCACAACATGAGATTTTGAAAATTCTAGCGCTCACAAAGTATCTATCTTTACTCACAATCACTAAAGTATGTACCAACAATCCAGCACGCCAGTATTACGCCAACCAGCGCCACCCACTATAAACTACGAACGAAATGCTACGATGCTACGAAACGCAAAAAAAACTACAAACTAGTGATGAGATGAGCTAGCTTCTACTCTTCTACTATGCGTAGTATCTCTAAGTAGTCTGTGCTTCTACTTCTACTACGTCATTACCACAAACCACAGAGTACTATCATTAGTCTTAAGTGGGTGTTAAAGGTGTGATAGACGTGCGAGCAAGTACGCGTACTTATGGCTCGGCGAGCTTACTCGCCCGTGTGTCATGCAAAGTACGCGGACTTTAAAACCGCTGAGTAAATTCGTCGGCGTCGGCGATCCAACAGGTTTGAAATTTTGCTCGTAGCCCGCCTTGGCTCGTCGGCTGTCACCGCCGCGAGCCGAGAGCCAAAATTTCTTTGTCAAATTGGCTCGCGGTTCGCGGCTGGCGGCGATGACTGACGGGCGAGTAAGCTCGCCGAGCCATAAGTACGCGTACTTGCTCGCACGTCTATAACCGTGCGTTTGCACTGGCGAAACATTTACGATAAAACATGTTGAAATCTCTATTTTCTGTCAATGTTCCATACAATTTTTGACAGGAACTAGAGATTTAAACATGTTTTGTTGTAATGTTTCGCCAGTGCAAACGCACGGTAAGACCTTCTACCATTACAAAAAATTAAGGTGTTCTAAAAAAAAAACCTGGCAAGTGAATAGAATAGAGTTTATTTATTTGCATTTTAAACATGGTACAGTATTGGTCTTCATAATAGGGCTATATTCTACATGTCTTGTCATGAACTGGCATGCAAATATTAAAAAAAAACGAAGTTCCTTAGTGTTCCTAAGTGCGAGTCGGACTGTCGGCTGCAAAAACGCCGCAAAAACATGTTTCTTGTATGATCTATTGGAAACTCCGTTCCTTCCTTCCTTTACCTTCCTTTTTATTACGTGAAAATTTCATCTGTGTACTTATGACGGTTCATGAGAAACAGCCCACTGACGCTGACAGACGGACAGACAGCGAAGGCTTATTATCAAGGTTTCGTGTGGCACCTTTATGATACGGAACCCTAAAAAGCATCTCTGTAACATACCCCTAGGGTGTACAATAATAAGAATTTAAATAAATAGAATATTCTAACATGGGCTATAAGAAAATTAATGTGAATTTAGCTGTCAGCGTATTTTATGATAGCGATATCCTTTTTTTTGACATTAGAATTTAAATCGTCTAAAGTCTGTTTTGATTTCTAGTCTAGTCTCATACAGTTGTTTTGTAATCTCGAAAAATAATTTGAAAAGTGCTAATGTCAAACTCCAAATTGCAAAACAAACAACGATCACTTGAAATGCCAAGTAAAATTATCGCTACTTCCTTACTTAATATTAAAATGCCAAAGTAACTCTGTCTGTCTGTCTGTCGCGCTTTCACGCCAAAACTACTGAACTGATTTAAATAATTTTTAGTACACAGATAGTCTAGAGCCTGAGAAAGGACATACGCTACTTTTTATCGACATACCAGGCGGGCGAAGCCGCGGGCGGAAGCTAGTTAATTTATCTATAGAGATTAAAAACAGACTAGTCTACGCTTAGTTTACGCGTAGTCTACGCGTAGTTTACGCATAGTCTACGCGTAGATAGAGAATTTCTTATCGTGTGTTTTCATTGGCGATACATTCACAACAAACCATGTTGAAATTTCTAGTTCCTGTCGAAACATTTTATGGAACATTGACAGAAAATACAGATTTCAACATGTGTTTTGTGTGAATGTTTCGCTAGTGCAGACGTACGGTTACTGTGTGTTTGCACTGGCGAAACAGTCAAATCACTGTCAACATCAGTATGATTCACAGAACATAAAAGTCGGTCTAAATGCAATGAAATTACAAAACAAATCTTATAACATGTTGCTAGATTCCTCAAAGATACATTTTGATACGAAATTGGTTTTTAAAAACATGTGGTGAAATATGACAAGTGATATGAAATGTCAAACATGTTTCACGTCAACAAGTTGCGTGACAATGCGAACGCGAGTCGATACATTGACAGAAAAACAGAGATTTCAATATTGTGAATGTTTCGCCAGTACAAACGCATGGTAACCGTGCGTTTGCACTGGCGAAACATTTACACAATGTAACACGGAGGATGATATTCTCATATCTTAACCGATAAGTTTGCCAATTTCTTTTATTTATTTTTATTTTTATCTTTTTTATGTATAGTTTATGTATAGTATATTCGTCACTTGTTTATTCTATTGGGTAATAATAATGGTTCACCCGTGCCGCACCGGTCGACGTCATTACGTCAGCGCTGGCTGTCGCTGAAAACCAGCGCTGGGGCTCTGTCCTGCATAGGGTCGCAGCATAATGCTGAGCGATAGCCGTTTTGCGTGAATGTGACGCATGTTTCCCCCAACCTTTTGTATTTTTTTTTGTGTTTATTTTCTTTTTTTTTGCGTCATGTTTACCGCAAATAAACGTATTTTCTTTCTTTCTTTCTTTCTATTTAAGACAAAACATGTTGAAATCTCTATTTTCTGTCAATGTTCCATACAATTTTTGACAGCAACTAGAGATTTAAACGTGTTTTGTTGTAATGTTTCGCCAGTGCAAACGCACGGTAACTGTGCGTCACTACAAAACATGTTGAAATCTCTATTTTCCGTCAATTTTCCATCCAATTTTTGATTTCAACATTGTTTTGGCGTGTTTACTAGTGAATGTTTCGCCAGTGCGCACGACACAAAATAAAAGACTGCTGCCAGTCTACAAAATAACTTTAAAATTTTGTCCTTTGTTATGGGTATTCATCCTTCCATTTTTAGGAGGTCTGTTTGGTCGAGGTCGGTTTTATTAAACTGCGTCCTCACCATAGGTGAGTATAATGTTCCTTGGCCGCGTCCTCACCATGTGGCTCCGTGGGGCCAAACTGCGTGGCTGAGCCTTGTGAGTTTGTAAACGTACTCACGAGGCTCGGCCGCGGGCCTAGGCCTCACGGAACCGCGCGGCCTCATTAGGGAAGCGGCTTAATTAATGCTGATAAGTGATAATGCATAATAAAGCCACTACTCCGTTTACATTTTAATCACATACTTTTTGGAATAGACCATAAACTCCCATGACAGTAGAGAGTATATTATGTATTCTGTGCACTACTTAGTCTGTGCTGTGGTAAAGCCAATAGGGTCAGCGCAGGCTGCGCGCGGGAGGGAAGGGAATTTTTGAGGGGGGATCACGATCACGATTCAAGTCATTATTCTGTCAAATAAAATCTGGAAATCTTTTAAGAATATATTGAAATATTCTACAAAGTGATTTAAATACCAGAAATTTACTGTAAGTAGTAAATAAACAGTATTGATAAAGAATTATCATCTTAGATACGTTCACGTTTTCTAACCAACAAAAGTCAGGTTTTCGTTTCGTGGTTGCATTTCTGCTGTCGTCACTCGTCATTTCATTACTCTGGCAGGGATGCCAGTATTTGCGTCCCTTCCAGCTTTGTTATTTGTCTTTCTTTATTCCGGAGGTACTAAATCGTTACTACCATCAACATAATAAGTGATAATCTGATTACAAATTTCAGAACATCGGTCAGATAGAAAATGGTAGAGGAGGAAAATGTCACATATTATCATAAATTAGTTATGAAAAATTGATGGGAAACGTATTTTTAACTTACTTAAGCCAGAAATGCATTTTGATTGCTAAAAGACCAATAACATTACTGCATAAACACACTATCGCTGCATTATTTGTTGTTTTTGTAATAAATCTTACCCATACATTTTGTATCCATTGTTAGGAATATGGGCTACAGTTATTTTAAACACTAATATGAACATTTTACAGATGCCTGTAGCTGATGAAATCCAGTCTTCATGGGCTGATGAGGTTGAGATTGATCAGGGAGCCCTACCACCGCCATCTGAAGTCGTTGAAAATGGATTGAAGATTGTAACAGAATATAAATATGACAATGACAACAAGAAAGTCAAGATTGTCCGTACTTACAAAATTGAAAAACGTGTAGTATCAAAGGTATGTAATGACTTATCCATAATTAGTATTCATTGATAGGGATTCATTTGCCCCCTATTACCATTGGATATTACATTAGATTAACTGGTAAAATGTGGGTATAGTATAGGTACACCTCTGCCTAACCCTTCAGGGATTACAGGTGTGATGTTATGTTATGACAGTGGCAGTATACCAATATTCTTAATTTTGTGAATTAAAGTTGTTTAGAAAGTCAGGGTTCCCAAAATAGTTCCTAGCCCTAACTACATTTTTTATTTTTGTAATACACTAAATAATGATACTAGGTATATCAATAGGTGTCAAAAGAACCAAGTAATTATCAGGTATATATATATCTGGGTATCATTGGTAAGATAATTTGGATTATATCAGCAGACATTTATGGCATGTCTTAATCCTTAGGTACATATGTGTGTATAGGCAGATGCTAACTGTTAGACAGTTTTATATAGTTTCTCTAATTAATAATATTGACATAATAATTACATAACTGTTTCTTATAATGTGTTAAACTTTAGGACATTGCCAAGCGTAAAACTTGGAGTAAATTTGGTGATTCTGCCAATGATAAACCTGGTCCAAATCCTGCTACAACCAATGTTGCTGAAGATGTTTATATGCAGTTCATTACCAGCAAAGAAGAAAGTCAGCGTCCTGATGATGGAGAGCTGGATGGCCTCAAGGTAATCGTTTTTATAATAGCCTTTCCTCACCTGAGGTTCAGCCAGACAATCAAATCCTATTTTACTTCACATCTATCTTAATATTCATTAGTAAGATTAACTGCATTCATAAGTCAATCCTATGAAATAAAATATTTATTGTTTTATAAGCTTAACCGCAGTAAAGCATAATTGGTGTAAAATCCAATTTATAAATAACTTTACTTAAAATACACTATATTGTATTATTTTTTATCTGTAATTGCTATTTTTCTTCTGTAAGCAGTGTGGTTAATTGACTTATTATTCCTGTACTATTTCAGCCTCAAAGCAGCAGTGTGATCTTCAAGTGCAGAACCTGCCAGGGAGACCATTGGACCCTGAGTTGTCCCTTCAAGCACACTCAAATGGCTCAGAATAAAGCTAGTGAAGCTGCCAAGGCAGCAGGTATTGGTGAGAGATAACAATGGATCATATTAATCTATACATAGTTATAAATTAAACTCACTTTTCGTGTTTGTCTGTATGTTGTTCTACTTCTAAACCACGCAACAGATTTTGATGAGGTTTTCACCATCATTTAGGGAATTTATTGTGGTAGGTTTATGTGTATAATATGTTACTATTCAAGTTACATATAAATAAGAAATCTCGATGGTTTGTCAAGTCGTAAGAACCGTGCGAAGCAGGAGCGGGTCGCTAGTTCATTATAAATATGTATCTATAAAGAGCAGGATTATTGTAGGGATTATTTTACAATTCTGCGTTCATGTTGAATGCTGTGTGTATGTGGTCAAAAATGTAATCAAAACAAATAAGCCTTGCATTTCATAGGGCATTATCTGTGGAATGGCAAATCAGCCTTGATGCCACTAGTATGGCAGATGTCCATAGACAACAGTAAACCACTTACCATTAGGTGGGCCACAGGCATCTTCGCCATCCCAGAACACAATTAATTCAGCATTTTAGGAAAAAAGTTCCCAAGTCCTTTCTTAAGAACCTATATGATATAAAACAATACCATATTCATTTACAGATTCGAAAGCCACGCCCACCAACAAATACGTGGCCCCATACTTGCGTGATGGCGGCGCGGGCCGTGGTACCGGCCGCGAGCCACCAGGCGCCCGTCGCGATGACGTCACGGCAATCCGTATCTCTAACCTCAGCAACTTCGCCGTCGAGGCTGATCTTGACGATCTCGTCAAGGGCTTCGGTCCCGTGCAGAAGCTGTATCTCGCTAAAGAGAAGGTATGTATAAAGGATTTATACACTTCACGATTTCCGAGTTCTTTATGGCCTATGTGGATTGGGAGCCTGGAGCATCAGGTTATGTACACATGATGAAACATGCGGCTTAACATCCTGCTCATACAATAGGTCGCAGGCGCACACTTAGAAACATAGTTTGATGTCCGTACATTGTTGAATAAAATACATTTTATTTAACGCGTCCTGACGCATTATGTTGTAGGACTTTATTTTTTGCAGTTACTGTTCCTTTTAGGTTTCCGTTTTTTTTCATTCAGACAGAATGAAAAAACGGAACCCTTATAATAATTTTAAATATTATCAATTTCTGTGACCCAAACACGGAAGTGTAACATAAATAATTCTGATTAAGGGAGTCACTTTTGGGAGGCAAATAAGAAAATTAAGTTACAAATGAAGTTTTCCAAACTGTACTATGTGACTTAATATCATTTGTAAGGGTTTACTGTGAAGGGTCTTATACATAGTTTTTTATAAATTTAAAATAAATAGTCTTCTTGAGATATATTCATGCCAAGTCAGAACATTTCTTTGTGCGTGATCCGCACGCACTTGGCCGGTATTTTAAATCATTTAACGATGTTGTTATTCGTTAATTAAAGTGAAGGTACAATATTGTTTCAATTAGATCTATTTTGTTTCAGAGCACTGGTCACTGCAAAGGATTTGCGTATGTTCACTTCAAGTTCCGTGCTGATGCTGCTAAAGCTATACAGACATTAAACGGGCATGGTTACGATCACTTGATCCTCAATGTGGAATGGTCGAAGCCCCCTCAGAACAATTAACTTTGTGACATCATAATTTCCATATTGTATACTTTTAATAAAATTCTATGAAAAAAGTTTACTTACCCTTATTTTATTTTACCAATTTTGTTATATACGGTCAGCGACAAAAGTCGATGAACACTGCTACTTTTACACATTACATCTAGATTTACATAAAAACTAAGAGTTAATATTCTTTTAACTTGTTCCGATTTTTACAAGCTTTTATTTTTATATTTAGCTCAGTAATTAAAAACCTGAAGTGTTCGTCGACTTTTTTCGCTGAATGTAAGTACTTACCATTGCATCATGTATGATTTTGATTAACAATTGTGTGCGCATATGTACCAAACCACGCCACATCCTATACATTTCAGGTTAGAATAATGTATAACGTGGCCGCTTTTCTGTAACCATCTATTGGTCGGGTTATCGCGGTCACGCACTAAATATTTTTCGAATACTTATCTAGTTTATTATTATGTGGCGTAGAAAATTTACAGGTATAAAACTTTTTTACAAAAAATTAAACCGACGAAAAAAGAACTGAAAAGCGAAAAATTTCAGAAGTCGGTGTCTGCGCTTTTAAATTTTCGTTTTTTGCCACCGACTTCCGAAATTAAAGTCATTTATTTTTCGCTTTTTAGTTCTTTTTTCGTCGGTTTAATTTTTTGTAAAAAAGTTTTTTATTTTTCGCTTTTGTGTTACCATTTTCTCCAGGTTACTCTAGGTTAAAGACCTGGAGTTGATGATGAGTGGTTGTGTCATCAAAACTACGAGTATGTAGTGTGCGAAATTTCAACAGAATCGGTTCACAGTTGAAAATTCAGTTGGTGAAAAATCAATCAACCCCATTTTTTCTACCTTTAGGGGTGGATTATAGTTTTCAATTTTAAATGGGATCAACTTCGAGGTATACCCTTCCCAATAAAAAAAGAATTTTTAAAATTGACGATTCACTAAAAGGTTATGCGTGGTCATACATAAAAAAAAAAAAAATGTAAGTACGGGTTGACTTGAGAACCTCCTCCTTTTTTTCGTCGGTTAAAAATTGAACTCATTATTGAAAAATTCACGTAAGTCCACAAGAAACTCGGTTAATCTGTGGTTAAATAACTCACTCCATTGTTTCTGTTTGCATGCAGTGGTTTGGGTGCGACTGACACTGGCATGGCCACCATCAGGGATTTTAGTCGAAATTTGTATTGTACCTAGGTTGTAATGAGTTCAATTTTTAAGGTATAGTCCAAGAGCTAGATCGAAGCGTTTACGCGTAAACTCTGCGATCTAGTTCTTGGCCTATGATATCGTATTGAACTCATTATATTTAATAAACCAAGACTCGGACTAAATCTTGACTTGGCGACTGATTCAGACTACTTAGCGATTAAATTTGGGAGAAAACAGATCTTCGCTAGGAGTCCCTAGCTTAAAAGCTGGCGGAGATGCTCTCTAGATCGGCCACCTATGAACCCTTATAACTTTTGAACCAATGACTGACAAATTCTCATATTTGGCGACTTTCGACTAATTATTTTTTATCAAAATTAAAATCCTGATGGTGGCCATGCCAGTGCTAGTCACATGTTCAAACTCAAAACTCAAACTCAAAGCATTTATTTCAATTAAACCATTCACAGGCACTTTTGAATTGTCAAGGAGTCGGTCAGTCAGAAATATGAAGCTAGTTGCCCATTCCAAAGCGTAGTAGGTACCTATGGAGAAGAACAGGCAAGAAACTCCATGGACACTCTTTTAAATCAAACTATTGTTACAATATGTGGGTTACATCATTTATGTTGAAATTATACATGCGAGAACAATGTAGAAAGCACGTTAAAAGCGTCCGCAATTATTACATAAAACAATTCAAAAATTAAAATAAGCCATGGCAGCTAAGAGATGACCAGTCACAACTGACGGCGCCCGTTCACGAACATGACGCATGGATCAGCACCATTCAGCTCAACCATTTTGAAGGGAGCTAAATGATCCGACACACGCGCCACCACCAGCGAGACATTTCAGTGAGCATGACATTCCCAGTCGCCAGGGCACATTCAAGTCAATGAAAGACAAATTACCCGGTAAATGGTAGCTCAATAGTACCTACATAGTACTCACACCTGTGCTATGCAATTATATAATACAAAGGAGATTGAGTTTATACAATGCAATGTTGCTTATGCAATGTTGGTTATAAGATCAGTATACTTCCCTACCTGCCTTTAAAGTAGGCGCAATCAACCGTGCGACAGTAGTACAAGAAAATGTAGAGGGTTAAGTTTAGGTGCAGTTAAAAATAAGAATGTAATTAAAGTTAATTCAGTTGCATTGCATGTCACATGAGTAGGTAAGGTGTTTCACATTTTTGTTGGTTTCCATGATACGATTTTTACTAGAATTACTACGTTCATTTCTACATTCAATAGGTTAGTAGCAATAGTATGAACATTGGCAAAGAATTGTTCAAACATTCATTGGTTAACTGGGTGTAAGCAGAAATATCATAACACAAAAGAAAAATTGTTTAATATTTTATTCGAAGCACTTAGTGAAAGACTAGACAGACTTTGATAATACAACATCAACACGCTAGAAGGTGCATAAACATAACATAGTAAGACTTAACCTCTACCAAATATGTATAATGTGCTCTAGACATGAGGCCAGTTTGTGAGTCAGTTGAGGGAGAAGTCTTTGTAATTTACTGCACTAATTCACAACTGGCCTTGTGTCCAAAGCTCATAACAGTGAATAGCTCCCTTTCATATTCTTTAAATCAATATTCCAATCAGTAAAGCAATACAGTTATATATTTTTTATATATCAATATCATATTTTTCATCATCACTGTTGGGACTGTATGTCTCATCAGGTAGTGTCACTTCACCACAGAACATAAGTTCTACATACTGAAAATAATCTAAAGCAATATTAGTGAGCATTGCTCCTGTAGTAACACCTAATACTGTGCCTATAACTGGTCTTTGACCAACTGAACTTCTTAAGATGGCCCATAAGAAAATGGATCCCAGTGGCCATAAGCAACCTCCAAGAAATGCCCATGAAAAGCGCCTAGCTGGAGCTGCTGCAGCCATGTGTGGTCTTGCCCAGAGCCATAGTCCAGCCCCACCACCCGCAGTTAAAAATAAAACATCTGTGACATCTCTTTGTGGGAACAATCTGAAAAGAACAGACAATTTTCTCAAGTAAAAATATATTATATACAAAAATACTACATAAAATAATGAAAATAATATAATATTTAATGTTTACTTACCTAACCATTAGATGAGGGTTCATCACACTCACTGACAAAGTTGTGTAACTAACCAGACCTTGTATTGGTAAATAATAGTACAATACATTGTCCTTAGTAAAAGGTGGCAACTTCACATTGGCCACTGTTTTATTAAGAATATCAATAGTTTTTGGTACAGATCCCGACAAATTAGCAATTTGCAGTCGGACGTTCCGGTAAATCTTCTCGAGAATATCCATTTTGTTAGAGGACTTTATATCAAAACAAGATGCACTCTGTATTAGTTCAACGGTAATATGGTTACGTCGCTGCACATTATTTGGCAACTGATATGGTTTGCGAAGTTATTTATACTATAATTTTATGCATTATAGGCTTGTACTGCACACAAAAAGTGATTGCAAAATGCAATTAGAGATTGCAATAGAAGAAGCCGAAGCGAACGTCAAAAATGGCATTGGCATGTGACATTGTGAGTTGTGACAGCAGAAGAGATGTGCAATACGTATCGATTGGTCGATAACATGAGGGTACAGGGTACACCTAAATCTCGTATCCGGTGTAATTTCTCGCTTACACCAATATCTCGCCAATAAAATGGGTATCAAAGGGCCAGTAACTAGAATTTCTATTGAAATTCTGTTAAAATTGCGTCATTTTTTTAATTGAAATATTTACAATTTGAAAATCGAAAAAAAAAATATTTTAAGGGGGTGATAGACGTGCAAGCATGTACGCGTACTTATGGCTCGGTGAGCTAACTCGCCCGTCTGTCATCGCCGCGAGCCAATTTGACAATGAAATTTTGAGCAAGCTTCACGTCACGTGTTTCA
Source organism: Lithophane leautieri (assembly GCA_949152455.1). Lineage (NCBI taxonomy): Eukaryota > Metazoa > Arthropoda > Insecta > Lepidoptera > Noctuidae > Lithophane > Lithophane leautieri. Next base: position 10,383,736 of record OX424463.1, on the reverse strand, counting down.
CCGACGGCGAGCCATGTAAGGTCGCGAACTTAAAGACCGCGTACTTTATTAAGTACGCACGTCTATCACCCACTTTACACTAGGTATCATGCATGTGACGCACGACATCTGACATTGCTGGCGAGAACGGAGGACCTTAGACCAGGGTTGGATTTTGTACTATAGTTATAGTATTTATACTATAATTTCGCCCTTTGTACTATACTATCCACATCTGAGGATAGTACGCTAAAATACTATAATTTAAAGTTTGCTCCCGAATGCTTATTTTACGTCATATTAAGAATATTTCGACCGTGCGTGTGCCATGTATCCTCCGCAGTACACTTCTCTCTTTCCAATTATCTCGTTCCTTCCATTTCATTCGAAATTCAATCAAATTTTGCTCAATGTTTTAACAATCGCTTGCGAATTTTTGTGTAAAATTATATTATAATTATAGAAAGTGGCAACACTGATGGTTCCGAAAATGACGATAAACCGGGAGTAGCCACCCCAAAGTAAATTTTGCCATATCGGGTGTTGATTTTAAATGACTTTATATGTTAAATTAAAAATAATGAAAGTGTACTATATTTTTTTGTAAATCCTATCCTTTTCATTTTTTTGTACTATCTTTTTCAACATACCTAAATCCAACCCTGCCTTAGACAATCAGTCTCAATCCATCCGCCATGGCCAATCTGTTACCGTGCGTTTACACTGGCGAAATATTCAAGACAAAACATGTTGAAATCTCTATTTTCTGTCAATGTTCCATACAATTTTTGACAGGAACTAGAGATTTAAACATGTTTTGTCTCGAATGTTTCGCCAATGCAAACGCACGGTAATACGTATCAAAACAATCGAAATAAATATTTAAATATTGTAATCGATCTGACCAAAAGAGATCAAATACCTAAATAGAGCTCATAAAATGTTATAAAACAAAGTCCCCCAACCACGTCTGTCTGAGCGCGATAAACTCAAAAAATCTTTTTAAGTTTATCATGTTCGCGTGTAGTTTTATTAACCGACTTCTTCAAAAAGGAGGAGGTTCTCAATTCGTTTTTTTTTCTTGTGTGAGTTTCTTACCCGATTACTCGTCCAAACATGCATCGATTCTGATGATTATTTTTTTGTTTGGTAGGTCATGCTTCAGATGTGGTCCCATATAAATTTTATTAACTTTGCTTGCATATTTTTTGAGTTAGCTTCAATAATTACGTATTTTTCCCACTTAGTCTATGTAGGTAGATGATATTTTATTTGACTTCATCACTGTTATTTAAATAGCAGGTATTAGAATTTGTGTGGGGTAGGTAGGTACCACAACTAAAAAGAGAAAAAAAAAAACTTTTTACAAAAACCAAAACCAATGACTTCCAAAAAAAACACTAAAAATAAAGTCTGGAAGTCGGAAGTCTGTGGCCAAAAACGAAAATTGATAAGCAAAGACACTGACTTCCGAAATTAAAGTTATTTATTATACCGAAATTAAAGTTATTATTAGTTTTTATTTTTCACTTTTTAGTTGTGGTTTACCTACCCCACACAAATTCGGATAAGTACCACAAAGTTACACTTACGTGCTCTGTGGATACCACTAGGTACTTGTTGTAAATAAATAAGTAGGTAACAATGGTAGGAACATCATCGAGACCAAGTGGGAAAAATACCTACGTATTATTGTAAAACTACCTTAGAGAAATTAATAAATTTTTATGGGACCACCGCGCAAGCTTCCTCTCCCGAATGAAAAAGAATTTTCAAATTCGGTCCACAATTGAGGAAAATATCGATGAACATACATAAAGTAGTCTGTGGGTGTCTTATTGAGGAAAATATCGATGAACATACGTAGAGTAGTCTGTGGGTGTCTTATTCGCAGAAATCCTACAATGCTCTCCGCGTTCAATATAACAACGCGCTGAGGGCGCTGCTGCGGATGCCTCGCTTCTGCAGCGCATCGGGAATGTTCGCGAGCGTCCGCATTGACTGTTTTTATGCCAGCATGCGCAAGAGGGCGACCTCGATAGCGAGCAGAGTGCGGTGCAGCGGCAACAGTCTTCTTACCGTTGTTGCCAACAGGTTGGACGGGCCTTTCATGCAGCACTGGCAGGCCTTACATGCACCCGTTTATCAAGCTTGGGGCAGGTAGAAATGTAGAATAAAAATGTGTTAGTAATTTAGATAATTTTTATTTTTAATAATTTGACATTTTTATAACATTTTGCAATTTGACATTTTATATTTGACATTTTATTTTACTTTTATTTTTGACAATTTTAATTACCTATGAGTTGTTGTTTATTGAAATTTTATTAATCACAATTTTATTTTGGCTTTTTATCTGTTTTTGAATTTATAATAAGTAGTTTGTAATCTAAATGTATGTAATGGCTATGGACCAGATGATGTCTGAAATAAAATAAATAATAATAAATAAAGTCGAACATAGAACCTCCTCCTTTTTGCAAGTCGGGTAAAAACTACCGAACGGATGTTCAAACGGCTTTCACCAATGGACGGAGGGGGGATGCGCCAGGGTAGCCCGCGAAATTCAAATTTTCTTACGTTTTTTGCAATTTGCAGGTCGGTGTTAGGTTGTATGTTGATCTAAATATGATTTGCGCACGTAACAAATATGGATTTACAGAATTATAAACATAAAAATCAGCAATACAACTCTCTAAGTTCATGAAAGTCTCAAATGTCGAGATTTCATGAAATCATGAGTTTTGAGACTTTCATGAACTTAAAGAGTTGTATCGCTGATTCTAATGTTTATAATTCTGTAAATCCATATTTGTTACGTGCGCAAATCATATTTAGATCAACATACAATCTAACACCGACCTGCAAATTGCAAAAAACGTAAGAAAATTTGAATTTCGCGGGCTACCCTGGCGCATCCACCTTATAAGGTGGATGCGCCAGGGTAGCCCGCGAAATTCAAATTTTAAACATTAGAATCAGCGATACAACTCTTTAAGTTCATGTAAGTGCATTGAATGACTATTTCATGAAATCATGACATTTGGCACTTTTATGAACTTATAGAGTTGTATTGCTGATATATGCGAACGTGGTTTTTTTGCCGTTTTTATAGATAATGGTATGGAACCCTTCGTGCGCGAGTCCGACTACAGAGTAAGTTACACTACAATTTCAGTTATACTACAATTTTATACACCTAGGGTAATAAGCCACTGGAAAGGGTTTTCGAGAATATTGTTTGAAAACTTAAGATGGGTTAGAGGGCCAGCCTGTTTAATAATTGTGTACTTACTTAGTCATGTAGAATATTAATTAAATGAAAACAACTTGTATAAGTATAATTAAATTATTGTTTTAATTTTCATCAATTTGGTAGATATTTTAGCTGCTCTAACTTTATCAATTAAACTTTCTCCTAGAGGACTAGATGCTTCTATATCTAAAGTACTAAAATCAGTTGTTATATCTAGACGTTTTCTCCACTTCTCCAACCCATTCCAAGCTATCATAACTCCATTATCTGTACATAATTTAGCGTAAGGTCTATAAATTTCATAATAAGTTTCATGGCATAACATTTGTAAAGCACTAAAGATATAATTGTTACATGCCACTCCACCAGATACCACTAGCTGCTGTCTACCTTCTGGTATGAGATTATTATCTTTACAAAATTCCATAGCTCTCTGTGTTCGATGAACAAGATGTCTGGTAGTTGCCATCAGCATAGCAGCACACAAATCATTAACTTCTGGTATCAATTCATGAGCTATAGTTTTGTGTTCTACTTCCTTTTTATGTAAATGGAATAGAACTGAGGTTTTGAGGCCATTTAAACTAAAATTACAATCTTTGTATTCAGACAATGGTAAAGGTAGTTTGAACATGTGAGGATTTGTTGCTTTAGATGCTGCAGCTTCAACAGCTTGGCCTCCACATATCTGGGAATACTCAGGCACATTCCTCAACTTCATTCTTCTAGCCACCTTATCAAAAACTTCTCCAGGAGCACAATCCATACTTTCCCCAAGTAATTGAAAGTGTTCAACATCTTGAACAACAGCGAGTAAACAATGTCCTCCAGATATTAAAAGAACTAGAAATGGAAATGTTATATCATGATGCATTCTTGCCACTAGTGCATGTGCTTGCATGTGGTGGATGGGGATTATTGGTTTATTGTAGCGCCGTCCTAAATGTTTGGCATATTTCATGCCCACAGCAAGACTGAGTGGTAGTCCTGGCTTCAGTGTGACAGCAATAGCTGAAATATCTTCCATAGCTAATTTAGCTTCCTGTAATGTTTTAGTTACTGTGGGTTCAATGTATGCTCGATGAAGGTCTTGTGCAATATCTGGTATGATTCCTCCATTTCTTAAATGCATAAGATTTTGGGAGTGACAAACTTCTGACAATAGTTTGCCATTTGAATTAATAATAGCACAGCCAGTATCATCACACGATGTTTCAATACCAAGTATATTTATATTTGGACTTCGTCTGTTGCTATAGCCTCTTGATTTAAAAAAATATTGTTTACTCACTTTATTAACAAATTGTGAACAGACTAGTCGCTTTAAGACATTCATTATACTTTCTGAATATTTATTAAGTACTAATAGATAGAGAGAGAGAGATACCTACTATTAAATTAGGTATTAATTGTATTTCCATTCACTATTTGACTAGGTTTACTTTTACATAACTTGTACCTAAAAATAAACAAACAACTTTATTAAATTATTATACGTTCGTTCATCACTAAATAATAATCAGTAATATTTTTGTCTATATTAAGTCATTTAAATTACCATCAGATAACACGAATTCGTAAGTAAGTAGTAAATAAAGTTTGGTTTTGCACTTAACCTATAAAACAAAATAGTGAACTGTGTGTGAGTGAATGACATATAGGGGTGAGGCGTATTTATCGTAACAGATATTAAAAAATAACAAATAACCATTGTTCCTAACATACCTGTTACTTAAAATAACAGGTCCTCAAGACTGTTACCGCGGCTGTTACTGTTAATACATTAAAACGATCCCCAGACATACTGTTACCGCGGCTGTTACTTACGTACTTATCGTCCGTACAAAAATATTGTTAACAGATAGATACGATTTTCAACTTTAAACCAAAATAAATAAAGAAGATATTCAATTGAGATTTAAATACGTTTTTATCGTCCGTATAAAAATAACAGGCTGTTATTTAATAACAGATATTTGGATCTGTTATTTTTTTTAAACAGTAACATTTATAACAGATGTCGTGTTTAACCTGTTACAACCCATGAACCCATCTCTAATGATATACTGACTGACTGACATACCATAACTATGGGCACAGAACTACAATTTAAGTCATAGACACAGACACTGGTCATGTCAATAGGGCTTAGGCAAGAAGGAAAAGACGCTAAAGCTTGGTTTACAAAAGTAAAAAAACAAAAATTGCCATACAAAGACTCGAATGTTGCTGCTTCAAAGTTTTAGTCCCATTTACAAACTTCAATGAAGATTTTTCAAATAACTCACAAGGGAGATTGGGGATAGCCGGATAACCATTATAGTAAAACAAATCGGTTTGTTAAATTTGGTTTGTGTATTTTTTATTGCCAAACTGGGCATATAAGTTCGTAAGCTAGTTTTACCTGTGATAGCTACTTTCCTTAAGGGAGGGTCTAATATGCAAAGCTATGAGTTCTTTCTGGGTCTTTTCTTCATTATTGGTAAAGTCTTAATTTTAACCAATAATAGTCCGTGTACAGTAAATTATCGGAATCGACCATAAATATACCTACTTGTATCTAATGCATAGACTACTATTTATAATGAATCTAATGGTCAACCTTGAAGGCTCTTGAAGGGTTCAAGCTTCTGTTCTAAAATTCAGCAAAATAATGTTCCCACTGGGAATCAGGCTTTCTCTATATGAGAGAGCCTTAATCCACATTAACATATTACATCCATCCAAACCCATTTGATGCATGTAACATTTATAATATGTTTAGGTTCTAGGTCCAGTGGTGATGTCATGCCTGTTAGGGTGCGAATCCACGACCTACGTACAGCTCGTAATGTACCTAATGCGGGGTCGTAACCACTGAGCCACCACTGCTATTAAAAGTCAGTCAGTAAAGTTCACATATTCAATCAGTTAGATAAGTTGACTGAACTGCCTGGAAGTCTTACTATCTCCTCACTGAATTTTTATTCATACGCAGTCAGTCATGTTGGTATCTATAGTAGGTAAGTAGATATTTACATATTTGTCCAGGTAGACAACATGAGCCGCACAGCTTGCTCCTACTTCTTTTGTTTGTGTTATGTGCATAATTTCGTGAGGACGGGATCGTTTTGTAATTCGATGATTTCGCTCTGTGACGTCTTGCGATCTGGTTGCACGTTGTAGGCATAGTATAGAAATATGTTGAGATTACCTAAAAAGTTTACCAATAACGGGAAATGTATTAGTTTTGTATCAAATGTAGCATGTAGTGGTAAGGATAAAGAGCTACAGAATGAAAGAGGTCATGTGAGGAGTTTTGAAGAGATTCCGGGACCTAAGAGTTATCCTATTGTTGGGACGCTGTATAAATACACACCTTATATAGGTAAGCAGTTTATGTTAATTCTTCAAGGACTTTCTAATTAAACTACAATAGTTTTTGGTCCGCGCGCGGCCCGGCCGCGGTCATTTAATTCTTTAAATGAAGCATCTGTTTATTCTATCTTCTCTTGTTGTGTAAGTTGTTCGGATTCCGACTATTGCATCCTATTGAGTTGGTAGGTTATCAGTTATCACTTAAACAAGATGTTAATTCGTCCAATACTGCTAACCAACATTCGTCGACTTATTTGTATCTCAAGAGTAGGTAAAGTTATATAATTTTGTAGGTAGGTATATGAATTATGTACCTCCTACCGACTTACGTAGTATAAGTAGTTGCTAAGGCCTTCGCAGATGTAGGTAGGTACGGTCATCAATAGAACACTTCAGTCTCTAATCTTATTTATTGAGAAAAATAATATTCATAAAAAATCTGAACTAGATTTTTTATGAATATTTTGATAGCCCTGAGCTATTCATGAAATCCTGAAAAGCTACGTAGGTAGGTACCGAATCATTTTGTATCAATTCAGATGATAATCGACTTCTGTTGCTGCTTGTACCTACATGTGACAGGCCCCAAAAGAAGTAGTAGGTGCGACCCCTCAGACAGGACTACCTATGCCTTGTTGATATGTAAAAACAATCTTTCAGGTGACTACAATGTAGAAACACTAGATAAAAACTCTTGGCTTAACTGGAGACGTTATGGCAGCCTGGTCCGCGAAGCTCCTGGAGTCAGGCTAATCCACGTGTATGACCCTGAGGATATAGAGACGGTGTTCCGGCAAGACCATCGATACCCAGCGAGAAGGAGCCATGTCGCCATGTTCCACTACCGTCTGAACAAACCACATGTCTATAACACTGGCGGATTACTTTCTACGTAAAGGATTTTTATTTCAAAAGTCAATTATTATACTGAAGATATTAGAGAGTTCAATTGAGAGTTTGTAACTAACCGTGCGTTTGCACTGGCGAAACATTTAAGACAAAACATGTTGAAATCTCTATTTTCTGTCAATGTTCCATACAATTTTTGACAGGAACTGGAGATTTAAACATGTTTTGTTGTAATGTTTCGCCAGTGCAAACGCACGGTAACGGACACATGTTGTATATGAGTCCCGGCTCTATGATATTTATACAGTTACGGAGTGAAATCGGTTTTGACGTTTGTTTGTGTAACAGAAACTTTGAAATCCACGCAGACGAAGTCGCAGTCTACTGATGATATGATAATATTATAGAGATGATAGGATAGGTTATAATGCCGGAGGTAAAATCTGTGTCGTGTGTTCTAATGCAGATTTCTCATTATTTGACTATACAAATTCAACAGGTTATTCTCAGAATCTGCTGGTAATCATTAAACGAACGTTTTTATTTTTACTCATAAATTCATATCTCCCACCATTCATATCTTTTTACCCGACTACGTTGAAGCAAAAAGGAGGGTTATGATTTTGAGCGGTATGTATGTATATACTTATCATAATTTGACAAACGAGGTATCGTTGAAAGCGTCTTGATCGTCCGCTGGTTATACGCTAGTACGCTATGTGACGTCACATTAAATAAAATTACTACAAAAAGTCACCTAAAAAGGTATAAACAAGACATCACAGAGAGACAAATAAAAAATCCGGAGTCACACGTAATCTGTTCGATTAATACTCCTAACACGTGTGACTCCGGATTTTTTATTTGTCTGTCTGTGATATCTTGTTTATTTATTTATTTATTTATTTATTTTATTATTTATGTACACACAGTAAAATACATAGAGATACAACATAATTATAATATGAGTACAAAGGTAGGTTTATACCTTTTTACTTGACTTTTTTGCCGTAGTTGGGTTTTAGTTTTTGTTTTAACTATTACAGAAACGGCTCAGAATGGTGGAGACTAAGAAGTAAATTCCAAAAGAATTTTACCGGTCCTCAGAGTGTAAAAAATCACGTCGAAAGAACAGATAACGTAATAACAGAATTTGTGCAGTGGATTAAAGAAAGGAATATTTCATACAATGAAGACTTTTTGCCTTATTTGAATAGACTAAACTTAGAAGGTGATGATGGGAACGAAACTGAAACAAAACACTATAATTAGAAAGGGTGAGAACACTGTAATTATGACATTCTTTGTTATGTTTCAGTGATAGGAACTGTAGCGTTCAATGAACGCTTTCGAAGCTTTTCTCCTCAAGAACAAGACCCGAATTCAAGAAGCAGTAAGACTATTAAAGCGGCTTTTGGATCTAATAGTGGAATTATGAAACTAGACAAAGGATTTCTTTGGAGAATGTTCAAAACTCCTCTTTATAAGAAACTTGCCGACTCTCAGGAATATTTAGAAAAGTATGTTAAGTCCCACTTCGTCCAATACTATCAGTTTTTTTTTTGTAATGTCCTGGGATTTCAATTGAATTAATATTTGTTTTAGAGTATCTTCAGAAATCTTAATGGAAAGGGCACATTTTTTTGTTAATCCTGATGAGACCGACAATTCTTTGTTGGGATCTTTTCTAAAACAGACTAATCTGGATTTGAAAGACGTGTTAGGAATGATGGTTGATATACTTATGGCTGCTATCGACACGGTAAAACGAAATTGGATCATTGCTTTCCTTTGGAGATTTTTAGTTACACTGTTTAGTATTTCAAGAAGTATATTTTTATTTTAGACTGCGTATGCAACAAGTTTTGCTTTATACCACATCAGTCGAAATCCTGAAGTTCAACAGAAAATGTTCGATGAGATTTATAAACTTCTACCCGTGAAAGATGCGAAAATCAGTCCCGATATCATATCGAAAGCTATTTATGTAAGAAGTTGTATCAAAGAAAGTTTAAGACTAAATCCTGTGTCCATTGGCGTAGGCCGATTAACGCAGAAGGATTTCATTCTAAGAGGGTATCTTATTCCAGAAGGAGTAAGTATGATCATGATTTTATAAATAAATGGCAAAATTTTATAAAAGTGGATAATAAAATTGTTGTGTTTGTTTCAGACTGTAATAGTAACGCAAAATATGGTAGCGTCTCGACTACAACAGTATGTCAATGATCCGTTAAAATTCAAACCCGAACGCTGGTTAAGAGGTTCTGAGAGTTATGAAAATATTCATCCTTTCCTCAGTTTACCATTTGGTTTTGGACCTCGATCTTGTATAGCTAGAAGATTAGCGGAGCAAAACATATGCATTATTCTAATTCGGGTAAATGTTCTATAAGTTTTCTTTTATGTAATTCATTTGTATATATGCATAACATAAGATCTATAGGACGACAAATAATCTTTTGGGTTTCAGCTGATTCGTGAATTCAACATAAAATGGGAGGGTGGCGAACTTGGAGTTAAAACTCTTCTTATAAATAAACCTGATAAACCAGTGTCTTTGTCCTTTATTTCAAGAAATGAGTAAGAAATAGTAATAAGGATTTATGTAAATTAAACATTCCTTTTTTATAAGGACCGTGCGTGCCATCTTTCATATGTAACCTGTGTTAGGAATAGTTGTGAAATAAATAAAAATCTTTTAAAATCACCAGTCATATTTTATTAAATCTCGTACAAAAATGGCATTACATTTACAAATAACTGGGTCCTTTTGGCACATTAGAACGGATATAAATTTTTACACGTTTGGGAGCATTCTGTTTTTCAAAAGCCATGTTTGGAGCGATACGTTTTGCAACAACATCATGTGCGTAGGACGTGGGATATAGGAACTGTTTTTTATTTCCCCATATAGAACACTTTACTGCATTCAGGTCAAGTTTTGGGAACGGCGTTACAGGTAATCTAAAGAGATGCTTCTTAAGTAAGAAACGTTCTAAAGAAGCAGGTTTCGGGATCATAAGATTTTTTGTCTTTGGTGCATGATTATAAGAAAGATGAGAAACAAAAGGTACATAACTAAAGACTCCCAGATTATTTGATGGCTTTTGAATGATTGTAGGGGGTAATGTTTCCTTGATTGTTACGACGTTTTCTGAATTTGATTGAGAAACTTCTTCCAACACATAGGAGTCAGTAATTTCTGGAGAGGATTCCTGGAGAGTCGGTCCTGAAGAGATTTCTGCAATTGGAGGAAGCACTTCTATTGATTCTTCTAATAGTATTGGTATTTGTATTTTCACTTCTTCTGTAACAACTGGGAAGATGTTGTTTTCCAATGCGAAGGATTCTGCAGTTTCGGGTAGTTTTATGTTTTCCAAGGACTGAGGAAACGGTTTTGCAGAGATTTCTGGAATTAAAAGAAATACACCTGTGGATTCCTCAACTTTTATCGATTCTTCTTTTTTCACTTCTTCAACCACGGAGTGAAACTCGTTAAGTGTTAGTGGAGGTAACACTGGGGCTTCTGGAATAATTAAAAGTTTTGAAGTGATGGGTTTGGGCTCAGCGAATTTAATGATCGGTTCTACGATTGATCTCTCAGTTATTTCTGGAATTGTAGGAAACACACCCGTTGGCTTCTCCAAAATAATCGATTCTTCCTTTTTCAATTCTTCTTCAATATTGGAAGAGATATCGTCAAGTGAAAATGTCGGTAATACCGGAGCTTCTGGAATGGACAGAAGTTCCTGAACGGTGGGTTTGGGCTCAACGAAATTAACGATTGGTTCTTCCATTGGTCTCTCAGCTTTTTCTGGAATTGTAGGAAACACACTCGTTGGCTTCTCCAGAATAATCGATTCTTCCTTTTTCAATTCTTCTTCAATATTGGAAGAGATATCGTCAAGTAAAAATGTCGGTAATACCGGAGCTTCTGGAATGGGTACAAGTTCCTGAATGGTGGGTTTGGGCTCAACGAAATTAACGATTGGTTCTTCCGTTGGTCTCTCAGCTATTTCTGGAATTGTAGGAAACACACCCGTTGGCTTCTCCAAAATAATCGATTCTTCCTTTTTCAATTTTTCTTCAATATTGGAAGAGATATCGTCAAGTGAAAATGTCGGTAATACCGGAGCTTCTGGAATGGATACAAGTTCCTGAACGGTGGGTTTGGGCTCAACGAAATTAATGATCGGTTCTTCTATTAGTTTCTCAGCTATTTCTGGAATTGTAGGAAACACACCCGTTGGCTTCTCCAAAATAATCGATTCTTCCTTTTTCAATTCTTCTTCAATAATGGAAGAGATATCGTGAAGTGAAAATGAAGGTAATACCGGAGCTTCTGTAATTGATACAGGCTCAACGTCAACAACGATCGGCTCTACACTTTTCATTCCTTCTTCAACAACGTGTATATTGTTTGTAAAAAGCGGAGGTAGCATCGGCGCTTTCGGAATGACTGCAAGTCCTGATGTGATGGGTTTGGGCTCAACGTAATGAATGATCGGTTCTTCGATTCGTCTCTCAGCTATTTCTGGAATTGTAGGTAACACAACTGTTGGCTCCGCCAAAATAAAAGATTCTTCTTTTTTCAATTCTTCTTCAATAATGGAAGAGATATCGTCAAGTGAAAATGTCGGTAATACCGGAGCTTCTGGAATGGACAGAAGTTCCTGAATGGTGGGTTTGGGCTCAACGAAATTAACGATTGGTTCTTCAATTGGTCTCTCAGCTATTTCTGGAATTGTAGGAAACACACCCGTTGGCTTCTCCAAAATAATCGATTCTTCCTTTTTCAATTTTTCTTCAATATTGGAAGAGATATCGTCAAGTGAAAATGTCGGTAATACCGGAGCTTCTGGAATGGATACAAGTTCCTGAATGGTGGGTTTGGGCTCAACGAAATTAACGATTGGTTCTTCCATTGGTCTCTCAGCTATTTCTGAAATTGTAGGAAACACACCCGTTGTCTCTTCCAATATTACCGATTCTTCTTTTTTCATTTCTTCAACCACGGAGTGAAACTCGTTAAGTGTTAGTGGAGGTAACACTGGGGCTTCTGGAATAACTAAAAGTTTTGAAGTGATGGGTTTGGGCTCAACGAATTTAACGATTGGTTCTTCCATTGGTCTCTCAGCTATTTCTGGGATTGTAGGAAACACACCCGTTGGCTTCTCCAAAATAATCGATTCTTCCTTTTTTAATTCTTCTTCAATATTGGAAGAGATATCGTCAAGTGAAAATGTTGGTAATACCGGAGCTTCTGGAATGGGTACAAGTTCCTGAATGGTGGGTTTGGGCTCAACAAAATTAACGATTGGTTCTTCAATTGGTCTCTCAGCTATTTCTGGAATTGTAGGAAACACACCCGTTGGCTTCTCCAAAATAATCGATTCTTCCTTTTTCAATTTTTCTTCAATATTGGAAGAGATATCGTCAAGTGAAAATGTCGGTAATACCGGAGCTTCTGGAATGGATACAAGTTCCTGAATGGTGGGTTTGGGCTCAACGAAATTAACGATTGGTTCTTCCATTGGTCTCTCAGCTATTTCTGGAATTGTAGGAAACACACCCGTTGTCTCTTCCAATATTATCGATTCTTCTTTTTTCATTTCTTCAACCACGGAGTGAAACTCGTTAAGTGTTAGTGGAGGTAACACTGGGGCTTCTGGAATAACTAAAAGTTTTGAAGTGATGGGTTTGGGCTCCACGAATTTAATGATCGGTTCTTCGATTGATCTCTCAGCTATTTCTGGAATTGTAGGAAACACACCCGTTGGCTTCTCCAAAATAATCGATTCTTCCTTTTTCAATTCTTCTTCAATATTGGAAGAGATATCGTCAAGTGAAAATGTCGGTAATACCGGAGCTTCTGGAATGGGTACAAGTTCCTGAATGGTGGGTTTGGGCTCAACGAAATTAACGATTGGTTCTTCCATTGGTCTCTCAGCTATTTCTGGAATTGTAGGAAACACACCCGTTGGCTTCTCCAAAATAATCGATTCTTCCTTTTTCAATTTTTCTTCAATATTGGAAGAGATATCGTCAAGTGAAAATGTCGGTGATACCGGAGCTTCTGGAATGGATACAAGTTCCTGAACGGTGGGTTTGGGCTCAACGAAATTAATGATCGGTTCTTCTATTAGTTTCTCAGCTATTTCTGGAATTGTAGGAAACACACCCGTTGGCTTCTCCAAAATAATCGATTCTTCCTTTTTCAATTCTTCTTCGATAATGGAAGAGATATCGTGAAGTGAAAATGAAGGTAATACCGGAGCTTCTGTAATTGATACAGGCTCAACGTCAACAACGATCGGCTCTACACTTTTCATTCCTTCTTCAACAACGTGTATATTGTTTGTAAAAAGCGGAGGTAGCATCGGCGCTTTCGGAATGACTGCAAGTCCTGATGTGATGGGTTTGGGCTCAACGTAATGAATGATCGGTTCTTCGATTCGTCTCTCAGCTAATTCTGGAATTGTAGGTAACACAACTGTTGGCTCCGCCAAAATAAAAGATTCTTCTTTTTTCAATTCTTCTTCAATAATGGAAGAGATATCGTCAAGTGAAAATGTCGGTAATACCGGAGCTTCTGGAATGGATACAAGTTCCTGAATGGTGGGTTTGGGCTCAACGAAATTAATGATCGGTTCTTCAATTGGTCTCTCAGCTATTTCTGAAATTGTAGGAAACACACCCGTTGGCTTCTCCAAAATAATCGATTTTTCCTTTTTCTCTTCTTCTTCAATAATTGAAGAGAAATCGTGAACTGAAAATGAAGGTAATACTGGAGCTTCTGGAATTTGTACAAGTTCCTGAATGGCAGGTTTGGGCTCAACGTCAACAACGATCGGCTCTACGCTTTTCACTTCTTCTTCAACAACGTGTTTATTGTTTGTAGAAAGTGGAGTTAGCACCGGCGCTTGCGGAATGACCACAGGTCCTGATGTGGTGCGTTTGGGCTCAACGTAATTAATGATCGGCCCCGTGATTGCCCTCACAGGTAGTTCTGGAATTGCAGGAAACACATCCGTTGGCTCCTCCAAAATTACCGATTCTTCTTTTTTCATTTCTTTTTCAACAAGAGAAAGAATGCCGCCATTAAATGATGATGGTGGAAGGATCGGTGCTTCAGGAATGACTAGAAGTTTTGGAGTAACAGGTTTGGGCTCCTCAGTAATTATAATCGGTTTTACGATTTCTGAATTGTTTTCATTCTCAAGAACTATTGCTGACAGCGTTTCTTTCGAAATATCCGACAAAGGGTACATAAACGGCCTTAGAATTTCTTTTCGTTTGTTTTTCTCGACAACAACTTTTGAATTATCTTTCGCACAAGGATGATGGTGTTGCTGTATCAAAGATATCAAAGCTTCAATGTGAGATGGAATATAGCTTGGTGGTAGGTTTAGTTGCGGTTTGAAGTAAAAGTTCGCGCCTTGGTGTAAAACACCAGGTTCTTGTAATTCTGGTGAGACTTGACCAGGCTGCGCGTTAAAATTTTCATTGACGGTGATTTTAATGGGCTCATAGTTGAGTGCTGCTGATATTGCAGAGTTAAAGTGAAGAGTACCAATTAAGGCAATTAGGACTATCGATGTAACCTGAAATAAAAACATTAATGTGATTACTGATTACATTGTTTAAGACTCTTAAGTCGTTAGAATTACAAAAACTTCCGAAGTGCAAGGAGTTTGTGGTCACAGTAATATACCCGGAGCCAATTTTGATTTTCAAAATATCAATCAATAGAAATTAATGAAAAAAAAAACAGATATTTAAAACCAATAATACGGCTCCTCGACCAAAAAGTTTACCGAAGGCGAGATAACTGAATTTATTGGGCAAAAAAATGGACCAAAATAATATCTAGTTAAGCTACCCTCTCTGATCACAAAAAGTACAAAAAATATATAAATAAAACTTACCATGTTCATGTAACGCAGATTAAATTGAACTGACTTTAAAATCGTAATGCATGCATTTTATACTTATCGAAAATAAAAAGTACTAATTATTGGAAGGTGTATTTACAGGTAAAATTAGAGAGCAAATTATAATTATTAAGCTAATGATAGAATAAATTCCAATGAATCCATTTAAAGCACAATTATACAAGTTTTGCAAATGATCCGTTTTAGGCAATTAGGGAATGTTCTATTGCAAAACCTTTTAATATTTAAACGCTTTGTAATTCAAAAATATCATCAATCACTAAATTAGCATTTCTACGAAACAATATCAGTAAACACTTCTGTATCATCATGAATAAGGTATATATAACTAAACTATAAAAATGCGTGCTGCTGATACTAATTAGTATAATATTTTCTAATCTTTCTTTTTCTATTTCACAGTTGGTAGCATTCTTCGGCATTATCGCCATTTCATCAATTTTGGCTTCACCACTGAAAGAACACCCTTATCGGACACTACCAGCTGTGGAGCACCAGGAAATTCACGACGAGTTTGGTCAGTTTGCTCTGCGGTACGTGACGGCTGAAGGCACCGTGGTGTCGGAGCGCGGTCGGCTCGTGCCCACCCCGGACGGCACCGGCTACGTCATGGTTGTTGAAGGAGAGGTCTCATACATCGATGATGATGGCCAGACATACGTCACCAAGTACACCGCCGGCCTCGATGGATACCATGCTGAGGGCAATCATTTACCAGTTGCACCTGAAGTTCCTGCCGCTATTAAATGATTTTGACAGTGATAAATAAATGTTTTAAGAATATATTGTCTTTGTGATACCGACTTATCCTTATTTCGTACCTCAACCATAGGAACGTTTTGATGTTGACGTTTTGTTGTTGTGATTATTCCGTACGAGTCGTTGACAAAGGAAAATAACTATTGCTATCCATATAAATACTGAAAATAGATCCTACTATCCTACTAATATCCTACTAATCCTACTATCCTACTAATATTATAAATGTGAAAGTTTGTGTGTTTGTGTGTTTGGATGTTTGTTACTCAATCACGCAAAAACGGCTGAACGGATTTGGATGAAATTTGGCAGACAGATAGTTTATAACCTGGATTAACACATAGGATACTTTTCATCCCGGTAGTAGGTTCCCGTGGGTTAATTTTCGACATCTACACGGGAGAAGCGGCTGGCAAAAGTTCATATAAATCTGTCCGACTTGGTTAATGATTCAGTACCTTTATAGATAGAAAAGACCCTTAAGGAAAACCAGGAAGACCGATAGGTATTCAATCAAGTCATATTTCCCCGGTCTTCTTACTTCGAATACTATAAGATTTATTTTCAGTACATCAAACACACATAATAGTCTTACATACAATGCCTGAGTAATAATTCTGTAAAAATGAATTAGAACTTGAAACAAAACATACCTATATACAAAGTCGAGTCATTAGAATTGACATTGCAAAGTCAAAGTTTATTTTATTTGAATGAATCTATATTAAAAGGCAAGGGTGACTGAGATATCAACGCACAGCCTAAACCGCTGGTCCTAGAGACATGAAATTTAGAGGGTGTGTTCTTTATGAAGAGTAAGTTTCCACTAAGAAACGATTTTACGAAATTCCACCGCTAAGAGGGTGAAATCGGGGGATTTCGTTTGTATGAAAAATCTTATTCCTTGAGTTAATAGACTTGAAATTTTACCACGAATACTTATCTAAGTAAATTATAAAGTTTGTCATTTTTAGTTTTTATAAACTACCCCCTAAACGAGGATTGGGGGGTGTCAAAGTTTGTATAGAAGAATTTTAACGTGCTGTCCGATTAACTCGAAACTCAGTATTTATACTTAAAACTAAAAATAAAGAATGATGTGTATTAGGGGTTTTCAAAAATCTACCATTAACGGGGTTAAAATGGGTAATCTACGTCACAGCTCAAACCACTAAACGGACTGGGCTGATATTTGTCACACAGATAGTTATTAGGACCTAGGCGTACACTAAGAAAGGATTTTTGGAAAATTCTACCTTGAAGGAATGAAAAGGGGGGATTTCTTTTGTATCAAAAATCTTATTCCTTGAGTTAATAGACTTGAAATTTTGGCACGAATACTTATCTAAGTAAATTATAAAGTTTGTCATTTTTAGTTTTTATAAACTACCCCTTAAACGAGGATTGGGGGGTTTCAAAGTTTGTAAAGAAGAATTTTAACTTGCTGTCCGATTAACTCGAAACTCAGTTTTTATACTTAAAACCAAAAATAAACAAAAATGTGTATTAGGGTTTTTCAAAAATCTAACCCTAACGGGGTGAAAATGGGTAGTCTACGTCACAGCTCAAACCACTAAACGGATCGGGCTGATATTTGGCATTCAGATAGTTATTAGGACCTAGGCGTGCACTAAGATAGAGGTTTTGGAAATTCGGCCTTTAAAGGGGTGAAAAGGGGGGATTTCGTTTGTGTGATAAATCTTATTCCTTGAGTTAATAGACTTGAAACTTGGCACGAATAGTTATCAAAGTAAATTATAAAGAGTTTAATTTTTAGTTTTTCTAAACTACCCCCTAAACGAGGATTGGGGGGTATTAAAGTTTGTATAGCAGAATTTTAACGTGTTGTCCGATTAACTCGAAACTCAGTATTTATACTTAAAACAAAAACTAAAGAATAATGTGCATTAGGGATTGTCAAAAATCTACCCCTAACGGGGTGAAAATGGGTAATCTACGTCACAGCTCAAACCACTAAACGGATTGGGCTGTTATTTGGCACACATATATATTGCGAAGTAGGAATCCACTAAGAAAGGGTTTTTTGGAAATTCGCCCTTATTCCTTTAGTTATTAATAGGGTGTCCCTTAACTTTCAAATTCGATTTTTTTTATGCATACCTTCTAAAAAGTTTCGTAATAACCCAATATAGTCTAGAAAAAAATATTAGCCCGCTTTATGAACGATAACCCGTGCCGACTTGCGATTTTAAGTTGTTCATACAAATTGCGCGGGTACTGCACTGCAACCTGTAACTACGTGTTTTATTTGTCATTTCATACGTGATTTTTTAGATTATTAATACGCTGTTGTTGCATATAATAGTCGGTAGAATTACAGAGTGATAAACAATAATCTATATCGGCCTGCCTGGCATCACATAAATAGTGTAAAATTAAGTTTCATCTATTCGAAAAGTTTTTCTTTACAATATTCGCGAAGTCAAGCTGACTGCAAGTGACAGTGCTAATATTGTGATTAGGAAGTGCAATATTTTTGAAAAAAGCTAGAATTCCCATAAAGACATTTCCTAACTGCGCGAAGAAACGTCTTGATTTAAATATCGTGTTTGGAGAGAACTGCAGAATTTTTAAAATAAAACTCAGGACACTTAAGAAAAAACGCGTGCAATGAACAAAGATGTAGACAAAGACGATTAGACGAAGAGGAAAGAAAACAGGATAAGGAGAGTTATTGGGTGTCACATCTACACATAACTTGGAACATCCACAAGATTCAGACGAAGAACAGATTCTGAACTCTGAAATCAGCTTGCCAGAGATTTCCTGCCCTGAAATAAGATCGAAAAAGGTAGAAACTTATCACAGCTTTAGATCGATGCCAGCTAAGCATAAGAGACTCCGTTAATATTCTTCATGCGGTCGTAGAGCCGCTTGGTCTGAGCAGACAAGATTTCCCCAATAACAAATCCTCGATCCAGTAAATTCGTACTCAAATGAGAAAATCAAGGGCAGAAGCAAGCAAAATAACTTCAGAACAATATACCTGACGTAGTCACAGCCCGTTGGGATGGATACCAGGCTGAATAAGCGAAGTTCAAAAGAAGGACGCTTGCCAATTATCACTTCATTTGCCGACAGAGAACAGCTTCTTGCAGTATCAAAACTATAGAGTTCTTCTGGTAAATATCAAGCTAAAGCCGTCTCAACTGACCTCTATGACTGGAACCTTAGGTCCAAATAATGTTGGTGCGACACAACAGCTTCAAATACTGGCCATTTCAATGGAGCTTGCGTTCCTTTGGAGCACAATTTATAAAGAGTACTGTTACCTACTTTTTGCTTGTCGTCATCGTGTTGATGAGTTGGTGATTGTTGTTATTTTATGTTAAATATTTCTATTATTTCATTTTGTCTTTTACTCACTTCATTTATTGCATTTTTATTAATTTTGTAGGAGTAACCTAATAAAAGACAAAACACGATTTTTGATAAACTTTGTGGCTTGGTCGGGACGGGTTGCAATCATGCTACAAAGGTAAAATTTCATATCTGAGTATGGTTTTGTATTTATAAAAGATATAGGGGGTACGCATATCAAAATTCGAAAAAAAAAAAAATTTGTCTTATAAGGGACACCCTTATTAAACTAGAAACTTGACAAAACTTGCCATAGTAAATAATACAGATTGTCAATTTTAGTTTTTTAAGCAATCCGTCGCATAGACGAATAACGGGGTTACAAAGTAAGTAAGTAAAAATTTTAACGCGCTGTCGGATTAACTCGGTACGGTACGTACTAATACTTAAAACAAAAAAAAAAAGTACGTGTTTCGAGGTTTTGTAAGTTACTATCTGACTTAACCTGAATAATACCTTCATTATGTAATGATACAATAATATTTAAACCACCGACTACATAATTATTATCATATGTTGTTGCAGCCCGCAACATCATCAATAAAAAAAAGGAAATATTGCCCGTGTTGCGGGAAAAGGGATACATAATAAAATAGTAACTAAGTCAAAACTGTGTATTGAATACTTTGAATAAAAGTAATTGCTACGAGGTGTGGGAACGAAACTGATGCCGAAAATATATTTTTAAGAATTTTTGTCTGTTTGGTTGGATGTTTGTTCCGGATTGGCGCAAAAACGGCCCAACGGATATGGATGAAAGGCACACAGATAGTTTATAACCTGCACCCTAATTGCGTATTACACGATCCACAATCTGAATCAGTTTAAAAAACAAAAACACAATGTAAATAACGCAATGAATGTTGTTGAACTGTCAAAATGAAAGATTAGTCTTAATCGGTTACGAAAATAAGTTACGCAATTAGATAACTGGATAAACACATAGGGTACTTTCAATCCCGGGCGGTAGTAAGTTCCCGTGGGATTTTTTCCGACATCCACGCGGGCGAAGCCGCGGGCAAAAGCTAGTTTGTTTATAAAGTTATAGAGACAGGCTCTTAATTGACATACAACAAATAAAAACAATTCCATTTAACATTTTTAGGCAAAATGTTTTTGTTTTCCAAGTTAAGGCCACTCATTGGGGTTGTACTTGGATTTGTAGGTAAGATTATTTTGTCATGGTCCTCTATCTTGCTTTCTATAGAGTCATTTTCAACTTACATTTTTATGTCACCGGCAGTATAAAGATAGGCGTTTACAGCATCAATAAAGTATGTCCTTTGCCTCTTGTATTACCATAATCAGGAAACTATTAGGTTAAAAGTTTGTTTATTTTTATGTTAGATAGGATGGCAACAAGGCAGCATCAATAGCTTTTTAATTTAAAAAGATACATACTGAGAACAATAGACGACCATGCGAGAGTAGTGCCGACGAAAGCAAGATTTTTAAGATTAGTATTAGTTATGTTTAATCCTATGTAATAGGGAGCGAGCTCGTGGCTAAGTAATAACAGCCGCACGGGTCGATTCATCAGGTTAAGCTACGCTTCCCGGGGTTGGTCCGTGGATGGGTGACCATCTTTACATATCGAGATTCCTCCGTGCCTCGGAAAGCACGTTAAACCGTTGGTCCCGGCTGTCATTTGTGGATCTTTGACAGTCGTTACGGGTCGTCAGAAGCCCGAAAGTCTGACAACCAGTCTTGCCAAGAGGTATCGTATTACCCAGTTACTGGGTTGTGGAGGTTAGATAGGCAGTCGCTCCATGTAAAATACTGGTATTCAGCTGCATCCGGTTAGACTGGAAGCCGACCCCAACATGGTTGGGAAAAGGCTAGGCAGATGATGAATAGGGAGCGAGCCTATTGCCATCAACCGGGCACAAATCGAGATTCCGGGCTGCTGTTGAGAAATTTCAGATGGAAAACGGGGGAATCGAACCCAGGACCTCATGCTCAGCAGGAGCGCTTGCGACCTTATGATCAACGAGGCTTGTATGTAAGTAAATACTGGTACGATCAATTCCTTTTCGGCAGTCTAGTATCGTTGAGTGAAAATTGGCGAAATACTCAAAGTTTGGTTAACAAATTGATGCTTGCAGATGTTGAATATTTCCTATTTTAAATGTGATTCAATCCAGCGTTCAGTATTAATAAAATGTTGCCGAGTCGTCCATTAGGTATTCCACAAATAGTTGAAATATCCAATATCTTAAAAAATCATTAGATTAATCGTTCGTTAGTGCGATTAATTTTAGTTTAATCAACGTTAAGTAAGTTAAACAGTAGTTGAGTGGACCAATATGCCTTATGAACATATGTAAATCAACCGTAGTTATCTTGAAAATAGTTAGAATAAACTTAGGTATTATAAATACGTAACCGTTGGCAGAGTATACAAAAGAAAAAAACAGTTGCCGACTGGCCAAGGTAACCAAATATGATCGATACGAAATCAGAGGATAGATAGAAAATTTGGATTGGATTGATAGGGATTTTTTATTTTTATTTATAGTTTTTGATGGCATTATTTTGTTCTTTCATTTAAATTGAGTTTTGTGAACCTACTTACGCCGACCACGTTGTTACAAATTATTGTCACCAAGTGGAAATTTCTATATATTTGTATTGATTACACTAACCACAATATATTTTGATCTTTCTAAGATGTTTTTAATGTATTTTCAATTGTATCGGTAATTAATTCCAATGAACATCTGGGTATAAAAGACATGCATCAGTTCTATAGAATTGTATTGTGGGATCATCGAGAAGAGGTAAGTTATATGAGAAGAAACCTTAAAGATTCTAATAGTTAAAAAACTATCAGGCTACATTTGTTTATACTTATTACGTCGTTGATAAGCATTTTGAAGTTTTTCTTGAAATAAATATATTATGTTTTTACTTGTTTACAGATGCATTGTCTTATAGTTCTTTGTCTACTGTCAGCGGCCGTTGCTTTGCCAACGTCGGAACAGCTTCGTACTAACTTACCGGCGCTCGCGTCTCCCCCTGAACTTAAATCAGAGGAGAAAGATCACATCAGCGATGAACAAGTCGTAGTTGAACCAATTCCATCCCTACTGGAGGACGCACTTGAACCTGAGGAAGCCATGAATCCATCAGAATCTGCGGAAACACCTAAAGCAGAAAAGGAGGAAGATAAAGATAAACTTGGTGATGTTAGCGTAATGCAGAAAGAATCCAAGGAGTCTAAGGAATCCAAAGATTCTAAAGAATCTAAAGAGCCTTGGGAATCCAAAGAATTTGAAAAAATACCAGAACCACCTAAGCTGGAAATGAAAGAGAAAGACTCAAAATTTGAAGGATCAAAGGAAGAAGACGGACCTATTATAGTACAAGTACTCCAGAAACCATCTCAGAACAGTTGGATGCCTATACAATCACTTAACAACTTAAAACCCCCTGGGTGGTTATCATATATTTACAACCTAATTACTTCGAAGTTTGAGAACGGTCATCGATCAATGGTCAACGGCCAACAAGACCAGCCTATCTACATTGTCCGGGAATCTGACTGGGGGAACGGTCAAAGATCAATGGTCAACGGCCAACAAGACCGGCCTATCTACATTGTCCAGGAATCTGACTTCGCTTTTGATGATCGGAATTAATACCGCTAACGAGATTTTTAATTTTTTTCGTCATGGATTTTATTATTCAGCGGATCTATAAAATAACAATGTAAGAGTAAAAAATACTGCTAAGCAATTAATGTCATATCAGAAAATCTATGTATCGAACATTACAATTTTTAATTTTATCTATTTGAATAAAATATATTTATGAATATAATTTTGTTTTTCTAGTATTCCTCTCCGAGTACCTACCTAGGTTTATTCATGAAATATACGAGTACGATGATGTAGCTTCAACTAGGTACTTAGTAAATAACTTATTTTTGGAACACTTTGTAAATAAGAAGAAATGTACATACAAGCTAACACAAAAATATATTACTAGCTGATGCCCGTGACTTGGCCCGCGTGGATGTCGGTTATTATATACTAAAACCTTACTCGAGAACCACTCTATCCATTGGTGAAAATAGCATGAAAATCGGTGCAGTAGTTTTTGAGTTTATCGCATACTTTGTTTTATAACATGTAAGGAATAAAGTACAAGTATAAAGGGAAAGGGGAAGAGCTCATAGGGCATTAAAACTCATCCAAATAATGTAATAATGTTCTCTCATTTTATATAAAAAATGTGTTATGTATTTGTCAACTACGGTTACAGGCTATGTATTGCATTGATGTTGGTAATACATTTTTATTATTGCCATATTGTGTGGTCTAGGATATGGTTACCGGTAATAATAAAAAAAATGCTATACTTATATTATAAAATAGGAGATCATAATATAATAAGGATAGGCGAAAGAAATAAGATTTGTGGTGTATTTTGTCACAGATATTATATTAACTTTGTGTGTTATATTTATCAACTTTTATTTTCCGTAGCCATCATACCAGGGCGACAACGTAGGAACTGATGGGACCGGCTTTTCTTTTAGCTGCGATACCTTTGTCCCAGTTGATATATGCACATCATTAATATCGTCCAAGCTGAATTTGTAGCTACCTCTATACACGGGTCGAGGAGCAAGTCCGATAGAACCTAATTTTGGTGTGACTTTGGCCAATGCATGATGACCATTCCGGCTTTTAAATGATGGGACCTGTGTTGTCGGCGATAGATGAATGGATTTATCAGTGGAGCCATGATTTGTGTGTGCCTCTTCTTCAACAGGAGCTTTCAACGTTGTTGGTGAGATATGTAGCCGATGGTTAGGATGTCTATGAGGGGTAGGTACACGGGGCGGGAAGTGTGGACGATCTAAATGAAAACCTGTAACGTCATTATTCGGTACCTCTTTGAACTCTTCCCATTGTTTCACAGGCGGAGATAGAACTGTCGCTGGTAATGCAGTCGGAAAATGTGGATGGATCCGTTTCCGTAATTTTGGTGTTCGTGGCACTGGTGCCGAAGTTGATGTAACTTTTTTCTTTTCATACTTGTAATCATACGTCTCCGGTGCGATAATCGGTGTTTCAAAAGGACCATGGTTTGTAATCTGCTTGAAGTTCTCATTAACATCGTCAATGTTTTGCTGCGGCTCTGTTGTAGTTCTCATCTTGGATGGATGGTAGTGCAAATACTTTCCAATTTCTTCTTCTATTTGTTCAATTTCTTCTTCTATTTGTTCAATTTCTGGAGCTTTATTTGATCTCTTTCGTTCATAAACATAATTCATTTTGTAGTGAGGATTTGGCAAATTTATGATATCGTAGTAATCCATAGCAGTCTCACTGTCCACATTTTCATATAGTACCTGCCGATGTGCATGAGGAGCCAAGTCCTTGGCGAAGCTTTGTGCTATAAAGAAAAACCATATCGTTGTCGCGAGCATGATTCTGAAAAAGAGAATTTAAATTAAGAATATTATACACACAGTCACATCAAAATATTTCGAACTAGCCTTCAAAACTTAGTACCCACACTTTTAAAATTGCAATTTCTCCTAAACTGTAGGAGCCAAAGTTTTGAAATGAAAAACGTTTTGTAGCAAATTTCATCAGCTTTCTTGGATATTATAGTTTATTTATTATACATAGTAAGGTTTTTAACTTAAACCAAAAAATAGCCATTTTTAACTTACAGGCAATAAACTCAAATAACATGTATAACTACAGTTTTACGCCTTATTTACATTTACATTTTTGATCAAGAAATAAATGTGAAAACAAAAACAGCAAGAAAAAGGGCCAAAAGCTGCAATAATGTGTTTTTGTTTAGAAGGTTTTTTTAGCCATTCCTTAAAAGACGGTTATCGGCTATAAAGTTTTTATATAAAAAAAAAAAAAAAATTATAATTCTTTTTATTTAGAAAATGTAGCTTGTGTAATTTAAAAGTAATTACAATTTTAGTGTTGGAATTTCTAAGTTTTGACGGCCAGTGTAGTAATTAGTAACGAGCTTTACCTTTAGGGTTACTTTGGTAACACTGATGAACTGCACTGGCCTAATTAATAAATTCACTCAGTTATATAGAGCAAAACTATAATAATTATACAAACAGGATTGAGCTAATATGTTGCAATACATTTACCTAGGTCATTTGTTAAACTACTTTTGAAACGTGTCCTAAGAAATCTTGCCATACTCGTTTCTGCTGGTACTTTACAAAATTACTCAATTTGGAAATGAAACCACAAAGTTGTTAACAAATTATTTATGTAGGTACGAACTTACATTAAAACAATAAAATTAGTATAAATACATGCTGTGCAATCTTTCCATAATAAGTAATTAAAAGGAGTATAATGATTAGGTATTAGAATTTAAGAATTTTGATTAGACACGAATACATTTTATTCTAAATTATAAATTATTACCCACAGAATTTTAAGTAGTCATTGCAACAAGTTGTCATTAATTTCTGACAAATATTTCTCAAAAATGACAAATTATTCGCAATAACATTTTATTAACATGCACCCGGCTTAGTATATTTGATTAAGTACGTGTGTCTATAGTTATAAATTCAATGGTTTCATTAATAAACTACAAATCGTTTTTGGAAATCTTAATCTATGCAGACTTGAACCAAATGATGATGATCATAGTACTTAGTGTACATGCTGTGATAGTAAATTTTTGATCCTGGTTACTGATACATTTTAGTTAGACACTCTAAAAGGTTATACCAGAATCATTGAGTCGTATAGCTGCGCCTACGCCGGTCCATTTGCAAGGAAATCCATTTAGATTGACAATCAAGATGAGTTCAAAGACCTTATGACTCTCATAGTCATAATGACCAGAGACTGTCCTTCTCTGATACTTTGACAATAATTTTAAATAAATTAACGGTATTTTTTGTATTATTTTAATTTTAGGTAACATTAAAATATGTTGATGCAAATAACACAACGTATCGTCACACTAACACGAATTTCATAAAATATGTTAACTGTATTTTAATTACTTTAATATTTAGACATGACATTATGATGTATATAAAAGCATAGAATATGAATTAACGGTATACTGTACCTACATTTATAGTACAATGGCACTGAAAAATAAGAAAGTAATGATTTTTGGTAGTCAAAAACCAGTCATAAAAAAAACGATTTAAGTTATTTGACTTTAAATATTTTATCATATGACCCAAAAACTTTTCTCGTAGGGTACTATTAATAACTCTCACAAACATTTATCAAATTAATGGCTAAGACTTGTTCGCTTCGTTCGATTAGATCGTTTTGTCTCCTTTCTTACATAAATAGTTCATGGGAACTAACAATACTGATGAATAAATAAATAGGTAACTTCAAATTCTCACATGTATGGACACACATTTACTACATCAATTCACAGGTCTAGGGTCATAAGGGGTCGCGTCATGACCCACATACCTATTGTTTTTGCGTATTTGGAAGCCTTCGCCGGGCGCAGTGTTGTAGTATATCACTCGTCGAATACCGAAAGGATCTACATAACCGAAACTTCCAGTCCTCTCGTTGGAGCTGCCACTCTCTTCCTCATGGTACTGCTTTGGAAGATAGTATCGGAATCCGTTTCTCCTGAAGGCTGAACCGTCGTAAGTCGAGAACTGGGGAGTGTAGCCGTCACCGATTTTGACTCCAGTTTGTTGTTGCTGTTGTAGCTGCTGCTGTCGCCTCAGCCAGGCATCGGCGTGTCTGTACGAGTTAGGATTAAACACATCGTAGCGTTTGCTGTCGCTGGCGTGGTACTCATCGTCAAGCGTATTAGTGTTAGATGAATCGTATTCGTATGGACTGCGTGTCGTTGCAGCTTCACTGGCTGTGATAGGTGTCACTGTTGGTCTGAGGTCATAGGTCGTTGTTGACGAATCGATCGAGTTAGGCGAAACGTAAACTTGTGGTGTCGCTGTCGGGTGGGGGTATGCTGGTGGGAGAGGCGTCACTGAGACTTCTATGGGGTAGGTAGGTGGTCCGTATGATGACGAGGGCGGTGGGGTTTGAGTCGTGGAGGTATACCGCGGTGGTCCGCGATACCGGTGGACGGGTGCAGGTGCAGGTGTTACCCCGTAACCGGAGTCCGTCGGGGCGGTTTTAGCTATCTGTAATGATTCCTGAAACACATTAAAAAAAACACGTTAGGCATCGCAATGGGCATCGCATGGGCAAAGTGACATCTATTCTTTATTTTAGTGACATTGAAAATGTTTGACGTTGAATAATTTGATTGTATTATGTATTCATTGGATGTGTTATGTTGTATGACCAAAGTTTTACTTGTATTATTTGTGTTTAAAAAAAATGTAGAATGATTTTAAATTGTTTATGAATAAATTAGATTGAACTGAATGAAACGTACTGAAATTGGTCGGTTTTCCCCAACGTAAACAGTTTTAGATTTGTAAATCCTGTATCCCTGATTGTCAGCGATGTAGTCCTGGAGGCGCAAATATCCGTCGGCACCCACCCAGCCTGTTGTACCTGAAATGTAAAAGTGACTACATATTTAATTGCGTAATGACCCTAAACGACTGAAAATGAGACCATTATTCAACGCGACCCTTTGAAAACTCGCATTTACAAAGACATTGTGGATGATGCAATAGGTTTGACCTTTTTACAAAATAGACCTGCACCCTAATTGCATAACACATTTTCAATCACAATCTGAATGATTTTGAAGCTTATTGCTAATCCATTGCTTTATGTTCGAAAAATTTGTCTGTTCAACAACGTAAATAACGCGATGAATGTTGTGAACTCTGAAAATGGCTGGTTTAATTTACAAAACCAATAATCCCTTGGCCACCGTTGATGTCATTAACGGCACCATTATGATACTGAAAGAGGAGAGTGGCAGTGACAGCATATTTTTTATCCGGAAACCACACTAGTTACTGTGAAATAGAAATTCGCCTAAAATATCAGTTTCCGTGCTACAACACAATTTAATACAGATATGGTCCGTCACGAATTCTATTGTTAAACTAGTTTTTTAAGATATCCTTATTTCCTGAGAAGGAAATTGCTATTATTTACATATAAAGATATATATCCCGCCTACATAAACTTGTAGCGTTGGGACAATGAACTACAGAGTATGTGTAGGTCGACATTTTCACAATGACAATGGAGCTTTACAAGTAGGTTGCTCTACTCTATATTTATTGTGAACTTGATATTCAATCCATATTAATGTTATCAATCAACTAAACAATATGTAGCATAATCGTCTTCTTTGTGCTTAAAAACTTGTTAATTTGAGACAAAGAAGAATGAACCTATTACAATCTTCGTTTTTGTGCGTTCTATATCTTTTACGCATGTACGAGTTATCTTATCTGGTTGGTTAGCAAAGGAACTGGGCTTACATGATACATCTACACCTAAGGCTTAACTTATGGGACTAAGCATGCAGCTTATCCAGTTATGGCGGAATCGTCACACCACCTTGTATCGATACTAAGCATTAAAGTATTTATATAGGAGTCATTTGGTCTAAGCAATTGTCTAGATTTGGTCTACGTAATTGCCCCTTATGGCCCATCAATACGTTGTGTAGACGCAACTTCTATACTTATTATAAACTAGATTCTGTCCGCGCCTTCGCTCGCGTTTTATGTCGATAAAAAATAGCTTATGTCCTTTCTCAGGCTCTAGACTATCTGTGTACCAAATTTCATTGAATTCGGTTCAGTAGTTTTGGCGTGAAAGCGCGACAGACAGACGGTAACTACTTTCGCATTTATAATATTAGTAAGGAGTAAGGATTAAAATCGCTTTTCGTGTTTGTCAGTTTATCCGCGTTGTTCTTCCAAACCACGCAACAAATTTTGATGAGGTTTTCACCATCGTTTAGAGAACTTATTCTGGAAGGTTTGTGTGTATTATTTATGTTAATATTAAAGTTACATATAACTAAGAAATCTCGATGTTTTGTCAAGTCTTAAAGACCGTGCGAAGCAGGGGCGGGTCGATTAAAACTTACCAACGACGGATCCATCTTTCAGCCTTCTTTCCTTTCGATACTGTCCGTTGTGTGTCTGGTACAAAAAGTATCGCTCATCATCTTCGTCGGTCTGTATGTGGAACTGGTCTGGGTCTTGTTGAGGACTGTATCCGTCCAACGCAGCCAATACGCTGCATGCACACACCTGTAAAAGAAACGTGTTCTTTATTGTCTAATATTAATCTTATGATTTACTTCGCCTATTACTCCTAGTACCTACATAGTTCAGCTGTATTATACCTCATAAATTGACATGGTTTCTTTAAATGTTAGAAGTCTATGTTGAGTTTGCAATTACGGTACAGTTCTAAACAAATAATACAAATTGTAGATTGGTTTCCTTTTAGTGTTATTCTCGTGATAATGTTCCTTCGTTTCTTCGAAATCATTCGAGAAATTGGGCGAAGTGTTGCTACGGTGTTCAGAAATGGATGTTATTTTTGTTAAGTTTGATTTTATGTCTTGCTGTTATTCGCCTATCTAACTTGTGAGCTTGTACGTCGATTCTGTAAAATTCAAACAACAACTCGCATCTCACATCGCTATTCACTCTCACTTCGCATAAGGTTCAAAATGTGTTCGGGTTCGAGTGCGAAGTGACGGGGGAATTACCTTACTGAATGCCACTTCTTACGTCATCTCTTACTTTATCTGTCAAAATCTCACGGTCAATTTCGTTCAAGTCGCTGACACGCTTGCTAGGGTAGCGCTAGTATATCAACCAAGTTTTTAGAATGCCAATCAAGAAACTCACAGTGGATGCAGATTCGAAGTTTAGAATGAGGTCTTACAGAATCACACCCCTGTATAGATATCTCTTCTAGATCACCTTTAGGATAATCGAGGCTCATTTGGGTATCAGCTTAAGTGGGTATTGTGATGTTATTAGTAATGGTTTAGTGCTACCATTATATCTAATACATTTGTACGTTTAGTTAGTGCAATATGATAGATACATAACTAATATGACTACTATGCCTTATGCATGCAGGTAATTGTAAGATGACTCATAAGTACCGTACAACTAGGTACCTATATGTCTCACAAAGTTGGTTCTACGCCATGAACAACTTTAATCTTGTCTACATCTTTCAAGCTAAATATCCTAGGAACGAATCAGCTGATATGATTCAGATTTTAAGAATAAACCAACATGATAGGTATTAAGAAGTACCTCATTGTTTCACAGTAAATAGACACTGAGTCAAACACATGTCATGCTTTTTCCCTATATTGAACCTATACTTATCTATTGTCTTTATTATAGGTATGTTAGTAGCACAGTCTGTGCAGGTATTATCATAACAATATAGTGTTGCTTATTGTGGGTTAAGACAAGGTCTGCAGTAGTTGATTACTGATTAGTGTACAGTTTCAATCGCGGGTGAGACGAGCGTGGGATTAGGGATTGTTGGTAATAGCTGTTTATTAAGTGGTGTCAAGGACCACTTGAATAAACTTATATTAACGTTATTGCGTTATTATCTACACGTAATTGAGCATTGTCACACTTGAATTGCTGTAATACAGGCTGTAGATGAAACAAAAAGATGTACACAGATAAAGAATTTAACTTCAAATTACCTGCTTAATTAACGAAGTTATAAACGTCTTGTTTACGCCGTATACATTTTTTTGAGAATTTGAGCTATACATCGGGGTCTGTCCATTGTAAAAACGTTTTCAGTAATGAAGGCTAAGTTATCGGTAGGCATAAATATGAACAAGACTATATTGTGGGTTCAATCTGTCAATCAAAATATGTTGTAGGCTAATGTCATACGGGAAAATCCTTAACACTCGACAACTACCACTCTCAGTAATTAGCCAAGCCGTCACTAATAAGACGTTAACGTGCTTACATTCATCACGCGATGTGTTTTTCCTAGTCAGGTAGATATGTTCCTCTTCTGATGTGCACTACCCGTAAAATCGGGCAACCGAGAGACAATGGCTCTGCCACGAATTAGAGACGAATCAGTAATTTGTAAAACAATAGATGTTAACTCAGCCCCGAAGGTCGAGATGAAGCAACAAAATGTACGGACCTCCCATTAATACGGAAAAAATACAATGAAAGTCAAAAAGTTCCAGTATCTGTCGTGAGGCTGAATACTGCAAGTTAAAAGCGGGTTTTCAAACGAACAATTTAAATAAGCCTATTTAAGGTGTTAAAAACATACTTTTCAAAATTTAAGGAGTGCTCTAGACCATTATATTGAATAACTTTTTCTATGGGACCAACTTTGAAATTGCTACAAATAAAGCAGCTGCCCCATACAGTTTAGAACAGTAGCTGTATTAAACTGTATGGAATAGCTGGTTTTTTCGCGATGCACCGTTTTTTTTTTTCACAGTTGGTACCGTAGTAAAAGTTATTCAGTGGAGTTTCTTGCCCATTCTTCTCCATACGAAAGCTACCTTTTGGAATGGGCAACTAGAATCAATTCTATTCCTTTGTTTTTCATTGACGTTCAAAAGTGCCTTTTATGTGCCTATTTGAAATAAATTATTTGACTTTGACTTTGACTTTGACTCAGTTTGATGGTTTAAGGCACTTCTTAAAGTTTGTAAAATTAATTTCTTAACATCTTATATAGGCACCAACAAAAAAACTTAAGTGAAGCAGTGACGTTAGTAAAATGATGCATTCTTATGGCGCATCGTAAGCGCATGTTGGGTGTGACATCTTCCGTATAAGGAAATGTCCAACAGCGATGTTAGAAGGACTAACCAAGTAACCATGTCAGCCTTACTCACGGCTAGTGCCATGGAATATCAATGTGTTTGTGTTTTGCCTACTTGCCTACTGCAACAACCTCGGGACATACGTGGGCCGAGAACTAAGGACCTACGCGGAAACGTTAACTTGCATGACTAAATAATGCAAGGTATTGTACAAAAAACTAATTCACCAATATTCTTATTTGTTCCAAAGTAATTGTCTGTAACTTCCGCCTAAATTCTTTATTTTAATTGGACAATGTCGATGACTTTACGGATTAGACAAAGCAGCTCGCTGTGGCAGTTCCATGATTATTTGCATGTCAAAATCGTCTAGTCGTTCGTCGATTTAGATTATTATCATTCACGATTCCGTACAAATAAAACATTCAATGTGGTATCTTCAAGATACCTACCTTTTTTTCTCTTGGATAACGCTGTTCCACTTTTAAAAAGTTGTTATATTCAGAGAAGAATCGCCAAAATCAACATTAAAAGTGTGTAGTGTATTATTTAGATAAAGAAAACAGGTTAGCTTCTTGTCTTGAAGTTGTGCCAACCTCTTAGGTATAACCTATGCCCTATTAAAAACTTAGAAGTAGGTAAAGTAGATTATTAATAATCATAATTTATGCTTAGCAACATTTTATTTGAATAATAAGGTGCAGCTAGACGGTTTACTCACTTATCCTTTATAGGGTTCTGTACCCAAAGGTTAAACGGGACCCTATTACTAATACTCCTCTGTCCGTCCGTCTGTCTGTCGGTCTGTCCGTCCGTCTGTCTGTCTGTCCGTCCGTCTGTCACCAGGCTGTATCCCAGGAACCGTGATAGTTAGACAGTTGAAATTTTGACAGATGATGTATTTCTGTTGCCGCTATAACAACAAATACTAAAAATAAAATATAATAAATATTTAAGGGGGCTCCCATACAACAACCTTGATTTTTTTTGCCGTTTTTGTAGCTAATGGTACGGAACCCTTCGTGCGCGAGTCTGACATGCACTTGGCCGGTTTTTATTTATCATATTTGTATATTTTGTCCTGTCCTTTCAATGATTCGTACAAAAAACCCATAGGAAGAAGCACTTTCAGTTTTTTGCAATTTTCCGGACATATTTTAAAATTTTTCTTTCCCAAAAAACCTTATTCGGTCCAGCCGTTCTGAAGTGATACCAACGAAAAGCATTTCATTTTTATATAAATTTATAAAGATGTTAGTCTTGTTGGATTTTTCTACGCATTCTATAAAATCGACATTTGCACCAAAGTCGTGACCTTAAGTTAAAATTAAATTGTGAATGCTTTGTTATTGGATCAATATTTATGCTAATTTTATGTTTCACATAAATTGTTTCTCAATTATTCAATCAATATATTAATTAGGAAACGACCAATTGGAACCGTGCACCTAGCTTTTGACGTTTCATAAGTGCCCATGTAGGCTTATGTGAAATAAAATATTTTGATTTTGATTTGTTTGATTGTAGTCAGCATACAGCTGACTTTAACTATCGGTTTTCCCCTATTCTGGGTGATCTCGTTAAACAACTGGAGGTGGCTTCTGTATTTTAAATCAGTAACTTGTCTACAGTTATACACTGTTGTATACTGTCACCTATATTTTGGCTGACATCACTCGAATGACACCATTTAACACAATATAATACAAACAAAACATCATTATACTTTATTCAAAACCATTTTTTGCCTTAATTTAGAATTACCCAAAGTCTGAGGAAACTGCTGTCCATAAAAAGCGTTTTAATTAGATAATAATTAATTTTGATGGATATACCCGGATACATTAAAATAATTTAATTATACACTGTGTACAATAGATGCATCACGTTGACATCATCTCTCAAGTAATTATGTAGGAGTAGTATTGTTATATGTAAATGTTATATACTGACACATAATAATTATATAAAACAGCAAAAACAGGAATGTGGCGGAACAGAAAGATTACAATGAGGATTATTATAAATTCATATTCTGTACAGTATCATTTATTCACAAACCTATGAATAACGAATGGCGTGAAAATTTCATTTAACGTGGACAATTTTTGGCTGTTCACAATTTTAGGAAAACAATTTAATACACCGTAGAATGAAGGTCATTGGAGCAACAGTAGGTACATAAGCCAGCCGAGTTATCATTCAAGAAATAAGGTATTCCGGGATTTGGAACTGTGCCCGATAAGTGGTTGTCTTTCCTTTTTATGGATTTTGGTAGCGTTATAAATACCTACTCAACAGCATCACTACTAAGCCTACACGCCTAAGCCTTTATGGAAATATCCTTAGCTATAGAAGTTGAATATGAAAATAACTTCTCACACATAAAATTATACAATACCTATGGGGTAAGAAAGGCAATAAAATTGTTTCGTGTGACAGAAAACAATCCGTTATTATTATGTAATTATTTCTAGTAATAACCTGCCCTTTTTATTAATTATACTAGTTAATATATTACGGCATTAAATTGTAAAATGCACTCGTATTTTAATTAGTCTTTATTACTAATAATCCTCTAATCAGGTTCATCAATGGCATTTTTGCCGAAATACTAATAACTTTGAAGTATATAAGCACGTCCCTTTTAGAGAAATGGTATCAGTTTGCAGTTTGGTCAATACACATCGTGTCACCTCATCACTCTAAAAATGTTTTCTTTCAACATGAAATTTGTGAGTATATCTTTAACAGCTTAACTTATAAATTGTTAATATCCAAGGCATTGCCTTGTATTCATCGATACTAATGGTACTTTTCTCTATTCCAGTTTGTGGTAGCTCTGTCCCTTTTCGCTGTTGCCGCAGCAGCACCAATGAGTCCCGATGCTGCAGTCGAAGAGCGTCGGAAACTGCCAGCGTTGGAGCACGAGGAGATTCACGACGAGTTCGGTCAGTTCGCTCTGCGGTACGTGACGGCTGAAGGCACCGTAGTGTCGGAGCGCGGCCGACTCGTGCCCACCCCTAACGGCACCGACTATGTCATGATCTTTGAAGGAGAGGTCTCATACATAGGTGATGATGGTCAGACATACGTCACCAAATACACCGCTGGCCTCGATGGCACCCACGTCGAAGGCAACCACCTCCCAATCTCTGTGACAGCCGAACCCATCACCGCTCCTGAGATCATCGTTCTTCCTGAACCAGTTGAAGTAATAGATGAACCCTTTGAACGTGTTGAACGATTATATTAAAATTTGAACAATCACTAAAATTCTTTTTTACTTTCGTCCTCAACCCTATTAGCTTGACCGTTTCGAATCACTGTTTTGAATTTGGCCTACAACTATAGGTAAACGGTCATTTTAGTACTGGAATGATGGCATTGGTTCAGGCGGCAGCGCCAGGATTGAACGCCCACTTGGCGTGTTTCGGCCCTTCCCAACCATCTATTAGCTAAAGTTTATTTTTGTTCTTGACTTCTTAATCATTCGCTTAAAACTGTGTAAATAAACGTCAAATACAAGCCGTTGAGGTGAGAATGTTAACTAGAATGGATAAAGTAAGGAATTTGCAAGAAGTTATGATGTAGCGCTGGTGATAGAAGACCTGGTGAGGAGGTATCTGATTCTCCTCGTGTAGAAATAATTATGACGCAGAGGAATGCGCAGCACGCTATAAGAAAAGCATGAATGTGGATGCCTATAAGAAAACGGGCAAGCCAGAGAAAAGACAGTGATGCGGTCGAATTTTTAGATTATCAATCCAATATAACAAGATGTATGATGATTATGAATTAAGTCAACTATTGCTTATTTACAAAACTGTTTTATTTGAAACTAGTGTGAACCTATAGTATTGAACAAAGGGGTTCGCCTAAAAACTCCAATATAAAGATCCAACACCGATGTCAGGACAAAGTGCTAAATCTATAACAAAAGAGCCATGGTTCATGGACACGTGCAGTTCTGACATTTTGTCCGAACTGCACGTGTAGGTATCTCAAACTGAAAATTGTGAAAGCTGGAAAACGTCATTATAAAACCGAATAAACACACATGTCAATAGTCCTAAGCTGATATCAGACGCTTCTCTCGAGTGAATTATTCATTTTTGTTTCATTCCACGTTTACACGACACTGTCAGAATTACGTAGGCATGTACGATCATCTGCTCTTTTCTTTATTTATTCGATAATTCGATATGCGAGTGAGATATTGGAGTCCCGAAATCCAACATCGTTGGATAGGTTCACTGAAGAGTTAATTTTTCACTTTCGATTCAATTTGAGTTCAGAGGTTTACCTTCGAGTGAAAGACGCCCAATGAAATAAATAAAATTAACTATATGTGAAGCGACTGATAACTGCTGAATTCAAACGTTACTGGATATGGGACTTTATCATTTTATGGTTTTCACTGGAAAGACAGACCTTGTTCCCCATAATAGCACAGAAATTATCTGAGAATAGCTTGGAAAGCTAATTGAAAGATTAATTTACATACATATACTTATTATATAAATATTTAGCCCTTTAAGTCATAGATTGCAGCTTGAATCTGGATTGTAGCTGGAAACGACCAATTGGAACCGTGCACCTAGCTTCTGACGTTTCATAAGTGCCCATGTAGGCTTATTTGAAATAAAATATTTTGATTTTTGATTTTGAATCTAGTTTAATGTTGGTGAGATTAATACTACCGGTCTTCAAATTCAGACTATTAGGTACAAACGTTTTAAAACTGAAAATAGCCAAGTCGGTCCAGCCGCTCTCAAGCGATGCGCTTACTAACGAACAGCATTTCATTATTAAGGTTCCGTAGTTAACCAGAGGGCCTAGACAAGTGGCCATCGCTTCGAAAGCGTTTCGTATTTCTACAGGGTTACTGGTAACTCGACGTATTCCTTGCAGGACGTCATAGTAGGGTTAAAATGCAACAAATTAAGCCACCAAATGTTCTACCGAAATTCAGTAGTTTTTGAATTAGTTAAGAGTTTTAGTTTTTTTATGAAAAATCCCAGATTAAATCATTTGAAACCAATTTAAAAATGATTTACGGCGCGACTGTACTGAAATTTAAGTTATTATCATAGTTGACGCCGTAGCAGACCTTTGTTAATAATTAAATGTTCAATAATGCCTAAAACTTTGGCAAATATCACTAACAAAACATTTAATTTTTTGTAATTTTTGCTATTACTTCATAAAAAATGTAGTCTAGTGCAAAAAAAAATACTACACCTGGTGTACAAATTACTAAGAAAATATCCTTGTCTTATCAGCTATCCAAAAAGGTATGAAAGTTAATACAAAATCATGGACTACATTATGAAAATCGTTTTTGATTTAGTACAGGCGTGCGTTTCACAAAAAGGTGATTATTCGAATAATCAAAAACAAAATCGTGAACATTATTATTCTTTTTAATCAATATTAAAAACTTTAATTACACACATTTCACACGTCTTGTTCGATGTGCTGCCCTCGGTTTCAAATACATGTTCTTATTCGCTTCCTTACTTCGGTTTTTGTTATTCTTGAGGTGATTGTTGCCCTCATCTGGTCCGCCGCATTTGTAATTCTCTCCCTTAGTTCTTCAATTGAATTTACTGGGGTCACATAAACTAGATCTTTCATATGACCCCAGACGTAAAAGTCTAGCGGCGTCAGATCAGGGCTTCGTGCAGGCCACGGAATCGGCCCACCGCGCCCTATCCATCGGTTTGGATAGTTTTCATCCAGCAATTGTCGAATTGTGATTCGGAAGTGGGCTGGACATCCGTCATGTTGGTAAATCATGTTTGTAAAAAGAATAATAATGTTCACGATTTTTTTTTAGATTTTTCGAATAATCACCTTTTTGTGAAACGCACGCCTGTACTAAATCAAAAACGATTTTCATAATGTAGTCCATGATTTTGTATTAACTTTCATACCTTTTTGGATAGCTGATAAGACAAGTATATTTTCTTAGTAATTTGTACACCAGGTGTAGTATTTTTTTTTGCACTAGACTACATTTTTTATGAAGTAATAGCAAAAATTACAAAAAATTAAATGTTTTGTTAGTGATATTTGCCAAAGTTTTAGGCATTATTGAACTTTTAATTATTAACAAAGGTCTGCTACGGCGTCAACTATGATAATAACTTAAATTTCAGTACAGTCGCGCCGTTAATCATTTTTAAATTGGTTTCAAATGGTTTAATCTGGGATTTTTCATTAAAAAACTAAAACTTAACTAATTCAAAAACTACTGAATTTCGGTAGAACATTTGGTGGCTTAATTTGTTGCATTTTAACCCTACTATGACGTCCTGCAAGGAATACGTCGAGTTACCAGTAACCCTGTATAACGACTTTCAACAGGATTGACATAAGCTTTTCGATAGCTTATGTCAGTCCTATACATTTTTGCCTTTTCCATCATCGTTATCGCTGATAGAATGTCACTTTGTATAGGGCCTAAGGAACCCTTATAGTGTCGCTATGTTCGTTTGTCTGTCTGTCTGTCCACGGTTTAGCTCAGAGACTCTTAGTACTAGAAAGCTGTAATTTGGTATGGGTATAAATATTAAACACACAACAAAGTGGTCAAACGAAATAATGAAAAAAAAGTCTCATCTATCCCATGGTTTGGGGTATCGCTGGATAGGGCATTCGAAAAGATTGCGGGTTTGTGACAACCATTTTTCGATTCAGGGATCCGTACTATTAAGCTTTAAAGTGTTAATTTTTGTTAGATCAAGTCCCCTCCCGCCAGCTAAATGGTTGTTTTTGGAAATGTGAAAAAAGTCACGGCAGTAGTAATAACGAAGTTGAATATACATTCAAGTTGCTAATTTAGGTTGTTCGACTATACTACGACTTAACATTGTAATTGAAAAACATGTTCTCCCATACCGGAATTTAGTTTGTTTTTAGGATAAACATCCCAAATAAGGGACTTTTCATTGTTCATAGTCCTACACGCACTTGCCCGGTTTTATTTTTAATTAAACAAATTCTTTGTAAAAAAATCTCTACAAAGAAGCTGCATTAGTGACTGTACTAGAAATTCGATTAAAAATTATTATGTCCGGTAAATGACTCGTTCCTCTTAGTCTATGACTGTTCATTGAGTTAAGATGAAGATACTTTCTCATAGATTACAGAAGAGAATAAGGTAAAGAGGCAGGCAAAGTGAATTGTAGGTATTATAATTATTATGATGATGTGAGAGTGCTAATGTCCATTAAATAAGGTAATTCTAGTAACCGTTTCCAGTCCCTTTGAATAAATATTCGAGTTACATAATCATTCATATACATTAGTAAAACAACTTGTAACATTTATTCATAAATTATTTTTAATTGCCCTTATTACTAATTATCTACTAATCAGGTTCATCAATTGCAGTTTATTGTATTCATTTCGAAATAATAATTACTTTGTAGTATAAAAGCACGTCCCTTTTGGAGAAATTGTATCAGTTTGCAGTTTGAGCAATACACATCGTGTCTCCTCATCACTCCAAAAAAACATTTATTTCAACATGAAATTCGTAAGTATATCTTAAAATTGTTACTTGGAAATGTTCAAGGCATTGCCTTGTATTCATCGATACTCATGGTACTTTTCTCTATTCCAGTTTGTGGTAGCTCTGTCCCTTTTCGCTGTTGCCGCAGCAGCACCAATGAGTCCTGATGCTGCAGTCGAAGAGCGTCGCAAACTGCCAGCGTTGGAGCACGAGGAGATTCACGACGAGTTCGGTCAGTTCGCTCTGCGGTACGTGACGGCTGAAGGCACCGTAGTGTCGGAGCGGGGCCGACTCGTGCCCACCCCTAACGGCACCGACTACGTCATGATCTTTGAAGGAGAGGTCTCATACATAGGTGATGATGGCCAGACATACGTCACCAAATACACCGCTGGCCTCGATGGTACCCACGCCGAAGGCAACCACCTCCCAGTCTCTGTGACAGCCGAACCCATCACCGCTCCCGAGACCATCGTTGGCCCCGAACCAATTGAAGTAATAGCTGAACCTTTTTAACATGTGGTTGAACGATTATATTAAAATTTGTAAAATCACCAAAATCTTTTTTACTCTCGGCCTAAACCCTTATTAGTTCGAGCGCTTCGTCGATGACTATATGATCACTGAATCATGTTTCGAATTTAGCCTACAACTATAAGTGATAATTTTAGTACTGGAATCATGCCGTTAGCTCAGGCGGCGGGCGGGGTCTGGTTTTACCGCTCACTCGGCGTGTTTGGACCCTAAAGATCGATACTTCTATTAGTTAACTTTATTTTTGTTCTTGAATTTTTAATCATCACTATATATTATAAAACAAAGTCCTCCGCCACGTCTGTCTGTCTGTTTGTTCACGATAAACTCAAAAACTACTTTACCAATTTTCATACCGTTTTCACCAATAGATAGAGCGGTTCTCGAGGAAGGTTTTAGTATATAATAACCGACATAACGCGGGCGAAAGCGCGGGCATGAGCTAGTTTACTTATAAGAGGCTGTGCGACTAGACGGCAAATTCAAGTAGATGAGAATGTTAAAACATATGTGTGGTGTAACTAGAATGGATAAGATAGGGAATGAGCGAGTATACATTATACGTTTTAAAATAGCGCTGGTGACTGAAAAGCTGGGGATTAGGTAGCAGATTCTCATTGTAGGTATGTACGTAAATAACTAGATGCGGAGGAACGCGGAGCAGCTTTAAGTGTGAGTTTGGATGCTCGCGATGGTAAACTTTCGCAGTAACGTACATCGCGGTAATGAA
Organism: Lithophane leautieri; assembly: GCA_949152455.1. Classification (NCBI taxonomy): domain Eukaryota; kingdom Metazoa; phylum Arthropoda; class Insecta; order Lepidoptera; family Noctuidae; genus Lithophane; species Lithophane leautieri. The sequence goes on along the minus strand of OX424463.1, from coordinate 10,342,676 downwards.
CTTCGCAACTATGATTTACACCTTCGCCTATACTATAAGAAAAGGTGCAAGCCAGAGAAAAGACAGCAATGTGGACGAATTTTTTTATGCCCGTTAATCCATATAAGACCTGCCATCTAATTTCTTCACCACCCTTGGTTACTGGTAGAGAATGCCTAAGGCATAAAGTCCGCCCTTGTACCTCTTTTTTGAGTGCGAAAAGTTTAAATAAATAAATATAACTGCGAAAGAAACTCTGTCTGTCTTTATGGGTAATATGGCTTTATAGGTAAACATTAGATTAATTAAATCAGTGCTTTGGTCAACAAGATTCTTTTACATTTTCTTCAATAACAAATTGCTTATTTATAAAAAAAATTTTTATTTAAAACTAGTAGTGTGGACCTTCACTATTGAATCCCATAGGTTCGGCTAAAAACTCTAATTAAGAGGTCTTACAGCGATGTCATGACAAAGTTCTGAAAATATAACAATTGGGCCATTTGACATACGTCTCAAAATAAAAAATGTGAAACCTGAAACACCGAGTTATAAAGACAAAATACCTACACACACATGTCGATAGTCTTACCGTGAGGTCTTAGGAAATAGGCGATTGAAATGCATATGGGATTTTACTCGCAGCCTATGTCGCACAGATATTATCTGTGGACTATCTGGAGTCTTGTGTCTCCTTTTACCTTTAATTTGTCCAAAGGTTGCCAGTAAAAGTTCGCTTTTAGCGGTAATACCGCCCATTGTGTCACCCTATGTAAAAGAACAATGCTCAAAAGGTATGGGCACCGTCCCCACTCTTGTAACACTTTAAAACCTATGTTAATCGATGGGCCATAGCCATCTTATCATTTTATTGTTCGACAGCGAAACTGAAATGTCCATCTGAAAAAAAATATATTGACATGAAGAAACCGGAATCAGTCACTATAAGTTGCTGTTTAATGTTATTTGATACTAAAAATATGGGGAAAAACAATCGAAGGTTCTGTGTTCCAAATATGTCAAATAGACTATATCACTGCCCGAGTACTGACACCCTTACATGAACAACTGAGCCTTATTCACCACGTGGACGCAACATAGATTGTTGACTTCACATACATCTTTTAATAACTTACAAGAAGTCTGCACGCTTCATGCACACCGCAAAGAACTTTTGGTAATCGTAAGATCTTAGCATTTTAATGTATGATTGCAAAGAAAAAAGCAGTTCCTAACTATGCTTTTCTTCTTTTAATGCGAAATATATTACTTTGGGATGATTAACCTGTATGACCGCGGACGGGCCGCGCGCGGAATAAAAACTATTGTAGTTAATTAGAAAGTCCTTGAAGAATTAAATACCTTCATTCCGAATTTTTAAACAACTCTTTAGAATCAAAATAAAAACCTTTTACTTTAATTGAAACAATTAGATTACTCAGTGCCTGGGACAATATTTTAATAGACACTACAAAATGTCTTTTAAAATATTGTCCCAGGCTGTTATTGGCTGGCCCAAGGAAATTCTCTAAACGCCTTCCAATCCCATAGTACCACACGATACTGACGACATTTCCGCAGGCCCCAACCGTCCTCATACCCGTCAAACATGAGCAGTAATATGCCTGAATAACGTTTATATAAAATTCGGCCCCTCAGAAGAGTGCAATCTTCCGTGTTTAGACCGTATTGATTCATAATTGGGCTTGGAGTTGCACTATATTATAGACGCCGCGCGCCGCCACGTAAATGTTCGCTAACATAGAAAGCTGCCAGTTTTTTTATTTTCTATTTTTTTATTTATTATTCATAAAACAATATTTTACATACATTTTAAGAAGTATGTATTGTCGTAGGTATTTCATTTCAAAAAAGAACATTAAAAGGCAACATAATTGTGATTGATTCCGGTTTCTTCATGTCGATATAACTTTTTTCGGATGGACATTTCAGTTTAGCTGTCATAAAATAACATGATAAGATGGCTATGCCCCATCGATTAACACAGGTTTTAAAGTGCTACAAGGGTGGGGATGTTTGGATCATTGTTCTTTCTACATTTATATATCTATAATTTTTATGGTGTACATGATAAAGAGTATCCTCTATATCTATTTGCATACAGCTTGGGAATGCTAATTACAATATTAAGTGGACTTAGTTATTCCGAAATCAGACAACCAAAAAATCAGTCTAATATACATTGAAAAATTATGTTTGAAATTGAAAATAAATCATTACTATTACTTTGGAAACATGGGAGATAATGTGGGTTGGTTCATTTTGGTCGAGTGTCTTGCTTATTCTTCTCAATAGGAACCTACTACGCTTTGAAATGGGAAACTAGCTTCATCTTTGTGACTAACTGACCCCTTGGTAATTCAAAAGTGCCTGTAACTGGTTTCATTGAAATAAATGCTTTGATTTTGAGTTTGGCAGAACTACGCTTAATTATATTAAAAATAATAATATTGTAGTTTTCCTCAGGTACCCCACTGGTGGCCAGTCTCCACAGCCCGTCTTCTGATATCCCCATTAGATGATTCCATTAGGTACTAGGTTCTAGCCTGCATCTACTTTAAGTTGGTGACTAACGGCTGATCTCAAAAACATAACTCTTTAGCTTTCATCCTTTTGACAAATAGATTTTCCTAAGATCAAAGTGTAAGTATATTAATATCTATAAGTATATAATATATAAGTGGCAGCTTGCGATCACAACAGCTGATCGGTTGCCGTGATGAGTAGAATTTCGGATTTGGGCGACTAATTTGCGATATTATTGATTGTGTTTTTGATGAAATTGCATTAGTTTAGATAAATAAAACAGCTTATGAAACAGTATATAACTAGATATTCTAAATGGTTTTTATTCAATAGCAGTAGGTGCGAAAAGTAGAGTATTCTCTAAGTGTTTTCGTCTGTGGCGAGCTTGAACTCCTCGCTGCACTCAGGATTCTAATCATTACTCTCTCGTTTCGCCCAGAGTTAACTCAGAGCTAGCCCTAGAATTCTTCGTTATGTTCGGGATTCAAAATAGCGCCCGTGACAAAAGACACTTGTTTATCCCCTTAGTGAATAATCTACTATAACTGCCCTCATTACTAATTATTAATATTATTATCCACTAATCAGGTTCTTCAATGGTATTTTTGCCGAAATACTAATTACTTTGTGGTATATAAGCACGTTCGTTTTGGAGAAATTGTATCAGTTTGCGGTTCGAACAATACTCATAGTGTCTCCTCGTCCGTCACTCCAACAAACATTTATTACAACATGAAATTCGTGAGTATTTCATTAACTTATAAACTGTTAATGTTCACGGCATTGCTTTGTTTTAATCGATATTAATGGTACTTTTCTCTATTCCAGTTTGTGGTAGCTCTGTCCCTTTTCGCTGTTGCCGCAGCAGCACCAACAAGTCCTGATGCTGCCATCGAAGCGCTTCGGAAACTGCCAGCGTTGGAGCACGAGGAGATTCACGACGAATTCGGTCAGTTCGCTCTGCGTTACGTGACGGCTGAAGGCACCGTAGTTTCGGAGCGCGGCCGACTCGTGCCCAACGCTAATGGTACCGACAACGTCATGATCGTTGAAGGAGAGGTCTCATATATCGGTGATGATGGCCAGACATACGTCACCAAATACACCGCTGGCCTCGATGGCACCCACGTCGAAGGCAACCACCTCCCAATCTCTGTGACAGCCGAACCCATCACCGCTCCTGAGATCATCGTTCTTCCTGAACCAGTTGAAGTTATAGCTGAACCCTTTGAACGTGTGGAACGATTATATTAAAATTTGAACAATCACTAAAATTATTTTTTACTTTCGTTCTAAACTCTATTAGCTCGACCGTTTTGAATCACTGTTTTGAATTTGGCCTACAACTATAGGTAAACGGTCATTTTAGTACTGAAATGATGGCATTCGCTCAGGCGGCAGCACCAGGATTGAACGCCCACTTGGCGTGTTTTGGCCCTTCCCGACCTTCTATTAGCTAAAGTTTATTTTTGTTCTTGAGTTCTTAATCATTCGCTTAAAACTGTGTAAATAAACGTCAAATACAAGTCGTTGAGGTGAGAATGTTAACTAGAATGGATAAAGTAAGGAATTTGCAAGAAGTTATGAAGTAGCGCTGGTGATAGAAGACCTGGTGAGGAGGTATCTGATTCTCCTCGTGTACAAATAATTATGATGCAAAAGAATGCGCAGCACGCTACAAGAAAAGCTTTAGTATGAATGTGGATGCCTATAAGAAAACAGGCAAACCAGAGAAAAGACAGCGATGCGGTCGAATTTTTTGATTGCCAATCCAATTTAACGAGATGTATGATAATTATGAATTAAGTCAAGTATTGCTTCTTTACAAAACAGACAGTTAATTGATTCAGGCGTGATTTTGCGGAAATCCATTATAAAATACAATAGACGTAGATATATTTAGTAACCTATTCCGCTTAATTATTCTTCAAGAGTCATAAAAAACCCTGTAAGAAATCGACACGTGTTTCACCTCTCAACGAGGCATCCTCAGGATGAAGATTGACTAATTGCAAACCAGAACACGACGTGTTGCCACACCGAGTGCTGGACGCACTCGATTTCTTACAGGGTTTTTTATGACTCTTGAAGAATAGTTAAGCGGAATAGGTTACTAAATGTATCTACGTCTATTGTATCTTTACAAAACTATTATATTTAAAACTAGTTTGAACCTATAGTATTGAACTAAGGGGTTCGCCTAAAAACTTCAATATAAAGATCCAACACCGATGTCAGGACAAAGTGCTAAAACTATAACATAAGAGCAATGGTTCATGGACACGTACAGTTCTGACATCTTGTCCGAATTGCACGTGTAAGAATCTCAAACTGAAAATTGTGAAAGCTGGAAAACCTCATTATAAAACCGAATAAACACCCATGTCAATAGTCCTAAGCTGATATCACACGCATCGTTCGAGTGAATTATTAATTTTTGTTTCATTCCACGTTTACACGAGACTGACAAAATTACATAGGCATGTACGATCATCTGTTCTTTTCCTTATTTATTAGATAATTCGATATGCGAGTGAGATATTGAAGTCCCGAAATCCAACATCGTTGAATCGGTTCACTGAAGAGTTAATTTTTCACTTTTGATTCAATTTGTGTTCAGAGGTTTACCTTCGAGTGAAAGACGCCGAATGAAATAAATAAAATTAACAATATGTGAAGCGACTGATAACTGCTGAATTCAAATGTTACTGGATATGGGATTTTATCATTTTATGGTTTTCACTGGAAAGACAGACTTTGTCCCCCATAATAGCACAGAAAGTATCTGAGAATAGCTTGGAAAGCTAATTGAAATATTAATGAATATACATATACTTATTATATAAATATTTAGCCATTTAAGTCGTAGATTGTAGCTTGAATCTAGTTTAATGTTGGTGAGATTAATACTATCGGTCTCAAAATTCAGTCAATTAGGTACAAACGTTTTAAAACTGAAAATAGCCAAGTCGGTCCAGCCGCTCTCAAGTGATGCGCTTACCAACGAACAGCATTTCATTATTAAGGTTCCGTAGTTAACCAGAGGGCCAAGACAAGTGGCCATCGCTTCGAAAGCGTTTCGTGTTTTTACAACGACTTTCAACAGGATTGACATAACCTTTTCGATAGCTTATGTCAGTCCTATACATTTTTGCCTTTTCCATCATCGTTATCGCTGATAGAATGTCACTTTGTCTAGGGCCTAAGGAACCCTTATAGTTTTGCCATGGTCGTTTGTATGTCTGTCTGTCCACGGCTTAGCTCAAAGACTCTTAGTAGTAGAAAGCTGTAATTAGGTATGGGTATAAATATTAATCATGTCGACAAAGTGGTCAAATAAAACAATGAAAAAAAAAGTCTCGTCTATGCCATGGTTTATATCGTTGGATAAGGAGTTCAATAAGATTGCGGGTTTGTGACAACCATTTTTCGATTCAGGGATCCGTACTATTAAGCTTTAAGGTATTAATTTTTGTTAGAGTCAAGTCCCCTTCCGCCAGCTAAATGGTTGTTTTTGGAAATGTGAAAAAAATCACGGCAGTAGTAATAACGAAGTTAATAGGAAAACTATCACAGCTAAGTAAGGTTTACAAGTTAACAAGTAATAGTCGACCAACTTACATTTGCAGCTTGAATATACATTCAAGTTGCAAATGTAAGTTGGTCGACTATACGACTTAACATTGTAATTGGTCGAAAACATGTTCTCCCATGGAGGAGAGTTCTCCCAGGAGAACATGTTTCATTTCTACATTTATATATCTAATTTATATATCAAAAAAATGTATGGTGTAAATAATAAAGAGTAACCTGTCTATCTATCTGCATATATATAGCTTGGGAATGCTAATAACAACATTAAATAGATTTAGTTCTTCCAAAATCAGCCAACCAAAAAATCTGTTTAATATACATTGAAAAATTATGCTTGTAATTGAAATTGCAGTAGGTGCGAAAGGTAAGAGTATTCTACTCGCGGTAAAGGTGTCTTCATCTTGGGCGAGCTTGAACTCCTCGCTGCACTCAGGATTCTAATCATTACTCTCTCGTTTCACCCAGAGTTAACTCAGAGCTAGCCCTAGAATTCTTCGTTATGTTCGGGATTCAAAATAGCGCCCGTGACAAAAGACACTTGTTTATTCCCTTAGTGAATAATCTACTATAACTGCCCTCATTACTAATTATTAATATTATTATCCACTAATCAGGTTCATCAATGGTATTTTTGCCGAAATACTAATTACTTTGTGGTATATAAGCACGTTCGTTTTGGAGAAATGGTATCAGTTTGCGGTTCGAACAATACTCATAGTGTCTCCTCGTCCGTCACTCCAACAAACATTTATTACAACATGAAATTCGTGAGTATTTCATTAACTTATAAATTGTTAATGTTCAAGGCATTGCCTTGTTTTAATCGATATTAATGGTACTTTTCTCTATTCCAGTTTGTGGTAGCTCTGTCCCTTTTCGCTGTTGCCGCAGCAGCACCAACAAGTCCTGATGCTGCCATCGAAGCGCTTCGGAAACTGCCAGCGTTGGAGCACGAGGAGATTCACGACGAATTCGGTCAGTTCGCTCTGCGGTACGTGACGGCTGAAGGCACCGTAGTTTCGGAGCGCGGCCGACTCGTGCCCACCGCTAACGGCACCGACTACGTCATGATCGTTGAAGGAGAGGTCTCATATATCGGTGATGATGGCCAGACATACGTCACCAAATACACCGCTGGCCTCGATGGCACCCACGTCGAAGGCAAACACCTCCCAGTCTCTGTGACAGCCGAACCCATCCCCGCTCCTGAGATCATCGTTCTTCCTGAACCGGTTGAAGTAATAGCTGAACCCTTTGAACGTGTGGAACGATTATATTAAAATTTGAACAATCACTAAAATTATTTTTTACTTTCGTTCTAAACCCTATTAGCTCGACCGTTTTGAATCACTGTTTTGAATTTGGCCTACAACTATAGGTAAACGGTCATTTTAGTACTGAAATGATGGCATTCGCTCAGGCGGCAGCACCAGGATTGAACGCCCACTTGGCGTGTTTTGGCCCTTCCCGACCTTCTATTAGCTAAAGTTTATTTTTGTTCTTGAGTTCTTAATCATTCGCTTAAAACTGTGTAAATAAACGTCAAATACAAGTCGTTGAGGTGAGAATGTTAACTAGAATGGATAAAGTAAGGAATTTGCAAGAAGTTATGAAGTAGCGCTGGTGATAGAAGACCTGGTGAGGAGGTATCTGATTCTCCTCATGTAGAAATAATTATGACGCAAAAGAATGCGCAGCACGCTACAAGAAAAGCTTTAGTATGAATGTGGATGCCTATAAGAAAACAGGCAAGCCAGAGAAAAGACAGCGATGCGGTCGAATTTTTTGATTGCCAATCCAATTTAACGAGATGTATGATGATTATGAATTAAGTCAAGTATTGCTTCTTTACAAAACAGACAGTTAATTGATTCAGGCGTGATTTTGCGGAAATCCATTATAAAATACAATAGACGTAGATATATTTAGTAACCTATTCCACTTAATTATTCTTCAGGAGTCATAAAAAACCCTGTAAGAAATCGACACGTGTTTCACCTCTCAACGAGGCATCCTCAGGATGACGATTGACTAATTGCAAACCAGAACACGACGTGTTGCCACACCGAGCGCTGGACGCACTCGATTTCTTACAGGGTTTTTTATGACTCTTGAAGAATAGTTAAGCGGAATAGGTTACTAAATGTATCTACGTCTATTGTATCTTTACAAAACTATTATATTTAAAACTAGTTTGAACCTATAGTATTGAACTAAGGGGTTCGCCTAAAAACTTCAATATAAAGATCCAACACCGATGTCAGGACAAAGTGCTAAAACTATAACAAAAGAGCCATGGTTCATGGACACGTACAGTTCTGACATCTTGTCCGAATTGCACGTGTAAGAATCTCAAACTGAAAATTGTGAAAGCTGGAAAACCTCATTATAAAACCGAATAAACACCCATGTCAATAGTCCTAAGCTGATATCACACGCATCGTTCGAGTGAATTATTAATTTTTGTTTCATTCCACGTTTACACGAGACTGACAAAATTACATAGGCATGTACGATCATCTGTTCTTTTCCTTATTTATTAGATAATTCGATATGCGAGTGAGATATTGAAGTCCCGAAATCCAACATCGTTGAATCGGTTCACTGAAGAGTTAATTTTTCACTTTTGATTCAATTTGAGTTCAGAGGTTTACCTTCGAGTGAAAGACGCCGAATGAAATAAATAAAATTAACAATATGTGAAGCGACTGATAACTGCTGAATTCAAATGTTACTGGATATGGGATTTTATCATTTTATGGTTTTCACTGGAAAGACAGACTTTGTCCCCCATAATAGCACAGAAAGTATCTGAGAATAGCTTGGAAAGCTAATTGAAATATTAATGAATATACATATACTTATTATATAAATATTTAGCCATTTAAGTCATAGATTGTAGCTTGAATCTAGTTTAATGTTGGTGAGATTAATACTATCGGTCTCAAAATTCAGTCAATTAGGTACAAACGTTTTAAAACTGAAAATAGCCAAGTCGGTCCAGCCGCTCTCAAGTGATGCGCTTACCAACGAACAGCATTTCATTATTAAGGTTCCGTAGTTAACCAGAGGGCCTAGACAAGTGGCCATCGCTTCGAAAGCGTTTCGTGTTTTTACAACGACTTTCAACAGGATTGACATAACCTTTTCGATAGCTTATGTCAGTCCTATACATTTTTGCCTTTTCCATCATCGTTATCGCTGATAGAATGTCACTTTGTCTAGGGCCTAAGGAACCCTTATAGTTTTGCCATGGTCGTTTGTATGTCTGTCTGTCCACGGCTTAGCTCAAAGACTCTTAGTAGTAGAAAGCTGTAATTAGGTATGGGTATAAATATTAATCATGTCGACAAAGTGGTCAAATAAAACAATGAAAAAAAAAGTCTCGTCTATGCCATGGTTTATATCGTTGGATAAGGAGTTCAATAAGATTGCGGGTTTGTGACAACCATTTTTCGATTCAGGGATCCGTACTATTAAGCTTTAAAGTATTAATTTTTGTTAGAGTCAAGTCCCCTCCCGCCAGCTAAATGGTTGTTTTTGGAAATGTGAAACAAATCACGGCAGTAGTAATAACGAAGTTAATAGGAAAACTATCACAGCTAAGTAAGGGTTACAAGTTAACAAGTAATAGTCGACCAACTTACATTTGCAGCTTGAATATACATTCAAGTTGCAAATGTAAGTTGGTCGACTATACGACTTAACAGTGTAATTGGTCGAAAACATGTTCTCCCATACAGGAGAACATGTTTCATTTCTACATTTATATATCTAAAAAATTTATGGCGTAAATAATAAAGAGTAACCTGTCTATCTATCTGCATATATATAGCTTGGGAATGCTAATAACAACATTAAATAGATTTAGTTCTTCCAAAATCAGCCAACCAAAAAATCTGTTTAATATACATTGAAAAATTATGCTTGAAATTGAAATTGCAGTAGGTGCGAAAGGTAAGAGTATTCTACTCGCGGTAAAGGTGTCTTCATCTTGGGCGAGCTTGAACTCCTCGCTGCACTCAGGATTCTAATCATTACTCTCTCGTTTCACCCAGAGTTAACTCAGAGCTAGCCCTAGAATTCTTCGTTATGTTCGGGATTCAAAATAGCGCCCGTGACAAAAGACACTTGTTTATTCCCTTAGTGAATAATCTACTATAACTGCCCTCATTACTAATTATTAATATTATTATCCACTAATCAGGTTCATCAATGGTATTTTTGCCGAAATACTAATTACTTTGTGGTATATAAGCACGTTCGTTTTGGAGAAATGGTATCAGTTTGCGGTTCGAACAATACTCATAGTGTCTCCTCGTCCGTCACTCCAACAAACATTTATTACAACATGAAATTCGTGAGTATTTCATTAACTTATAAATTGTTAATGTTCAAGGCATTGCCTTGTTTTAATCGATATTAATGGTACTTTTCTCTATTCCAGTTTGTGGTAGCTCTGTCCCTTTTCGCTGTTGCCGCAGCAGCACCAACAAGTCCTGATGCTGCCATCGAAGCGCTTCGGAAACTGCCAGCGTTGGAGCACGAGGAGATTCACGACGAATTCGGTCAGTTCGCTCTGCGGTACGTGACGGCTGAAGGCACCGTAGTTTCGGAGCGCGGCCGACTCGTGCCCACCGCTAACGGCACCGACTACGTCATGATCGTTGAAGGAGAGGTCTCATATATCGGTGATGATGGCCAGACATACGTCACCAAATACACCGCTGGCCTCGATGGCACCCACGTCGAAGGCAAACACCTCCCAGTCTCTGTGACAGCCGAACCCATCCCCGCTCCTGAGATCATCGTTCTTCCTGAACCGGTTGAAGTAATAGCTGAACCCTTTGAACGTGTGGAACGATTATATTAAAATTTGAACAATCACTAAAATTATTTTTTACTTTCGTCCTAAACCCTATTAGCTCGACCGTTTTGAATCACTGTTTTGAATTTGGCCTACAACTATAGGTAAACGGTCATTTTAGTACTGGAATGATGGCATTCGCTCAGGCGGCAGCACCAGGATTGAACGCCCACTTGGCGTGTTTTGGCCCTTCCCGACCTTCTATTAGCTAAAGTTTATTTTTGTTCTTGAGTTCTTAATCATTCGCTTAAAACTGTGTAAATAAACGTCAAATACAAGCCGTTGAGGTGAGAATGTTAACTAGAATGGATAAAGTAAGGAATTTGCAAGAAGTTATGAAGTAGCGCTGGTGATAGAAGACCTGGTGAGGAGGTATCTGATTCTCCTCATGTTTAAATAATTATGACGCAAAAGAATGCGCAGCACGCTACAAGAAACGCTTTAGTATGAATGTGGATGCCTATAAGAAAACAGGCAAGTCAGAGAAAAGACAGTGATGCTGTCGAATTTTTTGATTGCCAATAATCCAATATAATGAGATGTATGATAATAATGAATGAAGTCAACTATTTCCTATTTACAAAACTGTTTTATTTAAAACCAGTGTGAACCTATAGTATTAAACTAAGGGGTTCGCCTAAAACTCCAATATAGCTGAAAGCTGGAAAATCTCATTATAAAAACCAAATAAACACACAGGTCAATAGTCTAAAGTTAATATTACACGCTTCACGCGAGTGAATATTCATTTTTGTTTCATTCCACGTTTACACGAAACTGACAAAATTACACAGGAATGAATGTTCATAAATATGCTCTTTTCTTTATTTATTCGATAATTCGATATGCGAGTGAGATATTGGAGTCCCGAAATCAAACATCGTTGGATCGGTTCTCTGACGAGTTAATTTTTTACTTTTGATTCAATTTGTGTTCAGAGGTTTACCTTCGAGTGAAAGACGCCGAATGAAATAAATAAAATTAACAATATGTTAAGCGACTGATAACTGCTGAATTCAAATGTTACTGGATATGAGATTTTATCATTTTATGGTTTTCACTGGAAAGACAGACCTTGTTCCCCATAATAGCACAAAAATTATCTGCGAATAGTTTGGAAAGCTAATTGAAAGATTAATTACAATATACATATACTTATTATTTGTTTTTTTTTTTCTTATATAATTATATTTTTAAATATTTCTTAAATTAAAATGATAATATAAAAGAACATTTAAAAATATAAAAAATAGAAGTCCGCCGGTGTCGGGAGCAGGGTCCAAGCAACCGGTGGTTAGGGCTGCAGAGACAGGAACCTCCTCACAATGCGAGCCGTGTCAAGGAGTACTACCTTCTGAATCAGGCCCTTGATCCAACCGCCTAACGAGAGCCTCGAGAGATGTTTGTCGAGGCTTTCGGCCATCAGGCCATTGGCCGTTACGACAATCGGCACAATGATAGCCGAGCTCACATTCCACATGTCGACAACCTCGTGTGCTAAGTCGAGATATTTTATTTGTTTCTCTTTCTCAGCTTTTACGAGGTTCTCGTCATGTGGGATGGTAACATCGATTATCATTGCGCGGCGCGCTAATCGGTCTATCACTACTATATCAGGCTTATTGGCAACAATAGTCCTGTCAGTAATGATATACCGATCCCAGTACAACGTGACATGGTCATTTTCGAGAACTGGTTCGGGCATATACTTGTAAAACGGTACCTTAGAGTCCACAAGTTTATATTACAAGGCAAGTTGTTGGTGGATAATCCTGGCCACTTGGTTATGCCTGTGCAAGTACTCGCCATTAGCCAGACGAGAAGAACCAGAGATAATATGTCTGATGGACTCACCCAGACGGTGGCATGCCCGGCACACGTCAACCGTCCCGTCCCTCATAATATGCCTCCGGTAGTTATTCGTTATGATAACTTCGTCCATAATTGCACAGACGAAACCTTCAGTTCCCCGAAAAGGTCACTGAAAAGTAGTCACGATACGGACGCTAAGAAATCTATTATTATTATTATTAATATACTTACATATATTTATTATATAAATATTTAGCCTGCTAGGTCATACATTGTACCTTGCATCTAGTTTAATGTTGGTGAGATTAATACTACGGTCTCAAAATTCAGACTATTAAGTACGAGAATTTAAAAAATAAGAATAGCCAAATCGGTCCATCTGTTTTCAAGTGATGCGCTTACCAACGAACAGCATTTCATTATTAAGGCTCCGTAGTTAACAAGGAACCCTTATAGTTTCAATATGTACGTTTGTCTGTCTGTCTGTCCGCGGCTTAGCTCAGAGACTCTTAGTATTAGAAAGCTGTAATAAAAGTGGAAAAGTGTGTGAAAGTGGTAAAATAAAATAATGAAAAAAAAGTCTCGTCTGTCCCATGGTTTGGGGTATCGCTGGATAGGGCGTTCAAAAAGATTGCGGGTTTGTGACAACCATTTATCGATTCAAGGATCCGTACTATTAAACTTTAAAGTGCAAATTTTTGTTAGAGTCAAGTCCCCTCCTGCCAGATAAATGGTTATTTTTGGAAATGTGAAAAAAATTACACAGCAAGCAGTAGTAATAACGAAGTTAAAAGAAAAACTATCACAGCTAAGTAAGCTTTACAAGTTAACGAGTAATAGTCGATCACCTAACATTTACAGCTCGAATGTATGGGAGAACATGTTTTTCAATTACAATGTTAAGTTTGTTATTAGGATTAACATCCCAACTACGGAACCTTTCATTGTTCATTTTCCTGCACGTACTTGCCCAGTTTTGTTTTTAGCTTCTTTGTAAAAAAAGTTTGTCTTTACAAACAAGCTATATTAGATACTGTACTAGAAATTCGATTAGAAATTATTATGTCCGGTAAATGACTCGTTCCTTAGTCTATGACTGGTCATTGAATTAAGATGAAGACTCATAGATTACAGAAGAAAATAAGGTAAAGAGGCAGGGAAAGTGAATTGTAGGTATTATAATTATTATGATTGTGTCACAGAGTGCATTAAATAAGGTAATTCTAGTAACCATTTCCAGTCCCTTTGAATAATTGAACAAGTTATATAATAATTAATATACATTAGTAAAACAACTTGTAATATTTAATCATAAATTATTTTTAATTGCCCTTATTATTAATTATCCACTAATGAGGTTCATCAATTGCAGTTTATTGTATTAATTTCGAAATACTAATTACTTTGTAGTATAAAAGCACGTCCCTTTTGGAGAAATTGTATCAGTTTGCAGTTTGAGCAATACACATCGTGTCTCCTCATCACTCCAAGAAAACATTTATTTCAACATGAAATTCGTAAGTATATCTTAAAATTGTTAATTGGCAATGTTCGAGGCATTGAATGGAATTCATCGATATTAATAGTACTTTTCTCTATTCCAGTTTGTGGTAGCTTTGTCTCTCTTCGCTGTGGCTGCAACAGCACCAACCAGTCCTGATGCTGCCGTCGAAGCGCGTCGGAGGCTGCCAGCGTTGGAGCACGAAGAGATTCACGATGAGTTAGGTCAGTTCGCTCTGCGGTACGTGACGGCTGAAGGCACCGTGGTGTCGGAGCGCGGTCGGCTCGTGCCCACCCCGGACGGCACTGACAACGTGATGATCGTTGAAGGAGAGGTTTCATACATCAGCGACGATGGCCAGACTTACGTCACCAAGTACACCGCCGGCCTCGATGGGAACCACGTCGAAGGCAACCACCTCCCAGTCTCTGTGACAGCCGAACCCATCACTGCTTCCGAGCCCATCGTTGTCCCTGAACCAGTTGAAATAATAGTTGAACCCTTTAAACTTGATGCTAAAAGCTTGACGCATTAAAATTTGAATAATCGCCTAAAATCTTATTCAATATCTACCTAAAACCTATTAGTTATATGCTTCGTCATACCTACAGGGTGACTGTGATCGCTGAATCACGGTCTTGAATTTGGCCTACAACCATAAATGGTCTAAAAAGTACTGGAATTATAGCCCGACGTGTTCGCGTCAGCGGCGCGTGGATTGAACGCCTACGCCTACCTGACGTGTTTTGAGAGTAACGGACATATCGATCATTAGCAGAATTTTGTTTGTGTTGTTGGCGTCTCAATTATTCTATTATAGGGGACCGTCAAGCTTGAAAGACCATGATATAGATTCGACACAGTGTAAAAAAATTTAGATAGATTACAATAATTACAGACTTCCGCAATAGATATTTTTTGCTCTCTGCTTTTGCGCACGTTTAAAAGATTCATGGTTATCAATTTACAATTAAAATATCAATCAACAGAATAATTTGTGACAGAAATACGAGTTATGAGATCAGCCTGCTCTAGTACTGAGATATCAATGTGTGGGCGACTGGTTATTTATCCGTGTGTAATTGTTGAACTGAAGGCGGTGGCACTACGCACGCATTTGTGAATGTTGGTTGTTTTGAGTCTCTGGTCGGCTAGTGGTGACCGTACAAGGCGTGGGTGTCGCCAAAGGCGTCGTGTGGGTTCTGAGGGCGCGCAAATCCGCATTCAACGAAATACTGGTAACCTTGTTAATCACAGGTAATTTACATTCCTTATAAGACCTTCATTAGTCGCCTACAAAACCCAACTGATTTGATTCCTTATAAGAACATGGGGTGACGTAGCCATGATTAGGTGAGTCTCATAGTGATTAGAGGCTTAATTAAATTATTTTCTGTACCGCAGTCGGACTCATATGACTAGTTTCGTTCTTTCCTCGTTACGATTGCTAAATGCTGCATCATCTGGGTTAGTGGGTTTGTATAAATTTGATGCTCTTGAAGTATTACAATATTAAACAGAGTATTGCTGAAATGTTGCTACTGGTTTTAAGTAGGCTGGCTAAATATTATTCGAATTATAATTAATATTACGCCACTTAACATATCAGCTTTGGCAGCAGACCCGTGGTCAGCACGGGTACAGAAATGATTTATTAAATATTACATAATATCGCGCCTGGTTTCCCGGAAGGGAAGGGCAGAGGTATACCTATAGTACAACAACATTTCGCCAGTAATGTTTAAGTCTCACGTAATAGGGGGCGAGCCTATTGCCATCAACCGGAGCACAAATCCAGACTCCGAGCTGCTACCGAAAAATTCCTTAAAGAAAAACCTAATAATACTTTGCCCGACCAGGGAATCGAACCCAGGCCTTTGCATGCTCAGCAGTAGCTCTTGCGACCACTAGACAAACGAGGCATTCAAATAAATATTATAAAGGCCTTTATGACTTCAAGTTAATTCAGGTTAACTACCTTCGACAGACCTATAGGAACATTTGTGTCAAAAATTTCAAATGGCTGTTTCGAGCACAACAAAGGTTTCAATTATTAGAAAAGCAGTAAAAAGATTTACTGCAGGAAGTTTGCATTTAGGTTCAAAGTAAATGCGTTGTTAAAAAGCTCATTAGACACTGTCCATTACGGTTGCATGTGTGCGATGCGATGTGACGGCGCCGGCGGTCGTCGCTCAGTCGCACACTGCACACACATTCCTTACCGTATACTGCTAATGCTTATTATAACTGTAACGTATTGCTGCCAGTACTGCATATGAACGCACGTCGCTATAATCCTGCATTCTAGATTTAAAATAAAGGTTTCCTGTAAAGCAAGCAATAATGTTGCATACTGAATGAAGATTAGCATGCAGTGCTGTCGGATGCCTGGATTTAAATTGAGCATACAATCATGTTTTGAATTTAGATAAACTTGCGCCTAGACGTGTCTGTGGGCGTTGTGGTTACTGCAATTTTAGGATGAAGTTGTTGAGATGGGTTTCTGCCTTGAAGCAATATTTAATATATCTTATGAATGCATACTTAATACTTCGTCTCGAATTTCAATTACCGTCTATCGCTGTTGTCTTATTGACGTAGATCACGTTACGTTATTATTACGCATGTTGTTAAAAATTAACGAGCATGCACGCTAACATCTTCCGCACGTCTATCCGTCTGTTTCGTGCGCGGAGTTCCGTATAAACAATGAAAGTGATGCGATGCGCGAGCGCGAGTCGCGAGCGAGCCACAATGCGCGATGGTTCTCACGCGACGAAAGTTAGTGACGTAATCACGCGACAACGTGACGGCGTGCGCACAGCTCTACTGTTCATTATCATTTTCGTTAGATAAATTGCACCTGACTGATGGGGCAGTAAGTTACCGGTGATCTAGAGCGGTCCGCTGCCAAAAAAATGTATTAAAGAATTAATTTAGGAATGGTATTGATATTTAGGTTACCTACTGGACAAAAAACTCAGGTAGTTTTGGAATGTTATGCGATGTTTTAGGAAGGTGTTAATATTTTCTGACATCCATGATGTAGAAACCTTATAAACAATATTTTTATGCTACAAATGTTAATTAGGAAAAAGATTTTAATTTATTCTGTTAAATAATTTAGACATTAATTATCCAGTTAGTTAACAAAATTACTTAAGAAAAAAAGTATATTCGTTAGTGTTACTTTTTGCTAAGTATAATTACTTTACTCGTACATTGTATTATTTTGGGACTAAAGTACCTTTAGTATAATTCGTGAGAAAATCTGAAGCCAATTATGTTAATAGGTAATACAAAGTCATGGCTAACATTAAATAAAAGAAGACGATTTAAAAAATAAAATATCTATTTGAGATCTAACTTATTTTTTCCCGCGGCATTGCCTTGCCCGCGTGGATGTCGGAAAATATCTGTGTCAATCCAGGTAAACAATGTATTAATTCTGTTATACATTGTTTTCATAATACCGAACTCTATTGGTTTACGCGGCGTATGCCAGTAAAGGTGAAGATGTCGGAAAAAATCATGCCGGCTCCCAGTCGGTATGATTTTTTCCGACATCTTCAACAATCATCGTCATGTTTCAGCCAATTTACACAAAACTTTTATGAATTATACACCCAAACCTTCCTCATGAATCACTCCTTCCATTGGTGAAAACCGTATGAAAATGCGTTCGGTAGTTATTGAGTTTATAAACAGACAGACGCGGCGAGGGGACTTTGTTTTATAATGTGAGTGATTTATTGCTTGCTAAGTAACACTGTAATCTACTTGTTCTTACCGTGTCCATTGAAAAAATAACTCATAAAATACATATTATATTTTTAATTTGTTTGGCCCAAAATTCAGCAACGCGAATACCGTAAACCACTCAAAAATACCTCATTGAATTTAAAAACCCCCTATAATTTAAGCTTGCCAATAGAGATTTTTTCTAAGAATTACTACAATATAAAATTGGTCTCTAAAATTGCAAAATAAAATTGTATGTTGCGATTAAAAAATTGGTGCGTGGGATTTCGTTTCCAAGTATGTTGGAAACATATTAAGTTAAAGTCGTTTATATTTGCTGTAAATAACATGTCGCAAGAAACATAACCATTTAGCTATTAATTACTTATTGAACCATGTGTATTCTGTCAAAATACCTCGCATTAATTTTTCGGTATATTTTTATGAAGTAGTATGCAGGACTTAAATATTTCCAATAGTATGCAGGACTTAAATATTTCCAAACTTGATTGATTCCTAGGTCGTTTAGTGTTAAGTTCTTACGACGTATTGATCTAGGTATTAAGTGCCTAAGCATGTCACTGCGGCCCTCACTCGCTCACATGGATCAGTCCATTTCGTTCCAATTTGCTAATTTCTGGTTCCGCACCTCAGCAATTTTATATAACGAGCGCAAAAACTAGTATTTTAATGGCTATAAATAATATATAAGATATACGTAGGTAATTGGATAGCAGATATATGTACCAGAATATAAATTTATTTACTTGACCTACTTTCAGCAAGTTTTTTATGATTTATTTGGAAACATGTATAAACCTACTTTTCTACTTTCTTATTATTCTGCCATGTAAATCCATCTAGGTCCATGTGGACAAGTTTTTATAGATTTTATGAATTAAACCGGTAAAAAATTAACTTGTTTATTTTTAGTAATTATGATATATGACCTACTTAATTTAATTCTGTTCGAAAATAAAACACAATTTACTTATATATAAGAACAATTGAAAAAAAAAAAAACTGATTTCAGTTATTTCTAAACCAGGGCGAGATTCGCGTGATTGGAGGTGCGCAAGAGTCGAACGCTAACTAAATTGACATGTCCGTTCGGAAGTCCAATACATTAGCATGTATTGCATCGTCGTTACACAATAATATTGCACAACCTACCGAGACACTTCGGCATGTGCTGAAATGTTATGTGCTTTCTAATTGTAATCCTGGACTGGTACACAAACAAAATTCTCAAGCAGTCGCCTTGAATTCTAAGTACCTGCTTGATTAGTTTTGGTCTAGTTTATCCGAGTGAGTCATCGTCGGTAATTATTTATTTGGGTAAGGTATCTTGCGCTGTCTGAATAGAATTTCGTAGACTTCTTCCTTAAGTTTTATACCTACTGATACTAGACCGCAATCAATTTGAATATTTTCATTCACTGCCATGTTCAACCAAATAAATGAAAGAATGATTAACACATTAATCTGAATTGTGTATTCCTTGTCACTTTAAAACTTAAGTTAAGTTACTTAAATTAAGCGTTACCATAATTACATACCTTTTAGGAATATTCTCTCAATATTCCTAAAAGGTATGTGATTATGGTAACGCTTAATTTAACTATGTTTTTTCTGCTCATTCAACCAAATTGAGCAGCTGATTTTTCCTGAAATTACCTTAATGCTTGACCGCTTAGTGACCTTAACGATTGTAATTATTATTTTTTGACCTTATCAACGACTGATAGCGAAGTACGGAAGAAAAAGACATGCGCTGACCCCAAATAAATTGGGATAAAAACGAGAGAATGACGATTATGATGCATAAGGCTTATAAAACCATCAGCACTTCATATTGGTACATACATTATTATGTTGTGCAAAATCACGTTTATTAATAGCTAACACATTAATTTTATCGATATTGGTGCTTAAGAGATTATAATCGGTAAACGGAATACAATTTTGAAATAATATCAGTATTTTTGCAACATGAGTTGTCGCAAACAGCGGTTGTTAAACGCAATTTTAAGAAACAAACTATTGCCTGCGATTACGTCCGCGTTTAAAAGAAGCTCGTTGAGCATTCGGGTTAGTTAGTTGTTTAATATCCTTGATTATTATCCATATCTCTCCTGTCTACACACAAATAAGGAACATATTTTCCGATAAATATGTTTCTATTTTCAGTGTTTAAGATTGTAAGGAACCTACATTGTTTGACAGTCAGTAATAGAGTCAAAGTCAAAGAGTTATTTGCAGATAAATTATGGTTACAAAAGTTCTTATAATGGTAGTTTATTAGTAGCTTGACAAAACAATTCGATCATTTTAATTGAAACTGAAGGATTTTTTCTATAGTATAAAAGGAATTCTCAATTAACCAGTTGCGTAAAGCCCTTCTGAAGTGGACCATTGGAAGTTCTTTAACATGGTTAGGAATCTGAATACACATCGGATAGCAACTTCGCCCATATAGTTCCGTTATCAATCCAGGGATAATCAATTTTGGGCACGCCACAATAGCGGCGATAAGTCCCCTCTTTGAGGAGTGGATAGAGAGGCGCCACGGCGTCCTCACCTTCCGCCTGACACAGGTCCTCACCGGACATGGCAGCTTCGGGAGGTACCTGTGTAGGATTAGGCGGGAGGAAACGCCCGGGTGTCACCACTGTGTGGATCGCCCGGAGGACACGGTGGAGCATACGGTTGAGGTGTGCCCTGCTTGGGCGGAGCACCGCCGTGTCCTCGCGGAGGCGATTGGCGGCGGTGACCTCTCGCGTCCGGCCCTGGTTCAGGCCATGGTACGGAGCGAGAGGGCATGGGAAGCCGTCACCTCCTTCTGCGAAGCAGTAATGCTCGCGAAGGAGGAGGCGGAACGCGTGAGGGAAAGGCAAAGTTTGCGCCCTCACGCCCCTAACTGCCGCCGTTGGAGACGCCCTGGGCGTCGGGAATCCCAGGCGGATTTCCGGCCACCATAGGCGCGGGCTTGCGGACGGCGAGCAACGGGCAGCTCGCCGTCCGATAAGGACCAGGCCCGGGTCGATGGCGCGTCGTGTTCCACGCGCGCCTCAAAGAGATGTCAGCAAAATTGACGGGGTCCAATAGGACCGATGCCTGCCAGGGTTGCGGGAAAGTCCGAAAGGGATACCGGGACCTTGGCAACAGGCAAATGAAGGAACACGGGTGGGTTTTAGTCAGTAAAAGTCTGACACGCCCTTCCGCTCCGCCCAGAGCGGGAGAAGTCATTGGATGATTTCCCACCCTCAAAAAAAAAAAAAAGGGATAATCAATTTATTTGGATATCTAGTATTAAACTTACATTTATCTCTAGATTCAGATTATAGAATATAACTATTTAAACTGTGACCATTATTTTAATCTAATTTATATTTTTTTCATAAATTCACGTGAGAATGTGGCAATGAGCCAAGTTATTGTAATACGCTGATTATTTCTGTATTTCCCACCTTTCTCCTTCATAATTATGTATGCGCCTTACGTTTGCACGTGCATAACAATGTTACTCGACTTGACGTAAAGTTTTAAATGGTATGTCAAACGATATACGGCGCCGTCTCACTAATTATACAAATGTTTATTATATAATTCATTCTTCTCTATTTCGTGGTAGGTATGAGTGGTGGACGCTAGACAGGTTGCGGAATCAGGCCGTGTAAGGGCGACAGGACGGTGGGCATGCTGACCACTTTCACCCAGTTGCGTTGTTTTTGTCCATAAACAAACGCTGTATTGAAAGCCACCATTAAGCCTTACACGACTGGCCTCTTACTATAAATAATGTCATGAACATAAACTTTGACGTAGATCACCTGCCTGAAGGCTCAAAAATGCTTTATTAAAACTATGTTGAAACTAGTTTGCATCGTCTTCTGACTCATTATTTGATAAACACGTGAACGTTGAATCACTTATGATCATTTTCAAATTAGATTTTAGGGTTTTTGTGCCGATATCGTATATCTGGACACGAATAAGGTTTAGGTCTTAGATCATCATCAAATACGGTTTCTGCATAATGAAGGCAATTGACACAGTTACAAGATATCGTGATCAGCTCATAGTTCCTTGCTTCATCAATTACAGAGCACAGCGAAACATATAAGGTACTACATTACCACAATTTACCAATAGTGCCCGAGATTGCAATCTACACCGCACTGTTTGTTCATAAATCAAATCGCTGGTGGAGTAACCCTTATGGTTTCGGCTTTTATTGACGCCAATGACAAATGATTTCAAATGGTTCACTCGATGGTGTAACAAAGTACTTTTGTAGGCGATAAATTAAGATATACGGATCATGGGTTAACGATGCTAATAAGTAGATGCTATCGATCGTAAGCCTACCCACACGGCTTATGCATTAGGTTAGTTGTAATCTGTACAGCAACTGCTGTTTGTAAGAC
Source organism: Lithophane leautieri (assembly GCA_949152455.1). Taxonomy (NCBI): domain Eukaryota; kingdom Metazoa; phylum Arthropoda; class Insecta; order Lepidoptera; family Noctuidae; genus Lithophane; species Lithophane leautieri. Next base: position 10,320,205 of record OX424463.1, on the reverse strand, counting down.
ACGAGGATTGCTTAGTTCGATGTTATCATTGTAGATTTTAAAAGTGTTGTTGCTAATATAGTCATCAGTAAGGAATTAGGAGATCTGCATAGTCTTGGCTTAGACTGTACATTGTTATTGTTAATAATACACATAAAACTAACTACATCGTTTTTATTAGATATGTTCCTAAGAAAATAATATTACACAAAGAGCTCGTTAAAGCTTAACCAACTGCAAAATTAGTTGTTTGTGTAAATAATAAAATATCGTTGTTTTACCTAAGAATCGAGCCATGACCTCGACCTCAAACACTGCTCATTTGTTGTTACAGACGAAACACGTACAGTGTTACAACTTAATTCTACAATAGGAAGTTATCGTGTGGTGTACGCATAATGATATATGCATGCGATTTGTCTCGACAACCAACGTGCCGTAATCATTAGTTCTCTCCGGTCTCCGACTGACATTGAGCAACGTTCACACTTGTGAGCGAAGCCTTGAGTGTCATATGGGTGAATTTCGTGAACAAGGCTTTATATTGTTTGTTCAGCCGGTGACCTATAGCTGTATCTCTGATAACATTGTTTTGTTCCAGATATGAATATTTCACATATTGCCGCATGGTCTGTTTGTTTTAATATCTCACTCAGAAACGAAATAGTGTCATTGTTGTTTTTGAATGCGGACGGTAGGTAATTATAATTGTAAATGAGTAGTTAATGATTTAATCGCATGGTTTTATATTATAGGGCGTCGATTACAAACATGTTGTCCCTACGATGATAGGTGATATTTATGGAAAACATATGGGCAGTGCGTGGATGCGTAAACAAAACTATTGTTTTACATGATAACACGATTTAGCTTTAGCCGTCTTTCCAGGAAACTAAAGACTCTTCCTACAACTACGTTATATGAATGTAGAAATATACAAAATAATATAAGTGCATAGTGACAAGGTAACGAATCGTTTTAGGATTTTACACATACTAGATACGCATGTGCCATGGTTATATTTACTAGTAATATTATGATTATGGCAAATAGGCACGTCTGTTTTATAATGCCAGAGCCTAATTTGAGTAGTGCAATTATATATTGTATTCTCATAATTAAAATGCCAAAATTATTCACAAACATAAAAATTATTTTAAGACATGATCATAATATTTTACAATTATTACTACCGATTGTGGCATAATTATCATCACAATAATATAAGTAATATCTCACAAAATGTCAGTTTTTTTCGGGCTCATAAAACAGAGATTAGAAAATTAAATATACCTAATGAAATCTCAATCAAGACTCAGATTGCATTTTACCAAATGAAGAAGTTTTTTTTGTTTTAGTAATAAATAAGCAGACATTTACAAGATTTTTATTGTTTTTCTGTTATCTATTTCACATACCTGTCACAAACGTGTGATTCCTCGCAGCTGTACTGTCATATGGGTTGGTATTGTTGAATAGTAATTTTGCGGGGGAGTCGCTTGTCCAATCTGGATGAAAATGCTTGCAACTAAGTAATTGGGTTAAAAAGCTATAATAATAATTCGCAATATTATAAACGAGCTCTATAGACTATCGAGATATATGTATCGTTTTCCTTCAGCCTCCTGTATACTCGCTAATTTGTTCCTACTGTGTTCCCAGCATTCTACTTCCTACCTCACCAACGGAAATTCAAAGACACAGCAAGTATTTACCTAAATATTTGTCACATGTCTTTGGTGTAGCTTCTCATTGTCAGTCCACATGTTAAGTAAGGTGGGCGCAAACAAATTGCAACTGTCATATGTAGTACCTACTCTTATTTGATTGAACGTGGGTACTTTTGGCGAAGACCTTGTGATAATCTATTGTGTGGTCTCCTTGGCAAGGCGTTTGCTCTCGAACAAGAATGGTCGAGGCAAATGTTTTATTATTTGTCTTGTTTTAGCCCAAAGAGATGTAGATTGCAGGTGGCGGTTTTATGCTAGGTACGCAACCTTTGCATATCATTGAAAAGTTTTGGTATCAGCCTGTTTTATAAAGAGTTGTTATTAAACCCAGCGAGCTAACTAACCAATTGTGATCATTTATAGCACACTAATTGACAAAGTCCTATATATAAAAGTCATTGTTAGCCACCTACATATATCATCTAATCATCATTAAAGTCTAATGCGGTCTTTAACATACATTACGTGAATAGTGGCTACGTCATGATTAGCACCGTGTCCACACGTAATTAGTGATATTGGAAAAGTCCTGGCAAAAAGCCGGACATTTGCAAAAAGAATCCGGATTATTATGTATTTAAATATTATTATTATATATAGATAAAAAAAAATTAAGATGAAAGTTTTCACCATAATGTCTTTTTTTTTTTTTTCTTTAACCTTTGTTCAACTGCTGGACAAAGGTCTCCTCCATATTTTTCCAGTTTTCCTTATGTTCTGCCTTCTCCAGCCAATCGGTCAGGAACGAGTATTATATGAGTAAAATATTATACCATCATTCATCAATATTCATCATTCTCTTGCCCTTATCTCAATTTATTTGGGGTCAGCGCAATACTTCTCTGTTAGTCGTCATCTCGATAGTCACTCCCTCTCTAGCGATATCATCTTTCACACAGTCTATCCATCGTTCCTTTGGTCTTCTCCTACTCATATAGGCTGCATTAAGACTCAAAAGGATAAAATATTATTATTTAAAAAAAAACATGCCATACGTCCGGACAAATGATAAGGCTGCACAAAGTTCGGTCGAGGGCCAAAAAGCCGGACATTATCCGACCGAATGGTAACCTTAGTTGCGTGCCCCACAGCCCACGATGTGCAATGTGACCGTACAGTGTCCAGTCTTAACTGCAGGCCTTGACTTCACCGCTAAAAGAAACATGATTTTCTATCCTATTTATTACAACGGTGGTCAATGAAATGCTTCATTTGATTTAATATAAAAAGTTAGCACCGAATCTGTTCTCGTTGACGTTGACCTCTATGCCTGTTAGAGTTCGTTATTTTTAACCGACTTAAAAATGGAGGTTATATTTGACAAGTACTTATATATAACTGCAACATATTCATTTATGATAATCTATTAGGGCTTTAAAAAAACAAATTTATTTCATCCTTCGAGATAGGTAGTAGGTATTTCGGGTTGTGAAACTGTTTATTTACTGATGAATTCTTTACAAACATATCAGAACAATGTTTTTTTATTTTAAGCCCGGTAGGTACAAATTCTTCAAAAACATACCATGGAACTGTATTTGATCTCATTATGCGCATTTCTATGATAATTAGCATTCCTCAAGCTTATAGACCGATCTAGGTCGCAACCGCCACTTTTAGAACGCCAGGGGAAAAAAACACAAACACTCCGATGATCTCTAGGGTATTATTGGATTAATATTGTATTATTATGTATAATTGCATGAACTTATTAATATTGATTAGATATTGCCTAAGGCCGTATGTAATGAGAATGACACATGATTGCATATAAAACTAAAGTGCAGCTATTTATTTTTCATTGTCGATTTTTGCAAACTATGTAAACCCGTATATTTAATTTTTCTAAATCTGCTTTTCAACTTTGCGGTGATATTTTTCACTTTCATATAACAGATCGAGTTTGGCAAACAAACATGGTATCTAACAGCTGGTAACATTTGAACAAGTTAGGGACTCATAAAGAATGCAGGCAAGGTTGCCTACGTGCCAAACTGCTATTCACTTGGTTCACATACCTTTGAGCGTAGATATAAGCTTGATGAAAGCCACTGTCATCTGTTAAAATAAAGGGACAAGACAACTAGCTTTCAAGTGCAAGTTTAGTTTTAATTGACCGGTAAAAGGAATTATGTGTTTTATTTTAATCAGTTGCCATAAATAATCGTACGTTATTGCCAGGACCAGAATAAACGATTACAATTTGTCCTTTATCGGTGATGACAAATAGGTACCTACTAAGTGTAATAAGCCTTAATGTTAATAACGATAAATGAAGTCGTTTTTTCTTCTTATACATTTATACGCTAATTGTCAATATGGATCGCTGGTCTAGGACATGGCGCAAACAGATACTGTATATGAATATTTTATGATAAGCTACCTTTTTTTTACTGACTTCTATTACGCAAGTTAAAAAGGTAACAGAAAGTCGACTTGCAGTGAATATTTAATACAGTTCACGATGGTTGGAGACATCAGTCTTGGGCAATAAAATTTGCTTGTGGACAGTTTGTGATTTACAAACGTGAACCGGAGTAACTAACCATATTCAGGCAACGTCACTGCACTTTCGTTGGCTCGTCTGTACCCAGCATTACACACATATAAATATATTTTTGATTGCATGTATTGCACACGATCTCATTATATAATAAACATCAATGACGAAGCAATAAAATACCTTGTCTATTGCAAGAAAAACAATAAAATATCTACAAATAATGTAATTAATAATAATGTAATAATGTCATAATTGCCTGAGTATGATTTCATTTTCATTACAGAAATAGGACTGGCCTGCGAGTGACGCACAATAATAATATAATTGTTCTCATTTATGGGTATGGCGGTATCATAATTCTTATACAATGGCAGCCGGACCATAATCTTTTTAATTACATATACTCATGTGTGTAATCAGACATTGCATACCAATTTAAAATAATCTCAATCAAAATCTTTTACTTTATGTGGAATTGTGGACAGGGCATTGTGTTTGTAACGTAAATTTCTGAACTGTAGGTAACCTGTAAATCAGTTAAAGTCTTGATATGAATGATATAGCTAAAATAAGGAAAGGTACGTACCTAGCTATTAAACTTTGAACTTTATGATACTTACATGTAACTTTATCTCTTTGATGTCATAATCTTGTAAACAATACAAGGTTAAATAAAGGTAGGTATTATTTACAAAATAAGGTCCTTGCTTCTTTCTTTTTTACATATTTCATTTTTATATACTAATATTTATTATTATTTTCTTTTTCATTATTTATATTTATTACATTTTCCTCCATAGCTACGTGCATCTACGTTGATCTTTGAATCGGTCATAACTTCAATGGCTATGTTTGGTTACGATTTCTAATCAAGTTCAGCGAGACATCCAGGAAACGTTTAATATAAAAAAAGCTTGAGACATGAGGAACTCCACATGGTGCCTAGTGTCGTATGTATTGCTAAATGTTCCTACTTTCACTTCGAATCTCTAATCCTGTAATTAACATTAACTGTTGACTAGTTAGTACATAGGTACCTACGTAGCCTTAAACAGACTTGCAGTTTCTGTATGTACTACATTGTTACTTACAGCTATCGCCGTTTAGTTCCATCGACTCGACTAGATTAAATATTAATACAAAGGGTAAACAGTAGTTTAGGCAAAATAAAAGCGTGTCTATTTTTTCCCTTATAAATTTATTTTATATTTTACTATGTCGTAGTTACATTTTATTTTTTGGTCGCATCACAGGTGTACCTACGAACATAATTAGAGGAATTTGTTCTCTAATAAATTACGTTAATAGCCTGATGACGACGATAAGTTCAACATAACTACCTATTATAGTGGGTTTCTCAAAAAAGTAGCCATGAGAACATTTTCCTGTTCTATTGCAAATGACGTTTCACTCGATTTTTTGTTCGAAAACCTCAAACCGTGAACATTCGTTGTCTGTACTTAATTGATTGAAGGAAATAACGTTGTTATTAAGTTGATTAATAATGGTTTTCGCCAACTTCTTGTGGATGAATGTCAACGACAGAAATAATTGTCGATTAAACAGCCGGACGACTATTCCAATTATATCAAAGTATTCACAAAACGGTTTTTTTTAATTTAGTGTGATTAATGTGATTATGGTTACCTGTTTAGTAATATCAGGCACATAGCCAATTGATAATAAGCGAAACTTCTTGTTGGCAATCCTATAAATAAAAATAAGACAACTATGTATAATATAACTGGAAGTCGAGTAGCATCATTGCGTTTCAAATATTATAAAAATCACTTCAGCATTCCAGCTCAATTAGTTATTGTGTAGGTATACTGTTAGCTGATAATCCATATCCACTAGGTATCTACCCACGTCATACAACTAGGCGGCCTTTTTGTAGCCAATTTCTCACAATAGCAAAGAAACGTGGACAGTTTCAAATTAAAACTAATGCTCAACTTAATATGAACGTGTATTTCGTCAAAGTATGTTTGATTCGAGCTTATATAACAGTCAGCGCAATGATACACATAAAATTATACTGGCAGACGAGTTATCTGTAGATTTCAAAGTATATGACGTAATTGGCGTTAAATGTGCTATGGAGAAATGCTAACAAGATTGGGTTACCATTGAAGGCTCATGTTTTCGAAAATTAAACAATTTAAGTTTTTTAGCACTAATGTGTGCAGTTATAGTTTCCAGCAATTTGTAAATATTAGTAAATAAGAATGACATAACATTATGTGATTTTGTAGAAGGTTTTTAAATAACCAGTAGCGTTGAGCTAGAAAATGATTTTATTTTAGAAATACATTTAGGAAATGATTTGTTCAAAAACAAAACCTCTTTTGTTTGACTGTTTGACACAGAACCATGGAATTAGTATGTATTACATATATCACAAAACATAGCCATTTTTGTGTGGCCATGGCAAAATAAGCACTAAAGCTACCATCTAGTTTGAACTGTTTGGAACAATGCGTGGCATGCCCGTGCCATCAGACCTTGAAAAAAAAATTTTTTTTGTTCGAAACATGGCACTGCATTAACAACATTTGTGGTTTTGCAACTAGGTCATAGCACCAGATACCCATAGATACTCGTTTTGTGTTAAGTTAGTGGGTGTACCCTAATGGTCAGCGTGAGAGTCGTAGCCAATGAACAGAGTAAATGAATACCTACTTGTTGAATTGATCAGGGCTGCAATAGAATCAAGAATCGATTGATGATTGATTAAACCATTAAATCGTAACATTTAATTAAGCTTATCGTGGATCAAGAATTGTATACGCGTGGCATATTAATTAATAGGCTATACCTAAGAGTATTTGTAATCAGGAAGTTTTACAATTCCTTGTGGAATATTTTGGCCCCTCGTATGTAATGTGGTGTCATCATGGGCTTTGTTGCCATGGACATGTTTTGAATCCTGATATTGATAGCACGTAAATGACTAATGCTGTAGGTCAAACAGACGTTAAAGACACGTGGAGTTAGCAATACGATTCTAAAATATTAGGCATCTTTTCAGACTATCTTGCTAATTCCCAAATTATCCTTTTGTTCATACAGGGCTTCTTGTTACTCAATGGAAATTGATAAAGTTTCCAGGATTGTTCAATTTTATGTGTACCAACATAGTGGTTGCCTGTTACAGTGCTGCGTATGTTTACAGTTATCACAACAACAACCTTTCTTTGATGTCATAACACATTACGAGTGTTTTACTCTTAATACGGCAACTGATAGGAATTGACGTTACAAGTTAAACCGCATCGGCAACCCTACAGTCGTGCGTTACGCAACCATCAGTTAGTTGCTCGATAAGTTGCTCCACATTCGCTCTTTGTCTCGGAGCCCCGAGTACTGCCCGACTGGCCACTAACCTGTATAGCAGTGTAATAACCAACTTTATACCATACAGCTATCTTACTCTTGTATGACGTCCTTACGTAAACGATCATTAGTATTAATTCTCACAGTTATATATACATATTTTAACGCATTTCGGGAATTGTATAGCGTATGAATTTTAATTGGCGTATTTATTTACGCGTGTGTATGTTACAATGTTTACACAGCACAGCTTTCACGTTTTCCAACCAGGAGAATAGTGTTGCGTTGCCAACATTTTTTGCAATATTTTGCGGATTTGCCACCCACAGCCTAGATTATCTAACGCACCACTCCTACTTATGGTAACAAAGGTCTTTTAATTGCACAATAAGTTTTATATTACAAAGTCCGCGTAATCGCAAAAGTGTGTCACATCACCATCACTATTAAATTTAGACTGTATAGTAAATTAAAAAATGACATAAAATGAGGTAATTAGATACCACCATATTGTTATTGAAAAGGTTGCCGAATATCTAATGAGAAACAGTCCATTTTGAGACCGAGTGTCACCGTGAATAATTATATAAGATTCTATTTAGTTTTTACACAAGTCTATAGGTATTTAAATCAACAATGTTTGAATAGTTTTATCGGTTTGATCCATATAAAGGAACATCAAATTTATAGGACCTGAGATCATTGGCGATTGCACTTAATTACACATAAACTCACGCCTTCTTCTCATAGAGGTGAGCAAAAACAACAGAACGACAACAACACACCAAACGGAACACACGAGAACTAAATATTTATAAATAAGAAGAATCTCGTTATAATAAATAAATAAAATAAAAAACGTGTGTAAACACACTTGCGCCATCCCATCTTCCTATCACGGCGGGCTGTGCTGGGGCTGCTGCTGCAGGTGCGGAAAACCTCAAACGGCGCAAATACTCCAATCTCATTGGGTCTTATATGTTCGAATCGTTTGGGGTTGAAACCCTAGGGCCATGGGGTCCAAGTGCTTACTTAGTCTATCAAGACATCGCCAAGCGGTTGGTCGACTCTTCACGTGACCAGCTGGCCTATTCTTCGGCCAAAGAATCAGCATTGCCATACAACGTGGCAATGCTGGCAGCGATGCGGACGTATTTTTGGATGCACTATAGTGGTTATTTCACCCCCCCCCCCCTCCCTTTTATATACTTGTACATATTATTAGAATTGTAGTGTTAGATGTATAATAATGTATATTCTTGAAATTACTGTAAGACAATATTATATATTTCCTCAAGAAAAAAAAAAAATACTCGACTCCTTTTGTCAAAAAAAAAGAAGAATCTCCGAATCAAATGAGGTGAGCTAACTTTAGGTACATAGCAGCCCCTGCGTATAACAATCGGCAGGCAAGATGAAAGATTTTTTGAAATACTCAGTCAAAAGAACGCAGTCCCTGCAAATGAAGACTAATCAAAATCACATTAGATCTTGTAAAAAGTATGAAGTATGAGGAAAGTTGACAAAATAATGGCATTGTGACGTAATTCCAGACCCATTGGTAAATTTTTACGAGCTCTCTAGCTCCAAAAGGAATGGATGTCCGTAGGAATGCTGTCTGTGTAGGCTGCGATAACTTGGACTTACCATGCGAATTGCAGGTACACCAAAGATTTAATGCTTAAAGTAACAAATATTTACCCTGCGTTTAAAATTTTTTGGGCATGGAACTTAAAAAAGACAAATCAAAAACATTAATGGCATTGGAAACATGATACGGGAAAATATTTACATAGGTACACCTCTGTTTAACCCTTGGAGGAATGCAGGCGCGATATTATGTTGTGTGTTAGGAATTTACATTAGCATTCGTCTCATCAAATTGCACTAATTTAGGGTTCCACAAGGTCGATGATCTAAAAACGACGATGTCAACCTTAAAAACTTGAGGAGATATTTAGTTTTAGTGACTAAAGACTAAAAGAACGGCGGGGTCATTAGTTCGCGTCAGACGGTCAATTTAAACGCTAATTATGTACTTAGCGACTGTTTTATGTGCACACTCATTATGTTTAATCGTTGCTTCGAGAGCATAGGTATAACAAGGTCAACATTCCGAGTTTATTATTATGGCAATCCTATGAAAGTTTCAACCCAGAAATGCTAAGTTTTGTAAAACCTTATGGCTACTTTTATATTCTCGACCTCAGAACAAGAACTAAGTAAACGAAGAAAAATCTTGAAGGTAAATTCGAGGTTTGTTGTGGGTTTTTTAATTCAATTGTTTTTTACGGGACCTTACTGTACCTTATAAGACTGACATGATATTGACAAAGTACAAATAGTTCGGTCTGATTGTGATTCATTGTCCATATTGGCTGGATATCATGGCTGACGGGAAAGGACCAGCGTGAATCAGATCAGCAGGAAATTGTATAAACAAAATTAAACATGAGTGGGCGGGGCGGAACAAACTTGCCACTACCAAGCCATACGTGTTCCTCACTTTTCCTTATTGTCTGGAAAAACTGGAAAACTGACAAATATGTAGATAAAGGGAAACCAAAGTAGGAACGTGTTTGTATATTTCTACTAGAACTTATCGTTCGGGATCTAAGTAAACACGAGCGTAGGTATTCAGTTTTATCTAACAACAATATCAATGCGTAATCACCGTGAGTGTAAACAATCTCACAAGAATGCGCATTGTGTCGGCAACTTGGACCACTGACTTCCGAATGCACGTCGGGAGCAAAACTGTGCGAAAAGTTCTTTTGCACCATTGTTAGGTACCTGCGAACAGGTGTAGTTAATTGGACGTGGGTATAGAATCGTGTATTATATTGTATGGTGCTTGGCTGTTGTTACATCTCCTTTTGTGTTCGAGTGAAGGCTAGGACGGAATTATTCTAGGGAAAAGAAACGCTTGTAATTTGAAAATGACTAATGAACACATGCGTTTGCAGCTTGACATAATAATCTTATGGAGTCTTTCGGTAGCCCAGTATCAGACTTTGTTTTTCTTTAGAACTTTGTTTCCAATTTAGGCCGACTTGAAAACAATGCATCAGCTGGTAATGACTTACTCATATGCTACCTACCTACAAAAACTGACAAGTAGGACAACTTAAGGGCGTACCCTACCTCAAATTGCTTAGCATGATCCTCCGTTATGCCGAACATATTGCAGCATTAATTTTGAAATAAATTCATGTTAAAGTTGAGGATTGATGCTAGGTCCTATGTTTGGCGAAAACACGATTACATAAAAATTTCTCTATAGAAAATAAATCCAAAGTTACCTTTAAACAGAACTATAAACCACTGGTATTCAAAAAATACTTCAAATTAATTCATGATTAATGCATAATAACTGAACTATCCATAAAGCAAGTCTTATGTTTTTGGAATTACCATTATTTTCACCGTAAAAAGCAATTACCTAAACTTTTCGAGGCTTGAGAGCCGCTAGTGCCCCACTCCGTCTCGCTCTCGCTCAGGTCGCGAGTAGTATGGTGCGAGCGAGATTAAATCTGAGGTAGGGTACAGCCTTAAACAAGCGATAATCCCGATTTGGTAGTAAGGCTGATGTAGTTTTTCTTAGAAATGGTGATTAATCGGAGCTGACAGACGTAGGCGTAAGGTTTGGAATAGGCAGAAAAACTTACGCATTAGACATGGCAGTAGGTACCTAGAACTAGCTATCGACGACCGGACGAATTGCTAAACGATTCATTTAATGGGCTATTATTAATTATTTTCTTAATTGATAAATACACGTGATAAATTACGAAACAACTAAATTGAGTTTGGACCAATTATTATTTTAACTATTTAAAGAGATCAGGTGTTGTTGTTCTCGATTGATAAATATAATTGTATCTATCTACTCATCCTTGTAGTACCGGATTAACATTGAATACAGGAAATACTAATTGTGTAACACTTATATAATCTTATATATCGAAATCAAGTTCCATTACGTGGAACTGGGTCCTGAATGAGTATGTCAGTAATTGCAAGTAGATATTGTGAGCATTGGAACATGTTACTTTCACTCTTATGGCGTGTGACAAGAAAATAAAGTTACTAGAAATGCTTCATAAAATTTCCCAATCATAAAGTAAAGGGCCGGTTTGAGAAGCTTTGATTACGACTGTGATACTTGTTTGTTTATTCTGTAGCACAATTCAATTCGTTTTCATTACAGGTACCGTGTCTTACTCTTAACCCTTTCACGGGATCATGAAGAATAACCAGTAGGTAACCCTGTATAATATATATCGGGCCCTATCAGAATACCAGCGCTGCGGTATTTATTTATTTAAATATCGCAGCATTATGCTGAGGTAGGAGCCTTTTTGGCCTCGCACAGGTCGTCTATGTATATAGTTAGTTTTAATTATAATTTTATTTTAATTTAGTTTTTGCTTTATATTACTGCTTCTTTTTCCTGTGCGTGTCCCAAATAAAATATTTTTCTTTCTTTCTTTCTAATATACCTAAGCGGACTAAGTGATAATCTGTGCTAAGGGTGCTTGCACAACTAATAATATGGTATTATTTTCGGTACTAGAAAGACCGACCTCTATCAACAATTATTTAGTAACATTGCCAGTCATCTTGCAAGATAACACTTTTCTATTCAATATTTTCGAACCCTAAAAAACGGGAATATTTCATTTAATACTTCAGCAAACATTATGTTTAATAGGTACGGTATCTAGCGTGAATAGTTTCATCGTATTTTATATTTACTTACACCATACCTACAATTTATTTTCTGTTTTTTTTAATTTATATTTCGAAATTACTTTTTATTGTGTGTAACTGAAACTTAGTTAAGTAATATTTCACATTTTGCACTTCCAACTTGCCAACTTGTTCTACTTATAACGGTTACTTGTACTAAGCCTAAAGCATTTCTATTCTATCTAAGATTGCATCTAACTGAACATGTCCTGACCAAGCCATGTTTAGATTTCCAACAGCGGAACATTAAGAACCACTCTAACAATTACGTCATGCGCTTGACTGCACACAATAAGATATATTGTTCCAACAAAATATTAGTACACGAATGTACTTCGATGCTAATTAAGAATCGAAGACAGTAACATTGTTAATAAATTCAATTGTTCACTTTGTACATATGATGTCAATATGTTACTGGTAAAGCTATAATGACGGTTTATTGTTAGGTTTTCTGGTAAAAACAACAGTAACCAGCCTATTATTTTCCTACTGCTGGGACACAAGCCTCCTCTCTTCGAGAGGGAGTGAGCTGTAATCTACCACGCGGGTTCAGTGCGGTTTGGTGACTTAGCTATATTACTTAAGTATGTTTGAAAATCTCAAGTTAAAAAAAAAACACAAAACTCAAATCTCAAAGCATTTATGTCAATTAAACCATTTACAGGCACTTTTGAATTGTCAAGGAGTCGGTCAGTCAGAAATATGAAGCTAGTTGCCCATTCCAAAGCGTAGTAGGTACCTATGGAGAAGAACGGGCAAGAAACTCCACGGACACTCTTTTAAATCAAAATATTGTTACAATATATGGGTTACATCATTCATGTTGAAATTATACATGTGAGAACAATGTAGAAAGCACGTCAAAAGCGTCCGCAATTATAACATAAAAAAATTATAACATAAAAAAGTCTACTTATATTCAAAAATCACGAACGGCAAAATTACAAAATCGAGCAATAAAATAATTACTGTGTTCCGGTTAACTGCACATTAATGGAAAATGGATTTGAAAATTCTCTGGTAAGAAAACTTCAACCACACAATAACAAAATTATATCGAAAGAACACTCATTTGGCAGATGCGAAATCGTAAGCAGTTGCTGTTGCCGCAAGCTGCAACTAACGAATATTATGGACCTGGGCAATAAAATTTGACTTGTGGCAGAATACATGTCGTGAGTTAATAATTCAATTGAAATAACAGTTCCCAAAATACATTGCCTTTCATTTGTTTCTAAATAGAGTTGTTAGCTGATTCTGACTTTTAAGCTTCATAACTTACCAATAAAATAAATTCTTGTTTAAACATTTTTCATCACAGTTTTCGGGGGTTCCTGTAACAAATAATAATAATATTAAAGTTTAATAAAGCAAAAATCATCTTTGCAATGGGAATAACACAAAAACAGGAGAGTATGGTACAATTCTTACGCGAGACAGTGCCCCGGGCCCTGTTTATCAAAAGTTACAAGTGTACATGTTCACAAGTTACCTAGAATGTTCATTTTCATTATGTTCATCTCCATATTCATAATCAGCTTTAATGTTCCCACTGCTAGGACAAGGGCATCATTACTCTCATTGGCCCACATAAAAAAAAAGAATTGAATTTAAGCATTTACTGCGGTACTAAGCACGACATTTTTAAACTTTTAAGACGGAATAGAGAGTCGCCGGACCCTCTCAGGATTTTTTATGATTTTCTACAAGTTGTAATTTACAAAGAATTTTTTGATAAACAAAATCACGAATCAGGGAGTAAAAATATAAGTACTTGTGAACTAAATAGTGAGATTTGGTAATACAAGGCTTGTAAGTTTTGATAAACAGGGCACTGTTCTTTGCCCCGGGATTTCTGCTAAAAATATCAGAAATAGATTTAACATACGTTCTTACACGTATTAATTAACTGATCTGTTATTGATATTTCTGTTATCAGCTATATTATAGTTAGTTAACACAAAACCGCGCGTTTAACAGTTATTAATGTGGGTTTTTTTGAAGCCACACCAGTATTACCCCCATCCCATCTCATGTAGATCGATGAATGTGATTTTCAATATATGGCCTATCACAGAAGTGTCCAAAACCAGACTTACCCAATATCTTAACACTAAACTTAACTAGCCAGCCATCCTTGTTCCGAGTCGGCGAACATAAAGACAAACTACTTGGTCAAATTGCGTATCACATGCTCTAGTTATGGCAAGGTTGTACGGTACGTGGGTTGATGGTACAGGTGACATTGAGACAGCACTAGCGGCAATCGTTGACATTCGCTCTAATGCAGAGGCAATTAATGACGGTAATCAGACTGTCTGTTTGTTTGTTTAAAACTGTTTTCTCACACATTAGTTTACTGATTGATGTTCGATGGTTTTTGATGAATACATCTTAGATTTAATTCATCTGTTGGTACGAGCATATTTGAGATCTTCAAAATCTTTAATGTAAATGATGGCATGAAAAACTTTAATCAATTGAAAAAGTTTGATCCCTGTTTCTTTATAGCTAAACACACTGCTTGAAATATTACACAATATTAAATAAAAAACGCGAATTCATTATCACGGATGAAGTGGCAGGCAGCAGTAGGTACATACCTAGCTACATAGCAACGTACTAGATTAACATCACTAAGCTGGTTGTTTTGTTTGTCATGTACAAGTAATTATACTCGTGCTTAGTCCTCGATAATTATCCTGATTTACTATGTAGTCCCACTATATTCCATTGTGTACACGCGAATATTCAGAGAATAAAATCCTGCAAAAAAAAACTTTTACGCTGGCAACTATAACCAGCTAATGTCATTCACTATTTTTCGCGTCGTGTAGCGCACGTTACTTTGTGAAAATTATTGAATTTTCATAAAGAACTTCATAGTTTAATAAATATTATTAAAATATACAATGTCAGACGACAAATTGTGGAAGAAATTAAAGAAAATAGAAAAGAGACTGCGTAGGCGAGCTCGACGGCGACGTCGGCTAAGGTCGTCGTCGGCTTCCTCTTTAGAATCAGTATTACAGACTGATCCGGAAAAGACATCTAATGTTGTAAATATAGAACAAATCACAGGTATGTAGTTAATGTAGTATTTAATCATTTCAGTGGATGATGTTGATTGATTTGGATTGAATTGCAAAGCAACAGAGCCGCCATATTGCCTGTGCTCGGTCCATGTTTTCTTATAAAATGTAACATGAAGTTCGTGTTACGACAGGACCTCGAGGATTAAATCTCGAAACCTCAAGTTGAGGACAAAAAGCACAAAATATAATGCATCTCTTAGAAGTTCTATGATATGCACGTAATAAAGTTACTCTCGTGAGAAATTGTTATTACGATTGTAAACAACAGTTCACATCATATTATTATTATGTATCATCAGACTTAGTTAGTCTAATGATTAATGTGTATCTTGTAGATACTCAAGAATTAAAAGATGATGGTTTAATGGAGCTGGATGACACAGTAATATCGGCCTTGGGAAACCCGTCCAGTTCTAAAAAAGCCTACGCTGATGATATTCATCCCGAAATAATAAAACGTGTGGAAAGCATTTTGACAAGTGGAATTGATAAAGAAGTTAAAGAAGATTTGTGTAAAAAATATTTAATACCTAATAATTTACAATTACTGGATGCTCCAAAATTGAACTTAGAATTAGAGGGTCTGCTGAGTGACCCAATCAAGGAAAGAGACAAAAGGGTGGAAGACCGCCAACAGCAATTAGGGATTGCATTATCTGCAGTGTTAACAGTTGTCGATAGTTTGATAAAAACCAACCAAAACACTAAGAATATTGAAATTCTCACAGATGTGTCAAGATTATTAAGCGATTTACACTATAAGGATACTTGTACTAGAAGAAAATTGGTTGCAGTTAATCTAGATAAAGACATTATTAAGACAACAGATGCTGTGAAACGGGACAGTTTCCTGTTTGGTGAAAAGTTTAATGAAAATGTCAAGTCAGCAAATGCAATCAAAAAGGCAGCCCCAACTATACTTAAGAAATCCAATTTCATACGTAAAACTGTGCAACCTAAGCAATCAGCTTATTATTATTACAAAAACAAGGAAAACTTCAATGCCCCTCCACACTCGAGTCGAGCCAAACAGGGGAGGGGGGGCAGGTATCAACACCGGACCACGGGGAGACAGCAACAACAGAGGAACTCATCAGGCAAGATGTACCGTCACAAACCTGTACGTCAAACATAGAGGTAAAGACATTTGCTTGTCGCCTTAAATATTTTTTCCCTTGTTGGCAAAAGATTACACAAGATAAAGTTATCTTGTCATGGTTAGAGGGATATAAAATTCCATTTAAGGAAATTCCTACACAAAATATAACACCAAAAAATTGTACATTTTCAGAGTCTGAAAATATAATTATATCAAAAGAAATTAATAGGTTGTTGAATTTGAGCGTTATTAACAAGTGTGCACCTGTCAGTGGACAGTTTCTATCAAAAATATTTGCTGTACCCAAACAAAATGGAGGTACTAGGCTTATATTAAATCTAAAGTGTCTGAATAAAGTTATCCATACAGAACATTTTAAAATGGAAGACATAAGGACTTTATGTAAACTGATTTCTAAGAATGATTACATGTGCACAATTGATTTAAAAGATGCATATTTTTTGATACCAGTGAACAAAGAAGACAAAAGATATTTGAGGTTTTATTTTAAAAACAATATTTACGAATTCAATTGTTTGTGCTTTGGTTTGTCTACTGCCCCACTGACTTTTACTAAAATATTAAAACCAGTAATAGCATACCTACGTAGTGGGGGATTTAAATCTGTGATTTATCTCGATGATATTATTTGTATTGGAGATTCTTATAAAGAATGTTTAGAAAATTGTAATAATACAGTCAGACTGTTGGAGTGCCTTGGCTTTTATATAAATAAGGATAAAAGTAATCTTCAACCTAAACAAGTTGCAGAGTACTTAGGATATGTGATTAATACAAAGAATATGACCTTGTCGGTGACAGATAAAAAGAGGATTTCAATTAATTCACTACTTGAAAAGTATTTAAATAATAGTTGTTGTTCTATTAGAGACTTTGCACAACTCATTGGAACCTTAACAGCTTGTTGTCCAGCTGTGAGTTATGGTTATCTGTACACAAAGATTTTGGAGAAACAAAAATGTGCAGAGTTAGTTAAACACAATAATGACTTTGATTCAATAATGAACATAAATAGAGATAGTAAAAGAGATTTACAATGGTGGCATAAATGTATAAGAACAGCAAAAAACCCTATAAAAAATTGTCAATTTGAGATAGAAATTTATTCAGATGCATCTCGCTCTGGTTGGGGAATATTTTGTGATGGTCAGGTAGCAAATGGTTTTTGGACAGAAGAAGACAAGGAGAATCATATAAACTATTTGGAACTCTTCGCGGCTTTTCTTGGTCTACAATGTTTTGCCAAAGACTTAAATTCATGCCAAATTTTATTACGTATAGATAATACTACAGCCATAGCTTATATCAATAGAATGGGTGGTATTCAAATTAATAACCTTAATTACCTAGCTCGGGATATTTGGCAGTGGTGTGAAGCCCGAAAAATTTGGATATTTGCATCTTATATAAAATCTAAAGATAACATAGAAGCTGATTTCGAATCTCGAAATAAAAATATTGACTGTGAGTGGGAACTGGCTCCTGCAGCATTCCAGGACATAGTGAGATCTTTTGGAAATCCTTCCATTGATCTATTTGCTACTAGAGCTAATACTAAGTGTGATAGATATCTGTCTTGGCATAGGGATCCACTTGCAGAAAATATAGATGCATTTACAGTAAATTGGAAAAATTACCCATTATTTTATGCATTTCCACCATTTGCATTAATTTCTAAAACAATTCAGAAAATTAAAGATGATCAGGCGTTTGGCATCTTAGTTTTTCCTTTGTGGCCATCACAACCCTGGTACCCATTTGTTAATTCCATGGTCATATCACAGATTAAAGTGTTCAAACCATCAAATGAATTATTGTTATCACCTTCCAGAACGCTGCATCCTCTGCACAGCAGCCTTTCCCTGGGGGCCTGCATATTATCAGGGAAGCTTTTAAGAAACAAATGATTCCAGAAGACACTATTAAGGTCATGATGTCTTCTTTATCAGATAACACTGTCAAACAATACTCAGTAGCTCTACATAAATGGTGGATTTTTTGTAATAGAAGAAATATCTACGATTTTTCTGTCACTAAAATATTAGAGTTTCTTACACAACAGTTTAATAATGGCAGTTCATATACTTCACTAAACACTAATAGATCTGCATTGTCATTAATCATAAGTTCGAGTGTAGGGACGGACCCTCAAATTAAGAGGTTCTTTAAAGGTACCTTTAAATTACGACCAAGTCGCCCTAAATATAATGATACGTGGGATCCATCAGTGGTACTGAATTTCATAGAAAGATGGTACCCATTACAAGAATTATCGCTTGATAAAGTAACCAAAAAGCTGGTAATTCTTTTAGCTCTTACTAGTGCCCAAAGAATACAAACCTTATCTGTAATTAGACTTAATAACATTCAATTTATTGATTCAGGTGTTAATATTAAAATCACTGATTTGTTAAAAACTTCTAAGCCAGGAAAGCAGCAAACGAGTATTATGTTACCATACTTTCATGTGAAACCTGAAATTTGTCCTGTGATTACATTGCAATATTATATAAATTATACACAAAAATTGAGAAAGCCTGAGTTAGGTAATACAGAAAAATTATTAATTAGTTTTAAAAAGCCTCATAATTATGTTAGTAACCAAACAATTAGTCGTTGGATTAAGCAAACAATGATGGACAGTGGCATAGACATCAAGAAATTTACTCCTCATTCAACACGTCATGCATCCACTTCAATGGCGAGTAGAGAAGGTGTGACAGTAGATACTATCTTTAATACGGCTGGTTGGTCCATAGGATCAAAAGTTTTTGCAAACCATTATAATAGACCTTTGATTGGAAAAAATGATAAATATCTATTTGCCAAGACTGTTTGTAACGTTGAGACTGATGTCACTGATGTGATTTTGTCATAAATTAAGCCAAATGAGTATAGTGATTAGTTGATAATTAAAATTAGAAGAGAATTAAGAGTTTAAAATGTTGAGAAGTTTTTTAAGTTACAATAAAAGATTGATTTTATGTTACTTGAATGTTTTATTGTTTAACAGTGTGAAACATGTTTGTAATTTCCAACTTCATTTCTCTAAACATCTACATAGTAAATCAGGATAATTATCGAGGACTAAGCACGAGTATAATTACTAAATTAAACGAACTTACCTAAGTGAAGTTCTATTGTAATTATACAAAGTGCTTAGTCCTCGATACTATGTTCCCTCCCAAGCCCTAAACAAGACTAAGTTTGTTTCTTTTGACCCTGGGATTGAAGTTGGGAAATTACTGTCTGTTAATTTTAATTCTCTCATTGCAGATTACTCTAAATAGAATGACATTAGCTGGTTATAGTTGCCAGCGTAAAAGTTTTTTTTTGCAGGATTTTATTCTCTGAATATTCGCGTGTACACAATGGAATATAGTGGGACTACATAGTAAATCAGGATAATTATCGAGGACTAAGCACTTTGTATAATTACAATAGAACTTCACTTAGGTAAGTTCGTTTAATTTAGTAATTATTCCTCACCCACATAACATGTACGGAAATAGGCATGCGGCTGTGCCTCGATAAAATTAAGCATTGTATTTATTAAGTCACAATTTTGCATAACCAACAGTGATATACGTAATTATTTATAAATTCCTTCTGTTATGGCGTTGTTTACTATAGAAAGTGTGCGTACAATGGGACATTGAATGATAGTGAAAATGCTCGCGCTCCTCGCATATCAAGTGGGCATTTGGTGTATTTTATGTGGTTGGTCATGATCGACGTCGGAACCAAGTAACGTGCAGTTCCGCAAATATGGGATAGAAATTGCAACCGTTTGACAGTTTGAAACTATTTGTTTTTTATTTTATACAGGGTGGCAGGGGGCGTCTATTCCCAACCTGTTACCACGGAGTCAGTGCATGATTCTGAACCCCCTGAGTTGCAATGTATCGTCGGTTATTAAAAATATTAGCTGTTTCGTACATTTTGACCAAATAGGTAGTAGGTATTGCATTTTTGTATGAAACACCAGATTATGGTGTTGTATTCATGATTACAGTTTGCGTGTCGATGTCCCTGCCACTCTGTGCTAAGCTTGTTAAAATCGTATTAAAAAACTGTAATTTCGGTTCTATTATTGTTTTTTTAGACCAATAAATACATCACAGCAACTATGCGAATGCGACGAACCTCAATAATGTGCAAAGTGGCTCTATTTTGCTCATATTAATTTTATTAATTTAACTTATAAGGTCACGAATATTTAAATAGAATATTAAATTGTTGTTTTTTAGAATTCACTCTTAGAAAGCATATAACAACAATATGTAATGTAATTTTGTTGACCAGTAATTCTTTGACCATTTCCGCTATCTAACAGTTTCCTACAAGGGTTCAAAGCATACTTCAAATAGATGGATGTGATTTTATAATGACAAGTCAGTGATTTTCTCGTAAATTAAGCCTACTAACTCAACCTATAATTTTCGCAATAATAAGTGGGTTCCTATAATTCTGCTGTTAACGGATCGTTAAATTAAACAAATACTCGTAAATCATCAGAAATTTTTTCGTTATCTATGTAATGGTTGGGAACTCTTCGGTTAAATAATAGTGAAACAGTAATTGTAATAAATTGCTGATTCTATTACGATAAACAGGAAATGTTGGGAAGTAATGCGATACTGTAAGGCAAGCGTGCAGCCGCGGTTTCTTCGTAATGCCGCACTGTTTGTATTATTTTATGGTTCACACTTTAATAGATTCATCAACTTTATTCTTAACATGCTGTTGCCCGCGACTTCGTCTGCGATCCAGGATGAAAAGTAGCCTATGTCCTTCTTCAAGTCATGGTCTACCCATGTGCCAAATTTCATCCAAATCCGTTCAGCCGATTTAGCGTGAAAGCGTAACAAACAAACTCACTATCGTATTTATAGTATTATTATATACTAGCTGCGCCCCGCGGTTTCACCCGCGTTAGCCTCGATCCCTTGGAATATCGGGATAAAAAGAATCCTATTCCAGGTCATGGTCTACCTTTGTGTCAAATTTCATCGAAATTCGTTCAGCCGTTTTAGCGTAAAAGCGTAACAAATAAATAAACAAACAAACAAACAAACTCACTTTCGCATTTATAATATTAAGTTAGAATAGTTAGGACTCGTAAGTAGTAAGAATTTGTTGCACCATATTTTTTTGTTTTTTTTCCCATGAGAAGTTTGGCCCCTACAAAGTCAACGTATTTTATTTTTTAAACTAACAAGACATAGGTACATACCTACATTATGACTTATTTTTGTTTCTACAGTATTATAATTGCTTTTGAGCGTTCATTAAAAATATTTCTGTCAAAAAGCTAATAATGCAAGCAATAAAATTAAAAGTTTGATAGATATTCATATACATATAAGTGGTGACGATATTATGGAAGAATTTAACATTTAAGACTTTCGGCGATGACTCATACTTGTGTACATGTGTTACTGTAATGTTCGAGTTCTGGTCAACGGCCAGATTTACTAGAATTTCAAAATGGTTTATTTCAAACTCTCACCAGTACGAAAGTATAATGTCTGTTTTGACTCGGAAATCTGAGATTTAGCTCAAAGACCAATGTTCAGAATTAGATTCACAAGAGAGTAGCTAGGTATGGCCCAGTGCCTCGACTCTTCCCGTAGTCCCGGCTTATTTACAAAACAAAATGAGATCTAACTTTAATCCATGTTTAAATCATCGACGCAGTTATTGAATTTAGAATCAACTTAGTACGTGTCAAAGTTGTGAGTTTTGTATGAAAATACTTTATTTTATGTTTTTTTTTGGTAAATTAAACCATTCCTAAAGAAAAATCTTGTTTTTTAAAAGGACCGCTCACGTCTTTTAAGTGTACCTAAAAGATTTTATTTAAGTACGTTATTTTTTTATTCATAATACATCTAATTTCTTATATTAACAAATAAACAATTATTCAAACTTTTACGGGAACAGATGTTTAATAACAAAACTAGTTATCTAAAACACTAAATTAAGATACCGTCAATGCTTTTTTTTAAACACGTTGAATGTGGCACATTTTATGATAGTTTTAATTTATTCATTTATTAAAAACAGATGCCTAGCATATGACTGTAGGAAGAGCGCATGTTTTGCTCGCATAATTTCAGATACGCAAACCTGGCTTTCTGCGTTTTCTAACATTTTCCGAATCTGTCATTATGTGAGCAAACTACGAAGTAACTAGGTATTATTTACTTCGTGGAACAAACCGGGCATGGTTTTGGCCAAGACTACAACATACATAACATAACTCCTGTAATCCCCGAAGGGTTAGGCATGCAGGCAGGTTATGTTGAAGTCCCAAGTAACAGGGGGCAAGCCTATTGCCATTAGCCGGGCACAAATCCAGACTCTGGGTTGCTACTGACAAATTCCAGATGAAAAAACCCAATAAAATAATAAGTAGCGCACTTCAATTTTGTTTTGTTTTTTAATGTTCTTATCTGGTTTATTATCTGCGGATGCTGAATTCACAAATTAATGTAGAAAAAAATGACTAAGCAAAGTTGTATTTAACAGGTTTAACAGATTATTTAGTAGGATATCTAGAAATGAAGATTAACAACTAATTTATTATTTACTTGCTCCTGTGCCGGTCTGCGACTGCGTCAGCGAGTTTTTTTTGTTTTAACATAAAATATAATCTATGACACCCGACAATACCGTAGTTTCCCATTATTGAAAGGATTTTTGGAATCGGATTAGTAGTTCCGAAGATTACCCCCTATATACAAACTTACCTCTTTATATTATTATAGTATAATTGATGTTATATCTTTTGCACTACGGCGGACAATGAACTGGTAGGTATAGTGTTGCATGGTATAAAAATAGATAACTAGGGAACAAAAACGCATTTTCCTCATATGTTGGGCAATTTAGCGATCAATCTAGAAAAACTTTACTTCCTAACGGATGTGTGATGCAATTCAACACCGCGGATACCGACTTGTATCGGCGTAATTATATAATTATTGTGTATACATACAAAGTATCTTAAACTAAACGATAGTTGAAATTTTATGTAGGTACTTATCGAAGCCGAAAGTTGTAGGTCCCAAACACAGATCAGGCGTTGCTATCCTCGATAAAAAAGCAGCTGTCTCATGTCTGATAAGTACATACACTAGGACTATCACTCTTAACCGAAAAACCGAAACTCAGCAACGTTGCTTGGCGGCAGGAAGGTATGGTGGTATACTTCCCCAGCCGATCTTTACCCAAAAGAGCTCTAAGTATTACTAATTATATTAGAATTTTAAAAATATTCTAATTTGTAGTAATACTTAGAGCTCTTTGCATTACTATTCGACTATCATAGATGTTAAAATTCATTTTTATACTACGTACTAGATCATAAATTGAGGTTTAATCAAATAAAGCAGTTCCGTGATCTATACACACATAATATTTCGGTTCAACGACTGGCTGACACTTAACTCTAAAATAAACCATTGTGACACGAACAATTCTCTATACTTTCGATTTAAGGTTTAGACTCTAAACTAAAGCATTCTCACAGGAACAGTCCCCTATACTTTCAATTTAAGGTTTAGACTCTAAACTAAAGCATTCTCACAGGAACAATCCCCTATACTTTCAATTTAAGGTTTAGACTCTAAACTAAAGCATTCTCACAGGAACAATCCTCTATACTTTCAATTTAAGGTTTAGACTCTAAACTAAAGCATTCTCACAGGAACAATCCCCTATACTTTCAATTTAAGGTTTAGACTCTAAACTAAAGCATTCTCACAGGAACAATCCTCTATACTTTCAATTTAAGGTTTAGACTCTAAACTAAAGCATTCTCACAGGAACAATCCCCTATACTTTCAATTTAAGGTTTAGACTCTAAACTAAAGCATTCTCACAGGAACAGTCCCCTATACTTTCAATTTAAGGTTTAGACTCTAAACTAAAGCATTCTCACAGGAACAATCCCCTATACTTTCAATTTAAGGTTTAGACTCTAAACTCTATACTTTCAATTTAAGGTTTAGACTCTAAACTAAAGCATTCTCACAGGAACAATCCCCTATACTTTCAATTTAAGGTTTAGACTCTAAACTAAAGCATTCTCACAGGAACAATCCCCTATACTTTCAATTTAAGGTTTAGACTCTAAACTAAAGCATTCTCACAGGAACAATCCCCTATACTTTCAATTTAAGGTTTAGACTCTAAACTAAAGCATTCTCACAGGAACAATCCCCTATACTTTCAATTTAAGGTTTAGACTCTAAACTAAAGCATTCTCACAGGAACAATCCCCTATACTTTCAATTTAAGGTTTAGACTCTAAACTAAAGCATTCTCACAGGAACAATCCCCTATACTTTCAATTTAAGGTTTAGACTCTAAACTAAAGCATTCTCACAGGAACAATCCCCTATACTTTCAATTTAAGGTTTAGACTCTAAACTAAAGCATTCTCACAGGAACAATCCCCTATACTTTCAATTTAAGGTTTAGACTCTAAACTAAAGCATTCTCACAGGAACAATCCCCTATACTTTCAATTTAAGGTTTAGACTCTAAACTAAAGCATTCTCACAGGAACAATCCCCTATACTTTCAATTTAAGGTTTAGACTCTAAACTAAAGCATTCTCACAGGAACAATCCCCTATACTTTCAATTTAAGGTTTAGACTCTAAACTAAAGCATTCTCACAGGAACAATCCCCTATACTTTCAATTTAAGGTTTAGACTCTAAACTAAAGCATTCTCACAGGAACAATCCCCTATACTTTCAATTTAAGGTTTAGACTCTAAACTAAAGCATTCTCACAGGAACAATCCTCTATTGTTTACAGGATTGTTCCTTTGAGAATGTAAAGGTGCTGTACGAAATAATGTTACGAAACTAATTGGTTCAACAGTGGATCGAAAATTATTTGCAAACGAACTCTCTGGGCAACAGTTATAAGTGCAGACGCTTGCTTTAATATTGGGAATCCTCATCCATTGGAACACTTTAGATAAAGAGGGGCCAAGTATTTCGCCTTACATACTGCCACCTATAATGAGTCGACACGTGGTGGGTGTAACTATTATTACCGTTACGTATAGACGGAACAGCCGGCATGAACATAGTAATATTATGTCGTTTTAAGATCTTAATAACACGTAAGTAATTATAACCACGTGCTTGCCGCCAAAGAAACTATGCTTCCTTCTACTCTTGTGCAAACACATAAGTACTCTATCCAGCCTGTTATGATGACATAATTGGAGCTGTCTATGATATAATTTCATTGATTGGTGCTGTGGTATAATTATATTTTTTTGCAATAATAAATAACGTTCTTTTCCCCCTTTCATTATTAATTTGGCAGTTACAATAAATTTAAGATACAGCAAGATACGACAATTCTTGTGGCAGCTGACTCATGATCAAGTTCCTTTAGTCTTAAAATGATTAAGATATTATACTACTACAGAATATAGAATTCTCTTGACTGGGGTGATGAAAATAGCCTCCACGAGCTGCGATATAAATGCATACGTTCAACCTGGGTCCGGCTTAATATTACCAAGGTATTTTTTTTTATAAGTGGCATGTTTCTGTACAACCTGGGAGGTTGTCGGCTGCTTAACCGTACTTTCCTGTGGGTACCGCAATAAATTGAGACCTACAGGTAGGGCATAAAACTTAAAAATTGAGCGACTTTGCACACTAAGGGCACCCCGTGTGCGGTACGGACCTCGGGAGGACAGTATGGGACAGGCTGGTACGGATTTAGATTAATTTGGGACGAATTATTATTTAAAACTACAGGCTCAGCGTCGCGGGCTGGCTCGAGTAAGGTTCGGGGCGGTCACTGTTGCCTTACCATTTGGTTCATACTTATACCGGGCCCGAAAAAGTATCGAGTAAATAGAAAGTCAAATGTTTAGTATAGTATCTTGTTTAAACATAAAACAAAAGGTTTTTCCTAGACGTTTGCATATGACGCAGTAAGATAGCCATGTCCGTTATTTTACCTCAATTCCAACTTTGGCTATCTTACTCAGCTTTCCAACTGTGAAAATCCTTTACGGTACTTATGTTAATTTCACACTAGATTCGCATTACAAGGAATCGCGTGACCTCTTTTTAAAACGAAATGGATGGAACTGTATTTTATTTAACCATCCGAATGTCGTTTCGCCTTATTTCCATCTTTGTTGATTTCAAATCTCCGTCGATCTGGGTAAGATGCGAAAGCATATGTATCAGAATGAATTTTGGCTAATACTACAGCTACATCTAGCTACCGAATGCGACCATCTCTCTTCTTGGTCGCGTACTTCATTACTGAAGGTCGTGTCCTTGAAAGGCCTTCATGGCTTTATGTTGATGTTCTTCCACTTCGTTCCACGTGACCATAGTCAGAGTTAAATTTTCACTGTGAATACTATAATAGTAATGTTTAATTTTTGCACTACACTGTCGATTCAATCATTTTGCTCAACAGTAACGTAACAAAGATCGATTTTCTTCCGGAAAATGCTTACTTAATAATGAGTTGTTCGTTTTTACTGCTTTTTAGAGTGATAGCTCGCTGTCTGCTCACGACTCATGAATTAACATTTTGTTGTTATAGCACAATAATGTGCACTTTCTTTATTTGACTCATATGGGTGCAAGTTGTTAAATGTTCTTTTCACCTCACAAGCTCGGAAAGATTCTGTTTATCATTCGAAATCTGAGTGCAAAAGCGCATTTTATCCGCTAGCGTGGAAAGAGTTTTTAAAATTATAACCTCTATTCAATAATTTTTTATACCGCCGGGTCTACTGATAATGCACTAATACTTATTCCATGTAAGTGTGCCAACCTCATTCTTAGAATAATCGCACTGGCTAGCACGAAAATTTAATCGCTCAACGCACCTAAAGATATTTCACTTGAAAAACCTACCTATATTTTTTTCTGAATATTCAATTCACTTTCCATCATTTTGGTTTGTTTAGCAAGCGGTACATAATGCCGAATTGACCGTTCTTCCGGAAAATTGCGCGAAAAGTGTACGTTTTTACGTACAATATTGTTCAATGCATAGAGACACCTAGCATTTTCCTCGCTGTACTGAGGTGAAAAGTTGTGTTAAGCTCGGCAACAAAGTTATTGTGCGACTCGTACTTTTGAAACCCTCGCGACGCTCGGGATTCTATATTTGAACCACTCGCTTCGTTCATGGTTAAATCCTAGAGTCCTTCGCTTGCTCAGGTTTCAATACAAGTACTCGTGTCAAAAAACAACTTTGCAGCCCTGCATAGAGGCTCTTACATACTGGCGCGATTTGTCGCGCGATTCGACTTTTAACAAAAAAAATTCTGAGAAACTTCATGGCAGAACAATACCGGTGGCGGCGTCGCGTCACGCGACAGGTGCGCCAGTATGTAAGAAGAGCCTTTACAAATAACTATTTTTTTGTAATAGATAAATGATAAATGATTTTATTTCTGTGAGTAGGTTTGTACAAACAGTTTTACACGTCAATCATATTTTGTTTTCAAACTGATTTAGGTCGGCTTTTCCTATCTGACTACTCTGAGAAGAGAGAGATCACAGTCTCTTTTAAAATCCAGACATAATCTTGGTCAGATCATGTGAAGATCTTGTAGAATGGTGTCTGAAATGGTCTTTTGAGGAAAGAACCACACAGACTGAGTGGACCTGTTCAGTCAGTGCACACATTTGTCAGTAATTGTGAAACTCAACTCAAAATAGTCTCTCTGCTTAGAATTTCAGTAAATTATTTTTTATGTTATTGGCTGAGAAGAGTGATAAACTAGCCGATTGCGCATCTGATGTTAATAGGTCACCGCTGCATAAGGAAATATTGGACATCTGCAAAATTATAAGTACAGCAGATGCTATCCCATCCTAGAAAGAGCGCAGAAAGGACTCACGTGTATGTAATTATAGTTGTTGTCAAGTAAAAAGAACGCTATGCGACAGTGCAGGGGGTTTGTGTCTGCGCACGGGTACCAGTCGCGTCCTAAAGTTTATTGTTTTATAATATAAGTGTAATTGTTTTATTGTAGAATCATAATAGGTACTTTACGAGCTACTTAGTACTTTGGAATAGTCTGGAATCGATAAATCGGTCAGTGCGCTGGTAAAAGACCAGCGTTCTTTTTATGTTACGGGACCGGTACACTGGCACCCATACCTTTCAAACCGTAACAGCAACGCCGCTTCGCGCTAGGAATAGGTTAAGTAAAGTAAAAGTAAAAGAAGGTATGGTGTTAGCTGGGTTTTGATTTTGGCATTGACCTGAGTGACTTCTGTCAAAAATACAATACATCTATTATTATTTCCTACTAATTCTAATCTAATCAGACAAACAAAATCATTAATTTTGAAGTGATCAGCTGAATGACAAGACTTTTGTTCAAATAATGTTTTTTGTTACTTAATGAAATAATGATTGATGACATGTTAAACTTGAATAAAGGCACTTATGGGTTTCGAGTGCCCTTGTCTGATCATAGTGTTCATTTTGTAAATAGTGATGTCATAATGCAATTTATAATGTTAACCTTGCGTGTTATGATTAATTGATAGTCATGTGCCTGCGCTAGCAGTAGATCTTGAGGTAGTTTTTAGAGAAGGAAAAGTATTCTCTGGTACGGGAACCGGGTTTTGATGATTTAGTAATTAATGACTAATGCTATCAGTGTCGATCTGTTTCTCTCATACATATAAGAATAACTAAAATGCTGATTGATGCTGAAGCGAAAATATTAGCCTGTCAACATGCTGGTAGCCCAGATGGCCTAGAAAAGTGGCAACGTTTCGTATTTCTGCAACGACTTTCAATGGGATTGATATTCCTAAGATTTTCGGTAGCTTCTGTCAGGCCCATACATTTTTCATTTTTCCTTCATCATTATCGCTGGTAGAATGTCCCTTTTTCTAGGCCCTGAGGGTACGCAAAACGTAGAGGATAAACTTATTATTGTATTTACAAAATAAAATGTGGTGTTCAAATAAATATAACACCGAACGTTTAAAAAAAAGAAAACAAAAGGATGACATTCAGTTTGTTTTCTTTTTTTTAAACATTGATGATGACACTTAGTATATGCTGTTCCTTATTATGTATGTTTAACCACAATCTATATATACATTATACACATTATAAAATAATACCATTTCACCCGTGTAAGTCTCGATCCCGTGGGAATATCGGGATAAAAAGTATCCTATTCCAGGTCATTATGTACCCATGTGCCGTCTAAATCCGTTAAGCCGTTTTAGCGTGAAAGCGTAACAAACAAACAGACTCACTTTCGCATTTATAATATTAGTTAGGATTAGGAGTAGCTGCGCCCCGCGGTTTCATCCGAATAAGTCTCGATCCCGTAGAAATATCGGGATAAATAGTATCCTATGCCCTATTCCAGGTCATGGTCTACCCATGTGACAAATTTCATCCAAATCCGTTCAGCCTATAATATTAGTTACGATAATTTAGGATCAATTAGTTAGGATGTCGCTTTTCGGGTTTGTCTTTGTGGCTGCTTAGATCTTCTAAACTACACAATGGATTTTGATGCGGTTTTCACCACCATGTAGAGCATTAATTCTGGAATAATGTTAAACCGAAATATAGCTCAGATATCTCGATGTTTTGACATGTTGCCACATCAGTACCTACTTTGCATCCGTGCAAAGTAGTACACTTATAAAACTTAATACCCTAATACTTTAAACTCTTGAATGACCTAATGATCACTTCAGTCAATGGGCAAAGGTGAAATTGCAATAATAAGCACGCTGGCTGTACAGACGAATTGGCCATCACACTTTGTTTTTATTAGCAGAAAGAAAGACGATTCTGGCATTCTTTCAAATTACCTCGACCTCATTTAGTGCTGATAAGGAATGGGGTGCTGAAAGAGCAGTGGTGGCCCACTGGTCACGGCCGCGACTTACGAATTGTTGGTCGTAGGTTCGAACCCTGACAGGCGCTTTACTTTGTGTAAATTATTTCATCACCACTGCTCTCAAAACGGTGAAGGAAAACATCGTGAGGAAACCGGCATGTCCTAGAACCAAAACTTCGAAGCCATGTGACATCTACCAGCCCGCACTGGGCCCGTGGTGCATTACGGCCCACACCATCTCACAGAGAGGAGGCCAGTGTCCCAGCAGTGAGAACGTTCTAGGCTGATTATGAAGGAATGGGGTATTCTGTATTGGGTCTTGGGTATCATAGATACTTGGCATTGACGTATGGCTACTTGGTATCATATTAACCGTTTTCATCCTTATGGCACCCACAGGCTTTAACATTGTTACCACTGTGCGGATCGCCCGGAGGACACGGTGGAGCATACGGTGGAGGTATGCCCTGCTTGGGCGTGTCCTCATGGAGGCGATTGGCGGTAATGACCTCTCGCGTCCGGCCCTGGTCCAGGCCATGGTACGGAGCGAGAGGGCATGGGAAGCCGTCACCTCCTTCTGCGAAGCAGTAATGCTCGCGAAGGAGGAGGCGGAACGCGTGAGGGAAAGGCAAAGTTTGCGCCCTCACGCCCCTAACCGCCGCCGTTGGAGACGCCCTGGGCGTCGGGAATCCCAGGCGGATTCCCGGCCACCATAGGCGCGGGCTTGCGGACGGCGAGCAACGGGCAGCTCGCCGTCCGATAAGGACCAGGCCCGGGTCGATGGCGCGTCGTGTTCCACGCGCGCCTCAAAGAGATGTCAGCAAAATTGACGGGGTCCGGCAGGACCGATGCCTGCCAGGGTTGCAGGAAAGTCCGAAAGGGATACCGGGACCTTGGCAACAGGCAAATGAAGGAACACGGGTGGGTTTTAGTCAGTAAAAGTCTGACACGCCCTTCCGCTCCGCTCAGAGCGGGAGAAGTCATTGGATGATTTCCCACCCTCAAAAAAAAAAGGCTTTAACATTGTTGCTTTAAATTCTTAACTGAAGAGTCTTAATACAGATCGGAAGCACATTGGTTTAAAATTAAGGAGTGTTAAACAGAGTACCTTGATTATGTCAGACTGATATTATATGTAAAGTGTAAAGATGTCAAAGGTGAAATAAATTAGCACTGGAGAATATTATCATAAGACGACTGATATTTTGTTACTCCTGGACCTGTTATGTGATAAGGTCAAAGCTGCATGCAGTTTTTTTTTTAAATTTTGTTATTAAAGCTGGGTTAGTTGGACGTTAGGAAACATTGTCTTTAATCATGTTATTGTATGGTAAATTGGTAATGTAAGCCAATTACTTACTTCTATTATTGTAACGTCTTTCACTTAATTAAGTCCAACATCAAATACTCAATTAGGATATGTTTTGTTTAGAGTTTAAGAAAGTAGAACTAACACTTCTTTTATTGTTTAACAAAGCATATTCACACCATTTTAAACAGAATCGCTACAATAGGAAATGAGGTGTGCCCTCAATACTTCCATTTAACAACTTTAAAACAAAAAGACTAGGAGACGAAACGTCGCGTTCGCGATCGCATTGAGTTTGAAAATTTGAATAACGAACGCGTGTTGCGCACGCGCCGGCTTTGGTACGACTGGTCGAGGCTTCCCGCCAAAAGCACGCAGCGTAGTGGCTGCAAGTAGCTGCAAAGACTCATTCATGAATGCGAATCTTATGCAATTGTCTTGTTACTGAGATGATCGCAGGGACCATTGAATCATTGCTGTCGGGTCACGACACCCGCTGGGGTACAAGCAGGTCAATTATTGTGCGTCTGTAGTAGAAAAGCGACACTATTATTGTAAAAGAGCACAATTTATTACGTGGTGATAGCTAAAAGCTTTGCTGTTTTCTTTGCCCCCATGTAGGAAGATATTATTTGATTGAACTATTCAGTGCGGTGCCCTGAAGGTGCAACGTTTACTTACGACACCATCGATTCAAAACTCCCTATGCCTTTTCATAACTTGACCGATTTGGTTTTAGTTTTTTCAGGTGAGTTCAGAAATTGTGACCTCTTCCAACATAATAAAGTTTTAATCAAATTGAATTAGATTCGAATTAGTGACAGTTCCATATAACAGACATTGACTGAAATATTTAGCGAATTGAAAATATATAAGGCATGTTTCACCACCTGCTGATAGGTTCCGGTTTTGGTTAACTTACCTGACAATCAGTTGCATTGATATTCTGTTCCATATTGAATTTAAAAGGCATTGGTAAGTAGTGCCTACCCAGAATCTTCTTTTCAGGCCCTTAACGAAAATAATGGGAGTACATGAAATTAATTATTCCACTTTGCCCCACCAACCCGCCCCGCCCCACTGGTGGGGCAACGTGCAATGTTTTAACGCTGGATAAACTATTTTTGGGTGAAAATAGTTTTAGTTTACAGATAGTTTACCCACAAATTTTCACAGCTCTAATTATAATTCGTAACGTAGTGTTAGACAAATAAAATATACATGAAGTATTTATTCTCACGCTTTTAAATAAAATCTACATATTAAATTAAAGGAAATGAAACACATTTATGTTTTTGAAAGGGATGTCCACTTTTTGCAGGATATCACAATCGGTTTACTAACAAGGTGATCAGGTGAATAATAGAGAGTGTAGAGCATGCAGTGCGATGTAAATATTAGGTTTCATTTTATAATAGACAACTTTAAAGAAAACTGTCGATAAAGTTCTTAAGTAAAAGATAAAAAGAAAAAAAGGGCGGAAGAAAGAAGGGTAAAGGATAATTTGTACTTACCTTGTTAAATCAATACTAGTAATGTTAAGAGTATTTGAAACCAGTGACAATTTTTTTTTTCGAAAATAGAAGATAAACAAACAGTTCGATGTAAAAATACGGGTAGTATTTGTACACTGACGCCTTTTTATAGCTAATGAGTGTAGTGGCAATTACTGCAGTTAAAGAGCTTTTTCTTTGCTGGTTATTTCGTCCTTATCATTTATATCATTGATAAAAATATATTTTTCATATGCGGATCCAAATACGACCCTTGCGGGATATCAAATACCGAATTCAAGCAGATTGGAATATTAAGGTAGGTGAGGTGCGCTCGTGTAACCCGCGACATATACAGTTTTGGTTGTTAAATTAATTATTTATACTATATACACGGGCAGAGTCAGTACAGATCGTTTTGTATAAAATAATTATATTAATAAATGAAACACAAAAAAAAAAGTTTTTATGCCTGAAATTTCGTTCAGCGGAAGTAAATCACGAGTAACGTTTGAGTGAGTCGGGTTGGCCAAAGTCGCAATCAGACTTCAAGATTTCTTCTTTTACCGTCAACTACGTTTGACAGCTGTCAGTTGAAGGGATAATAATCAGCTCTACGGAATTGAACGGATTCTATATAAACTACCGTTTTATTATATCTACCTTTTATTCGCCAAGGTCTGGCACAACGGATTGATATACCAGCTATACCAACTCGGTTTGCCGGATCGTCTCGTACTCATAGCACGGGACTTTTTGTCGAATCGCACCTTCCGCTATCGTATCGAAGGAGCTCTATCCTCCCCCCGACCCATTCGCGCGGGTGTCCCTCAGGGATCCGTTATCTCCCCACTCTTATTCACGCTGTTCACTAGCGATATCCCGAAGAATAGGAATGCGCAGTTGGCTCTGTTCGCAGACGATACTGCCATCTACTACAAGGGTAGCAGTAACGACAACATACGCCTCACTCTCCAGCGAGCTGTCAATAATCTTGGCGCCTGGTTTCGAAAATGGCGTATCGAAGTCAATCCCGACAAAAGTCAAGCGGTATTCTTTCAGAAACCGCGTAGAAGATATGCCCACCCCGTCTCCACACCAATCACCATGTTTGGCAAGCTGATCCCTTGGGAGAAGCATGCCAAATATTTAGGTGTAATATTGGATCAAAACCTCACGTTTCAAGAGCATATAAAGCAGGTTCGTTCGTGAGCCTCTTTCGCTCTAGGTAGACTCCATTCCGTTTTAAATGCACGAAGCAAATTGTCACTCAAGTGCAAATTGCGTACCTACACGGCGTGCATTCGTCCCGTCATGACCTATGTGGGTTCAGTATATGCCCATGCAAAACCCCATTATATCCATAGGATGCAAGTCGTCCAGAACCGTTTCCTTCGCAAGGTCACTGGAGCTCTCTATTACGTTCTTAACGAGATCTTACATCTTTACTTAAAGATTCCCACAATACGCCAGTTTCTCAAACGCCTTTCCAAGCGTTACTTTGATGCAGCAGTCAAACATCGCAACCCTCTGGTTGCCGAGGCCGCTAGTTCTGTCCCTTCTAGAATTAGTGATATTTGCCGTCTAAGGCATATTCTCTTAGAACCAGATGACCCCATAACCCTCCTACAGGGGAGTAGTAGGGAGACCAGTACAGTGCACAAAAACAGACGCTTCCTGTCATTCCGACCTCGCTGACGAGGCAATCCGCGTCCGCGACCCCTTGTAAATTCGTCCCCCCGTCCCTTGTCCGATGAAGTAGTGCCAGCCCGCGTCGCAACTGGGCACGTAGCTTTAAATTCCCCTGATAATAATAATGAAGTATCAAATATTTTGATCCAGCCTGTCCCGTCTTGCTGTCCTCCCGTCAGTGACGCCCCGAGCCGAGGTTCGTACCCCACAGGGGGTGCCCTTAGCGAGCGATCACTTTGCTTTAATTTAGAATAGTTTATGCCCCTGACTGGAGGCCCTGAGTGTAGTAGTTTAAGGCAGCCACAGGAAAGTCCGGTTAAGAAGTCAAGATTTCAGATATCAACTTCGAGATGCCTTATCTAAAAAAAAAAAACTACCTTTTTGTTTGTAGAAGACACGGTGGAGCATACGGTGGAGGTATGCCCTGCTTGGGCGGAGCACCACCGTGTCCTCGCGGAGGCGATTGGCGGCAATGACCTCGCGCGTCCGTCCCTGGTCCAGGCCATGGTACGGAGCGAGAGGGCATGGGAAGCTGTCACCTCCTTATGCGAAGCAGTAATGCTCGCGGAGGAGGAGGCGGAACGCGTGAGGGAAAGGCAAAGTTTGCGCCCTCACGCCCCTAACCGCCGCCGTTGGAGACGCCCTGGGCGTCGGGAATCCCAGGCGGATTTCCGGCCACCATAGGCGCGGGCTTGAGGACGGCGAGCAACGGGCAGCTCGCCGTCCGATAAGGACCAGGCCCGGGTCGATGGCGCGTCGTGTTTCACGCGCACCTCAAAGAGATTTTAGCACAATTAGCGGGGTCCCCTAGGACCGATGCCTGCCAGGGTTGCGGGAAAGTCCGAAAGGGATACCGGGACCTTGGCAACAGGCAAATGAAGGAACACGGGTGGGTTTTAGTCAGTAAAAGTCTGACACGCCCTTCCGCTCCGCCCAGAGCGGGAGAAGTCATTGGACGATTTGCCAACCTCAAAAAAAAAAAAAAACTAGTGCAACGGCGCCCTCTAGAGGGAGAAATTGGCAGTTAGTGTATTGTTTATTTATATAGTACAAGCTATCAACTCTTTAATCTGCTCTCTCTAGTCTCTATGACGTTTCGGTGACAGGTGACAGTTGGTCACGTTCCGTTACTACAGTAAGAAGATTCTTTCAAACCTGAACACAGCTACTCTGCTTTGCGGCTACAATGAGTATGACGAGATCCATCACAAAGAGCCATACTACTAGTTTTTTCCTGACTGAAATTATACATTTCCATGTTTACTCTTTAGCCCTTTCAGCAGGTGAGATGCTGTTATGCTGTATCTTATCATAAGGCCCGGATGCAAGAAAAAATGACAATATGAAATCTTATCTTAAATACTGCCATCTATTGACAATCAGCGGAAGTAAGAAATCAAGAAGCATTACCGCGTGACGTAATTGCGTCTGCGCAGGTTGCTTAACTTGCTAAGTAAAAACTTTTTTTCTGCTGGTAGACTAATAGTATAATAGATGGCGTGAGCTTCAATTCTGCTGTAAACCAACTATTATGAGTTGTATGAACTGATGGAGCATAAGTCAGTATTATAATATTTATTTATGGTAAACGTAATTTTTTTATTAATCATTGTTATTTTTTATACTTTGGTAAATTTTTCTGATATTTTATATTCCAAACGCTTAAATTCATCTCGAAGTTACTTTGCTAGCCAATGCTGTTTAGAGACATTCAATTGCCAATGCATTGGTTGGTGATAATCTCATTTGAATGTCATTTTTATTTATTATTCAGTGTTGTGTCACGAGATGCACTTCTGTGTATTAGGCATGATTTATTGCTGTTAAATAATTTATGAGTAGCGTTTAAAAGATTTGGTTGGTTAACAGAAATAACTTTATTATTTTTAAATGTTGGAATAACATGACATATTATTAAAAACCGGCCAAGCACATGTCGAACCACGCACAATTAAGGGTTCCATAGTTGGGATGAATTTATCCAACAAACTTAATATTGTAGTTGAAAAACATGTTCTCCCATACAGAATGTATGGGTGAACATGTTTTTGCTACTGCTTTAAGTTGGTCGATTATTACTCGGTATCTTGTGAAGCCTACTTAACTGTGATAGTTTTCCTTTTAATTTCGTTATACAGGGTTACTGGTAACTCGACGTATTCCTTGCAGGACGTCATAGTAGGGTTAAAATGCAACAAATTAAGCCACCAAATGTTCTACCAAAATTCAGTAGTTTTTGAATTAGTTAAGTTTTAGTTTTTTAATGAAAAATCCCAGATTAAACCATTTGAAACCAATTTAAAAATGATTTACGGCGCGACTGTACTGAAATTTAAGTTATTATCATAGTTGACGCCGTAGCAGACCTTTGTTAATAATTAAAAGTTCAATAATGCCTAAAACTTTGGCAAATATCACTAACAAAACATTTAATTTTTTGTAATTTTTGCTATTACTTCAAAAACTAAAACTCTTAACTAATTCAAAAACTACTGAATTTCGGTAGAACATTTGGTGGCTTAATTTGTTGCATTTTAACCCTACTATGACGTCCTGCAAGGAATACGTCGAGTTACCAGTAACCCTGTATATACTAGTGCCGTAAATTTTTCGTATATGAAAAACCAATCCCCAATTCCCCCCAATTTTAAAGTTTCAAGGTTTGAGTTAAGTGTCCCCCGGGACACTTGACTCTAACAAAAATTAGCACTTTAAAGTTTAATATTTTGCAAATGGATCCCTGAATCCAAAAATGGTTTGAACAAACTCTCATTCTTTTTATTACCTTTCCCAACGATACCCCACACCATGGGATTGACAAGGAAAAAAAACCATCCCCACATTAACAGTAGAGGAGGTACCCAAAACATTTTTTAAATTCATTCATCTGCTAATGAATCGAATTGTTATTTGGCCAAACATATGCAGATAAATTTGGCTGTAATTACATTTAATGACCATTGATTGAAATGTAAAAAAAATACTCGAAATTCTATCAGTTATTGGTGCAAAACTATAATAAATATTGGTGCAAAACTATTGACTATGACTATTTAATTTATTACTACATATAATCGATCTTTTGTTTGATCAGGAAAATAATGTTAATTAAGTTTTTATAAATATGTAGATTGTGGGTAATATTAATTAGACACATTATATTTCTTATTCAAATATATTTGATTGTATTTCTATTTATTTTTTATATTTCAACATGTTATTATACCAGGTGCTAAATGTCATCACGTGTTTCTTTAATGAACTTAAAAGACTACTAATAGTTA
Organism: Lithophane leautieri; assembly: GCA_949152455.1. Classification (NCBI taxonomy): domain Eukaryota; kingdom Metazoa; phylum Arthropoda; class Insecta; order Lepidoptera; family Noctuidae; genus Lithophane; species Lithophane leautieri. Next base: position 10,282,008 of record OX424463.1, on the reverse strand, counting down.
CTTTTGGTGATCACTACTTTATGGCAGTTACATGGCAGTGTGTTACTTTAAACAATGTTAAATACTTTCAAAAAAGTATCCTAAGAAACGTAATCTAACCTAAAATTAATAGTAAGATTATAGTAAAGTAAAGCTATACATTTTAAATTGCCTACTAGGCTTCACCCCAAAGGCGCTAAGGAATGTTAGAAAAAATCAGGTCCACTTTAGCTCGAAACCATTATCGAAGTATCATCTACCGGTTTTTAGACTCAACAGGATAATATAACCATTTGAATTCATAACCCTTGAGACCGTATTTCTCATCCTTTTCAGTTTCTGGTTTGGGAACATCTTCAGATAAAAGGTCCAGCACGTCCTGAGAAACTTTAGGATGGAAACCTGTATCATCAGCCACGTAATCAATCCTCGTTCGAACACCATTCCTTCCAGTTACGAAGTAGTATCCTTTCTTGACACCGTTTGTATAGCCCTCTTCGAATTGACCGTGGAATCCAACGGTGTAGTTGAATGTGTAGAGCAGCTGCGTCATGTCATTCTGAGAAAGTCCTGGCGGTAATCCTTTCTGTTCATTAGGGCCAAGTGCATAAACATCAGTATTTTTATCAACAATCTGCATTTGAGCGGAAAACAGAGTAGGTTTCTTAGAGCCACGCTGTCCTCCTTGACCGGCACCCGGGCCTTGTGGGCCTAATTTTGAGTCAAATTGCTGTTCAGGACCATTATATTGTTTTGCAGTTCTTTCTCCAGCTCCTTCTTGCGGATAGGAACTCGGAATAGCTTGCTGAATATTATTCTGTCCAAAATTACCTGAATGTGGAACAGTAGTTGAGGCCCCACTAGGCGCGGCTCTACCGTATGGATTATTATTACCGCCAAATAAGCCAGCTTGATTTCCAGTTCCGCCTTGAGTCTGTCCAGGAGAAGAAAAGGTTCCACTTCCTGGTGCGTAATTATTAGGCGCATTAGGAGAACCTAGAGAATAACTTGGAGAGTTAGGATAATTTTGTGCTTCCTGCCCAGGTTGTGGAGCAAAGGATGGCGCACCACCTGGCGCAACAAGCCCTTGTTGGGGAATATTTTGTTGACCAGATGGATAGTTCCGCTGACCTCCTTGAGGAGTGTATGATGAACCGCTTGGTCCACCCTGGGCAGTGTTTTGTTGTCCAGGAGATGAAGGATGAAAAGCTTGTTGACCTCCTTGAGGACTGTATGATGAACTGCTTGGTCCACCCTGTGCAGAGTTTGGTTGTCCAGGAGATGAAGGATGGAAAGCTTGTTGACCTCCTTGAGGACTGTATGATGAACCGCTTGGTCCACCCTGTGCAGTGTTTTGTTGTCCAGGAGATGAAGGATGAAAAGCTTGTTGACCTCCTTGAGGACTGTATGATGAACTGCTTGGTCCACCCTGTGCAGTGTTTTGTTGTCCAGGAGATGAAGGATGGAAAGCTTGTTGACCTCCTTGAGGACTATATGATAAACCGCTTGGTCCACCCTGTGCAGTGTTTTGTTGTCCAGGAGATGAAGGATGGAAAGCTTGTTGATCTCCTTGAGGACTGTATGATGAACCGCTTGGTCCACCCTGTGCAGTGTTTTGTTGTCCAGGAGATGAAGGATGGAAAGCTTGTTGACCTCCGTGAGGACTGTATGATGAACCGCTTGGTCCACCCTGTGCAGTGTTTTGTTGTCCAGGAGATGAAGGATGGAAAGCTTGTTGACCTCCTTGAGGACTGTATGATGAACTGTTTGGTCCACGCTCTGCAGTGTTTTGTTGTCTAGGAGATAAAGGAGGGAAAGCTTGTTGACCTCCTTGTGGATTATATGAAGAACCACTAGGACCACCCTGTGCAATGTTTTGTTGTCCAGGAGATGAGGCAGGGAAACCTTGTTGATTTTGAGAACTTGATCCTGGTGTACCAAATTGGTTTGGACCATTATAATTGTTATTGCCGGGCACTTGGTTATATGCCGGTGGTGGTGCCTGCGTGGTAGTTGTAGGTAGACTGCAAGACGAGCATGCTCTTCCTGGTGGTTCAATAGATACAGGCTTGGATGGTTTCCCAGGTTGTGATGCAAAAGCTACTTGTGACACTGGAGCTTGTGGAGTAAAAGGTCCTAGGTGTGCTGGTGTAGAAACTCCACCTAGCTTCTGTGGTTCTTGAGAAAATGCTGATGCTTTTACGGAAGCAGCTTGTGCAGGCGGCAACGCCAGAGCATGGCCTTGTCTTGCTGATGTAGGTGCTCCAATACTCGAAGAAGCTGAAATACATAAATTGTTTGGATGAGTTTACAGTTCCTTTAGTGTAAAGCTTACAAATTCGAGATTTTTTACGTTTACGGATCTACTTTATATCTTGGGTCTTAGCAAGATTTAACACAAAAAAATTAGCTTCACTCCTTCCTTCAGGGTTTATTAAAGCGCTCAAAAACTAGTGCTTATTTGATTGCGTCTTGCGGAGACTCGATAATCAAGAAAATAGTTAAAAGGTTAACTTACATGATTTCAAGTGAATATTTTTCATCGACAATATCTTGAAACGTCCCTCTTTGTCTGTGGCGTATACGGTGACATGGTAAACATCATCGGCAGTGATGAACCCGAACTCGCCCATGATAATTCCGTCTTTGTCTGTAAAGATACAATCGGTTTCATTGAGTTAGAATATATTATGATAATGAGTTTATTGCCATTTAATTCAAATATATTAGTAAACCCTGCCAAGGTCTCGTAATTTACCTATAACACGATGAGTATTAGCTAAATCTCCTTAAGAATAGCGAGTAGGAAACGAGCAGATTCTAGTAATAATAAAAAAAATGTTTAGTTTACGTTATCCTCACCTCGTTTTTTTTTGGGTCGCAAATTATCAATTATCTTCTCCCGTTTTGGGAGCGGGATTTCGTGTTAGACTCTTATTGACTAAAACCCACCCGTATTCCTTCAGTTGCCTGTGTGTTACCAGAGGTTACGGTAACCCTATCGGACTTTCCCGCGACCCTAGCAGATGCCGACAGTTGTGCTGACATCTCTTTGAGGCGCGCGTGGCGCAAAACGTATTATCGACCCGGGCCTGGTCCTTATTGGACGGCGAGCAAACCATTGCTCACCGTCCGCAAGCTCGCACCTACGGTAGCCGGGAATCGGCCTGGGATTCCCGACGCCCAGGGCTTCTCTTGCGGCGACTAGGGCGCGAAATTTGCCTCTCCTTCGCGAGTATTACTGCTTCGCAGAAGGAGGTGACGGCTTCCTATGCCCTCTCGCTCCGTATCATGGCTTGGTCCAGAGCCGGACGCGAGAGATCACCGCCGCCGATCGCCTCCACAAGGACGCGGCGGTGCTCCGCCCAAGCCGGGCAGACCTCCACCGTGTCCTCCGGGCGATCCACATAATGGTGACACCCAGGTGACGTTATCCTCACCGTACAATTTAATTCGAAGAACTTGTTTTCAAGTCATCGAAATAATTGTTTGTACCTAATAGGTATTCACATGATCAGTATTAATAGAATAGAGTGTTTATAAAACAACGTGATGAATTTGTTGCCTTGTAAAAACGGTCACATCAAATCTGGAGAAGATATGAGATACCTGCTTTAAAATGCAGATTTCAAATTAATATACTAGGAAATGAATAATTCAGCAATTCGTTATAGGTGTTTTAGCTTTTTATGAAATAATTATTGATCTAACTGTCTCTGACGTTCGACTTATTTCAGTAAATTCTTATTATTTGATGATGTCATCGATTTTGAATCAAATTGATATGTTGGTCAGATGATCATTTCTATTACTTCGAAAAGCTTCATATGAATATTTAATTGGTCGCATCACTTCCTTGTATTATTACATGTAGAAAAGTGGAATTCGAAAATTTGTAAGTACCTGCCGATATGCTGCTAAAATATAGTATTAAGAATGTTTTGTTGATATTCATTAATAGAAAATTGGTCGTATATTTTGTAAAATGCAGTGAAAAAACCGCTATCTTCTCGAATGTTATATAAATAATAATTTTTATTGTTTCGTAATAAACATACATCGTATTGCTTATGGTAATATTCAGTTGTTCTTGGTTGAAAACTCCTTCTTAATTCGGAAAAATATATTTTACGTTATTTAATTCACACGTATTAAACCGGTAAAAATGTGAAGCCATTTGTTATCTAGCAAAAAAAAAACTAGCAGTAACTTTTAAAATGGAGGATTATTAATTTTTTTAATGATCAAAATTGCTTTTATTATATAAAGCTTATCCATAATTTAAGTGACAACATTGACCCACCTACAGTTTACACTTCTTTTAAAGTAGGTTATACTACTGAGTAAAGAAAGAACCGAAGGTTACTACTTGCTTTAACATGGTTTATTTTCGTACAAGTAATCGTGACAATTCTCTCTATGTAAGTATATACAACTCACTAAGTGTTGTGTCATCGATACCGTGTCTAGATACCTTTATGTTGATGGAGTAGCCTTATCTGGTACCCAGATAAGGCTTGATTTTAAATCTGTCTGTGGAAAGACTATTGCTCTATGAAACCATTAATAGCGCATTAGCAGTTGACTACTGATCTACGGGTATGAGACGAAAATTGTTTGGTGGAAAAAGTTTTGTGGTGTACTGTATAAACAAGGTGCGATCGGGTAGGAACAAAATCCTACCAGTTGTTACTATAACGCAAACGAGTTTTTCTTAGAGTGTGATTCGGTATGAGAAAGCTTGATTAAAAATGTAAAAAAGGTAAATTAATTTGCAATAACCTAAAGTGCGTGCAAAACTACAATGACTCCTTCCTAAATTACCTGCAGATAAAATTTTCGTTTTTTTCCAAATCCTAACCCTAACTTATAATTATTATAAATGCGAAAGTGAGTTTGTTTGTTTGTTACACCTTCACGCTAAAACGGCTGAACAGATTTAGATGAAATTCGGCACATGGGTAGCACATAACCTGTATTAGGACATAAGTATTAATACTTTTTATTCCGCAATTCCCACGAGATCGAGACTTACGCGGGTGTGAACCTCGGGGCGCAGCTAGTTATGATAAAATTAATCTGACTGATGAAATGTAGGTGTGCTATATGTACACTTCTGCAAAACTCTTCGGGAAATACAGGCGTGATGTTATGTTGTGAGTGTTAAGATATAATTATTGTAAACGACGGCTTTTATATAAACAACTAGATATATTGGTCATCGAACACAAAAAAATACTCAAGCAAATAAAAGAGTAAGAGAATCTAGGTTCCTTTAGAACCTATAGCAATTCCCAGATAGACAATCTCTGAAACTGGGGCTGTATCGTCGCTCGAACAGCAGTCAGGCCCAAAGAAGTGGTATGCAATGCGTGCTTTTATGGGAGGTCGTGCGGCCTAGGATCGCATGACCTCCCATCAGCCGCACTTGGCGATGATGCTCCGCTAGAAATGTTGGGCTGATACCAGACACGGGTGCGGCGAATGTACATGTATCTCCCGGACCCCCAACTTATGGTAGTAGAAGGAACTGTGGGGTTTCACTCGGTAGTAGTCCGACATAACCCTCCGTTCTCCCTAGACGGAGGGTATTCATGAGAACTTCCCCAAGGATAAAAAAAGTTACCTTTAGATTCATGCCGGTGCTGCTGGCCGTCGATCTTGAACCCGAACTCATACGGTCTGTTCTCATCAGTGTACTTGTCGGCACACAGGGCTTGCAGCACGAAGCATAGCATTATGCTCGCTGTTAACCGCAGTCTTCTTGGCTGATGCATCTGAAGAAGAAAATATGCAGACGTTGTTTTTATATCTTTAGCAATAACAGTTTTCATCAGTCCTGCTACATCCATATTCAAACGTAGTGTAATCCGTCTTTTTACAAAAATTCCATTAAAACAATAGAAAAAAAAACCCGTCGATAAAATTAAGCATAGATTCCCTAATTTCGATATGTGCACTTTATGAAGAATCACACTGTATAGCACTTTACACATTATATTTATGTAGAATTAGACAAGTTATTTTTTATTAAGATGGTCAATGTTAAATTATACCGATCAATAGGTGAACAATCTATTTTCCGCATCCATCATTATCAAATGCTCCTTGGCATTTAATGTTACTTCACTTACATTTAGTAAGTGTTAACTTTTGGTGGATCTTACAGTTTAGTAGTTCCTAAACATTATGTCATTTATGTTAAAACGGAACTCGATATCAAGGCGAATATAAAATATTCACCGTGTTTCGCGTTAAGATTCATGCTGGTAGTAAGAAACTTCTAAAGAAATGACGTCATCTTAGAGTTGTCAAAATAAAATGGTACATCTTAAGGTTATAAAATATTATTTTTAAAACCCACACCTGTGGTGCTATATAATACAAGAGTTGACAATTAATTTGGCCTATAGTGCCTTAATTTTAAAAGGTTTACCTATTATTAATTAAAGAATGATTTTATTATAATTGGCAAAACGACAGCATTAGACATAATACTATAATATCTACATAGTGTTTATAAATATCATTTACGTAGGTCGGAAGGTACCTAAAACTACTCAAAAAGTTTCCCTTATTCATTTTATACTCTACATAATGTAAGAATCTGAATATTTAAAGCTAATATCATCGATGAAATAGACCTATGTCTAGTTGATAAATAACACAAGCCAGAGATGTTCTAGACTAATTCAGTAGTAGCAGAATTTTGTCGGAATAAATTGATAACAAAATATCACACTTTTAGAATATTATCTGCGAATCACGGAAGTCAAAATTGAATTAAAATTATTACTAGATTTGCTATAATCGAATATTATTTTGCATTCATTTATTGTGGCATTATACGTTATCTCTGTCAAGTATGTTATGTAAGAATACTTAGTTGGTACTTAGTTAATGTTCTAAACACAGGACTTTTAATGTTCAATGTTGTTTATTATAACTTCGACGAGCAAGTATAAGCGATCATGTGCAATAAGACTATCATAATATTGATTAATTATACTCAGTTTTTAAGTTTAAGGTCGGGATAGACAGCTAAATATGCATCGTTCACATTAAATTCAGTAATTAATTATTATAGTATGTACCTATCTTAATATTAGCTGAATTTAAATGACCTTAACATTTAAAATTAATACAGTATCCTGTGATTATTATTTAGAATATTGTTTGTTTAAGATTTTCGACGGACGGACTACTTTAACATCACCAATTAATTGTGTAAATAATGTTCTATGTCAGGCGGAATTTCAATATTGATTTATGATAATATAATGTAACGAGACAAACTGAAATAATACGTACCGACGCCGACGCACACTGTAAGAAAATCGCAATCTGACGGGATTTTATTCTTATGATACGGAACGAATTAATTTGATTGATATAAGTTATAATTAAATGTTTTTTTAGTTTTATAAAATAATTTTGTATTGTTTCGTGTATTTTTGAAATTTAAAAAACTGAAAAATACAGCAAATAAACATATTACTCATTCGTTGTGGGCAGGGAAAGCAATGACAAAACTTCTGGCTCCAATATACTTCTATTTTTTCGTGGTATGCTCCTTAATCCTGCTAAATAGGGGTCAGATGAGATTAAAAGTCGCAATTTCGTTATTTCGGTAGCCATGCTGAAAAAAAAAAAATGTATGGGTGCCGCAAAAAAGCGCAAAATTTATGAGTTGCATCTGTTAGTTAAAACTATCAGCTGTACTGTGATGGTATATACTTTACTATATAATGCTATATAATATGTTTTCGGGACTAATGAATTTAAAATGTAAAAAAATCGAAGTATGTTTCGTGTCCTAACAGAAATGGTTGATTTTAGTATATAATTACTATTATAAATCGAACAAAATATGTATGTACTTACATATGAAATACCAACACTACGACAAATAAAGTAAATAACACTATTGACCCAATAATCACTTCGTAATCGTAAGCGTAATTGGCACAAATTAACACTGCAAAACACGTAGTGAGTGTGACTCAGTTTTGTTTCTGATATGAACATTTCTAATATTTATGTTGACATACCCACATTAAAAAAAATATGGTGTCGTTTTTATTAGAGGGTAAGGAATAAAAAGACACCAATAATTGGTAGATAAAACATTGTTCGGATTTTGAATTAAATACCGCTAGATTGCGATTTTCTTACAGCGTGCGACGTCAAAATTTTACGTTTGACTGCAGTACTTTGCTGTTCACATATATTAATTTCTTACTACGATTTCCATTTACTACTATTTTATTAAATCAGTGCCTGATCTTTTGGTTTGGAACTTTCACAACCCTTTGATTAGGGGAAGCATTTTTGTTGGCATAAAAATCTGTTTAGAGTTATAAACATAAGCAAACGAATATTTCTAAAACAACATGAAAATTGCAAAGAAGTGTTACTTTGGATAGGCTACAACACAAAGATATTCTCAAAATTTAAGAAACAAAAGCTGGTGTCCCTCAAGGCATCGTCATGGAATCTATCTTAACCCTGGTTCATGACGCTGCAAAAGTTATTAAAAAACAACCCTAACTCCTTAATTGAATCATTACAGGAAAGGGAAATTTGAAATAATTTTTTACTGCATTTTGTCATATCGTATACTAGATAATTATTGGTTAACCAACCCTTACAAGTATGGACGGCGCGTGCTGCCATCTCTTGAGGCGGGTTATAAAAGCAAGTGTGAAATTATGCGTAACATAGTTTCCAGACATATTGACTAATTGGTGTCTAATTTATAATATACGATGCCTTTCAGAACTTTATTAATTATTCATGTTGATGAGTTACCGACAGGTTTTTTATGTAGCCATTAATATAAGCTGTCTTAGTTTGTTAAGATATGTATCTCTTGTTAATGTTTATTTTCTACACATTAATTAAAAGATGCCAAAGCGTTACTAAATAGGCATCGATACATTGGTTTGCGGCTACATTAAGGTAGATACTTGAATTATTTATGGCCAACATCGATTGTCTAATCGAATTAATGATTTCACGCAGCGATTTCTTCAGAATAATCGTGTTTGAATTTACCCTACTGAGCGGCATAATTTTTTAATAATAAGTAATTTTACTTATACTGTTGATTTCCGATGATAAAGTTCAGTGGTACCTATTATCAGTGAAATTTATTCACTGATAATAGGTACCACTGAACCAGGTTTCTCATAATTGTTTCAGATTATGGTAGAAAATATAGGTACCTAATTCGAATCGGTATAATGATTCTAAATTGATATTCATATTTTCAGACGTGACCACCAGTACCTGCTGTATAACATGCGGAATTTAAATGTTTTAATAATAAAGTTAGCTTTATGGTAATGTCGTAAAACAATGCGATTATTAAAGCAATACAGTTTATTAACATACAAATGGTAGCCAAAAAGATTTCGGTGCTAGCGATGTCTTGTATAAACATTAAGCTTTTAATATACAGCATAATTTCCATTATTTTTGTATTTTAATTACCAACTAGTCAAATTTACGATATTTTTAATGTTTCCCGTTAATAAAACCATTGTAAAAATGTAAATAAAAAATAAAAAAAATATTCAAATCCGTGTCGAAGTTTATGATACGGTAGTAGGCATTTATTGCTTACATAAAAAAATTATAGTATATTTTTATCTAATCTCCTACAGACATTTACTCATTATCGTAAGAACAGTAATAAGTTGTCGGTCATACAGAGATCCTCCTTAATTTTAGAATAAACGAGTTCAACAAGTTTGTTTTTTCATGCGAAAAGTTTGACATGATCACACAATATTAATTTTCATCACGTGTTTTGCATTAAAAAAAATGCCATTATTTATTCCAATAAATTTTAACACAACGTTTTGACATACGTATGCAAAAATTGTATTTTATAGCAACTTTAACGACATATTTAAAAATACAGATCGTTTTTTAAGCTTCTGTTACAGATTAGGTAAAAAAGATTAATGTGCGTTTCGACAAATGATACAGATTTTATGGTTGATTTTAGTATTCTAATGAATTAATTTTAACATAAATGAATGAGTTTATTAAGACGTTAATGTGTATAATGATCTCATTTGAAAACGGTAAAATTTATGTGATCATATTCATTCATTCAGTTTAGCATTTAACTTTTTTTTGTTTGTTTACTCTCTCAATGTACTTAAACTGGTGTCTGGTACCACTGGGTCCAAGCTACCGGCGGCGGCGGCGATATCGTGTCTGGGAATGCCGCTTTCTGTGTCAAGCCATTAATGCGGAATATGGCAGTAATTCCATACTTTAAATAGTTCCTTGCTCTACCAAACCCCCATATGATCGCATGAACCGCAACTTATCTCTTGAACGATAGAAAAGATAGCTAGTGAGTCCCTTGTACGCAATAAAATTATTATATTCTTAAAGCTGTTCTTCACTGCATCCGATTCGAATCCTTGAAATATCGGTCCGAAGTAGCCATATTACTATTTATTGTATGAGGGGTTGCGCACTAGATCCGAACTCTGTCCTTCCAAATGCAGAGCATTTTCAATTCAGATTGAACTCGGATCTTGAATTCGGATTCTGATCGGATTCTATTTCTCTGAGATCGCACAAGTACCTCACTGTAGTACGAGGCGATATATTCTGTGGAAGTGCGGGGTTAGAGCCTTTTTTTAAAGCCACTAACCACGCACTCCACGCCTCTTCATCTTGCATGTAGCATCAGATGTGCTGTCAGCAGGGTAGGAGCCCTGCCAGCCAGGTAGACAAGCTTCGTCTGAGTCCACACTTGGAGGAGACAAGGAGTACTCCAAAACCGGCGCGTGACCCAACCGTTATAGTCCGAGACCGTTTTACCGCCAGGAGATTGTTATTATTATTTTTATTGGCTGATTCTGTGACACCTGCTGGGCTGGTTTTACATTATCTGTTATTTATTTGCTTTGCCTCAAAAAAAGGTATAAGTAGGAGTAATTTATTTGTTCGCTCGTGAACGTGTAAAGTGTATGGAATATTGTGTTTTATTGTTATACATTTTATTGAAAATAGGACGGATTTAAACTAATGCTAATGAATGGTATTAAAAATGATGTAAAACATAACTTTAAAGATTATCTGCTAGTCTCCTTATTATTTTCATGTATTGATTTTTATTACCTATATTGATAGTTTACTAGAAAGTATAATTATGATATGACAAAATATCACTCTTTCTATTAATTATACATTTAGTTTTCATAATTATTTTTATATATCTGCGTCTATTGTATTTCATATTTTGCCATAAATCTTTCATATTTGAATAACGAGATGGTTTAACTGTGTACCTAACTGTTACCTTCTCATTAAAATAATTATATTATTCGGTCGATATCATCACATAAGACTGCCAACTTGTGGTTTTAGAATGAATAAGAGCAGTCGTTGACTTTTATATTGACCCGATGAGCTCAGTAAAGGTTTAAAAGGATTACCTATCTCTAGGCCAAAATTGCACCTTATATTTTTGCAATAGGGACTTCTATCTTACAGAAGATTTTAATGCTTTACCAGACAACATTTAAAAGTCAGAAAATACATGAAGCTAGCACCAGCTACATCTTACTTCAATGTATTTACTTCATTATCTATCCGCTGGAAAGTAGGTACAAATGGCGAAGTGGACTCTGATAATCTCAATATTTCCTTACACATATAGGGTATGTATTTTTTATTATAACTTTACGAACTTAAATATTTATATGAATAAAAGTATTCGCAAAACTATTGCATACAGTTTCAAAAGTTAGTAGACTTCCAAGTGTTTTTCTTCATGACAGAGAAACACTCGAAGCCATGATTGTGATTTTCTTCTTCTCGTGTGGTTAGGGACTAACCTGATGTCAGACTTTTAAAGCCGCCCAAGGGCCTCTGAGTTCACATGCCGTCGAGGAATATCTCTCAGGCATGCCGGTTTCCTCACGATGTTTTCCATCACTGTTTTTAAAGCAAGTGATAATTATACAATACGCACATGAATCCGAACAGTCAGAGGTGCGTGTCTTGGGTTCGAACTCGAGACCTATGACTTGGTAGTCCGACGGTCACACCACTAGGTTATCATTGATTATTTGATTGTGATGATGGAGCTATACAAAGGAGACTGAAACGATTACATACAATCATGGGCCTAGGTGTAAGAAGATGAAAGTGGTGTCAATTAATAACTTATATATTATCAAGCTTTCACTGAAAATTCTGCGGATTTTGTCAATCTGAGAACAGAGATATAAGAGATAAAGAGATTAAGTAAAAGTGAGGTTATGTTACAATCTATAACTAACAGCTGATTCCTGAAGTGCAAAATGTGTTCTTTTGCACTAATAGTTATTATATTTACTAGAAAATGTTTGAAATATCATATGAATGAAAGCATCGGGAAAGTATCGGGAAAGCACTCAAAACGCATCGGAAAACACTAAACGAGTGAGCAAACAAGAACAGTCGGCAACTGTCTAGTGTCAATGTCAGTCAGCTGTCATGTCAGTGACATAGACTAAAAATATAAGAGAGATTTGAATCGATATGAAATCGATAATCATTAATATTGGTTTTTCAGTAATTAATTGATATTTGATTTATTAATATGACTGTAATTATATGCACTATATTGCATATAAGTATATATAGTGCATTTAATTACTTCGAGTTAATTGTTTAGTGCAAAAGTTTTATTTTCGTAACTGTGTAATCGATTATTGAATCGATAATCTCACGAAAACTATCTTTCTCATATTTCTCCGCTTCCAGATTGAGAATTGAAGTGATTTTTCATATTCTTAGATAAAAAAATATGTCTAATTTTTTAGATCATATCTCAACTTATTACATTTGGGCCCACCGTTTTCCATCTCCTTTATTATTACCAGTCCCATTATTTTATTTACTGTACATATTTATTAGGTACTAATAACAAGCAGCGCATAAAAACAAGTAATGATAATTATCTAAATATTGCATCGAATAGATTAAAGAACAGAAATAAGTTGTTGTAGTAAATTGCTATTGAAAATTATGGGCTCTTGTGATTTATTTTATGCTTTATGTACCTAAAATATAATATTATACAAAGGCTTAATGCGTATCATATTATTATAAGAAAGATGAGATCTTAAAGATCTAGAGTTAGAGGCATTTCGAAAAGGTGACTAAAAATGGTATTCCATTCAATTTGTCATTATATTTATTGAATTCATTTGATACCATGGAAGTACAGTCGCCAGCACATCAAGCTACTAAAATCTGTCAAATTTCTTTAGTAGATTTTAAACTTTATTGCTAAAGCATTAGGTTCAAGGTTGATTGGGAAAGTTTGACAGGTTCGGGTAGCTTGATGTGCTGGCGTCTGTACCATAGAAAATAGTGAATACTCCTTGAAGTCATAATTTTAATAAGGTGGTAAGAGGTGTGGAGATTTACTTTTAAAATTAGTGCAGGCGATATATTCTGTAAAACTGTCACCGTGAAAACTTAGGTGAAGTGTGCAGTCAATAGTGACAAGTTGGAATGACAGCTCAGTTTACCTAAGTTTTAACGGTGAGATTTTTACAGAATAGCATTATAGTTCCTAATTTTCCTAAATTAGGTATTTCCATAACCTACATTTAAGTTACATAGTACCGGGTGACGTAGTGAACGTTTACAGTAGCTATTGGCACGACACTAACTTTATTTACTATGTTTGTTTCATTGAACAATGAGACAGTAAACCATACAAGGTGGACATTGTCGTCAATCGTAGGTAGTAATTCAACTATGTCATGGAATTAACATAACGTATTACAAATTATATTATTTATTAATGACGCATTCAATTATAAGTTAGTTTAGCAATAAAAAGAGAATATACGAGTAATTATTAATACATTTTATCGAGATATTTATTTATCTACTTTATCTACTCGATAGCAGTGGGATTCTTTCCACAATATGATGTTTAATGAAGTGCAAAAAAAATTGTTGTATGGAGTTGCGTCTGATTTCGAGACTACTTCTAAGTAACAAATAACAAGCGAATTTCGTAACTAGCACTTTAAATCATTGAACATTATTTTAGTTTTATTTAAGGAAATGGTATGAATTAAAAGTTTGTTTATTTTCAATAAATATTTACATGAATCTGTTTTAGAAAGTTTACTTATTTGTACGCAATTATTGTCTTATTTTATCGGAAACAATAATTAGACCATTTCTTTCAAGCTCATTACTTTAAAAAATTTAGTTTTTCAAAAGAGAAGAGGTTTGCATTTTTTGACTATCTTGCATATTGCGATACACTTGCGAGTTTTTTTATATGCATTCAAAATTTTTCAGCCGTGAAAAGAAAATATTTTTTTTCAGTTCTTTAAAAACCTAGAGCACCTACTTTTCTAATGATTCTTGGTAATTGATAAAGGTATTTGTACGTAGGTAATTGCTTATTTTTTGTTACAATATATGGACTTACCGTATATGATCGTACGTGTGTATTATCGCGGGCCGTCTCGCGGCCTGTTGCGCAAGAGTTCGCACGAGACTGTGCCGATTCTTTGGACGACGTAATTTATTAATACTTCTGCCTAGAACAGATGAGCGAAGCGACAATCAGAGTCGTCACTATTTTACCTATGGGCATATTTTATTGCAGCCCATATTTCCGGGCCCGATGATCGTGCCCACGATGTCACGATTATAATGTAATTATAAGATATATGTCAGGAAGATACTTTTTAATCTAGAACAAATACCCTTGGTAGACAAACACTTTTGGTTTGAGGTTTGCTGATCTTCTTTGTTTCAGAAAAAAACGATTTTGATGGTTCTGCGCTTACTTGTTTGCTTAAAAGTTTTCAAAGACACCAAATAATGGAAGAATTAAATACACTGTATTTAATTTTAGCTATTTTTGAATTCCTGAAGGAATTTCCACTATAATAAAAATAACCCCCTCTAAGAGGCAGATTGTATTTAGGCAATTTATATATCATATATATAATATGTTGGTTCTTTGTGTTATTCTAATCAATCGCGATAATTTTTTCAATGTAAGCGTGTTTGTTTTGTCCCAGACAAAACTTTGCATAGATCTATCTACAATTAGGTACCCAATTAGGCATCTGAATTTATTCATGAACATGAGTGGCTCTAGTGGCACTCTTAAGTAGGTACAGTATGTTATCTCACGAAGCGACGCGCGCTTTACTTGTGGTAACCAAATATATAAACACGCTGTGAATATATGCGTGGAGACGAGTAGCGTCAGCTCATAACACATACACTTCCGACTTCGCCATTGTCTCGGACGGTACCGAGGGCTCCTGTGCTTAAACACACATTCACAACGTGTTTGTAATCTTGGTAAACACAAGTAAAGCGCGCGTCGCTTCGTGAAATAAAAATACTGTACTTATGGATTGAGTTGTTTACCTTTTTATAGATTTTTTTTTGTTGATTCCAGTTCTTTGGTCCCTACTGGGTTTACTTAATCACTTACCATGAGAGTGTTGAAAAGTGAACGTCATGTTTAATTAACTATTAAAAAACAAAATAAACTATCATAGGCTACTGACTAGAACTTCATAATACCTCCTTGTTTAAAAGAAGTCCATCTAATAATAATCATATTAAACATGCATAATTGCAGGATTACAACAAGAGATGTCAGCAGCATTTATTCGTCGTAGAGCTCATATCTGGTTCAACCGGGGTCACAAAAGTCAGAGCGCACCTGATCAGTGAAAACCAGAAAAACACCAAATCAAGAATGAATTAAAATTCGAACGAATGACTCGTTCATAGTGATTATAATCGAGACTGTATTGAATTTAATTGACGCTGTATTTCTTAGTGTCACTGTTCAAAAAACGAACGAATATAGGAAAATGTAGGTTTAACAACATAAATATTTATGAATAAGATTAAGTGATAGACGTATGTTAATTAAACGTTACATTACAAATCGATTTCTAACTTTTGCATCTTATAACTAGTTTATATTTCACAAAAAGATGAACATTTACCTAATGCGGTCTATAATGATCTATAATTTGCTAACATTTATATGTAGTAGTCTCAAGTTACAATCATCAATAAATTATATATACTTTATGATGATTAGCTTCAGATGACACTTCTGCTTTTTGTGATTATCATCAAATAAATTTGTCATGATATTATTTCCATTTATGATTATTTATGGCAATATTCTTGTCGACTGTCGTTGGTTTTCTTTCTGAGTTTGTTCAGTTAATGATGTTCGATATAATATCTGTAACCTCATTAAAGTTAATTTAAAATGTTTGTCGTGATGTCTTTTATTTTCACAGTTCTCATGGTACGGCTTTGTGCTTTTTCCTTAACGATATAAAGCCAAAAATCATTATGATTTACTTAACACACGGTTTGGTTATGTAAAGCACATAGCTTCATGAATACTTTATAACGTTATCACTAACTTTCGAAGCGTCGGCGGATAAAATTTTGTGAAGTCTGGTATTTTTTTCTTTGTTAAATTGTTACAACATAGAAAATGACATACCTCTTTGTGATAATGACCCAAAAAACACGATGGAACTGTGGTCAATTAGATACAAGTAAAAAACACAACACAGATAAGAAAGTACCGCTCACTGAGGGAAATAGAATCCTTTCTAGGATTTTTTAGGCAGTATGTCGTCTGTTCATTACTACGTATGTCTGGGCATTGCACGAAGAACAATCGCCCTGGGATTATAACAAAACATGTGATTTGAATACAAAATTCGTGAGTATATTTGCATATTATGTAGTTGCAAAAAAATCGAGGTACATTACATACACTGATTTTGTTTACTAACTTAAAAACGATGACGGAACCCATAACTTTTCATAAACAATTCGAATATTAGGTAAAATTTTATAAAAAAGGCTGATCTTGAGAATCAAATCGAATACTCTAACAAATTGACAAAGGTCAGTGTTAAGTACTAAATGTTTACTTTACAATTACCGCCGTAATCAAGGTCACTCAAACATCAACGGATGCCGTAAGTAGGCTCTTATAGAAATGTAGGAAGCGATTGGATGTTGCATTAAAGAATAGAAAATATGAAGTTTCAAGGAAATTCTTGAGTTCCAACAGTAAAGCAGTCATAATTTTTCTTATCATCAATATATTCCATAAAAAACTTTAATACTATCTTTAGCTTTGTATAATTTAACATAGGTACCTTAGTTCAAGTAGGCAGTACTCTAGTCTGCTCAAACTGTGTAGACAAATAAAGTCATAGACAAAAAAACATGAGATTACTGGCAGAATTTTAAAGCAAAAAGTTTTCATTAACTTCTCACTATTTCATAATTACCCATCTACATATAAATAGATATATAAAATGTGTAAATCTATACATCGTATAAAACAAAGTCGCTTTTCGTGTTTGTCTGAGTGACCGCTCAGATCTTCTAAATTATACAATGGATTTTGATGCGGTTTTCATCAGCAATATTTTATAGCATTTAGTCCGGAAGGTTTATGTGTATAATTAATTCATATTTAACTAAGATATAGCACAGAAATCTCGATGTTTTGAAATGTCGTCATTGCACACGTGAAACAGGGGCGGGACGCTAGTTTATGACAATCTTGTGTGCACTTGATATTCCGGATTGAATTAAATGTAGTGTAACCTACAGATGCAGATCCTGCGAGAGCACGATGGCGGCACGATTGATTTATAATTGGTTGAGTTATCTTAGATTTTCCAAGATAACGTAAACGTGATAACAATAAAATATAAAACGAATGTTTGTTGACTGTTATTTTGGATTTCGAACACAAATGTGTGAACAAAAATGGATGAAAACAAGTGCGGTGGGTTTCTTGGGACAGATCTGAAGCCGCAATCAACGGAGATCACCGAGCTCTAAAGCGTCGAGACAATGACTACCTCGACTTACTGACTCGCGTCATGTTCCGCTCCGGGAATCTGATTCGTTTAGCCAAATATGAAGCAAGTCAGTACAATTGAACTACTGCGGTTTCGCTGCTATGATTTCACGGCGGAGGTGTGCTACCGGCGTGAAAATCATATTTGGTTCAGCTGTCTTGGAACCCACAACTGAAGTAAACAAACAAGAGAACAGAGAAATCTCCGTATCAAGCAGATGACCATAGTTTTAGTGCTCAGTGATTGTGGTTGGAAGTTCATGGTCAGCAGTAAAGGGTTGCAGGCAAATAGGTACTACAGCTATAAGTACCTACTGTTTTCAGTGTTAATTACTATCTGATAATTGCAAAAACTGACTCCATAAACTTCTATCATCTGCATGAAAAATCTTTTAGCCGTTAATTTCGGAATGTACTATTTTTAGCATGCAACTACTTCTGTTATTTACAAAATGGCCTTACGGAAAATAAAATAACAAAATTAGGCAGATCTAATCGAAAACGTTTTACTATCTGGTAAGAACATATTTGCTGTGTTGTTTCATACATACGTGCGAATGTTATCATCACAATAATAAATAATATGGCATTAAAGTGCATGTTAAAATACGATGTTGTTGTAACAATACCTACTACTGAATCGTACTTTATGAAATAGGTACGTGTTATTTTCGTTTAGGTACGGACATACCAAATGGTGCTTACTTTCTTAATAAATAAATAAAAATAAAAATAATGTATTTCAGGTAAATATCACCCATTGCCAGATATAAAACAATAAAAAAAAAAAAAACTTAATACTTACAGGAACATGTTTACTTTACAATGAACATCGTCAATAACAGAACAGTTTTAGTTAAGTTTGGATGTTAGATATACAGGGTGTAAGGGACAGCCCTCCGTAAATTAACGGGGGGCATTAAGCTCCTTATTTTGAATCATATTCCACTGGAAATTTTCTCAAGAAAATTTTCATTTTTTTTATCGGTTTTTCAGTTACCTTTATTTTAATGTAAAATTACATTCTCTGTACGTAGCACTCCATTTACGTTAAAAAAACTATTTATTAATTAGGTATACGTTGTTATTTACGCTTGCCTATTCAAGGATGTATATCTGGTATGGCTCACAAATCCTTCCTTATCCTGAGGGCACGTCTCATCCCTACCATTACTTCGCCACCCGGTCTACTCCTTGATAAGCAATAGCTTCTGTACCCCATGAAACATGAGGCTCCAGGAGCTAGTGCAAATCTTGGGGTTCATTCGATTTATCGAGTCTGGTTAAACGATGCTGGGATTGGTGCATTTCATTCATTCATTCATTCATAGGTATACGTTGTTATTTATGCACATTTAATTCTGAATAAAAATAACAATTTTCATAACATAACATTCAACATTCATTTTCTAAATGGGTACATTATTAAATGTTAAGTAGTATTTTATGAAAATAATTATGTCGTCAATACTTTAGTTACTCAATAAACTATTTAAAAAAAAAAAAAAAATTGTAAGCGCTAATTTATACAAAAAAAATAAGTTTAGAATAATATGTTTAATTAATATTTTTAATATGCACATATAGAACGTTAATTAGTTGCACCTATTTACTAATCAAAAACGGAATAAATTAATACATTAAATGCGTATAATTTTATCAGACTAGAATTTTTGCTTGGTTTGGTTTCTATTGTTTTGTAAACTATTTCTTATATCCGAATTTCTAAGTTCTAGGTTATGTTAATTTTGATGTGGATTCTTTGCCATCATATTTGTGTACATAAATAAACATTCGTGACCTGCTAATCCTGGCGTGAAGCGTCACATATCATGCACATTATTTGCAAAATCTCTATTTCATTGTCTGCAATTTGATACTCCACAAAAATATTGATAATTGTTTTGTGAGACTAATTATCAATTTTACGATTTATCTGGGCTTGCTTGTGAGTTGCTTCTCTTAATTTTTCAATAGAGGGAACATATTTTTATTCAAAAATCAGTGCTTACATTCTCGTCAACGACTAGCGTTAAGTGTAGATACACAATGGGTAATATGCATTTCTTTTACTCGATAGTTTACATTGCCAGATGATAGTTAAAAAAAAATCGATAGCAGAAAAGCAACTAAAAGAACTTAAAAAAAAAAAAATGCCAACCAACCCCGGCTATTTAAACGCCCTCCATTGTGTGGTGACGTCACAGTATAACAAATGTATGACAACAAACAAACAAGTGAATGTCAAACACTCCTACAAAACACATTGACATTTTGATTGTTACGTAACATTCGCTCTGACTAATAGCGTCGCTTTTCAAATATTTGAGTTTCACGCATATTTTTGGCATATAAAAAAACAATTTCTCGCTCAAAAAGAAATTTTATTCAAAAATATTTATGGAGGCATAATTCTGAAGTAATATAGTTTATAATAAAAAATAATTGACCCTTATTTGAATCACATGCATATTCCCTATTTTATTTTTTGTGGCACTTTAATTTCCTTAAAAAAAACCTCCTAAGTCTTCATCACACATAATCTATCCATGAGTACTTACTTATTGATCCGCTAAATAACCGCTTCACTTATTGCTATAACTAGTTGTACCCGCGACTCCATCCACGTGGATGTCGGAAAACAACATGGATTAGCTAACAAACTGCAATTATAGTTGAGGGTCTAGGAATGGAGCTATGTGGCGGGATCTCTTTTGTTTATCACGTGGTGAATGATTTGGTATGCTAAACTATTATACTGCGAGTCTCATCCTCAAGATTAGTAATATAACACATGTAGCAACAGATAGAACCAGGCGGTCGTATAATTAAGATCGAACTTCACATACAGGTAAGCTGCTGGGTCCCATACGAACTTCACATACAGGTAAGCTGCTGGGTCCCATACGAACTTCACATACAGGTAAGCTGCTGGGTCCCATACGAACTTCACATACAGGTAAGCTGCTAGGTCCCATACGAAGTTTCATATTACAATGATCCGAAGTAAGATTGTTACTGAAAGTGCCCAAAGCGGCAGACTAGGCAGACTAATCCTTTCATATAAATAGGAATTCAATACACAGAAATAGTCCCCCTTTAAGTGAATTTTAGTAGACAACCATATTATGGTAGATAATAAATTAATAATAATAAAATTCAAATCGATCTGTTTGAAGGCGTAATTTGAGTATTTATTGGTTATTGACATCATTGTTAGAATATTGATCTTTTATAACGTGTTTCAATTTTACTTTATTTTATGAAATAAACTTTTATTAGGTATATTCTTTTCTGAAATGGGTTGTTTGTATGCCGAATTATTAACTTGGGGTCAAGTACTTGTACAAAATAATCGTCATAGTTGTTGTGCTGCGGATAAGCTTACTGTGTGTTGTAGATAGTTTGTTATATTATTCCTAGGGGATAGGCAGCAGCATCTTTCTCAATCATCAGCACCATCATCAACAATTCCTTCAATACGACAGAATATTGTAACATTTCATTAATTAAAGGTTGCATAAGCTGACATGTGCATGTATCTCAGATACATCATATATCTGAGATACATGCAAATACGCCTTCAACCAAGTGAAGCGCAATAAATAATTGCATGCAGCTATGTTAATGGTTTTATGTTTAAATCTATGCTTTGTTTATTATATCATGGATGACCTTTCTTATGCCTGCGTTGTGGAGACTAAGGAGTTCAGGAACTCGGTGCAGTCACGATTGATGACATCGTTCACGTCTTTACTACCGACTTAAATCACATATATACATAACATCACGCCTTGTTTCCCCGAAGGGTTGGGCAGAGGTGTACCTATAGTACACCCACATTTCGCCAGGTATGTTTAAGTCCCATGTAATAGGGAGTGAGCCTATTGCCATCAACGGGGCACAACTCTAGACTCCGGGCCGCTACTGAGAAATTCCAGATAGAAAAACCCAACACTTTGCTGGACTGAGACTTAAATCCTGAAATGATATAGAGCTTTTTGTATTTCAATATTGTTGACTTCATTAAACTTAGTTATTTATAACAAAATCAACACAAGATAGATCAAGCCCAACCACTCTGTAGCCTAAATCGATAAGGAGGATGCTTCGCTAATTCATCTTGCTTGAATATTGTCCTACTACAGGACAAACGCCTTCTTACTTTTCTTAAAGCTTCTGTTCTCTGTTAAATACTAGCTAGTTCTTTCGATAGTAGTCTGGTCAGGCGTGGTCCGAGGGGGGGGTCCTGGGGGTCATGACCCCCACCCCCCCAAATCATTCAAGCTGTCGAGAGACTGAATGATTTACGTACTTATCAATTAACCATTTCCCTAAAAATATTCCTCGGCACCAATGGTGACCCCCCAAAATCTTGGGCTGCGACCGCGCCTGAGTCTTGTTCTTCGCGCTATTTTTGATGTGGTCGCTATTGAACGCTAGCTAGACGGCCCTGCGGCACAGTGTCGTCTAGCGTTCAATGGGACCCACTGTTCAATACTGAGGACTTCATATACTTACAACCTGTGTCCAATGGGGTTCCCTATCGGTAAAAATTACGAACTTTCATCCCTTATTAATTCCCATATTTAACTCCTATAGGCGATGAATAATAAAATAATTATAAGATTTAATAAATAAAATAAATAAAAATCAAAAACAGTATGTTTCGAGATCCAGATCTGTCAGTTAATTTAAGATATTTATTAAGTAGATAGGTACAAAATAAGTTAATGAAAATATATTTATAATATAATTATATTAACATTGGGGAAGATTAGTATTCAAAACATAGAATATTTTTTAAATCTTAAGTACATCCTGGTTAAGCACTATCAATTTGAAGTACTTGTTAATGGAATTATAACGAATAGCCAGTTATGTGATGTCATCTTATCATGAATTTAATTTACATATTTATTTTTGGTAAAGCGATGATCTCTAGACTCTGGTCACCAACACCATCTAGTTGTGTCGATCGTTACTACTTGGCCAATCCCATTGCTTGGATTTATTCTGCAGTATACCTTCTACCATCTCACTTTACACTTAGTTTCTACCTTGGACTATTCACTAATTCATAATAATGTTTGAAATATATAGTAGTCAATTTATGTATTATTCTTTTCGTGTGGTTAGTGACTAACCTAGTGTCAGTTTTGAAGCCGCTCAAGGCCTTTCTCTGACTTGACTTCACATGACGTCGAAAAATATCTCCCTAGTATGCCGGTTTCCTCCCGAATTTATGTATTTTACATTATATTGTCTCCAGGTCGGCACTTTCGAAGGTATTCCTTACGTTCAATAACGCCTTACAAAAACGATAATTTTGTAAAGCAGTGATGGCTTGCTAGTATATGTATATTGCACAGGAGCAATGTCAATATCTCACAGGCTGTAACCATAGGTTTTTATGTCCTGCCCCCATTCACAGTCAACTGTACCCCCGGTTTCGAATTTCTATGTTATTTCGCAATTTCAGGTATAACATTTTTGAGAAAGCTATTTATACAAATTGTTATAATTCGCTTTTTTGTTTGTATTAGTTTCAAGCGCCTCAAAGTCTCTCTTAGCTAGTATTCACGTTGAGGTGCATAGAACTTACACTTTCTGCAGGGTTTTCAATGGTTTATGAGGTTGTTCGTAAGATTAATTTACTATACAGATCGTATGTAAATCTTAATCGGAATAATATATATTAATTTTATATGTTAATACTACCTTCACCTTGCGCCATTAACTGGAATTGTTTCTTTCAGTAGCCCGTTTTTTCTTTCAGTTTACATTACTATGATTAAATATTGATAATGGAATTTTGATTACGGTTTATGCAGTGATTTTTTGGTTTTTAAAGATATTCATGCTTTCTAGAATGGTACTTTTTGGGGATTTTATTCATTGAGTACTTCATGATCCAAATTAATGTCAGCCGGAACAGAATTTTAAGTAGGCTTAGTTAATAAATAATCTCCTACACTCTTACATACGCATCCCATTGACACCAAATTATTACGTACTTAAATTCAACTAATCACCGATCAAATCCATCTTTAGTATATTCAATCGACATCAGTTGAATAGATCGTAAACCAAAACTGTACAGTTTAGCAAACGCAGTGATCCCACCACCGTTTGATGTACAAAAGGTTACAAGTTTCGTCACAGTTATTTTGTAACCGTTTTAAATAACGAAGGTTCAAGCACTCGTGTCAGAGTGCGACACTCACTGCCATCTGTCGCACGATGACAATACTCGAAGATTGCGTAATTTTATCTATGAATAGTATAAAAACTATAAAACAAAGCCGCTTTTCGTGCCTGTCTGTCCGCTTAGTTCTTCTAAAGTACTCAAGATTTCTCATGCGGTTTTTAATATCACTTAAAGAATTTATTCCAGAAGGTTCATGTGTTAAGCATCAATATTTATCTTAGATATAGGTAATACAGAAATCTAAATGTTTGACATGTCGCCACATCAGTGGATCGCACCCATGCGAGCAGGGGTGGGTCGCTAGCTATAAAACCAACTGTGAATCATATGCATACTTGCTCATTCGAGATCACAATTATTCAAGGCCGTTTGTGTAATTTAGAAAAAAAACATTATCTTTTGCTTTAAATATACTTAACTGCCCATGCTAGCGTAGTTTAAAATAATATTTATGGACATTAAGGCAATTGCTTGATGTTGTTTGCGAAAGTTCTTAGTCAACGTATTTTCCAATACTAATTGACACTCAGAACTTCAAACATCGTTGTTTCGCCTATGGGAAGGGTTAAAAAAAAAACATCTTAATGCACTTGTCTCGAAGTTCTTAAATTGTCAATGTCGAGTATCTCCCGGGCCACCGACTCAGCAGTAATATGAACCGTGGCATTTAAGTCGGTAGGCGTGGGACAGTCGCAGGTTATCAATGAGGAAATCCCCACATAAAACAAGGTAGATAATATAGAAAACATATTCCATAAAGAAAATAGTTTGCGGGTCAGTCACAAACCTTATCGTGATACGTGAAGGTTACTGAACTATAGACATACTGTAACTCTTTGGCATGTGTAAACGGATGCAAGAACCTTCGCGACGATGCGTCTTGTGTGCTTTGGTATTTAGACACATTTACGAAACATACATTGTACACTAGCTGAGCAATTTCTAAGCCTAATGTTATTGCTGTAACTTGTAAATGGCTTTCAATCGTCCAGCTGTGGCATATAACTGACTAGAAGTTATTGATTTCTTAAATTTCCTTGAGTGAGTTTCTTAGTTTATAGCATGCTCTTATAGAAAAATCATCGATTGGATCATTGAGTCATTGAAAAATCATTGAATTTTTTCCAATTTCAGCTTTCTTGTACAAACAGTCTCTGAGCTCAGCCGCGGACAGACGGACAGACAGACAGACAGACGGACATAGCCTTAGTAATAGGGTCCCGTTTTACCCTTTGGGTACGGAACCCTAAAAATGGTGGTATACAATAACCCTGAAAGTTTTGATGACCATTATAAACATTAAAGTGATTACTTCAGCTAGAGAAATAATGGTTTTACTAAATACCATTGAGACAAACTGGCGTAGATACCTACATAAAGTTAATCATTCGATAGAGTTTAACGCCTGTATATACCCACATATCGCCAGCTATGTTTAAGTCCCATGTAAAATGGTTGGAGCCTTTTGCCATCAACCTGGCACAAATCCAAACTTGGGGACCTCGTGCTCAGGAGTAGCACTTGCGGCCACTGGAGCAAGTGATTTCATTTTCAAATGGGTGATGACTCGGAACCAAGATTTTGTCACGATTGCGTTAAATATTTAAGTTGAGTTACATGTAAGTTAAATATATATTTAACGAAGTAAAAACACTCGCAGTTTAATGACTTGCTAGCGGCTTGATCACACATCTGTGTCTAATCCTTAAGCCTTTCAGCTCGTAAGTTGTATAGTAAAGAATAATTCCTCTCCGTATCCACAGCAGCTGGTGTCAACAACATATGTACTGTAATCATCTATTTCGTTTTACTTAAAGTAATATTATATTCTAAGTACTGTTTATTTTATTTTATTTATTACCTATTTATTTTATACAAATCGTTGAACCTTACTTGATTTCCGTACGTCTTTTTCGGGTGACCACTGAAAATCAGCGCTGTGCTGTGGGCCCCCTTAGCGCAGTATCATGCTGAATGGAAGCCTTCTTGTCACAGTCATGACGTGCAGATGCCGATTACTTATCTGTAAGCTCGTGATCTCATATTTGTATTTAGATCTATTTTGTTTAATATTGCTGATTAGTTATCTTTTTGTATGCACGTGTTTCTGTGACAAATAAACCTATTTTTCTTGCTTTCTTTCTTTCTTTCAATCACTTATACTGAAAACTAATGTGTGATGATTTTACATTCATTGCCGTTTTTGTCATTGAAAGACCCATGTTTCACCTTTTATAATTATGACTGTCGCAGAGATACTAGCATTTCGTCTGAACAAAACTCAATAATAAAGCTGAAAAAAAAACATACGCATTAAGAACGAATTGCGTAAACTCGAGGATAAAATTGTAGTGATATTAGCGAGTTTTAAAACTGCATACCTACGTGTTACGCAAAATATTTCTAAAGTTAGATTTCTTTAAAACATTCGTGATTCGCTACCAGGCGTCCTTGTGAGATCAGTACGCACGTTTATGTCATCAAATAACAATAAACGAAACGTTTGCGAACAGCTTCAAACCTTTTTGTTACCGTAAAACTGCTTTGTAGTGTATAAATATTATCTACGTAGAATGTTAAGTATTAAAAATGTTAAGTGAAAATATTTATCATTCAACGTGAAGTAATAAATTAAGCATTCGATTGAAACAAAAAAAGTTTGGAGTCGTAAAATTCTAAATTATTTAAGCACGATTTTAGAATTTAAAATCAAGGTATCTAATTAAGTCTTAAGTAAAAACAGTAAAATTAAAAGATAAGAAAATGTAGATCTTCACTGTTATTTTACATTTTTTGGTGATAATAAAACATAATAGACTACTCTCGTGTATCAACATTTTAACTAAAATAAAAAAAATTGATTGTATTTTTTTTTAGGCGCGAATAAGAAAAATATTGTTTATGAAAAAAGTATTTTAATTCATTCAAAATACAAAGAAATATACAAAATTACAAAAATACGTCCTTATGGCACGTGAATTTAGAATTAGATCCCTTAACTGAGATCTCTTTAACTGTTGTTATACAATTCTACTGGTGATAGTAGTTTTTATACTGGTGATAGTAGTAGTTCTACTGATGATGGTAGCTTTTCTACTGTTGAGCGTAGTATTAACTATTTACAGGTTATTTCGGTGTGTGGTCCTATTGTCCTAGGGACGTTTTGGGCTGGAAGCCGTTGGGTCCTGCGGTGAAGGTGACCGTGTAGTGCTTGCCGTCGGGAGCGACGTATGCGTACGATCCTGTGACTGTCAGCGCTGCGTTCTCTGACTGAGGATTGTCGAGCTTGCCTTCCTCCTGCCTGGATGTACCGTCACTGGTCTCGTAGCTGTAGAAGAGAGAAAATATTATTTTTGGGTACTAACATGTCATTTAGCATGTCGTCATCAGTAGGTACGACTTAGTTAACTTGAACCGATTAATGCTAATTTACGAAGCAAATTTTTCTTAGTAGATTCCTATCTCATAATTAAGGAACCTACTGATGCGGAGCTGGGGGAAAAATATCTGCCCTTGATATTTATCTTAGGTGTTTACCATTGCAGTTATAACTAATCTAATCTATGGCTGGTTTATAGTTAGATTTATAAAGAAGCATATGATTACAAGATAATAATTGAATAGATCTTCCATGTCCTTGACCTAGACTTGATCCCGGAATCGTATTTACAATTGATGTCTAACGACATAGGATTCATTATAGAAAAAAAAAACAAGGTCGTGTTATAAAAATATACATCGAAGCACATAATACGTGTAATTATTTTAAATGATATTATAATAATTAACTGAGCTCTCGTAGATTTGTATGTAACTAACAGTTTCCTTTTTCCTGTTTATTAAGTTTAACTATATTTCCAAAAAATACATAAATATTTTTATTTATTGCAGCTTTAATTTACCTGAATAGAATTGAATATATTATTATTATTATTTATCATAGGAGAGCATGATTTTTTAGTTGAATTAGATTTGACCAATTGCGAGATTTAATTCGATCGTGTATCGAGGTCCATAATCTTTTCAATCAGATGACCTAAGAATTCCGATTCTTTGTTTTATTTATATTAATTGAATTTTATTTTTCAATACATTTGGGTCCTATTTAATTATGGGGTAATTCTAACTAATGAGAATAATTCTACTGTATTATTGATATTTAAGTATTTGAATTATTATCATTAGTTAGAATTACCCCATAGTCGATATAGCCCAGTCTGATTATAGTTAATTTTTTGGTTAATATTTCCTTAGTAATTCATTAATTTGGATACACAAATTCTTAAAGAAATGGATTTTCCATACAAAAGACTTCAACGCGCGTTACTTATCTGCTCCGTTATCTAATTTTTTTGGTATTATTTTTAAAAGTTATTACTCATTAACAGGTTCTATCGTTCTGAATATTCATTATTTATTCTTGATTAAATATTTAAGAGGTTATAAAATCAAATAATTATTTTCCTCAATTAGGAAAATATTGAGGAAATTGCATATTTAGGTAAAACCTTTCGGTATTATTGTTAAGTCTCGAAATGGTTATACTCGTAGGTATGTTATTTTTATGACTTACAATGGGAGTTGTATAATGTTAGGTAGTTACATCACAAAGGGTCATCGCCTACTCTTAACTCGGCTCGTTTCGCAACAAACGGTTACATTTACCGCCTGATTAAGTAATTATATTTATATTTCAATAAAGTACCTTGGGCGTCGTATTTAACGATGTGTCTGTATTGTTAATTAATCACTTATTCTTTAAGTTTGACATTTTAGTTAATATTTCATGTCTCCGACATCAAAAAAGCTTAAGTTACTCAAAGGCTAAACAGACTTATTGCAAGGATGTCCGTCCGGCCATTTACACGTGACCAGTTCTTAGAATGATCTTTTTGATATTTTCTACTTTCAGGCATATTAACAATCATTTGACCTGTAGCCTTATAGGAAACGAGAAATTAGTTGTATGATGTTATCAGCACCAAGTGGCGTGTGCCAAATACATGGTGGTCTGTACACATACGCGAATACCTTAGGTATTATTTGCGACACGCGCTGGAAAGATCAGTGGGGTATTGTCCTAAGGAACAAACTTTAATAGTATTTAAAAGTTTAAACTTCTGTGCTTTGAAGTTTCGTTATGGTGTAACGGATATAACCTCTCGAATTTCAACTTGGGACACAATTCGTTTTATATTTTTCGTGAAACTCTTAGGAGTTGAACTAAAGATTTTTCTCTACTTTCGTAGAGTATATACGATGATAGAAAGTCAGCAAACAGAGTAAATAATAAAAGGGACCTAAATATTTCCACTTGAACCATAGCATAGGTTAATAAAGAAAATCTAAGCATAACTTACGCGAAACTGTAACCATCGGGCTCGACATTGCTATCGAAGCGCAGGATCTGCACGTCTTGTGGGTTCTGCGGTGCGCCTGCGCAGACTGCCACTAGCACGCAAACTAATGTAACCTGTACACGAAGAAATTAGAAATTATTTAATTCCATAGGAGTTTTTTATATCAGATGTGTTGTAATAATTAGAAACTGGGTTGTGGCTGGGGTGGGGTAGATTATAGCCCACTCTTTCTAGAAAAGAGGAGGCCTGTGTCCTAGCAGTGAGTGGGAGCATTATAGGCTGATTATGCAATCAATTTTGTGACGTTATATGCGAACTGCGCTTATTTACTTGGCTTCTATGCAAACAAAAATCTACCAACTATAGCATAATTATTTAGTATGATAATAAATGAAGCCCCGATCTACTAGTAGTAAAGCATCGTATGCTTTTGAAGCAGCTAAGGGCCATAACGATGTGGCACTCAGGAGTACGTGAAAGAAAATACATTCGCGTTCTTATACAAAGCATTCGAGTGTTACGCCTTTCTGAGTGCAACCCATGCACGTGCATTGTACAAATATTACATATTTAAAACAATATTTGTTAAACGTTTTCTCAGTTTACAAGTATTTTGCTCGATGATAAGGTTGAGCAATTGTTTGAGTGTTTATTGTGCCGTGCTCATTTGTTTTGGGGTATTTACTCAGCTTTTATGTGCCTGAGGAAGCTTTTTAAGTGATGAACATAAAAATATGATTTTTAGTTTTTGCCTCTAACTTTAAGAAATATAAAATTCTTAATGATTGATAAGCGTTAATTGTTAAACTTTTAGACTTAATAGTTTGGTATAGTAAATTGGATATAATTTTGAAATTATTTATTAATATTTTTGAAGAATTTAATTTTTCTCGTCATATATTTATAGTATTACTAGCTGTTGTCCGTAACTTCGTCTGCGATCTAGTATGAAAAGTAGCCTATGTCTTTGACCAGGTCATGGTGTACCCATGTGCCAAATTTCATCCATATCAGTTCAGCCGTTTTAGCTCGAAAGCGTGACAATCAAACAAACAAACGAAACTCACTTTTGCATTTATAATATTAGTTAGGATTAGGATAGTTTTGGTCGGCACAAGCTATATTATTATAGATTTATTTATTTAAGGATTTAAAATAAGGCAATTATAAGCCAGCAATTGTAACAGTTAAGTTTTGCGAATCAGCCGATTATTTAAACAAAACTCATTTTTTCTATGGATTCTAGTTATAGAAATTGTTCAAATGCTAACTCTTAGGTAGCGACAGTAAACGTTCACAGTTTAACTGACGACCCATTGTTGACTGTTAACAAGTCAAAGGACCAACTTTCGAAGAATAAGCATTATGCTAAGTGCATTATGAACTGCATGCCTTTTTGCTTCAGCAAGACGAAAGAAACAAAACAATTGGCTCGCTAACTTGCAAAGCAAAAGGCTTCAGGCCACACTGAAACTTCACTGCTTATACCAGAATTAATGCACAGTAATCAACAGATATTTAAATCCTAAATAAACTATTACAGCATATGATGGCACGATAATAACAGAGCAGCAGTTGCAACGTAACCCCGGGGTCAGGATCCATCAAGTCACTCCGGTATGACACCTCCACCCATTGTTTTTGCGCATCCGACGACCATTACTTCATCTTACAGATGCATCACAAGAAACACGACACACTTTCAACAACTAATTACCAAAAAAAAACATGATAACTTTTAGATAGTTATTAAATCTTTCAGTGCTTATTATAATTAAATAAATAAAAAATCTCGACTCACGTATTTGAGCATGATGCTTAGTATTCGTCTTGAGTTCAAACTAACGAATGAGTAACTAGTGTAAGATCGTCCATTTTATATATATCCCGAGTTGCAGGCACTGCAGATGTCTGACATCATGTAGGATGGGTCGCGGTGACGCGCTCCGAGATACACTCTATGTTTTTAAGAGACCTTAGCACTTTTTTTATGAACTTTGGACATGCCCGCTAAACAACAATAGAAACTATGATTTGTGATGCGTGTGTCGTAAATAATTGACATTAATCTATTGAGTACTGAAATAAGTTTAGCAAAAATAATGATCTCTAGGAATAAAAAGCACCATGCACCCTGTGTGGCAGCTTGTAAAGTTCGCTTTTTTATTATTCTCTCAAAGTTATTAATTGTATGTGTTGTTGGTAATTTTATGCATAATAATTACAGGATATATTAATGGTACAAATATTAATTGAAAATGGTTTTCCATCATTCGTACGTTTGTTTATTATGTAACATAAAATAAATATGTTGACAGCATTATTATTATCTTGTCTCATCGTTTATACATAGCTACGGAATAAACGTTTTTTTTTTATTGTACTATACGTTCACTTGTTTTGTGCTTATCAAATGTTGTCCTATCGTTAAGTTGAACGTATAATTAACCCCTTTCCGATGGCTTCATAGGTTTCAGATTTTATTACAGTTTAGCAAAAGATCAATTACTGAAAAACTAAATTATATAATAATAAGCATTTATTCATTATGCGGAACGAATTTTTTTCTTATACGATAAGTGCAATCTGATAAAAGTATTAGAGGGTATGTGCAGCGTGTCTGGTCAGTGAAGCGAAAATAAATTATTACTACTTTTGACAGTGGAAAAAATAAATAAAACGGTGAGTAAGTACTTTATATAAAATTAATTTGGACTCTTTGAATCATGATATGCAGGGAATGGGTTTTACGCTAGCACTTTTTTTTTGTTTTTGTTCGTATTTTGAACCTTTTATATCAAAATCCATATATGGATTCGTATGCAATCTATCCTACATACGAGTACTGTTTGTCATATTTGGATTCGTATGCATTGCTGGCTTTCTGCTTTTGCTATCATTTCTTTTCAGGAATAACCGTTTCAGGCTTATATGGTGCTTCCAAGCATGTGAAGTCTATCCCCGGTGATGGGTCCTTGTGCGATGATGACCTTGATTTGGAGTCCGAACTTGAATACGATCCCTTAAAACAAACGTGGGAGTCCAGCTAACATTTTTGGAACCCCGACATCAAGCCGATTTGGTACTCCAACAAGCAGAGTTGGAACTTCAACAAGCCGAGTTGGAACTCCGACAAGTCGAGGCGGCACTCCATTTAGCTTGCCCGATTCGCCGGTACCCTCTAAAAAGTCTCGAAAGTCTCCTGAAAGACATCAAGACGTATTGCTGCATTCTGTAGGAATTGTAGCATCAGAAATTTTCCCACGTGGATGAAAAATCGAAACTTATGCCAAAACTGCTCAAAGTTCCGTTCCTTCACCAAATGTGAAAAATGTGAAGTCCATTTGGGCTATAATGACAAACGAAACTGTTTCAAGGATTTCCATACAGTATAATTGCTAAATGCATGCGAAGCCACATATGCATAAATGATAATTTACGACAGTGCATACCAAGCCATAAATGGCTTCGTGCTGTAATTTCAGCAATAATCGTTATATTTGTTTTTCGATTAATTCTTCTTAATGTTGCACAATAAAATAAAATAAAGCAAAAAAAATTTTTTGTTGTACCTCCTTCATAATTCATGCAGTAAGGGGTTAAGCGACTTATGTAACGTTTAAGATCTGTTGCATTTAACTTGAACTAAAAAAAATAAATAGAAAATAACTTGAAGTCCTTAAACTGTTTTCATTACAAAGTGGCAGATTACATGTGACCGTAGTACTTCACTATAAATATAATTAAATACAATAAAATCTGACTAAAAAAATATGACAGACAGATTAGGAAATAGTACGTGAGTGAAAACACAATAGGTTCGTTTAAAGCTTCATATCATCACCATTGTGACATATGTTTGCTGAAGTTTAGTCAACTGCTTAAGAACTAGTGAGAAAAAAGATTATCGTTAAATCTCTAAGATTTAACTACATGACTGTCCTCCTAGTTTAGAAATAGATACACCTATGTACTTGTAAATTTTGCGAAATACTATTGTCTTGTAGGCAAAATTGCAAAACAATAATTTATTGTTGTCTAAAAACTTTACTTTTCTAATATTAAATGTAAGATCTTTCATTTAAGATTACGAAATTGACTCAAAGAACCATCGTCTCGTGTTTTCAAACATTCAAAACTAATCAAGCTAGGTGCAATTTTAATGTAATATTTTGTAATAATCAGTGTATTACGAACGACGAAGATATCAAACTTAGTTCTGTTTTATAGCTCATTATAAATTAAATATAATATCTATTTTCTAGTAACACGAAGTGTTATGTAATTCTTATTAAAAATAAAACATTTCAATAATTGTTTATTAAACAATATGGGTAATATTTATTAATTGGCTATTTATAGCCGTGAGAACTTTGGAAATGCTTGTGAATCCGGTCGAAAATTTTACATGATTGAATTATCATTATGTTGACTAATTGGTTTTAGATGATGATGATTGAATTATCATTATTTTGACTAATTAGACCAATCATTTTCTGAGACTCATCGACAATTTCAAGATTTTATAAAATCTAAGATCGGAAGTTGTTAGTATAGCTCCTACGTCATACGGTTTCAGACCAAACCGCTTGCGTCGACTTCCGTGAACTACTTATTTGTATAACGTGTGCGCGCCCTTCGGTATTTGAGGCGCGAAGACCAGCGAGCACCCTGACCATTCCTTTAAAATAAACATAAGAAGAATCTGTAGTTAAGTAGATAATTACCAATAAAGAAAGATTCCCTTTTCGATGTAGGTTGATAGAATCAATAATTTGGCTTTTGTTTTGGATGTAAATCATTATTTTGTCTGAACACTAAAGAGCAATTGTTTCGCATATTACCACACTATACAGCCGACAATAAACATACTTTCTTGTGCATCCATACCCAGAAGTGTCAACAGGATTTTAACTTTTTTTCCACGTGATACCAGTCGAACTTGATTTTCGGGTTGGCAACGACGGCCTGATTTTGGTTTGGCTAGACTCGTTGGTCCAGATCACGATAGGATCAGACCACATAGAGGTGACAGAGGTTTACACAAACGAGCGTACCTATTCTTCTAGTTGCCTTCACAGCAAATATTTATAACAACCTTTAACTACAAAAAAATGGTCTACACTACAAAACCGCGAATTAAGCAACATCACTTGGTTAGTTTCATTAAACACCTTATTGAGCCATCAATTTGCGGTTAGGTTATTATACATGGTATTTCTATTTTTATTCTAAAACTGGAAGGTCTTTGCACATAATAGTAGTTTAAAAAAAATGGTATATCAAGGCGTCATCCCACAAGTGCAGTAAGGAAAAATATTAAAAAAATCCTAGCACGTCACTAATTTAATTTTCTAAATTGCACCTTTCCTGACGAAGAAATCCATCACAATAATACGTTGTAGATATAGTACTACTAGTTAGGTAGGTCCAACTTCGAGAAAGAAGTCAATCGTCAAATCCGACTCGGCTGGGCGGCGTTCGGGAAGCTGCGTGCTATCTTACCTACCGACCTATGGCACTGAAACGTGGTCGCTTACAATGGGCCTCATTTGAAGGCTGAAAGTCACCCAAAGGGCAATGGAAAGGGCTATGCTCGGAGTGATCGAATCAGAAATGAAGAGATCCGTAGGAGAACTAAGGTAACCGACATAGCCCGGAGTATTGCTAAACTTAACTGGCAGTGGGCAGGATACATTGCTCGCAGAACAGATGACCGAAGGGGCTGAAAGGTTCTGGAGTGGCGACCGCGTACCGGAAGACGTAGCGTTAGAAGGCCCCACAAGGTGGATCGATGACCTGGTGAAGGCCACGAGAATCCGCTGCATGCGAGAAGCACAGAACCGGTCGAAGTGGCGGTGCTTGGGGGAGGGTTAGGTCCAGCAGTGGACGTCTTTCGGCTGAAATGATGATGGTGATAGTACTACTACATACTTTTTAAGTTGTTTTTGGTTTTAATGGAAAGATAATAGTTGGGTGGACTGAGGAGGGTCCCCGTTGTAATAGTTTCAAGTTCCCTGCTAACATAAATATTGGTGCCAATTGTGGTATTTCTTGAAACTGTGCTTCATCATGATGAGTATGATTTTAATCACGTATGCAGTTTATGATCCATAAGTTGAGGAGTCCATACAGGTATTTGTCAATCTTTATGTTTATTAAACAAGCTATTATTGTTTGGTAATCGGTAGTAATCAAATAATGTTGTTTGAACTTTCGACTGAAGAAATACTCATTCAATTTGAAGTGTGATAACTTTGTGTATAGGTGCTTACACGATGTACCTAATGCATGGACATGAACAAAAATGGTTATTATGAACAAATTATAAACAAGTTTAAAGTACATGAAGCTTCGTCCTGACCCAACGCATTCATGCTCGTGTATTGGCATTTAGAATATTGATGTCCCCAAAACTATTAATGGTTCTAGTATTTATGAAGGAATAAATCATGAATAAATCTAGACATGTGTATACTTTGTTTATGGCTTAATAATATTACTTGGGAAGGTGTTGCGTCTTCATGACACAAAAAACATAATTTTTAAAAATTTTTTTTTTGTTATCCTTGTCATTGATTAAACTTTTTGTTAGGTTTTAAAAGTTCGTCAATTTAATTTATTGTAATCCTACGTAGATATATAAATCATGAGTAATGAAACGAAATAAACTCACTTTCGCATTTATAATATTAAACATAGGAAGTGATTGCTTAACAATTTAACTTGAACAGGGTTTTAATTGTTTACATATTTATTAGATACTTTTGGAACAGATAGTACTAGAATAACTGCGTCACTAAAAATAATAAAAATCAAACAGTCGTATACTTACATATTTATTAAGTCAAGTATTCCAATGAGTACAGTCACGAGCACCAATATGTGTACACTGACCAACTTTTAAAAGTAATTTTCTCCTACTGTATTGTTTGTAATTTTATGTTATAACGAACATAGTATTTTGGAACCAATATTATTATGAAATAGGTATCATCTCAAAGTTGCAATCGTTATTCCATGAGAAAATTGTTATTGAATTTTGCTGAGTGTATACATATTTTTGCTCGTGACTGTACCTATCTAGGTTTAAGGTTGAGGCTGACTCATAGAATCGTTTTAATATGTAACGAGATCCTCGACTTTCGATAGTGTCACACAATTGTACGGTACAATCGACCGTATTCTATGTAAACGTAAACTTTGAGCGTCTGTTTGAACCTAACCTATTTAATTAATTCTTGGGATCATGTACCACTTTTCTCTTCTTTTTTACCGTCTCTTACAGCAATTTATTCATAAGTTCTATAGACATTGGAGTAGCTATTATTGACGTTTAAAAAGATTGATCATTCTTTAGAAAAAAGGACCTCTTTTTATGGTCTAAGAAAAATATCCAGAGTACACTGGATGCAGAAAATCTTTACATGCAATTTTGAAGAGGCCTGGCGCCGTGTTTGCATGTAGGTACTATTCATGTCAACGTTTTGGGAAAAATAAACTGTGCCAGTAACATTAACAACACGAAGCTGTGTAATCTATTGTGTGTCCTCGCAAAACGTTACTAAACCTTAGTCACCTAATCTCTTAGTGCTGGTAAGTTCTGAAGTTAAATGTTTACTCGGCGAATGTCATTTTTTTTTTATGTTCCTCTTCAATGAGTCGCATTATCGACTAATAAGCCATTTTATCAAAATGATGGCAATTATTTTTATCAACTTTCTGTAACTTCACACTCATTAGCGATGGATTAATTACAGACGGCACGCAGCATCGTGCATCTACTGATACGTTTGGTATGCTTAATCATTCTGGTAAGAAAATGTATAGCGTTTTTTAAAGGGAAGCAGTGCAGTT
This sequence comes from Lithophane leautieri, assembly GCA_949152455.1. NCBI lineage: Eukaryota > Metazoa > Arthropoda > Insecta > Lepidoptera > Noctuidae > Lithophane > Lithophane leautieri. The sequence goes on along the minus strand of OX424463.1, from coordinate 10,244,669 downwards.
GTTTTTCAAAAACAATGATGTCAGTCATGAAAGTTATCATAATATAAGATACAGTATGTTAAATAACAAAGGGCGTTCCCGTTAACAAGCAATAGTAAAGCATCCATAGATCAAAAAAAAAAAAAAAAAGTATGCTTAGTGAAATATTCACAAAACTATTAAATTGATATGTAAAAGAAACGCTCTGTACACGCACACTTGTATTTCAACGTAGAAAGACAAGTGTGCGTGTACAGTGTTTCTTTTCCGTATCAATTATTTTAATTTTTTTATTTTACTATATATTTTTTTTATGGTTATATTTTTTTTAGCATATACAGACGCTATACTATTGCAGGTAAACGGGAACGCCCTTCGTTAGATAATATACTGTATAAATCTAATTATACAATAATATAAATCTAGTAATACTATTATGTTGGTAGACAGTCGCCTAGACTAGACCACATGATATTACCTAAAATATTACGCAGATCGATCATATAATATGATTATTTTTCTTTATTTCATTTTTTTTACACGTAAATTATACTTTTAAATATTAGAATAAAAAAATATATAAAAACATTTAAAAATATAAAAAATAGTTATAATTATTAATAACCGATAAGTTTCTAAAAAACTAATCGTGGTCCTTGAGTCGAAGACTATTGAACGTTTTTGTTTGTCTATTGCGTTTAATCTTCATTTAATTGGGTATTGTGTTTTTATGTATTTGAGTTTTGACATAACCAAGGTTATTTAATTATTGTCGATAAAGTTCAGTAACAAAAATATTAGCTGTTTACATTCCCGTCGTAATGAACGCGCGAACGTAATGCCAAGGCAAAGAAGCTTCAGTTGATATTTCGATTATTTAACTATGCATGGGACTGGTGTAAAGACGCGCACTGCTGGTTTTAGGTTGTTTCTTATTAATATATGTTTGAAAATTTTAACACAAAAAGGTATGAAAACAGTCAAGCAATGAAAAACATCATCCAGTAACATACCTATTAACTGACTTACTGATTATCCTTAAATTAAAAAACGTGTGTAAAACCAAATAACTTCTCTGTTAACCTATTTATACTTTGTTATTTCTCTGGTATTGATTAATTCGCTATTAAAATAAAATATTAATGTCACAAAAGAAACGATTCAGGTCCCGTAGCAAAAAAAACCCAAGCCAACCCAACCCAAGTCCAAAAGTTTGCACCTTCAATTTAAAAAAAAGTACAAATAACCATAAAGGAGATCATTCACCGTCCATAAATTTTTGGAAAGTGTGAAAGTGGTCAAACAAAAAAAAAGCTATATTTCCAAAGAGTACGTTTTTCTCTTCATTTTTGATGACTACAAGCTATTACTTTAATTAGATTACTATTAATTATTTTAACTAAAACGTACTAAAAACTGTATTTTCCAAAATCGTATAACATCGCACGGAATTTCCCTACAGGTTTGATCCGATAGTGGAAAGTAAAGAGAATAAAATGTTCTAACGGAATATATATTTTTTTTTGTTTGGCACTTTCATAATTTAGCCCAAAATGAATGATCTCCTTTCTTTATTTTTGGTAACAATAAAAAATGAGTTTTGGTGATGAACGTCTGCAAAACTTTTCTGGGCAAACACAACATGTTAGCCACTCTTCCTCTATAATCTGAGATAAAAATCATTAGCGCCAGTGCTAGGTACATTTTAAACCAAATCCTTAAGGTTCATTATTCTTTTTGAATGAATTAAAAGCGCATCATTAGTGCTCACCCTTATGCGGCCCTCAGAATGTCAAACTCATTTAGTAGCCATCAAACTAGCATGTATTTAAGATTAGGTACTTAGATAAGCTAATTATGTACATAAGATTTGAAACAGAATTGACTCCCCTAATTAACAGACTTGTCAGTTCTGCCTTAAGCCTGATTGGTGTGTTTTTTACCTAAGTTAACGTGTAAGTGTATAAAAATGAGTTGCCATTAAATTCTAATAAACAAACACATAAACATAGGTACATACAGTTAATTATCAATTATAGAATATTTCACACGATATAAATAAAGTCGTAATGAAATCCTTGACTTTTGTTCAAGCATTGTAATTTACCTACTAGAAATATTTACATAAAAATAGATTGCCATATTTGTTTATGTTACATACCATAACCAAGCTAGAATTGGAGCTACACAAGAATAATATAGTTTTGTAACTATTTAATTTATTAAAAAAAGTCACGAGAAAAGTAGGTATCGTATGATTGATTTTCCCAAATATAGGTATATTTGGGAAAATCAATCATACGATAAAGGCTCTTACATACTGGGGCGATTCGTCGCGCGACTTGACGCCGCGTCGCCGCATTGGTCGCCGTGAGAAATTGTTTTGTTAAAATTCGCGTCGTGCGTCGAATCGCCCCAGTATGTAAGAGCCTTAAGTTTCAAAGAAGTTTCACTTATCTTGATATTAGATTTTGTTGTTAGGGCAACACGGAAATTATACTTTCTTACTCTCAACTTGAACAATATTTGATTAAAATGAACTAAAATAAGAACTTCTAGCTTATAGTTAACTAGCCTTAAAGTCGCTCACTTCTCGCCGCTTCTAAGAGTAGGGAAGAAAGTGGGGCTAAATAATTTCCACAGAAGTAAAGTTTCGTCCGGTTGTGTGGCAAAACACTTTTCCGACTCCAAGTAAACCTTATAACTTGGAAGCTATTGTAGGCCCTGGCTTTATAACCTCCAAATTAGATCAATGTGAATGAATTTGTGTAAAACCTTCGGGATTGTGTTTGTTACTAAAAAAATTACCACTTTTTTTTATTTTATTTTTTCTGTTGTTTACCAAAGATATTTAATATTGTAAGCTTACATCACACACAATCTAAATGCAGCGCAAAGAAATACATTCTCAATTTTAGTGAAATGGGTTAACTTAGTAGTGCTTGTTTGATTTTTTGTATAGTTAATATAATTTTGTTGACAAGCCATTTTCCATCACCTTTAATATTAAAATAATCGAGCCGCCTAACTTAGCGATTTGTGTGGGAAAATTAATTGGAGATAAATCAGATGTAATCAGCGTATTGATGACATGTCCGAGCAATTTATAGAAATTCTCACCAGTCGCATAAATATAATGTTGTAAGTACAACCAGTATTTAATCTTTTTACGTCTTCGCACCGTAAGTACCTATGTCTGTGATGAAAAGGTACAGAGAATATTATTCCAGGAAAGTTCAGGAGTCGTTTTTGTAAAACTGGACTTCCAGTTTTACGCGAATCGACTGTTTGATTGTCTGCCTGATTTCCACAACCATCATCTGCCTAGCCTTTTCCCAACCATGTTGGGGTCGGCTTCCAGTCTAACCGGATGCAGCTGAATACCAGTATTTTACATGGAGCGACTGCCTATCTGACCTCCACAACCTAGTAACTGAGTAATACGATACCCCTTGGTAAGACTGGTTGTCAGACTTTCGGGCTTCTGACGACCCGTAACGACTGTCAAAGATCCACAAATGACAACCGGGACCAACGGCTTAACGTGCTTTCCGAGGCACGGAGGAGTCTCGATATGTAGGTAAAGATGGATTTCCTGATTTCCACAACCAATTTTATTAAAACATTAGCAAATTTTCACAGGAAGGCTTAGTGTTTTCTTTTTAAATAAATACCTCCAGTTTCTAGCTGCATAGTTAAAAACATTAGCATCTTATATTTAAGGGTACTTACGGAAGTAAAAATATGTATTAAAATAAACACAGTTATGTAAGTAGGTAACCGCTAACTGGCAAACGTGACATGTGTGTGTGTACCAATGACATGCATAACAACCGGTTTCTTACCTACTACAATGCTACTAAATGTACCTACTGCAATGACAAAAAAATTAAAGTAATAAAAACTAAAATCCAACTACGACTAAGAAGGTATAAACAAGACACCACAGACAGACAAATTAAAAATTCGGAGTCACACGTGTTAGGGCATAAATCGAACAGATTACGTGTGACTCCGGATTTTTAATTTGTCTGTCTGTGGTGTCTTGTTTATACCATTTTAGTCGTAGTTGGGTTATAGTTTAATGTGACGCCACAGAGCCTATAACCAGTGGACGATCAAGACGCTTCTAACGATACCTCATTTGTCAAATTGTGATGAGTGGTTTAGAAGATAGAAGGGAACAGATGAACATACTTACATACATACATACTTACATACATACTAGTCAAAATCATAACCCCCCTTTTTTCTTCGCCGTAGTCGGGTAAAAACAGAGGTTTATGCGTGATGTCGGAACTATTTACTGTGTAGGTAATTAGGACCCCATACTAATAAACTATTGCAATTTTCGAAGTAGACATGCTATAGATAAGTATCGTCTAATGACAAAGAAAGATTTTTTAATCTTTCATTTCAAACGTTATATGGAACAAATAAATATTCATTCATTCATCCATTCATGGTTAATATCATGTTATATGCGGGGTAATTGTGTAACACACATAAAATGGCAATCGATCGCAATGCCTTTCAATATGATAAACATTGCTTTTTGAAAAATTCGTCTGCTCAACAACGTCAATAACGTAATGAACATAGATGAACATTCTGTAATTTATACGAGCTATCTGAATAAAAAGTGACCAGAACTTTACTTCACGAGCTTAGACGGCACCGTCCTTGTGCTAGCAACAAACTTTAACTAACAATTTGCATGTCACGCAGTGGTAATTCTGATAAAATCCCCTTTAAACCCTCATTTTGAACTGCGGACATTTGATATGATAATTATGATTAATTTATATTTTTTGCACATTGAAGTTACCGATATAATTTTGTTCGGATTATTAACATCAAGCATTTACAATGATTATAATGACCTTTTAATAGTTATATTGCTACGGTTTTGACCGTCAATTCCGCACAAGAGTCATAAATAACATTTTTTTTCAACTATAGACGAATTCTAAGCATGTTTTGTTAGTAAGTTTGTGTACTCTGCGAGGTCGAACAATACGAATTCTAACTGGATAACTTTAGGTGTAGGGTTGGCTCTTACTATATTAGGAAATAAATTATATGGCAAATTTTCTGCGCGTTTGACGTAGGTATAATTTTTTTTTTTGGAAAATTTATTTTGAAACTGCATAGTTTGTCTGGTTTCAGGTTTGCAATAATGGTCAGTATTATTTTATAGCTCCCCCTACTATTTATTAGACACTTGTTACATTATCAAAACATTTGTACTGATATTGGGAAGTAATGCTATTGGCTGTGTGATAAAAATGTTACATAATTATCTAAATTGTAAAAACCTCATACTGCTAAGTACAAACATCAGTTTAAAAGAAAAATATTCAGAGACTAGCTAACTTCAAATTATAGAAAGACTAGCTTCCGGCCGCAGCTTCACTCGCGTGTTATGCCGATAACTGCCAGGGTTGCGGGAAAGTCCGAAAGGGATACCGGGACCTTGACTATAGGCAATTTAAGGAACACGGGTGGGTGGTAGTCAGTAAAAATCTGACACGCCCTTCCGCTCCGCCCAGAGCGGGAGTAGTCAATTGAAGATTACCCACACAAAAAAAAAATGCCGATAAAAAGTAGCTTTTTTATTTATTTAATATTTTCGAACTCAAAAAAAAGGTACAAAGGTGGTCTTAATGCCTTAGGCATTTTCTACCAGTCAACCAAGGGTGGTGAAGAGACTAGAAGGCAGGTGCTCAGATTGAGAGGAATAAAGAGAAAAAAAAATCATAACATAATATATCGTATTGCATTATAGATAAAACAGGTTTTACAGTGCAAAAATAAGTTATAAACTTATGATAATATTTACTATAATATACCTTCTATATATATATAATACTAGCTGATACCCGCGGCTTCGCCCGCGTGGATGTCGGTTATTAGGTATATCCTAAAACCTTACTCGAGAACCATTCTATCCATTGATGAAAACAGCATGAAAATCGGTGCAGTAGTTTTTGAGTTTATCGCGAACAGGACGACAGACAGACGTGGCGGAGGACTTTGTTTTATGTCTACCCAAAATGCCCTACCCCAGGGTTCAAAGTCTCCCCAACAAATTTCATCAAAGTCGGTTCAGCCATTTAGCCGTAAAAACGTAACAAACAAACAAACATACAATTTTTTTTTTCTCTTTGTAATATTTGTTAAAAAAAAGAATACTTAAACACCCCTGCAACAAATCATGAGACATTTTATTGAAAATTCAATTACAATGACATATTGCGCGGTGTGGGTTACCGCAGCCTTCTATTACATAACCGTACGATGTCTACATATGTATAGACTATAGACGTACTGTACAATCGAGGAATTAACAGGTTAAGCATTTTTCCGACTATGTATTGCTAACATTGAAAGTGAAACTGAGTTCGAAAAGGTGGCATGTGTCAGATATGTGGAAAAGAATGTGTTTGAAAATAATTGCTCAACTTTTTCATTTCTCGAATGTTCACCGTCAAACATTAAGGATACTTCTTATACCTTTAATTTCGCCTGATCTTTTTGATTATTACAACTAGTAATTAAAACATCGAAGTTGGGGATTCGTGGGGTGACGTCATGTCAGTTGTAAACTCGAGACCCGCCCTACTGATACATCCTCTTAGAAAATGGGCTCCGATCTAAACAGAGATAATGTTAGAAGGACATACAGAACATTATACACTTGTACTTGTACGTAGTGTCCAAGTATGTACTTAAGTTTGCTACCAATAGCATTGCCAAGTTCTGTTCTGTCAACCACTTACCTTTATGGTCAACATTGTTTGTAATTCCCAAAACGCATATTTAAAGGAGGACTCTACATTTATAATGAATATTCGTGAAGAGGACATTGACAAACTACATTTTTATAAAATGGGTTGGTGAAGCAATCACCATGTGTATGATATTATTTTAAGGGAAAATCTGCTTTCTAACTATAGCTACCACAAAATTTCTCCCAAAAACACTTCTCGCCGTTTTACTAAATTAAATGTTACGATATGTGAGGATGTTTCTACATACACTGAAATCTGTTAATTTAGAAAACGATTAATTTATCACCACAATATTCTAGTTAAAACGTCTTGAATATTACTAAGACTTTTCTTTTCATTTTGATATTATTTTGTTTTTAATTAGTCAAAACTTCGCTTTAACCACATTATCGCCTGAACGTACGCGCAGAAATGATCTAAGATCAAGATTGATTCCATTACGAGAAGCCATTTATATCCTCCTTAGCACAATATTTGCTTTTTCTTAAAATACCTGGGATGTTTTAGATACGATTACCAATAATTCGTTAATAGCTTTATTAGTGATGCGTTCTCGTGTAAGTGTGAATGTTTAATCAAAACAAAAATCGTACCTTCAAGGACATCTTTGGTACGACGGAGCAGATGTAGGTTAAGAGACACACGCCCGAGCCGGCCGACGACAAACAATTTACACAATTCACAAATCCCTGTAACGTTTCTTGGATCACCTTAAATAAACTGTTTGCGTGATTGTGATTAACACCTTGCCTTCCAATGAAACTTCGAAACATTGCATTGTCAATACAATGGAATGATATTTATAGCACAAGTTGTAACTACAGAGTATAGACGTTCAGGACTCGTCCAACCACCAACACATCCTTACAACAATTCTTATTTTTTTAAACATCTCAAAAATGATGAAAATTGTAAGTGATTTTTGTTGAATTTTGCTAAATAATCTTTAAAAAAAATAAAGAATTTTACCTAATTGACTATCTAAGTTAAATAAAGTACTTATTCGTTATGAAATAACTTGATACCTAACTAGTTAAATAAACTAATTGGCTATGTTATATAACTTAACCATAATTTGTTCGTTCCTATCATATATTATCGAAAGAGTTACAATAAAAGTGGATACCTAGTAAAATCTTAATTACGTTTACAGACTTTGTTCGCCCTGGCCGCTCTTGCAGTAGCGTGCGCTCAGGAGGCTGCACCAGCGCCGGCCGCAGGCGGCGCCGCGCCCGTCCAGATCGTGAAGCAAGTTGATGAGGTCGATGTAGACAAGTACAACTTCGAGTAAGTTATAATCAATTTGTTTACCCGTTTTTCATTTTTTCATTTTTTCATAACTAATTATAACATTTAATTGTACGTGTGATTGTTGAAACTTTAATAATATCAGACCTGTTATTTGATTTACGGTCCGAAATTAGTTAAAAAATCCCACTGAATTAATTGTCCTGCGACTTACATTGACCATATTATATTCAAATAATCACTGTCATTCTTTGACTGTTGTAGGAAATGACGTAGGGTGGCAAATTGACGTAGGGTGTCAATTTGCTAAACAATTAATTTCCTGACTGTGCATGCGCGAAACCATTAACAATGACCATTAAGAATTACTTATATGAAAAAATATTGTTTATAAAAGTCACAAACTAGCCACAAACCATTGCCAAGCTATTAGGGTCAAGAACTTCTTACGGTATTTTAAATTTTCATGAAAAATACTTCCTCATAATGAGGTACTTATATTATAAGTGTTAAGTAACTGGTACTTACCTATATTTTATTATTTAGGTGCTCATTAACATTGATCAAAAGCATTGACATAAAATAATGACATAACAACTACTCATACTCAGTAACATACGACATAACTAGTAATTATTGCATATACAACTGAAGATGTTACTTAATCCATTGTTTGAAAAGGGCATCATCATCAAGATGACTTGTTTACCACTCATGTGCCTATGAGCCCAAAACCTCATTCAAAGTCAAAATATTTATTTGCGGCCTAAAGGTATACAGGGTCAGGAGCATTTAGGTAGGTAGGTTTATTGACTTGTATAAGTGTTTGTACAAACCTACTTACAGAAATAAAATCATTTATCATCATATCATTTACCTTACTGAATGCCACTTCTACTTACTTCATTCACGTCATCTCATACTGTATTTGTCAAAATCTCACGGTCAATTTAGTTCAACTCACTGACACGCTCCAAGGGTAGCGCTAGTGTATCAACCGAGTTTGCCAATCAAGAAACTCCCAGCGGATTCAGATTTGAAGTTTAGAATGAGGTCTTACAGAATCACACCGCAGATCAAAATTCGAAGGTTTATTTTGTTTTTATAAACATTCAATAGCACCTACAATATATTCGAGTGAAACGAATCACTGATTCATCTCTGTCTTGACAGTAAATTTTTTCTAAACATAACATTTTGCTGGCGAAATGTGAGAGTACTACACCTCTAGTCTGCCTTGCCTACCTCTTCAAAGAATAGAGGCGTTGAAGTTTTATGCATGAATTATATCTAACCCATTATCTTCCCCAGGTTTGAGACCAGTGACGGTACCTCACGGCAGGAGACCGGCGAGTACAAGAACGACACAGAGCAGCAAGGTCTCGTCGTGAAGGGCAGCTACAAGTACGTCGCTCCCGACGGCCAGCACATCGCTGTCACCTACCTCGCTGACAAAAATGGCTACCAGCCCACCGAAGAAAAGGCTGCCGACCAGGCGGCACCCGCCCCCGAAGCGGCACCCGCCTCCGAAGCGGCACCCACCCCCCAAGCCTAAACTCACCCCTGAAAGACCCCTGATATAAGTCTTACAGTTATTTTGCTAAAACCAAATATGTAAAGGATTTTTATGGTCCTTGTTATATCTTAACACTGCCAAATAAAGTTGCTACTACCTGAAATAAAAGTTCAATACGAATTTATTTGTTATTTATCATCAGGTTTACCAATAGCATCTGAAGACATTGTTGTTCCTTCGAAATTCTCACACATTCTACCCTGGTTGATTTGTGATCATAATTTTAACGCCTCTCTATCTGTCAGTGCTCTGCATTGCATTTACCGTTTATCATCTTAATTTGTTTTTCTTGCAAACTTTTTGTATATACATGGTCATGCAAAGCTTCGAAACACTAAGATAGTTTTTTACTAGCAGGTATCCTATAATTAATTATGATTGAAATCGGATTCTACTTTAGAAGTCAAATAGGGCAAAGCACAAAAAGAAGTTACCTACTTGTATTTCTATATCTTCAAATGATTAATGATAGAATCACTTATAGAGTGAGTGAGTCAGCGTCTATTGATTTGGTCCTCCTGCATAATAATCAATTTTAATTATAACACAATTTGTTAACTTCTAAAGGACTGAATAGAATAGTATATGTGGATTACATAATTAGGTGTTCATTTTCAGAACTGACATCCTTCACAGTACCTGCTCGATTCCTGTGAAAAGTAAATTACAATTAATACAAGCGTTTACTAAGTAATGACTCAAGATTATTAATTCATTAATACGTACATGTATATTCGGCTTTTTTTAAAAACGCCAGTGTGGTATATTGTCATTTGTACGAAACCTTGTCAGAAGAAAGCCATCATTATGTCGTCTCTGAAATGAAAAATGTGCTATACTTAAACTGACTAAATCGGTAACGAATATACATAAAAAAATTAAAAGAATCATAAATTAAGGTTCATCCGTCTTAGATCAGAATATCAGTTTTGAGTGGTTCGTAATAATCATCATCTTTAAATATTTTGCACGCACCAAATATGTAGTTTAAGTTATAAATTCATACACTCAAATTCTTTGTTACATTAATAACCAAAAAACATCTGCATCAAACAGTTTGGTATTACCTACCTTTCAATCACCTTTTTGTTTTTTAAACGTATGCTTCATAACATCCATTTTGATGAAACGAAATTCTGCTTATGTCACTGAGATGGTCACTGTTTATAAACCCTGAAATAAAAATATGACTGTGTAATTCATAAAACTTGACAAAGAAATTGATGAACCAAACTTTAAACAATCATAATTAATGTTTCATCCGTCTTTAGGTCAGATCAGCTTTGGATTGTTCGGAATAATCATCTTTACGTATTTAAAAGGCACAAAATACAACGTGCCGCTACAATGGCGACATTAATTTAACACACGGGTAGGGCTAGTGGCCAGTAAACATAAAAAATATAATAAAATAAAATAATTTGAAAATTGAAAAATTTAAATTTTCGAACAAACTAAATAATAAAAGCATAACCAATATTGAGCTCACTCTGTGTAAAATATTCATTCATGAAGCTACCTACCAGCTGGCTAGCGTTCTATCGGTAAAATCCTTTATCGGCGGCATATTCCGGCATAATTTCTAATAAATTGCGCGGTTTTCCTTTTATTCGCCTACATATGATCCGTGACCCCGGCAAATGACCTCTTCGCTACAGTTCTTTAAGTACAGGTTGGTCGAAGATGGTAATTTAGAAAATTGTAAATAAATCAATAAATAATAACGTTTAATGAAATTCAAATATTTTCAAAAAACGAATACGCGAAATCGTATACGTGTGTTAAATTAATGTCGGCAAGTTGTATATTACGGAAGAAATTCTTAACTAAAACATACTCAAGCATAATTGTTAAATTAATCAAGACACAAAGTTACAGAAGAGCACTTACTTGTTATAAGTCACCATGAAAACTGATTGATATATTTCAAAAATTCTTAAAAATACACTCGTGGTAGCAAACATCCTCAAATTAAGTGCCTGCTAAAATATTGTCAGCACGAACATACTAAATGAAACTCCACGACAAGAAAGTGGCGACTATGATTCAAGGCAAACTTGATGTATGTAGGGAAGTTATTTTAGACAATCGAAAATTCTGTGCAGTTTCTATTTGCTACACTTTTATATTCTTTTCATCATTCTCTTGCCCTTAACCCAATTTATTTGGAGTTGGTTTCAATACCCTATATGATGACAGCATAAAAGAGAAAGATGCAAATTATTGGAGTGCCTCTTCAAAAAAAAATAACATCTTAAATTGTTTTCCCCCATTTTTGTTAAGTGTTGTACTTGACGCGACGCTACTAAGTAATTTGTCACGTTTATTAGGTAAGTTCTTGATACGATAAAAAAGTAACTGTGCCAACTAGGGTCCAAAGTGGTAGAGGCGTGCATTGTTTTATGTTAGTAACGATTTTTTTCCATGTGGCTCATCTGTCTTGACTTTTCCATTACCCAGATTAACTTTGTTATCAAACTCAAACTCAAAGCATTTATTTCAATTAAACCATTTAAAGACACTTTTGAATTGTCAAAGAGTCAGTCAGTTAGTCAAAAAGTTGAAGCTAGTTGCCCATTCCAATTCGTAGATCTCTATGGAGAAGAACGGGCAAGAAACTAAGGACACTCTTTTAAAAATGTATTTAGATATTTCAAAATCCTGGGTACAGTATTCTTGGTGCTTCTATATGTGAGAACAATGTTAAATGAAAAATAATCAAAAACAATTCAAAATATAAGATTTAAAATAAGCCCTGGCAGATAAGAGATGACCAGTCTCAACTGACGGCGCCCGTTCACGAACATGAAACGTGGATCAGTACCATCCAGCTCAACCATTTTGTAGGGAACCGAATGATTCAACACACACGCCACCATCAGCGAGACATTTAAGTGAGTATGACATACTCTCATCTGCCAGGCTCTTTCAAGTCGACATACTCGTACAACATGATACCATATGAAACGGCTCCATGGTACTCACATTTACAAAATTGAAAAAATGCTTCTAAATTATGCAAAACAAAACAAAACACTTCGAAAAATACGTGAGAGATTAATATAATAGAATTTAAATAAAAAATAAACATTAAGTTCGTAAAGTCAGAAAAAAAAGGGAAAGCAACTCTTCCAAATATTAAAATTTTAACTAGTGAGCCCAAGTGCCTCTGGAGCAGGACTAGCATTAAGGCAAGCATTTTTATCTACGATATAATCATCCCACGTATAATATGCTTGTCTACATAGTATGCGTTTAATGCATGTCATGTGTATCATTATCATCCATAGCCCTATTTCACCCACTGCTGGGCATAGGTCACTCTTTGCTTGTGTCAAGCCCCACTCTCCTGTGCCAGCCTCCTCTAGGTTTTATGGCAACAATGTCGTCTACCTATCTCGCCGCCATTGACCAACACTTCTTTTTCCAGTTCTTGGATGCCACTCGGTCAGTCTTACTCCACATTTCATCACCGAGTCTTGCTAGGAATCCTGCCCAACTCTATTTGAGCCCCATGCATAACTATGTAGATGCGATTAAATCAAACATTTTACAAACAGCTACTTTCCACTACATAAACTTAGACCACCGAGTCTTGTTGGGTTTTAACTACCCGTAGTCACAGATAGTTTTATCATATCTGGGCCGGATGTGATGGCTTCACATACTCTCCGAGGTACGAAGGAGTCTTCATGTGCGAACAATAGTCACACCCACTGACGAAATAAACTTCAAGGAAGGAAATAAATGCAATGGTTTAGGTAACGAAATAATTATATTAAAAACAGTACAAAAGTACAAATATTTATAAATTACTGTTGAGCGGGGAGGACTCGGATGGTGGGTTTGTAGCCTTTGTCGTCAGCGGTGAAGGTGACCTGGTACTCTTCACCATCAGGGGTGAGGTATGAGTAGGAGCCCGTGATGGCAATGCCTTGCTTGTCTCCTACGGTGATGAGGCTGCCCTCTTCCTTACGGGATACGCCGTCGCTTGTCTTGAAGCTGGAAGGAGAAAAATGTGTAAGTTAGCTTGTTTGATGATAATTATGTGGGCTAAATTTAGAACGCTGTAATCTTTCTTTAAGTTTTTTCTTAGGCATGTATTAATAAACTATTAGAGAATAAAATAAAAATATTTTCAACCGACTTCAAAAGAGGAGGAGATAAATCTTGTATTTATTTTTGTTAAATGTTTATACTAAGATTCTGATAACGTGTTTGTTTTATTTAAAAGTGAATTTTCACCTAAATTGTATTTTATTCATTCAACATTGAGTTTACATTTCATTAACAAAAACTTAATTTATTCGTTTTCCAAATACTCATACTTACTCAAAATTATATCCATCAGGTTTAACAATGGTCCTTTCTGTTAGAATTTCCGCAACTGGTTTGTCTTCAGCTGCTACTACTGCGACGAAGAGTGCGAGCACGAACAGTTTCTGAAACGTGACAACATGCAACAACATTATTTCGCATATTATGTAGGTGCTATGACGTAACAAAGTCATGAAGTCTTATGCTCTTTGATGTGCAACCTTTAGCCTTCAGCTCAGCGATGTTATGCAAAAACTTGTGACAACTCAATGTCTTTTCTAATATTGAATTATGTATATTTAATTTCATTGCGATTGCAACATCACAGAGACTACTGAGAATACGTTTTCTATGAAAAGAAAATTTGCTACTCAGAAGGTGTCCTTCAACTTTATTTGCATGAAAAAAATGTTATAGTGGTGGGAGTGGACTCATTTGTAAAATTTGTATGCGTTTGTAGGACTTGCCTTTGTAAATAGGATCCCTTTGTAAAATTGAATATCTATGTGTACAATAAGAAAAACGCTTACGCCTGACAGCTAGAAAGGTGGTAACCAAAAGAAACCTTGCGTACAGAAAGATGCTGCTTCCCATTATTTCATAAACCATATTAGTGATTATAACATCAGTTATAATCACAAATTATGGTTTACACCACGTAGTAATTTCCTTATGGGAGTATCAACTCCCATAAGGAAAGGTCGACTCATTGTTTGATGGGAATCACAAATCAAATGGCAAATATTTTTTTAGAGAAAACGATTAATTTACGATTTTATTTAGTTTCTAACTTACCAGAGCAATCATGGTGATGGTTGAAGTGATGATATCCAAATAGGCCGAACACGTAAATGTAAATGATATAAAAAATTGGTAAAAATCTCCTTAAATACATTGTCTGTTTGTGAAGTTACATCAATTGTAGAAGTGCAGTAACTAAGGTGATAACACGAATCAGGTTATGAAATGTGGCAGACGCAGAAATTGACACACGGTCAACTGGCAACTGTTTGTCTTCACAATAAATACTAATTAACTACTGTGTGTTGGACAAGTTTGTTTCGAATTTTTCATTTAATAAACAGGTTTCTAAGGGAATCTTTTCGTGCTAAGTTATGTTTATAAGTCGATTAATGATTAAAATTCCTAGTTTACTTTGCTGCTTTTACGTTATTCATTTGTCCTCGACCTATGTTCTTGACTGAGTGACTGACACAACAAATGCTCAAGATATAGTTTATCTTACAATGAGGGTTTTCATGAAAATTCACGCCACCAATTGGCGCCACTTTGACAAGAGGTCTTCAATTTCGATAATGAATATAAAAGATTTATGATGAGGTTCATAATTCGTTTCATTCATTTTCGTTCATTATTCAGGCACAACTAAAGTAAATAAAGGTGCTTTGACACTTTTGACAGGTGCTCGGACCTGACGTCTCAGTGCTGCCACCTTATGAACGCCATTTCAGAAAACTATCAAGGACTTGATTAGGTACCTCGCCATGCTGAATAACCGGACGTAGGTTTTAAAGGTTTTTCACATGGCATTTTTTATTAGTATAATTAACTGCTTATGTGACGATAGAAATCCGTTTTCACTCGAAGGCAAATCCTGCTTAGCCTGGAAGTTGATGTTGTACTTATAATTTGCAAATATGCAATTCCTTTTCAATAATTATGTCTTTTCATTTATTTCAGATTTCACAAGGTTTAACTATAAAAAATAATTAAACAAAAACTGACACTTCTATACATATTTTAATTTAAAGGAAAGAACATAGGTATACACTTACCTATTACCTTAATTATTAATTTATAACTTACATAATTTCAAATTACGCTTAAAAATTTAATCTAATACAGTTATTGGTATAATGGGCAGATTTTGAATTGATTATTTTACAGTTTTTGATTTGATCTAGTAGAAATACTTTTTGATCTACATTTATTGAGTAAAATTGTTATAACAATTTGAGATAATATCCGTTAAATTAATTTAAACCATTCTAGTCAATAAATAACATTATTTGTCCAGTCTTTTGTTATCGAAATATATTCGAGCTAATACTTAAAGATTGCATTCCATTGCCGGCGATGTATTACGATAATTTCTTGATGATTGTTCGGTAGCCTCTCTTTCCGGCCTTGTACGTCATTTGGTAGAGGTGTCCCTTGGCGTCGTACCAGCGAACTGCGCCGGCGACGTCGAGAGCTGCGTCTTTGGTGCCAGGGTTCAGGATTCCTCCCTCTTCAGTGCGAGACGAACCATCACTGCCATCGTAACTGAAAGTAAAGAAACATTTTCTTATTAAAAGTTTTTTCATGTTTGATTGTTTTATGTTTTAAATACCTACAGAGAGTTGAGCAAACAGCTTCAGCGGTATTACTAGATATACGAAAAGTAACAGGCGCTGTAGCGCCTGATGTTTTATTGGATTCATACATAGATTTCTATGGATACATTCGTCGTCGTCGTGTTAGACATAATTATTTGGCAGACCTGTTCGGTGTCCGACCGCCACAATACATAATTAGTGTTTCATAACACTAGTTTAATATGAGTTTTTGAAAATCTATTAATGTAATTATGTGTGTATGTCCTGGGTTTGATTCCCAGGTCGGGCTAAGTGTTATTGGGTTTTTCCATCTGAAATTTCTCAGTAGCAACCCGGAGTCTGGCGTAGTGCCCGGTTGATGGCAATAGGCTCGACCCCTGTTGCATGGGACTTAAACATAACTGGTTAAATGTGGGTGTACGTAACATAACGCATTTATTTCTGTAAAATCGATACAATCCATATAATAATGTTGGTAAAAAATAGTCATCACAAACTTGGGTATTTGGAACCAAAACTATTTTGAACGAAGAAAAGCCATTGTCCTAACAAATTCTTTGTGAGAATTAGTACACGTTAGTACATCGGGTGGTACAAGAGCGTTGGATACGATTGCCATGAAAGGATTTCAACAATAAAATCAGTGTGTATTATGTTGGTACGTAAGGCTGGAACTTACCACGCTGAACACGACAAGTGACATGTCACGGTGCGTAGCGCGTGGTAATTAAACATTTTTGCTTATTGCCTTGGGAAAATGGTGCAGCTTTGTGAATGTAGGTCTGTATGTAAGTCATTGTAGATATTTTTCTATAATTGTCTAACAATCGTAATCCTACATTATATTATTATGTATGATTCTTAAAATAACCTGTTAGGGTTAATGTTAATTATCCTTTTCTTTATAAATTGGAAGGTGTGTTTTACTACTATACTTAGAGCCTTGTATGTTTACTTAGTATTTTACCCATTTATATTCTGAATAAAGTTTATTTTATTTTATCTGTTTACATAACTTGGGACCATGGGGCACCGGACCATTGGAAGGAATACGAGGGGCCGAAGCTAATTTATTATTAACTTTATACAAAATCCAGTCATAGCATTCAATTTATATTAGCATATCCGCATAGAGCGTTAGACAGATACCCACGCACACCAAAATATTTTCTACATTATGAAGAAAACTAGTTTATCCCATAAACACATAGCAGAAATGAACGACCTTGACTTTTAGGTGCCACGCGAATATCCTTTTGAAGAATTTTAATGGGCTCTAAATTAAATGAGGTCGAACTAACTCTTAGATCCTAGACTACTAAGAAATTTTACTGAAAATGTTTTTTTTTTATATACATTCATATGATTTTTTAATATTTTAAACACTAGGCACTCAGAAAAGTAAATACGTACGTTATTATAAGTAAACGAAATTGTAGAAAATGTTTGTGCATCTTTATTTATTTTTAAAGCAAGTATGTCTATGTCTAAGTTTTGGCACTGTAATGACTGTTTTCTGTTTTATAGTTTTAAGGTGTCTTTTTCTGCTACAAGGCCAATAAACGCACTTTTCTTTCTTTCTTTCTTTCTACTTATACGGTGTTCGAACATCAATGTCACCGCCTCTGTGTTGGACGCAGACTACTAAGAATAATAAGAAAATGTTTTTCATAGCGTGGTTGAGGTAAGCATATTGATTAAGACAAATAAATTCCTGACCTAACTTTAACATTGACCTTCCATTTGAAAGCTTTTACTACTGTAAATACCTAGGACAAAGCTATGCATCGATTTATTGGCATTGCAGACTATCTAAACACTGCATGGCTATTAAGAAAAGATTAGTCATACAAAATTCCGACTATCAAAAAACATACGATATTCGAAATAAGATATTTATTTATTGGAGAGTTCCAACGACAAATATTTGGAGAATGATGTGTTTGCTAAAGTTATATATAATAGTGTAATAATAGGATATATTAGGCAAAGTTCAATAACCATCATTTTAGCACGAGATCCCGAGAAATGTCATGTAAACTTGTTAATCAATACTAATCATTGGATTTTTTAGTATATTCCAAATAACATTCAGTTTAGGTACTTCGCACTTATACGAGTATATGACAGACGTACTTAAAAGTAGGTATAATCGTTGCTCAAATTGTAAGCAATTATTTCGTTTACAACCAGAACTTGACATGGACTAAAAATTCCCAGCATTTACCAGATTGCATCAAGTTGTCTGCACGAAAAACAGAACAAGTCATCCCCAATTAAAAAGAAACAGCTTGCAGCCGTATTGACAGTTAAGTGAAATTCCACCTCAATGGTGCTTTCGGAATAATACTGTTCTTTATAAAACTACAGTACTGTATAATCAGTACTGTATAATCGTGGGCTTGTTGTACCCATTCGAGTAACGGAGCTGTAACTGGCTGTTTTCGTACCACTTTTGGCCGTTCAACTTAAAGGAGGCGTTTATGATACGTTTTTATACCCCACACGACAATGTTACATGTTACCATTCAACTTTTTTATGACGTTAAAGTGACACGCATGACGTTGAATGTTTTTAGGACAATGAGATTATAAATGGATCGGAGATCCGGGTTCGATATGAACACTAATCGTTACACAGTAAAAACATGATATGTTCGTGCAGTTAGAAACCAATAAGAATTCTTTAGGAAGCTTTTAGTGTTTACTTTTTCATAATTTTATTCTTGAGTAAACGCCCCTGTTTGGTTTCTGCAACTTTATAGGATATTAAAGATTGTATATTGAAATAATTTAAAACTGTAGGTCGAAACTGCTGCTGGTATTAAAAATTTAATAAAGCCCTGTGGCACCTAAGTGTTTCTTATTTATGTAGGCGTAAAAATCAATACATGTCAATAAATTGGAGACTTTACGAAGAAATAAATAAACTTGTAATCACTATTTTAAGCACAAGTTTACTAATAAGAATATCTACCTAGGTATTCTTATTAGTAAATTACTTCTTCTTGGTTTTTGGTGAAGATGTTGTTCAGTTTTTCTTTTATTTACGGATATTTACTAGTTTTGTTTCAGTAAATTTTGAATGGAAAGGCACAGAAAAGTTTATACAAAAAAAAAAAAAAACATTTAAATAACAATTCAATTCAGTGAAATTGTAATTTATGTTTAGTGAAATTGTTTATTTATTTTCCCTTTTATTGAACACAGGAAATAACTGTTAAATTATGTTTATTTATTGTAGGTAGGTATTGTATTGGAAGTGACAGTTTTATGTAATAAGTTGTTTTATCGAAGACATATAGATAATCTATGAATATTATCAACATTAAGAATGATTGATTGTGAATATTTTTGTTGTTATTAAAAAATAGGAATGTAGGCCAAAGTGGTGGTAGTGGAAGAATATATATATATATATATATATAATTATAATAAAATAAAAAACATACTTATAATGTTTAGTAAAGAAGCTGACCCCCTCTCTTCACTCTAAATTGGGTGTGGATAGCGTTTAGCTTCCTATACATATACAGTCAAGGAAAGATTTTCTTCCTTCAGTGACTTATTTAATTGTAAAGTAATATAGGCATAATATGTAGATACCTACATTTATTACTTGCAGTAAAGGTATAAACTCGCTGCATTTGTTTACCTATTACCTAAAGCGCAATGCACATTTGAGCGGGTCGCGCCGAATTTGCAAAAATCCTCAAATTTCGTATATTTTGTATAAGCGGGCCGCAACGCTCTGTTTTTTATTG
The DNA here is from genome assembly GCA_949152455.1 of Lithophane leautieri. NCBI lineage: Eukaryota > Metazoa > Arthropoda > Insecta > Lepidoptera > Noctuidae > Lithophane > Lithophane leautieri. The sequence goes on along the minus strand of OX424463.1, from coordinate 10,224,652 downwards.
AAATGCACTGCAGCCCGGTGCGGCTGTAATGTGCGCCAGCTTCAATACTTCAAAGTACATCCGTGTTGTTGCAATTATTCTGTGATGAACATCTCGCATAGCGTCAGTGATGTTTCATGTGATGATATCACATTTTTCTTGTTAGTGGTGTTCCTTCTTAATGATTGTAGGTATTTTTAGCTTATATCAAAGCTCATAAAAACGATTGCAATTAGCTAGGAGTACTTACCTACCTATTTAAATTTCAAAGAATTCGTGGTATTGGTTATTAGGTCCTATTTGATACATAGATACCTACGAGGCAATGGAAAACCAGTTACTGAGGACATTCCCAGACTACAAAACGGCGACTGAAAGATGTTATTTTTCATTGAAAATATACGTAGAGGTTTTTTGTACAGAGAGGTTTCAGTTCGTGGAATGTTTTAAATGTATGAGAATATGCGGCGTGTGAAGTTAGTCCGCTGGTTCTTAGTATCAAGTGGGTTATACAATTATACATTATATCTTAGTTTCAAAGGATGTGACCGTGCTGGGTCACGCACCATTAATATTTATGCGACGCCGTTAAAAATTCCAGTTAAAGTAAAATGAACAAACCGGCAAGATTTTTCTTTTCTGTATTGTTCATAACGATGTAACAAATGCGGAAAATCAATGATTTTCAATATTTAACATTGCATTAAAACATTCCCGGAAGTTTAGTTTCCCAGAAACACAATAAACAGTTTATAAAGTTACTAAGACTAGCTTAATACTTACTTTTATACTTTCGATTTCATTTCCATTACAAGGTACAACAATTCAGGATCCCAAATATAAATTATTTATACTTATATCAGGTTGTGCATCGTGTTATAAAACAAATTAGCACTTAACAGACGATGTCGGCTATAATTAACTGCAAATATAATCCGATGTCCGTATTTATCTGATAGGTATTGCCTGACAATGGAAACCGATTCCGCCTAGGTTCAAACACTTTGCCGCTATATCCTTGTGGCAGAAAGCCAACAAACATCACGGAAGAGCGATTTAAAAATATTTGCTTTCCAAATAAACAGCGTACTAAACCTTTAAGCAGATTCACCACGTATTCGGATTATCAGGTTACACCTGCACACGTAAGGACAATATAAAGGTCAATTTACATAAACATGACATTCCATAGTGTTGGTCCGCAAATGTTTTTATCGATCTAAGTAGTGATGGTGATGGGTGAGTCAGACGTTTGCTTTCCTTTTCGTTTAGTATTCAAAATGTTTTTGTCGTTTTATTACTGTAGGTAAGCATTTTTCTCAATCCTGTTTGGCTTTTGATAAAAGTGAAACATTTCGCAATGACGGCGACGTTCGCGGGTTACGCTCTATCGTTTGCAGTGGTTTATCTAATTTTGTACACATATTTTTCTAATTGTTATCCATGACAAGTATGCATGCATGTATAATTTAGCATGATTGCCATATGCTAATCCAGTCGGTCAATTGAAGGTATCTAAGTATTTGAAAAATAAAGAAATATTAATTTTATTTTATACGAATTTGCCGTGTTCTGTTTCTAGATGGGAGACCATCCATTAGATACATATCAAGAGCCCTCCGTGCCTCCGAAAGCATGTTAAGCCATTTGTCCCGGCTGTCATTCATAGATATTTGACAGTCGTTACAGGTAGTTAGAAGCCCTAAAGTCTGACAACCAGTCATACTAAGTAAGGGGTATATTGTTACCCAGCAAATGGGTTGTGGAGGTCAGAGAGGCAGTCGCTCCGTGTAAAATAGTGATATTCAGCTGCTTCTGGTTAGACTGGTAGCCGACCCCAACATAGTTTGGAAAAGGCTAGGCAAATTTAAATGACATCATAGTATGATAGTATAAGTCGGTAGATGATTGAAAACGGATTAAAGATTGGTCATATAGAGTGGGAGGACACGTTCAACAAGATACAGAGATACGGCCATAATTACACGTGTAGTCAAAAGATTTTTTGTTAAGTCGAAACTAAAGTTTAAGAAGACATGATGAACGAGGCGGTAAAAGTAAGCGGTTGACACGCTTTCCGAGTAGGTTTATTATACGTAATTATTTTGACGAGGATCAAAATACAGCTACTATAATTGCTGGTAGTTTAGTGTAAGTAATTATATAAAAACATTCATCGAAATTGAAGTAACTTTCTAAGCAATGAATTCGTAAATGGGGTGCGAGATCGTTAGTATAGAATAGCACGTTTAGAATACGGATAGATAGAATACTATAGTAGTTTTAACATTAGTACACAGTAATAGTATTATAGTATTCTACTGGCCCAGTTCATGACATAATGTCTTTGTTTTTTACTCTCAGAGAAAGAATGGAACAAGCTTATTGGTGTATTAATTTTCTAGTCAGGCGCCTTGTTGCATAAGAATTTCGTAATCGATTTGTAGTATCAATAGGATCGAAAACGAAGGAGTCGTCTTTGTAATGAGATATGCTATTTCGTACATCCTTGGACACTGTGTACAACTTGTAATCTAGGTACCTATTGCGTAAACAAGGCTAGGCTTTACCCGAGGATTTACTAATTATATGTAAGTAGGTGCAGTGTACACATATGTGTGTTTTATTTTCATGATCTCTGCAACGTAATGAAACATAAGACTGTTGAATGATTTCTCTATGATTTTTAATACTTATTATTATCGTCACGTAAGGAAATAGCGTTACCTCCATGCGACTTTTACTCTCTCTGTCTCTTTCAATATATGAGTATGTGTGTGCGTGCGAGTATAGCGTAAGGTACTTCGTTCCTGACGGGGGTTCCCCGACCGCACACGTTTTACGTTAATCAAAATGGAGTTATTGAAATCAATTTACAATAATTTATTTGATTATGGCATCGGCGTTTTCATGTCTTTTCATTAGCAATATCTTCCCCAATTTTTTGCTTCAATAAGGTGTTAGTTATTATAAAATAATCAAGTCCACGATTGAAAAGCCCCAAGCGATTTTCTTTCATTGACTAATTCGAATTGCTGTTAGCAAAAAGTTATAATTTAATACTGTTTAAAAATAATCTAGTCATTTTTTCACAAAATGATTGGTTTAATTAGAATGCTTATAATGCTATAAACCAAAGTTATAATAATATTTTGTGTTTTCCAAAATTGAAGACTTGTTTTGTCGGTTGATTGAAATATGAGACAGGCTGTATTTTTGATCGATAGTTGAAGTTTTATATTACATCTATACCGTTTACATGTATCGGAGTCATTGACCTCAAATGTTAAATCGTTTTCTTTCAGAAGACATTGATAGAGATCGGAACATTTAAATATGTCATACATTGAGCGTTGCTAATCCTTTTAAAATATATGCAAACCTAACCCAGTAACCATTTATCATAAAATATATTTTCTAATCATTGCTCAAAACGTCTATTTATCAAAAATTAATAGCTTAATAAAATATAATACACAAATATCATGTTTGGGTGAAAATATTAAGATCACGACTAGTTTATAGCAAAATAAATGACTCAGTCATAATAAACTGGCTATGTTATTCAATTTATTTTGGTTATTAATGTAATAATATTAATTACACTGTCGTTTAAATGTTCCGCACATATACCTCAATATTCGCGACTCGAGTTTTGGTTAACAAAGCTACCTAGAAAACTCACCTTTCTAAAAAATCATATTTTTTTAATAAGCAAATATGTTAAAATATATAATAAAATTATTAGGAATTTAATTTAAAATGTAAAAATAATATCCGGCTATTGTACAGACTACCTAGTCAACTAAAAGTCTAAATGTTAACAGAATAGACATGTAAGTAAGAATAATATCGCATAGGTACCTTTATAAAGGTGAGATGTTACTAAAAGAGAGCATGACATTTATCTTTTTATAATATCTACTTATCGACTCGTATGCAAGTAATAATATCCATAGATATAGCTACCAATAAAAATTGCTATATCTATAACAACCATTTATAGCCATTGTGAGTGTGCGTATTCCATTACTTCCAGGACAATGATTTTTATAAGCGACACTATCGGAGGTGCAGTTTTGGGAAAAAACAAACACCAACATCAGCGAGTTGAATATATGGCGAGGAAAATTGCCTTTTCATAAAAGCTAATGCTATTGGTATTATTTAAGCTGATTTGGTAATCTGCAACAGAGTATTTGCATAGCCTGTCGCAGATTACCAAATCAGCTTGCAGCAATTTATGAATTCCTCTTCCGAGTTACGCACTTATCGGTGCAACACTATTTACCTAATGGCAATGCAGAGCTGAAAAATAATCAAATGACATTAAAAAAGTAAGAAATACTTACTGGTATCTATAAGAGTTGGGCAGGTTGGCTGTGTCAAAGTCATATTTAAGTATTTGAGCTCTTGGTTGGCTGTCAACCGCAGGACTCGCCGCAAGCAATTGCACCAGCAAAACGGACACCAGACTCTGAAATGATAACAAAAAATACATATATTTGGCGTAAACCGTGTTTACTTAATTAGCAATTATAGGCCGAGTCACATTCCCCCGGAACACGTTTTTCGGATTTTTGTGCGTCCTTCATTAATTCAATGATAACATCGCCGAGACTCCGACCAGTAAAAGCTTTTTAAACCATTTTTTTTTTAAATTCCTTTTTTGTACAGACAACGTTCAAATCGCCCGATTAAGTTTTATAGCCTGTAATAAAAAAAAACCATATCTAGAACACTATAAATTCGACCTTGATCTTTTATTGGCATGTTTTAGAGTTCATCTTGATTTGTGTTTTTTGTTATCATTCCAAAACGACTTTTCGCGCCGTTGTTGTGTTTTGTCTATTCGCGAAAATTGTCAATAAAAATATAACATATTTTATAGGTAACTATATGACCTTTGCGGGATATACAACAAAAAATAAGTTTTTATGATGCCTCTCATAGAAATGTTATTATGATGTTTAGATTGAAAACTATTTTAAGAATTTCGCAGATGATTCAATAAATAAAAAATAAACATCGCGCAGAAATTCAAACATACCCATACTCATGGAATATTTGTTTATGGATATAATTGCTTTATATAATTAGTTTTATACATACATATTACATTCTCAACTTTAGCCTACCTTGCTGGATAGACAAACTAAAATACACTTTGTAACGGATTACTTCTTTAATTAAATTAACAAGATAAGGAGAGATTTTGTCATAATGATGTAGGCATTAAACACAGAAGGCGTGGATAAAGCAAAGGTTAGAACCTAAACCTCTAACGACATTAGGTACAACCACACATTCATGCACTATAGGCGCCGCGCCGGTACTTGCAACACACATGTTCGTCAACATGCAATCACAGGAAGGTCGTCAGTTCAATCACTCAATTTATTGGCACAATTTACCAAGCAAATTTTATCACTGTTTGGTCCTTATTCAGAGATGCACTTATATAAACACTTAACACGGCATGATAATTACCAGAATGAACAGCATCTCGTTTCGTTTTACAGATGACAAAAGAAGCAGGCGACTTCCTGGACAGGTTGTAGTCCGAATGTGCTAACGGTTTCGCAAGCTCTCCTTATATATAAAGAGTGGCGGGTGTGTGCGCCTGGTGGCCGCATACAAGCGTGCGGCCCGCTCCGCCTGCGCTGAAACAGAGCCAACTCTAGCTGACCATTACACAGATCGACATGTGAATGGAGCGAGGATCCGCTCGGATACTACGGTTACAGATTTCTGAACAATAAGGTAAAACCCGTACCTACTAACAAAGAAACAATAGACTCTCGAATGGTTTTGCGAACTGAAAGTAAAGACTAGTCGTTTAAAATCACGTCTGTTAATGTTTTAGTTACTGGAACAGCGATAGTAAACAATTGTTTCCTTCGTATGGCTAATTTGTTACTGACTGCGACAAAAGGTAGTTGAGTAAAGTAGTACAAGTACGCATGCAGCTTTGTGTACTTATGAGGGGACATCACCACATGGGTAGCATATTTGTTGAGTGGTGGGGTAGTCCGTAGTTACCTTACAAATTACAAATGTATAGTATGTAACTATAGCTAAAACAGAATCTGAGTACATATCATCAGATCCGGTAAGTGGCTCATCATCTAAAAAGGAAACTAAAACCAGCTAGCTAGATAAATGCTCATATATGGGCACATTGCAGTTTGACCCTATTTAAATTTATGCACAGACAGGCGGCAGACATACATTATGAATGTATATTTAATAATACTTAGTAACTATAAAAACAGTTCAACATCATCATCTCGTAAATAGTGATATTTCATTATTTTAAGTTATAACTAGTGGCACTAACTTTGTATGACCTAAGTTAATTCATTGAAGACTTCTTTACTGGAATTAGAATTTATGATTTCCCGGAAATTTTTAAATGAAAACTTCAATAAATAATGGATAACTAAAAATTACAATGTTAATTGATTCCTTATAATTTTCTGGAAAATGCTACGTAAAAATGTTTCATTGAATTGGGTATTGTAGTCCACATGTGATAAAACACACCTAGGATTAACAAGCTTTCTTTTGCAGTAAATATTAGTGACTAGTTGACTCGACAGAAGTTTTCTTGAAATTGCCTATTCTGCCGATTTTTTTTCCTGATGGATTTTCCACGACAATAAAAAAAAAACAACAAAAAATACGCGTATCCATCGTCCGAATTGCGAGTTATGGTCTGGGGTTCATACAAAAATCCCATGGAAAAAGATGTTCAGTTTTCCCGAATTTGAAACCGGGAAACTTTTCCAGATTTCTTTACATTAAAACTTCCTTTAGACTACTAAGAACATTTTGAAATAAAATTTAAGTAACCAAATCTTGTCAGCCGTTTTCAAGTGATGCGCCTACCAACGAATAGCATTTCATTTTTATTTATATTGATTCGTCATTCAATCAGCAATCAAATCCTGTGTACGCTTCGGATGAAAGTATATATAAGTAAGTACTACACTACGCCGCGACCGCTTTGATAGTTGCTTTGTCTCTTGGTAGATAGGTACTCGAATTGACGTTTTAACTAATAAACTGGCACTTGCGGCAACCCTAAACTCATAAGACACTTATTCCGAGGTAAATAAAAAAGATAAAATCAAACGTTATCAAATTCCACATAACTTGTGTAAAGATTACGTGGGCACTTATAAAAGTTACAGGCATTCATGTAACGGGAACTACATACTTGTTTCCTTACAAAATAAATTTATTGGCACAGTATTTTATCTCCAATTGATGTGTTTACGTCACCCCTATTTATTTACTAATGACGCATTTCTTGGTGTCAAGAGCATTAAGCAGGTGCTAACTTGCACGTGAAATGGATGATTTGATGAAAATTGTTATAATTTATACGTACTATGTACTTACGTAACGATTTGTCTTTCGTGTCCATCCAAAGGTTGTTTGATAGAAGTGGTTATTAAAAATTCGACTATTTGCTGTTTTTCTTTTTAATTTACTCTACTCAAAGAGTCTCGGTGTAAAATAAGGTTTTGTTTCTTTTATTTACAAGCGACCCATGCTTCGCGCGGTTTTTACGACTTGACAAAAATATCGAGATCTCTTTAAAATGTAAATTTGATCACACTCATAACCTCCCAGTTTTTTTTTATTTCTAAAGAAGTTTAAAACCTTTGCTTAGTTTAGAAGAACAACGCGAGCATACAGACAGACACCAAAAGCGAATTTACCTAATTGTGTAGATGTTAGGTTTTTCATGAACTCCTATTTGCAAAGTGAGAAGGTGTAGATTAGGCCTGAATTCCTCTGACGATGATGTCGGTCGCGTACGGACGGTCGCGTACGCGTAGCAACGTAGTACGCGCCGCGGACGTCAGCGTCGCAGTATGGTGCTGTATAGAACATTATGTATATACGCACACGAGACTGACGTACCTACACGACCGACATCAGCGTAAGAGAAGTTCAGGCCTAAGTTCATATACGTCGTGAAAATTTTAATATTATCTTATTTAGGTACTTTTTATCAATGATACGCAATGAAAGTATTTTAAAAACATATTTTCAAATTATAATATATTTATTTAGATAAAATTGCAAAATTGCCTGTTTCTAAAAATAGGTCGTTTTAAAGTTCCTATAAAAAAAATTGAAGACATAAATAATTCAGATCTATATTTTGAATATCAATTTCGAAATCTGTACAATATTGTAATATTACATGTAAGTATTTCACAAGTTTTAGATCAAAAAGCAAGGTCGTGATGAGCATTTAAGATTTAAATGTGGCATTACGATTCGCAATATTTGGAGTTTTTATATCGAAATTATATATTTCTGTTGCCGACTATGTATAATTAATTAATTAGAAATTGCATAGCTACTACTAACGTAAGAAATGAATATTCTGAGCCTTTCTTTATTTTGACCAAGACTAAATCCAAGTTATTTTTGGAACGGAGTTCCTCATCACACGTTATATTCACACTTGGCGAATGAGAACTAGACCGAAAAAAGGAGGTATTCCACTCTTAGCACTGATTTCAACGGCACTTCTCCGAACCGCACTTGAGCACTTCCACTAATAGCACTGAAACAAAATTTTGATGAGTGCGGTTCGGTGGATCAGTTTAGTGTAACATTTTGATCGTCTCGTGTTTTTTTTTCATTTATTTACTCTCAAACGTTGTTAATAAATTTCATCGTTCTTGTTATTTAATACATAATATACAATGAAAGGAACTTCGTTAAATTTGGTGTCCCACGACACCTCTTGACTTTTTTTACACACCGCCGGTGATTTAATAGCCGATGCGATAAAAATTGCGGGGCCATATACATTTCTCGACGTGGGACTTAAAACTCATTTTAATTAAACCAACACTCTTTTTACGAAACTACATAATTATTAAGGCAATGAATCATCAGAGATTCCAAATATGACGAAGAACAGGATACCTACCTCTTTGGAGCTTTTAAACAAGATGTTTCAAGTATGCTGTTTTCTCAACTAATTATTTGAAATGAATGTCTGCTTAGCAACAGAGTAATCAAGCTTGCACATCAGACACTAAACATGTTGGTATTTTCTCATACAGTAGCGATGACACGGACTAAGATTAAAATTATCGAAAAAACGTAATGCCGTTATATAATTATGAGACTGAAAAAAAAACTACAATCACGTTATTTTCAGTAAACAGCCAATAAAGCGTCAATCATATCAGAAATTGGACAGATGAAATAAACAAAAACAGGGAAAAAACTGGATTGTCGAATCCAAAAACAGGGAAATTCGGAGAAAATTGGAGGAGGCCTGTGGCCGTAAAGGGGCCATAACTTAGCTAAAAAAACCCGGCCAATTGCGAGTCGGACTCGCGCACAAAGGGTTCCGTACCATTATCTATAAAAAAATCACGTTTGTTGTGTGGGAGTCCCCTTAAATATTTATTTTATTCTATTTTTTAGTATTTGTAGTTATAGCGGCAACAAAATACATCATCTGTGAAAATGTCAACTGTCTAACTATCATGGTTCATGAGATACAGCCTGGTGGCAGACGGACGGACGGACAGCGGAGTCTTAGTAATAGGGTCCCGTTTTACGCTTTGGGTACGGATCCCTAAAAAGGGCACATTGTTTTACAATAATTTTTCATACAGTTTATTTTATTTGTAATTTTAGTAATCCACTTCTATAAATTCGCTTGAAATATATTATCAGACAATCTGGAATATAATTTGCATACGTGTTTTAAGTAACCATTTGGTGTACCAATTCAAGGGAAGAATGTAGACTGAAAATATAATAATTATAAAACCTATTGCCTAGTCATATAAATATAAGCACGTCATATACGAGATATAATTTAAAAAAAATTGTTTTCCACATAATAAATAATATCATTATATTATATGTTATGCCGATGTATATGTACGTGGCAATGATTATTATTATCGTGGATGTTACTGTTTTTGCAATAAATTGCCATAGCCATAGATACTCAAAGATTATGCAAAACTGACCTATGATTTTCCGTTTTGATTCGAACTTTTATAAAGGCTTTATTAATTAAATCTTGTTTGATTGAAATATTTGGTATTTTATGTGACATTAATATATTGGAATGAACTTTAGATCTATATCTATACATATATATAAAAATCAATTGCTGTTCGTTAGTCTCGCTAAAACTCGAAAACGGCTGGACTGATCTGGATAATTCGTTTTTTGTTGTGTTCGTTGTTCTCAGGGGTAGGTTTGTACGTGAGGTTGGTGTAGGTAGGGTAGGTAGGTTGGTATGTATGTAGGGTAGGTAGGGTAGGTAGGGTAGGTAGGGTAGGTAGGGTAGGTAGGGTAGGTAGGGTAGGTAGGGTAGGTAGGGTAGGTAGGGTAGGTAGGGTAGGTAGGGTAGGTAGGGTAGGTAGGGTAGGTAGGGTAGGTAGGGTAGGTAGGGTAGGTAGGGTAGGTAGGGTAGGTAGGGTAGGTAGGGTAGGTAGGGTAGGTAGGGTAGGTAGGGTAGGTAGGGTAGGTAGGGTAGGTAGGGTAGGTAGGGTAGGTAGGGTAGGTAGGGTAGGTAGGGTAGGTAGGGTAGGTAGGGTAGGTAGGGTAGGTAGGGTAGGTAGGGTAGGTAGGGTAGGTAGGGTAGGTAGGGTAGGTAGGGTAGGTAGGGTAGGTAGGGTAGGTAGGGTAGGTAGGGTAGGTAGGGTAGGTAGGGTAGGTAGGGTAGGTAGGGTAGGTAGGGTAGGTAGGGTAGGTAGGGTAGGTAGGGTAGGTAGGGTAGGTAGGGTAGGTAGGGTAGGTAGGGTAGGTAGGGTAGGTAGGGTAGGTAGGGTAGGTAGGGTAGGTAGGGTAGGTAGGGTAGGTAGGGTAGGTAGGGTAGGTAGGGTAGGTAGGGTAGGTAGGGTAGGTAGGGTAGGTAGGGTAGGTAGGGTAGGTAGGGTAGGTAGGGTAGGTAGGGTAGGTAGGGTAGGTAGGGTAGGTAGGGTAGGTAGGGTAGGTAGGGTAGGTAGGGTAGGTAGGGTAGGTAGGGTAGGTAGGGTAGGTAGGGTAGGTAGGGTAGGTAGGGTAGGTAGGGTAGGTAGGGTAGGTAGGGTAGGTAGGGTAGGTAGGGTAGGTAGGGTAGGTAGGGTAGGTAGGGTAGGTAGGGTAGGTAGGGTAGGTAGGGTAGGTAGGGTAGGTAGGGTAGGTAGGGTAGGTAGGGTAGGTAGGGTAGGTAGGGTAGGTAGGGTAGGTAGGGTAGGTAGGGTAGGTAGGGTAGGTAGGGTAGGTAGGGTAGGTAGGGTAGGTAGGGTAGGTAGGGTAGGTAGGGTAGGTAGGGTAGGTAGGGTAGGTAGGGTAGGTAGGGTAGGTAGGGTAGGTAGGGTAGGTAGGGTAGGTAGGGTAGGTAGGGTAGGTAGGGTAGGTAGGGTAGGTAGGGTAGGTAGGGTAGGTAGGGTAGGTAGGGTAGGTAGGGTAGGTAGGGTAGGTAGGGTAGGTAGGGTAGGTAGGGTAGGTAGGGTAGGTAGGGTAGGTAGGGTAGGTAGGGTAGGTAGGGTAGGTAGGGTAGGTAGGGTAGGTAGCTAGAGTAGGGTACATAGTGCTACTCGTACGAATCCGGGGCGGGCATTTAGTTCTAAATAAATTAATTATTGAGATCTAAATATTAATTTATCGTATATTTTATAGTAGAATCACGGAAATCATAAAAGATAAAGCGAGGCCCTGAATTAAATTAGGTTTGACCCACGAATTCATTCGGATGGTAGATAATATTTTATTGTGGGGTTGGAGTAAATTAGTGAGTGTTTTTATTTCATAGCAGCAGTTTTTTTTGTAGTATTTGTGTTACTACCAGCGGTCGATCGAACCTATAGTTCGTGTAAGAGAGATAATGAGGTACCCCATTGAATGGTTATGTCTGTAGGATTGTACCTACTTAATTATTGTTTTCAGTTATAATTATTGAATGAAAATTAAAGCCATTGATATGGTATAAATAATTTGGATAATGTGATTGCAAGTGGCGTCTTATAATTTTTTCATCGTTCTTCAAAAATAAAACACAGACCAATACGTTGCATTTTCACAATATCACTTTATCTTGTTTAAATCTTCTTAAATATAGTAATAAATTTATTGATTTATTGACAGATTGGAAAATAGAATCATCAAAGTTATTAAATTATTAAAATATTCGAGTTTTAAACCCAGCAGGCTCTGCATTAATGAGTAACTGAATTGTTATGTGGCGGTACCTACATCGCCACATATGAACTACGCATCAAAAACCTGACGTCATAAACCTGACGTTACATAAATCCTGCATCGCGCAATTAAAGTTTACCGTGCAATGGACATTTATATACAAGAACCCGACATCAATCGTTGGGCAGTTGCCCACCAGACACAACACCCGTCTGGTCCGAGGATCCTCCCTTTTCTATGGTGGATGAGTGAACTTTACACCCTGTTCCTCGTACCCCTAAAGTTACTATATTGGAATTATTATCCATTGTTTGATTTTTTTAACTATTCATGAAAATTTCTGGCATTGGCAATCCGTCTGCCATGCGTTTTTAGGGACTTTTATGTCTTATCTTTTTATAAAGTGGATGGACTATTGAAAGAATACGTGGTATTTAAAATGTTAGGGTTAATTAAAAGGTGTCCAATTTGTTTTAATTAACATGGTACAACTTTTAGATGATAGGATTATGTATCTAGTTAAATAGTGCCAGTGTAGATCCACAGCACCAAGGCAATCATGCGATTTTTTTTATTACGTTTCTTTAATATGCTTTACAACACGATCCGTTTTGGTTTGCGGAATCAGACACATGCTAATTGAAATTCAAGCAAATACATTCCCAAATTAGAATATTAAAAGGTTGTTAACCCTATACAAATGATGAAGATCTTATCATGTCTTTTAATATGAGAAACCAAAATTAGCGCAAAATGTAATGACTGAAGGTAAGTAGGTAGGTACTCAAAAATAACATTTCGTTCCTTAGAATAAAAACACACGTAAAGTTAATACTTAACGTTAATGAATTCTCATGGAATTTCAGTAAGTACCTACATGAGATGATGATGACATCAGATAAGATGTAAGACGTGTATTGTTAGACTAATGATTATATCAAATAGCACGTCAGTTCGTACAGGATCTTTCAAGTTTTTACTGCCTAAATATGACGATTTCATTAGGATACCTCAGATATTTATGTCATGTAGAAAGAATGTGGGCAACGAGGTGACTTGCACGAATAAAAAACCCCAATCAATGCAAAACAGTAACCAAAAATACAAGTTAGTTTGCATGTATGCAAATAAAAAAATAAACATTATTCAGTGATTGCAATAAGCTGTCACTCATAGTTCTGAGAGCAGTGGTGGCCCAGTGGTAACGTCCAAAACTTACGAGTAGTAGGTCGTAGGTTCGAACCCTGACAGGCGCTTTAATTAGAGTAAATTATTTCATCACCATTGCTCTCAAAACGGTGAAGGAAAACATCGTGAGGAAACAAGCGTGTCCTAGAACCAAAAAATGCGAAAATATGTGACATCTACCAACCCGCACTGGGCCCACGTAGTGGATTACGGCCCCCTCTCTCTCATAGAGAGGAGGCCTGTATCCCAGCGGTGAGAATATTATAGGCTAATAATGTATAGTCCTGAAATACTTACCTCATACAGACCTTCATGCAGGCAATGCCTAACTTACAAAAACTCCAATTATTGTATCTTCTATGATAATTATTCATGGCTGAAAGATACTAGTGGTACAACGGCTACACATCAAGCTATACATTTCCAGATTATACTGATCTCGCATTATATAGGATTTCCGTACAATGCGACTGGAAATGTTATAGCTTGACGTGTAGCCGAGTGCTACCTCGGTACAAACAAACATTGTGACTGTGCTAATCCTGAACATGGCTTACCTGTATCTGCATGTGCCCTTACATTACACATAGACCACAAAGGAGGTCAAACAGCCAACAGCTGGTAACTTCTTGTCTAACTAATTAATATATCAAATCATGAAAACATTTAGAAACAGACTACGAATTGTAAAAGTTATTATTCGTAGGAAACAGATGGTAAGACATGACTAAGATGCCAATTAATGGGGACACTGGACAAAAGAAAGAAGGCTTAAACCCAGCAGTAGGTACAAACAAAATGATTCAGATGATTTTAAAAACAATATAAATAATGCAAGACTTCAACGGTGTCTTAAATACTTTCTCTCTATACATCAAACATTAAAGATGCGGTGTAACTGCGGAATATAAATAAAAGTTAAGGGAAATTACTTGAGTCATTGGTTTTTCCGATGACCTTTTTTTAAGTTACGGTAAAAGTAACGACATAGCTACCTTACAAACTACCTACATTCGCCGTTTCGTATGTTTCAAAGAGTTTTTGGTAAAGTGAGTAGTGGCAGAGAAATTTGGCACTTGTCAGCATCCACACGCCTAAGCAGGGCCTATAAAACTATTATGACAATAAGCTTTGGGGACTTAGGGAGATTGGGCATCGCCCTCTCAAACAATCTCAATAGTAGGTACGTATGGACATGGACCAGGCCCGGGTCGACGGCGCGTTGTGTTCTACGCGTGCTCCAAAGAGATGTCAGCACAATTGAGGAGGTCCGCTAGGGCCTATGCCTGCCACGGTTGCGGGAAAGTCCAAAAGGGATACCGGGCCCTTGGCAACAGGCAACTGAAGGAACACGGGTGGGTTTTAGTCAGTAAAAGTCTGATATGCCCTGCTGGTCCGCCCAGAGCGGGAGAAGTTAATTGATGATTTCCCACACTCAAAAAAAAAAAAGGTAGGTATGGACATTATTTCTGCAAGTAACAGCGAACTGCTATGAACTGTGATGTATTTTTACGCGTTTATAAATTAAAAGTTATGTTAAGATGTTTACGAACATTAGATATTTATGACCCGACACGTCCTTGACACTTGCACTTGAAACTTGATACTTGCAAAATACTCCTTTGCACTTGACACTTGCAAAATATTCCTAAGGGTTCCTTAAAAGAGTTATGGTTATACGTTACGTACATAGAATATCCAGTAGTACAGGTAATTTTCACGTTCTTTACAACCTGACAGTCAACTTTTACCTTTTGTTTTGAGTATTAATGTGCAACTTTCTTTGATGTGCAATCGACAGCCATAAATCTAAAATTTATTTACGTACTTCATGTACCTATTACCTTGGCGATCTTTCAGTTCAAGAGAGACGGTAGTAAACGTTTGTTCAGCGTACACAAATAAGACGAATCCTTCTCTTTTGAAAATTTGGATTATATTTTATGTATTTACTAACGATGAGTTTGGCTAGCAACTCGTTGAAAATAACGTTTTAGTATGTTGTATAATTTCAGAGAAATATAAGAAGTACTTAAACAACTTGTTTTTTTATCCTCTAACTCTAGGGTATTAATGAGACCATGTCAAAGAATCAACTGGCATATAAATTATTTTCATTCAACCCAATCATTCATATTTTAAAGATAACAAAATGCGATTTTGTAATTTTTTTTTTATGGACAAAGGTAGTCTGTATTAAATTATTTTATTTTTACTTTTTTCATGTAAGGTAGTATTTTACGTAAATAAACGTGATTCTTGAAATTTTTTTAAATAAAAAAATCAGTTGATTCTTTGAAATGGTCTCATTAATACCCTAGAGTTATGGGATTAAAAAAAAAAACACGTCTAATAATAATATATTTATAATAAATAGCCCGTATTGTCCCACTGCAGGACAAAGGCCTCATTTTCTTTTTTCACTCAACTCGTTCCTGAGTCGATATGTAAATACCAATCCCTCCTATAAGCATCAAGTTCGTCCCGCCATCTGCACCTGAGGGCCTAGACAAGTGACAATCTCTTTTTTTTTTTTTTTTTTTTTTTTAACTAGGGCATCTTGAAGTTGATTTCTGAAATCATGACTTCTTAACCGGACATTCCTGTGGCTGCCTTAAGCTTCTACACTCAGGGCCTCCAGCCAGGGGCATAAACTATTCTAAATTAATATTAAGTGTGTGCTCGCTAAGGGCACCCCCTGTGGGGTACGAACCTCGGCTTAGGGCAACATCACTGGCGGGGGGACAGCAAGATGGGACAGGCTGGATCAAAATATCATCATTATTATTATTATACGGGGAATTTAAAGCTACGTGCTCAGCTGCGGCGCGGGCTGGCACTACTTCATCGGACAAGGGACGGGGGGTTGGTGAATTTAATCGGGGCGGACGCGAACGTGTTTTGCCTCGACGGCGAGGTCGGAATGACGGGAGGCGTCTGTGTTTGTGCACTGTACTGGTCTCCCTACGGCTCTCCTGGAGGAGAGTTATGGGGTCGTCTGGCTCTGAGAGAGTATGCCGCGGACGGCGAATCGAACTAATATTGGATGGGACATAGCAGGAGGCCTCGACAACCAGAGGGTTGCGATGTGTGACAGCTGTGTCGAAATAACGCTTTGAGAGGCGTTTGAGAAACTGGCGGATGGTGGGGATCTTTAGGTCGAGATGTAGGATCTCGTTACGAACATAAAAGGGTGCTCCCGTGACCTTTCTAAGGAATCTATTCTGGAGTGTCTGCATCCTATGAATGTAGTGGGGTTTTGCTTGAGCAAAGACGGAACCCGCATAGGTCATGATGGGACGAATGCACGCGGTGTAGGTACGCAATTTGCACTTTAGTGACAATTTGCTACGCGCATTTAATATGGAATGGAGTCTACCTAGAGCGAAAGCGGCTCGCGAACGAACCTGCTTTATGTGCTCTCGAAACGTGAGTTTTTGATCCAGTATTACACCTAGATATTTGGCTTGCTTCTCCCAAGGGATCGGCTTGCCGAACATAGTTACTGGAGGGGGACAGAGAAAGCTACGAAGTTGCGGTTTTATAAAGAAAACTGCTTGACTTTTGTGACAATCTCTTCGAAAGCGTTTCGTATTTATACAACGACTTTCAACAGGATTGACATAAGCTTTTCGATAGCTTATGTCAGTTCTATTCATTTTTGCCTTATCCATCATCGTTATCGTTGATAGAATGTCACTTTGTCAAGGGCCTCTGGTTCTTTCACGATGCCGTTGGACGTTTTCAGGAACCCATGTTGTGGTGGTCTTAGCCCACAATGAAAAATGCTGCATCATCTAACTAACTATGACTCATGAAAATACAATTTCCCCAGGTTGATACTTTCAATTATCTGAAAGACATATTTGGCAAGACGGATATTATTGAAAAAAGACGTAGGCGAACTATTTATTTGAACTTAATGTTAGTTAGTTGAGTTTATTTAGCCAAAAAAATCATTTGAGGCTATGATCAATCTAATCAAAAGAAACATGAAAATGTTCGTAGAGAGAGGAAAGTTTTCTTGCCTTAAGAAAAAAATAAAATATTGTATTCCAGCTTCTATCAGCGTAAAAGATGTAAAACTATTGTTCCTCCAACCCCAAGGTAGTTTGCCATAATCCTTCCATAAAAAGAGCGCAACTCTCTCTACTCTATCCACTCAAACGCCCAGCAACTATGGTTGCCCAACGCTACACTCGGGCGTTTAAGTGGCTAAGGAAAGTACGGATTCATTGATTTAGGCTGTGTTTTATATTGTGTGTGTCAGTCAGTCATGAGTTTATGACTGACGGGAACATGGAGTTGCATTGAAGTTTGTGTCATCAGGTAGCTATCGTATACACGTCGGCGTCAACCAGCAATAATTATGTTTATCTAAGCAAAATAAACATTTACCCTAGCTACAAATGCTAAAGTAAATATCCGTATTCAAGAAGACATAGGGCATTATTTGCAACTGCAGTTTGGTCAAAATATTTACTCAAGACTGACGTCTATTGTGCAACAGTAAGACAGGTTCAAGGTTAATCTATCCGTAAATCACATAACAATGGTCACCAGCCAAATACCAACTAGACCATAAAAATAACATCCTTGTCTTTTATAATAAAATTCTTATTAATACCTTAATAATATGAACTTCGCATACTAGATACATGCATAACAGTTTTTTGAATGCATATTCATTTGACATAGCAATTGAGTTTTTTCCAGGTGCGAACGGAGTCACATGGAAATAACCATGTAGGTACCTGGCTTGGCACAGATTATCTCAATACCTACTTGGATGTTCAACCGTATTCAGTTTTGACAGTTCGAAGCGTAAGTGCTCGGCGACACGACGCCGTCATCGCGACGCCATCGCCACCGCGCCCCGTCCGCGTCGTCGTCGCGGTCGGCGCGGTGGCGGTGCCGTGCACACGAGCCCTAATTATGTTCTCATACTAAAACTATAGTGTTGGTGCAGTCAACGAATTTGCGAAAAGACTGAAAGGTAAAAATAGTTGTCACAACTTACAATTACACCCTTAAGGGGTTAGGAAGTGGTGATATAGTGACACTCACATTACGTCAGTTATGTTTAAGTTCCATGTACTATGGGGCGAGCCTATTGCTATGAACCGGGCACAGTTCAGGCTGTTAAATAGTTGAATTTGGAAATATTCGAAAATACAAAAACAATCATGACAGTTTAAATTGTTGAAATTCAATTAAAACTAATGCCAAAACAAAACATAACATTTCAATGTCATTCAATTTCGGTCATTCTTTTTTTTACCTCTACTTTTTTTGTCAGAAACTGGTATCCCTCCAACTTTCAAGTTTCTGAATACGAAGTTTAAGTAGGTTTAAATTGTTGTCTTAATTTACTTACTTGATTTCTTGTACTTTCCTACAGACAAAGAAGATAAAGAATATTTTTCATATAAATTAGATCCTTGTCTTTCTTGATGATTAAAGGTAGATAACCTTTCTGCAGTGACTGTAGTTTGTTTTCAGCACATTGTCAGCGTTAGCGCCTACCGTTTTGTTTCGAGCAACTCACATTAAATGAACGTCTTATTATTAATTTTTGTACTAAATTGTTTTCAAGCTTAGAACTTTTTAACTCAAAGGAATACGAGTTTCAGATGCAGAACATTGCAAAAATGTCAGTTGAGTAGATAATGTAGGCTTTACTAACCGTTGGATCATCTAACTTAAAGTGACACCGTTACCTAGGCGAAGAGGAGCTTAATTACTCCTACTGATAGGAAAAATATTGGCCAAGTGCGTGTTCAAACGTTCGGTAGTTGGGATGAATTTATCCCGAGAGCAAACTTAAATTAAAATTCATTTATTTCGGAGAACAGTGATCCATAATGTGTTAGTATTACAAAACAACTTAAATTCTAGTGTTAGTTAGTATACGCATATGAACTCTTAAGAGGATGCCCTGCCCATGAATTCAATTTCACCCTTTATGTCACGGTCAATTTTCCAACTGCAATTGAATGGTTGTAATCGCAAAAAAAAAAGGGATAATACCAAAAATTCACGATTTTCGGACGTTTTCTTTTACTTGTGCTGTGAGACCTTGCATCTCATGAATCTAGATCAACGGTTAGTTTTGATTTAAATATTTCGAGTATATAAATATGTCGCAAAAATGGCCTTATTTTTTTATTGCGTTCAGTTAGAAGCTTGATATCCTTAAAGCTCCAAGGGATCGTAGACCTACGTATTTTGATATATTTCAATTGGATACCTCGACACGTTCCTGAGAAAAAGGTTCTTGACAGACAGACAGACGAACGGACGGACGGACGGATAACGAAGTGATACTATAAGGGCTCCGTTTATTCCTTTTGAGGTGCGGAACCTTAAAAAAATCAAATTATGTACAAATTTTGGTTACAGCTTCACTTGAGCAGGGGCAAATTCCAGGTAATAATATTATAATCAGTTTATAATATTTTTTTTATTAAACTTAATTAATACAATAAAATACGAGGGATTCTTAAAAAAGAAAAATATAAATAGATAATTAAAAACTAACAATAACGTTTGAAGAGGGGAGTGTAGTGTATTTATAAAGTGTGGGGTACCACAGTAATATTGTAATATTTGTTTTATTTTATTAATGGAATCAACACTTATAAACAAATGCAAGTCAATTCTAAGAACTGAGTAGGTCTTCAATCAAAAGCAATATCGAACTCGAGCTAATGCTTGGCAGCCGTGCTTGCAACCATTCAACGTTTATAGGACAGTAGATTACCTAATTAGAAAATTAACTGCTAAAAGACTTTTGTTGCAACTGAAATTTTTTATGGTGCCATAATATTTTATGAGAAAAGTCATAGTGATTAGTGAATCCAATGAAAACGCTTATTGACAATGATTAACCTAACGTGTTTACTCGTAAGTAGAAGAAGACTAGGTAATTTTATGCCTTATTAAAAATTTATGATTTAAAAATATATTTCCTTGCAGATTTTTGGAATTTTAGTTGCGTCTGCCTTCTGTAACAATACTGTACCGATAGCAACAGTGGAATTAAAAACAGGGTAAGTTTTATAAAAGTATTTTTACACAAGGGTCCTGTATTAAATTGGCATGTTATTGGGTATCGCTTTATGTTTTGCATTATTTAATATGATTGCTTTTTATTTTTGTTTTGAGGAATACACGACCTCAATTACATTATTAATAACAAAATAACAATAGTATAAAACTACAATACACATAGTCAGTTGCTTCCATGTATATAACTATTTCAATATTCAGTAATAACCCACCCTGACTTCATTAAAAAATCTGGAAACTTTTTCAAATGTTTTAGGTAGGTAGGTATATTATATTACAAATCTGCGAAATTAGCAAGAGTACATAGAGCACACTGATAAATCTTTTTGTTTTTGTAGACATGTCAAAAACACCACTGAGAACGTGACCACGCTTGTGGTTACAACAGCTAAAATACCCATTGAAATACAAAATACTACTTCTACGAATATATCCAGTAATGTGACGCGCCCCGAAGGAAAAAGAAGAACTGTTCTTATCATTAACAGCCCGTCGTTGTTGCGTCAGGATAAAGGCAAAAAAAAAACGAATGGGAAAAAGGGAAAGGGTGATAACCAAAACGCCGCTATTCAAACTCTTCTTTATGCAGAATACAACGAAGATGGAACGGTAGTTGCTGAATTTATGATGAACAATATGGCAGACGTTTCTAGGTTCTTCGAGACATTTCTCCATACAGAACTTTGCCATGGAGTATGCTAAAAATCATAGATTTATCCTAAAAGTGATGCCACAGCAGCTGCAGGCAGCATTCTTTGGTCCAAACCCGTAGTCTGAAATTGAATAAACCAGTAGTGAACCATTAGTCTTATAATTTACTAGCGACCCGCCGCGCGCCGCGCCCCTGCTTCGCACGGTTTTTAATTTTATATTAATGTTTTATGCACATAAAATTTCCGGAATAAATTGACTGAATGTTGGTCACACGCGATATCCACGCGTACGAAGCCGCGGGAAAAGGTTAGTATACTAATAAATAAAGCTGAAGAGTTTGTTTCTATGTACGCGCTAATATCTGGAACTATCAGTCGGTTTTGCATTTGATAATCCAATTCTTGAAGAAGGATAAATACAGAGTTTTTGGTAAAACTTTAATAACCTCTTACTTAACCCGTTAAGGGGTTCTTAATGTTTTATCACTAACCCTGTATATTAACACTAGCACTTTGCGCGCGACTTCGTCCGCGTGGATTTCGTACTTTCCTCTATAAACTTCAACAACCCCTTCACCCTCTTTGAAAGATAGTTTTCGAAACTTAATATTTACGATCTTTACACATTGATACACATTATTCTTTATTTTTGGTGTTACTCGTAAGTATAAGAACTGAGTATCGATCTAATCAGACTGCGCGTTAAAATTCTTCTATACAAACTTTGACACCCCCCAATCCTCGTTTAGGGGGTAGTTTAGAAAAACTAAAAATGACAAACTATATCATTTGCTTGGATAATTATTCGTGCCAAGTTTCAAGTCTTACCTCAAGCAATAAGATTTTTCATACAAACGAAATCCCCGCTTTTCACCCCCTTAAAGGTCAAAATTCCCAAAAACCCGTTCTTAGTGCGCGCCTACGTCATAATTTAACTACATATGCCAAATTTCAGCCTAAATTGTTTATTGATTTGAGCTGTGCGTTGATAGATCAGTCACCCTTGTATTTTATTTACATACATAGATCACGTTACGTACGCGACCCTTGGGAGCAGAGCAAAAACAAAAAAGGCGATACGATGCCAGTTTTATAAAAATGTGGTTGTTATTTTAGCAGATAAATTGATGGTGTCTTACGACTTCTACGAGAATGAAGTCGCGGCAGAGGCTAGATGATAATTTATGTGTAGAATGAAGTTGGTGATTGTCTTGGGTCGAGGCGGATGCGCAGGATCGTATTATTGTTAAATCACTGTTTGAAGTGGCTAGATTCGGTCATTAATTTATAATTACTGGATTAATTACACATTCACAAGAATTCAGAAAACACAAGTGCTATACTTTAGTTAAGTATAAATGCAATGCTGTAATGACTACGATGCAGGTGTTACATTACAAACTGTATAGAAGGCACTCTTGGCAAGGGCGAAGTCAAAAGTGCCTTCTATACAACTTCTTGCTTGTGTAGTAATTGTAAACTAAGGAGTTTACGATCACTACACATGCAAGAAACTAGATTTTAGCAAGAAAATCTACTTTCTCTGGGAATTGAACCCAGGGATGCCCGCTTGGTAGTGTTCGTGAGGTAAAGCAATTAAGACCTAAAATAATCATGCTCCAAATTAGCATAAGCACGATCCAATAGCTGCTACCGAGTGGATGCTACCGTACTCACCAAGTACCGTAGGGTAAAAAAATTGGCTTACAAAAAAAACGCACTATTTTTGGGGCTAAAAGACATAAAGATTACTTTATAATTAACTAACTGTCGCTCGCGACTTCGTCTGCTCTCCAGAATGGAAAGTAGCCTATGTTCTGTTCCAAGTCATGTGTCAAATTTCATCGAAATCCGTTCAGCCGCTTTAGCGTGAAAGCGTTACAAACAAACAAACTCACTTTCGCATTTATAATATTAGTTAGGATTAAGTTGGTAGTTACTTACAGTTTCGTACTCTCCAGTTTCAGTTACGAAATCTATATTATTGTTGTCCACAGTTGTACCGTCATAGTCAAATTGTGGCTTTTGAAATATGTTATCTAAAAGCTGTTTATCAATATCTCCATTTCCTGGATTATCGCCTGTATTTTCAGGACCCTCACTTCTATTGGGCTCTTGTTTTTTCTCAGGTACTGTTTTTTTTAAATCTTCACTTTTGTTTTCCTGTGGCCAAACGTACTTATCATCCTTTTGAAAATCATCTTGCGCCATTGAATTTGGTATTCCACTTCTGTTTGGAATGCTTATTGGTGATAACGTATTGGTGTTCCTCTCATAAGGCTGCCCATATGGTTGTATTGGTTCACGATAATTATTATGATGTGTATTCCCACCACTACCGGTAAATATTTTTCCGATACTGCTGAAGGATTCTCTGGCTACTGAAACTGGATTTCCCAGATTAAATCCAAATAAAGAGCCAGGTGATCTTTTCTGTCTTGTATTGGCATCTTCATTGGCAATCTTTTTCAGAGCCATACTTTTGGTTAGCACAATATTTTCACACGTTATCCATAATATTAAGAACTGAAAACAGTGAAATAACCTTAGTGAGTGGCGTTTCGATGTAAAGATTTACAAAGAATGATGAAATATCTGTAACATAACTCCCAAAATCATTTGAAAAGTAGGTGTACCTTTTATTATAATAATTGAGTAACACGGTTTTTTGCATAAAGAATACCTAAGTAATAAGTAAATTTGATTGCGAATCATCTGAATATTTGTTTCAACTACCAAGAGAAAACTTTATTTATCCACAACGAAGTTACAAAGAAAAAGTTAGTTTAAAACATGGTACGGCTGTGTCTTTGTTTGTTTGTTTTGCTCGAATTGGTAGAAGCACTGCCGTGCCCCCAGATAGCCAATTATAATTACGACAGCTTTACAATACTCGCTATATTTAACCCATAGACAGGTACATCGGACACAGCTAATCAATTAGTATTTTAGATACGAGTTTACAGCACTGGCAAGATTTTCCGATTTAGAACCTCACGATAACTCTCTGGACATTCCTATGAGCCGAAATACAAATCATTTTGCCTGTTTTATATAGATATGATACCTAGGTACAAATTGAAACTACTGGGGTAATGAAATACTAACAATCGATCAACTATCGAAAAATTCTGAATTAGCCTTAAGTATTTTTACTCAATACCTCTTTGTAAAAACGTATCTACAAAAAAAACGTTTGTTAAAGTAAACCTGTTTTTAAAGAACTGTTTCATATCTACCTACATATATGTATAACAACTAATTTCTTACCTTGACTAATGAAGTATCCATGTCTTCCGAGTTCAATTACTCGATATTCCAATTATTTGAAGAAGATAATATATTATATTCCACACAGTTCACAAAAAAAATCGTCAACAAAAATACACAACCTGTCAATAGCCCTTTGTATCTCCAGAAAGATTTTTGGAGAAATATTATTTATTCGACTGTATATTTGCGTTACAACACTACGCATCTGATCCACGAATGAATTGGATTCGCTTGTATCCTGCTGTCGTAATGTTCTCAGAATCGTAAGATGGAGTCTGTTTTTTGCATTCACATAATTACTTCAAGTAGGTAACTAAGCAAATCAAGATCATAGGAAGCTAATATAATACCTATGACGTGATTCGAGGCATGTCCTTTATTAGTATCTATACCCCTTTTTTTGTGTTTCGTATGCAGTGTCCTTCATTAATTAAGCATGACACCAAAATAAAATGAATATTGTTATACCAAAATTAAATAATTGATTATTATTAATTGATTTTACTTAAAAATTATATTTTTAAATGTTTTTATTATAAAAAAACATTTTCACAAAAAAAAATTCTTGGTAATGGAGTTTCACAGTTACCCTTGCTTTCTGGGCTAAATCTGGGCATCTTAGGGCAAAACTAAACTTAGAAGTCTCTGAAATATTTACGATGAGATCAGTTTGTATTACAGTCAACCGAATTATTGAGCTGGACGTGACCCAAGATGCTGAGATACCGTTTGATCCTCCTGACAGCTTCAAATGTCGTGTTTGAACTGCTAAATAGCTAACCGATTTCGGGATAAGGACATGTAGATAGACATTTTACAGCTAGAAACAAGAGTAGTAAACCCACACTGCTAGTCGAAATTCATTCATGTTTAAGCCGGCATTGATCTAACTTTAGGATGGAATTTTGGTCTATTACAGCCCCATTTACATGATCCAAGTTTCTTTTTTGTGATATTAAAATTGAAGCAACAAATTACTTTTATTGTTGCTTCAACTTATGGTATGCCTCAGGCAATTAAATCGCACCGTATAAATCCGGCTTTAGTTTCGAGGATACTCACTGCCATTAAAATTAATAGTTATTCAAAATTGGTTTGTTTTCGTCGGCAGTGTTTAACTCCAGCCATTTTAAGGTATTAGAATGTATCCATACCTATGGGTACAGTACAGTCTAACACCTTACACATGTAATAATTTTATTGTGTAAAAAATGTTTTGTACTTTTTTCGTCCCTGGCGATTATTATTGTTTTTTTTAAATATTATTGTGTAAAAGTGAGTTTGTTTGTTACGCTTTCACGTTAAAACGGCTGAACGGATTTGGATGAAATTTGGCACGTGTGAAGACCATGACCCGGATAAGGGCATAGGCTACTTTTCATCCTGGATCGCAGACGAAGTCGCGGGCAACAGCTTGTTACCTATACAATGACCGGGCACTTTTTACGGAAATATGCTACAAATACAAGTAAAAGAGACACCGACAAAGAATATAAAAAAAAATTGAAGACCTCCAATATGAGGCTTGGTTAAGTGGATAGTAAATAAATCAACCTACGAATATCGTAGTACTTTTTGATAAACACTTATTTGCAACTTGTTAAGTAATGACGTAAACTTTGTCTCTCAATTAAAAACTGCACTGGATACTGGACACGAATGGATAAAATGATTGCTAATAGCTCTATTGTGCTTGACTGCATTGAAATAATAATTACAAGAGCACGTAATTTTTTATTTACATGATTTCTTGATAAGGAAGATGATAAATTATTTACATTGCAACTGACGTATGATTAATAAATAGTTCGCAGCCGTAAAAAGAAAAAAATACCGCTTTATCAAGGATCTCAGCAGAATAACTGAGATATAATGTTCACCAACGTGACGTCTCTAATAAGAGTAGTCTGTTATGAGTTTCTGTCATTCGTGGATCTTTACGGGTCTTCAGAAGCCTGAAAGTCTGACAACGAGTCTTACCAAGGGGTATCGTATTGCCCAGTTACTGGGTTGTAGAGGTCAGGGGGCCTAAAACGGTCACTTTAGCAGATGAATCATCGTAAAATGTCACAAACTGACAATGCATAATATGATCTGCGTGTAATTTTTAATACGAAATAATTCATCTGTTTGACAGGTTCTATGGAGATTCATAAAATGGTCTACAAAATATGAATTGCTTTTATGTCAAATTAGAGGAATTGCTAATGACAGCTGGGATTCAGGAAATGAACTGCTTTTGGACGAATTGCTAATGTGGCCGGTTTAGGCCCCCAGATAGGCAGTCGCTCCATGTAAAATACTGGTATTCAGATGCATCCGGTTACACTGGAAGCCGACCCCAACATAGTTGGGAAAAGGCTAGGCAGATTGAGTGTGAGTCTCTAGTAGTTTTTGACATTGAAAGAATTAAAATAAATGACGGCGATGCGACGACAGAAGATAGAATTGTGGCGGCATCTACAACGCCACATGCGAACATGTAATAATAATAACGTTATTCAATGTCAAGGATGTGTATACGCAACACGATTGTAGCATAGGATGGGAAAACTACGGTGGCCCGCAAATAAGGAATCTTGTAAAGAAAAATAATTTGATCAAAAACTGCTGCTGGGTTTTTAATAATATACATAGGCTTAACGAGACGACTTTTAATATAGGCAGGTACCTACAGCCTAGGAATGAAAATTAGGTGTAGTTTAATTTTTATCTGAATGAAAATGACAGTCCATGAAAAGGTGAAAAGGTGACATGCGCTCGCTATGTGGGAAAGGAATTTGTTTTTAACTAATTGATTAACTTCGCTGTTTGATTTTGTTATCTTTGTGTACCTATTCCTTTTTGTCTTCGACAACCTTACATTTTATTTTTTTATCCCTATATTCCCACGGGATCGAGACCTACGCGGGTGAAACCGCGGGGCACAGCTAGAAATTTATAAAGATCGCACGCGCGTGGAGGCGCTGGTAGAAGCTTATATATTATAAACACACTGTTGGTTGAAATTGCTATTGCCTCGCGTCCGGCGCTCAGGAAGCCTTTTTCGTTTCTTCTTTTTAAATGCAACTCAGCTTGCAACATTCCCTTTCTATCGTTAGAAATAAATATTGCATTGAGGTTGATTGGAATAAGGAGTACCTAAGTACACCACATAATAAAACTTACAGCGCAGCGCCTATAAAATCTTCCATGTCCAAACTTTACACGTTACTATAAATTATCATGAGGCGTTTTTCAAACTGTCTTTTGAAATAGTACCTTTATTTTTTTTATTTTTTTTTTCAGGGTGGGAATTCATCCAATGACTTCTTCCGCTCTGGGCGGAGCGGAAGCGCGTGTCAGACTTTTACTGACTAAAACTCACCCGTGTTCCTTCAGTTGCATGTTGCCAAGGTCCCGGTATCCCTTTTGAACTTTCCCGCAACCCTGGCAGGTTGAAATAGTACCTGCGACACAAAGGTTCCATCGATGTACTTACCTAATCAAGCGACCAAAACCGCCATAATTATGGCAATCGCTTATTTTTGCCTCTCTGCCTATAATAGGTTCATTTGATCTGAAGTAGTTTGGTTTGACGAATTTTGCTAATGGACCCTTAAAGTTGTTTCGTTATCTAGGTAGGCCGAGCGAAGAACTACCAGTAGTTATTCTATAATATCAATAAAATTATTATTATTACTTTCTACACCAGGGGGGTATACCAAATAAAACTCGAAAATATTGTATATTGAATTTAGAACATTTTTATTCATTCATGATTGGACAGGCACTGACTTTGTTGAGCATTAAAATCTTCCACGGTTTTTGAAGTTTTCGAGCCTAGAACTTGGAGAGGGCGTACGGCTGCGCACACGCAGGACCCGCTGCTTCTTGCGCATACGTTGTACGCGCGGGGTCGTCACTGACCTCGCTAAACGAGACATCTCGTTGAGTCTGTAGCGTCCCTGCTCCAGCTGCAGCAACCCCAGCCTTACACCACGTCTTAAGGCCCTGCAACAGGATTTTTCAATAAATCGTTTACTCAACATACATAGTTTTCATAATTAAAAACCACCTAACATCTCTATTTTAGACCAACACTAATTGGTTATTGCTTACGTCTCGTGAAAGACACATAATATTTGTAAACAGCGAAGCTTGCGCCCCTTAATAGTCAGGGATACCTACCCTAACACGCGTTGCACAAGGGGGGGGGGGGTGTTCTGGAACTGGTCTTCTAAGAAGTCGGAGCTCCCTTCCATGTGCTGTTAGTGCCGAACAGGGAAGGTATAAGTGAGGCAAAGTGAGGTAAAACCCCATACTGCCCATTCAACATTGTTGCAGTTGCATCAACATGAGTCACAAACATACACAGGTACTGTATGCAAAGTTGCTCGCAACATTTTACCAAGAACACAAAAACATTTGGCAACAACGTTGCGCCACTTCTGTTAACCATATTCGGGGCTTTAGAATAATTGAAACTTATCTATTATTTTTTAAATTCAATTAAAATATTTTTAAACGTCGCATTTAAGTAATTATTGACACATCACAACATGCGTTGAAACAAATTCGCTTTGTGGTAGGTGTGTTCAAACATTGAGCAGCAATTGTGCGACGCCTGCCGCGCGCGTACGCTTCTGTCTTCCTGCCGCGCACAAACATTTCTAGCAAACATTCGTCAGTTTGTTCAGGGTTTGGACGAATTATAAGCAGAACTAAGACACACGCAACCGCTTTCATGCCAACTGAAGTACGCGGCGTGCCTCGGATATGCCGTGCAGTACTGCCGCACAAACACTTGTGTCCTTGCCACGCTGCGTGTTGCTGCCGCGGTCTTGCCGTGCAATGTTTGGTTGGACACGCCTAAAGCTCCCGCAGACATGCCTATAATTGTAAGTTAGCCAACTATCGAACGACCAATATAATTTAATATTACGATTTAGTTCGACAATGTGCGGGCTAGCATATTATTATGTCACTATACCTATTGGTATTCTGACTAATTTGTGTGATAAATTATTTTGTTCGCTCTTTCTTATAGGCACAGAACCCTAGTCGGAGTTGTAGTCTGCGAATTAAACCGTTGTTCCAATATGTTTTATGTACATTATTTCAATCAGAGAGAAGTGTTTTACTAGAAGGGGATTCCATTGTCGAAATTAGTAGCATCTTCGTGTTCCTAGAAGGGCATGGTATTTGTCTTGGTTATTACACAAATAACTGACCGGTAACTAAAGGTGAAGGCCGTTTAATTGATTTACTTTATGAATTCATAACTCAGCCTTAAGTGGCTCCATCTTAATTCTGCATTGGTATGCGGAATCAATGAACGATTACCTAAAATGCTTCTTTCCGCAATATGAGGATACCTCAGTTATAATTGGGCTATAATCCACCACGCGAGCTCAGTGCGGGCTGATGGATGCCATATGCTTTAGTTTTTTGGTTTTAGGACAGGGTCCTGGGTTCCATTCCCGGGTCGGGCAAAGTATTATTGGGTTTTTCCATTAGGAAATACCAGCCCGGAGTTTGGAAATTGGCGGTATGATACACCCGTGCCTCGTAAAGTACGTTCAGCCGTTGGTCCTGCGCCTGATCTCTCTCCGGTCGTGTCGGATTGCCGTCCCATCGGACTATCGGAGTGAGGGAAGAGACAGTGCACTCGTGTCACACACTTGTGCACTATAATACCTCCCGCGCCGAAGACTAGTCTCCGTTGAGATTGGCCGCCGTGGCCGAAATATCTAAAGATAAAGTTATTTCAGTAAAAAAAAAATAGTTTAAACAATAAGGGCTTACCTGGAAACTTTTCGGCTTATTTTCGGGTCGGAAACTTGGTACTCCATCCTAATAAATTTGATAATAGTGCGTGCAGTCCAACCTGTGTTTTTCATCAATTTTTTTATTGCTGTTAATACCATCTCCCCTGTGTTTATATTGGTATGAGGATTTTTCTTAACCATTTTTACTGCAACAATAATTAATAAAACTGAAACACAGATGTGAATAAGATTCATCACTACATTCCCTACACAAACTAAATGATTGACAAAATTCTGAAAGTTTAAAAAATATTAATACCAGCTGTTTTGTTTTGTTGAAATACTATAGATTACTTACTCAGAAAGGCAAAGTCCTCCTGCAAATGAATTTAAAAAAATTGAGACCAATACATTTATCAAACGAAAAGAGCTACATTTACGCAATATATTATGCGATTTATTTTCTCTTAGCTTTTGATACAATTTTTATGAATTATAGGTGAAAAAAATAATTTCAGACATTACACGATGTTTCTGACAGAAGGAGAGGTCTTTTAAAAAGTTTACATTACCCATGTCAAGTTTATAATAGATCTTTCAGAAAGGAGTTAGTCAGTATTTTACTGTCGATCCCTAGCTAGTTTATATGAACCTGTTGCCACGTCTCCTCAATGTTTTTAGATTACGCTACATTGGTCTATGAAACCGATTCCACTAATTTATGTCCTTTTTCTTGAGCGGAGAAAATGATTGTGTGCAATCCTCATCCTTTCATGAAACGGGGTGGTGATGTGGGACTCGCACCCACTGAGCAATCCTTTCGCATAACGGATTCATTACCACCTTTCTACAGAGCCTGCAATCAGGGCGGTATTATCCCCGATCTACAAACCGCTGGCTATTGGTAAGGTAGTGTCAGTTAGACTTGTCATCTCGAACACCCATTTTTCCATCTGCAAAGGATTGGGTCCGCGAAAAGTGTCGCCTCCCCGACCCACTATGATGCCTCCTTTCCAACGTGACCACTGACCATACTGCAGAAAGCCCTCCGAGGACTCCTAGCGGTCAGTCATTGCTTTGAGCAAGGCTATGCCAGCGATAGCCTAACTCAGCAGTTTCATGGTGCCCTAAATGTACGAGCTCGCTTCTCGTTATAGTAGTTGATTCCGACAATCGTGCAGTTAGCTTGAGTTCATTCTGGCACCTTTAGGCATAGATTTGTACAGATGGTTCACTCCGCAACATTATTTAAATAGAAAGCGACTCTTGCACGACACAATAAAGTGCAATTCAGGTTGCATAGCGCAAATTACCTACATTTACATTACATGTTATATATTATTCACCTAGTAATAGTTGCCTCTCTTTCTATCGCGTAATCCACTGAATTCGACAAGTCGAACCCGCCCGCGTACCTCTCGTAGCTTTATACCTAAAATGAGGTATGAACCATCTGTATTCATCTGTGTAGTGAAAGCAGATAAGGATATTTTAATGAAATCGTCAAATGATTGAAGACGATAGAAATAAAACTGAAAGTAAGCCTTATAATATATTTATTTTAACAAATTCGACTATTATTTCTATAACACATTAACCGAGGAGTGAAGCGACTACCGCCGAAGGTACAGCTCCACCTGGGCCTTGTTCGATGGTGGGCTGGTAGCCGTTCTCATCAGCTATGTAGTTGACGGTGTAGGTGATGCCATCGGGACCGATCCAAGAGTAAGAACCCTTGACTGCGACGAACGCATCTTCGGCTCCTGCGTTTCTTAGCTCTCCATCTTGAATATGTTTCTGGCCATCGCTTTGGTCGAAGCTGTGAATAGAGAAGTACATTGTAGTTAGAAAAGACAACAACTTTTCAATTTTGGAATGAATATGGTCGTCGCCGAGTGAGGCCTAGGAAACGCAATGACTTAGAAGGTTTATGGGAGATTGTCCGAAACAGGAAAAGTAAAAGGAGTGGAAAGCTATGGGGACTTGCGCTGCATTAGGGCAGCACAGGTTGAATAATAAAATAAACATGGTGCAATTGGAAAAATTAGGGCAAGGTGTCTCTCGAAACTTGGTCCCAAAATGTAATGTTTCACAATATTTCATATACATAATGCTAAATAAGTAGGTAAACATATACAAATAAAAATCAATAACTAATAAATAAAACAAAGAGGACGCGCGAGCTCGCGAGAAATGGAAGGAGTGGAGGGAGGCCTTTGCCCAGGAGTGGGACAGCGCAGGCTAGGAAAAAAAAAAGCCCTTAAAAAAACAGCTTTTACAAGATTTTCAATGTTTAGCGTAGGCAATTTACATGAAACTGTAGGTGCCAAGTCCATCGTTGTCCGAGTCGAATCGCAACAGCTGAACGTCCTGAGCATTCTGAGGGGCGGCTAGCACCACCCCTACCAGAGCTACTGACGCACATAGCACCAACTGAAAGTAAAACCGCACTATTAACAACACTTTTCACAATAACACCACAAATTAAAATAATATTTAAATAAAATAAAAAAAAAAAATCGAAATCCACTGACCAATTTCATGATCACTATTAAACGGTTTACCGTATCGAGTTAACTTGAACTATGTGCTCATGAATTATCGTAACTCATGTTTTATACTATTCCAAATATTGCATTACAACATAGTGTTATTAGTTGACGAACATCTCGTTACAATGTTTTGTGTATTTGACCACTCCTACGACATGGCGAAGGTAAGCCGCGAAGCGTTTGAGGACGTCTTTGATGGAACCTTTCGAAATTGTGATTTTAATTATATGTATAGGTATCAGATGTTATCTATAATTTGTTTGATTGACACCAAGGAGGAACAGTTTTATTGATATCATTGTGGAACTATGGAAATGATTTTTTTTTTCACAATAACGATTGTTCATCTATTTTTGCGTCTTTTTCTAATTTATATCAATTGGTTCGATCAATTTATTACTGCTTTGTGGTTTTCTTGCCGATTTTACCAACTCCAGCCCATAATAATGCAAACCCAAATCGCTCAATGCCTATACCCAAAATGATGTTAGTCCGAATTATTTAAGTATGTTTTCGTTCTGTGATAACCATCATGAAGGCAATGATAGGGGTGCAGGCTATAACAAAGTATGTATCTTTAGGGATGGCTTTAGTTTAAGCTTTCCTTTTCTCTTCATCTTATGTGCCATATGAGTGAAAAGAGGAAACATACCTACTACAAATTTTTACTAAGAGCCTCGATAATTATGTGATTATAACTATCATTCAAGTCTTATAAACTTTAAAGATAATCGGCTAATCAATAATAATGCAAGATGACATTTAACTTCGACCTCTACGTGTTTGTACCTAAACGTGGTTGGCCAATGGAGATAATGATTTTTACCAACTCGACACGCATTATGTATGGACTAACGGTTTGTAAATTACTGGATGATTACAATAAAGTATTTCGATAATTAGAGTAGGAACGTTTCGTTTTCCTTTGCCGGTGCGTTGTCACGCCCTCCCGCTCCGCCTAGAGCGGGAGAAGTTATTAAGTAACACGGCAATTTCCAATCAAAAAAAAAAAAAGGTGCGTTGTAGGTATCTATTTGGGCTGACGTCACACAAAATCCTGCATCGTGTAATTAGAGTTTACCGCGCGATCGACATACATACTAAATCCCGACATCGATCGTCGGGCAGTTCCCGCCAAACACGACACCCGTCTGGTCGGAGGATCCTCCCTTTTCTATAGAGGATGTGCGAACTTTACATCCTGTTCCTTATACCTCTATAGGCATATTGAATTTGTAAGGCTGCGTATCTTATTTCACATTGATAAATTAGGTATAGGTTTTGATCTACAGGGACTCAAACTAAGCCTTTTCCACGCCTTTATTATACAAAGATCCATTGAGAAACAGAAAGAAGACCTTAATGCCTAGTGCCTGCTATTTAATATACATTGAAGAAGCAACCGCATTTTTTATTATTTTTTGCATCTTTCTTTCAATGTTTTTTCATGCATCGTATATGTACGGTCGACAAATCTTCCGCATGCTCACCTATAAGGTGATAATCGCGTAGAACGCCTCACGACTCGATCGCCCAATGCATGCGTTTTGACCAATGGCTAAATGTTTTTATTACACCTGCAGGGCGTGTAACAAACAATAACACAATACGGTTTTGTGTGAGTACACTCACACAAATACATAATTATTGTCTCTTATTGCGCGAAACTAGGAAGGGGTGTGGTTCGTGACTAGCTGCACTGCTACAAAAATATTTTCTTAAGTGAGCATGCTTAAAGTTTGTTGAATGTACATAGTCACACGCCCGAGCTATATTTGCAACTAGATAATACATAGGATGTTAGGTTAAACGAGGGACATACTATATGGGAATATAGTACAAAAACAGCTGTTCCCTGCCATTAGGAAAAGCTGTTTTTATTAACCGACGAAAAAAAATAGTGCTCCAATTTTAAAGATTCTTTTTTATTAGGAAGGGTATATACCTCGAAGTTGATCCCATTTAAAATTGAAAACTAAAATCCACCCGTAAGGGTAGGAAAACGGGGTTGATTGATTTTTCACCTACTGAATTTTCAACTGTAAACCGATTCTGTTGAAATTTCGCACACATACATAGTTCTGATGACACAACCACTCATCATCAACTCCAGGTCTTTAACCTGGAGTACCCTGGCGTGGATGGTAACTCAAAAGCGAAAAATAAAAAACTTTTTTACAAAAAATTAAACCGACGTAAAAAGAACTGAAAAGCTAAAAATAAAAAATAAACCTTATAGTGTAACTAAACTCCTAAACTAATTTAAGTAACGAATTTTGAGGAGGCGTCAAATACACGCTAGAATTATGTAATTAATTTGTTTGTTTGGCGCCGTTGGATATTCAAAGTTGTCATTTTCATGAGTAATACACTCCCTTAAAGTACGACTCTCGTTTAACCTAACACCCTGTATAAGTACATACATTCGAGTTTTTGATTTTGATAGCAGGATGTTCTGACGAAGTGGTGTTTAGGGTCCAGTGGGCTTATGGATATACTTTTTATTTATGTTATCTCAGCTGCAACAACAAACAACAACAGAAGGGCCGTACCTATATACCTAAATCTGTTTTTGATCCGACGCTTATTCAATGTCTGAGCCAAGTAGCCCATTTGGCTAATTTTGTTCGTCAATCATATTTGATTTCCACAAATCCTTCTTATAGAAAGTCTCTATAATGCCTACCCATATTTGATCACACAAATTCCTATTTGATGCTTATTTAAATATAATATTCTATTTTTATATTTTATTGAAACAATCATAGAAATGTGCATATAAAATTGAAAGCGAAATTGAAACTCCGGAAACACAGTCGAGTATCTTCCGACGAAGCTTCTTCACCTTGACCCAGAGTATCGGAGTTAAACTTCAAGAGGTAGGTACTTATGATTTATTGGTGACTTAGTAATATCATCTTTTAGCCCACAGCATTGCCCTTGAAATGTTTAAGATCTCCTTATATGTCATAAATGAGGAAGGAATTGTTGTTGTATAAATATTTGTAGGTTAAAAATATGTAATTTGCAGTTGTGATCTATCAAACAAACATAAGTCTTGCAAGGTACCGTGACGCGTTGGGCATACGAACTCTGTTTTTTTTATTTGAATTGACCTTTCTTTGTGAATATTTAAGAACATAAAATTTGAATAAGTAAATTTTAACGTAAAAAGAATCTTGGCGCACCGCAACAACGACCTTGAAGATGGCTTTTCTGAGAAAGTCATTTCTAAACAAAAGCACCGTTTCAGATTCTATAATTTTGGTAGGTAATGTGTGTGTAGGTAAATTATCATCCACAAATATATTTTTCTCAAACGTGCTTGGAAATACGAGCATTATTTTGACAACCTTCTTCGAGATAAATCGAAATTGCTGTACTGATCAAAAATAAGTGACGATGCGGCAATGTTATGTATGTCGTGGATTGATGGCGCCATAGTGCAACAAGCAGCGCCATCTATCAATTATTACTGCGAACTAATAATATCATTACCGGAAACGCAAGCGCGCCCTACCGCTTGAACACGATCGTCGGTAGAGGGGATGCAGCGAGGACTGGAGAACGAACGGAGTGTTGCGACAGTTGAACTCCGACAGCCTTTGCAGACGCTCAGTATCAACGCACGTGTTTGTTTTTTGTTTAATACCATTAGTTTAAATAAAGTTATTTTAATTAGAATTATCTTTTGTTCGAGTGCCCACGGCAGGCCCACATTTACGTAAAACTATGTCGGATTGCGAAGAAGACCCGAGGCTTCGCATCTCGGCCACCCATGATGCGACATCAGAACTGGGATTCACTCAAGCTGAAGAAAATACGCAGAATGGAGCGATGACGTCACGGTGCGATGAGAGTTTACTTCGTACGCTGCTGGCGGCTCAAAATCAAAACATGATGTCTCTGATAGAAGGATCCGGCAGGTACGAAGCATATTTCTTTGCCAGAATTTGACCCGGATAAGCCAGATGTAGACGCACGTGCCTGGTGTACTACAGCGGATCTGTGCTTATCGGAGGTACCGCTTCAAGGAAGTGCTTTGATCATCACCTTAAGCAAGGCTCTGAAAGGAAGTGCTTCACGTTGGCTTGCGCAAGTATCGTTTGCGGGTATGACATGGTGCGACTTCAAAAGCTTGTTTTTATCCCGGTACGATTGCGTGGACACACCAGCTGCTACTCTTGTCAAAATGATGAGTAGCAAGCCTAAGGAAGGTGAATGTTATGCTGCGTACGCCGCCCGATTGTTATCTACGCTCACATCACGCTGGCAAAACATGAGCGCTGAGCAGATAGCCATATCTACGGTGCTTGCTCATATGACACAATTTGATGGGCGTATTCAGAGGTTGGCGTTTACTACCGAAGTCAACAACAGAAACAAGCTGCAGTGTGAACTTCAGGCGTTCTCGTTCTTGAAGAGGAAAGCTTCAACGGGTAACTCAACCGACGCCGTTCCAGAGTTCAAGCGATCCAAGTTTCAGTCGACAACGCTGAAGTGTCATAACTGCGGTAAACCAGGTCACCGCGCACTTGACTGCCGATCAAGAAGTGAGGTGAAAGGCAAGGCAGCCAATGCTGCCACCTCTGCGTCAAGTTCTGCAGGGCCAAAGCAGCGTTCGGATATCATCTGTTTCCGATGCGGCAACGCCGGACATTTTGCAACAAAATGTCCACGAAGCAATGGTGGAGGCACCCGCGCGGCAGGCGGACCAAGCAGTTCCGGGGCAGCGCCTGCAGCAGCGACGAACAGTGAGCGACGCGTTGACGTTTGCTATGTCAGCAATCCCAGCGGTGTGCTGATGAATACTGGTGAGTCATACCCATTTTATTATGATTCTGGTGCCGAGTGCTCTCTCATCAAAGATTGTGTTGCGTCAAAGTTTAGTGGCAAGCGTGTAAATAACATTGTAAATTTAACCGGAATCGGTCATGGTAGTGTGCAAAGTACCCTACAAATTTTATCTGAGGTTATGATTAACGATTTACGATTGGAGATATTATTTCATGTGGTACCGGATAGTTGTCTTAAAAATGATATTTTAATTGGACGTGAGATTTTAGATCAGGGATTTAACGTTAGTATGACTTCCGATAGTATTGTCTTGTGTCGTGATAAGATTGTTAGGTTATGTGATGTTTCAAATACGTTCAAGAATGATTCTAACTATCAAATTGGTTTAGACAAAGTTGACACAGATGTTCCACCAGTATTTTGTTCCCAATTAATTGGTCTTTTGTCAGAATATTCATCTTCGTTTTCTACTGGTGTATCTAGATCCCGTGTTACTACAGGACAATTGCAAATTAGGCTGGTAGATCGTAGTCGAACTGTTAATCGTCGCCCTTATAGGCTTAGTGCAAGTGAACGCGAAGTTGTTACTGCTAAAGTTCGTGAGTTAGAGGAAGCAGGTATTATTAGGCCAAGTTGTTCACCTTTTTCTAGTCCAGTGTTGCTTGTTAAGAAGAAGGACGGTTCAGATCGTATGTGTGTCGACTACAGGGAACTGAACGATAACACTGTGTCGGATAGGTTTCCATTGCCTTTGATAAAGGACCTGGTATCCAGGTTAGGTGGTGCTACATGGTTCACGTGTCTTGACATGTTATCAGGCTATCATCAAATTCCAGTACATCCTGAATCAATAGAGCGCACTGCATTCGTCACACCTGACGGTCAGTGGGAATATTTGACCATGCCGTTCGGTTTGAAGAATGCAAGCTCAGTTTATCAGCGTGCGGTGATGAAAGCATTGGGTGATCTTGCTTATAGCTATGCTGTGACATACGTCGACGACATTTTAGTGATAGGATCATCTGTAGAGGAGAGTTTAGCTCGTCTTCGCACTGTACTCGATAAATTAACAAAAGCAGGATTTTCCCTTAATTTTGTTAAGTGTTCTTTTCTTAAGCGACGGGTTGAATATTTAGGCTTTGTTGTTGAGAACGGCCAAATCAGACCCAACCCAAATAAAATTGTAGCTTTATCTAGACTTCCCCCACCTAAAACTATCACTCAGTTGAGACAGTTCATAGGGCTGGCCACCTATTTTAGACAATTTGTGCCACAGTTCTCAAAAACGATGGGTCCCCTGTTTCGTTTAACGAGTGGCAAGAACAGGTCCATTGGTTGGGAACCGAGCCATGAGGCTATTCGTCAGAAAATCATTTCTTACTTAACCAGTGAGCCTGTTCTGACAATATTTGACCCTGCGCATCCAATCGAGTTACATACCGATGCCAGTGCTGAAGGATATGGTGCCATTTTTATTCAAAAGATCAATGGGAAACAACATGTGGTTGCTTATTATAGTCGTCGTACGTCCCCAGCCGAATCGAAGTTTCATTCGTTTGAATTAGAAACGTTAGCTAGGATGAGCCATGTAGACTTTCTTTCTAGAAATCCCCTCCCTACACCTAAAGTAGCTTTTACTCGTGTAGAACAAAAGCGTGTCGATTTAGCTGAGCTTTCTAGTAACTGGTTGCAAGTTGAACAGGAAAAGGACGGAGAGATCAGTAAGATTGTGTCTGATCTTCGTAATGAAGTTTTTCCTGAGGAAACACGGAAAACTTACGAAATTCGTAAGAACATTCTGTATCGCAAAATACAGCGAAACGGTCGCACTCGATGTCTGCCTATTGTACCTAGGTCGCTTAGGTGGTCTGTAATGAATAACGTCCATGAGTCCGTCATGCATTTGGGATGGGAGAAAACTCTCGAAAAGATTTACGAGCACTATTGGTTCGAAGGCATGTCGAAATATGTAAGGAAATTTGTGGACAATTGTATCACTTGTAAAGTAGCGAAGCCCCACTCGGGTAAAGTTCAAGCAGAACTTCACCCAATTCCTAAGTTCAATATCCCATGGCACACAATTCATATTGACGCGTCTGGTAAACTATCTGGTCAGAACGACATCAAGGAGTATGTGTTTGTCATCATAGATGCGTTTACCAAATTTGTGCTGCTTCGTCATTCGCTAAACATCGACACTCACAGTAGTATTTGTGCTATTAACTTCTGTATAGCTTTGTTTGGTGCACCGAAACGCATAATAGCAGATCAAGGTCGTTTTTTCGCTAGCAAGGACTTTTCTAGTTTCTGCACTTCTCATAACATCGAGTTGCACTTGATAGCTTTTTTTTTTTTTTTTTTTTGAGCGTGGGGAATCATCCAATGACTTCTCCCGCTCTGGGCGGAGCGGAAGGGCGTGTCAGACTTTTACTGACTAAAACCCACCCGTGTTCCTTCATTTGCCTGTTGCCAAGGTCCCGGTATCCCTTTCGGACTTTCCCGCAACCCTGGCAGGCATCGGTCCTATTGGACCCCGTCATTTTTGCTGACATCTCTTTGAGGCGCGCGTGGAACACGACGCGCCATCGACCCGGGCCTGGTCCTTATCGGACGGCGAGCTGCCCGTTGCTCGCCGCCCGCAAGCCCGCGCCTATGGTGGCCGGAAATCCGCCTGGGATTCCCGACGCCCAGGGCGTCTCCAACGGCGGCGGTTAGGGGCGTGAGGGCGCAAACTTTGCCTTTCCCTCACGCGTTCCGCCTCCTCCTTCGCGAGCATTACTGCTTCGCAGAAGGAGGTGACGGCTTCCCATGCCCTCTCGCTCCGTACCATGGCCTGAACCAGGGCCGGACGCGAGAGGTCACCGCCGCCAATCGCCTCCGCGAGGACACCGCAGTGCTCCGCCCAAGCAGGGCACACCTCAACCGTATGCTCCACCGTGTCCTCCGGGCGATCCACACAGTGGTGACACCCGGGCGTTTCCTCCCGCCTAATCCTACACAGGTACCTCCCGAAGCTGCCATGTCCGGTGAGGACCTGTGTCAGGCGGAAGGTGAGGACGCCGTGGCGCCTCTCTATCCACTCCTCAAAGAGGGGACTCCGGAGGCAGTCGCGCAAACGGTCAGGTCGAAAGGGTAATGAGTACCCTCAAGAGTATGCTGACAGCTGTAGAGACTAGTCGTGACCGCTCTTGGCAGGATGCATTAGGAGAGGTTCAGCTGGCTATGAACTCTACTGTTAATAGGGTGACTAAATCTAGCCCTCTAGAATTGATGATAGGAAAGGTAGCACGACCGCTTAGTTTAGTGACCGCTGATGATGATGATGTGACTGACTTTAATTTGGATGAGATTAGAGAGCACGCGACACAGAACATTGAAAAGAATGGCAATTATGATAAAAATCGATTTGACCAAAATAAGGCTCAGGTTTCTAAATTAGCTATTAATGATTATGTTTTAATTGAAAATGAGGAAAGGAATCAAACGAAATTAGATCCTAAGTTCAAAGGCCCTTTTAAGATTATTGATGTCTTAGACGGGCATAGATACCTACTTAAGGCGCTTGACTCTAAGCGAACCTACAAATACCCCCATGATCGTGTGAGGAAGATCCCTGATCACCAAGTTCCTCGAGAATTAGATGTCATAGTTGATGACAGTGGTAGTGAGACCAAATCTGACTAAGAATGGCTTGTATACTCATACTCGAAACTAGACCGCACCTCATAAGTAACATGTGGCGATGGGTCTACAAGGAATCGTTGGTGCGATTTCTGTCTGTGTTGGTGCACAGAGCGCTTCATGTGTTGTAGCACATATTGCGCTAGATTTTTGGGAATCGTTGGTGCGATTCTTGTCTGTTAGTGCACAGAGCCCCTCATGTGTTGTAGCATATGTGGCGGCAGATATGTAGGGAATCGTTGGTGCGATTCTGGCCTGTGTTGGCGCACAGATTGAAATGAAAGTTTCATGAGTTGAGTATGCATTGCTTATGAATTATGGTAAAGAGAAACAGAATTGTTAGAACTACTGTGTTGCAACTTGTTGATCGGACCTTTTCCAATGAATGATGTTGTGTGAAAGCAATGTGTGTGAAGCCTTAATTAATAACGTGGCATTGTCAATCATGACAGTTTGATTATTGTACTTAGATTTAGAAGAAATAAAGTACTATTGAGAATCAACCTTTGTTTCTACTGGCAGGATAGCCGAGCTAGATTACTCTCTGAGCACATTTTGTCCACAGGTACTACACCCGAGGACGGGTGCTAGTCAGGGATGGCCGTGTCGTGGATTGATGGCGCCATAGTGCAACAAGCAGCGCCATCTATCAATTATTACTGCGAACTAATAATATCATTACCGGAAACGCAAGCGCGCCCTACCGCTTGAACACGATCGTCGGTAGAGGGGATGCAGCGAGGACTGGAGAACGAACGGAGTGTTGCGACAGTTGAACTCCGACAGCCTTTGCAGACACTCAGTACCAACGCACGTGTTTGTTTTTTGTTTAATACCATTAGTTTAAATAAAGTTATTTTAATTAGAATTATCTTTTGTTCGAGTGCTCACGGCAGGCCCACATTTACGTAAAACTATGTCGGATTGCGAAGAAGACCCGAGGCTTCGCATCTCGGCCACCCATGATGCGACATGTAAATAAATTCCTACGAAAAGTCTTAACTGTCGTGTTATTTAAAAAATTAACTAACTTTTTACTCCAACACATGGCAACCAAGGAGGTAACTTATCAAAGATTTTATTTAAATTACAATTTGGCTTGCAAATAGAGCCGTTTAAAGAAGAAAAAAAATGAACATATGGGCGCGTTGTCCGTCATTGGTGCCAAGTATCTTGTACACCGAACTAAACTAACTAAACTATCACTAAAATTCATGATTGGCTATGAGAAACTTGGAGCTATTCTGCCAAATAAATAAATATTTTGATACAACTAAAATCGAATTTGACAATCGCGCCTCCACTTGGTAGGCTTGTTTTCCCTAGCCCGTGAATTTTGTTTAGAGCCGGAGGCGCGCAGGGTCGGCAGCCTCGACGTGTTTTTTATGGAATTTTTCAGTATCTGTATGGAAAATAAGGAAAAAAAAACATCTTGAGTATTAGGGGTTTCATAAAGGGGGCGAAGTTATTTTTGCCATAGGACACACTATTTTCGCTCTATAAGCAAAAGAATTAAAAAAAAGATGCAGTACTGTTTTGCAACTGAAGTTGAGGTGTTGGTTTGAATTTTAGTTCATAACATCAAATTTTATTCCACACGTTTTTAATCGCGATTAAAAGTAGTCAGATTTAGTTAGAGGATTTTAGTTATAAGACAAAATTTTAGGCTTAATTGTCAAATTCAGAATAGCATTTTCACTAAATTAATAACTCAGAGTCAGCATAATGCTATCAAACTAAAATATAGAATAGAATACTCTTTATTATGTACACCATAAAAATACAGATACAAATGTAGAAAATTTAACATAGGGTGACACAATGGGCGGTCTTATCGCTAAAAGCGATCTTTTACAGACAACCTTTGGATGGATTAAAGCGCGAAGGAGAGATAATACTGCAGGTAGTCAGTGGTGTACCATTTACATATACAATAAATACACATATACATAAAGCATATACTTATCTATATAAATATATATATATATATATATATATATATAAACAATACAATAATAAACATGAAACAGGAGGAAAGAGCTATATTTAATAACGATGTTTAAGGAGAGAGGAAGTGTTTTTTTACCAGAATTTTAAAAGTGGACAAAGATTGAGCACGCCTTATCGACACGGGCAAGGCATTCCATAACCCTGCTTGAACTGTAAAGGACTTGTCATAAAAACTGGTCGAATGCATCGGCATTTCTAGTTTCAAGTAAAATATAGTTAAGTTGTGTCACTATAGTCTATTTCAGAATGTGAAATCTTCGTTTGACATAAATAAACTAAATGTCAGTGATTTTTAGTCTAGTTTAGAGAATTTTGTGACAAAAGAATCGGCACCATTGATTCTGGAATTTATAATTAATTACTCAATTTGAATTTCCGCGCATTATTTGAGAACAGTACTATACAGGCCTTGGCCGCAACCAGGCGTTGCTATTATTTTGATACTGATTTACCCGACTACGGCGAAGCAAAAAGGAGGGTTATGATTTTGACTGGTATGTATGTATGTCGCGTCTTGATCATCACCTGGTTATCGGCTATGTGACGTCACATTAAATTGAAAATGTCAATAAAGTCATGGACCAAAAAAAATGGTATCAAATGAAAGGGCACTTTCCAAAGCATATTCCAAGAATATATATATATATTATAACTACAAAAAAAAAAAGTTATTAAACTAGAACCCAACTACGACAAAAAGTAAATCCACTAAAAAGGTACAAACAACACAGACAGACAAATTAAACATCTGGAGTCACACGTGTTGCGCCATTTGATTTAAAGATTACGTGTGATTCCGGATTTTTAGTTTGTCTGTTAGTTTTATGACGTTTTTTTTTATTGAATTTCTAAGCCGTCTTTAGTCCATCCGATGATCAAGCTGCTGATTCTACAAACACTGATCGTTATTATTTTAAAATTAAATAATTCCTGCTTGAACAAGGCAATAATTATTGTTATCTTTTTAACTCAATTAAGAGAATTATAGGAATTTCCATATAAAATTGGGCGCAAGATTCGTGCTCCGGAAATCAACCGTGAATCTTCCGTTCAAACCTCTTCACCTTGACCTAGAGTACCACGTCTAACGTCAAGAGATACTCACTCAACAAGTCTTGACAATTATTATTAAACTAGCTGCGCGC
This sequence comes from Lithophane leautieri, assembly GCA_949152455.1. Lineage (NCBI taxonomy): Eukaryota > Metazoa > Arthropoda > Insecta > Lepidoptera > Noctuidae > Lithophane > Lithophane leautieri. The sequence continues at coordinate 10,180,367 of OX424463.1, read as the reverse complement.
CGCGGTTTCACCCGCGTAAGTCTCGATTCCGTGGGAACATCGGGATAAAAAGTATCTGTTTTAAATATATGTTTGCCAAATTTCATCCAAATCCATTCAGCTGTTTTTGCGTGATTGAGTAATAATTAAATATCCAAACACACAAACATACAAACTTTCACATTTGTAATATTAGTAGGACTAGTAGGATTAGTAGGATTGATGATTTTTACCTTTCCATCTGAGGCGTTATTACAATGTAATCCTAACTAATCCATACTTACATATTAAATAAATTATATACTATACTATAAACTATAATGTATTCGAAAGTAACCCTGTCTGTCTGTATATTACCCTTTCACGCCTAAACCAATAAACGGATTTCGACATTTGGCAAGGAGATAGATGGCATCCTGGGGAAGGACATAGACTACTTTTTATCGATTTATCGACAAACCACGCTGGCGAAACCGCGGGCGGAAGCTAGTATTATAAATGTGAAAGTGCGTTTTTTTGTTTGTTATGATTTCATGCTATAACGGCTGAACGGATTTAGATGAAATTCGGCACATGGGTAGACCATGACCTGGATTAGGATATAGGTTACTTTTTAACCGACGAAAAAAAAAGGAGGAGGTTCTCAAGTCGACACGTATATTTTTTTTTTTTTTTTTTTTTTTTTTATGTATGACCACGCATAACTTTTTAGTGAGTAGTCCGATTTGAAAAATTCTTTTTTTATTGGGAAGGGTATACCTCGAAGTTGGTCCCATTTAAAATTTGAAACTATAATCCACCCCTAAAGGTAGAAAAAATGGGGTCGATTGATTTTTCACCAACTGAATTTTCAACTGTGAACCGATTCTGTTGAAATTTCGCACACATACGTAGTTCTGATGACACAACCACTCATCATCAACTCCAGGTCTTTAACCTGGAGTAACCCCCTGGAGTACCCTGGAGTGTATGGTAACTGAAAAGCGAAAAATAAAAAACTTTTTTACAAAAAATTAAACCGACGAAAAAAGAACTGAAAAGCGAAAAATAAATAACTTTAATTTCGGAAGTCGGTGGCAAAAAACGTAAATTGAAAAGCGAAGACACCGACTTCCGAAATTAAAGTTATTTATTTTTCGCTTTTCAGTTCTTTTTTCGTCGGTTTAATTTTTTGTAAAAAAGTTTTTTATTATCCCAACATTCTCACAGGATCGAGACTTATGCGGGTGATAACCGCGGGGCACAGTTAGTGTATATTTTTTTGTTTGCGTAAGGCTTTACCATCCCATTGCTAGGCAAAGGATTCTCATTCGATTTCCAGATTTCGAGTGGTCTAGCTAGAGCTTATGAGCCATTACTAAATTGTTGTTTTCGTCTAGTTAGCTTCGCTATTTTCTTCGTGTTTTGTTGCAATTTACCTTTACCATTCCACTAACTAAGTCCATCAATCTGCCTAGCCTTTTCCCAACTATGTTGGGGTTGGCTTCCAGTCTAACCGAATGCGGCTGAATACCAGTATTTTACATGGAGCGACTGCCTATTTGTTCTCCACAACGCAGTAACTGGGTAATATGGTACCTCTTGGTAAGACTGGTTGTCAGACTTTCGGGCTTCTGACGACTCGTAACGACTGTTAAAGATCCACGAATGACAGCCGGTACCAACGGCTTAACGTGCTTTCCGAGGCACGGAAGAGTCTCGTTATGTAAAGATTTTCACCCATCAACGGACCAACCCCGGCAAGCGTAGCTAAACCTGTTGATCCATGCGGCCATGCGGCTGTTAGAACTTATCCACGAGCTCGACATTCCACTAAGTTTTACATTAAAACACATAAATAGAATGTTTTCGAAGTAATCAGTTTTAATGTCTTCTTTGGCAATAATTACAACTTCAGTGTTACATTTATTAATAGCAACTTGAATGTTTACTTACCTATGTTTAAACTCCGGATACAAATAAGTGATAAAAGTTACTTTTTCCGTTATTACAAAGACATGGGCTAAGAAATAACGACATAAACATGTCCACCATACAACTTACGAAATAAGAGCTTAGTATGATCGGATTAAGAACGAATAACAACTTTCATTTATTTACTAAGTTATCTATCTATTCAACAATGTATGAACCGTAGGCAGTTGTCGTAGGTGAACGAAAACTCAACGTCGAGTTAAAACCACGGTTACGATTCAATGACAAAATATCAAACAGAAGCATTAGCAGGTATAGACGGTTGTTATCCTTACTGGAGTAATGGCCTGCAGCTAATGCTACAGCATATTAAAATGATAATTAATTTAAATATGATGCATTACATCCAGCTTTAAATAACTTTGTTTATGATTAGTTACAAATGCAACGATGACGAATTCTTGATTATATTATATTTGGACATAGCCAGTTGACTTCGATGATCCAACTAAAATCTTATCAACTATCAATAGGTACTAACGTATTCTCCTCTCATGTTTTTCAAATGCCTAGCGACTCAATGTTTTAAAAGCTATCAATTGATGTTGGCGTCTAAATAGAATTTAAATTAGTGTTGATTTAAACAAAAGCCATGGGAAAAACGTGTGTACAACAAAAGTTGCGACAAAGAATGTTGCATCGACTTCAGTAGGCGGCATAAATTAATTAAAGTTTTCGCAATGCCCCTTCGGCATGCCTTAACATTCTAGTTTGTGACACTATTATTTTTAAAACCCTCACCCTATAAGTGGACGTTCTTTACAATTTTGACAAATTTGTTGACAAGCCCGGGCTTTCATTTCTGCATTCGTGCAGAAAACAAATTTACAGAAAACGCGTGTGCCTAAAAGATACACACACACGCGCTTTTACCAAGCAGAAAGATGTGTTATACTTTTGGATACAAAATGTTCCAGAAACTGTGTGACAAAAAGATACACATGGCGCTGAAGGTGACAAGTGTTATTGGTACGACTCCATGATAATTATAAATGATTTATCAATCTGATTATAGATTGACAGATAATATGTTGCTGGGTAGAATGCGCCAGTTCTTCTCCCCTGTTTTAAAGCTGTGAAGGGTGGGTTTCAAAAGGTCTTTTGAGGTTCAAGAAGTGCTGTTTCTCATTCACATATAATGTTTTTGAAAAGGTTTAGTGTAGTAAGTAATATATACGAGTATGTTCACAATATGCTGATGTCGTATCTATGGTAAGAATATGTGGGCGTTAACATATTATCTCGCGTATCATTTTATATGCAGAAATGCCAACAACCCAATAAATAAAAGGGTTTCGCAGTTTACATAAGACAGTGATAAATTATTGCATTGTTGGTAAAGTAAATAATGTGGTAAATCTTACCAGTTAAGGTAAAGAAAGCATTATTTGTATCTTTGGTAAAGTTATATTTATAGAGTCGATGCATCTATTTGTGTTAATATTGTGTTTCTATAACAAAGAACTTCAGTTACCTACAGTCTCAAGTTCAGGAAGTGCTTTGAAACATAGAGGTAAGTTAAAATCACCGTTATCCTGATATGGATATTTATGCTTTTGACCCGCAGCGGTAGGAATTCGATTTGCCTACGTTTTTTCGGCGCTATTTCGGCGATCCCAAAGAAGTTTTCAGGACATGTACCAATTTGCTACAGGGAATTAACAACACAAAATAAATATTTTTTTTTAATTATATTATAATCATACATATTTTTGGCAGTAATAAAAAATAAATAACAAAGTCTAATTAACCAAGGAGCGACGCTACGACCGCGGGAGGGACGGCTCCACCGGGTCCCTGATCGATCTGTGGTTGGTAACCTTCCTTGTCAGCGGTGTATGTAACACGGTATGTGACGCCGTCGGGTCCTACCCACGTGAAGGATCCGGTGACGGCGATGGACTCGTCTTCCTTGCCCTCGTTGATCAGCTGTGCCTGCTGTTCTGCTCCGGTGCCGTCAGTTAGAGTATAGCTGTAAAAATAATTATTATTTATAGGATAGGAAGTTAATGCCATCTTTAGTTCTCAAAATCATCGATGCTTTTATCATCATCTTTATTACCGACAGCCTTGTTCTATGTTATTACTGACTGAATGCCTATTTTGATGCCTGTGCAGTCAACATTTGGAAAGATATAACATTTTTGTAAAGCTGTCTTTGTTTTAACTGCATGGATGAATACTCATTTTTGTATAAATTCGTGCTGTAGATGTATAGGTATTAATAATTCTAAATTGTCACATTTGGTTAACATAGTTTCGAATAAAAAAAACGATTCAAAAGCTAAAATTAAAGGTGGATCTTTGGAAAATAAGCCCCGATACAGAATAGGTTAGAACAACTACGGTAAGACTTACCTGAATCTGTAGTTTCCAAGTCCTAAGTTGTCATTGTCATACGAAGCAATTTGTACGTTATCTTGGGAGTAGCTTACTCTTGGGGGAGGGGCAGCCACCGCCACCGCGACCAAGCAGAGAACTACGATCTGTAAGTAAATGTAGGGAATTAGTCCTTAGCTCCTTTATAGAAGAACTCCTTAAAGTGAACTAAAGATGGAGTCTATTATATTATTATTGGGTATAGTGTCAGACAAAATTGCGGTATTGCAAAATATGAAAAGTATTAAACTCGCGACAATCTAAGAAGTTCGTTTTGACGTTTCGTTCTCGTTCATGTATTATAACTTTAAGAATCAGTTTTAATCAATGTAGATAAGTCGTCGATTACAAACTCTCTAAATATGTTGAATCGATACGTCTCGAGAATCAGTTTATATGAAACTAATTTTTTTTTCATCGCTTCCCAATGCATTTTTATAGCTTCTTAGATTGTCGCGAAAACTCGCGACAACGATCCGTTCCTAAACAGGAACGGATCGTTGACCTTCAAACTTGAACGACTTATTTAATTTTTGACGTTAAATTGTTGAGACAAATCTCGGGGCACAGAATTTTAGGGTTCGTTAACAACAGCCAGTCTTCTTGCAGTCTCAAACTGGCATCCCATTTTTGTAACTGATTTTGTACCGCATCAGAGAGTCATGATTTGAAGACGTTATCGGTTGAATTAAAATCCAAACGTAAATGCACCAGAAAATGAATAGTGCAATGAGTAATTAAATTGATTGTAGATTGTTGCTATTTAAACTGTAGGTCCGATGACCTAAGAACAAACTTTTATTTTTTACGTGAAATAATTTTTTAATAATTTTGGAGATTTAATTGACACTGAAAACACTTTTTGAGAAAATTGCAGTAAGTTATTTAAAAAAAGTTGCGAAATTAAGAACAAAATTGCGCGAAAAATCCGAACTGCTTTTTTTCTTCTACTTTTATCGTTATTAAATATCGGATACTTTTCACCTATTGCACTAAACACTGTTTTACACAAAATACACAAATAAAACGAACCAGTTTCATGTTTGAAGTGCTGATTTTACGGATGAATACGATGAAGTGACGAATCTCACATGAAATTCGGTATTTATATCTAGCACAACTTTTGATTTGATTATATGCTAAAGCAGTACCCGTAGAAGGTGAACCGCTTGACATCTATCCAATATAATGTAATTCCCTTAATGCAATGAATAAACAAAACTTTTTAGAGCAACCTTACACAATATAACGAAATGATAAATAAAGAATATTAATTAGTTTACCGATCAATCAATAATTAATTTTGAAAGGGATATCATTGTAATCTTTCTTTGAAGAAATATCTTAGCTAAAAAGTTTATAATGTAAAACACTTTGTTGAACTTCATACCATTGTATAGGAAAGAAAAAAAAAATTTTGTGCTAAATCTTGCTTTCACTTTCATATTAAGTGATTTTGCGAAAAATACTTGAGACAATTATGAAATACTTCCGAATGCCAAATGTCTAAATTGAGCTATTAGCTTAGAGGTTGAGCCGGCAGATGGTTCTTTATAACATGCAATCGGACGCTAATTTTGATAAAATAATATTTTAGAAAATTCGTTTAAAATTAATATTTTTGTGTGCGTGTAGCTGGGTACTTACGTACTTCGTGCTTTTGTTTTTCATCGTAATTGACTTTCGAGAGTGATTTTCCATTGTAATGGAAAATGGCTACTAATTTGAAGAATATTAACTCTTTAAGACTTCAGCATCTGTGAGTACAAAAAACAGCACTCGACCTTATCAAATGTCGAGGTTATCCTCATTTATAATATGGATCTATTTCAAATATTGACATTGATGATAATAAATTTATGATCTCTCCTTTCCAATTTTGTGGAGATGATGCACAAGTGTCACCTTATGACTTGAATTTTATATATGAAAAAACATAGATAATAATAAATCCTCTGCATTAATCGCAGTAAATGTTAGTATAATAATAGTAGAAGACATTATTAAATCCATTAATAGAATACCTACCTATATATGAAAAATACCTAAGTATCTGGTTAGGAACATTGTAGTTTTTTTGTTGTAATTCAGACCATTTACGGGACTTAATTTTGTTGAGTTTTGATGTAGGAATTAGGCAGCGCGCTATGCGCCTTAGAATATTTTCATTTCACAGACGCGTAAACTCGTCAATTTATTAAAATAAAGAATGTGTGAAAAACTTAAATGAAAATATTTAATTGTGTTGTACCTGCAACCGCCTGAAATAAAAATATATAAGTACAAACTAATTATAACAGATCAATAGATTGAAAATTTTATGAGAGACGAACCAGAATATGTTGTCCAATAAAGTCCTGTAGGTATATTATTTTTATTGTAGTTATGGTGGGCCGTTCCATTCCCCTTTCAAGGTCCAAATAATAAAATCTATACTTATTAAAGTCGTTTATCATAAGAAGATGATATACGGTACTTAATAAGCGAATACCTACACATAACAGTGTATTAAAGAATTATGCAAATAAATATTAATCCTCAAGAGATTCCGATACCTAATATCGAATTTATTTTAGCATATCGTAAGAAAAATCTATGACAACGTTGTGTATAAAATTCATAAATGTAATTGAGAATTTAACCCAACAATTCCAAAATAACAAAGATACACAAAGTCTGTGAATAAGTCTTATTTTTACCCGACCCCGGGGAAGCCAAAAAAGGAGGGTTATTACTTTATACTTACATCCATTATAATAATTATAATATAACATCACGCCTGAAGGTTAAGGCAGAAGTTTTCCTATTTTACACATTTCCTCAGTGTAAAATGGGGTGAGCCTATTGCCATCAACTGGGCACAAATCTAGACTCTGGTCTGTTACTGAGAAATTTCAGATGGAAAAAAAACCCAATGATACTTTGGTCTAGGAATCGAACCCAGGACGTCGTGCTCAGCAGTGGCTCTTGCGAGCAATATACCAACGAGGCAGTCAAGTCAGTTCTCATTGATGTACGTAAAGCAGAGAAATAAACTTCCGCTTTGTTAATTGGAACAAAACCCATAATACCATGCAATTTTTAGTTGCATTACCTATATAAGAAAACAATATGGTACGCGTTGTTTATATAGTTTTAAAACGGTATTTTTAACATTTTTGTTTTTTTGACAACAAAGTCAACCTTTGCTTTTTAATACAAGTTATACTACAAGTAAAGCGAAGTGAAGAAACTTGTTTATACAAAAAGAAAGTGAAATGATTTTCACTATGATGTCATGCACGGCTACTGATTCATCTTATTATGATTGACCTATTTGTGTATGAGTGAGTGATATAACATTGTCATGATGTTAATCAAAAACAAGTGGAAGATGCTTATAATTATTACGCAAGTTTGTACTCTAAGAAGAAATGCAGTTCACTGATTGAGGAAACCTTTCATATTCATAATATGAAATTATTGGAGTGCTCCAGATAATAATGGCATCTTCTCATTTTATGTTTGTTCGACTTCAATCTACAGACAACGTGCAATCACTGGGTCCTGAAGCATGACATTTTGCGCAAAATTTCCTTTTATAACGAAGGTGAAAACTAAGGAAGGACTTGTGGAAATTCATCCCCTGAAGGGGTTAAATATGGGCTGAAAGTTTTTGTAGGAATGTCATTTTTCCCAATGGGAAATTCCATCGCGCATAGGGCTTGTTTGGAAATAAAGTCTTATTGAAAAAACAACCGACTTCCAAAAAAACAATATAATACTTAGTGGAAAATATCTTTAATTTTGGAAGTCGGTGGCAAAAAACTTAAAACAAATCCAAAGACACCGACTTCCGAAACTGTGTAGTTTTTGGAAGTCTGTTGTTTCTTTTTTTGTAAAATATTTTTTTATTTTAACTTTTTAGTTATGTTACCTACCTACCCCACACCAATTCGTATTCCACTACTTGCTATGTAAACAACAGTGACAGGAAGTATTATAAAATCATCAAGATTCACAAAGAATTTTCAAAATCGGTCCACTATTGACGAAAATATCGATAACATACATACAAAAAAAGTCATACAGACGAACATAAATATTTTAATACACATAAGAAAGTCTAAAAAAAAAAACTATTTTTTTATTGGATTTATAGCAAACTTCCGCTTTAACTTATATGATGTTTATTTAGAAATTAACCCAAGTTTCCTAGGATGCCAAAATATTGACTACATCTTTGTTATATGCCGCACCGCGTACCTTTATTCATTGTAATATTTTTATTTTATCCTATAGGTCGGCTTACGAATATTCTTTCATAAAGAATCTTCAGATCCGCTTTTATGTCCCATAATGCCATTTCCTCTGATAAAAATCGAAACAATGAATAAATAATATTAGCATTAGCATAGATAAATGTGTAAACAAAATAAAATAAACATGTCAGGACAATAAAACCACAACTGTAGTTATAAAATCAGTACATTTATTACCTATAAAACTACGGTTAACATTAATGACTCAGCATATAAATATTATATACATCATCAGGAGTATTTACAGAGACCTAAACTATTCTACTGTACTTTTCAACCCAAGAGGGACGCAACGACCGCAGAGGGAACAGCTCCTCCTGGACCCTGCTGGATTTGTGGTTGGAAGCCATTCTCATCAGCGATGTACGTGACAGTGTAGAGGACGCCGTCTGGTCCGACCCACGCGTACTGTCCCTGCACAGCAATCGCCTCATTCTCTGTACCCTGGTTCTTCAGTTGTCCTTGTTCCTCGTGCTTTGATCCATCTGACAACTCCCATCTGTTAAAAGATAATGTATAATTTTAAAAAATGCATTGTGTGCCCTATGCTCTACATCTGCAATATGGAGCAGGTCCTTACGCGAAATTGTAAGAATCGATTCCAGCGTTGTTGACATCATATCGCACTATTTGAACATCCTGTGGGTTCTGTTGGGGAGCTGCGCACGCGGCGGCGACCAAAGCAAGAACCACAAACTGAAAATAAAGGGTTTCCGTTAATCCATTTTCACAGTTCACTTTTCACTTCACAATCCATTGCGTCACAGGACTAACCGATTTCATTTTCTTTGTATTTTGCGGCTGTCTTCTTCAGAGAACACTTGGTGTGTGGGATGATTACGTGTCCAAACGGTTCTCTTATATACCACCGTAAGTATTTCTTCTAATACCGCGTTGCAACACCACGGCTGGGCCAGTAAGGTGCTTCTTATTACCGTATACCGTATAGCACAAGATGGAGCAGCTCTCGTGGCGAATACCAGTGAACGTAGCATGCAGATACGTGTGTTATATGCTTTTAATCGATATAGTTTTGGTACCTTCATGTGTGTTTGTAAACATTTAATTACACCATGCAATTTTCTTATGTAAGTATTAATAGGCGTACAAATGTCAATGTTAACATGAATTACAAACGGTATCCCTATTTTTATTTCACCTTTGTACGTAACGTAACGAAGCTGTACATATTCTAACTGTTACAGAATGCAGCACACGTAAAAGTTTAATCGGGTGTTTTTGAATGCTGTTTTATTAACAATTTGTAATTCTAAACGTTAGGGTAATAAATGCAGACGTTAGTTATCTCATAATGCATCTCTTTATTGTTGCTATTAACAACAGTTGCAATCGTTCTTAAACAAATATGCTTTAAAATAAGTATTACATTGAAATTGGATAATTATGATTTATATTTTGTTTTCAGAATAAAAATAGACTGCCACTTAATATGGGTAGGAAAGGAGCTACTGACCTTTTTAAATTTTCAATATTCCTAACGCCTTTTCAAATATTTCTTTAAGATTCATCTATGCATATTATTTAATATTTTGTGTGATAAAATCCGCATATTTGGCTAAGGACCCATTCCTGCAATAGGTCAACGCATACATTATTGATATGACATTCCAGAGATGTACCTACATGTACATGTGGGCGATGTAGTTATCTCGTCTCACCCATTTACTTAAAGCCCGGGGTTTCAACATGAATGTGTGCAAGTTTATATAATCCCTAAACGGATATCTTCGTTATTTTTTTGCTGAAATGAGGTACCAATATTTTAACACTTTGAGGAAAATGAGGGCTAAAAAACATGTGGAGATAAATCTGTCTATTCTTTTGTTTTTATCTGAATGTTTACTGTTAAACTGCATAAATCGAAAATAAAGTTTTAGTGCTCAGCTCCTGCTGATGTAGAACACCACCCAGCTTACCCTTACAAGGGATTTTCCTGAAGAGGCTTAATTATCTCTTTGTCTGCCAATTTATTAGTTAACCGTAAACAATACTCACAAGTACCTATCCAAAGATATGATATTTTGCTAATAGTTTTTGTACTAATTATTCGATACGGGTACCCTGGATTAATTTAATATAATGACATACATTCAAATTGTGTCGTTTCATTTCCCAGGTTACAGTGCCATCAGTAAATCTAGTTCACATTAATTGAAGACAGACACTTCCTAGTTGCAGGATGGCAAATCTACAAATGGTAAAATTAATTTTGTATTATATTTCTACATAATAACAACTGTGGGTGCATGGCCAAGTAACATTTGCCCTGGAAACTATGTTAATTTTTGAATAAAAATTACATCACAGAAGCAGAGTCAAATTAATTGCCTACTTGTAATGTTGTAACTGTAATAGTTAGCACTCACAAAACATTAATTTACATTATTATTTGGTACCTAAGTTAATGTAGGTACCTAGTTAAAGATTTCATGTTTTGTTTAAGAATCACAATGTGAGGCGTATTGTAGTGAATGGATATGATTACATGCTGGCTTCACTTGTAACAAATTAAGTAAGACTGACTTTTGCCCACGACTTGGCTTCTTCCCTGTAACAATTGAACTCTCTAGACGGTACCTATTTAATATCCACGTAAGTAGACGGTGACAACAGCGTTTGAGAAACAGCTCAGACAGATAACTAATTAGTCATTTGTAATAAGATTTGTTGCGGCTTTTACATACTGGTGAAATTATTAAACTGATTTTGAAGCAATTAACTACTGGCCTATTAAGAATATTAATTCAGTTACATCATAGTGAATGTGGAAACTTCGGTGTAATACTGTCGTAGAGGGCTAGACTTAGGACGTTCCAAACTTTTTATGACGAATTCTTTGAAGAACTGCCACTTTGATTTGTTTTGAACTATGTGAGTCATGCAGTGTTTGAAGACGATAGGTTAACACCTTGTGTTGCTACTTAGCGCAACCGTCAAGCCATAAAATCCCTTAGGCAAGGCGTGGCTGTGTATGAAGCATAAGCGAGTAATAGCTTCATTAACAACTTATATGAAGAAGGCATCCATTACATTACTGCCACAATATAATATATCAATAGCTATTACACTGTCAATAGGTATTACATAAAGCATTATAATAATTGTATAAGTCGATGTGTAACTACTCACGATATTCGGATATAGTTCAGTCGTAATCGTAAGTCATCGCTTTCTTTTGAAAGTATCCGACATTGCTTGGGTGGAGCGCACAGTGTCTCCATTTATGCAATACCACCGCCTCATGAACCCATTCTGTAATCTCGTCTAGCTTTTTCAAAGACAGACAAAGTACTAGACATAATAAAGCTTGGACCGTAATAAGTTCTTCTGACGTTAGGATGTCAAGCCGATGTTTTAAGAACGTTCACTCAATCAATGTTATTGTGTGAGTTCGTTTTAAGAAACATTATGGTCCATTTACTTAATAATTTGTGGTTCAGGATTAATGGTAATAGTTATAATGAAGTTGTGTCTGTATGCTAATAGCAAAAACTAAATGAGATATAATGTAGGTCATTATTGAAGAGCTGCAATGACCTCTAAATGGACTTTGTATGCGTATAAATAGTAGGTCACCGATGTTGTAGGATAAACTTAATAAAATATATAATTACTGTACATATTAGGTTAGCCTCTTTTTAAAATATTTATTACTATTTATGGACATTTGTTTAAGTAGTCTATATAGTTTCATAATTATGATTGTTTTTGCACACTGTACAGAAGAATTGTGTAGGTACTCTGTTACCTATTCCCATTTACCTGAAAAATATTAGATACCTATGTGTTTCAAATTCCACTTTCTTTCACAATGTGAGTGACTGTCCTTAAATTTATTTAGGCTTCTGATCCGCTTGCTTAATGTATAGTAATAAAAATGTTTATTGACAGAACGTCTGCATTCAATATTAAAGAATTCCCTGGCCCCTGCGCTAGCATTAACTGATTTTATTATTGTAAGAGCCAGTGTTTCTCCATATAAGTCAATTACAGGATTATGCCATTATATATAGTTGTGTAGGACCCTACTAATTGTTTCTACGTCGTAATTGTCTGCTGGGAAAGACTTAATCGTAGCCTAGAGCTACAAATTACGTTATACTCGGTAAATCTCCTTCTTAAAGTTGATTTTTGAACAAACAATTGACAAATGATAATTGTTTAACAACAGTTCAAGGTTGTTCATTAGTTCAAAGAACTGATGTTGAACAAATTATTACAACTTCTTAAACGAGTGGAAATAATTGTTGAAACAACCAATAATTTACTAAGAAAAATTCAAGGAATTTGGACGCTATATTAAGGTTATGGGAATGTCAATCAGCCGGAGCCACTAAATCGGCCTTTTGCATTTTCATTGGCCGAAGCTATTTTGAAGATGCATTTCGTAACAATGTAAATGTAAAAATAGATTATATGAATGTGTTAATAAAGTCTAAAATGCCTTGGGCTGGAAGATAATTTATTAATAAATGTACAAACCACGAAGCTAAGTTGAAAATTTCGTGGAAAAGGTCAAGGTTTCACATTTTGCGCTGAACATTGCATCCAATTGGGTTCTGATGAGACTGTAGCATATAATTATAAAGTGCAGCATCAGTGTCTCGCAGCCTCATCGCACTCTTATGTAATGAACTGTTTCACGACTATTTATTTGGTGCAATGACTTTTAATAGTCGCAGTTAAATATTACTACCTATAGATTCTTGATAGTTTAGTAACAGAACTTTAATATAATAAATACATACTTGGCCTACCGCAGCTATCATACGTACTTATCTGATACGGTGTGATGGCTGATGTAATGAAAATGAGAATTCATATAAAGTTCAGTTATAGGCTATTTTAGATTATACAAAATTGAATTTTGTCATAATATTCCCATTCGGTTGCATTTTGTCTCCACACCAACTCCCGAATCAAAACAAAATATTGCGACATATTTCTACAAAAGTAGGCGAATTACAAAAGGTTTTTGAATGTAAATTTTATCCTCATCGATAGTGGAGGTTAGTTCCCAACCGGTCTGCTTACGTCACAGTCTGTTGAACCGTTGAACCATACATCGCTGACGACCTCTGACACCCGTCGCTTTCCTTACAGAATATAACGTTTCACATTTTAGGTCAAACTTTATTATAGACGATTTTGGACACCACGATGAGTCTACAAAGACATAAAGCACTAATAATTAGCATAATCATTAAACACAAATATTATGTAGTACAAGGTTAAAATGACATAACAGTTTGTCGGCACCAAGATGACACCTCATTATTTTACATATCTATATAAATATTTACATTCGATTGAGTGGGTCAAGTTTTATGCTTCGAGAGATTATGCATTTGCTAAGCTTTGATATTTTATTGGATTTTCAATCTGGGATAGACTGTAATGGACTATATCAGTCGTTTTTATCATTTGGCTATCTTTTCATGGTTCTACAGTTCAATAAGAGTGTCGCAAATTTAGCTAGGAACCAATAGCTATGGGCAGCTGTAAGTCTTTGTCGCTAAGATCCGATAAAAGGTAACGTCATAATAACTTTGCATAGCCCCGTGAGGTGGGGGACTCCGTTGACTTAACCCCGTTGTTACCTAAGTCTTTCTTTGGCATGTGGTGATAGAGCAATGGGTAATTGGCAATGTGAATTTATGTTTCAGGGTCTATACCACTTGTTTGTGCCTATTCACTTTGTGTTTATTTTACATATAAAACACTTTGTTGAGTTCTGCTCAAATACTGCATAAGAGTTCGTCTTCATGAATTAAAATGCCGGCTAACCATAGTCAATTATGACCTCTTAATGAATTTGTTACACATCAAATCACCATGTGTGACCCTCAACTGCTGATTGGTTTTTGATTTAAGAGACCTTGTCTATCCATACTAATATTATAAATTCGAAAGTAACTATCTGTCTGACTGTATGTTACCTTTTCACGCCTAAACTACTGAAGGGATTTAGACAAAATTTGGCAAGGAGATAGATGGCATCCTGGGGAAGGACGTAAGCTACTTTTAGATGATATACCACGCGGGCGAAGTCGCGGGCAGAAGCTAGTAATATTATAAATGCGAAAATGAGTTTGTTTGTTAAGCTTTTACGCTAAAACGGCTGAACGGATTTGGCTGAAATCTGACACAGGGGTAGTTCATGACCTGGAATAGGACATAGAATACTTTTTATCCTGATATTCTCCTGGGATCGAGATTTATGCAGGTGAAACCGCGGGGTGCAGCTAGTTTTAATATAAGCAGAAGCGGATATGGCGAACAGTGGTCGACAAAATGAAGATATTACAGTAACATTTTATCGATGATCTGCTTGTAAATACCATGTCGTTTCGTAATGCCAATACATTCATAGATATGATCTTTTATATGAACTTTATGGGAACATTCGAGATCAGATGCACGGATGTACACAGCGCGTCTATCAAATTTTTGATTGCAAAGAATCTGTTGCTTTATTGGTAACGTGATTCGCGGGTCTATTGCGAAGGCGCCTTATTGGTCATGGGAAACTATCAAATTGTTATACCTACTGTTGTCAGAATCTGAATGAATAATCTTTGAGGGATCCGCTCATGAAGTTTTCATACGAAATATTATTTTAAAATTGACATTTATTTGCGAATAAATATCTAGTAAATTTATCATTAATTCAAAATCATGTTGATTTAGTTTCGAGTGATACTCACTCATAGGCATGCAACAATATCTGTATCTTTGCGTTCTTGCTTTCTTTCAATACCGTAAACCTCCTATTGACTCAGACCAAATAAAAAACCAAGATAGAGCGCTGCAAACAATACAGTGAAGCATGCCAAAATTACACCTCCGCTCTGTGCATACACGCTCATACGCACACATTAACAACCATTTACACTCAAACTACACCTAACAAAGTGCACACATGTTTACGAAACCGGCCTCATGTCACTATTAACAGCGCTTTGTCTCGGTTTTTTATTTGGTTTGAGCCTATTAAAAACAACTCGCAATTATCGTTCAAAGAACGTTCAAAAATACTCTAGAATAAAAATTTGTGACATTTTGTATGAAGCAAACCAAGATGCCCGGGTGAAAACCAAAGGATTCACGACTTGTTGGTTATCTTCAGATGACGTAACGACCGTGTATAGTCTAGGCATGAATGATAACAATCTCATGGCTCAACCAACTTAGGGTGTGCAAGAGCGATAAAATGAAGTTGTAGTACAATAGAGATAAAATATTATAGAGATCATAAAGATGTTATACAAATTACCCTGTCAGAGTAATGCCCATAATAATCGGGGTTAAGGCTTTGACATGAGTGCAGGTTATGTCATGTGGATTAAAGGTATCGGTGTTTTATGCACAAAAGGAGGCTTCAATCACTTTTCATTTTAACTTTCACAATTTTCATTTTATAATTTTCTTTGAGTAATGTTCTTAGCAAGTTTTTTTAAAGTTTTATAAATTTTTGGTCTTCTTGTCGGGTCATTCGCTTCATGTTTTTCAAAGACGAGGGTTTTTTGCTACTGGCAAGAGGTCGAGAGAAGTGTTACGTTTCCTATGATTTCCTATAAGAAACGATTGACCAAAAGTATGACTAAAGTCTTGCTACTAAAAAGCAATGGCTTGGCTATGTTCGATAATTGACAAACCTAATCTAACCCTTTCCATTTAATTGAAGTTCTATGTTTCATAAATACGCATTGATGTTGTGAAAATAAAACAAGATCAAGTTCTGTAGTATCTGTATTTAATTAAAACGAAGCAACTACTCTGTCAAGTTCGTCTTCTGTGAAGCAAAGAAGCATGAAGCAGTATACTCGACGTCGGTCCACGTGACTGTCGAATATCGGAGACAAGTAATAGGCGTCTTCTTCCGGAGAATATCGATCTGCATCTATTCTACACAGCTAGAATCAAAATGCACATTAGACAGTGTTTACAACGAGGCATGAGCTTCGCATAGGTGCGCCAGTACCTCCCAGTAGTCAACCAAAATGTTCCGTTGTGAATTTTGCTCAAGATGCGTTGTTTTGAGGTAGAAAAAGGCCATCCTGACAGCCTACGCTTCTGAGATTTAGGCCCAATAACTAACCGTAATGACTAATGACCGTCGTAGATCGTTTTGCATAAATTCAAGGTTAATTTTAATTTATAGTAACTCATTCGCGTAAGTATGTACAGACATCACATACGCATCAATTGGCGATGGTCTATGTGGTGAGAAGGATGACGAAG
Source organism: Lithophane leautieri (assembly GCA_949152455.1). NCBI lineage: Eukaryota > Metazoa > Arthropoda > Insecta > Lepidoptera > Noctuidae > Lithophane > Lithophane leautieri. The sequence continues at coordinate 10,163,469 of OX424463.1, read as the reverse complement.
CTTGTCTCTTGGGTTCGTGATCCAGATTAGGCAAAGTGTATGTTCTCACAGAAATTTCTCAGGAGTAGCCCGGAGTCTGAATTCTTGCCCACGTGCCAAGTGCCACAGGCAGTTACTACTTTGGTGAATATTTGAGTAATATTATTTATCTGATAGTCTTTATCTAAGTACGGTTTACCGGAATTATATTTTGGATTACGTGTTAATTATATAAAATAAGCATACCTTTCTATTGTCTTTATCGAAACACATCAGCTCCTCGAAATGACTGTTGATTTTGGATTTTGGGTATTTGAAATAGCTTTGTAATTCAGCGTAACGACCTAGGTGCTAGAAGAAATAATATAATTAAGATTTTTGTTACGCAATCTCTGACACTCTTTTTCTTGTGTCGTCAAGTAGACAGGACAATATTTACCCACTTCTATTTGACTATCCACTTTACTAGAAATCTTTTGTTAAGTAAGGTGTTTGTTTAGAAATCATCTTTTTAAATTCATTTTAGCTTGGCGCTTAACTATATGAAATGTTTGAAACTCAGGCTCACTCGCAATAGAAGTACATTGTTGCCAAACTTTAATTATCTGTAAACTAGAGCATTGTGTTAGGTACCTTCTCATAAGCCACAGCGTAAGAAATAAACTGTGTAGATACTGCAAAGTATGTTTTTTAATTAAAAACTATAGTTACAGGCTCACAGGGTAAAACAGCCAACGTTCTATATTATAGAAGCTAATATTTTGGTAACTTAATTGTTTATGTAAATATCAATTTTACCTCTGGATCGAATGAGCCACTTTTTCTTATTGTGTCTTGAGGAAATTCACTCGGAAAAATTCTCCTTAACTCAATATCTTCACTGAAAGCAATCAGAGTATGTACATGTACATAATTATAGTTTTTTATTGGTTATTACCTGTGTACCAGTAACTTAAAAATTTACTCACTATGTGTAAATAACACAGTGACACTTCCTGATCAGACTGTTCAGGATCTATAAAACGAAATAGCGTATTAAAATTTACCAGCTGCTAAAAAAACAATTTTCTAAGACGATCATAATCACTTACTAAATATGCGGCTAAACAACATGATATTCTTAACATTATTACAATATTATGACACGTCAAATAAATAATCAAGTTAGAGCAGTACCCTGAAACCCTGACTTATGAAATACATAGGTCGTAAACAATGTTCAATACTTATATTGGTAAGATTTTATGATGTATTGCACATGTTATTTTAATAACATTTTCTGACTTTTCCAAAGACCGCAGTTCACAATAATTCCTTGTGGTAAAATAAAACAGAAAACGTGAAAGTAATTGACAGAAACTGCCTGAAGATTTCAATGACTTCTATGCTAAAGAAGAAGCGAAGTTAACATTGCAATCTTATTTTCAGAAAGAAAAGTTTAATTCTAGGCATCCTTATATACTGACTAAGTGGCTACCTAAGAATACTCATAAAATCACAGTTATCAATGGATAACGGTGTATTTTCTGAGTATTCTTAGTTGGAAACACTCACCAACAAGAATTTTTAAAATATAAATAAAATTCCCGTAATAAATTCGTTGCGTTTAAAATATCCACTCTCGAATTATTGCTATCGTGTTTTCGAATGTCGTATGTTTTACTTGTTCGTTGTAATTTAAGAGCACTCTTATTTTACAAACGAATCAGGACAAGGAGGTGTAAATTAAGATGGAACAGGCACGCAAGCCGCGATAAGATACATGCAAGCCCCTCAACTCAGTTTGGTAGTAATCACAAAGACATAAAATAAAACATATTGACGTCGTAACAGTTCATACAGGATTTTGCTCACCTTAAACTTATTATAATAAGTGCTAGAATTTGGGTTGGCCATATAAAAAAAATAAAAAATAAAACTCCTACGTCTAATAGATACTACTGCGGGCATCGTTTTACAATTAGAATGTGGGCCCGAAATGGAGAAAAACCTTTTTGATTCTATTTTATTGCGACTCCTACGCAGTGTTGACAAGGAAAGTAGTGAATTTAGATATAAGACAATATAATTCTTCAATGAAAGGTATCATCTTCCTGCTTCAAAACCTACCACTTTTCTCAGTAAAGTTGAAATTACAACTTCCGTAATATAAGCAGAAAATTAAATCCATACAGTTTAAGCGTAATTCATTTAACATTTAAATTCGGAAGTTGCGTCAAAAATAATGAACTAACATTGTTAATGTTTAATTATTTTATTCATTTTATGTAATCTTCGGATTTTATTTGTAGTTAATTATTTGTCGCCGTTGTATGCAATGACTGAACGTGTGTGAAGCAAATGGAGTTTGTATATAGGGGTCGTAGTTTTATAGTTTTTTGCTCCCAAGGGAAAAAGGCGTGAATTTATATCGGTGTGTACTTAATTGATTTATATCAGACTGTAAGTTAAAGAAAAACACTTTGAAATACCTTGAATTAAAAATCTCAACCATCTGCTAGAAAATGTGTCTTTAAAAAGAGCTGAATGGCTAAATAATAATGTGAACAAAACAAATACTAACTTCTAATAGTTTATTATCACAAAATCAAATAATTCTTCTATCGTTGAACCTCGTGTAGTCGTCACTGACTCGTGGGTGGTAACCATTAGCGTCTGCTACATACTTCATAGAATAGGGCTTTCCTTTAGAGTCGATGTATCCGTACTCCCCTCGAACAACTAGCGAGCGACCTTCAGGCCCTAATAAAATTCCACCATCTTCCCTCCTGTAGGTACCGTCTGATGTTTCATACCTGTTAGAACAAAGTAAATTGAAGTGAGTATTTACGTCTACTAATGACAAGTTATCACATTCATAGTCACAGGTATTTTTACAGTTGAGTAACAAAAATATAGGAACAGAAGATATTGAAAAGATGTTACCCAATTTCTCTCAATATTTTAAATAACTGCTAAATAATCACTAAACAATTCTGTAATTATTCTATTCATATGCAAAACAAGGTGAATTGTACATTTAATTGGTGGATACATGAGGCAATGTGCAATAGTATTTAAACTTTTATAGGTATTATCCGAAACTTGAAATACATGCAAGCAAATGCGAGTTCAAAATAATCTGGTCAATCTGGTCATGCACGGTTTCTCAATAGATAGAATTGCATTTCGTTACTCTCACGCAAAAAAACTATGATTATTATTAGAATTCTTGATGGACAAAGTTCAAGTCAGCTGAAACATTCACTAATGCTGGTGCACTCAACATTTGTTGATCAGTAGTTACAAAATTCGTTTATTGCATCTGTGTCATTCCTAATCTTAAGTGTGATTATATAAAAATTATAAAACGGTATATGATTTGGACATTTTGTATTGTGAAAGTGTTTATTATACGATGACTCTTTAACTTAACCTTAGATTAATAAACCTCAATTGGTTTTCTGATTACATAGTCCACTTGTTATGCAAACCGTTACTCATATTTTGGGAATTTCTTATTCCTTAAACGTCTTACCAATCTATTTCGATTTGTCATCTTAGGAGTAACAAAATAATGAAGACCCTCACTCTAGGTGGTCCGTATTTAACATACGTACTCGTACCTGTGTGTAAAGTACACGCCCCTAAACATAATTTACAGATGGACCGCTTTATTTGCAAAATGTGTTAACCAATACACATTATGCGTTTACCCTTCTAATAAACACGTGTTCCATAAGATGGCATTTAAAAATAAACATTGACTGTCATCCATGTTGTTCATGAAATTTTTTGGTGTTCTTTTATTAGTTTTGTATGTTTTTCCCGTAATAAAGTGTTAAAACAATCCTAACCAAAATCGAAAGCGAAAAAATAAAAAAATAAATGCGAGAGTGAGTTTGTTTTTGTTTGTTTGTTACGCTTTCACGCAAAAACGGTTGAACGGATTTGGATTAAATTTGGGACATGAGTAGAGCATGACCTGAATTAGGACATAGGATACTTTTTATCCCGATATTCCCACGGGATCTAGACTAACCGCGTCATTATGTACATGATTATTACAATTTAGTTTTTATTGTGTATACAGGGCGTCACACGGATATGCCACATGGAGGGAAAGTACCTCGAATATTGTAGATGGAATATTTTACTGAGAGAAAATATTATTTGAATTTAAAAAACGATTTAAACTGCATTCATAGGTATTTAAATAATTACATGGTTGAACCGGGATTCGAATCCGTTACATGAGAAAAATAATCACCCTGTAGCTTTATCATATCGATCGAAAGGCTTCATCATAAGGATTATTTTGTGCTAAGTAATATAGTGTCACAAATAAAAGAAAGACCATGAATTTTATGTCTTCTTTCAGAAAAATGTTCCATCTACAATATTCGAGGTACTTTCCCTCCATGTGGCATATCCGTGGGACGCCGTGTGTATCGCGAAAATCCGGATAATTAGAAACTGGTGAAAAAAATTCTGCGAGCAACTTGGAATTAGCGCTCGGCGGCCACTGCCGCGGCTCCGCTCGCTATGCGGCTCGCGCGCGTTTTGTCAAAGTTTTAACCTAACTTATTTCACCCAGTCTTTTACCATCTTTTTTTTCACTATTTTCTAATTATTCGGGTCTTCGCAACATCCCTAGGGTTTTCGCGAAAATATGAATTATCAAATCACCCTGCGACATATATTTAGGTGAAAAACAGCAAATGGAAATCATCATAATACATTTTCAGTATTTATTTCAGCACTAAAGCTAGAGGATTTAATACTTTAAATTAAAAATAAGAGTTAGGTAGGTATGTGACGATATTGGCCTGTCATATTATATTTTCCGACGTGTGACCTTATTAAAATCACATCACAGGTTCGGAGATTAGTCTGTCAACATGTTTTAGACGGTCGTAAAAAACTAAATTAGAAAGATAAAATATTTGAATTCATTATTAGCTATAAAATTACTTTTTCTCTTTTTTTCTAACATTATAACGGTACATCAGGATTGCTAACATTAGGAATTAATAATTATTAATTATATATATTATATTATATTATTAATTGGATATGTTAATTATTTCACGAGTTTGTTTTGTCTAAATCCTGATTTAAGATGTAAGATTACCTTTTTCTATGATAGGTAGGTTCTTTATTCTTAGGTATGTATACAATTTTTCAGGACTTATAACAAAGAAAATAATATTATGTTAATATTAAAACCTATAATTTTCTTGTTTATATGTACAGGTACAAGTTAAATGTAATGAGAACGGCAAAACTGTTATTATTTATTGATCTAATATTATCGCTATAATTACCAACACGTGGTTGCAATTAGGGTCCAAATAGGCAATTTTTTTAAAAGCAAGTCTGAGTTTCCCAACCTTTCTGCTAATCCTACCAATTACCTACTGTTTTAATTAAAAAGAAATAGATATCTGTTATCTGCATAAAATAATTAAATATTTGGAATACTAAATTATAAGATGTAGCAATTGATATTAATTTCCAATTTAGATTAGCTTTCCGGCATTAAAGTTCAAGTCAAATAATTTTGCCGCTATGAAATTATTGAGACATAAGCCTCGAAAGTCGTGAAATATGCTAGCATTACTAGCACAAATGATGTATGCCAAAATAATAATACCTACATTGCAAAAGCAGTCATTATCACACTTACTCGAAACTGTACGTGCCGAATCCATTATTGTTGTATGTGAATTTTTTAATTTGCCCTCCAAGGCAACTAGCTACAGTGACAAATGCCATAAATACCATAGGCAGGACGTAGAGATGAGCACCTTTTACCTGCGCAACAAAATACCATAATGTCAAGGCCAACGGGTCAAGCAAACTACGCTTTTCATTATAATAATACTAGTTACGTTCGCCGTTTTGCCAGCGATTTGTACAAAATTATTTTGCAAGTACTGAAATGAGTTTTGTAAGTATAAAGGGCAATAGTTAATGGGTTTTCGAGCGATTAACTAAACATGATTTGAATTAGTAAACGTAATGCTTTTTGAAAAAAAAAGTAACTGTAAAAGGTAAACAACAAAAGCAAAATTAATCTGATAGTCAGACAATAACGATAATTATAATATTAGATGAAGATGGGAATGACCATGAAAGGCGGTACCTATGCAGTTATTTAAATGTAAATGTTACATCCGTGTCCTGAAGATAAGATATTATTAGATGGATAATATCAGACATTAATAATGAACTGATTTTAAAAATATTCAATAATTTTATACGCATCTAACCACAGAACGTGGTAAAACTTGAAGTTATCATAATGCATTTGCGGTTACTTCCCACGATGATGATTTTTCTGTACACTGACGATTTTATAAAATTAGTCATGGTAATGTGGTAATGGTGGTATGTTCATGAGCATGGATCGACCTAATTTTGGTGAGGCCAAGTAGTGTTGAGAATCACAGCCTATGTAGATTTTTCGCGAGACGCTATAAGTAGGTATTAGGTATTCTAAATGTAAATCCTGATTTTTAAGTTTTAGTTCTAGGCTATATATCGGCAAAGGTAACTAATATAGTAAACGCTAGATTTCATGGTAAATATAGCTTATTTATATAGTAGATTTTTATTTGTATCTTTTGTTTAATTCTTATTCATGCGTAAAGTTCCAAGAATGCCGTGTTTTTTAACTCCGTGGACATCCCGGATACTGCTTCAAACAACCATGTGAGATTTTACGGTGGGTTTTATCTTATTGTTAAATATAAATGCAGTTTTATGATGAATACAAGTCGTAAAATGTAAATCAGTATAATAAAATAAAACGTCTAAGATCTAAAAGCTCTTCCTTTGTTAATTTATAAAGCCCAATAAGAAATTACATTGATATGAATCTCGTGATTGACATGACCTATCAAGATGATGTACAGTGAGGATTTATTCATTTGCATTTTCCAGCTGAATATGTATATATATGAAAACTATCATTTTAATAATAATATATGTGAGAGGTTCCAGATTTGTAGTTTCAGCTCATCTGTACCTACCTACCTATGTTGAAAATTTTGACAACCGCTCTAACAAGTTTAACTTGAGTAGCTAGCAATAAAAATAACAATAATTTTATAAGTAGGTATTCATTAGCAACATTGCTAAGCGGTTATACAGTTGTTTTTTCCTTTTTTGTTACAGACTTCTGTCTTGTCTCGTAGTAGTCATGACATATGACTTAGATTTTAGGTACTAATAATAAATTCTTCTATTGAGTTGTTTGTGAGAATTGTGGCTTGGCACACTCGTACAACATTTTTATATTTAATTTTTTATATCATGATTCCATAATAAGAATGGATTGCTTCAAACTAGACGATACTATAATGGTTCGAAATTGAACCCATGGTTATTCTTAGGTTCTCCGAATCCGGATTTTGAATCCAATCAATTTATTAATACGACCAATTATATAACATAATTAACATATGAAACTCGTTTATTTAGACTTACCATATTGGGCGTGTTCTTCATCAGAGCGTATCTAAGTGGACTGTGAGTTGGGGACAACAGCCCACACTTTATATCCAGTTCTTCAAGAATGTCATGTCTGGACTTCATTCCATAGTTCAGTGCCACGTCAAGGACTAAAAGAGTCATTGACACTGTAACATTATTACGCAAACGTGGGAAGGACCCGTCGATTCACACTGTGTCAGCTAAACTGCGTAATTATTCGCTCCTGTTTTATTGGATGGCATTGGAGTCGCAAGAAGAAGAAATAAATCCATTTAGCTATTTATTTATTTATGTATTTGAATTTTACAGGATTACCTTTGGAAAATGGATTTGATACATCGATTGCTGATAACGCGCTATTGTACTGCAATCAAATAAAGTTACCTGCTAACTCATACGTGAAAATGAAATGAAATTGTTTATTCTGCAAATAAAATATTGGAATCACTTTTAGACGTCATAATTTAAAAAAAAGGAAAAATAAGCTAGATACATGTGGATAGTTCTGGTCAATATATTATAAATATGTGGAAAATTCTTATGAATTAGTAATCCTTCAGGACCCCACGTACTTGCTCTTCTGAGCAAGTACACAGGGACGATAAGCAAAAACTGTTATAGACTACTTCATAAGCTTCACGTTATATTAAAGAGAGATTTATTGACAAAAATGAATAAAAACTTAAATCCTTGATCATGACATAAAGGTTTATTTGCTTCAATCAGCTCTATACCATTCTATGTTAACTTGGTTACTTTTTATTTTTCACATAAAACACTGTTAAGGATTGACATGAATAGAAAGATAATACATTATGTCTCATTATTATTCAATTCAGTGTTAAGGACTTGTTAGACTTGTCTTAAATACCGCACTCGATGAAATATTGTTATACAGGGCTCTGCAGAAGAAAAACTTGATGCCACATATAGGTAAGAGAATTCATTTTAATATAATGTTTGTACCGCTAAATTGATAGGGGAAAGTTAGCACCGTATTTTCAGTTAACTGCCAGTTGACACACACACACTCAGGGACAGTTTCCCAGTTCATTTTACAAAGAAGATAACTACCTCTGGATAGATAAGTAAGTACCTAATTAACTTTGCAATGAACACGTTTCGTCTTTCAAACGGCGTTTTCAAACATACACAACGTATTAGACTCTGCTACGGTTTCATCACGACGTAGTTTCAATACAACTTCGTCTATGCAACGTTTGAGCATATAATGCACATACGTTGCAGGAAAATGCGTCTACGCTAGTGCAGCGTATATGCATTTACGCAGCGTCTAGTGCGAAGACATCTTATTCTTCTCCTTCCAATTACACGAGAGGCGGCGAATAAGTTTGAGGAGCCCTATAATAATAAAATGTAAACTACTATACTTACCGTTTATTTTTGATCTCACCCGGTTTTATAATAGGAGTGATATTTATATTAATGTTCCTCGCCATTCAGGTCTCTTAACGAGCCCTTTCAATGGAACTGTTAAGAGTTTTTTCCCCGATTTTTAGGGTTCCGTACCCAAAGGGTAAAACGGGACCCTTTTACTAAGGCTATGTCCGTCTGTCTGTCCGTCCGTCTGTCCGTAGCTTAGCTCAGAGACTGTTGGTACTAGAAACTTTAATTGTAATTGTAATAGAAAATGTAATTTGGTATGGGTATACATATAAATCACGCCGACAAAATGGTAAAAAAAATCGTAAAAAGTTTTTTTTTTAGGGTGCCTCCCCTGCACATAAAGTGGGGATGGTAAGTTAGCTTGGTATGATTTAAGTTGAATCCGAGGCATATGTTTATACAAAAAACAAAGAGAATAATGGTTTTCTCTACAAATTCGATCTCATATCTTTCTTGATCCAGATTTACTTACTTAGATGCAAAGCCGCAAGCTTTTGAGAAATTATCAAAATGACAATGTTAGGAATTTTGTAATATCGTATACTTTTACAATGTCAAATCGTTGAGCTCCTTAAAATTGAAGTTGAGCTGCACGATTATTGACAAATGCTTGCACTGACTGGACAGGTCCACTCAATCTGTGTGGTTCTTTCCTCAAAAGTCCATTTCAGACACCAATCTACATGGTCTTCACATGATCTGACCAAGATTGTCTGGACTTTAAAAGAGACTGTGACCTCTGAGTTTGTTTCGGCCTTTCTTCTCAGAGTAGTCAGATAGGAAACGCCGACCTCATCTAGTTTTAAAATTGTGATTGACGTGTAAAAGTGTTTGTACAAACCTACTTACAGAAATAAAAATCATTTATCATTTATCATTTAATGTTTGTAAATATGTGAGCACCATGTACCTATCACATAACTAAATTTAATTGTCATTGCTCCATTTATAATTCTTTTTACCTTTTGTGGTACAGTAATCTTATTGTAGGTGCATCGTCTTCACATATAATTATATAATTCATATATACAAAATATTGTAAAACATTTTTAGAAAGAGTAACGGTGGAGTTTCTTGCCCATTCTTCTCCATACGAAAGCTACCTTTTGGAATGGGCAACTAGAATCAATTCTATTTCTTGGTTTTTCATTGACGTTCAAAAGTGCCTTTTATGTGCCTATTTGAAATAAATTATTTGACTTTGACTTTGACTTTGACAATGTCTCCCAAAGATCAGTATTTAATATGTTCCTTCGTGTAAAGTTCATAATTTTATTAGCTTATTCATTAATTTCCATGGAAAGTATAATACCTTCTGTCTGAAACATGAGGTCGAATTTTAAAGTTTTATTAAAAATATGTATTGTATGTCTGTGTGTAAATACGATCAGGATTACCTTCAAAGCCCAAAAAAAAAACTTACTCATCAAGTGAAAAACAAATGTGTTTTATGTTTTTTTATTTAAGATAAGTTATAACGATGATCTCACACTACGGAGTTAAGTTGAGTTCTTTAACTAATTAGAGTTATTAAGATCGTGCTATGACGAGTTCTTTGTGCATCGAACTATTATTAATGCATTCAAGGACATTGACCTATACACATAAGTTTTAGTATTATAACATAACGCCTATGAGAGTTTCAATAATCAATCAATCAAATCAGCCTATCGCAGGCCGTAGTGCTGGACATAGGGGGTATGAGGGTTTAGTGTCCCTCAAATGTTAAATTAATGGCATGTAATCGTAAATGGAGACCGTGGGTTGACAAACGTAAAGTACCTACATCCCACATTTATTTAATTTTTAATATTATAAATTATTATATTTTTGATAAAAAAAATTAAATAAGAATAATTTAAATTTAAAATTAAGTCTGGTCCAACCCGGCAGTTTCTTTGACTACGGGAAACAATCGTCTGAAACCAAACAATAAATAAAAACCCCGACTAAACAAGCTTTAATGATTTAATTACGTTCTTTACTTTAGACGATAGAGATGGTTCTATCTAAAGTTTCGGACGTAGCTAAGAAACTTTCAGATTAGGTGGGTCACCGATTTTTGGGGTTACTGGTATGTAAAGTTAGCAACAAACGTCGATTCAATAAACGTTTAAATATAATATCATATAAATAAATTGATACAAAATGATTTGTTACATTTCTTTTCAGCATTTCATGAAATAATTGAGAGTTAAAACCCCTTCAATTTATATCAGTTCAGATTTTTAGGAATATTTTTCTCACAAATTAAGAATTTAAAAAATTAAATTTTATTCGTCTTTTGTTGCTGACCGTACGTACACACGGCTACACATCAAGCTATACATTTCCAGTTTGTGCTGATCTCGCATTTTATAGGATTTCCGTACAATGCGAGGTCAGCTTATACTGGAAATGTATAACTTGATGTGTAGCCGTGTGTACCAGCTGGCTCAGGCGACCGATTGGAACGATCTATACCCAACATACCTACTTCAGGGGATTGCTATTCAACCTATTATCATTATCATAATTATGGTGATGGTGTATAGATATAAAGTTGTTTTTTAAATTGGCATAATTGGCCAATTGAGTGTTTACGACTACTTACACCTTTGCGTCTCAGGGAATATAGGCATGATGGTATTGTGACGTTAAGTTTATGGTATTTTTTAATTATTTCGTGAATCTATGGAACGAACTCGTGATCCTGTCATTAAGTTCTAGTTCATGGTTCCGCATATCAATATTTATGAGATTCGTCTAATAGACATCAAGGATTTTAGAATGAAAATTATCTTTTGTTTTTAAATAACATAGAAATCTATTCTCATTCGTGACAAGAATTTTGCGTTTGACTGTTTTACCAGAATTTTTCATTTGAATGAAATTTGACCGAGCGGCACCTAAGCTATTCCACTTACGGCACCTAAACAAAATATTGTAAATTGCGGTACGGTGTACAGTTTAGAAATAAGTATTAAATATTTTTACTCCACGAACGGCACCTACAAGCTTTGCGGGTACCAGGGATATTGGGGGATATGGCTTGGAGGTGTGGCACATGTCATCTGTATGCGGTGAAACTGACAATATATGCGCCTGACGATGGTGCGCACCGTTTAGTCTATGTTTGCATCGAAACGTGTCACTGTCATTTCGTATTTTTTACAAAATGCCGAATTTCTCCGTGCTTATTTGCAAAAATAGGACAATTACAATAAACCTTAAGACAAGTGGCGTGACCTACCACCGATAAGTAAAAAATCACAGCATTCATTTAATATTTAAGGATTTTACAAATATTTAATTGTGAAATAGTTTTGACATGTCAAAACGATGCCTTAGTGTTGTGCAGCGCTGAGATATGGATATCGATAATTATTAGTTGTTCTTACGGATTTATTTAATTATTAGTAACATTGGCTTATTAATATAAAATAATATTATTGGAGTTTAGTCAAAACGATGCCTTAGTGGTGTTCAGCGCTGAGATATGGATATCAAACATTGTTAGTTGTTCTTACGGATTTATTTAATTATTAGTAACATGTGCTTATTAATATAAAATAATATGTATTATTTAAGTTTACTCCTTAAGAATCGATTTTCATATAAGGCCCCCGGTTTTGTTCTCGATTTTCAATTTTATGAGGACTGAAATTAATAGAAGCGTGACAATAATTGTTTTACTCGTAAATAAAACTGGTAAAAATTTTGAAAAACATAGTACCTACATAATTCACACTTCGATTTAGTTATTTAAGCCTTTTTTTTAGAGTTGTTTTTATTTTTATGCATTTTATTTCAGTTTTATTAATAAATTACTTTCAAACTTTGAATTATATTTTACTTCATTTGGTTTTGATTACGTCAAAATACGCCCAAAAAATTTTTGCAGTCGGTTTTCATCATAGATATCCGGTTTTCATCTATATGTTTATCGATCAAATATTGATATCAACCCCTCTTCCATAGTTGAGGCTAGAATTGCATGTGTGCGTTCAGTGGCTGTATCTATACTTTCTAGTGCCAGCCCCTCTTGAGCATGTGTGCAATAAGTAGCAACAAATGTGTTACGCATATTTTCTTGTGGGCGCGCGAAAAAGGCATCATGGGTTCCATATCTATTTCTTTTGCTTTTGTGTGAGTTTCGGGAGTGGCGAATAGGTGGCGACACTTGAACTTGAACAAATATAGAGTGAAGGCATATCTCTGAATATCTATGGCCGGTACTAACCGTGATTGGTTAAAACTAACTTGCTCTTATCCTCGCAAACAACAAAATGTAGTTTTGACAGCTTACCTTTGGTGATGGGAAGTAAACCATGGCATAAAAGAGCCGTATCTTGTAAAAATGCCTCCTGACCAAAACAAAATCATATCACACTTTAAATAGCTCCAGGTTAGCCGAGCTATAGCTTTACAAATTGTATCTACTTACCTCACGTAAGTTCATGGATTCTTCAAGGAATTTTTAAGTTACAACATTAAACAACACCACGCCTGTATTTCCCGAAAGGGAACAGGGGGGCACTGGTGAACTTTTTGTTCTTAGGTACACCTACTTTTCGCCGATTATGTTCAAGTCCCATGTAATAAAGGGCGAGCTGTTTGCCATCAGCCGGACACAAATCCAGACTGTGGGCTGCTAATGAGGAATCTCTGATGGGATAACTCAACAATACTTGGTACAGCCTAGGAATCGGACCTAGGACCTCATACTGAACAGAAGTGCTTACGACTAACAAGGCAGAAATAAAAATAACGAATGCAATATTTTAAAATTTATTTAAAATTATGTTTTATTATACGTTCTAGAAATATAACATTCTGGTTATATTATGTCTAATAAATCTTGTTTCTTATTAATACACAGGCAACTTGCATTATTCTTACTTTCCTAATAACGATGCTGTCACACTAGCGGGAAGGGCTGATACGGTTATTATTGCCTGTTGAAAAAGAAAAATACAATTATAAAATGTAAAGATCTTATTGTATTATGTGGCAATATTTTTGAACTTTATTGTAAACTAGCTGCTGCAAAATCAAGAACTCCGGTCCAGCCGTTTCGGATATTAGACAGAAAGACAGACAAACAATTTAAAAATAGTTTTTTTATATGTACCGTAATATACTTTCATAATAATTATTATGCATTTAGTAACAAGCTGTTATTTTGACATTACAGACACTTCAATTTTATTTATTTGTATAGATAAAAAATAAATATTTGTTGGCAAACAATGCTAGGTAGTCCCCTATGGACAACTGTGATACTAGAGTCATCGTAAGTGCTTTGCTATGCGAGAGATAAAGCTAAATGCTAGACTTTTTAGCTTTATGTCTGAGTAGGTAATTACGTTTAGGTATATGAATGTGTTCGGTGCGGTTTGTGTTCAAACCGAAGCACAGCCACGCTCCTTTGTGACAGAAAAAGGTACCTATACGAATGAAATGTTTGCCTGGTTAATCTCCTTAAAAAAACCTCTACTGTTACTAAACTCTCCTTCCTTAACTTAACTAACTAAACTAAACTTAACTTTCTTTTCCTTAACTCTCCTACTCTCCTTTATTAGGTCTAGTTTTTTCTTTCGTGGAAGACGCATTGCAAATTTTTTGGAAAATAAAATTCGAGATAACAACCGAAGCAATATTTATTAATGAATTTTCCAGAGTAATTTATTTTGCAATACAGGGACAAGGAATTTATCATTTATCATTATTAAATAAAAAATTATAGCCTCTTTAATTAGGTATAAACAAAAGCCTGTTTATGAACTGTTTTGTAAAATCTTAAATTGTTTTTAAACATAGGTATTTTAGTGTTATTTATTTTATAAATCAATGAAACAGAATTAAAAAGGTTTAATACCAGGACCACTTCGTTGGCGAATAATGTAATAAAAAATAAAAAAGATATCGCAGTGTTCATCAACATAATCAATGAAATATACATTTTTATTTAAAAACAATGCCTTTTCATGTACAGTTATTAACTGTCATAAAATACGATCTTCTTATTTTCCTAATAATGAGGCCACCACATTGGGACCAATAGCTCCTGCTGCAGGCCCGATAGGAACGCTCAGTAGTAGTTCCTCTAATGACTGAATCTGAAAATAATAATTAAGTAGGTAGGTAAAATTAAACAGGTACTTAATACGTTATAACAAAAATACACAGCATTGGAGCAATGTACTTGCTGTCGAGTTTTGAAGACTTCTATGAATGACACTTGACAGTGACAGATCAGCTCGCTGCAACCAATGGCTTCCCGCTAGTTCCTTATCTAACACTGCTTCTTCAAGCAATGCTATGTGTTTTGAAGGAATCATAATAAGCAATTAGAGCAATCTATGCAGTCTACAGTGGGCCGCACGTCATTGGGAATAAAACCAGTAAAAGCTAACCTTATTTTATTAAAACTCCGTACTACAAGGCCAGCTAAAACTCAAAGGGTTACCATAGACGTGCGCTCAACTGTACGCAGTATGTGTGGCAATATTTACAACAAAAAAAATGCCCACATAAAGTATGAGAAGGTCAATCAATGAAGATCTTATTATGACAAGGGTCTTTAGTATCAAGGTGTACTTTTTTCTTAAAAACTTGTAGCACAAAGTGATACATTTTATTAGAAAGCAAGCATCAAGAAAAGAAATAAATAAATAGATATCATTGTAACATTTTGATTTAAAAGAGTGTCCATTGAGTTTCTTGCGCGTTCTTCTTTAATGGACCCTACTACATTTTGGTATGGTCTAGCTTCATCTTTCTGACTGACCGACCGACTATTCAAAAGTGCTTGTAAATAATTCGATTGACTTTGAGTAGGTACCTTATATATTTGCTAGAACTGAAAATGATCTAAACCAGGTTTAGCTATTTAAGTAAATCGTTAAACTTCTATCAAGATCAAGTAGGTCGCATGAGATGGGTTATTTCGCTAATACTCTGTAGTTTCACACTCAAGTTTCATCAAACAAAGTTAATTAGTCGTTATGTTTGAGTGCTGCAAGGTGCCTATGGTAAATATTTGATCGCTACCAGCGGTTTCGACACAAGTGTCTACACTCAGAGACTCAATTACGATAAACTCTACCTCACTGGAGAGAAAATCTTTAACGAACAGGTCTATCTTTCGAAATACTGGTTGACCGAATTTTATTAAGCTTGTTTCGATAACACCGAATATAATTCAAATATTCAGCTATCAGATTACTTTTCCGTTTTTTTTATGTTGCTTTACGTAAAACAAAATACCTTTCAATCCATCGCATAATGTCGAATAACTACAGTGTATCCTACCCATACCACAGCTAGATTGTTATTTAAATTCGACATTCGATAAAAAATACTGGTAGGTAGGTACTATGCTTAAAGACAGAAATATCGAAATAAGAAATGCGATTTTAAGATACCTATGCTTTATTCAATATATAGTGAACTCTTATCGTTTTTCCTTTCGTTGGTAGCGAAACTGCATTATTCTTACTTTCCTAACAGCGTTGCCACCACAGACGGGGAAAAGTTTCTATTTGCCGTTGGTAACCCCTGTGGAAAAATAAACGTAAGTATAGTAAGTATATAAGTACGTTCAGTTTTATTACTAATTTGTAAAAAAAATTATGGTAGATCGCGTCATGAAATGTGCAAAAAAATTAATGAAAAATTTTATGGAAAAATTACTTTTAATTGGGCAACTTATTATTTTCTTTCAAAGAAATGATTAAAACCTGCATTTGTTTTTCAATTTACATCCTAACATACTCGTATTATAAAACAAAGTCCTCCGCCGCGTCTGCCTGTCGTCCTGTACGCGATAAACTCAAAAACTACTGCACCGATTTTCATGCTGTTTCCACCAATGGATAGAGTGGTTCTCGAATAAGGTTTTAGTATATAATAACCGACATCCACGCGGGCGAAGTCGCGGGCATCAGCTAGTACAGTATAAAACAAAGTCGCTCTTTGTGTCTGTCTGTCCGCTTAAATCTTCTATGTAAACTACACAATGGATTTTGATGTGGGTCATGACATGTTGCCATAGCACCCGTGCGGAGCTCCCGGGTCGCTAGTAAGATAGTAATGTTGAAATAAAAAACGAATGCGATATAATTAAAGTTTATAAAATTATTTATTGGCGTATATCATATTCATAAGTAAGACAATATTAATGGCTTATGGCTATGTTAAAATAATTAATTATAATACAATAATACGCTTTTAATTGTTGGTACAATATGTACCTTCGTTTGTAAATGTCATGCCAAAAAGCGTCATTATTATTACTTATCAAGGAGTCAACCAGCTGCATGCATCTTCTTTCCCTAACAACGATGCTACATACGAGTAAGCCACAGGAAGACCAGAGGAAACCTAACCAAATAAAATCAGTAATTTATGAGAATATAAGTGATGAAATTCCAGCACCGTATTAAAACTTACAATGACTGTCACGACATTAAATATTATACGTAAACCTTATCTTTTCAGTGTTTTCGTGAATCAACGAAATTAACTCGTGACTGATCTCATTAAATTTTAGTACTCTATGCTATATGGTTTTCATATTTTTTTTCTAAATGTTTTCTAAAAAATATATTTAAAAATGTATTAAATAAGTATTGATAATGAAATAAAGAAAATTTTTCTTCGCCTCGGTCCCCATTTTCACGATCGTCCATCCCTTACTATATGTATACCTAGTAGTAGTTACTAAGAAAGATAGATAGATAAAATAGAAATAGGTATCTAATTATTGTAAAACAATGGTAATGCTCTTAAGAGTTTACTTTCATGTGACAATTAGTAGATTTACAAGATTTTCTTTTTTCGATTTGCCAAAAATATTTCGCAATTATATAAAATTCGTGGTGCAGAAAGTACGTTGAGCGCACAACTTCCGTCACGGACCGCCATTGAAAGGCGTCAGTTTCTTTACGTCATTTGTGACGTAGGTAGTGCGAATAGACGGTGACACGTTTGGTTTATATGGAAAGTGTTGATAATAGCGCCTACAGCAGTACCCGCCGTGCCTCAAAAAGATGTATCCATAAAAAGAATCATGTGATTGTCTACAATCACATGATTCTTTTTATGGATACATACAAATACAAACAAATAGACAATATACAAACAGATTATAGATAATCTGTTTGTAGATTATTTTGGAACAAAGATTGTAGTAAATTAATTGATTTCTTGTTGGTGTTTACATCTTTTTGTGGCTGACTGTACCCTAGTTGTGCTAGTCAAATGCTTGTCAGCGCTCTGCAGTATGTTTTAAGATTAAAAACTTTTTACAAAAAAAAAAAACCGACTTCCAAAAAGTGAAAAATAAAAATAAATAAATTGGAAAGCAAAGACACCGACTTCCGAAATTAAAAAGTAAAAAGTTGTTATTTTTCACTTTTTAGATGTTGGACCTACCCTACACAAATTCGAATACCAACTGCTATGTAAATAAAAGTGACGGAGTCACTTAAAACGTCGTCTACATATACTAAGTGGGAAAAATACGTAATATTGAAGCTAACTCAAAAACTACGCAAGCAAAGAACCACCTCTGGAGCATGACCTACCAAACAAAAAAAGAATCATCAAAATCGATTCATAATTGGCGGAGTAATCGCGTAACATACATAAACACAAAAAAAAAGAACTTACAGACGAATTGAGAACCTCCTCCTTTTTAAAGAAGTCGATTAAAAAGCTATTACACATCACAACTAAGCCAGGCCAGCCCTTTGTCCAGCAGCCCTATGTCTTTCGGCTGAAATGATGATGAATGATGACCAGTGATCGGAGTAGGTAGATTGAACTGGGGCCATTGATCCGAAACGTATATATTAATATGGACATTCCTCCGGAATTGGTGGATTATTAAAAAAAAACCGGAACTTATGTAGGAATTGTATTCTGCCAGAGTGGAAGGAGTCATTTGATGATTTGCCATCCTCAAAAAAAAAAAAAGGTAGGAATTGTAATAATGTGCAAATAAATAAAATAGCAAATAAATAATGAATTAATTTAGTTTTGATACCTTTCTTTAAATTTTGAATTGAGTAGTAATAATATCACTACCAACATTAACAATATTTAATTGAATCCGGAAATACCGGAATTACTTTCCGGAAAAATGGCTTATCCATGTTATTCTTTCTGTGTGCATTTATGATACAAGTACCAAAAATCAATCTACCTACTCTGATCACTGATGATGACACATCACACATAACATCACGCCTGTATTCTCTGAAGGATTGGGCAGAGGTGTACCTATAGTACACCCACATTTCGCCAAAAAGTTATTACTCACGTAATAACAATCCATATTAGGCCTTACGACTCCTTATCAAAATAATCTTATTCAAAAAGTCTAAACAGCTGTGGTAAATTGATAAAAAGCGAATCATGCTGCATGCCCAAGGGAATAATTTTATTTCATAATATACTTTACACATGTTTGAACCGTCCTTGTTTACGGATAAAGACAACTCTTAAAAATCAGTCATCGTATAAATATTTCGTTATTTATTAACATGCTATAATTATGACTATTAATTTCCGGTTAATTCAAGGTCTTTCTTACAAAGAACAGAGTATCATGACATGAATACCCACCGCTACGGGGAGTGCGGCTACGTGCGTTTTTCCACGGTAATTATAAAATAAAATAACATTGCGTGTGAGGTAATAAAACAAATCAGGTTTTTGGATTCCCATAGCGTTCCTGAAATAATTTTATGTACCGATCGTCTTGTCTTAGTATATGAATTCATCCCATCAGTCTGCGGAGGCCTGTCCCTTACACTCTGTATATTGACTAGAAGTCCAGCATTGCTATTCTGTAACCATCTCACCGTGAAAACTTAGGTGAAGTGAGCGTGGAGTGAACTGTCATTGTTATCGATACCTACTGATACCAAGGCAGTGACAGTTCACTTCAAGCTCACTTCACCTAAGTTTTCACGGTGAGATGGTTACAGAATAGCAATGCAGGTTTCCTCACAATGTTTTTCCTTCACCGATGTCAGTAAATTCCAAGATAAACTCAGAAATCACTTAAAAATTAAAAAAGTCTCATTCGAATGAGGTTGTAACCAATAGGCCATTAAGACAGACAATTTTATAAGATTAATAAAAGGATTTAGGTCATGTCGTTTCTTTCTGATATAAAAAAAAATCTGTGGCGTTTTTTAAAGTTCAGATATTAATAATTATTGCTAGAAAATATTCGATATTCGAATAGCGTTTCGAATTATGTAGTTTAAAAAAAAAATCTGCACTTCAGGTTCCACCCATTTTTTTTTGTATGAACTTAGATAGAGAACTATTGTTAATTCTAATGATTATAATTCTGTAAAACCATATTTGTTACGGTCGCGAATCATATTTTAATCAACATACAACCTGACACTGTCCTGCAAATAAGGGGGATGCGCCAACGTAGCCCGCGAAATTCAAATTTTCTGACGTCCATAACAAATATGGGTTTACAGAATAATAAACATTAGAATCAGCAAAACAGCTCTCTAAGTTCATGAAAGTGCCAAATGTCGTGATTTCATGAAATAGTCATTCAATGCACTTATACTACTAGCGGCTACTTTAGCGCATCCGCCTTAAGTAATGCATTAGTCACGTAAATTAATAAAGGAAAATTAAAATAAACTTACTGGTTTCGATTGTGGCAGGATTTGATAACCATTTTCGTCAGCACGGTAATTAACTTCAACTACTTGTCCATCAGCGTCTGTGTACAAATACGAGCCTTGGACATCCAAATATTGGTTTTCTGCCCCGGCGTTGACCAAGCGTCCGGTTTCTTTACGTATTAAGCCATTAGATGTCTCGAAGCTGCAATAAAACACACAGTTACAGAAGCATACACCATGTTAAGTTACATCGTGCTAACGTATGCTAATTTTCGTTGGTTAATTTTTATCAAAGACACGGTTCATTGAAATCTTTAACTGAAACAAGTGTTTAGCTTTTTTTAAATTAGTAAACTCGGGACCAAATGTTTTAGAACTTATTTCTTTACTATATGATTTTTATTGATTGGCATAAAAAAAATAGGTACTCTTTATTACGAAACACTTTAATTTATTCATAACCCGCTCCTGCTTCGCACGGTTTTTACGACTTGACAAAACATCGAGATTTTTAGTTTATGTAACTTTAATATTAACGTATTATACACATAAACCTTCCGGAATAAATTCTCTAAATGATGGTGAAAACTTCATCAAATACTGTTGCGTGGTTTAGAAGAACAACGCGGACATACATGCGTCTTTAATTAAATATATGTATATATAGAAGATGTTCTAGAAGTTATGTCCTTGACATTAAACTTAAGAAGACTTACCTGAAGTCGTAGTTTCCTGAGCCGTCATTTTCGTTGTGATAGCTAACAATTTTAGCTTGAGCATCATCTGGGATGACTGCAGTAGCAGCCAGTGAGAACAGTGCGCACGCGATGATTATTCGAATCATTTTGAACGTTGTTTATCTTCTAGTCTTAGAACAAGGCTGGCTTGAAATAATACGCAAGGTCGGTACCGTGAGCTGTAATTTAAATCTACAGTAAAAACTTATTTTTTATTTTAAAAAAACTTTTGAAAGAGTAATTGTATACACCTTTAAACCACAAATGCCACATCTTTAAAAGCGTCCGGCTTTTATATATACCTTTCTGAATAATAAATTATTGATCGTTATTTTTTTTATAAGTGTATCTATTCTATGAATGCCATGTCATCAGCACATGGTGATTAGTAAAATGAACTTTGAATGATTACCTGCTAAGCATATCACTATGAATTCAGTGAATGACTCATTTGAATCTAAGTATTCCTTAGGCTTGTATTTAAACTCAAACTCAAAGCATTTATTTCAATTAAACCATTTACAGGCACTTTTGAATTGTCAAAGAGTAGGTCAGTTAGTCAAAAAGTTGAAGCTAGTTGCCCATTCAAATTCGTAGATCTCTATGGAGAAGAACGGGCAAGAAACTCCAAGGACACTCTTTTAAAAATGTATATAGATATTACAAAATCCTGGGTACAGTATTCTTCGTGCTTCTATATGTGAGAACAATGTCAAACAATGTCAATGTTAAAGCTATAATATAGGTAAATGTAGGTGTAAAATCCTGTTGATCCCGTATTTAAGCTGATAATAGCAATACACTAGTATACTGGCTCATCATCACACCAAGTCTCCGCGTGCAGGCACTGATTCACTTTCAACCTTTTCCCGCCATTCATGGTGACTGACAGTTTACATTAGTGACAGCTACCGTGTGTGGTGTGTATGAGATAGTGTTTACAAATTATCTATTAAATATATATAGTGGGTCCGGACATGGACTAGCGATATTCTAGATACTTAAATATAAACTATTTTAAAGTACAATTATACTCTAAGCTTGGGTCCAATACACTTCCCCGCTATGTGGCAGCCATTTTGTTTTTTTTGTTGAAATATTTTCTATGCGAGTACAAAAAAAATCAAATCAATCAAAAATCTCTCAAAGTTTTAGTCATTCTGAGATAAAAATAAGCTTATTCGAAGGGCAATAATATTGTCTACCGTCTGCATTATAAAACAATGTGTTCACAAGTCCATAACTTTTGAAAAAAAATGTGAAAGTCGAAAAAAATAATGAAAAATTATACAATACAACCAATAATTGTTAATTACTACAAAAACACCCCCGACAACTTTTTATTTTTTTACTATATCGACAGATTTCGAGCTAAGCTGCAATACTTACAAAATAAAATTCACAACTATCCCCTTTATTCATAAACGTTGCTTAAAGTTATGTAATGATTAGCGACTGTTTAACCATACATTTTTGACGTTTGAACGTCACTTAACTTTAATCATCGTTTATGAATAAACCCTTTAATTTTTAATACTTTAAGAGTTATTATTTTTTGAACATTGCGAATGTGCAAGCTTTGTGCTTTTTGCAAACAAATTGCTTTTGTGTCGGAAATATAAACAGGAAATCTTTTAATAAATATTTTAATTTGTAATACAGAAACATCTCAAACATCTATTTACTACTTAGATAACCTATTGATATTTATCGTATTTTGATACTGCTAATTGGAGGTCAAACGTAGGTCAGGTGTCATTAAAATAAAAGTACCTACAGGAATCAAGCTTACGTAAATTACTTCCTACTTAAAGCTACTTATGAAGATAATGATGCAGTTTTTAGAGTGGTTGAGTGGCATCACAAATAATCCTACTCGTATCTTCTTATGATGTCTCTAAATTGTTGATATAAATAGAAAACTCCCCGGAAAGTGCCTGTTTAAAATACCTAAAATAAGATTCTATTAATTTTAAATTATATACCGTAGCTAAATCGATACAAAACTTAATCATTAGGCTATTCACAGGTTATTTTCCGAAGCACACGAGTTTCTGCTGTGTAAAGCACAGAAATAATAAAGAAGATGTGTAAGTAAACTACAGAATGAAATCACTATAAGTAGGTACCTGAAGGAGCGTGAAAGAAAATGTTGTGCCATATAGGCATTGTAAATCATTGCTTGTATTTAACTTGACAAGGTTTGAAGTGGAATGGCATTGCAAAACTTAAGGAAGAGAAGTGCAATCCCATAATCCTAATCCTAACTAATATTATAAAAGCGAAAGAGAATTTGTTTGTTTATTTGTTACGCTTTCACGCTAAAACGGCTGAATGGATTTGGATGAAATTTGGCACAGGGGTATACCATGACCTGGAAGAGGACAGGATACTTTTTATCCCGATATTCCCATGGGATCGAGAATTACGCGAGTGAAACCGCGGGCGCAGCTAGTAAGGCTCATAAACTAATTAGGATATCGCAAATGAACACTGAATGTTGCTAAAACTGCGCAGAAATTCCAAAAATACTGATTAAAATGTGTACACGTACCTATTATAACGTGTGTGACTGTACCTATTCTGGGTCACAATTAATTACATAACCAACCTATTAAAGTTCAGGTGTCATTGTTTAGCGTGATGTCCAACAATTGATTTATGATGTGTCACATAATGATGGTGAAACCGTGTCTCGTATTGTCGAGCTTTTAGATTTCAATAGTTATGTAAGGTGACAGATGGGACGTCGGACCAAAGGTAACTGGCCCATCGTGAATACGTCCTATGATTGGATTACACGCTAGTATTGCACACATGACTCATTTTGTAAAGGGTATCAATTATTATTAACGATAATTATGCTGTCTGTATCTTTTCTATTGTTAGTGATTCCGACAGTAAGATTTCAATATGGTTATTATCTTGGTATTGAGATAGGTCATTATGTTATTGCTGTTATTATAAAATGTGTTCTGCACGCGCATGCTTTTGTGATTGAATCACTAGGTAAAGTCGAATATGCGACTTTTGTGATGTCTTTCCTGATTCTTGTCACAGAAATGCTTTATCAAATAACTAGCTGTACCCCGTAGTGTCACCCGCATAAGTCTCGATCCCGTTGGAATATCTGAATAAAAGGTATCCTATGTCCTTGTCCAGGGCATGGTCTATCCATCTAAATCCGTTCAGCCGTTTTAGTGTGAAAGCGTAACAAACAAAAAAACCAAAAAACAAACTCACTTTCGCATTTATAATATTAAGTTAAGATTAGTTGTTCCCAAATTATAATTCTAATTCTAGAGGTAATGGGAAGTCCTAATCTGGATTCAAAAAGTCTAAAAGCTTAAAGTCGAGAGCTTTTGTCCATCTGTGAGACAGTGTAGCTTACAGCAAAAGTATTTATACTTTTCCAACTTTCATAAAAGCTGAAACTAAACTGTTATTTCAGTTACAACATTTATTTCAAAGCTTGTTGGAGAGACAAAATGATTCTGGCAGGGAGGAAGATTCATTAGGGAGGCTTTATTTACTACCATCTACCGGTATATTTATGTATTGCGTTGGCTTTGATGACTCTACAGTATAGGTACATTCTCTTTGTTCATCGATTTTTTAGAGGCTACATCTTTACAAAAATGGCCCTCACTTAGTAGCAAGTGCTTACGACTTTGCATAGATGGCTCTGCGTGCCCAGTTTTTAGATACCTTTACGTTAGGCACACATTGTTGTGAGGATGTTAAATCGATTTTTTTTTTGATTACGCTCTAGATTCAATATGACATAGAAATTATTTAAAGTTACCTGACCTTATATTAGGTGCATGTTTTTTTGTAGCATGTGCGTAAATTCGTTCTGTAAATTTACGCCATACATCGGAATTACGTTTGAACTTTGGTCCAGAACATTAAGACCCGCTATGGAACGGAAAAGGTAGGTACTGGACTAGGTTTAATTAGGTAAACATTAGCATAGAGTAGGTAATAGGCAACTAATAAGGTTGTAATCTCATCTCATATTCAATTTATAACTATATTTGTGAAAGTTATTTTCAATATTAAGCTCTGCTAATAGCTTGATTTCCCGGAAAATCTTATTTAAACATTTAATGAAATATTGTACTAAACACAAACTTATGTTAAAACCATGCTTTATCTGTCCATCTCTTAGTAAAATTACCTCTTCGTGTACATTAGAGTAATGCTTCAATAAAATAAATAAGCATATAATTATGGATTTAAATGGATAGGAATAAGGTAACCTGTCTATTTTTGATGTTAATAAGGTCAACGATTATTCAAACTACGTTTTTTACGAGATACCAATCTTGTAACCTTTAAACATTAGTTTATACAGGGTTACTGGTAACTCGACGTATTCCTTGCAGGACGTCATAGTAGGGTTAAAATGCAACAAATTAAGCCACCAAATGTTCTACCGAAATTCAGTAGTTTTTGAATTAGTTAAGAGTTTTAGTTTTTTTATGAAAAATCCCAGATTAAATCATTTGAAACCAATTTAAAAATGATTTACGGCGCTTCTGTACTGAAATTTAAGTTATTATCATAGTTGACGCCGTAGCAGACCTTTGTTAATAATTAAAAGTTCAATAATGCCTAAAACTTTGGCAAATATCACTAACCAAACATTAATTTTTTTGTAATTTTTGCTATTACTTCATAAAAAATGTAGTTTAGTACACCAGGTGTAGTATTTTTTTTTGCACTAGACTAAATTTTTTATGAAGTAATAGCAAAAATTACAAAAAATTAAATGTTTTGTTAGTGATATTTGCCAAAGTTTTAGGCATTATTGAACTTTTAATTATTAACAAAGGTCTGCTACGGCGTCAACTATGATAATAACTTAAATTTCAGTACAGTCGCGCCGTAAATCATTTTTAAATTGGTTTCAAATGGTTTAATCTGGGATTTTTCATTAAAAAACTAAAACTCTTAACTAATTCAAAAACTACTGAATTTCGGTAAAACATTTGGTGGCTTAATTTGTTGCATTTTAACCCTACTATGACGTTCTGCGAGGAATACGTCGAGTTACCAGTAACCCTGTATAAATATGTATTTTATTGTTTGTAACTGTACAGAAACCGCGGTGGTGTCGTCTACAATAAATGATAATACTACTCAAATTCAAACTCAATATTGTCAAACTTTTTTATTGATTGAATATGAATGCGACAGTTTTGGCTACTTTTGTATTATTTTGTCTTTTTTTGTTATGTGTTGTGTTTATTTGTGCAGAATAAACAATTTTTCTTTCTTTTCTTTCTTTCTTTCTTTCTAATAACTTATTTAAGTCTCAGGCTGGTGCCCTTAAATGTTTGAGCTTCTAAAAAGCTCAAGATAGATAAATTATTAATTGATATTAATTTTATTGACCTATTTCAAAAGTGGTGGTACTGGTGGTAAAATGAGCGAGGTTTGACCAGGAGGTAAGTGCACATAGATTTTGATGTTGTTCGCTTGTCTATCGTAAGTATATTGAAATATCACTTCCCAATCTATTACTATACTCTACGAATATCACATACCTATAACCTACCTATATAGCACATACTAATTCCATGATTTCTACAAACTGGAATTTCAAATAAAGAAGTCTATCTTATCAATAACAATAAAAATGTTATCACATTGATTTGTCATCCATCGCACCGTTTTCTGGCCTACTACTAGGTCCGGTTTACTTGTCAATTCTTATGTAAAGCTTAAATTAAACATATTACATAACCAGAAGTATATTAAAAGCCTGTCAAATGTTGAAATAAACACGAATAATTCATTGGTAAGCTGTGTATATTGCCGTATGATTTATTTGTTATGGTGATAAATGACAACAACATTGTGTGTACAAGTTGTATGGACTCTGCTTAGGTAACTCATGGTGTGTACTAGAAGATAGGCTGCCGCAACAGCTAAACTGTCAGCTAAACTGTCAGCTAAACTGTCAGCTAAACTGTCAGCTAAACTGTCAGCTAAACTGTCAGCTAATCTGTCAGCTAAACTGTCAGCTAAACTGTCAGCTAAACTGTCAGCTAAACTGTCAGCTAAACTGTCGGCTAAACTGTCAGCTAAACTGTCATCCACACAGTATAAATCATCTCATGATGGCAGCTGCCTCGTTGGTCTACTGGTTGCAAGCGCTACTGCTTAACATGAGGTCCCGGGTTCGATTCCCAGGTCGGGCAAAGTGTTATTGGGTTTTCCATCAAGAATTTTTCAGTAGATTTAGTAGGTTTGATATTCTCATATCCTAACCGATAAGTTAGCCAATTTCTTTTATTTATTTTTATTTTTATCTTTTTTATGTATAGTTTATGTATAGTATATTCGTCACTTGTGTATTCTATTGGGTAATAATAATGGTTCACCCGTGCCGCACCGGTCGACGTCATTACGTCAGCGCCGGCTGTCGCTGAAAACCAGCGCTGGGGCTCTGTCCTGCATAGGGTCGTAGCATAATGCTGAGCGATAGCCGTTTTGCGTGAATGTGACGCATGTTTCCCCCAAACTTTTGTATTTTCTTTTTTTTTTTTGCGTCATGTTTGCCGCAAATAAACGTATTTTCTTTCTTTCTTTCTTTCTTCTTTCTTCTAGTAGCAGCCCGGTGTCAGGATTTGTGCCCGGTTCATAGCAATTGGTTCGCCCCCTATTACATGGGACTTAAATATATGTGGCGAAATGTGGGTTTACTATAGGTACACCTCAGCCTAACCCTTCGGAGATTAAAGGCGTGATGTTATGCTTATGTATTTATGTGTGTTGGCAGCTGCAATTCATCCAATGGGTAGCAGCCTACTAGCTTATATGCACACCTTCGACAGTGTCTACACCTATAGGTACATAGATATCTAAGTTTAGTGCAAGGAGCGACATTTTGTTTTCTGAATCATGGAAACCTACGTTTAAATATAACTGTGAAATAAATGTAGAATTTTTAGTACCTAGGTACCTATCATTCACTTGAAAGGTAAATCTATTTTTTGCCTGCTAACAATCGTTTATTGAGACAGTTTTATTTGATACTTCTCTTAAGAGGAAACATGAAACATGGTCGGAGAGACTTTTGAAAATTTGGTATCTGAATAAACTATTGCTGTCGCTCGCGCTCGCGCTATTCGTGTGATAAGGACAGTTGCAGATTCGACTGAATAGCCTAAGTCATAATTCGAGGTTCGGGTCTCGCCTTTTTCCATCTCCAATATATTACCAATTTGATAGATATTTAATAAATTGAATAAGAAAGGTATTTACTGTGTCCCTATATTTTTTTTTCATTAATAGTTGTTAAATTTGGACAACAAGCCTCTGTTGACAGCGGTCTAAACAGGCAATTTTGAGCATTTTCTGAGAGAAGCTAGTGCTTCTACAGATAATGTATCATCAAATAGGAAAACATAGGGCATAGAACTAGTTGATATTTATTTTACTGTAAAAAATCATTGCTTCAAGGTGATCAACCAGGGAGAAAACGGGCGAGAGCGTTTGTATGGAGAAAAGACCGACCCTATTTCCTCTTAAACAATCAAGTGATTTAAACCAAACCATTGCTGGAGTACCTACACTTTGCCACCCATTCAAAATTAATACTATCAAACAAAAAATTTTGTTCATATAACATTAATTTAATCCATACTCATTTTGAGCATGTAGTAAGATGCATAGTAATGAATATTGGGTGCATCAACTTTGAAGCTAAGCGTCATGATAGGTGTGTGGCCTTACCATGTAGCAAGCATACAAATGTATCAAATCGGTAATTTAATTTGTATATTCCTTTTAGTAATGGTGCAATGATATCTAAGATATCATAAAATATTATTCATCGGTTCGCTGACCATCGTGCACTTTTTTAAAAACTGCAATTGTTATTAATTAAATATTTAACGTTAAACATAAAACAGTTATCATGTACCTAATACTGTCAAACACCTACGAAAATACTGCGATGTGTTGTTCTATTTGTTACTCTTTGGCATAAAACTTTAATAATTGTGTAGGAACTCTAAACAATTATGATTTTCTAAATAATAATACTTATTATTCCATACAAAAGGATTAAATTTGGATTTCTTCCAAATAACTTAGTATAGGTCTAGGGGGTTTAATAAAATAGTCAAATTATGAAATATTTTTTACTTAACGTTCTTAATTCTTCTTAAAAAGTTATGATAAATCACAGTAACAATCGTTATAGATACTTATCCTACGTGTACACCTTAACTATATGGTGATAGGTACAGTCGTGCATGAGTATCGTTCGATATCGTCATGTTGATGGGTTTGGGTCACTTAACCGCGGAAGCTTTGTTGGAAACCCTGTTGCGGTTGGTAGATTTGTTGTTGCTGCTTGGGCTCGGACTTTGCGATGTAGTCGAGAGCGCGGAGGATAGCCTCTGGGATTGGGGGAGGAGTGGGGAGATGAGCGCCCTCGGGATGGAATCCTGTAAGCAAATAAAATTCGTTGTTAATACATCGATGTTATACTACAGGTGAACGTTCCTTGAACTAGTTTCATTTGGAGCAAGTTGAATTAATTGTTTCTACTCGTCAGTAAGTCAGTAATGCTGCAATTTGTGTTACACGCATTTTACCGTAACAAATTCTACTAGTTGCAGACGTCATAAGACTACGTAATTTAATATTCGTATCTGAATGAATGTTCAAATAAGCTGAAGTCAATTACAACTGCAGGTGTAACATTTATCTCAAAACGTATGTGTTTCTTAAGTTACATCATTATTACTTTAACAAACTATTAAATGTTCCAGCTGTGAACACTGAGATAAGGTATTTAAACTGTTGCGGTCAATGGGTTTTTAAGTAATTTGATGATGCTTTCGTCAAAGTGTGCCAAAACTTTTGTGCATGAAATAGATATAGCGAAAAGGTCTGTATCCCCATATAGGTATTTAATTACAGCTGGGTGTTGACCACCTACGGATTAGCTACAAAAGCTACAATAAAATAGCGCCTCATATAGAAAAGTTAGAGTTTCCAATTAAAGTCAATACTTTAAAAGGAGATAGAATTGTAAAATAGCTTTTGAAAATCACTTTGTGACATTTGAAATGTTTTGGAACAGAAACTTTTTACATTGCCTTTGATTGCAAGAGACTCTAGTCTTACGTAAACTTACATGCATTATTTGATAATTATTAAATCCTTCGATATACTTGTGTGACATAAATCTGATCAGAGAATATCTAAAGAGGTATTTTTCATTGAAGGTTCTGTCCTCATTAAGGGATCACGTAAACCTAACAATATATTACCGTTCTCATCAGCGACGTAGGTGACAGAAATTGGGATGCCCTCGGGTGAGGTGTAAGTGAAGCTTCCCTGAGCAACTTGGGCTTCGGCATCCTTAACTCCAGCGTTCTTCAGGTATCCCTGCTCCTGGGCTGCGATGCCATTGCCGGTCTCGTAGCTAAAAAGAAAATAGAATACATAATTGAATGCTTCAAACCATAGCCTTAAGAGGAAATAGGGTCGGTCCCCTCTCCAAACAAACGCTCTCGCCTGTTCTATCTCTCGTTTATGACCTTAGAGCAATGATTTTTCACAGTAAAATAAATACCAACTAGTTCTGTGCCCCTATGTTTTCCGTTTTGATGATACATTATCTGTAGAAGCACTAGAACCCTCAGAAAATGCTCAAAATTGCCTGTTTAGACCGCTGTTTGTACAAATTTAACAACTATTAATGAAAAAAGAAAAACATAGGGAAACAGTAAATATCCTTCTTATCCAATTTATTAAATATCTTTCAAATTGGTCTAATATTGGAGGAAGAAATAGACGAGAGCCAAACTTCGAATTATGACTTTTGTATGGAGAAGAGACCGATCCAATTTCCTCTTAACCTTAGCAAGCTGATGTTAATGCTTTTTGTAACACAACTAATAGTGCATTCAATGCTGACATTCGAAATTATGATAGACTTTATTATTACCTTGCAAATCAATAATTGTTTGTGCCATAACCATTTCTGCAATACGGACATAGTATTTAAGCTTTGTGTATAATGTTCGTGTTGCAGAAAGTAGACATGTGTGTTAAGAAAGGTTAACTTAAGAACCGTAGTGTCAACACTAATCGCCACTAAATGTATAGTTTACAGTGTACCTACTTATGACTAGCAGACATAAAATTATAAATGTAAACTCAAACAAGATGACCACACTTTTAGGAAATATGCCATCTTATCCTATCATCAGATACTTTATAGTTTTTCCTGTTAACTTTAAAGATTTCATAAATCACTTTAGGTCATAAAAAACAAGAATAAGTGCTCAAGGCGCTGCCACACTCTCGAAAAGATCAAATCTGATAATAGGTTGTTGTTACACCAAAACGTTTTTAGGTCGTACAATCATGAGGCATTGTCAATCTGTTGCTCTTGGGAATCTTTTTTAGCATACCATGTATGGTGATTTACAAAATTCTTCTTTCTGTTTTTTGTTGCATATCGACTTGAATCTGACATTTGCAAAAAGTTGATAATTAATTTAATTATTATGCAATTTGAAAGTTTTAAAACTAATTCTGTATTTGGCTTCTATGTTATAATTATTTCATTTCTTAATAACTTCATATTATGTGATAGTTTATAATGTTTTGAACACCAAAACAATATTCTGCATGATAAGACTCATTAAGGATTAAATTAAATTTGAAAGATGGTTCCTTGACATATTGTGTTACTAATAAATTCTCGCAAGAGCATGCATCAGGTGAATCAGAAAATATCAACGTATTCATGCACTGCTATAACACCTGAGCCAATTTGTTGCGTAATCAGGGCTTGGCTGCGAACGCTTGCACAGATACCTCCCACAAATTAAGCATTTAATACACTCGACACTGAAGGAATCCATGCATGATCTCATTCTATTTCACAATCCCTTAACTGATATGGATTCATATTTTAGGGCTCATTAGTATTCAAATTTAACAAAATTATAACCATCTATCTATATATGGAGGTCATTAATTAAATGGCCATGATTAACCTTTCGAATTTCATCAATTATAATATTAATTGTTATATTAACCTATAATGTCACGAATTCATGAATGACTTTGGATGAATATCGAATTTATTTTTGCAAGTCGTGTCATTTATCACAATATTATGCGTATCGTATTCGCCTGATGTACTTTTAAAGGAAACCTTTAAAAAGCTCTCATGCACTTGTAAGGTCAAAGCTGACATATTTATTATGATAGATAGGTCATGTCTAACTTTATGGCCACCATAAATCTTGATGGCGAATTCAGTAAAGATATATTTTTATTGTTACACGGCAGATCATTTGATTTCACAACAATGAAGTTTGACTGGATGAAGAATAGCACATAACAGATGTTCGTTGTTCAAATTGTACCTTGTAAATAAAATTTTGCTCAATTTACCTGTATTGGTAGGAGCCATCAAAGTTAACCTCTTGCTGTTGTTTGATGATGGGAATGACTTGTCCTTGGTACTGCTGCTGCTGTTGTAGCTGGTTATACTGCTGGAACTGAGGGGCGGCGCACGCGGCGGCCACGAGGACGGACAGAACGACGAACTGCGGGAAAATATGTAACAATGTTATCTTTGTTGATTTATTCTTCTTGTTTCTTTGTTTTTCATGATGAGCTTTAATTATCGGTTGAATATAAATTCAACCTATAAAGTATAGTTATAGATCTCAATGCAACGAAATCAGTTTCGTTCTGCTTACGTTATCTGCAATTTATTCCCATAAGAAATATATTTCTCTGAGATTTCAGATGAATTGTATTTATAATAGTTTTGCAAAGTTCATTTGACAATGACCTCGCTTACAAAATGTATCTCAAAGATCGCTCGTTGCAACAGAATAGGTCGTTTACATTTTTATGTCCGAATATATTTTTGATGAGTTTCGTAATGAAACTGACCATTTCCATCGAAAGTGTTTCTTTGGCCTTGATGCTTGTGACGAATCTTAATCAAAAATTAAAGGTGATAGATAACCGTTACAAACGGTAGAAACTTTATTCGATTGATTTCTCATTTTGTTTTGTGATCGAATAACTAATTTCGGTACATTTAGCAAATAATGGTTATGCATTATCTTATCATAAGTACGTATGAAGAAGATACAGCTTTTTAATTATGTTAAGATGAAAAATAGGAAAACGTTGTGCTCACAAAATATGACGAGCTTTTTTTTGCCTCCCTCAATTACAACCAAACAAAACAAGTGAATGAAAAAGCGAAAAAAAGCGAATGCTAACTAGAATCTTAAATCGCTTCCTGAAGTAATCCGTTGCATTTATGAATTTTCATCAACGTTTATTTTAGTTTACCATAATTTAATTCTTGAAGAGAGACAAAAAACTTACTAAGTCATGAATTTTGTATGACACTATTTTGGTATGAAACAAAACTATTCTCATATTCGTCAAACATCAATTAGGTGTGGGAAATGTGAATCGAGATAAATGCTTTATGTATGTCAGAAATTATCATACAAACGAGTGTATCATATCACCGAGCATTGTTCAAGTAATGACAAGCTACGGGAATGAGACATTGTAGGAAAATGCAGAATCTTGCGCACAGTAGAAATAAATCTATGAAACAATGTCGTATTGTTGACAAATATTAGAGAGATTTTTATCTGTTTATGAAATAATTTGATATTGTTGAACTGTGCACGTTGATGCGAGAAATAAGATTTTTAATTAAGTTGATTTAAACACTGATTAATACCGATTTTTAAATAGAACGTTGATGTTATTGACATTTTATCATTTATCAGTTTTCTGAAGATTTAATTGATTAAATGACCCGTAGCACAATATATACACTTAGATCACTTACCGATCTCATGTTTGTGTTTTTATAAAATGTGAGTTGATTTGCTGGTGATGATCTGCGGTGGATGTGTGAGACGGGAATGATTATTGAGATCGACCGCAGCGGCTTTTATACGGACCGGCGTCAGCGCACCTCGTGAAATTGGAGTATGATAGCGCGGGCGCAGCGCGGGTAGCGCGGAGACTTCAAAACGAGCGTAGCCGCCCGCCCTGACACACTCCGTCCTCTTTATCACCTATCTTATTGTTTTATTGACATATCGTCTATGTAACAATATATTTCCACTATATGACCATATTACTCAGTGCTTCCTTGTCATACACCTGCTACACCTGCATGTCCTGACACTATCATTATTAAGACATCAATAAAATCTTTAAGTACTGTTAATTTTAAGGTAATCATCTCGTAAGATTCTATTACAACCAACGTATTAATTAAATTTTGAGAAGTTAACTCGAAAAGTATTTATTGTTATTGGGCTTAGATTTATCATTGACATTTGGATATCAATCCGCATTTTGTAATTAATATTAGCATATTTATAATTTTCTGACTCTGTTCCTATGTGAATATATTTCAGTTTTAATCATCTAGGACTAAATCTAGATGAATACGGTGCGATGCGGATGAAAACTATTGTAGTTTTGAGGTAATCCATATTTTTTAAAGATTACTCAATTACATTATTATATTATTCAGTTATAAGAATGTATGGCATTTAACACAAGTATGATAAAAGAAACAAGAGTCGTTTTTGCCTAGCCTATCAAAAATGTTGCAATAAATCTTCGAACCGCAAACCAGACAGACAGACGACATTTTGGGAAAACCACTGACAAACACACGTTTTGTTAGTTACTGTTGTTCTTTCCAGACATAACGTAACTGTGAATACCTGTGGATCTTGAAGAGTCATTAAAAAATTAGTAGCTGTGGAAATACAGGAAAATTTTGAGTTTTGGTAGATGAACTCGGATTGTGCATCTAATCCTGCAAAGGATGGTGTTATTAGATCCAGTGAAATGAATTCATTATAAGCTGGACATGCCTGAGAATTTTAGTGCATCTGAATGACGTTTGCGTGAAGAAGAAAAACAGATTTCTGTGGTGAACCTCGATGTGGTTTATGGCAGGCTGTGGCACCTCTGTGATGGGTTTATTTCATGAATTTAAGACAATTAACAACAGCGATAAATTTGTGGATGAAGAAATACTTCTAGAGTATGAAAAATAGGCAGGAAAATAATGATGTTAAACGTAAATAAAAAAAACTATAAGAATACTACCTACGTCCCGCGGTTTCACCCGCGTAAGTCTCGATCCCGTGGGAATATTGGAATAAAAAGTATCCTATGTCCTATTCCAGGTCATGGTCTACGCATGTGCCAAATTTCATCCAAATCTGGTAAGCCGTTTTAGCGTGAAAGCGTAACAAACAAATAAATTAATTTTCGCATTTATAATATTAGTTAGAATTTTCCTTTTTCTAAGCGGGATGCAAATCATCGAAGGCAGTGGTGTCGAAAGTAGGTATGTTTTAGATTTTAACATAGGTACTGACTGGTCTTTTCATTATAATGAGATTCATAAAATATGGTTAGGCTTCCACTTATAGAAGTTCAACACATTTAAAGATTGATGGTACAAGGTTATGTGTGTAACAGAACATAATAAGTTTTTTATGCACTATATTCGTATTATTAACCTTTGATAGATAATTGCATTGAACTATAGTTTAGGAACGCATTTATCGATTCCAATTTGATCAAAATAATAATATAATTATTTAGTCAATATATTTATATCAGGAAGATATTTGTTTAATCAATCTGTTTGATAATCATTGCGTAATGCGCATTATTTTTATATCACGAGTTCGGGAGAGTTGGAAACACTGTCATGAATCTATCATAATATGGATAACAAGGGTCAATAAAATTTACAATGCAGCAGAAGATAAGGAAAGGGATACGTCAATTAAGGCTCTTACATACTGGGGCGATTCGTCGCGCGACGCGAATTTTAACAAAACAATTTCTCACGGCGAAAAATGGGGCGGCGTCGCGTCGCGCGACGAATCGCCCCAGTATGTAAGAGCCTTTACTTAGTTTCATAATTTAATTAGTAAATCGATGTCTCAAGAATGCCTGGGAATTCTTTGGAAGACGCGCTACCCGTCTTTTTTCACATGTCTAATTTGTGCATCACAAATGTCATCATCTGCCTAGCCTCTTCCCAACCATGTTGGGGTCGGCTTCCAGTCTAACCAGATGCAGCTGAATACCAGTATTTTACATGGAGCAACTGCCTATCTGACCTCCACAACCCAGTAACTGGGTAATAAGATACCCATTGGGAAGACTGGTTGTCAGACTTTCGGGCTTCTGACGACCCGTAACGACTACATAACAAATGTAAAAGTTTAAAATATAAAACTTAAAAACAATAACTCGCTTCCCTTCTCTTTCTTCGCAATGTAAATTGACCCTTAGTTGTTCCTTCATTAAGTTAATAAAGTTTATGCACAAGATTGTATTAACGTAACAGTGCACAGTGGGCTAGATGTCGTGAGTTCGAATCAAATGCGTTGCTCTATTGACCTAAACTCATATCATATTCATATTTAACTTAAGTGTGGGACTTAGCACGAATACTAGTTTAATTTTCTGACCATCATTCACAGAGTTCATTTCAGAATCCTCAATGTCTGATCCAACCAATAGAGCTTCCAATAGAATATTATTCATTCACTAAGAGGGAAGTGCAAGGCGTCACCAAAGAACGAAACCTTTAAAGTGTTAAATAATAATAAAATCTGTGTATCCTCTTTGAACTTTTTGTGTATTGGTAGATACTTAAGAATCAATTTTTTAGCATTGGCCAGAAAAATGGAAATAGAAAACCAGGTGAGCCCTATTTTCAATAGATTTTTAGGTAAAGGAAGAAAATTTGAAATTGAAACGTCTGAAACTGCTTGAATTTTAATAAAAAATTCACTGTAGATACATTAAATTAATTAGTTAGTCCTAAACTATTATTGTATAATGTATCTACAGTGAATAGAATTTCTTGAAGCTTGTTCTAGACCCCGTATGTGCTCATTGATTGTGCAAACACCATCTTATTTGTCAGCGTAGGCAGGTGCAAGTGATATATTAATACGTATTTCATTCTCACTTTCTTGACGTACCTACATACTTGCTAAGTTTTTGTGTTACTTACTGAATTTGCTATTTTCCTGTTCTTTGTACTGTACAGAGTGCATCAGATTTGTTCATGAATATTTATCGAAAAATGCATCAACGATAACATAATAGGGATGTTGACAAGGTAAAAAAAAAAATTTGTAAAGTCCGTCAGTCAGATAATAAAAAAATATTAGATACGTATTTTTTGGTTTATCATATTAATAAAAAATGATTTAGGTAAAACGCATTAAAGTTGCGGAGAGGGGGCTCGCGCGTCACAAGTCGGTATAAAATATACCGGCCAGTGACGTCATGCCACATTTTAACTCAACTTATTGCCTTAATTTTTTTGATTACGTAAAAAGGGAAAAAGTATTGTGGTAACCCTTACTAATATTACCTATAAATGCGAAAGTAACTCTGTCTGTCGGTCTGTCGCGCTATCACGCCAAAACGATTGAACTGATTTAAATGAAATTTGGTACACAGATAGTCTAGAGCCTAAGAAAGGACATAGGCTACTTTTTATCGACATACCACGCGGGCGAAGCCGCGGGCGGAAGCTAGTAACCTATATGAAGGACAAAAAAATTTTTTGTCCACATGCCTATTAGGTAATGGGACAGAAGGCAAGCTGAATCACAAGGTTGATAAGCAGTGATCGGAATAGGTAGAGCTAATTTACCTAAAGTTCGAAAAAGAACAGAGACAAAGTGGAGACGCCTTACGACAAAATATTTTTTCGGGACTAATGTCCCGGGTTTCAGAACATTACTTAAGTACAACTAAAATTAATAAAGTAAAACAACTATCCAATTAATTTCCTGTTACTGTTTAAAAAAAAAAGTATGCACGATTTCTATTGTTTAAAAAAAATTAAGGTAATCTCCTAATAATCTAATATTCGTTTGAACGATGTAAGTAAGCGCAGAAGCTAATGTTATTTACATAACAGTTATAATAATAATTTATGTGATGTGAAAAAATATTTTAGTCGTAAGGATGTCTCCACTTTTTTTGTCTGTTCTTTGAACTTTAGGTAGATTAGCTCTACCTATTCCGATCACTGTTGATAAGATATTGAAAACTTTTCTGAATTGTTTAAACCATACAATCATGCGGGAATAATAATAGGTAGGTATTACAGTTTTTCTTTTAAGGAGTGAAGCCAACATAAAAAAATGGCTAACTATTCAAAAGGTGTGCTTTGCTTACGTTGAAAATAAATGAACCATCTAATCGATCAGTTATAATTGAGTTATATTTAATATTAAATTAACATAGTGTTTGCGTCTACTTAGAGTCGCTTCCTCGCAGGCGTTATCATTGTAACATCTTGAATATGAATGTATCAACGCTGCCTAGAGTGGACGCTCATCCATCATGGATAGGTGTCACAACTTGAACGAATTTGTTAGTTACTATAATTATAATAATGTCAGTAAAATTAACTAGATTAGGTACACGCGGGAACACGATTTGTGTCAATGGTTTTTGCAGATCGAAATTCCTCGGTGTTTCTTTGGCAGAACACGTCAAATCAATTATACAAATATTCATTACAGAAATACAGAAGCCTAAAATTCTGATAAACAAATTCAGTGACAGCACCTTTGGGCTCCGATAATCTCCTGTAAATGGGTTGCAGAATATATTAGCACTTCAGGCGTAAAATATCGTTACTGAATCGAATCCAGGACGCCACGCTCAACAGTCGCGCTTGCAACTACGATACCAACTGAGCAGCTACCATTTTAATTATAAAGTCATCGTAAGAAGTTATTATCATGATGCTTATGTCAGATTATACCATTACAGCTTAAGTAATATTTTTTTTTTTTAAATTGATACATACGTATCTAATAGAATAAAATAAATGAAATTCGTTTAATTCTGACTATTTATAAGTCAACCTAATTAATAACCAATATTTTTATTGTAATCAGTAGCTTATTGAAATAAATTATAATTTGAAACTAATATACATGCATTCAAGCAATATACATTTTGCGCAATTAATTGGTTCATATGGGTGTTGTTTTTATTAACATTGTTGTAGGTTGTATTTTTTCATTGTCTATAAATAAATAAATAAATAACGTGTGAAAAGAAGTTATTTATTTAGATAAGTAGCTACAGGACTATGCCAAAATTGTAACGTAAAAGGTAATTAATTTCAAACGCTAATTGCGTTTGCAAAATTATTTTTATGTAACGTCCCTTTTTTCACAACAGTTTAAACCGAGATTAAAATAATGTGGCAGTCACAACAATCTGGCTACGAATACTTTACTTCTTTGATGATAGTTGTCCAATAAGATAGACATACCCATTACCAGGGCCGTAGGCAGGGGGGGGATTTTGGGGGTTCAAACCCCCCCCCCCGAAATGTGAGAAACCAGATTCTCAATCCAAAGATCGACCTTAGGGTATCTCCAAACTCTAGTACAGATTGTAATCTACATATTTCGCTTATACAGACTTTAAAATCTACAAAAACAGTAAAAGTACGCTTGCATACTATATTTTTATGGACTCTGACTTTATATTGAATGAAAATTTTTCGAGCTCGCTACGCTCGCTCTTGCCTGTTACACTCTCTTGATTCTCTAATTTTTCTGCATAAGTCGATAAACTTATAGTTCCATTTCTGTATGAACGGTCAAAGAGAAAAAAGAACCTAACTTATTTGAAGCGGGATGCAAAAAATTTCGAGCTCGCTACGCTCGCTCTTGCTTCATATACATAATAATATTCTCCATAGCAGCACTATTATGCTAAAGTGGCTGTTTTTTGGTCATGATTGCAAAGTAGTGGGAAAAGATTTCTCTTTTCTCACCACATTGCAATTAAAATTGATAAAAACTAAGCTCTTCACCAATATGAATTCTTACTTAGAATGTCTAAAATCGTAAAATATTTTATTTTTAATGAAATTCCGCAAAACAGGAAAAATATGCTGTTTAAAAAAAAACATTAATAATACTCTTTTTTATAAAAATGTACTCTTAATTTACCCTCTGTGAAATCAGAAATACTTATTTCTTTTTTTTTAAGTGAGCAAGCCTAACCCCCCCTAAATGAATTCCTGGATACGGCCCTGGCCTTTACCTAAGGTTGTAATAATAATTGAACTTTTTTGAAGGGGCGTTAAATTTTAATTGAATGTTTTAACATAAGCTGTCTTAGATTTTGCTTATTATTCTCTATTTATATCTTTTAGTGATACGTGGCAAGATTTAAGATGTTATTGGCGCCCAACATGACTCAGTGAAAAGAAACTAAACGTAACAAAGTACAGTCACAAGCATAAATACGTTACAATTACTTACGCAAGATTCAAAAGCAATTTTCTCCTAAAGTAATTATAATAAATATGGTGTTTCGAACAGTAGTAGTAGTACGAGTATTTTAGAAACCGTAGGTACTATTATAAAAATAGGCATGTTTTTCAAAGTTGCAATCGTTATTTGACGAGGACTTCATTTGCTTGTGAATG
This sequence comes from Lithophane leautieri, assembly GCA_949152455.1. Taxonomy (NCBI): domain Eukaryota; kingdom Metazoa; phylum Arthropoda; class Insecta; order Lepidoptera; family Noctuidae; genus Lithophane; species Lithophane leautieri. The sequence goes on along the minus strand of OX424463.1, from coordinate 10,122,655 downwards.
TACTAAGAAAATCAAAAATAAATACATTTTATTTTGGATTTGGGGTTTGGGATTGGGAAAAAGAATTTTATTTATTTTGGATTTACCTTAGTCACGAGCATAAATGATTTAAACTAACGAAAAATTAAAAATATATTTTATAACTAAAACCTCGTGTTGGTTATTTTCATATATACCATCTTCTCACTACTCCCCACGAGGAAAACATGTAAATAGGTACATCCGCATTTCCATGTTTTCTTTATGGTTACGATGTATGATTTATTAAAATATCCTATAACCAAAAATCTATCATTGTGTTCGTCTGTTTAAGTTTACGATGTTGAAATTTATTTTCTTAGCACATACTTTGACTCCACCGCAAAGTTCAATAATTGATATTATGTAAATCACAAATAACAACAATGTTTCAGAAATAAAGATAGCCGTAACACATGAGCAATATGTTGCTCGCTCATTAAAGATAGCCGTAACACATGGGTAATAAGTTGCTCGCTCATTAAAGCTGTCTACTTGTAAACATTAAAGTGATAGATTCACTTAAATTGCGTGGGAAGGTAAGCACCTAGTAATTATATCTTTATGTTCCCATTTTAGTTTTGATATAGATATCGTTTGTTTTATTAGCAATCTCACACCTCAATACACAATGTTGTAATGCTACCAAAAGTGTGTAACTGGTGCTTTGATGAACGGATCCATTTATTCAATCGGATATTTTATAAAAAATGGTTCTTCTGCTACACACTTGCACAAAAAGCATTTTCATCATCATTAAAATAAGCTACTAATAACACTTAGGCGGTCTTCACACTGCCACGCACCACGCAGCGTAGCGCATGAATACGTGTTCTAACGTTGCTTGTAAGTATCTCCGTTTGTATAGAAAACATGCACAGTCCAACACACAGACAATGCATCCACGCGCGTTCATCGTTGGTGCGTTGACACGCAACATGCAGCGTGATGCGTGGCAGTGTGATAATCGCCTTACTGTGCTGTACTGTTATTGCACTAAGACTTCGTTCTGGACACATCCCGTGTAAGAAGTTCTTTATGTATCTCTATACCTAATGGCAAAATCAACATCGACTAATTGTGATTTTTGTAGTAATTCCGTTGATGATGTTTATCACATATTAACCGAGTGTCTCAGTGAGCTACTGTAATAGTCTTCTAGCTGTACCACTTTCGATACAACTAGAGAAGTTTACAAATTAGCTATGATAAGGTTTTGATAAGTAGAATTTGGTATGATTTTGACCCAATAGTATAATCGCATCGCGCCAAAGCCCATTCCATTTGAATAAAAAAAAATACTTTATTTTTAGTTACAATAGGCAATAGTAGAGTTGGTAGTCCGCCTAGACCGACCATCCAATAAGGCGGCAGGCGTTTTTTTTTTTTTTTCTGGATTAGAATACGTCTGTCCTCTGTGGTAACTAGCGGTGTGCAAAATGCCTTCATTGGTTCCAGTGTAAAATGCAGATCTATTAAAATTCTTTATCTAATTTCTGTCTTGTCTAATCCTCTTCTAATCAATTATTTGAAGGCAAACATAGAAACAAAAAATCAAAATTGCGCGTGCGCACCGTTCACGTGACAGATGTGAAAATTCTTAAAAAGTATAAAATAAGAGAGATTTAGTGTGAGAGAAAGAGTTATATCTTTCTTCTCTCTCATGTAACGAAGTGTGCCTAAATGTGACGCCTCCTTGTTTCACTCTTGTCCTCCAATTATCGAATCACCGCCTAAGGCTGCCATCAGACGGACTGCATTTCAACTGTTTCACTACATTCCAACTGCAAATTTGCAGGTTGAATGCAGTTACCAGTACATTAAGAGTATTGCAGTCGTACTAAACTGCATTCAAACTGCAAGAATGCAGTCCGTCTGATGGCAGCCGAAGAAGTTTAACTTTAAAAAGTATTTTTTCTGTGTTTTAATTTCAGGTGGAACAAAGAGTTTCTTGCTTCATTTGCTACATGTTTGGCAATGTCCAATTATGATTGATGTGGTACCTAAAAGTTCAGACAAAGTTATTATATTTTAAACCTTTACCCATATGTCTATGCCAAGTAAGATTCTAATTAAAATTAAGTATTAAAACACCTTTATGATGACAATATTCATTTTATGAATCTTTTAGTCTTAAAATATTTTAGCAAAGAATGCGCAATCCGTCTAATGTGAAAATGAGAAATACTTAGAAAGGAAATGCCGAAGTATATGGTGTTGTTAGTTAGCTAAACTTAATTGGTCATAAAATTAATAAGTAAACCTTTGAATTTGATGGTTTTGCAAGTTAAAATTATTCAATTTTATAGGTGAACATTTGATTTTTATACTCGTAGGTATAACAATAAAAATGTTACACGAAGCATTAGGTTAACGTTTATCCGAGTATCTCGTTTATCAAATTGCGCGGAGCAACAAATTGCCCATCATCTCTAAACTTTAGATTAGTAGACTGTCAGGCCCTAAGGCAATGCTTAGTAAAGTCAGGAGAACTAATTGTTAATCAAATTGACTACCAAATTAAACTGTCCGTATATTCAAATCACAACTTTTATTTTTGACAGTCGTAATAAATGGCTATAACCCGGAAAATTGACGTAACGGTGTCTATTTGCTTCAAAATGAATTCCCTTGACTGTACATCAAGTTCACTACATCAACAATAGAATCCAATTACAATGCAATTTGTTATTATTGCTTGTTAATGTGTGAGTTTGGAATGTTCCTGATATAATATTAGGTAACAGAATAATTCATTCAGCATCGAAGAATTAAATGAACTAATAATGCAAATGTCGGCAGATAATAAACAAATTGCTTTTTAATCAGACTTTTATAAGATAGTTATTGCATCGTGAATTTAGATCTTGAACGTAATATTAGGTCTTGTTCAGATATTTATAAGTCTGAATAAGAAAGACGTGATACCTGCACGCTTAGCATGGCCATAATAGAAACGGGTTTTGTCGACGAAAGAATAGATAAAATGGCAGATAAACCATCACAATCTGTCATTTTATCTATTCTTCCGTCGAAAAAACCCGTAGAAAACCGGTTTCTATTAAATAAATAATTTCTTTATTTAAAAAAAGTACAACTTTGTATTCTATGGTTGTTATGCTACGCGCGCTGGTGTTTTCTAGTATGTAGGTATAACTAGCCATCAGTACTGTTCCACTGCTGGGCAAAGTTTTCCCTTAATAATTTCCATCAGTCACGATTCCACGCTATAGGTACTTCTTACCAAATACTAATGAAGACATAAAGTCGTTTCACCACCTCCTTCATGGTCTACCGGTGCCCAATGTCACTGTTTCAGGACTAAAAGGTTTGACGTTGGCAACTTAAACTTTGAGTAACACAATCTATGTTACGTTAGTAATAATACTTACGATTTTACTCTTGCGTGACTCGTAAGTAAGGGCTTATCATGCATAAATACAGAAATTCCAAATACGATTATACACTTCTTGAGAATAATAAAGCTTTAATTCTTCCCCAGTTTGGGCATAACGGTTTAGTCTCCCAATGCGTAAATAACTTTGAGTAAATCTTCTCATTATAATGCTCGTTAAGAATAGGTTAGCTTAATCAATTGTAGTCTAAGTATCGCATTAGTCTGGCAAACTTCTGGCACTAAGTTATGCAAGTGTCTATGCTAAGATTTGTTCGAGTTATAACTTTTACCTCCAGCTCTTTAACCTTTTATAAGGCAGAAACGGTCGACTTTAAAGGAAGACTAGTCGGCTGGTTACTCAGGTGCCGTATTATGAAGTATTAATGCCACCATTTTTTCAGTGTGAGGGAGAGACGGAGCTTGATAAGGCCGCTAGCATCATCCCGGTTTCGCAGTGGAATAATGATGGCATTAACACTTCATAATACTACCCCTGATCCGGGAAGTAAGGCTGCAACCATACCTACCTTCATATATTTACTGCCAAGCAGCGTTGCAGCTTTGCTGTGTTCCTAATTGAAGGTATAAGTGTAGTTTCAGCATTTCAGATTTATCTCTGGAATAGCATCACACCTTTGTTGCCTTTGGTATTCAGATGTTCATAGTATGTAAAATGGGATGGTCTCATGATATTAGTTGACTGATGCCGCTGAGTAATAGTGGCTGTGATTTTCAAATCTATGGTTGTGTAGATAGCTACTCTGCATCCACATACAGAGTTCTTGCCTACAGAGCAATAGTCTTAGTCTCAATTTAATTATTTGTATAGTTAGTTTTAATCAGTAATTTAATTTTGTATAATATAATGTAAATAGTTAGTGTAGTTTTTCAGCTTATGTAAAATATTCTTGACCAATTAACAATAAATAAGTATATAAAGTAAAACTTTGTAATAGTCATCATCTGCCTAGCCTTTTCCCAACTATGTTAGGGTCGGCTTCCAGTCTAACCGGATGCAGCTGAATACCAGTATTTTACATGGAGCGACTGCCTATCTGACCTCCACAACCCAGTACCTGGGTAATACGATACCCATTGGTAAGACTGGTTGTCAGACTTTCGGGCTTCAAACTTCTTTCTTCAAACTGGTTGTCAAACTTTGTAATAGTATGGACTAAATAAAAAGAAATTTAAAAAAAGCGTCGGGAACTCAAGAGCATCCTGCCGTTTGTTTGCCATCCAAAACAATAAAAGGCTCCTTTGAAGTAACGCAATCCATATGTTTTATAACTTAATAATATGTAACAAGAGAGCATCACGTTGAATCATTCTTAATTATAATGTACCATTGCCAGGTGTTCATTATAACTGTAACCTTTATGCTTACGGCTAAATGACTGTAAGTTAGCAGCGTTAAATTTTATTAACGCTTTGGAGTGAACACTGTAGCTGTCATTCCCATAATAAGGTAATAAGCGGCATCAGTGATCTTCGTGTGATAAATACCCATGACAAATCTATGCACCTATGTGAGTCTTTAAATGTTAATGTTTATTGTTGAAATTAATCCGTAGCCTTTGAATGAATTTTGGATGACAAAATATACATACCACGGGGAGGTCATATATTGTGCTCAACCCTGACATCAAGAAATGTATAATTTTGAAGATTTTTTTTTTATTAAGTACCTACTCTAATTGTCGAATACGAGGCTTCTGACCAGATATAATATGTACTTTGTGTTTCCTTTAATATGATATAATGAGCGCCTTATTTGTGCTGACTATAACGATTTTTCTTTCTTTCCAAAAAATTATGAGCTTAGTAAAAGATAATAATTGCTTATGTGATAAACCAGCCAAGGTAATGTTTTTCTTATTTAGTTGATAAATATCGCATGTCAAAGTAGATTTCAATGACCAAAATAAAAAAAATACTACAAAGCATTGTCACGACATCTGCATCTTTAATCATATCAATCATTTCTGATAGCGATCGCAAATACCACATTAATTATTAAGAATACCATTTTTTTATACTAACCATTCGCTTTGTCTTTATCAAAGCACATTCATAGGCTTTTAATAATGTATGAAAAACAACGGTTTCTTACATAAATACATGTATTATGTTAGAAATTTGCATAATTTTGTTACAAGGTTTGACATAACAGCCATGTAAACCGTCACGCTACATAACAAGACAGGTAAAAACATAATACATCACTTTATCACTGTGTTCATGTTTACATCAGAGAACTCATCTTCAGGAGATTTGTGCATGTTTGAAATCATTACAAGCTTTATATTAGTTTGCTCTGTTCGTATGTGTTTCCGGTTACTCCAATTGTGATCTATTTTTCAAGCACTTCCTGGCATCCGATTGAGCTGAAACTTAGCATACTCATATAACTACCGAGACATTTTGAAAAAATGATACCATAGAGCTGGTATGATGATGGAGCCGGAAGGTGACCATGGGAAAACCTCAATCAAACAAGATAGCACCATCGTGTTTGGACTCATTGGTTATGTACCTATTAAATAGTGCTTTGACACTAGGTGGGCTTCAGGGTTTGATGATGGAGCCGGAAGGTGGCCATGGGAAAACCCAATCAAACAAGATAGCACCATCGTGTTTGGGATAACAAATACTTGACACTAGGTGGTGTTCAGGGTCTGATGATGGAGCCGAAAGGTGGCCACGGGTACTCCTCAATCAAATAAGAGAGATCATCGTATTTGGACTCATTGGTTATGTATTAATAAGTACTTTCACACTAGGTGGTATTTAGGGTCTGACGATGGAGCTGGAAGGTGGCCATAGGAAAACATCAATCAAATAAGATAGCATCATCGTGTTTGGACTCATTGGTTACGTATTAATAAGTACTTTGACACTAGGTGGTATTCTGGGTCTGATGATGGAGCCGGAAGGTGGCCATGGAAAAACCTCAATCAAACAAGATAGCACCAACGTGTTTGGACTCATTATTTATGAATCGACCAGTGCTTTGTCACTAGGTGGTGTTCAGGGTCTGATGGAGCCGGAAGGTGATCACGGGTACTCCTCAAGTAATCCAGATACCCCCGTAGTGTTGGGCTCGTTGGATTTTTGAAGGCGATAGAACAAATATTTAAACAATTTCTAATGCTAAAAAGTATAAAATAAAATATAAGTAAAAATCTTTTTAAAAACTAGCTTTTAATGAACTAAAAAGTATTGAATAAAACTTACGTAAACATAGAACTTTAATATTTTCTTCAAAGCTTGAGACGTAAATGTCCTTCTTAAACAAAGATAAGACTCAAGGTTTGAAGAAAATATTAAAGTTTTATGTTTACGTAAGTTTTATCCAGTACTTTTTAGTTCATTAAAAACTTGTTGTTAATAAGATTTTTACTTATTTTTTATTTTTAAATTTGTGTTAGGACCTAGTTTGAAAATCCATTGTGTTGTAGATCCCGGATCTACTAGAAACAGTGCAATGTATGGTGAATGACGTTAAGATTTTGGTATTCAGTAGACGAACAGACCAGTATTCCTGTTCTGTAGCAGATGTTATCATCCAAAATGCCGAGATGTTCCGCATTGTTGCCGCCCGTCCTTCAGATAAGTTGATAAATTGGCCGTCTGCAATTGTTTCTTTTATTTTCGTTTTTATCTTGGTCATGGCCTTTTTATTGTTTTTGCTAACTCTAAAGCAGATACGTGACTATTTATGAGATTATATTTCTATTTATATTACTGCTCGTTATTTTTAATGTGAATTCTAACTAATATTATAAATGCGAAAGTGAGTTTGTTTGTTACGCTTTCACGCTAAAATGGCTAAATGGAGTTGGATATTTGGCGCATAGGTAGACCATGATCTAAGTTGAAACATAGATATATATTTTGTATCCCGATATTGTCACTGAATCGAGACTTATGCGGGTGAAACCGCTGGGCGCAGCTAATTATTTTATAATTTTAACTCTTCACTGCGAAGTTTCCATTATAATGAATATAATACGCAGTAGAATGGACGATTATAAGCTCTGATCATTTTCGCCATTACGCGTGACTAATTCAATCAATAAAACAAACTAAAATGCTGCATTCTACCTAGTAGTTTACTATGTAGTTGAAAATTATAGCAATTTGTTTCGCAATGCATCGGGACTTGTTCTGGCTGATGACCAACTAATTTACCAGACATTCTATGGCCATTATTGGATATTGATGTTTATGGACGGATGTAACCTTTAGCTCTAAGTTGATAATGGTTTTCAAAGTAAACAACTTTACAGTAATTTTCACTGACTGCTATGCTCTTTGATTGCATGCAAAAAGATTACTATTAAAGCGATTTTCGCAAAATATATTCCCATTCATTGCTATATTTAATCCCAGTTAGTTAAGAGACAATAGAATTGCTAGAACGTTAATGTGCACTGTGCAGCAGGAGGAATTGACCTCACGATCTCATCACCATTTGACGCCTTGTTCGGTGAGCTATTGCAATACTATTACAGAACACTCAATACCGTGATTGGTATGCATTGCTTTAGCGCCAGCATTTCAGGGTGGGCAGCAGCCCGAAAGTCTGACAACCAGTCTTACCAAGAGTATCATTTTACCCAGTAACTGCATGTGTGGAGGTCAGATAGGCAAGTCGCTCCATGTAAAATTCTGGTACTCAGTTCAGGTTAGACTTTCCCGTCTAATCTGAACTGAATACCAGTATTTTGCTGACCCCGACATAGGTGGGAAGAGCCTAGGCAGATTGATTATGCTATGGTAGAGCATATCAACGAATATAAGGCTGTTATACAAACTTCTGTAAAACATAGTACCTATCAAAAAGTTAATAATTTTATGTAATTTGCGTAATGGATATAGGTAGGTAGGTAAGTGCATGCATTATGATATATATATATATATATAAAAATCTCATTGTTCCTCTTAATCTGAGCACCTGCCATCTAATCTCTTCACCACCCTTGGTTGACTGGTAGAGAATGCCTAAGGCATTACGTCCGCCTTTGTACCTTTTGAAAAGATTAAATAAATAAATAAATAAGTACCGGCATCGTTTAAAAATACAAATAAATCAACATACTCCATCTTGTAAGCTTACCGCAGTCATAAATTATTACTTATTCACGACACTTGAGGTAACACTTGCCAAGCTTTTTACGACGACCATCTGTTGCATGAAGAGAGTATCTATGAAAACAAACGAATTTTCATTCAGCACCTTTTAGGTAACGTAGGTACTTTTGACTGTAGAAATAAAAAAACATGCTGAAGACCGTATAAGAATCCTACGTGCTTAACCTTAGACCTCACTTAAACCTTTTATAGGAAAACTAGCTGCACCCCGCGGTTTCACCCGTATAAGTCCCGATCCCGTGGGAATGTCGGGATAAAAAGCATCCTATGTCCTAATCCAGGTCATGGTCTACCCATGTACCAAATTTCATCCAAATCTGTTCAGCCGTTTTAGCGTGAAAGCGTAACAAACAAACAAACTCACTTTCGCAGGATCATTAGGATCAGTTATGTAAGTTAAGATTGGTACAACGAACCGTTGATGAAATCTTTAGCAAAAACTTATACCGTCTAAATCTTTGACTCTATATTACGAAACTTGGATTGAACTTCACAATAAAAATTTCAAAGACCAGTCTTTTCTTATTAAATAATCGATAACATCTTAAGGCCCTACCCTACCTCAAATTTTATCTCGCTCGCACCATACTACTCGCAGCCTGAGTGAGAGCGATATGGAATGGGGTGCTGGTGGCTCTCAAGCCGTGAATAGTTTAGGTAATTGCTTTATGCGGTGGAAATAATGGTAATAAAAAATAAAAAAAACATAATACCTGCTTTATAGTTATTATGCAAAGTTTCATGATCTAATGTGAAGTATTTCTTAATACCAACGGTTTATAGTCATTTTGGATTTTTTTTCTATAAAGAAAATTTTATGTAATCATTTATTCGCTAAAAATAGGATCTAGCATCAATCCTCAACTTTAACATATATTTATTTCAAGATTAATGCTGCAGTATTTTCGGCATAACGGAGGATCATGCTAAGCAATTTGAGGTAGGGTAGGGCCTTAACGATTACTGCAGATGCACATTAGAGAAAACATTACAAGTTGGTTAATACTTACCGATCGATCAATAAACTACTCTAATCGAATTTGAAATATCCAGTAGGTAAAAAGACTTACTAATAAAAAAATTGAAGTAAGTTTGTTTAGCTGCTTGTTCGTGACAACGTTTGATCAAAGGCTGAATGAAGCTTCGTACTTGGACAACTGTAGTTGTGCACATCGGCACACATTTCAATGCGGGACATATCAAACATTAGACGTGGTCGGAATCGCGGTGCTCGACTAGTAACAATGTAGTTACTTAGAAAACTGAAGTTTTAATAAAAAACCCCCGAAAAAAACAAAGCATCTAAAATGTAAAAAAATAATATGTATTGGCCCTTTAAGTTTAATATAAAAGTTGTAGGTAATATTTTGATCCAAGCGTCGTCGCGTCGGGGGACGGCTCATTAGCCGTCCCCCGACGCGACTCTAGAAAAAATAGCTGCAGTTAATTTCATATTTTCATTAAAATAGGAAATTAACAGCAGCTATCTTTTCTACAATAGCATACATTCATTATTCCTGGTGTAGGTATGTTGGCGTTTCCATTAGCCTAGCCGTGCACTAGCATTTGGCGCAGACAGACACACAGATACACACGTTAAACTTATAATACCTTTCTTTCGCCGTCGGGGGTTAAAAATATGAAATTTTTATCAAATTGGCAGGTCAAGGACAAAAGGCAAAGGGCCAAATAGAAAAATAATAATGAAATAGCAGGATGATAAAAGATAACGTGACAAATATTAAGGAAATGACTAGGAACCTGGAAATAAAAAAATAGTCAATGATTAATTAGTTCGTAAAGGAAGGGTCTTGATGAAGTGTATGGAAGACGCGTTACTTCATTCACGTGTAAACCTTCTAATGATGAGCATTCTCACAGTATTATTACTGTGTATTAATTCTAATTATCTTAATCATTTTATGTTCTTTTTGAGATTGGTTTATTAAATTTTTTTTCCTTCCGTATCAGTACCTAATTATTAGACATGTTAGAATAATAACTTTCACATAAATAATACAAACAAAAAACCCGGCCAAGTGCAAGTCGGATTCGCGCACGAAGGGTCCCGTACCACTGTACAATATTTAACAAATATCTAAAAATTTTAACTTTATTTTATTTTTTGTTATAGAAATACACAAAGCGACAACAGAAATACACAATCAGTGAAAATTACAACTGTCTACCTAATACGGCTCATAAGATACAGCCCACTGATAGACAGACGGACAGCGGAGGCTTAGTAATAGGGTTCTATTTGGCACTCTTCGGGTACGGAACCCTAAAAAGTAAAGTCTCCATTGTGTTTAAAAGTTAATGGTATACCTATGCAATATTATTACCTAATGTAGGTATTTTTTGTAATAGTTTACAATCAATTACATTAATAAATATTGTCATTACTGACCGATTACTGGTTTTGACACGACCGTTATGTCAGTAATTTTCACTTTTCTTGTCATTCTGGTATTAAGGGAAATAAACGTAGCTATTAGCCTGCATAACGTATAGCTATCCGTTAAGAAATTAAAAACGATTTAAAACAAGGTCAGCAAGATAGGCACAAATGTGTCAATAAGATTAATTCTTATGCTGTAATTTTGAAACTTAGTGTCACACCCTACTCATCACATATCGATAGTAACAAAAATATTTATAAGTTTGATTAATACATATTTATTCTGAATGAGAAATGGTTATATAATTAAACTAGCTGTGCCCCACGGTTTCACCCGCGTAGGTCTCGATCCCGTGGGCATATTGGGATAAAACGTAACTTATGTCCTATTCCAGGTCATGGTCTACCCGTGTGCCCATCCTCTCCTCTCTAGAGTAGGGAAAGTCGGCCGGCGTCAAACGGTTCGCGTATTGCATTTCGTGATAACTTCGAAATTAAATGTCCGATTCAAATAATTAAAATGTATTTTACTGCTACATAAATACCATTGATGTTAAAACTATTTATTTGAATAAGAATTAATAATATGTTGATAAAACTGCTTCGCAAATAATGCATTAATTTTGAACAAATTTGATTACCATTATTAAAAGGTTATACTGAGTCGCTCTTAAGAGATAGACATTTGCTGTCATGGACTTTTTTTAGAACGTTTAAAGAGGAACAATTCCATCATACATGATATTATTTGCGTAACTTAAACCGTTTAAGCAGCGCACGCATTGGAAGCTCTCAACAAGGAATAATTTTTCCCGTTTTTGCAACATTTTTCATTTATGCTCCGCTCCTGTTGGCCGTAGCGTGATGTTATATAGCCTATAACCTTCCTCGATAAATAGACTATCCAACACAAAAATAATTTTTCAATTCCGTTCCTGAGATTAGTGCGTTCAAACAAACAAACTCTTCAGCGTTATAATATTAGTATAGATTAGTTATAACCTTATCTATCTTAACCTTTTAACACTTTGCTGTGATATCAAATCTTCAGTGGAAGTCCTTTGCTACGTAACATTGCGAACTTACGTAAAGTAAGACGATCTTTTCAAGTTGGATGAAAACAATAATTCCATTGCGGGACTAAATTGTCTATGTCATAAATGACTCGAAAAAATCGAATACTTAAAAGTATTCGATTTTTTCCAGTTTACAGTTCTCTTCGATAGATGGCCTTTCCGTTGTTTGCCTCTTTCTGAATCACGTGACGGTTATACTGTATAGCATAACATTTTAACGTTACTTTAATTTGAAAGATTGAGTGCTCCAATAGGTATTTTTTTGCCATTGCGTACTTTTATTAACAACAGTAAAACGTTAACTCAGAACGAACAGGATATTATAGTAATTATTCCTTCCGGATAAATATTATTGGTCTTGTAAAATTCTATTATTTTGAACGGCCGCTTAGGATGTTTTTAAGCCTCACACTTGACGTGGTGGCGCTCTATCGAAAACCAAAGATGTGAAGTCATCCTCTTTTTATATGGATGACATGTTTCGGAATACTTTAAATAAAGTTTCACTAGGATAGGAAACTACCAACAGATCAGAATGGCAACTTTCTTCACAATCAGCAGTAGTTACAGTCTCAAAAATACGTATACATCGACAGTCATTCATTTAATTGACTACAATCTTTGTGCTTCATAATATGTCATATCTATGTGTAATATGTCATATTGAACCAGTATTATAAAGCACAAAGGTTGTAGTCAATTTCGGTATACAGGGTGTAATAAAAAGACTATGCATTCTGTACATGAAATTAATTTTTACATAGCACAAAAATAATTGCTGCACAACTTTATTTTTGGTGTAACAAATAATTGTTTACGGTAGTGCTCAACGTAACGCACGCAAAACATTGTGTTTATGCAACAACAGTTCAGGGTTTGTGGGGTATTTAAAATTAATTTATAACATTTAAAACTTACCTACTTTCTTTAAAAACGCCCGAAAAAGTTGGAAATTTGACTTTCAATATTTTCATAACCAGTAGGTTCCCAGGTATGGTCCAGAACAAAAAAATATCAAAATGACAGGTACTCTAACAGTGGCTTCCGGCTTCGTTAAGTGTCTTTTTACACTCGATAAACAATATTTTTGAGGCTGGCTGTATCTATTAGAAAATTAATTAATTTATTTATTTCTTATAATATTGTTCATACAAGTTACAAGGCCGTTCAGAAATGTACAATTAAATCAATGTTACTGCATAGTCAGTAATATACCTAGTTTCAAAAGAATTTATTGATTCCTTTGAATTTAACTATATAAATAGTTTTACAGCAGTCAAGCTAATATGATAAGGATACCTACTTCTAAGTGCCATAATTGAAAATACTGGAAATACATTCAATAGCTTTATTGAAATGAATTACATTGCATTAACTCTTAAACTTAGTAAATGACTTTTATTAAATTTACTTACATCTACGTGCAATCTAGTCTAAGAAAAGTTAATCATTAAATTTTTATACAGGTTTATTTTAACAAAAGTAAATTCTTACGGAAATTCTAACACTAATGTAGTATGTTTTGAGTATAATATCTTGAGCAATAAATCCAAAATGGTTATGTATGAATCCAAAGCATACATTTGAGCACAGTTTTACATAACTGACATAGAGCTTAAACATTTAAAAACCAAATCCTAACCTTTTAGTTACACATTTTAAAAGAACAGAATACTTTGTTTAACTAATTAATTAAAGATTTTACTTCAGATCTCGTATCTATAATATATTACACTTTCTATATTTACACAATAATTATGATAATGTGCAAAAATCGCTCATTTTAAATGTTACGCTGTTTCGTAAATACATTACTAGATTAGGTGCGTGGTGTTCAGATGTTAAAATCTCGCTCTTGGCTTAAAGGGTGCGGCTTGAAACTGCGGCTTGATGTTGGACGAAGCGCCTTCATTGTTACCAGGAGGAAGAGTCTTCAAGTATTCGAGAGCTTTCGCGATTGCTGGTGGTATTGGTGGAGGAGTTGGTAAATGATCTCCCTGAAAAAGAAAATAACAATATTAATTTGGTTTTTGGTGGGTGACTACAGACGGGCGTCGTTACTGAGCCAGATCTAAGAATGCTGTCGCGATTACCTAGACTCATTCTGGAATTAAATGGAAAAGCATAGGGGAGACCTTTGCCCAGCATAGGAACAGTATTTTTTTTAAAACGTTACTTTTTTTTCATACATAAGTGACCATCTTCATAAGATAAAAGCTGTATATAGCTTCACACGAAGCTAAGGTGGCATTGCTTGTGATGTAAATACATTGATTAATTGACTACAATCTCCTCAATATTTAAGAAGCTACTAATAGTTCTAATAGGATATTTTATCATTATGAAGTTAATGCAAATCTTTTATTCGTTGCCCTTGAAGGGCAACACTGGTTTTTATTCCTGATGATGTATACATCTATACCAATAATAAAGCTGAAGACTTTGTTTGTTTGAACGCGCTAATTTCCGAAGTACCAGCAGGTAAAAAAAAAAACGCATTTGATTCGTGCCCAATAACCCCAATTCTTGAAAATGGTTTAGGTTAAGATTATTTAACATCACGCTATGAAAAAACATTAGAAAGAACGCTAAGTGAAAATGAAGTAATAGGCGGGCGTTTTATAATTTATAAAACCGCAAAGTTTAAAATAGCTAGAGGTTATAAGTTCACTAACGTGTAGAAGCGTACAAAGTGCTTGTCAAATACTACTATCGATGACCATTTGTCTTTAGTTAGTTTAGTTGTCAAAGAAATTACCGACTAAATATGAAGAGTTTGTGAAAAATTGAGGTAATTAACAATTTGTCAAACATTTTAACATTTTTAAATAAAGGTATTGATGTTTTACTACGGATTAACGTTTAACGATTTTGTTTATAAGTCAAACGTGACGTGAAAAAATAACTTAGGTAATACGACTTGTCAACTTCTGTTGTGCGTGAACCTGTACAAAGGCTTTTATCTATTGCTTACTAGACTTTATAAAATAAAAATAAAATAAACGACTTCCAAAAAAAAAAAGTCGTTGGCAAAAAACGAAAATTGAAAAGCAAAGACACCGACTTCCGAAATTAAAATTATTTTTCACTTTTTTGTGTTTTTTTTGGAAGTTGGTTGTTTTTCTTTTTTGTAAAATGTTTTTGCTTTTCTCATTTTTGTTGTGGTACCTAACCCCACTCAAATTTGAATACCACTACCTGCTATGTAAATAACAGTGACGGAGTCAAATAAGATATCATCTACATAGACTAAGTGAGAAAAATACGTAATTATTGAAGCTAACTCAAAAACTACACAAGCAAAGTTAACAAAATTTATATAGGATTACACGGGAAGTACCAGCTTTCAAATAAAAAAAGAATCATCAAAATTGGTTCACCCAGTAGAAAGTTCTAAAGTAACAAACATAAAAAAAAAATACAGGCGAATTGATAACCTCCTCCTTTTTTTTTTGAAGTCTGTTAACAACATTGCAGCTACCTATTTATTTTAATTTGGCTCTAGAAATGAATGAATGTACATAAGGTCAAATCTATATCTGTCGTGCTATTCTGTAAAAAAACTCACCGTGAAAACTTAGGTGAAGTGAGCTGTCAATCCCTAGAGTTAGGTGGGATGATAGTTCACTTCAAGCTCACTTCACCCACATTTTCACGCTGAGATTTTTTACAGAATAGCACCACAGGTCAAGCACCATCAATGCTTAGCGTGATCTTTAACAATGACATGGTTTAACTTCATTTACTTTTATTAAATATCACGTTATAGCCGATGCATAATTCACGGACTAGTTTTGACGTAATTTTGAATTAGATTACTTTCAACATCAAAGTCAAGTCCATAAATTCTATATACCGTTGAGAAAGCGTAGTAGGTAACTTTTTTTTTATTTTTTATTTGTAACATCTTACTACAAAATGTTATCATATCGATCTATTGTTGTTGTTCTTACAAAATACTTACGGAACAGTTTAGTAATAATGAAATTAAATAAAGTGAAATATAGACAAATTCAATCCCCTTTGTTTAATTATCATCTAGCCGTTAATTTTGTACGCAAACCATCCAATCAAATTATGCGTAGGCGGTGGTCGTTCAAAATTATTGTGTTTACGTTGCACCATTTCAGCAAACATGTGGCCATAGGTGGTGTAGGAATTAGTTGTATAACCGTCACTATTAGTTTGTCAAAGATTGCGCAGGCGTCGCGTCGATAGTAGATCACTAATGAGTCACCTTATCTATCAGGTAGGCGAGACAGAAGCTGCCGATATTCAATGTCGACACCAGAGCCTTCCCATTTCCTAAGAGCGGGTCACGGGTCGACGTTTGATATTTTACGGCGACATTTGCACACACGTTGGCTAACTAAGACCCACATCCACGCCACTGCAGCGCGCGCGCACCGCAGACATCTTCCTAAAGCTTTACGCAATGATGATTCAGGCTCGAGACGTTTTACGAGTATTTACTACCTATGCCTTCACGCGGACCACTCCTTGCTTTATCTCGGCATTACCTTTTATATATTAATGCAGATTTTTGCTTAAATTTAGTTTTGATAGCAACCGCATCGTTGACCTATCCGCTTTAATGTTTTCCTCACTAGGGTTCGCATAGCCTCAAGCTAAAAAACTGTACAAGGACGCCCACCTAATAAATTTACAACAGGATAGAATATTTGAGGTTCAGCTAACTCTAACTAGGTACTCGTATTCCATCATCGCGACCGCAAAATAATGAAGACCTTAATCGTAAGGCTGGCATTTTGAATAGGTACATAAATATAATCAATCTACACGTTCCAGAAACAAAGATGTATCACTGTCTTTGGGCACTAGTGTAGGCGTTTATTACATAACGCCAAATGGACAATTACTGTCTCCTTACGAAACGATGTGTTTTAGTATTGAATGAAATATAGTGTAAATAAAAAGCTGCTGGAATCTCTTTTGTAGGTCAATGCTGATTTCGCTGGTATTGTCTAGATTTGGAGTGATGTGCCGTTCGAGGTTAGTTAAAACAAAGACCGAACTATGACACGACCGTGCAATTTGGTTTACGTTGAAATTTGTTATAAATATGAATCAATTTAACCACGCTTATGAACATTACGTCAAATTACTGAAAACAAAAAGCAGAATCTACTTCGATCCGGTTCGTTTAACTTGCGTATCGATGTTATCGTCAACTATTTTATTTAATTATACTTCGGCTTGCCTTTATTTGTTTACTATACCGGATTCCGTGAACCGTCTGCTGAGGATTATACAACTTATTGTGATTCCCGATGGAAAGATGTCAAGGCTTCTATTCAACGGCGCGGCGGTATCGGCAATATAAATATAATTGCAATTTAGCAGGTGTTAAGTTATCATTTTAATTTATGCATTATTACACAATTTATAAAACGATGCTTCAATCTGGTCGCATCCTTTTATGGAAGGCGTAACCACAGCAGTGTTTAATTTGTTAAGCTGTTGAGAGCCTTTGAGTTCTTATATAGGTACCTTTTTTGCATGATTTTTATATTGTGAAACTCCGCAATTTTACAGAGTGCATTATACCGTTTCTTTATTCTGTTATTCCAACCTTATCAGATTGAAAAGGAGGAAAATTTAACTACCTACGCCTATTTCTTGGATGCAGAAAATTTGCATAAATAATAAGTTACCTGTGGTTGGAATCCGTTTTCGTCCGCGATGTACGTGAGCGCGATGAGCGAGCCGTCTGGAGCTTTGTAGCTGAACTTGCCTTCCGCGGTCTGTATCTCTTTGCCCTCACCTTGCCCAAAGTTCTTCACATAGCCCGACTCTTCAGCGTTGATCTCGTTGCCCGTTTCGTAACTTGAAATTTTAAAATAATATTATATTTTTAGGCATAATTATGTTGGAGATGGCGGAATGAGCTGAACTAAGCTTAGTTCAGTTCATCCCGTATCCTACATAATTCGCAATGTAATAAAAGTATTCCTTATACGCTGCCAAGGATTGCTTCTTGGGAGCTCTGGATAGAGTGATGAGGTTAGTGAAGCATTTGCCGGTCGATATTAGGTACCTAAATATTTCTTACTCATAAGAAGTATGCGTTACCAAAAACAACCAACAATTATCACCAACTTGTACGGACAGTGAAAAATATTATCTTACCTTGCAATCCCTAAAGGACTGATCCTTATCTCTTTAGATTACCACATATTTTATTCAAAAGATGACGTGATGACGTACATTATGATATGAATGGCTATGTACTTCACCGACATGTGTTTACCTTACAATCTTGAATGCAATCGCAGACAAAGTAATGAGTGGCAGAGTTAACATTGCTGTTAAATAATAAATGTTAATATTTTATAATGGCATCTTTGTATTCATTCGTCTAAGTATTTAGTCATCATCATTTAAAAGTTTATTTATAAAAAAAAAATTTAACACTATAAGCTATTTACAGATCTACCAAAAATATAATACATTCGAGTTTGCTAAATAAAAATAACAAAATACAGATTATATACATAAAGAAAGGGCTCATAGGGCGTCAAAAAACTCTTCCGCATCGCTGTCAGTGGGAAAAGTGCCCAAAAGGCTGGCAGCATTGCCACGTTGGATGGCAATGCTGATTCTTTGACCTAGAAATTGGCCAGCCCTCTGGTCACGTGAAGAGTCGACCAACCGCTTGGCGATGTCCCGAAATACTCGATGAGCACTTGGACCCCATGGCCCTAGTGTTTCAACCCCAAACGGCTCAAAAATATAGCTACCAATAAGGTGGTTATATTTGCGCCGTTTGAGGTTTTCTGCACCTGCAGCAGCCGCCCCAGCACAGCCCGCCGTGCTAGGAAGATGGGATGGCGCGAGGGTGTCGACACAGGTTGCATCCCACACCAAAGGCCTACCCAACTTCCAAGGCATTATGGTCATTCCGTCTGGTCTCTTCCCATCGTCGCGTGCCAAGCCATTGGGTTCTAAAACAGCTGGCACCCCGGCGGTGACAAGAGCCCGACGGATGATGTCATTAATGCTTGCGTGCCGTGCCAACCGACCAGCGCTCTTACTGCAGGAAAGGCCATGGTGTCCGAGGCGGTCGACTGCTTCACCGCACTGACAGCGATGTGGGGCCCCACAAGGAGCGCCCAAACGCAGACTTGTAGCGAGCCGGAAAGTGGTGTCACCCAGCATAGTGCCTATGTTGGGTGACGGCAGCGCCTGAAGCCAGAGGCCCGACTCCCATTCTCCCACAGCCAGTAGGCGGGCACGCTCAGCAGTATTGGTGGACGTATTAATGAGGTTATTCCGTACCAACCTGCAGAGCGGCTCATCCCACTGTCTCTGGGAGAACGGGTTCTCGGGCTGCTCCGTATCCGGATAAGCCACTTTCCAGGCGTTCATCGCATCAGTCAAACACGGCACTTCAAAGTCAATGGTGTTTGTCATACTTTTAAATATATGACAAACACCTAGATTCAGAACAAATGGGTAACAAATAGGTATCTAACAATATTTTCTTCGTGTGGTTCAATAACCACACGAAGAAAACAACAACATTTATTTATATTGTGTGCATTTTGGATTCAATAATCCAAAATGCACACAATATAAATAAATGTTTAGTAGAAGCTGTTAAAAGTATGTAGACAGTAGATACTTTTATTTTGCAATGTTTTTTGGTTCTGCGAAATGAAAGTCGTCGCTCCAAATGAGATAGTTTCATTAAAAAAGAGTCTTACAGCCATTTATATGTGCCATCAACATTAGGTCCTTCTGATTCGTAGCGGATTATTGGTATCGGAGCAGTCGACTGCCCCTGCGCCGCTGAATACGTCACAGCTACTAGGAGTATGAAGAATAAGGAGATCTGTGAAAAACAAAAACGATAAATTAATAACCGAATACAATACTTTTTTAGGGTAGAATTAAAAAAAAAAATACAAATGCCGATACTTTTTTTTTCACAAATCTTAAGGTGGATGCGCTAAGAGCCAAGAGAGTTGTATTGCTGATTCTAATGTTTATAATTTTGTAAATCCGTGTTTGTTACGGGCGCAAATCATATTTAGATCAACAAACAACCTGATACTAACCTGCAAATTGCAAAAAACGTAAGAAAATTTGTATTTCGCGGGCTACCTTAGTGCATCCCCCTTAAGTGTTCATAAAATAATGTACTGGGAGGGGAGGGGGACGAATATCGTCACGAACTACGATACATTAGCACTACGATATTTTATGTTACGTATACAATCTTCTTCTACATTGCAGTATTACAATACTTTAGTATTACGTTAATAAGTACTACGATACGCTTTATTAGTTCTAATCACATAATCATTTACATGAATCAAATTAAACAGTAACATTGAATGTTTATCCTAGTGGAACAAAATAAAGTATAATAGATTCAACATAATAATAAAATACATTAAAATTATTATTCCCAGCATACTCGTAGCTTTATTTGTACATCTACTTCGACCATAAGCACCAAAACATGAAATATAAGAACATCGCTCGTTTAAAGGAAGAAATATGCACAATCAGTCAATATTTGTGCTCGTAGGTACTCAACAGAAGGTGCGTAAACGAGATAATTGCAAATATCAACAAAGGCGACGCAGGATGGTGCTTTGTTAAGAGAGATCTCGTAACTAATGCCATAATAATTAGTTGTTTCAACTCCGTCTGCAACAATGAAATGAAATAAGTACTGAACTTAAATGATAGCACGGCGAATGTGTCTACTATATGGTCCTCCAAGACTCCAAATCTCTTTTTAAGAAATCTAGTAATAAATGTAGTTGTTTGCTATGAAAGTTACTGTTTGAGTTTGATAATGAAACAAGTGCCGATCTAAAAAGCAAACGCCTGACAGCTACGAGTAGCATTTTTTCACAAGCATTTTTAATTATTCGTTTCCATGAATTCGTAGGCGTTTTGATATTACAGAGTAGCTCTCACAAAGTTGAACAACGAACAAAAAAAGTTACGAACGAAGTTTAGTTAGCATAATCAGCCTATAATGTTCCCACTGCTGGAACACAGGTAAGGAGTGGGCTGTAATCCACCACTCAGCCCCAGTTGGTAGACGTCACTCTCTTTGACGTCACATGAGAATTGAATTGTGAGAGCAGTAGTGATAAAATAATTTACACAAAGTAATAAAGCGCCAGTCTGGGTTCGAACCTACTACCTACAACTCGTAAGTCGCGGCCATTACCACTGGTCAATCACTGCTCTAGGACGACTACTGCTCTTGGGCCATCGTATTTACATGAAAAATTGATAAACCTTTACTTATGTAATTGTAAGTATTATTACTAACGTAACAATGATTACTAAAACTTCTTTAGTCAAATTAACTTTCAGCCTTAAAACTGAGTTAAGGGGGGGGGGGGGGGGTACGGCCAGTCCACGAAAAGGAGATGGTGAAACATGTGTGCCATATTGGTAAGAAGTACCTAATTTCCATCAGTCACGATTTCTATAGTGTAATCGTGACTGATGGAAATGATTGAAGGAAAACTTTGCCCAGCAATGGGACAAGCTTAATTATAGGTTTGTAATTATTATTATAAACTAGCTGTTTTCCGCGACTTCGCCTGCGGACCAAGGTGAAAAGTAGTCTATGTCCTTCTCCAGGTCATGGTCTACCCATGTGCCAAATTTCATCCAAATCCGTTCTCCCGTTTTAGGGCGGAATCGTAACAAACTAACAAACAAACTCATTTTCGCTTTTATAATATTACTAGCTGCCGACCGCGGCTTCGCCCGCGTGTCGTATGTCGATAAAAAGTGTCCTTCCCCGGGATGCCATCTATCTCCTTGCCAAATTTTATCGAAATCCGTTTAGTCGTTTAGGCGTGAAAAGGTAACATACAGACAGACAGACAGACAGACAGAGTTACTTTCGAATTTATAATATTAGTACGGATATTATATAAATTATTAGTTAAGGATGTTTACCTAACAAGTTTACCTAACAACCTTAAACATGTTCTTATTACCAGTATACCTAAAGACACCTAATTATGTTTTGATTGATTCAAAGAAACGCACTTTATCTTTTCGGTTACTTATGTTTAACAGGAAAGGGTGCCTCGTTGCCACGTTAAATAATATTGGCTTCATCTAAACATGTACACAAACTTGCAAATTATCCGCACCGTAGGTATATCCATCTCATGCCGGAAGACACAAAGGTTGAAAGTCCTTTCTTCGTGAACAATGAAAATAAGTTTATAGAAATCGTGTGTTGAAACCGCTAACCACACTTAGTGATTTATATGCACCGTCAGTTTATATTGTGCACATGCGTCGGAGTTACACCACAAGCCATAACTGCCAGGGCTTTCTGACTATTCGGGTTTGATTTAATCATAAAAAAAATTGAATAGATATTTTTTTGGGATTTTTCAGCAAAATAAAATATTCACGTGTTTTATTTATACCACTCGGATGGTAAAACACCTGAAACTCTTGATACCTAATCTAGATGCAAAATAGAAAACTTTCTTGGGTATGTAATAATTTCAATATAACTCTAAACATTTATTCTTTTCAGCGTAATAACAATTATTATCTTTTTATTCGGAGTCGCAATCAACGGTTTTATTTTCCTTGATAATTAGTCAAATCAGCAGAATACTCTTGGAACTTAGGACAAGACCGAAAATCTTGCTTAAATTTAAGTCTAATGTAATATAAAAAAGTGCTAATTATTACACACAGACCTGTCACACAATCAGTTTCGCGCGGCAATTTCACTATGACCGTTTCTGTAGATTGCAATGGTCAGTCGGAAACCTAAACGAATGAGCTTTGCAATAGGCACTGTAGAAATAGCTATCACAAAGCTGATATATGTATGCAGCATTTATTGATCTCTTTATCAGCAAGATGAATGGTCTAATCACTGCCGACATTTCCTCGTGTTGCAAGCGTATCCATCTACTGGGTTTTTGGCGGATAGATTTGAGTTGTAAATAGGCGCAATAAATGTATGCATGAATGCACATTAACGCCTGTTGTAATAATTTGTAATTTGCGTTTTACGACAAAATCAATTGATGATAAATCACATTTAATGTCATACAGTTAATAGATTTGCTAATGAGCTTTGAACGAGTTGAGTCCTTGGCGTGGAAAATCAAGCCTTCTTCGTTTTTGTTTATTTTGTGTTTAATAAGTATTATATTATCAATCGACTCAGTGTTTTTCAGTATACTGTTGGACATAAACCATCAGCGGTCTTTCTTTAACCTTGAAATATAACTAATACAATTAAAAGAGTCACGGTTTGAAAACAGTAAAAGAAAATGTCCCGGAACGTCTCACTGTACGTTGGTTCACTCTACTAGCACATATTGCACGCACTGCCTCACTAGGCAATACATGTGTTTCGTTTGTCAGTTACAAAAGTCCTTTGTTGGAAAACGACTACATTATATTTAACGATTGATATTGTGCAAACTTTACTCATAGAGGAAGTTACTCGTCTCGAAAACGTGAGTTAGGTGGGTAGAAATCGTCGGTTTGAGGAAAGAAAGGATTCCGTGATTCGACAATGATCTAAAACTGCATTGTGAACTCCTGTTCATGAAACACGTGTTGACTTCTGACCCGTGACAACGTAACGGTGATAAATTTGCATACTAAAATTCTTTATGAACAGGCAAACGTTATGTGTATCATAACTTTCATAGTACAGCGTAACCTAATGCTTATCAAGGTATCTATGTAACTACTCGTAAGTACTGTGACTAGAGTAAAATTTTATCACATTAGACATTTAAATATTCTAAAAGTAATAAAGATAAATAACTATACAGGCAGTGTTACATTCGGGGGTTTATTTACGAACGTTGCTTAAGTAATGATTAGCGACTCTTTAAACATACATTTTTGACGTTTGAACGTCACTTAACTATAAGCAACGTTTATAAATAAAACACTATTATTAACCAAAGAGTGTTGCGTCTACAAACTCTCAATCTATTATAATTTCGCCCACTCTGTACAACTTACAAAATATTCGGACATAAACAAAACTTTAATTCTGTTTATGTTCGAATATTTCATGAGCTTGCAATAGCAGTAGTTATTATATTATAACTGCAACCATTTTCAGGATGACTATTGTTTGTAAAAATAATAAGCATCATCAATATCTACTACATAATGCACTAGTCTTTAATGCAAAAAGTAATTTCAGTTCTTTCAAGTTTCTCTAAATGTTGATATTAGCTAATTGTAGATTTCCTGAAACCTTACTGTAACTCAAAACTTTCAGTTAATGTTTTCGATATTTTTTTTAGCTTAAGAAAAGCTAGTATTTTGTTTACACATTTAATAAAATCAAATGGTGAACAGTTTTTTTTTAAATAGTTTTTTTTCCTATAGCATCATGAAGGCGGAAATTCTTAAAAATATTTGAAATTAAACACTAAGTTAGTTTCATTTGTCATTTAAATATCGATCATATATCCCCAGAATCTTTTATTTACTGCTATGATTATTATTCATTTAAAACGCATGTTTTATGTCTACACCTACGTCAAGTTTTAGCTTTCAGCCTAATCCATAGTTGAGCTCTTGGAAATGCAGATTACATAGTCTGATCTAATAAGCATTCGTATTCTAATAGCGACATAAAAGGGTGAAACAGTTAAGTATGTCAGTCATAGAGCACATAGTAGTAAAGCCTTATACTCTCACTTGATCAAGAAGAATGAACATAATCGATGTGTACAAAACCTTAATACACTACACTACAAAATATAAAAATTCTACGATAAAATTTCTGTGTGACTCTTCTAATCACGACAGGGATGACGATTCAATGATTGACGACCTGTGAATAACGATTTTGAAAAAAAAAAATGTTTTTGATGTTTTAAAATAACTAATGAATGTTTCCTCACCATTGTGTTAGGATGTAGGGCAGGGGACGTCAGTACAAAGGGACTGGATGCAATCACAGGCACAAATGTGTGCTCGTTGACACTGCTTGGGGTTTATATACCGCCGTGTTTACCTATGAACTTCGTGCGACCCGACGCCGGCGCGGGCGCATCCCGGCGATACATCTCCGCGACGCTCACTTACAAACGTGCCCGTACGCATGCTAAACAATCAGATACTAATGGAAATCGAATTATCTTAACAATTTTGAAGATCGGAATGCTTATAACATTATTTATTTCAATTAGATTTCACAATTTTGGTCCCCGATGTCGATTGAACTTTATAAAATTTTCATATCTAAATGTCCATTGGGGCCTCATAAGGTAGATAGTGTTATTGCTAGGTAAAATAGGTAATTATTGCCCTATAGGACAAACGAAATTTAATAACAGATTTCAGTAGTTTTATGGGTTCATAATAATACCTTTTTAATAAAAAAAGATATCGTTTCTCCACTGAATTCTCGATAGCTGCAATAAAGTGACTACCGACTATTTAGACGCCATTAAAGTATGATGGGTGTTATTTGATTTACGTAGTTAATCAGCAGGTTTAATGCGGCCTATGCAATATTAGTCATGGGACAAAATTGAAGATGAGTTCATCTGCTATTTTTGTACTATATCTGCAGGAGAACATGGGGACATAACTTTTCTAATCACAATAAATAGTGCGGCACACCAAAAAGGTTTCCATCGCATGGATACCAAGTTTCCTGAAATACGATTCGCAAAATTCCACGGCCTTCTAATTCTGCGATTAGCAATCGATCTGCTTAGCGTGGTGATTAAGACAACACATCCCCTTTTCATTGCGTATACAAATTCGCATTATGAATATAATGCTAATCTGACTTGATACATTCAAAGGTCTTATTGTCAAATACACTGCCTCCTTGGTCCAGCAAGAGTGAAAATGAGAAAATATCTATGCGTGGTCCAAGGTGCGATGTCAGGATCGAGGCAGTGTTCAAACTTTTCAGAAGCAATCCGGAATGATAGTTCGTAGCCGTAACGGTATGGCAAATAGGCCCACTATGACTTGGGACTAATTAACATAGCTGGAAAAATGTGGATATACAGTAAGTACACCTCTACTTAACCCTATCAGGAACTACGGGTGAGATGTTGTGTTCAAATTCATCCAAATAAATATAGTTCTTGTTTCCAATGAGGCCTTTCAATTTTCAGTTTTTTTTTACCTGGAGCTCATTTTCCCCATGAAAATCACCTTAACAAATTGGTTGACGTAAAAAAATAACTTTGATGCTTCGGCCCTTTACATGTTAGGGGAGTATTACACTATCATAACTATGATCATAGATCTATGGTCAAAGATATAATAAAATTGTAAACTAGACACATTATGGGTAATTTGTGAGCTTCGTAAATAGGTAAATGATATAATAATATGATACTGTAATCCATACACATAATAAGTCTATTTTATAATTTCATTATATCTATGATCATAGATATGATAGCGTAATACCCACCTTAGACCGAATTAAAAATGTGGCACTGACAAACTGTGACAGTTAAATATTTTTATTATTTCTATTTATATTTCATAAGATGGCCTGACCATTAAAACGTTGATGTCAACTCGACATTGGTCAATGGTGTATGCTATTTGATCTTTCTTATCAAGTAATTACATATACTCGTAGTTTTCTGTGCGATTTTCTGCTCAGTGTCGTAGCTAAAAAAGGTATGTCCTGACTTCATAAAGAAAAGAAAATTTGAAAACTGGCGAAGATGTAAAAGAATGGACTGTACCTACTCACCTATTGTAATAATATCATCTACCATATGCTATTACAAGTTTCTATAAAATAAGTGTATTTGCTGGACCTTTGTCAGCGTAGCGCAGCGTAGACATAACGTAGGCCTATGCAAAGGTCTACGTTATGTCTACGTCATGACTTCAGCATCACTAAACGTATAGACGTTTGACCACTTTCTCACTTGAAAACTAGTGATGCTGAAGTCATTGATGGTGTTAGCTTAACTAGAAGGAACCCATTTAATATTTACTCGATACTTGAAAACTTACAGGTTCATGTAATGGGACATAAAGTATTATTTTTTTAAATCATTATTTTAAATCAACCATGGAAGACTCTTACAAGCCCTGTTAACACATCCTGACTAAAGAATGTAGTACCATAAAACATTTTATGGTACCTATGCATTTTTGATGACTGACATTTTTTGGCACACCCATGACTGCTTGAGCAATCAAAAGAGAAAATAAAGGATGCTTTTACATAATAACACGAAGACGTTGGAACAATGTACTTTGGCAAATGTATGAATTAACTTACTATGGCTTCACCAATGTTCATATTATGAAGGCATGAAGAATCTGCCTTTTCAACTAGTTATCGAACCATGGAAAGGTTTTATTGTGTAACTTCCTTCTTTTCTTTACGGGTTAACAATACAAGAGACAACAATGCCTAAATTTTCACAGTTTAGAATCCGTGTCAAAGAGATGATACGAATTCTCTATGCTTTTCTTTCAATAGGTATTCATGTTCTAGGTAGCATTGTTGGGATGCTTAGACTGGAAGTGTCGCCAGAGGAAATATTGTCGTTTTGAAATGGCATGTATTTAATAATTCCCATTTTGCGCTCCAAAAAATATTAACCACTCGAGCACAATGATTGCACCCCTTTTTGTGAACCTCAAATAATTCCTATTTTGGGGTCCTAAAAATACTAATAATAAAGTAACTGCGACCAACTTGGATGTAGCGGTTGGTTACAGTAGTAAACTTTTTTTTTTTTTAACGCTGTGGAATGCATTTCGCATCCCCGCTCGTGGGGGACGAGTCTGGGGTATGTGGAACTCCTGTCGTTAACGACAGTATACCCACTAAAACTCAGCGGTGTTCCCACATCGCCGTGATGGGAGGGCCGTGGGAATCCGGCTCAGCCTTTACATCCACAACCCTCCCGGCGCATGCCCGCCTAGCTGGCGGGCCCCGCATGCCCCCCAAGTTGGGGGGCTACGGGAATGGCCAGGAACACAACCTAACTCATTTGGTCGGGGTGCCCTAGGTTAGTAACTTACTGCAATCAATTCGGCCCGCACGTTGATCACAGTTCCAACCCAACCTAACCCATTTGGTCGGAGTACCCTAGCTTAGTTACTGCAACCAACTGTAAGAAAGGGTCAGTAAGTTAAAAAGAGGCTCAATTAAGTAAAAGTGTGCATCAATAGAAACGCAAAAAGTTTTTAGAGGATCAGTCAAATATTTCCCTTTTGAAATTGATTGCGCACAGTTTTGTTGCTATGGCAATAATAGCACCTTTATTCAACCTTGGAAGACGATTTATTTTGCTGCAAAATATTTATATGCGAATCATTAAATATTTCATTGTGATTGATTTGCCATCTTGTTTGGAAATCCTATAAAAGGAAAATAAAAGTTATCCAAGTATTGAACATATTCGTTAGCTAAAAGGCCCCCAGACAACCTTGGGAATCGCCCTATGACTTACGACTACAACTGAGGTGTTTGTGAATAATGTCCGGGTCGTATTCTAATGTAATATTTTACTCATCGGGAATTGCAACATAATGTATGACTAGCGTAGCGTTGAGTAGTACTGAGAAAACCAGGCAAAGATCTATCCGTCCACCTTGTCTACAGCAATGCAAGTGAGGATAACTTTGTTTAGGTAATTATGTATAAACAATAAAGGTTATATTGCAAGAAAACTTTTAATTAATAAAAAAATTAAAGAATATATAGTCTGTTATTCATAAAAAAAATCTGCTTAGCCTTTTTCCAACTATATTCGAGTCGGCTTCCAGTCTAACCGGATGCAGCTGAATACTAGTATTTTACATGGAGTGACTGCCTATCTGACCTCGACAACCCAGTAACTGGGTAATACGATACCCCTTGGTAAGACTGGTTGCCAGACTTTCGGGCTTCTGACGACCCATAATGACTGTTAAAGATCCACAAATAACAGCCGGGATCAACGGCTTAGCGTACTTTCCGAGCCGCGGAAGAGTTTCGGTATGTAAAGGTGGTCACCCATCCACGGACCAACCCCGGCAAGCGTAGCTTAACCTGTTGGATCGACCCGTGCGGCTATTACTACTTATCCAAGAGCTCTTCATATTCATAAAAGTGTGGAATTAATAGGGTCTACTAATAAATAATTTCATGCATTAGGTTTTCCCGCACGGGCTAATTAATTTCGACTCGTACTATCATAAATTATACTTAGTCGTAGGATCAAGTTACACATCACCAAGGAACTAGTTCGCTAATTCAAGTAGATGTCGCTTAGCATAAATGTAAGTACTTTAAAGAACATTAAATGAAAAGGTGAGTGGATTATAAGTTCATAAACAATTTTCTCAAGTGTCCTTTTCGTACGTTACGTACGTACGTTTCTTATCATCAGCCATCACATAAAACTTCGCAATTAAAGTAGATGTTTAAATGTAAAGGTGAATTGATCATAAGTTCATAATATTATGCCCATTAACTATTAAAGTTGCCATAACTGGATGGGTGGGCTAATTTACCACTATTAACAGTAATGGTACATAAATTGTGTTCACCGCAAGACGGATCCTTTCGGCAATTTTGTACCCTAAACATTTATTTCCAATTTAAAGGAATTCCCTCCCCAGGTTAGGCTCTTCCACACTCATTCTTTATCACAGAGCTTGAGGGATGTTGAATAACATAAAATCATCACGCCTGTGTTCCCCGAAGGGTTGGGCAGAGGTGTACCATTTCGTCTGTTATGTTTAAGTCCCATGTTGGGTTGGGGGCGAGCCTACAGTCACGCCCGACCCGAAAATCGAACCATCATGAGCTCATGCTCAGCAGTAACGATTGTGACCACTACACACAACAACAACGACAGGCACGGCAACGGCAGTCTATATAATAAGTTGAATAATAAATCGTATTTAAAATCTGTTATTTCTTAGTTAAACCTACAATAATGGACGTCTTAGCTTATAATTAGAAAATTCAACAAGTTCACTTTATATAATGTGTGAAAAGCCCGATTTTTCAATACCTAAGTAGCTCCAAACAAAACCTAGATATTTTTAAATCAAAATAAAAGCAGTAGTTGCGTAATCGGGGTTTTAGGACATCAATAATATGTATAGTAGGTACTAAGTAAACAAGCAGGGAACCAACACGGTGATCAGTATAAGTACACGTTTCTTCTCTGTTTGATAAGATGCTTTTACCCCTGCTGTGGGAAATTTACAAAATAGTTACTACATAACTCAAAGTTATCATGATTTAATCCGTCACGATTATGAGTTTACTACCTCACATCTTTGCCAACCTGCATTTCGCTTAAATTTTCTCTGCAACCAACTGTAATATCATTAATATCATCTTCCGTGAATAAAGACTCGTCTTTACAGGTTTAATTAAGTGTTTGCGCAAACTGATCAAGTTTCTTTTGAGTGTTGGTGGGTTCACGCTAAAGTTGCACAAAGCCGTCATGCACTAGACGAGCTAATGTCCGATAAAGACCGAGGGTCCGTTGTGAAATATGCACATGTAGATACCTACGTCGCCGCATCGACATGCACTGACCCCAAGAAGCCAGTTGTACTTATGGCATTTGATGAAACCAATAAAATATATAAAATAATCAACTTAAAGCTTCTGCATTTATTTAATGTCCAAGTTATGCACACTTATTGATTTTAATTTTGTAGGGGCTATGATGGATTCAAAGGTTAATTTGCGTAGTCTTTGGTGCATTCTGGATTTATAAGCATAATTTACAGATACTAATGTGTTTGTGCATCTTTGACATTTTTACTAATTTGCAAAATAACAAGGATCCAAGTTCTAAAATCCGAAGAAGAAGAAACCTCAATTTAAGTCGAAACTCCATTTGGTTCTGATTAAAACCTGTACCTTGTATTCTTGTTTGGCTAGAGAGGCTAAATGATAACAGCCGCTCGGATCGATAGAAGGTTCAGCTACGCTTGCCGCTGTCGGTTTGTTGATGGGTGACCATCCATTACATATCGAGACCCCTCTGTGTCTCGGAAAGCACTTTAAGCCGTTGGGCCCGACTACCATAAGTAGATCTTTTACAGTCATTACGGGAGTTAGACGCCTAAAAGTCTGACAACCAGTCTTACTAAGGGATATAATGTTACCCAGTAACACGATGGAGGTCAGATAGGTAGTCGCTCCAAGTATAATAAGGTATTCAGCTGCATCCAGTTAGACTGAAAATAACCCCAACATAGTTGAGAAAAGGCTAGGTAGATTGATTGTACTCTTGTTTGGTTATCATAACCAATTAAACTTAATTTTCACTCATACATTTCGGATACATACTCGTACATTAAATATTAGGTAATTACAAACAAGAGAGTACGTGCTTCATAAGTAACCATTGTGAACAAACGTAACCGCAGCTGTTATTACAAACATACGAATGAAGTGAACATTTCAGGTTCGCTTAAAATAACTAATTTGCTAATTAAGAACGTTTAACGAAGCGTAAGTGGTAGTAAATTGTGGCTACGTAAATAGATACCGAGCTATTGAAAGTATCACTATATCAGACTTTTGTGCTAGTATAGTAAAAAAACTGAGCATTTCACTGGCTCGGTCTGAGTGACAGCTAAATAGCGAGCACTAGCGCGTGCCCAGACGCATGTGACGTAACGCTCTAATATAACTTCGTACCCTGCGATTGTATAATTCTTTTTCTTTACTTTCTATCTGGAATTAGTGGTCCCCGAATGTCAGGTCATATCACGTTTTGTTATTGGTCTGGAAATTTCATAACTGTAGTAGTAATAACATCGCAGTTACAGCATAAAGTCAACTGTCAGCTGAGTATCGTATTTTTCTAAAGTAGTTTACTGTTTTTTTTCCTTTTTTGTAGAGAATATTGTAGGTACAATATCATACCTATTGGTGGAATAGATCTAAATAGGCCCCTTTGTAGATTGGCTGCCTGCAATCCCATTAAAGGTAGGTTGTAGAAAATCTGCAGAATCATCTAACAATAGGTATGCGCCTGATGTCATGTTATTCGTTAGTAAATGCTCTACATGTTTTCATATTATTGCATAAATAAGAGGATGGGCTTTTTGGTTTATCGACGGCCAGCTCTTAAATGTTTTTGCCCATTCTTCTTTATAAAGGATTTTATACAAAAGAGAAAAGTGACTTTTAAAATATATTTTACAACGTTTTTATTTATAATCAAACTTACAAAGACAAGTTAATTACAATGATAAGGTATTTACAAAAGTATAAAAATATAATTGAACACTTTTCTTGTTGGTGTTGTATCACAAACAGATAATTAGTTACAGAGTAATTTTCATAATTTTATAGAACCAAGTTTGTAATAATGAGTTCCATAAAATTATGAATATTATCCTAAAGAGTTTTATTTGACATTTCCACCCGTACAGCAGAAATAAAGTACGGACAACATTGTGAGAATCAAACGCTTCCTCATTTTACAAGATACCTGTTTCTAAAGAAAAGTTTGATTTTCATAACTGCATCGTGAGCTGCTAGCTTCAAGATCAAGTCTTTTAAAATGATATCAGTTACTGAACAAACATTTATTGAACAGGAAACTAATATCATACCTAGTAATTATCTGACATATGAGTATTATATTATCTTAAACTTAAAGCCTATGACCACATCTGTGAATACTGGATAGCGGCAATGAATACTTTTTGTTATCATCCAATCACGGGTCACGCTTGGTCCAAATATTGGAGTCGTTTATTGCATGATTGGATAACAAGTCTTAAGATTTTTGTATGTGACATAATGCAGATGATAGGCGATAACTAGTCTTAAAGTATATGGCATTTCGAGGTCCTGCCATCAGAACGTTCACGGTATCAACACTTGAGAGTCACTGTGAGTCACTTTACTGCTGGTAGTAAGTCCCTTTGTAGTCGAGGGCTGCTCTGTCTTCCTGTTGCCTGGCAGCGCCTTCAGGGTTGTTCTTGGCTTCGATAGCATCGCGCTCCTGGAAAATTACAAGTATTTTCATTAACACTAATCATAATGATGGTTGATTTATGACAAAATTTCACAATTTTGTATTCCGTTATTTGTTGTTCTAGTTGTTTTCTCTTAATAACTATGCCTATCAGAAAAAAATAACCAAATATTTAAAACTTCAATGGCCGATCGAGCGTGGGACTCAAACATAACGAGATCCAAAAATCGTTTTATTTATCTCTGGATGTGTAATAGTGTATACCTCCTGCGTAGGAAGGACCTTTCTCTTTTGCACGCAGTCCTACCATTCGCTTTGAACACAATAAATAAAATTCTGACCATTCAGCTATAGCACATAGCTGAATGGTCAGAATATTCTCAGCAAAATTATGTATTCGAACGTGATAGACCAGAATGATCTAGATATTTCGGATGTGTTCTGGAAATAATCTATTAGTGGCCAGTCACCAGCCAAAACTTCACCGCAACTAAGACAGCAACGGAAATTAAAGCTAGAAAAAAAAAATCTACAAGACTGTTCCTGAGTAAGTTTTCTGTGAGGTATTATTTTAAATATCGCTGAAAACCATAACAAGCAGCTTGATAGATCCTAGCTGTATTTAGCTTAATATACTATAATTATCCGAAGTACTTCTAACACCAATATATACAGTTAAGTAGATACGGTACCGATATAATTACCTAGGTATGTATAAAGTCTCATTCAGTCTCAAATACATCAGGCATGCCTACTATTCCACTATTTACAAGAGCCATTAGTAGAACTATAAACGAGAAGTTCCATTTTAGCAATACCTTTGTGTAGATATGTTAAATAATAAAAACTTTTTACAAAAAAGCACAACCTACTTCCAAAAAAAATAACTTTTTCGGAAGTCGGTGTCTTTGCTTTACAATTTTCATTTTTTGCTACCGACTTCCGAAATTAAAGTTATTTTTTACTTTTTTGTGTTTTTTTGGAAGTCGATTGTGTTTTTTTGGAAAAAGTTTTTATACTTCACTTTTTAGTTGTGGTACCTACCCCACACCAATTCGAATACCACTACCTGCTATGTAAATAACAGTGACGGAGTCACTTAAAATATTGTCTACATAGATTAAGTGGGAAAAATACGTAATTTAAAAAAAAATAGGACCACCTCTGAAGCAAGACCTACCAAACAAAAAAAGAATCATCAAAATCAATTCATAATTGGCGGAGTAATCGCGTAACATACATAACAAAAAAACATACAGATGAATTGAGAACCTCCTCCTTTTTGAAGAAGTCGGTTAAAAACAAACGTACGTAGTATACAGGGAAGTTTTATGAAAACGTGGTTGTTATTGTAGTATATTGTGGTGTCTTACGACTTCCACGTGAACGAAGTGGCGGTCAGAAGCTAGTTGTTAAATAAAAAACATAATACTTACAGCGTTAGCCTTGATTCCAGCATAGATCAGGTCAAGACCTTTCTGGATTTCAGGGGACACGGGGGGAGGAGTGGGGATGTGGTCACCCTTGACCCTGAATCCGAACTCGTCAGCGGTGTACTCGACGGTGATGACCTGACCGTCAGGAGCGGTGTAAGAGTAGGAACCTTGCTGGACCAACGCGTTGTGGTCTTCACCGAAGGCCCTCAGGAAACCTTCCTCGGAAGCCTGGATGTTGTTGCCGGTTTCGTAACTGGAAAGATTTTAAGATGTAAAATAAATATCGCTGTCTAGATAATACTTGGGAAAGTTTAAGTGAGGAATATTAAATATATTAGATTGTAAATAAAGCCAATATCTATTTACAAGATTTTAAGTTCACCAAGTGCAACATTGATAACATTCTAGGTCTTTTCAATGACAAAAGTTATTTTTTTTTCAAAAACAAACACCACGAAGTAATAAAAAATGAGTTCATCAATTAAGAAAACCGACGTGCTGTTCTAAAGAAAACCAATAAATATGTTAATACGAGTACTGTAGGTATAATTTATTCATGTTCACTTAAGTTTATATGAGTATGCGTAATCTCTGAGATGGTAAAAGTGATGGATCAAGGTTAGTCGTTTGAAGAGCAAAGAATAAGAAATATGACACCTACTACAAAGCTAAGTGCACAGTGGCGATGATTCAACATAAGTTATAGAAGAAAAAAAAACTGAATCGGAATCATGAACTAGTGATTAATGATAGAACGACAGTATAAAAACTTTAGAAATATAGTATTTTTTTACATGGGAGGTTATGGTACCCATTTATAATTATTTTTGTTGCAATGAGATACTGTAGTAATTTGACATAAATACTCACGCTGTCTTGTAGCTTCCATCGGTGCCCTGCTCCTTGTCAAAACGGATAATTGGAATGAAGGTGGTGGTTTCCAACGAGACCTTGGGCCTGAAGTCATCGACCTGCTTAGCCGGTCTGTACTCCTGCTGCTGTTGCTGAGGTGGCTGTCTGTACTCCTGTTGTTGCTGGTAGTTGTTGTAGTTCTGCTCCGCTGGCTGCTGGTCCTCAACTTCTTGCTGCTCAGGCTTGAGAGACACTCTCCTCTGCGGCAGAGCCGTCGCCAGGGACAGCAGCGCACAAGAAACGACCTGAAACCACAAATTCCCATTTTGTTAAACGATGCAACACACTTGAACTTTAAAGGTACTAGTTAAATAACGAAATGATGTAAGACAGAAGAGCTTAATCATATACGGAATGTCGTAAGATAAGATGGAACAGATACAATAGGCAGCATCTTGTGAAACCGGCTCATTCGCCACGCAGGTTGGGCGAAAGTGGGCTCCAACATGTATTGGCACTTACATGTCGACAAGCATGGCATTGTTTTCATTGAGAGCAACTAACTTTTAGTTATGCTTCGTTAACAAAAAGCATCTTTTGTTTGAGGTTATATAATGGATGGTTCATTACAAAAGGTAGGTAAATAGAGTGTGCAGTTAACATAGTTGTCTCGTTCAATGTTAAAAGAACGTATTTCGGTGGACAAATGTGCTAATATGTACCTATGTGTTATTACTTATTATGTAAGATTTCGTAATATGGGTGACTAGAGCAGGTGAACTTACTAAATGAGCATCGAAATAAACTGTCAAAAGTGTAACAACTTCGACAATCTTCATGTATGTAAGTAGTTACGATCACCAGTTGCCTACAAGTTGTTCCATTGTGACGGGCAACTTTATCATGCAAGCATTTGGACTAATTTTATAGTTGATCAGTTTATTACCAATGTTTTGTTGTGTTAAATTGACTCGATGTTCATGATACACATAATTTATTAAAGTGTTTTTTAAAACTTTGATTGAATGTTGCTGTTTAAATAATGTTTATGGTCACTGAACCGAGCCAAAAGTAGGTATTTGTCAAGCTAGACAAGATTTCGTTTAATATGAAACTTAACTTACGCATAACTTTTCAAATAATTCGACCTAGAAAACTGTTATATAATAAACTTACGAAGAACAAGATCATTTGTGAAACCGAAAGTTCATTAGAACGAGGTTGCACTGTCAATTGAAATGTAATAGTTTCTTGTTTATATGCTAATGACTCTTTCTTCGATCATATCTGGTTTTATATCGTAAATGCGTTCGATTGCGTGATGTTACATTACCGCACATAGATGAAAACATAAGCGATTACGAACTAAACCGATTATTTAATTTCACTTCACTTTGGGATGTTATGATCTAGAAAATATAATTGATAATTACCAATGCTCAAATTTTTTTTATGTATTGCTTTCGTAAATCGATTACTTCCAATATTAGCTAAACTTTGATAATAATATCGTAACTGAATTAATTATTTTCGAACTGCCCATGCATTTGATCGTGATATAATGATGTTACATCTCAGGTAGGTATTTGTATTTGGTAGGTAGACCAATAAAGTATTAAAAAAATGTTAGATACCGTGAAAGGACAAAAAATGGGCCGGTATTTATAAACTAAGCAACATTCAAATTCAAAAAGTATGAATTTCAATCAATAGATACTTTCGGAGGAATTCGTTCTTGAAGATACATTAAGAATATAGCTGTTCCACAGATCTTATCGGCAGAAAAACAAAAGAACACGGGCCTACTTTAAGGAAAGTTCTTGAGTTATGGGGCAAGGCAAGAGTGTAGGCCGTTCTCTCCAAAGATGGGTAAATGAAATAAGAAAATGTATTGCCTGTTGGCCACAAGTAATTGAAGGCTTTGACGATGATTAAATAAAACATCAATGCCTGGGTAGGTGGATACCTACTGAGGAAGCATTAATGTTTGATCAAGTCCATTATAGAAGAACACAGCACAATTGAACTACATTAATTAGGACTGAAAATGATCGTTAAATAAAACATCACATAAGAGTACTTCAGAGATTCTGGTTAAGTACATACTTAACCAAACAAAAACCTATGCTTAAGGTCACCGTAGTTGTTTCGATTGCACTCGCGATAAACGATAAATAGTATAATTAAATGTAAGAATTTAAAGATGAAGACATTTAAATGCCAAAGTTCAATCGTCGACATATCTGCCGACCCTATTTTGTGCCGCCGCTCACAACACACGATTGCAGCCAATCCTTCACAGAACTTGGAAATTAACTTAATGCTAATATATTCCAATCATTATAATAACCACAATCTTCTATGATTGCTTCACTTTTAGAGAAAGGGGTTTCTTTGAAATTATTGGGAAAAGATAATAATGAAAGGGGTAAAGAAAGAAGAAATTAGGGATATGAATGTCTCCACTTACCAGCAGTTTCATTGTTGTTTATGTGTGGTGTCGTGCAGCAGCGAAGTGGCACGTGGAGTGTCGTGAACTATGTCAGAGTGGTAGTAGTGCGCTCACTTTTATACCGCACCCCTGCCACTTATCCGAACTGTGAGCCATCTCACTTTCATAGCCGACTTGCCGCTGCAATACGGTGCAGCCACGATCGACGCCGACGTAGTCGCGGTTTTTCGATTTCAATTTCGATATCAAAAATCATGACATTGTCCATTTGTACCTTTATGCCTATGATTGTCATAGTTCGTTAGATGTGATCTGAAAGCTTTCCAATGATCAGCCTATTGTGTAGCGGTTGATTGTGGCTACAATGGGTACACACGCGTAGTCTGATTTAATATAATGTAAATAAATCATCAATATAAATCATACTTGACAGCCCGTCGCATTATTCTTTTATTGAAAAAAAAACTGTGTCTATCAATCATAGCTTCATAATTAAACTCTAAGCTATTTTGTTTTAAGCTCTTTTTTATATAATCAAACCTAATTAATAGCCAACCACAAGAATATTACCATCGTCTTTAGCATTATTTATCAAATCGTTACTGATTTATAAACTGTACACGTTATGATCAAAATAATAAATTAGTCATTTTATGATTCGTTTCGCATAAACTTATTTTAAAGTTTTTTGTTTTCTATAACTTTAATGTGGGTGTACTACAGATATACCTCTGCCCAACACGTCGGGGAATACGAGCGTGATGTTATGTTTCGTTTCTTATAAAAACAGTTTCAGCGCACGATTGGAAGTAAGTACTTTCAAAACTCGGTTTCTGATTATATGCATACTTTACTGAATTCATAGCAATGGGCATAGATTTAAATCATATCAGATGTCATAGCATAATATTCCTTTTCATTCCTAATGCTTTACATCGTGAAGATGTTGCCAACTTCATCCTTTACGCACGATCTTGAAATCACCTTTTGTCAAATTTAATGATTGCAAATTATAACCTGAATTGAAGAATTAGTAGGTAAATAAGACTAGGTAGTTCATTTTTTGCTTATTATCTGACCCTGGCCTGTTATCAACACAAATCGATGTCTCAGTACCGGTTGATGCCCATATACCTACTAGTTCTTTTTTCTTTAGTCATATAGTCATGCTGAGAAACAGGATGTGAACAACAGACTAAGTATTCACAGGTTACGTGGCCTGATATTCTTGTGCAATAGAACTTTTTTCTTCTTATTTTCTATTGTATGTAAAGACTATGTCCTTGGAGATCGATGTAATAAAAACTTGCATAAATTTGTATTGATGCAGGATTCCTTTATGACTGGCCAGTGTTTACATAGCGTCTAGGTACTTCGGTACTTAGTCTTACTTGATCATTAACACATAAATATACGACTGCACCTACGCATACGTTTCATCCGAGTGTTGTGAGATGCTCATTTGCTCAGTTTGTAGCAACTCGCATTGCTTCCTTGTGACATTTGTTTATACGTGTCCTAGTTGCATACTTCTTTTTTGACGAACATTAATTTAATTTATAAGACGAAGTAATGAACCGCACCTAGCCTCACCTTTGCTTCATGCATAGAATTTGTCTAAAGATATGAGATGTGTTTCACCTTAGCGGCACTCTCTAAGAGACATGGTGTAAGGAGCATCGCTTTTTGCCAGTAGCTGTTACATAAATTGTAGGCGTTGTTTTCGCTTGTCAGTGTAGCAACACGTTACTATCAGTTATCAAGGCAACTTACGCAATGGGCACAGAGGGAGTGTGCGCGGACGCAGGCACGCCTGCGATGCGCTTCATTTCCGATCATTTTTACACCCGATACACACAAATTGATTCTATTATGTGCTTTATAAGAAATATTCTGTATCGGTCAGTTTCCTGCATCTTTGTGTTTTTATAATGCCAGATATGGATCGGTTATTAATCTGATTCACGTTTTTCAATTGTTATTTACAAGCTGTGCTCCGCGGTTTCACCCGCACATGTCTCGATCCGAGGAGAATATCGATATAAGAAGTATCTTATGTCCTATTCCAGCCACCCATTCCAGGTCTACCCATGTGCCAAATTGCATCCAAATCCGTTTAGCCGTTTTAACGTGAAAGCGTAACAAACAAACAAACTCACTTTCGCATTTTTATTATTAGTTATGATTTATGACGATGGTTTAATTAAAATTAAAGTAATTTGTATTTTAAATCATAAATGGTATTTGTACAGTGTAAGTAATCTATTAGAACTTAATCATCATGATGTGTGAGCTGAAACATTATATATATATTTCATGTTACTTCAGTATGTCATTCATAAAGACTCGCAGCTTTTCACATTCTAAATGCTGTAGTATGCTATTCAAGAGAGGCGTGTTCTGACATAATATAATCAGTTTTGAAATCTGAATAAACTTTCTTGTCGGTTACTGTTAACCATGAACTTTACAACTAACTGTACCTAGAAAGTGGCTCTTTGTCCGTGTCACTTACTTCATAATAATATATTTTACAATATATGGCTTATTATATATCGTAACATATCGTTAGCGTGCTCATAGTTACGATTTTGTCATATAGTTTCAATTGCACGTCTTTGGCGGACGCAAGATGAGTCTGTTACGTAACGAGCGCCTGCGCTTTTGAGGTTACTGACTCTGCTGCGTGCCGCATGGGGCACCCAATTCTAAATGCTTTGTACTCATTAGTCATTACCATCGGTGCTTTACTATAAGACGAAACAAGGTGTGCGTGAGGTCCCCCTCTTATTTCATGCATCTAACCTTGGAATACCTACTAGTTGCTAGAGCAGTCTAATGCACTTGCTTCATAATCGTGTTAGTAGGAGAAAGATGAGCTCAGCTTTAGAATGAGATAATAATTTACGTAGTTATTACAATATTCATAATGGGCTCTTGTAATAAACTTGAAGATGTTGGCTATTAACATAATAATGATGAAGAGCACCCACATCGAAGGGTATGCGAGATTGAATAGATTTAAATCGACGTAGGCGAAACAAAAGAGGTATGCAAGGACATTAAAATGATGAGCCATTCTCTGCCTACCCTATGTATAAGTGGTTTAACCTGAGATTAGCACAAATAAAATAATGAAAAGGCATCTAAGATAGCGATGTATTGTCATTAAACTATCAGCTCATTGAACACAAGTCTCGAGAATATTTCCTGGGCGGCCAAAAACGATTAACAGTGAATTTTCCACAATCATCACTTTTGGCATGTATTCGTGATAGACTTGGAGAACATTGCTGCCCATCTTTATGACTTAACTTCTTAGACTCTTTCACGAAACTTGCAGGTGACTTTACTGATTTACCTGGTAAGCTGGAAACAAATCACGAAATGGTCCATATATAAAAACACATTAAAAAAAAAAGAATAAAATGAATGAAGCTTGCATTAAATGATGGAATTGTTTAGTATTTTCACTGCAAGTGTAATTTACATTAGTAACATCACTATTTGTAATCAATGACTTATTTATTTAGAATTTCTTTTTGTTTGTAGTACTTTGTGTGTCAAGGTAAGTACTTCATCTACGTTGCCTCATTCTACAGGCATCTTATTTAGCACTTATAGTTTTAGTATTTGTTTAGGAACACTACAATAGCCATTCATCTGACTGTGGCGTAGGTACCCGGTAATTATGCATTCATCTAAGTCGGTTGAAGCAAAATGCATATCTTCGCCTTGGTAACTTTGACAGTGACTTTGAATTCATTGCTAAAGAAAATTAATTAATTAATTTTAGTCACGTACCTACTATACATATTATAAATTAAAGTCGCTTTTCGTGTTTGTCTGTATGTCCGCGTTGTTCTTGTAAACCACGCAACAGATTTTGATGCGGTTTTGGGCCACGGTTTAGAGAATTTATTCGGAAGGTTTATGTGTTAAAGTTACATAATTATAACGAACTTTCAATGTATTGTCAAGTCGTAAAAACTGTGCGAAGTCGGAGCGGGTCGCTAGTAAGACTAGTAACCGATAAAGCTCATTTAATGTAAAGAAAAAGTTTTGATTCACTAATGCGTTTTTTTATTTGATAGAGGAAGCTTACGCGGTGGTTTCATAATATAAATTTTATTAACTTTGCTTGGGTAGCTTTTGAGTCAACTTCGATAATACGTATTTAATCCACTTTGTGTATCTTTATGATGTTAAAATATTTCCTGTCACTGTTGTTTGCATGGCAAGTTGTGGTATACGAATAGATGTGGGGTAGGTATCATAACTAAAAAGTGAAAAATAAAAATTAGTTATTTTTCATTTTGTAGTGCTTTTTTTGTAAAAAAGTTTTTTTCTCGATTGGATGGTAAGACGGTAGCAAAGTATTCACAGATTGCTCAATCCATAGAGTACAACTCCTTACTATTAAGTGAAACGTTTTTATCAATAGGCCATTATTTGCGTGGGACGATGACCAAAACTGGTAGTTGTTTTACGTATGAACTAAACACACTCTTGCAATCACCTAGCATTTTAAATGTTAATTTTTTTTTTTACTAACCTACTCTTTCCCACTCCTGGGCAAAGGCCTCCCTCCACACCTTCCATCTTTCGCGAGCCCGCGCCTCCTCTTTCCAGTTTTGATGGAACCTATCCAGCTCGTCCCGCCATCTCCTACGAGTCTGCTGCGACCCCGTCTCACTGTCTCAGGGCACCAGTTTTGTGCTATTTAGGCCCACAGTTGGGCAGACGTGTCCTGTCCAGTCCCATTTAAGTGGGGCAGCCTTTTGAGCCACGTCAGCTATCTTTGTTTTAGAGCGCAGTATTGTGTTACGAACACGATCCGTTAATTTAACGCCTAGTATACTGCGCTCCATTGCTCGTTGGCAGACCTTCAGTTTGGACTTCTAGATGTTAGTCAAAGACCAAGTCTGTACGCCATAGGTTAAGATGGAAAGAATACACATGTCCATAAGTCTGCGTTTCAGTCCCATAGGCAACTCACCCTTAAATAGTTCCTTCATGGACCAGTAGCTCTTCCAGGCGTTGTCCGTTCGTCTTGTGATTTCTTTATCTTGCCTCGCCTGGAAAGAGACTACTTGGCCCAAGTAATAGGTATTCCTGGACATGTTGTATTGTCTCCTCGTCTACTTTTATGCTTCCGGGTGTTTCGTTGCACGGTCTTTGACATATTTATCTTCAGGCCAACCTCAAGGCTTGCATTACTAAGTTCTTGGAGCATCCGTTCAAGTTTTGTGGCTGAGGATGAAAAGAGAACAATATCGTCGGCGAAACGTAGATTTGTTAATCTCGCTTTGCCAAGGCAATGCCTCTTTCCCTCCATTCGGCTACCAACTTCTTAAAGATTTCTTCGAGGGTATTGGTGAACAGTTTAGAAGATAGCGGGTCGCCCTGTTTGACTCCTTTCTCTGTTTTAAATTTTGGACCTGTGGTTTCAAGTTTTATTGCGGCTGTACTATTTTTGTAAATGTTGCGTAATAGATTTATATAGGTAGGGGATCAATGTTTTGGTTGCTTAAGGCGTCAAAAACGGATGTGTGTGAAATGCTGTCGAAAGCTTTGGAGTAATCAACAAAAGCGAG
The DNA here is from genome assembly GCA_949152455.1 of Lithophane leautieri. Lineage (NCBI taxonomy): Eukaryota > Metazoa > Arthropoda > Insecta > Lepidoptera > Noctuidae > Lithophane > Lithophane leautieri. The sequence continues at coordinate 10,079,306 of OX424463.1, read as the reverse complement.
GTATAGCAGGATTTTATATTCTTGATGTTTTTCTATGAGTTGGTTGACTGCATTCAGATGGTCTGTCGTAGAAAGGCCAGGCCGGAAGCCAGCTTGCTCAGGAGGTTGATTTTTATCAAGTTCGCCAGATATGCGATTTTCTATTATTTTGATGAATGTTTTGTAGATATGTGATATTAAACTAATGGGCCTGTAATTAGTAATATCTGATTTATCACCCTTTTTGTGAAGCAGAATAATATTGGAGTGACACAAATCTCTAGGAAAGCTACCTGAATGCAGAATGCTATTAAAGAGCCGGGTGATGTATGGAAGGAGAATAGGTTCGCCTCTTTTCAGTGATTCTGTGCTAATACCATCTTCGCCACATGATCTATTGTTTTTAATTTTTTTTTGTGAGGGCTACTTGCACTTCGTATCCGGTTATAGGTGGAATACTATCAGGGCAGATATAATCGGGTGTTGAGGGTAGTTGAGTGTTGTCGGAGTAAAGGGATTTATAAAATGATGTACATAATTATATCTAATACTTTTGTTCTATTCATTTGTTTTTACCATTGCTATCTTTAAAATATGACTGTGATCCATGACTTTTTATTAAAAATACCTTGTTTTGCTTTTTTCAGGGTGCAGTTATTTTCTAGTGCATCCTGAACTAGTCTATTGTTGTATTTGATTTTTTATTTGAGTTACTACGTTGCTGGCTTTAGTTAAACTTTGTATTATTTCGTCGTATTGTTCCTGGTCATCTTTTTCTTCAATCTCTGAATATAGCAGATCAAAACTATTTCTTAGCTCTAGTTTAAACTGTTTACTTCCTAGTATGAGTGATTGTTAATTTAATTTTCTTATTTGATTTTAATATTATGAAATATTAAGTAACAGCTTTATTTCTATGTTAATAAGTTGACATCTTTACATGTTTGTCTAATTTTATAACTTTTCTATCCTTTGTCAGTGATTATTCAATCTAAAATCAAAGTTACATCGTGATTTGCATTTTTATACCAATCTTTAATAATGTTACGATTTTATTGATAGATGGGGCTAGAGGTTAGGGTTATGACATGAAGAGACTTATAACACAACCTAAATTATAATTTTGTAGTTGCAGTCTGTCTTACGAATATCGAATGCAACAAAGATTATAAACAACTAGATACATGCTGTTAATAAGAATAACGAAATATCGATATTGTATCAGCTGCTTCATAAAAATTGACAGTATAATTAACCTTTAAAAAACATTTTATTATTTTCAGTCTCATGGCAAATAGTCGCTTCTGCACAAATATTCTGCTGAGACCGGCGGCAAAATAAGTCATTCACTTGTGCCCTTATCAATACAGAACTTTTATTACTTTTTTTTTATTTTTATAAAACATGACCTATTTAAACCAGATCAGTTGGTAACGACTTGGTCTTAAAATAAGGTTTAATTATATACACATCCTGTCGACGCTCATGACATTCTGTTTATTATTATACTTGATCATGAATTAAAACATTATTTAAAAAAAAAAACATTAATAAATATAAAGTATAAGATTAATAACTATTTATTTTATTATTTATGTACACACAGTAAAATACATAGAGATACAACATAATTATAATATGAGTACAAAGGTACTGCAACTATCTGTATTTCTACTTTTTATAAATGCGATTTCAAAGTCCATGGTGCAAACCAATCGCTATTTTATTGCATAGGTAATTTTATTAATATAAACATAATGTACTTTTTGTTTATCTATATATATTCTATAAATTAAAATATGTGAAATTAAACTGTCGATTTTCACAACGGGAAAAGCCAACAACACTGAATGCTTTGGAAATGGTCCCGTACATAATAATAATAACTTAAAGTTTTGTTGATTGGGTACCTAGAGAGCAATACTAATTTTAAAGGCACGAAAACTCGTATGTCAAAGTGGAATACCATCCAGATTGTACTTTAGAGAACAATATGCGGAGACATAGACACTAAACGGAGAAAGTAAAACTGTAACGTGGGATGTCTCGCGGCGCTTAACTTATGTAAGGCGTACCAGATACAGTTCAAAAGTTGAAATAGAGAAGACTGTAGGTAATAATTTTACCATTTCGTTTAGTGCAAGGTCTTAGGTTATTTATATTTGGGACCTTATAGGAAAGTGGATGCATGAACTGAAATTAGTATGTACTCGGAGAAAACAATTGCAATGATGCATAAGAACGAACCATATCGAATGTATCGCTCATTTATTGTACGTACAGCTGCATTGAGTCTATATCCCTCACGAATGATAACTCTTAGGAAAATGTGTGTGCGTACGTGTGTCTGTATGAGTGTACTGGTATAATAGGTCAAATTGATAGATCGAATATACATCATAGATAGTTTGGGTCTCAACAACACATAACCTGATTGATTGATTTCCACAAAATGTATTCTCTTAAAAACCATAAAATCATGGCACATATTGTAACGTTACGCTTAGCTCCGGAGGGGAGTTAGGCCTCATTTACGGAGACGCGGGGCGTTGCGCGGCGCGTGCAGCGTGGAGTTTCCGCAAACTTTGAGAATGGTCGCTGCGTGCTCCGCCGCGGTAAACGCCGCGTGTGACGCGGCGATGACATCCGCGGGCTCCGCCGCAAAAAACGCTCCATTTCAAGTAAACGCTTGAAAAATCGCTTCTCCGTAAACACACTTATACAACGCCATATGTTTGAATTCAGTGCGGGCCTCGCCGCCCAACGCCACGTGCGACGCCCTGCGTCTCCGTAAATGAGGCCTTAGGCGTAGGTCACACAATTATTTAAAAAAAAGATAAATAATAAAGATAAAAATCAGATAAGTATAAAGACGGCTTCGCACGACGCAGGGCAGCGGACACCGGATATAGGTTAGGCAGGCAGGCAGGCAGGTAAGGCGAGCAGGCGGCCGGGGGGAGTAGCAGGTTCACAGGACCGAGGAGTAGGAGCACTGATATAGTGGAGAGTCAGGGCGGTGGCGTCACGCGTTGAACAGGAACGTCGGCCTGTGTGTGTGCCGTTACTTCCGTCTGTAGGAGGGAGTAAAGATTAGAGGGCCAGAGGGCCGTTTCAGCGTCGTATGCTTTTCTTGTAGCGTTGGGACCTCTCTCGTCGACTAGGCGTGTCGCGCCGCAACGTATGAGGCCTCTATTATTCGCAAGTGTGTACGTGTGTTCTGAACGTGGTGTCTCTACGCCACGCTATTGGGTCAGGTTCGTCCTCAGACCGTACACCTCAGGGGGTAGGCGGACAAAAAGGGAAAACAACTTGAACACGTAACTAAAAGTTTATTTAGATGAACACAACACTGAAAAATATACAATTATTTTTCAAGGTATTAGAACTTAAGAAAAGTAGTAATTAGTAGTATTCGATTTCACAAGTCAAGCTTCTCGGACCACGTCTCATCTAAATCTCCGCTTTGGTAGCTCACCGTAGGTGAATATATGTTGCTTGTTTGATAGTCTTCTCGATCAATCTATTTTTAAAGCATTAAAATGTATTCAAGTTAGCTTTATAAAAGAATGACGGCCGTCCAGGACTAATAAAAACCATTTACAGTGGAAAATGCTTCACCTGTCCTAATTATGGAAACTAGTGTGTTGAACTGACATTATGAGGCGTTCAATCTGGCCATAGTAGGTCTATGGTATAATATAAGGTTTAGAAGAATAAATTAGGACAGGCTTGACAATCTAAGATGAAAATGGCACAATATAAATATTCTAAGATTTTTAACAAAAGGAAAAATTAATAGTATATAATAAGGTTTGGAATGCTAAAACAGATAGGTGTTATTAAAAGTATGGTTTTCAGATGTAAAAGTGTAAAGATATGTATAAAAAGTAAGTATTGTGTCGTGTGATTTAAAGTAGTTCGGCCGAAAGAGTAAAAGCTAGTAAAAGTATGTGGTTCTATAAAACTGAACACCACAATATACATCATAAATAACCACCTACGTATAAAATACAACGTCAATTTCATAACCCTTCATTTAGCCTTTGCCAGTCGGACATAATTCGGTCGATTAATCGTTTAGTAGGAAAATCAGTCTAGTTTAACCTTAAAGCAGTAAAAACTAGTAGCATACCTAACTACTTACCTAAAATGTGAGACCAGTAAAGCAACTAAACTTGGATCGTATACTAATCTCTGGTGCCGCCTATCTTGTTCCTATCTTTGTAATTATCTTCAAAGTAAATAATCATTTTAAAATACACAATTTGCTGATTCAATTCAGTGTGTCTGGGTATCTTTGTAAATACAAAATAGTGGTCTAAGTAGATCCTCAAATTTTAACTTTTGATGATTTGGTAGGTACTGATATTGATCATTTGAGATTTTTTTAGAGTTTGGCAAACCTCGTCTATAAATAATTCACTCATAACTTTTAATAAAATGAGGTTATTACACAGTAGACAATTGATGGATAAGACTTTATAGATGTGGGTAACTTTTTATTTTCTGTAAGATTCGGTCTGATTAGTGAAGTAATATCTTTTATCCCAGTAACTTTTTTAAAATTGTATATTGCCATAATATAATTCAAATTAATTTCTTGAGATTAACTTGAAAATTTACTTACTAAAACCATCTGAATTAAAGATGACAGTATTTGTGTGTATTTTGCTATCGTATTTCTAATAGTACTATTTAATGAACATCATAACGACATCTGGACCTAAAATTTTACAGAAAATTGTAAAACTACTTGATACTTACCCCATGCTGTTTTTTGATAGGTTATGATTCAGTTTAGCAAACCAACATTGTTTTTCAGTGCCCTGATAGGCTCTTACAAAAATTGAAAATTATTTATTATCTATGGTAAAAAGTATGAAGTTCATGAGAGCAAAAAAAAATATAGAGGATAGGTAATAAAAAGTTTTCCTTTGCATAACGGATTTTTCATCAGTTGGAACAGTTGTGATTAGCAAAGTGTTACTTATGAATGTGAATGGCTGTAAAAAATCTCAAACATATTTTGACAAAGGATGATGGAGTGAATCTTAAAGTCTCCTTCGCGGCAATCAATTAATTTAAGTGCTAACGTACTGGGTCGACATCGATACTGTCAGTAAAAGTATAGCCCACAAATGGAAGGAACCTTATTAAACTTTCATCGCCAAAGTTCTCTAACTTTTTTTTGCATTACAACTTTGAAATCAACACCTTCAACGAACTTAAAAGACTCCCTTGACTTTTCTAGAGCATTCAGAAATAAAATTATATCAGTGCACCTAATACCTAAGATAAACGTCATTGGTTTCACAACAAAAGTGAGAGGAGGAACGCTTCTCCACGCTATGCGTCGAACACTTGAACTGATCTTGACATTTCATTGAACTGATATTTCAATTTATATCGCTCGTACTACACGCAAGGTGTATTAGAGTTACTGGTGTACTTTCTTTTTTATTATTTTCTGTAATCTATTGTATATTACCTTATTACTACAAAACCGTAAGGGGTACCTTTGGGGTACAGGTATATCAAGTGACATTTGGGAGGTTAAGAGTTGTTTAGCCCGAACCCTTTTTATACACGACATTTATTTAAGGAGTTTGACTTAAGATTAATATTAGACACACATGGAACAAGTGTCTTAGTTTTTGTAGTAAGAATTCCTGCATAGGAGAAAATTGCTTAATTCTTGCTTTTAATGAACAATTAAAGTTTTTTCTTTTACTTCCTAGCTTCAGTCGCATGATTTATGTTTGGTGGAGTCAGATTTCCTCTTCTCTCTTCTCTCTTCAGTTTCACATGTTTTCTATCTTTGGAAACTTCACAATCTATGAGGTATGTACTTTTATAAAATACTCACATCTAATCATAAATACAAGGTCTTTCCAAATTATGTGTCTGTTTAATTTCATTAATTGACTAAACTTGTCACTAGCTTTCAAGTTATTTAGTGTAGCAAAAATGCGGTAGTAAATGAAAACCTGTACAGGTTCCTAAACATATTTCAAGCAATTGAAATTAAATGATCGAACTCTTCGACTAATTGCGTATGGTAGAGCCCTTTGTAGAGGAGCTTCTCTGGGGAAAAACTACCATCTCTATTTGTGCCATATAGCAGCGTTGCTGCTCCGGCTTGAAGCGTATGGATGCAGTGTTACAGAACCATGAAATATCTCGGTTTTAGCTCTGGTATAGCAAAGCATCTGCGATAGTTCTCGTATTTCAGATTTCGATAGGCGGGACGCTGACCACTTACCGTCAGCAACTATTGTATTAGTTTGATGTGGGAGGTAATGCATGTCGCTATGGTTGAAGCGCCTGATGGTCATGTAAATTATTGTTTGTTATTAGTATCATAATTATGTATAGCTAAACATAATGTCGCAGGCGTTTGTGTAAATGCTGGAGCTAAGTGATTCTTAAATTTTTTCTACTTAGTATCATGTAATTTAATACAATGTATTATGACTGTTAAATACTGTACAGATGAATACACCATTCATTAAAAGAACATAATTATATTGGTTTAATGTCCGGGATATTGTAAAACAACAGTTTCAGGAAATCGGTATGAGAAATAAAATTATTGCTATAGAAATATTTTGCGTTTTTTAAAAGAAATATTTTATTTTAAGTTTTAATTAAAACAAAAAGTCAATAATATTAACTTAAAATTATTTCTTACAAAATAAACATCAGCAACACAATTAACTAATCGTTGACTTAGAAAACGTTATATCACACTTTTTATTATAAGTATTTTATACAACTCATAAACAGTTTACCCGTACCGGTAGGATATAAATTTATTTGTGACCATGTATCGCAGTTTCTTGAAGGTTTATGCCGTTTTAGTGTTATCTGCTTCCTTTGGAGGTTTATCTTTTTCATTTTCAGTTTCTGTCACTGGCACCATTTTTAAGTTCCTTGGCGGTCTTTTAATCATCTGTAGGTTTTTCTTTCGAAGACAGATTGGCTTGTTTCGGTAAGCTGACAGGTGTTTTTCCATTAAACTTGTCACTTATTATAGGACTAGGAGGCGGGGTTGGCAGTGACTGAGCTAAAGAGACGGCCACGTTCGCGGCTTTCTCTGCTGCTTCAGCGGCGTTTCCAACTACTTGAGCCGCCTGAAGCGCTTCTTTAGCAGCGTTTTTAGCTATGTGTGCTTGTGCTATTGTTTCATTATCAAGTATTTGATCTCTCATTACACGCTGGTCGTTGATAGATTGTATGACCTTTTCAACAGTTTTCAGAGCTTCCATAGCGGACTGTACCGCTCCACTAGCAGATTTTTTTGCATCTTGTGCGACGTTTACAGCCTTTTTTGATATATTTTCTGCTTCTTTTGCAGGTTTCTCACCTTCCTTGCTAGGCTTATCACCTTCTTTGGCTTTTGGCTTCTCTCCTCTTTCAGATGAGGGCTTCTCATCTTCCTTAGCCACGGGTTTATCTCCTTCCTTAGTAGCAGTTTTATCTCCTTCTTTAGCAACGGGCTTCCCATTTTCCTTAGCAGCTGTCTTCTTTCCTTCCTTAGCGGCGGTTTTCTCTCCTTCTTTTGGTGTTTGCGTCCCTCCTTCTTTAAGTGGTAGTTTCCCACCTTCGTTCAAAGATTTCCCTTCTAGTTTGGCAGGTTCATTGCCTGTCTTCAACACGGGCTTCCCACCTTCTTTCAAGGGTTTCTCACCTTCTTTGGTGACTTTCTCACCTTCCTTAAACCCGGGCTTCTCGCCTCCTTTAAAAGGTTCCTCACTTTCTTTGGCGGGCTTCTCACCTTCTTTCACCGGTTTCTCACCCTTTTTGCCAAAGTTCTCATCTTCTTTAGACGCAGGCTTCTCGCCTTCTTTCACAGGTTTCTCTTCCTCTTTGGTGGGCTTTTTATCTTCTTTTAAAGATTTCTCATCTACTTTGGTGGGTTCTCTACCTTCCTTAGTGGCGGGCTTTTCACTTTCTTTGGCAGGTTTCTCGCCTTCCTTAGATGAAGATTTCTCACCTTCTTTCACAGGTTTTTCACCCTCTTTGGTGGGCTCGTTATTTTTCTTAGACGCGGACTTCTCACCATCTTTAGACGGAGGCTTCTCACCTTCCTTCAAAGGTTTTTCACTTTCATTGGCGGGTGTTTCAATTTCTTTAGCCACGAGATTTTCACCCTCTTTGGTTGGTTTTTCCCCATTTTTATTCACAGGCTTCTCATCTTTCTTAGAAGCAGGCTTTTCACCTTCTTTCGAAAGTATCTCACCTCTGTTGGCGGGCTTCTCACCTTCCTTAGACGCGGGCTTCTCGCCTTCTTTCACAGGTTTCTCTCCCTCTTTGGAGGGCTTCTTATCTTCTTTTAAAGATTTGTTGTCCACTTTGGGGGGTTCTTTACCTTCCTTAGTTGCGGGCTTCTCACTTTCATTGGCGGATTTCCTACCTTCGTTAGATGAAGATTTTTCACCTTCTTTCACAGGTTTCTCACCCTCTTTGGTGGGCTCGTTATTTTCCATAGACGCGGACTTCTCACCTTCTTTTAAAGTTTTCTCACCTTCTTTGACGGGCTTCTCACCTTCTTTAGGTGGAGGCTTCTCACCTTCTTTCAAAGGTTTTTCACCCTCTTTATCGGACTCGTTACCTTCCTTAGATGCGGATTTCTCATCTTCTTTTAAAGTTTTCTCACCTTTTTTGGCGGGCTTCTCACCTTCTTTAGATAAAGATTTCTCACCTTCTTTCATAGGTTTCTCAACCTCTTTGGAGGGCTCGTTATTTTCCATAGACGCGGGCTTCTCCCCTTCTTTCACCGGTGTTTCACCCTCTTTAGTGGGCTTCTCACTTTTCTTCAAAGGTTTCTCACCCTCTTTGGCAGGCTTTTTACCTTCCTTAGACGCTTGCTTCTCACCTTCTTTCATGGGTCTCTCACCTTCTTTGGCGGACTTCTCATCTTCTTTAGACGCAGACTGTTCACCTTCTTTCAAAGGGTTCTCACTTTCTTTGGCAGGCTTCTTAACTTCTTTCAAAGGCTTCTCACCGTCCTTGGTGGGCTTCTCACCTTCTTTCAAAGGTTTCTCACCCGCTTTGGCAAGCTTTTTATCTTCCCTAGACGCGGGCTTCTCAGTTTCTTTGGCGGGCTTCTCACCTTCCTTAGATAAAGATTTCTCACTTTCTTTCACAGGTTTCTCACCCTCTTTGGTGGGCTCGTTATTTTCCATAGACGCGGGCTTCTCCCCTTCTTTCACCGGTGTTTCACCCTCTTTAGTGGGCTTCTCACTTTTCTTCAAAGGTTTCTCACCCTCTTTGGCAGGCTTTTTACCTTCCTTAGACGCTTGCTTCTCACCTTCTTTCATGGGTCTCTCACCTTCTTTGGCGGACTTCTCATCTTCTTTAGACGCGGACTGTTCACCTTCTTTCAAAGGGTTCTCACCGTCTTTGGTGGGCTTCTCACCTTCTTTCAAAGGTTTCTCACCCGCTTTGGCGAGCTTTTTATCTTCCCTAGACGCGGGCTTTTCAGTTTCTTTGGCGGGCTTCTCACCTTCCTTAGACGCGGGCTCCTCTCCTTCTTTCATCGGTTTCTCACCCTTTTTGCCAAGGTTTTTATCTTCGTTAGACGCGGGCTTCTCACCTTCTTTCATCGGTTTCTCACCCTTTTTGCCAAGGTTTTTATCTTCTTTAGACGCGGGCTTCTCACCTTCTTTTAAAGGTTTTTCACCCTCTTTGGCTGGCTTTTGTCCATTCTTATCATTCTTATTCACGGGCTTCTCTTCTTCCGTAGCCACGGGCTTCTCACCTTTTTTAGGCGCAGTTTGTTCCTCTTCTTTCAAAGGTTTCTCATCTGCCTTAGCCGCGGTCTTCCCATTTTCTTTAACTTCGGTATTCTCACCGTCTTTCAAAGATTCTTCACCTTCCTTGGCGGGGTTTTCAGCTTTTAACGCTGCTGGTGACCCTTTTTTTGGAATCTTTTTAGCAAATTCTCCATTGAGTGGAGATATATCTTCAAGTGATTCAGATCCAGAGATTTCTGATGAAGGAGTATCTTCGGTAGCAGCACTAGAATTGTCTTCTTCACTGGCCTTCAATTTTCGTGAAGCTTTCTGCTTGTGGATAGCGCCCGGAGTACTTGATGGTTGTGGTCCAAGGTTAATATGATTACCAACTGGCCGGAAACCATTTTCGTCTGCAATATACCTGAAACATTGAAATAAAATATTAGTTCTACATAAAATCCATTTAATTTGAATTATTTTATATTCAGAGTTGCAACAAAGTGAGAATACTTTTATTATTAATTACAACGAAAAGTTAAAAGTAAGGGAAAAGGTTTTTTAATTCTATTTTTAATTATTATCAAGCAATTATTGGCTCTTCTGTGGCAAAAACACCGAATAAAATATTACAAAACTGAAAAGTCAACAGGGTGCAGCTAGAATGTATATTTTCATCATTTATATGCATGGCGCAGTCTGAAATCTTGTTGATAAAACTTTGTGGTTAATCTTTTTGATAAAACTTTGTGGGTATTTTAAGTGCTACCCATGAGCATTGGTAACATTTCATCACTATAAAGACTGTTTCAATTTTGAAATTGAACGTAGAATATAATTAATTTCTTCATACGACATAAAGCCAATGCGGTAGCATAACTAAAGACAAATTTTGGCAGCACAGGGTTATATTATTAAGAGTATTATTACTTTCATCTTCGGTATGAAGATGATGTTGTTCATACTGTTTACTTCTTTCATTATAGTTATTAATTTCTAATCCAGATCAAAAGATTACACCGACGCACTTATAAATTCTAATTACATTGAAATCTGTTTCATCTACTATTGAAGTGCCTACCGTGAAAACGACGTGAATAACAATAATCAGTCCTTACTTCACACTGATGAGGGTGCCATCGGGTGCCGTGTAGGAGTAGGATCCCTGCTGCACGTGTATTTCACCGCTGTCGTCATCTTCACCACCCTCGTTGCTGCAGTCACTGTGCTTGTGCGCTGTCTTTCCATCTATCACTTTGTCAAAGGATGTCTCCTCGCGCTTGATACCGTTCCCGGTTTCGTAGCTGTAATCACATGTCAAAGTTTAATTAGTAGTTAAGTAAATGTAATGGATTTTATTTTCATTGATTACGGATACTGTTCAATAATAAAATATAGTTTTCTAGGTTGGTTCAGTGAGCACTATAAGATGTCATTAAGATTTTAGTAATAACATGAACAATAGAACATATTAATTTCTTTAAATGAACTCCATTTATATTTAGGAAATGAAAATTTCAGTCAGAGAAATGTGAATGTGAGAAATGTGATAACAAATTGTCTTATTACCTAAATTTATATTTTCCGTTAGCCTCAAACTCCTCGGACTGTGAAACAATCGGTATCACTGTAGGCTGTTGCCTTTCCGGTGGCACCTCATCGGTGGGGGGTGCGGAAAGCACGTACGCCGCTGCCCAGCACAAAAAAACAAATTTTAATAACATCTCTATTCTAACCACTCCTGATTTACACTTATGAGTGATGCTCCAGACTTGTTGTCCACTTATATGTAAGATTCATTTATTTACTCTATCCTCCCCCCGCATTCCGGAGAATCGAGCCTCACCAGACGCTAAATACTTCAACCTTAACGCTTGACTGATGTGTTCTTCGGAAAATTGCACAATAACCTAGGTGTCAACAATAAGACATGATCGGTGAAAATTGAACGCGATCAAACCATTGACCACTCTAAACAAGGTCTGAACAATCCTGCTGAAATATTTTGTTGATTTAATTTTCAGTAGATCATGGCTTATGCACAAAAAACAAAACAATACAAAACGTGGTAGGAAATTTGAGTTTTTTTTTACAATTTACTACATTGTTTGTTATTCCTACAGTTGATAATTAACACGCGACAAGGCTTTTGCAACATAATTCACTATTACTATTAGTTTTTTTAATTAATAAACTTCCTAATCAATGTTGAGGATCATACTATGTATGTATTTACATAATATTACGACATATCTGTTTGCATACGAAGAGTTTATTGTCGTGCGTATATTTATAAAAACAAGAAAAATAAATGATTCTTGTCAAACCAGTGAATAGATTACGAATACATTCCATTATGAGTTAAGCTATTGAGTCATATTCATTTGCTGTTTTAATCGCGTGAGAGGAGGATCACATTACTTGATAAATTATATTAGAGAAAATGTTAATATCTTTATCAATATTACCTATTTACTTATTATTACTTCATGGTGTAACTAGTGAAGATTATAGTAACAACAAAAGAGTGCCTCGAAGAAATACTCAAGTTATAAGGACAAATTATGATGTTAATCACCCACCAATAATAGAAACAAACGATAAAATTCCGGTTGCTGTGGTATACGACGATGAAGAAGTGACTAAAGTGAGAAATAAAAAGGGAAGGAAAGCAGATGTCAGCATTGAGGATGAGAAAAAGTACTTGAAAGATGTAACTAGTGGTAGTGAAGCTACAAATCTTGAGGCTCTGCCCGTGAATCATTCACCTTCCCGCGGTCTATACCCATTTGACGGAGTGGATGATTACGAAGAAGAATTGAATTTTAAACCACGGTCCCGATCTATTAAAATACCAGTGAATGAAAATCCTTCCACTGAACCTGAAACTAGAACAGGAATCAGGTCACGAAAGAGGGTACAAAAAGTAAGAAAACTGAAAGTGGATAAAAGCCAACTTAATGAATATGTTAACGAATCAGAAATTACTAAAAACAAAGTAGCACAAAAAGAAGCAACAACAACAACTGATAACACCCGTAGTGATGAGCGATTGGTACCTAGTCCTCAAACTTTCAAACCAAGGAAGGGATTGCGTGATCCAGTGGTTCCTATAATCGAGTCAGAAAGTTATGTTTTCTCGCATTCAGGAGATTTTCATTACAGGTGATATATTTGTGAATAAGATTATTATTTTATCCCGAAGCATAATGATGTTATACTGACCACGAAATTATATTTTTGCAGTTTCGAAGGCGGTGATGGTACAAAAGCTTATGAGAGAGGTGTACAGAAAAGTTCCAATGGTGGTTCTGGCAGTGCTGTAGAAGGAAACTTTTCATACAAAGTAAGTACTCTTAAAAAAATATCATATTGAATCATTGTTGCTATTGTGCCCGTCTATTTCACGTCTATTATGCATCTTTCAATCGAGTGCAAAAACTATCTCGACATAATCCAAACTCATGGATTATTATAGCTCTATAATTGGGTTAGTCAAAAATAACAGCAGCTTGGAGCAGTGGTGGCCCAGTGGAAACGGCTGCGACTTACGAATTGTAGGTCATAGGTTCAAATCCCGTATCGTATTACCCAGTTACTGGGTTGTGGAGGTCTGATAGGCAGTCGCTCCATGTAAAATACTGGTATTCAGCTGCATCCGGTTAGACTGGAAGCCGACCCCAACATAGTTGGGAAAAGGCTAGGCAGATAGATAGATAGGTTCGAATCCCGACAGGCCCTTTACTTTGTATAAATTATTTCATCACTACTGCTCACAAAACATTGAAGGAATCATCGTAAAGAAACCGGCATGTCCTAGAACCAAAAATTCGAAGACATGTGGCATCTACCAACTCGCAATTGGCCCGCGTTGTAGATTACGGCCCAGTTCCTCTCATCGAGAGGCCTGTGGCCCAGCAGTGGGAACACTATAAGCTAATTATGCAAATATAACAGCAATATTTTTATGTTTCTATGTTAATTTAATGTAATTGGTTTTAATTAACTATACAATAAATAACAGCATTGTAGATGAGGCTTAACAACAGATTCAAAGTGATCTTTCTTTTAGAAAGAATTAGGTTAAATTCTTCATGATTTCTTAGACTGACTGATAATCTCCCTTTAACAGTATTATATTTATTTTGGAAATTATTGCGATTCTTGTACTATTTTCAGGACAAAGAAGGCAATGACGTTAGTCTGTCTTACACAGCTGACGAGAATGGGTACAGACCAGTGGGCGCACACTTGCCCACACCCCCACCCATTCCTCCGGCAATTCAGCGTGCTCTAGCTTATCTCGCCACGAAGACCACACCAGAGCCGATTACTGAGAGAATAAAAACACAATAAACATTTTAATGAAATATAAAAACAGTTTTTGACAACTTGGAACTCGGACGTCATTCGCTGGTAAGAGTAATCGAATTTATCTGATGGTCTATGTGTTTAACATAACTAATTACCTGTTATAATTAAACGAAATAGGCAATCGTATTTCACAAAATATCCAATGTGCATGATATAATGAACATAGGTTCACGTGCTTTCAGAAAAATTTCAGGGTGTGGCTTATTGGGATTCAACGACCTTTACTCGAGCTAGTCGGGAAAACTTAACACATGTCTATAAGTGTTTTTAAATATTGTAATCATGTTTCATGACCACGATTTGTATAATTATATGAGATTCCATTGTTTACCGTTTTTGTTTTCATCTGACATAGAATCTATACATTTTGGAATGTTTGTTTCAAATTATTGGACAGCTATCAATGATGTCACAGACCAAACCAGAATATCAGAAAAATTTGAAAAACTGCCTAGTCTTACCTATTGCTGGCTCGAAGACATAATTATTATGATGTAAAATATACACGATTTGCAATTTTATAACAATTATTGGACTGAATATAACTCGACACTACAACTTTAGTGTAATCGAAAGTCACTTGTTCACATTTGCTAACAAAAAGTTAATTATGTTGTTATAATTTCCGTAAACAAAATCCAGTAGTTATACTATTTAAATTAAAAACAAAATTGCATACTGCTTATAATGTATAACCATACAATTAAAATTATATCAGTTGATCAATAAATACAACTATTTACGTAAGTACCTGCTAATACATTAAAAATCTGCCAATCGTTTGTGACAGATACAAATAATTGGAATGACGACGATCCATAGCCTATCCAATAAAAGCCTTATAACACTACGCGATATTCAAAGACCCTTGTCCTAAATTGATATGGTGTAATAAAAAAGGTAGGTAAGGTTCCTATTAAAAAAAACACATAACTAGCCCTAAATATCGCGTAGTATATTAGGAGTTTAAGTAAATCGTGTTTGAACACATTGTTCTATGTTCTCATCATTGACCTTGGGATAGACGCTCACTTTTGTAAACAGGTTAGAGGAATGCCGTACACCGAGTACTGTTGGCACCACTTTTGCTTTCTATTGAAACGAATATTTTCACTGACATTTCCTTATTTAATAATTTCGCTGTAGGTTAAGCACGAGTTGTTGTTGTTTATTTGATAGTAAGACATATTTTCTTTAGAGAATTTTAGTTTACGTACATATAGGTAGAATTATTTGTAATGTCTTTCAATTCTCAATTCAGATGCATGGATATAAAATCTACCTAGCCTTTTCCCAACTATGTTGGTTCGGCTTCCAGTCTTACCGGATGCTGCTAAATACCAGTATTTTACATGGAGCGACTGCCTATCTGACCTCTACAACCCAGTAACTGGGTAATACGATACGCCTTGGTAAGACTGGTTGTTAGACTTTCTGGCTTCTGACGACCCGTAATGACTGTTAAAGATCCACAAATGACAGCCGGGACCAACTGCTTAACGTATGTCTAGTCTCAGTATGTAAAGATGGTCACCCATCCACGGACCAACCCCGGCAAGCGTAGCTTAACCTGATGGATCGACCCTTGCGGCTGTTATTACTTAGCCACGGGCTCCTCGAGATGCACGGATATCTTATGGTCAATAATTTCATAAGCGGTGTACATTTAGGCATGATTTTTAAGTAGACTATATTGGAACTAAACCGAGTGTCCTCAAGCCCTTTGTGGTGCTAATTGTATAAAAAATTTACTTGCATATCTTGCTTCGAAGAATAGGCCAATGGAATTAGGTTTCATTCATACTAAAAACATCCGGCATTTACACGTTCCAACTACTGGAGCCATTGATACCGTTTATAGGAAATGACATCAACATTTAACACTTAGGTATCTGACAGTAACTATAAGTTTCATGCTAATGAAAAATGACTGTTTTTGGCCATTGTCTCATCTCTATATAAGTATATAAAACCTTGATATTATTATACCATATACATGTCAAAAACGGTAGAAGGATAAATAGTTGTATACTTATCGCATTCCTCCGCAAAGGCAAGCATATTTTATAAAATCTGACTTTTAGACTTACTTTTTTAAATGCAAATTCAGTTAAGACTTTCATCTGCCTCAATTTTAAACAATTTCTATGGCAACCACTTAGTTGTTAAAGGTATTGTATGTTCTAATTAGAGTAAAACTTAGCCCATTGCGCAAAAACCTAGGATGGACGAAGACTTCGTACATAAAAAAACAACATTACATTTTGCAATGCATCTTTGGCACTGATTTTGCTTTTATTTAAATAATATACAAACATTTAACGTAAACTCAATCATTGTCTATCACAGTTCAGTCATTGTACATTCTTTTTTATATGTTTTTATTGCTTACTATAATATATTGTTTTAATGAAAGTGCAGTTTTGTAAACAGAATTTAAACATGCTTATTAAGTTCAAGTTATTTAAATGAAGTTTTTTTTTATAAAAAGTTTTCTTATCTAAAAAGGACTGGTGATGCATATAACGCACAACGGGATCTTTTTAATTATAAAACAAATGAGATTAGTCACAACGTAACAAAAAACGATTTACTAATAAGGTTTTTGTTTTTCCAAAACATAAGCATTCTATTCTGTTTTCAAAACTGTACGAGTATTCGTGGAGAAACAGGTACGTAGGATGCTCAAGTCGTCAGGGCATTGGGCAGTCAGTTGGTAGAATATTTAATTTTTGCCCGGCGGTGGTGGGGGGAGGGTCGCAAGGTAATCGAGCGCCTTCTGGATTTCTGGCGGGATTGGTGGAGGAGTTGGCAGATGGGCGCCCTGAAACAGAAACAACGAAGGTTTTTACAAAAGGTCATGTGAATTTTGCAAGGTCCTATTGCCGAGCTGGGTGCTGACCGAAAATCTTCATCATGATATTATTACGCTTAAGAAATTACGGTAGTATAATATATTAATGAAATTATTAAACCGATAGTTATTGTGTAAATTATTAACCATATTGATTATTCATTAATTGCCTATAAAGCCACAAGGCAACTCAAAAATAAATAAGAGTTTTATCATAGACTAGCTGATGCCCGCGAATTTGACCGCGTAGATGTCGGTTATTATATGCTAAAACCTTACTCAAGAACTACTCTATCTATTGGTGAAAACAACATGAAAATTGGTGCAGTAGTTTTTGAGGTTATCGCGTACAGGACAACAGACATGCGGCGGAGGACTTTGTTTCATAATATGTAAGGATTATGGTCATCAACGATTTTAATAATATGGTAATCTAATGAAATATCGCGAAAGCAGAAAATATAATAACAGGTGACAGTTAAATGTATAAATGTACCAATAATGAAAAATAAAGTAAAAATATTCAATTTTCAAGATACATTGATTTAAATAATGACGTAACCATGCGTGTTTTAATAGTCTATTTTTACTAGAATGACCGAACCACATACAAAAAAACTTCTTTTCTAAAGGTTAAGAGTATTCCTCGACAGTCTAAAACATATTGTAATAACCTTGTAATTTTTTGTTATTTTGTTTCATTTGCTACGCAATAAAAAGATTCGTTGCGAGAAACTAAATCTAGAAATATAATGATTGTTTACTCTTGCAATTTAGAGAATATGCTTCAGTCCTTCGGTACTGTGTCATGCATGAATTATGATGATATAAAATATTGTATTTACGAGGCAGATGTGATTGAAAACGCATGGAGGGGACGACCTAGAAAGACATAATAGTGACCTTATTGGTAAAGTTCTTCAGAAAGGTCAGTGCTTAGTATTCTCAACCGGCGTGAGTGTATGACCAGCACTCTTGTATGAACGTCAACTAAGCAAAAGGAGTATGTTAAGATCGTAACAGGTGGGGTCCTGTAGTTTCTGCCTACCCCATGGAAAGAACGCGTGAGTTTATATATGTATCTGTATGTATAAAATATTGTTGTTCCGGATTCATTAGCCTAAGTGCTTCTTAAATATTTTTGAATATTAATTAGGTTTATTAGCTAAGGCAAATTCAAATTTGTTATAGATCTTATAAATTGTAATAAATAGTAACCAAAAACAAGTTGATATAGGTACTTGGAAATCCCAAAAGGGAAAGCCAAACAGTGGCTACAAATTATATGAATGACGCAGAAACGGACCTCATTGATTGTCAAAAATTGCCCATCTTGACATCCCAATTAATTTTCTTGTTAAAGGAGTAGGTACCTCCCTCCAATCGCTAAATAAAACGTAAATTAGTATTGAAATGAAATCGTACCTCTGGTTTGAAACCGCCCTCGTCATCAGCAATGTAGTTGAGGTTGATAACAGTGCCATCTGGTGCGGTGTAGCTGAAAGCCCCCTGCGCGACGATGACGTCACTGGCATCGGGACCAGCGGCCTTCTTCAACGTGCCAGCTTCTTCAGCTTTGATGCCGTTCTCAGCCTCGTAGCTGGGGAGGAAAGTGTATTTGATCTTTATATTTTTGACTCTTGTGATACAGGAACTCCTAGTACAAAGCCCTCCTACAGAGATGTATGTGTCTTGAAGTTTGAAGAAATTATTACAGTACTATTCTGATTACAGTCCTGTTATTTTTAAGGGTAGGTGTGTATTAAAAGGGTGCATTACAGTGTGGCGCTTGAGTGACGAAGAAGTAGCCACCTATATATTTAAATCCAAGTAAAACGATCAACCTGTTCTTAGTGGGTATATAAAAAAATACCTACGATCATTTATTAGTTCAGTTGCCAAATATTGAAATTTCTAGCTAGAAAAATCCCTCTAGGAACAATAACAGAAGAGGACAATGTGGTGCAGGCTCTAATTCTGCCCAACGATATGAATTAGTGCAATCAGAAAGAGTACAATTCCATTGTGATCAACCGCCGGCGCCGCAGACACTTGGTGAAAATCTTGATAAGCAGTGAATGATCAAGTTAGACCATATTACTTATGTACCATTTACTTCGTAATTTGAAGCAAATTCTATTTACGTAGATCCTGAAAACTCCTCGTTGACGTAACTCATTGTAGGTAAACAAGTTACTCTGTGAATTTCATTGTAGATGATTTTCTTTAAAAAAAGAAGATAATCCTATGTTTTCTCGCAAGAGTATTTTTATTATTGTCTTCAAGAAGGCTTGCTAACAATGTTCATTGACAGCGATCAACAGTAGGTCGCCATTGATGTGTCCTTTCTCAAGCACGTTATCAGTTGCGAATCGAATGGTAAGAATTTTTATTGTTCGATCAAGGTTCAAGGTTGGTTCGATTGTACGTTTCGCGATTCCTATCAAAGTGCGATGTGATTTTGACTTTAGAGAAACAAGGCACATGCCGCAATAAAAGATCGTTTGTGAAATTCAAAGAATTGGAGAATTCTTTCAACCAAGGAACCAATATTTCAGGAAGGCAATGCCCTCACCACCTTTTAGGAAAATCTAGTAAATATAATAGAAGTCTTTTCATTTTTACAATAGCCATTTAATTTTGTACTTGACCTTTATAGCTGACCCTCCGGCGGTCAGATCTGGCGGCCATATCAATGATAGTGAAGTCGCTAATGTAACATAACACGTTGAGTATCGTTATATACCTAATGCTGAAGCCGTATTACCCGCGGGCAACTGTAGACGTAACAAGAGTAAGTTGGAATCATGAATTTACACTTTATTCCGACCAATGACAAATCGTTAAGTAAAATGTTAAGTGTGCCATCTAAAATGCCTGCAAACTCAAACTTCCGTCAACATACGTAACATAACACCAAGCCTGTATTCCCCGATAGGGTTGGTAGAGGTAAACTTTTTAGTTCACCCACATTTCGCCAGTTGTATAGGTAAGTCCCATGTAATAGAGGGCGAGCCTATTGCCATCAACCGGGCACAAATCCAGAATCAGAGCTGTTCCGTCAACATCTTTCTAAAATTCTAGAATACACAATTTTCAGAGTATAAAAAGAGTTTATTTTTGTACATTGCTGCTGCAAAAGGAAACGTTACGTTGGCATACACGAAGCTCGTGCCAGGTACCTACTGACATAGACTAACACAATATAATAAAGGATTATGTACCTATGTATGTGTTGTTGTAGCCAGTACCTAATATTTGCTTTCTGATAGAAATAGTCAATATTTACGTACTTGATGTTTACATTTTTATTATTATATCTATTATCACCGAACTTCCATAACACTAAGTGGGTGGCACTTGAAATTCCAGAAGGTGTCAAATTTGATTCCTAGGGCAATAAAACTCCTGCCAGGGTTGCGGGAAAGTCCGAAAGGGATACCGGGACCTTGGCAACAGGCAACTGAAGGAACACGGGTGGGTTTTAGTCAATAAAAGTCTGACACGCCCTTCCGCTCCGCCCAGAGCGGGAGAAGTCATTTAATAATTTCCCATCCTCAAAAATGTATTAAAAAAGGGCAATAAAACTGACAAGGTATTTGAATGAAGGATTACAGTAAGTATTCCAGACTATTTACAAGCTTCAAAATTTGTAATGTATTTCAAACAAGTCCAAAAGCCAGCGCCTTAAAAAACGTACTATTTTGCTTGTTTACCAATCATATTGTTACCGAAGCTTCACGATAAAATACGTATTTACATAAATGACACAATAGGTTATTTCTACGGGTCCGCCGTATGTTCCAGAACAAACAGGAGTAAAATAAAGTTTATTTCTCTAAAATCATACCTGTATCTATAAGATCCATCCGGTTGCTGATCGAACTCTTGTGAGAGGATTGCTACGACTTTGTCTGCAGGCCCCTGCGGCGCTGATAACGAGACTGCCACCACTCCCAACAGAATTAATACCCTCTGGAAATAAGAGAAAGAAAGATATTAAACAAAAAGTAACTTTTAAATTACACTAGATGTACCCGCGGCGTCGCTCAGGTGTATTCACTTTTTCCATTGGAATTATAAGTTAATCGGAACGTGAAGTCATACCCTATACCACAGCGGTTGATTTGGTTAATTAGGTTAACTAAAACTTGTTAGTAAGTCTTTGGGTCAGACCAAACAAAAAACGAAGACAGAGCGTTGCAAACAATACAGTGAAGCATGCCAAAACTACACCTCCACTCTGTGCATACACGCTCACACGCACACATTTACAACCATTTAACATCAAACTACACTAAGTGCACCTCATGGCACTGTTGACAGCGCTTGTTTTTTATTTGGTTTTACCAAAGACCTCTTTGGTAAAAGAATATGAACACCTTAGATACACAAAGTTTTGACACCTCTGTTCACTCTTCTCGACTTTCTAGGAAAACGTTCCATCTTGCTGTCATTATTAACGTTTCAGTGACGTCATTCGCCGGTAAATTGAAGACGCTATGTGGCGGCCACCGCTCTTCTAGAAACCGTAGCTTTACAGGGCCAACATACTACGTTGACAATTTGACTAAAATAGCGTTCTTATACATTTCAAGATTGCCTCGAAAAGCACGTTAATTGGTCCCGGCTGTCATTCGAGGATCTTTGACAGTCGTTACGGGTCGTCAGACGCCCGAAAGACTGAGAAAACCAGTCTTACCAAGGGGTATCTTATTAACCAGTTAATGGGTTGTGGAGGTCAGATAAGCAGTCGCTCTATGTAAAATACTGGTATTCAACTGCATCCGGTTAGACTGGAAGCCGACCCCAACATAGTTGGTAAAAGGCTAGGCACTAGGCAGATTGATTGATACATGTCAAGATTGACTACTTATCTCCTTGTAAAAATAGCGTCATTGTATTCATTTCAGAGGAAAGAAAAAATAAACGAAAAAAAATTAAAAAAAATCTTATTCCAGTGATTCTTTGACATGGTCTCATTAATACCCTAGAATTATGGGATATCAAAAGGAACACTTGTATATGTAAATTTTATCTAGCTTTAAGAAATACCTACTGTTAACTGCATAACTAAGGAGATATTTTTTACATATTCTCAGAATTTTACATTCTTTTTCAATTTCAATTAACCGATATTCGTGTTTTAATAATCTGGAGTCCTACCTATTCCTAGGGGTTTTTAAACTCTGGAACCTGCTTTACTAATTTTTCTATCTGTATCATATTAAACGCCTGCCATCGCTAGCAATGCAAGCAGTGTAACATTTATGTCACACTATTATAAGATGTTTAGGCATTGACACACCAGATAAGACAATAAAATTCGCACATAAACATTAGGCTTTTGCTTCCTAAAATCAATGAGGCACTAACTAAGAGACGCCACAAGGTTACAGTAAACACATCGCGACCTACAATTACAAGGACATACTAACTTAAGACCTTTAGTTTATAGTCTTAAATCTATGCTCATGTCGTTGAAAGATTTATAGTCCATTTGTTACCAATATCAATTTCAACATTATTCACAATCGCCCAATTAATTACTATAAAATCAATTTAATTTAATAATTTATTGCGGATGAGTTTTGGTGGATTTATATTTTGTGATGGCATAATGCAGTCCTCAGCAATACATAAAATCATATAAGAACTAATAACATGATTTTATTGTTTGTAACTTTTTAATTAATTCTGGCATCTTTCAATTCAAATAAGTACAAAATTAAATGTCACTTTTTACACCCTCTTCTTTTTCTCTATGCCTTTTATTACCATGAGTTTTACCTAATACCCACGTAAGTACGCATAAAACTAAAGTGCTTTTGTAAGTAACGTATTAAGTTAAACAAAATGACATCATATTGTCAGTGACCCATTGACGACTTATTTTAGGTCAGGCACGCATCTGTAGATAAATAAACTTGTTATATTCACCCGCTAATAGTATCCACAACACAAGACAAATACAATTAACCGACAGCCTAGCGGCCGTTTGTGGCATGCGGCCTTGACGTGACAATCACGTGAGTCACGCACGCAGGGTTAGGGAACATTTTGAGACAATACATAGATAATTGCTAGTTGCTAAAAGGTAGTTTCCCAGTCCAGAACGTAGTAGATTCCTATGGAGAAAATCGGGCATGAAACTCTTTTGAATAAAAATATTGATAGAGAGGTTATGAAAGGTTATATAAGGAAAGCAAAAGGAGAAATGGACCTAAGGTAGTGAACAAGATTCTTAAGGACAACATTTATCACGTGAACTCAATTTTTTTAAGACAGATTCGGATACCGCAAAACTTCTTATATTATTCGATGTTTCATCAAAAATATTAATTTCATCTACCTATACGATAATGGGAATCATTTCAAGTTTAAAACAACTAAGATGATTAATTTTGTAAGAGATGTCGGTGTTTAACATCCTTTTCAATATAATTAGACTGGTTTTAGATAAGAATTTATTAATGAACATTTTAAGCGTTTATTATGATTATACTGTAAGAGATGTGAATCAGTTTAATATTATACAATGTTTTATTAACTAGGTGTTATTACAAGAAATCTAAATATTTGTTAAATGAGTTAAATACCCATTTTACATGCTGGACCACGTCAAAGAAAACAGGCATTATGATTATGGTCAATGTCATAGCGGCTAAGGGGTAAATACTAGACAAAAAAGCTCTATTTATTGGCAGAGTGGTATAATACTGACCGTACGAATTCCTGAAAACTCAAATCTAGTAAATGAGAAATGAAAGACCTCTTTTATAAAGCAACATCTTATTCTGTGAGTTCTTAACACATGTATATAATAATATTCAAGTACAGAGGCATATAAAAGAAAATTATTGGTTACACAACTAAGTAACCGTGTATTACCAGTCACATGATACTTTGAACCTAATCGGTGTCAATGTGCCTAGGTACATTCATTTTTATGACCACCTGACAGTTAACATTAAACTTAAAGCAATCGATGAATTAACAGATATAGGCTTAAGTAAGTTTCTGAGATGCTATTTAGATGAGCTGCACAAACTATTGTAATAAATGTAAGTCGCAAAGTATCCTATTCAGTTGTATCTTCATCATGTTATGAAGTACCTAGATGAATTTCAGTTGTACTTTACTTTCAGTCACTTTTGGCCAAAACCAAAGTTTTCAGTGAAAATTGTATCTTCATCATGTTATGAAGTACTTACCTAGATAGAATTCAGTTGCATTTTACGTTCGCTCACTTTTGGCCAAAACCAGAGCTTTCAGAGATATTTATACCAAGGCGCTCGCTACAATGAAAACAGTTTATTTTTATCGCTGTATTGAAATTCATAGTGTAATGAAAATTGAAAATGGCACCTGTTTATCATCCTTATGTCCTAGGAAGCCCTATTAGGTAGATTCAAGCTTCTGATCAAGGCTTGGGATTTGAATGGCCTACAGCATATGTTTAGGGTCTATAAAGATCATCATTATAAGTATCAGCCAGTAAACGGCGATGGTCATCATTAGTGTCATAATAGCCCAGTATGATGAACTGCATATAGGTATTATTATTCCAGAATCAACACACTTGCCAAATAGTGCGGTGATTAGACAAAATGAGTTGTTATTATGGTTGCACTAGTCGACGGCTAGAACTCGTTGGTGCGCGTGGCTAATATGCATGCTACTTAGTATAGTTATTTAGTATTTTTACTTATCTAGTTTTTATTCATATATTTATTTATGATTTTATTTAGTGACATAGACGATGATTTATAACGAAAACGAGCGCTATGGAAAAAACTACTGGATGTGTCTACTCAAAATAAAATTATTTGAACTTTTTGAATAAATTATCTATCCGTATACGGTTTCTATTTTTCGACGCTCATTTCTTCCAAACCAATTTTTTTTGTAATTGTGCTTAGTGTGCTTTGAAGAATGACTGACTAGCGTAACCTTAACGGAGGAGACTTTTGTAGTTTTGGCCGTCTGTAGCCTTTTGCGATAGGAAAATACAATACCATAAATAGAATTTACTAGTGCCCCCTGACTCTTCATAGTGTATTCAAAAGTTAAATTAACCATTTAAAAACCTGTTTCAATTAACCTTTACTCGGACGGGATAATCAGCTGCCTACCAATGTACCTTGTATAATTCAGGTTTATGGAAAGAATAAAATGTCTGAATCAATTAGTCACTGTGTAATAAGGCAATCAAACTGCAATAGAATATTTTACATTTTAAACAAAACATTGTGGTATTCTATCATTTCCTTTACAATTAAATCTCCACAGGTTAAGGCTGTGTCCTTCGATAATCATTTGCCTGATCAAGGTGAAAGTTTACTGTTGGTAGGTACCAAAACCACGATAGTTCACCTTTCGTCGAATATTGACCAGCTATAAGATATATGCAGTTGTAAGCCAAATATAGAAGTATGACTCCCTGGAGTTACCATTAACGACTTAGGGTACAACCAGATCGCCGTCGATCGACGACATTGTGACAAAATATTTTGAGAGAGATGAATAAGCGGTGATATGTTTTGATTCACGGTCGACTTCAATCAACCGCTGTCTCGTTGTACCCTCACGCCTTTTTGCAAGCTTAATTGTATTTTCTAGTGTTCATCATGATATAAAAGAGTATTGACAGAATACACTCTTCATATTGACCTCATAAGCAAGGATCGCGTGTGGATTACCAGCACGGGCATAGTGTTACGAAGGTTGATATGCTTCATGGACCATTAGCAGAGTCTAGTTAGTAATAGATATCGTCACTTGAAATCTAGGCCTGCTCGATTAGTGTAACATGTTAACCTTAAACGGTTGCGACTGAATACATGATTAATTTAATAAATTATCAGCTGATAATCTGTTTTGATTTATTGATGATTCAAAATTTATATTATCTAACAAGAAAATCATATTTTCTTTCTAACCATTTTCATCTCCAATTATGTATGAAAAACAGATAAAGTGTGAAATCCTGAAAGAAACTGTAGTTGGATAAATTCCTGAGGCGAGTTTACGAAAGAAGCAATTGAAATATACTGCATTCAATTTAGAAACTACGACCTATCAAGTAAAGAGTCAAACCACATTATCGTCATCTTGAATTTAAATTGATATTTTATAGACATGTAAATGCTGGTAGATATAAATTGCATCATGGACAAGTTAAGGTAAGCCATCTATCTATGTGTAAACTTTACTCATACGCCTACCTACTAGCGACTCATCGCTCGTTATTAGGGACATTATTATTGCGAGGTTTATATGCAAATTAAGACATGCAAGCAACTTGTTTCAGGCATACTGGAACAGCAACATTAAAGGAACATATACGTGATTATATTCATACCTACCACGAAGATTACCAGCGATGGCTGTCGCTGAAAACCAGGGCTGGGGCTCTGTCTTGCATAGGGTTGCAGCACAATGCTGAGCGATAGCCGTTTTGCGGGGATGTAACGCATGTTTCCCCCAACCTTTTCTTATTGTGTTTATTTTCTTTTTTGCGTTATGTTTACCGCAAATAAACGTATTTTCTTTCTTTTTTAGGGGTATGAGGAACAGGGTGTAAAGTTCACTCATCCACCATAGAAAAGGGAGGATCCTCCTACCAGACGGGTGTTGTGTCTGGCGGGCAACTGCCCAATGATTGATATTGGATTTTTGTATATATGTTCACTGCACGGTAAACTCTAATTGCGCGATGCAGGATTTTTGTGACGTCAGGATTTTTGTGTGACGTCAGGTCTTTGATGCGTAGTTTGAATGTGGCGATGTAGGTACCGCCACATCACTCCCCTCCGGAGACCGAAGGTCGATAGTGGGCTGAGTCTTGTATCTTGCGATGCTTGCCAGTGCCAGTTGTGGTTCCAGTGAGTCGGAACCGGGTGCCGCATTGTTCGCAGTGGGTCGGAACTGTTTGCGGCGATTGTGGTGATTGAGTTGATTGAGTTGATTGAGTTGATTGAGGTGATTCCCCAGTGGGTCGGGGTGATGAGGATGCGGGTGATGACCAGGAATGCGCGTTCGCTGCATGCTGGTGGTCAGGATACCCGCTGACGCCTCGGGTGTTGGCTTGGCTGTGTGACTCGCCTCACTGAAAGCTTGCGGGAGTGATGATGATGACGTCACGCTGGAGTAGTTGCACGAAGGCTGCGTTGACGTTCATATTCGGGGTCACCAATTTAGGGGTATGAGGAACAGGGTGTAAAGTTCACTCATCCACCATAGAAAAGGGAGGATCCTCCTACCAGACGGGTGTTGTGTCTGGCGGGCAACTGCCCAATGATTGATATTGGATTTTTGTATATATGTTCACTGCACGGTAAACTCTAATTGCGCGATGCAGGATTTTTGTGACGTCAGGATTTTTGTGTGACGTCAGGTCTTTGATGCGTAGTTTGAATGTGGCGATGTAGGTACCGCCACACTTTTAAGATTTTTATCATAATGGAACTGATAAAAAAAGGTCAGAAGACGAAAGAGAAATAAATAATAGAATATAGTTCCCGCCTAAGTAACATTTTCGAGATGCACGTTAGTTATATAATCATTTCCACCGCAGAAAACTGTCAAGTACAAACATGGGCTAACTAGTTAGATACGCTTGCGTACAATACCGTAAGACAAAAGGTTTTCAAGTCACCGTTTGTCACCCACAAACTATTCTTAGCACCGCCTAAATACCTGTGGATGCTGCGGTATGCAGATGTCGGCACACTAGCTATTTTGCAAGTGCATTGAGTTGTGGGAACAAGTCACAGAATTCGAGAGTTGCGTCGAAAACAATGTACTACGTGCAAAAACAAAAGGTGTGCACCTAATTAACCGCTCGCACGCCTCCGCAGGAATCCAGGTACGGACTTCACGAGTTAAAAGATTCTACCGTTTTTTTTTTCTACGTCAAAATGAGTTTTTTTTTTCATACCACATACATCTTATGATGAGATTCCACAGATCTAATATATATTTTTCAGAATATTTAGTTATTTAATATCCTAAATAAAATCGTACAGTAAAGTTCAGTTGTGTATTACTGAGTCAAGTAAATCACTGGACTTATCAACTTTTATATTTATTATGCAAGCTTCTATGCCTATATATTTCTTAGCAAAGGAGCTAAGAAAATTAGTGGACAACGTGTCGTTTTTGTAGTATATCACAAAAAGGCTATATCACAAAAACGACACGTTGTCCAGTAATGTTCAGTCAAAATATTATCTGTAGTTTTAGCCGCGCAAATATAGATATCTGCATAACGTCACCCGAATGATTAATGAATGACCCTGTCAAGCCGTAGCCTATTTCCTATATATTTTAATACAATTCTTCTGAATAATTTATTTTAGACACAAATGCTTACAAAAATAGTATCTTATAATTATTCAAATGACTAATTTAATTAATGATAAGTATTCTTTTTCAATGGCAGTATGTTAAAAAATATTAAATATTTATGCATAAATATTGGCCTTTTTTGTGTTATAATCATGTTGAAATACAATAAGTTATGGTAACTACCTTCAAATATCTACGAACATTATTTAGGTACCTTTAGTATGAGTAGGTAAACTGTTTTAAAGTATGTTTATTTTTTATGCGTATAAGAATATGGTCAAGCAATGTCGATATAATATTAGTATACGTACTCTATTTTAGTTGTGAACTTTTTTTAAACGATACGAGACGGCGCTACATGGCGCGTGCGCTGATGTAGCGTCCGGAAAATTATTTTCACACACCAGGCGCGGACTGAAAGGAGAAACCGCATGGCCGGTGACCGCTACTTCTAGTAGGAAATTCTACTGACTATTACAACTGTGGCACCTATTAACTATGTGTGAAACAGTCATTAATTTTCCCTGAAGAAATATTTTTAGGTACTGAATAGTTAAGAAATATTGTTGAACCTACCTACGTTTTTTTTCTCTAAATACCCAGAATTTCATTACATACATACATCATTAAATTTCATTTTTAAACTTTTAACAACAATACCATTATATTACATAACAAAAGGAATTTCAATAAAAATAAAACTTGCAATGCTGGCGCCATATACGTTATAATCTTTATATCTTCTTTTTGTAATTGGCAAAAATATGTCGAAATAATGTTTAGGAAAATAATAGCAGGTAAATTTATTGTTTTTTTTTTACCTACACATGTAAAGTATGAGAATAACATTTAGCTTTATTTTGAAAAGTATTCAATTAATTCATTGAACTGATCATAATGCAGAATGAAAAGGCATTATTAATACACACTGTGTCCGCGTGGTGAATTACGGCTTATTCTCCCCTCAGAAAGAGGAGGCCTATGTCCCAGCAGTGGAAACTTTACAGGTTAATATAGGCTACACGAAAAAATAAGTGAAAAACATACCAACTCTTTTTCTGGGCAGTCATATTAATAAACAGTGATTCTTTATGAAAATTGAAGATAAACTCAATCGTTATAAAACCCATAAATTACATCAATACTTGCAATTGATAAATAAACGCGGCAAATGTACTTTACAATAAATCTGCATAAAACGATGGCACACTTGTCACTGAGGTAAACAGCACAGTTGCTGGCAAAGGTTATGTATTGTGGGTGCAACGAATGCACGACGCGTTTCATAACAAGCCGGTGACCCTATGCCCTATGCACCCACTTTGGCCAAGTCCATAAAAAGGAGATTAATCAAAGATATCTCTGTTTTAATTAAGAGGTTAAATTAGATAGGAGCGGGAGTTATCTGCATAATTATGATCAATTAACATGCGATTTTAAACGTTTGGGTGGTTCTTGCGGTTAGATTCTTGTCTGTTATTAGTTTCCTTTTATGTGACATTCAACTGATAGTAATTATATGTGGTGGTTTCAAAATATTGTTAATTAAAAAAAAATGTGAAAACAAGGTTTTGATTACATATCATCAATAGAACGGAAAACCCATCCAAGTAAATGGTAGAGGAAAATTATAACTACTTACAAAGTTCTTGTAAAAGTTTCATACCTTCTGTGGTTTTAACTGGTAGGGGTTGTATAATTATCACTTGCTTTAAAAACGGTGAAGCTAAACGTCGTGAGGTAACCGGCATGCCTGAGAGATAAATATTTCTCGACGGCATGTGATACCAAGTCAGAGACCCTTGAGTTTGTCAGAAACCACACGAAAAAGAAAGAAGAATCACTGAATAGGGTCAGTTAAAACCACTGTGGGTATGAAACTTTTACAAGAACTTTGTAGGTTTATGTAAATTATTATTACCTAAATTTTTACTAAGCAATAATAACAATCTTTGTCTCCCTAATGAGCTATGTATTTCAATACTTGATTTGGACTATTCATAAGGGTTATAAACATCAGCAGGAAAATCTCTAGGTGTTTCCACATCACTGCGGTAATGGAACTAACTAAAATTATTACACGAATGTTTTAATATTTCAATGTTTATGGGAAACAATACATAAAACAATATTTAATTTACATTATCATCAAAAAGCTTACTATAGGATTTCCGAGTTTTTAAAAGACAATGTATTGATATAGTTTTATTTTTTATTTATCATTTTATTTTAATATTATTATTTTTTGTGTTTCGTTATTGACATTATGTATAATATTAAATAAATAAATCAGACTTTTGTGTAATAATAATATGTAAATGTTTATCTCTTAATTACTTTGACTCTTGACTGGCTAATTTTGTTTTATTGTACATTTCGATGACGAGTTTATGACACTATTCTGTGGTATTATTATTATAATTTGATTGAAGAAGTTTTAATTTGTTATGTTAATTGCTTTGAATAATGGACAAAATAAATAAGTATTTGAGGTTTATATCCTATTAATAAAAATAACCTATCTGTTTATATTTGTACGCCGGCAAGGCAAAACATGACTGTGCTATAATTTAATGTAACATCTTGCATGCAATGTGTGTATACTTATGTTTTGAACAAATAAATCTTATCTTATCTTATCTTATCTATCTTATTATTATAATATTTTTATTACATTTTAATGTTATTAGTTTTTTAACTAGTTCATTTAATATGAGAAGTTTATCCAGTGTAGGTATATGTATATATTTATATCCTCTTTAATAAACATACTAACCAAAAATAAAGATAAATACATAAATACGAATCAACAATACTTTATGGAAACGGAATAAATAAACTCAATTTATTGGCATGTTATTGATAAATATTAAAAAAATAAGTTAATTTATGTCACCATAACAGAGGCATGATAAATTCCTAACTTCCTAATAAGATATCATCAAAAATACCGACGACCTACCTGCGATGGTAAAGATGCCCTTCTGCGCCTAAATGCTAAAGATGCAACATCCTACAGTGGGGGTCAGGAGTTCACATCCCAGCATGGGTTATAATTTATAGAATCATTTAAGTCCTTTTAAGGCTTGGGTTAAATGGTTACTAGCACTTTTAGCGACTTTATAAAAAGTTGAATTTATTGAAGAGCGGCAAATTACTTCTGTATCCCATGTCTAGCTGAGGCATTAGGGAGTGCCAGAGAATATACTAAACACTTTGATAATTTGCTTCAAGTAGTTATTTACTTAATACGCCTTACAGTTTATTTTTATAAATCATACTATAGTGCAGGGAGTAAGACCTATTATTTTCTAGAACCATGCTAACGCTATATTTTTATAGTTTGCTAAATTAAGGATATAAATTTAGTATTAGCTTAAGTTCAAAGGCATTAAAAAATTAGTCGTAACAAAGGACCAAAAAAAAAACCCAGAGCCAGGACTAATATTAAAGGACAAAATAATTATGATGCTGATTCCCAACACGCAAATATCTCAATATCTCTATTCCCTATCTCTATTAATCTAAAATATCGTTTAAAAACAACTAAAACTTACCATTGTCATATTGAAGCACTTGATAATAATTATTCAGGATGAGCAAATGTGATAATATCCCATGTGGTTTGGTCGGCGGCGTGTGCGCCCGATTGTACTTACTCGTCTAATCACCTGTCCCTTTTATAGAGACGCGGATTTGTCTAGCCATTGCATGTGGCCGGGGAGCCTGCACTGACTGCACAACCCAGGGATGGACTTAGGCCTACGGATAGTCAGAGAAAAAATATATTTTCGCGAAAGAGATTAATTTCCAAGCTGGATTTTTGTGTGACTATAGTCTACCAGGAATTTAATCAAGAATTAAACATATAAAATGTCTGTTTCTCTGAAAGACGTCTACAATTTTCTGAATGCCAAATCTTCAGGCATGTGTTTAGGTATAAAAGTTGGCATGGATCGAAAATCGAACAGGTTATTTTAGGATACTCTCCCTTATGTTTATCATGGAGACTTTACTAAACTATTTAGCTCGCATTACCTCTTGGTACACCTACAGGATATTTGAAATAGCATACCTGTCAGAACTGTCAGATATTTCTCAGGAGAATTTCTGAAGTAGCTTGTAAATAATACGTCTATGCCTGTTAAAAGAATGTAAGAAAATATGAAGAATCTTGATTTAATGTCACAAACCATGCGAAGTAGGTATTATGATGTCTCACCAGACAACAATGTGGTCATCAAAAGAATACAGTTTTTATTATAAATTAGCATAAACATAGCTACTAATTATAAAGTGATTTTTATTGAAGCTTCGTCTATAAAAGCGAATTTTTACGACTTAAATAGAGGTCTATTATTATTTATAGTATTTTAATAACATGATTTAATTGCTTACTGATTAATTCACAGGTCATAATAGAAACAAAACTGCATTTATAGTAATTTCCCGCTGTGTCAACTAGCATTTCGTTGTCAATTTTACTATTATTGTTTTCTCAGTTTTGTGTTTTTTAAGTCAAGTATCATTTTAATAATATTGTCCTAAATTACATAGTCGGTATAATTTACAATTTTATAACTCGCGTGTCTATTTTGTTTGAATAAGTTATAAATTCTT
Source organism: Lithophane leautieri (assembly GCA_949152455.1). Taxonomy (NCBI): domain Eukaryota; kingdom Metazoa; phylum Arthropoda; class Insecta; order Lepidoptera; family Noctuidae; genus Lithophane; species Lithophane leautieri. Next base: position 10,046,390 of record OX424463.1, on the reverse strand, counting down.
CATTTGCATTGATTTTATTGTGAACAACACAATCAAACGGACGTTTTATTTAAATATTCATTACGTATCGATTTGGTTGATGATTAAGGGCCCTAGTTTACGAACTCTATTTTAAAGACTGTTTTATGGATACTGGTAGGTGATATTAATGCACAAGATTGTAAAATTTTATGGCAATAAAACGTGTAACACATAATTATTTGATGAGTCGTAAAATTGATAAGGAGTGTATTAATTGATAACCTTTACGAGTATGAATGAATCAAACATTAATGTATTTCGTCACACAACATCTCTCGAATCTCTGAGTGATTTTGGATCTACACAAACCTATGATTTACTAAGAAAATCTCATATTACACCTAATTCGCTCCTGTAATCGTGTAGTAGGTACCTTTTGTGAACCTTTTATGTGGCTTTGATTTCAATATGAGGTCTTTTTGTGTGATCGATATCACACTGCAGTTGAAATTAATTCATCTGGCTTCTGCAAAATAATATTTATTCGTAGATCATACAAATTATTATAAAGTTGTCATGCGCATCCCATAGTACGTCCCCTTGTCGTAACATAATATCGTTCAACGTACAATAGAATAACTACCAAGAGTCTCGTAAAACGATGGCCAACCCAACACTTAAATGGTACGCACGCTTTATGTCAAATGCATTGCAAATTGCGCCCGCGCCGCCTCGAAGATGCCACTGCGCTTGGCATTTTACAATTTTATTTAAACTTGGAACTTATTAACTGCTTTGACACACCAACACACTTACATACGAAACACGCAGAGTCAATATTCGCTCGTTAGCTGGAAACATTTACACATTTAGATGCAAGTTTGCTCATAAGTTAAAGCTAGGAAATTTTAAGAAATAGCAAACTATGAACACTTACAAATTATTAATTGTATTAGTTTCATAGTTTCCATTAACTTTTTGCTAACAAAGCGCACTTGACAAACAAGCGCAGCTGTCGTAAGATGTGAGTGTAGGTACTAGGTCGTCATCTTGGAAATTAGTATACTCAGAAACTTTATACAAGCCCGACTTAATTTCGATACACCACGATCGTTAAAGTTATTGTTCGTCCATTCGACCACACATTTAGATTATGAAATACATATATTATTACTCTTTAATATGTCTATTTCCGCATAATAAACAGAGTACAACTTTCATGGGCTTTTTATGGTAATTTTATGGCTACATTAACCAGGTAAGTAATGGGTCTCTTTATCGGAACTACAAAGTTTCAAAGAGAGTTAATGGAAACTATTTGTAGCTGTTTCTCCATTTATTTCGTTTTTGATTCAAAATGTTTTGAGTTATTGTTTGATAACACCAAATAAAAAACCTTAAGAAACCTATAATTCTGTAACCAAGAATTATTTCAATTTATAACAGTCTCGTAATTACTTTTAAGGATGTTTCTTTGGTATTAACTAATTTATATCGGGTGACTGGTAATTAGTGACCGATACTTAAACTCGTGACTTTACTCATCTTTATGAACAACTTTTACTATGGGACCACCCCATATTTATGTATTTTATTACTTTAATAGAGCAGTGGTGGCTCAGTGAAAACGGCCGCGACTTACGATTTATAGGTCGTAGGTTCGAACCCAGACAGGTGCTTTACTTTGTTTAAATTATTTTATCGCCATCGCTCTCAAAACCGTGAAGGAAAACATCGTGAGAAAAACGGCATGCCCTAAAACCTAAATTTTGGAGACATTTTGATAGGCGCGTGGTGGATTACGACCCACTCCCTCTCACCGAGAGGAGGCCTGTGTCCCAGCACTGGGAATATTATAGGCTGTTTATGCTATTTAACTATTTATTGATACTCTTAGTCTTATGTTTCAATTCTCCACACCTAACTTACTACGAGTAGCTAGCAACAACAGACTAGCAAAAGAGCTCGTATCAAACTTATAAAAAGATACAATACAGTTTTTAATTGGTACCCAATAAATTTTTTACACTTATTAATTTCAGATTTTTGTCTATGAGGCTTGGCGTCATCATCATCATCAATCATCGACAATACCTATACCTCTACTCCAAATTATTTCGAGGTTAGAATCATTAGTGTCCATTAGGATTTTCCAATATCGGACACCTAGTTAAAATTCTTCCCAAATATCGATTATCATTATGGTCCCCGCGTTCCACTATGTATGTAATATAATATTTAATTATCTAATAAGTTATGATTATTTATAGCTTCTGAATACATCGCTGGATGAACTTTATTAAATATTACCTACAATTATAAGTAAGTACATACGCTTATGATTGATCTTATTATGACCAATCATAGAAGTATGTACATTGATTATACCTGTGTAATAAAAAAAATAACTTTGATGGCTACATGTGATGTTGCGTTCCATAATAGTAGTACTAATTAGTATCGATTATGAACCAGCAATAGCAAAACATGGGACTAAAAGTTGAAGGGTAGGAAGTTTAAATCATATCCAGCAGATTTATTGTGACACTCCTTCCTGAAAGCTTTACTTTTTGACGGGAAAATAGGAATACGGAAGAACTGAAAGAAGGCATTAAGACATGTCTATGAATTTCATAATGCCGAAGAATGAATTCCAAACACTTAAAATTCGAACTTATAAGAATACTCAGGATAATTTTCCAATTAGCTTTAAAAACTCAATTTCAAGATTAATGGTACAATGAGAAGTTTACAGGCATGCTATTAATTTGTCATATGAGGCATCTAATAAATCGTAGCAATTTGCGACTTAATTAAAAACACAATGCAAATGATAAAAGTACTCATTTTATAAACGTACAATTGTGTAAACTTTAGTTTAACAGGTCATCGGACCAAATTTTAAAACAATAAAACTATTATAGTATTGTTTTCGCGCACAAAAGCTCATTATAGTAAGCGTCTGCGAATTCCAGCGGAGGTTAATCTCATTACTTTAGTAGATGGGCGATTAGAAGGATCATTTGTGTGGGACAATTTCTCACACCTTATTCGTTTTGGTGGTAGTGTCGCACGCTCCCACCAGTCTATTACCAACCTATTAAAAAGAACTTAAATGTAGAAACGAACAACATACTCGTACTTTAAAGTTGCACATTGAGTGAGATGTTGTAGGAAGAATACGATAATTCTCATTTTGTACGAAAATGGTTACCACTGCGCAATGAAGTCTAGTCAACAGCTACAGTCAGTCATAAATTCTTTCACAACCTTCAAACCGTTGTGTTTACAACAATGTCTTTTCCGGATAATCCCACAGTTCTATTTTTGCCAAAGAGGACCAGTTCTTAATCCAAAGAACAACCAACTGCAATAAAGTAATAAATTACAAAAGGCGGTAGAACTCAATTTCAATTGAAATTATAAAGACAACGATAAAGGTGTGAAAAATCCTATAGTACTCGTAGTAACAGTAATTAAGGTTTGCTAAAGAAAGTTACATACAGAATAAATTGATAATCCATTGACAAATTCAACAAAAACAATAACAATGGTATATTTGTAACAAAATTCTCGTTTCTTTGGGAGATTGGAAGTAATAACGTTGCTAGCTCGCTCTTTGCTTTCATCGATCTTGACATAATTGGAACACTATTATTACAACGAAACGTACACAAAGCATTCGACTATGAAAGAAAAACTGCTACTTATAACCATTCATTAGGTTTTTTTTTGTAGTTTATTAAGTAAGTTAGAAAATAAAATGATCTTTTTTTTCTTTCAACAAGTCAGTACCATGAAGCTACCTAACTAATATAAACTAATGTAATCTGCAAATTGCAAATCACAGACATGACGATTCTCTGCGCCTAGTCTTATTCAATCAAACCATCATTAAGTACAAGGGTGACATCAAAGAGACATTCGATTAACATACCTACAGCAAAAAATATCTACTGAATAAATGAACTTTGCGATGTTGAACAAGCATTCGCCGCTCACTACGTCAGGATTTCTTGAGGACAGTGTGAATTACAACCAGTAAACATATTTATATACAACACTAATCTCTTTAAATCCCGTGGACATTATGTATTTGCCACTTAAATCTAAATTTAGATTTTATATTCGGAGTTTATAAAACCAGTCCTAAACGGATGTCTCGTCCAGTAGGTAATATTAAACGTTTATGACATATCTTTAGTGCGTCCTGATAAAAATGACATCATTCCGTTAAAAATGTAGATCTAAACAAAGCCGGTTTTGGAAATACGAGGCGCGCCTTAAATACTTACCTTAAATATGTCGTCGGTTATATTTTTTAAGGTTTAACACCTTTAAATTACTACAGCTAGATTATAATATGAAGCTTTGTTAAAATACACCATAACACTGTGTTTACTGTCGAGCAGCGATTGAATCGAAACATAAAGAAGACTATAAGGGCCAGTCGTGAACTCGTGAGTTATCTCATTACTGATGTAAAAAATGTAATAGCAGAAATTGAATCTGACATTAAGTTACCCATTTAATCTTAAGAAACATCTCAGACCACAGTATTTTGTTCTACAAATGGTTTTACCGAAGATACAGCGTGAGACGTTCACGTATTAGCCTATTCAATGCAACAACATAATTAGGAAATCAGCTAAAACTTTACATTAAACTATATAATCTTAAATATAATATACATCTAACACTAAAATATATAAATGTTCAAATAAATAAAGGGAAAAAAATAAAAACAGAAAAGGCTCATTGGGCATCAAAAAAATCGTCCGCATCGCTTTCAGTGGTAAAAGTGCCCAAAAGGCTGACAGCATTGCCACGTTGGATAGCTTTGCAAAAAACTTTATTTGGAATATTTATCTAATTATTAAAAATTAAGCAACCATTTTTATCATCCTTCGAGGTCAATTGCAACTATGCAGGCAACTTTTTTATTTAAGTCGCATCTATCTTAAAAATGTCTTGCATCAAGTCAACAAGCACTTCGTCCATTCATATTTACAATGACTTCAGCAATGTTTTGCCAGACAACATTACTTTCTTAGGTTCTTTAGGCTCATCACACACGATATTTAATACAACTCTGACATTTTGATACAACTACGAACGATTACTCACAGCAATTCGAACATATGGCATTAACTCTATAACCTATATCGAGCTTCAGAGGACATTATATTCGCATAAAACCGCGACCTCTAAGATATTGTAATTGAAAATTATTTTAGCATCACTTTATAATAGTTTCGTCGCAATAGCATTGGGTCATAAATACGGACATTACCGGAATATGAATTGCACCTGTCTGTCTATCCTTCGTGAGCCCTATTGGGATTGTAGAAAGATGACTATATTCATGAGTAAGCTCATACTCGGTTTTAAGTAAATCAAATAAATAGTGGTGCAAGTGAACTGCGACCTCTGACTCGCGCCTACAAACCTATTTGTTTAATGCTAGTGGTGTGGCGGCGCCGAGGATGCAACTCCAACGTGTCGCCGAGCGGGTTCCACGGTTATTATTGCTCATTTTCCAGCTGGATTGAACCTCTGTAACCTAGAATAACATTTCAAATAAATTATTGAATGACGAAACGTAATGTTAATGATAGTCTTTGCTTTTGTCTAGAATTGGTCAGCTCGAGGGCTGCTAATCAACGCCGACCCAGAAACAGGATTGACACGTTCATGCTAATTGAACGCACAAAACGAACACCGTTTGTTTAGGCACGCTATGTGACAGAAACTTTGTATTTAGAGTGAAGACCTAACACACATCGATTATTTATAATAGAATCTTGATAGTAGACCACAGCAGGTAAAAAACCCTGATGAAAAGAAGCACAAATGTGAAGCTAAATCCGTACAAATGCATAAATTACATTGACACTTGTGCAACCTATTCAAAATGTATAGTGTATTAAATATTTTTAGCATTATCGTTAATAAAATATTTACTAATAGCAATAAAATGCGTTTATGTCTTTTATGGGCAGATTTTATGAATTGTGATTTACAAACTCTTTACCCTAACAATGGTCTGTTCTGATACTAAATTATAGATGTACAACGCCTGACCCCAACTTACTAAATAATGTTAGATATAAAAGTGCAGTGACCGCAGGGATCAGTGTTTATTAGGTTTCGCCTGTGTGACTCCTTATCATTGTGTTGAGTAGGTAGGGTACAGCACTAGAACTTTTTCGACAGAGTTTATTAAAGATAAGGAGCGAAAGTCGGGTTGGTTTTAGAGACGTGCCGCCTTTCCTCCTGAACCTTCCATCACAATTTTTTTTTTCTGGGGAAGCGTTTTTCTTACCTATTGGCTCCACTGTATTTTACGGACGGCGCATGAGAAGTTGATTTTTTTCCGTATAGATCTTCTTCATGCAGAACGCTTCGGGAAGAGCGAGGCTACCGAGCTTGAGACTTGGGGCACCCCGGGGGGCTCGGATAGGTTAGGTTCGAAGGGTGTCTAGTGAGCGAGCGAATCGGACGAAGACCCTCAACTCACCTAAAAAATTTGCATAAATTTGAATGCACATAAATTTTTGTATTATATTTAATCCTAATATAATTATTCGGTGAGTACGATAATCATTAATATAATATATTTTTTTGCATAATCGAATAACATTATTATTTTTATAATATTTCACTAAATATTAATTACAATTATTTCCGTAATCAGGTAAGTATCTCACGTGATTTAAAATTTATCTAGAACTTTATCATTTAAAATTTTAGATTCTAGTAACAAAACCTTTCATAAGTATCTAAACTTATGTAATAATAACAATTATGGAACGCTATAAAATGAAGAGAAATCAAAACAAAATTGACATTCAATCCATAAAAGAACTTGATAGATTGCAAAATTCTTGGAGTCATCCCATCTTCTACAAATGGAAGTTACTGGCATGTTAAGGTTGGAAAACCTCAGACACTGCCTTTATATGGTGTCTCACTATAAATACATAATCATATTATTGTTTTTTTATACTAGGTGTTAACATCATTATTATTATAATAAATATAATTGCAGTACTTCATCAGCCCATAGGGAAAACCGCGACACAATTATAATTTAAAAAAATTATATATTTCTTTCAAACAAATTTTATATTAGAAAAATAAACTAGCTTAGAAAATAATTAAATTAAACAGAGACCTGCTCTTTAATTAATCCTTAAAAGTTCTCTACATATTCAAAATATTAATAGGGAGAAAATGTTAAACCGCTTATCATTATTTTCTTTCTTTGTTCCTCGGTATGTAAGAAACTGCAATGCCGTGATCAATTGAACAATGACGAACAAAATATGAATCACCAACTCAGTGTAAATTAATCATAGTTTGTATTACCTATCCTTAGTATGCAACTATGTAGGTAGGTACTTGATTATGACGTATAACATAAAGGTTGAGTACTAGGGCGCGATCACACGTACCACAATACACCACGTGTATGGGCGCTGATTTGTATGAAAATGAATAGTCTATTCACACAGACCACATTTGGCCATCAAAATCAATCGGGTGGACGATACCGACCACATCCAGGCGACGTCGCAGCCACAACGCAACCGCAACGTTGCGTCGACGCGACGACACTATCACAGCCGGAGTCGATCTGTCTGGAAACACAAGCCACAACGTAACTACATCGCCACTACGAGCGACAACGCAACTAAAAGAAGTTGCAGCGACCTTATTGACACGTAACCACTGCTAGCCCACATTTCGTGGCTACAATGTGGTGTGGTTGTGGTACGTGTGGACGGGCCCCTAGTCAGAAGTATCTGGTTTCTAGATAACTAAAGTAAACGTTTTTGTGTTGTCAGTCTTCATGCACTTTGTTTGTCCATACCAAGATAGTAATAATTAGCATGTAGATAAATAAAATACCTATTTATGTGGGGAAAAGTTTAATAACAGGGAAAAGTGTTTGGGCACGGTTTGAGCCCAAACACTAAATACTTTGGTAAAGAATATAACATTTTGTAACAAGAAATGGCGATACAATTTATTTTGTTCTGAAACACTATCACGGCGACCCCTCGTGTCATCACTAAATTCATATTCATAATTATATCATTTTAATTTTCCAATATTCTTTATAAGATCTAAAATATGCGAATAAATCACCTGTATGACGTAATATGCATGCTAGACGTCCTCGAAGAACAATAAATGCCAAAAAAAATAATGACATTTGGTCATCTCAGCCATATTTGCCCCATTTTTTTTATTTATACAGATTTAACTTAACAATATTGTAAATAATTGTATAATCATGAATTATTAAATGTTTATGTTGACGTGAATGAATCGTGCCATAAGATTTTGCAAGAAGAGTTTCATATTTTACATTTGTTACCTGGCTTAAGTTAAACGAACTTTAGCCGGACTTAGGCATTAACCAATAAGGAATGTTTTACGATATAAATAACCGCATTAACCGAAGAATGTTGATGGTCTTTCGGTGGGTAACATTGGCGCCACGTTGACCCAATAAATTGGGAATTCATTGTGACACCAATATCGCTGAAATCGGTTATTACTGATCGGAATTGGGAGTAAAAAAGGATGGCTTGAAGTTTTTTCCCTCACGGGGTTAACAGAGTCCAAATAGCCAAGACTTAAGACTCTTAACAAAGTTGTATTTAGATATTGCACCACACTGGTGACAGGCCGCAAGACCATCGCCTATAAATACCATTAAGGTAGGCACTAGATTTCCCTTGACATATGTTTTTAAGAACGTATGTCTAGCCACAAATAGTAACAGTACATTACATAGTTATATTAAACCAGATGCGCCCCGCGGTTTTACTCGCGTAAGTCTCGATCCCGTGGAAACATCGGGATAATAAGTATCCTATGTCCTATTCCAGGTTATAGTCTACCCATGTGCCAAATTTCATCTAAATCGGTTCAGCTTTTTAGCGTGAAAATGTAACAAACAAACTCACTTTCGCATTTATAATATTTGTTAGGATAGTTAGGATACATAGGTATATATAATATATAAATATAGTTAGGATTAGGATTGGGATATCTAAAGTAATGAGCATTGCATAGAGCCTCCCCGAATTTACATAAATAAGCAAAAAATATGTTCTGATAACTTTTGTACCCACTTATAAAGTTGTAACTTTGTCACTTGGAGCAACTTGTTCAGCATTTTTCAATCAATCAGCTCAAAAATTCATAACATTGAGTGCTGCTGTCTTTGATTGGGTAAGACGAAGTTATCATGAATTAGTTACAATAACGATGAATGTCTATTGTCTTTCAAATAACATAATCCAAAATACAGATTTTACAACGAAACATAAAGATTATTCAATGAAACATTATCATTCTTATCATTAACACTTAAATTACAGTCAGTTATATAACTTTACATTAATTCAAGAAACTTATCAGTTAAATGGCTATCAAAGAAGATGGATAGATTCATTTATTCCTTAGAACCTTGAAGTCTTCTTCGGTAGTCTGCTTATTGTGTCATCATTGATGGGTTCAGTCCGTGGTGGACAAAATAATGATTGTACAATGTTAATACATTTTTAGATTAAATCCAAAAGTTCCAAACATTTTTATGAAATGACGTCTGTTGAAAAATAAAACAGACCCGTTTTTAGCTAAAGACCACACGAGCTCGTAATGATAAAAAAATGTCACAATTATAAATATGCTCGCTTTTCACGTGGCGACGTCTACGAATTTAAGCACACATATTACCACAACTATGATGATAGCAAACGCAATTTACTAAGAACGTATTTATGTTTTACTAATAGGTTTATTTCAATAGGTCTGCATAATAAATAAACACATTGACGTCGAGCATCTTCTCGACCTCAGAATTGAAAGGCATTATCGACAGTATCGTTCAGTACAATGTCACTACTAGAAACAGAGCAATAGGCCATATCAGCTATTAACCTTTTGAGTGATCTTTTTGTGAAATCCATACCTACTTTGAGGAATATTTGGAGTAAAAGTGGTATAGAACCATTCGTATGATGATAAGACTACGAGTTACGACATAAGCTGAGAGCCATCTTCAGCCGCACCCATGTGTCGGAGTAGCTTGCATAAACGTATAAATGAGTAGGTAGCTAGTCTGTTTTGCCATGAACTTTTCAATTAAAGATATATAACGTGACTTTTTAAATTCCATAACTCTTGTGTATCAATGAGACAATATCAAAGAATCAACTCGTTAATGTATTCATTTTTTCGTTTTTGCATTCAAAAATATTCGACAAAGTCACGATTATTTACGTAAAACATACCCTTAAGAGAGAGAAAAAAAAATTATCCATAAAAACAATATGACTACGTCGCATTTTCTTAGATGATTGATTTGAATTAAAATGATTTAGTTGTACCTACTGATCAATGAAATTGGACACACATCGAGAGTTTACGAGTGTTACGATATCTTAAAAACCAGCCAAGTGCATGTTGAACCACGCACCATGAAGGGTTCCGTAGTTGAGATGAATTTATCCAACAAACTTAACATTGTAATTGAAAAACTTGCAACAAACTTAACATTGTAGTTGAAGAACATGTTTTTGCAACTGTTAGTTTAAGTTGTTCGATTATTAATCGGTAACTTGTGTAGCCTACGTAGCGGTGATATTTTTCCTTTTAATTTCGTTATATATACTACGGCCGTGAATTTTTTCACATACCCAACCATTTACCGGGAAGGGGGGGGACACTTGATTCTAACAAAAATTTGCAAACTTCTTAATATTTCGCAAACTGATCTCTCAATCCAAAAATAGTTTTCACAAACTCACATTATTTTTAAATGACCTTTCCAACGGTACCCCACACAATGGGATCGACGAGAAAAAAAAAACCATCCACAATTTAGGTGTAGGGAAGGTACCCTAAATTGTTTTATTATTTACATATTTTTTACCCCTTTGTCGGCGTGATTTATATGTATACCCATACCAAATTAAAGCTTTCTAGTACCAACAGTCTCCGAGCTAAGCCGTGGACAGACAGAAGGACATAGCCTTAGTAATAGCGTCCCGTTTTACCTTCTGGGTACGGAACCCTAAAAATATAACAATATGATATATAATTTCTATGCCAGTTGATTCTTTGACATGGGACCTAGAGTTATGGGAAATAAAAAAATACGGTGTAGATTAGGTAGTAAAAAAATGATCGGGGTATCAGATGCAGAGCATATACTCGTACGGTTTGTGTGACACGCAAAAGATTACACTTAAAATTGAACTCTTAAACATTTTCTATTCGTGTCATAAAATTGTCGATGACTTGCATTTGATTTCAGAGATGAGTGTCAAAATTGCCACATTTTTTAATTATTTGCATTACGCAGATGTTTTGATGATTAAATTTAATAGGTATAATATGTTAAAATTAATCGATTATTAATTCATTAAGAAGCAGAAAAAAAGAACATGATAATTACATTTAAAATAACAAAAAAAAATGTTGATTCATATAAAAGAATATCCTTAAATCATTATGACATTGAACACGTTAGTTCATACATTATTATAATAATATCTGGCTAGTGTGTCATCCGTCTGGAAGATTATGGCACAAACAGAAGAATGAACTACCACCACAGACTACCTGGGGGCTTAAAACGGCCACTTTGGCAGAATCATAACAGGAAAATATACCAATGATACGAATATAATAAACGTAAAATGTCACAAACTGACAATTCATAATATGATCTGCGTGCAATTAATATTACGAAATAATTCATCTGTTTGATAGTTTTCTATGAAGATTCGTAAAATGGTCCACAAATTATGAATTGCTTTTGTGTCAAATTAGAGGAATTGATAATGACAGCTGGGAATTCAAGAAATGAATTGGTTTTTAGAGGAATTGCTAATGTGGCCGGTTTAGTTCCCTGCAGAATTGTCTTGCCTTCTCCCTTAAATCCATCCAAAGGTTGTCTGTAGAAGAGCGCTTTTAGCGATAAGACCGCATTGTGTCACCCTATGTAAATGTCTGTAATTTTTATGGCGTATTTTTAGTAAAGAAAGAGTTTTATCTATCTGTTCATCTTTTATGGTTTGTAAGCTTGCTACAATTCTCTTGTAGGTACTTCCTTTAGTATTGATGACTCCAACAGCCTTTACTAATAAACAAGATTTCTGTAGTTTTTACCAAATAAAAGAATTTATTGTCTCATACAAACGTACACAACACAGTAAGTAAAACATGTGACAATCAGCCAAGCAAAAATGGCGACATCAAGTGCCGGAAATAGGAACTAACATATTTTAAATATGTTAATTCCAACATGCATACGTTACATATAAATATGAAATTGTATCCATTGCCAATAAATCATAAATAATTATGATGACGCAAATCATTACTATCATCAGTTCGCAATCCACAGCTGGATATAGGCGTCTCCAATCACACGTCATTAGTTTCGATCCTCGGCTTCTCTCGTGAAGCTGCTACCAGCGACCTTGAAAGACCGCGCGGTGGTTTGAATTTGAACACGTGTACCCAGCGGTCATCATGCGCCCGTGACCATTGAGTATGGACCTACATGAAAGAACAAAAGAAAACATCAAACTTGCAGTACCTATGATAGTTATCTTGTGTATACCAATAATCATCTTGTGAATGTAAGAACGTCGTAGGCTTAGTGAACTGTAGACTTTTATTTTTAATTTAATTTAATTTTTTATTTTTTTTATGAACTTTATCTGAAACTTTTTGAAAGGCCTACACTGTCCTCCCATAACTATTAACACTGTAATTCGAAATTATTGTAAAAGCCAATTATCTTTTAAAAGAGTAACCATGGAGTTTCTTGCCGGCTCTTCTCCATAGGAAACGACCAATTGGAACCGTGCACCTAGCTTCTGACGTTTCATAAGTGCCCATGTAGTCTTATGTGAAATAAAATATTTTGATTTGATTTGATTTGAGTTCATAAATACTCATATTTATTTTTCTCCACTACATCAATTAAGCAAACGTAATAATCGCAATGAAACAAAAGCCAACAATAATATACGAGTGCGCCCTGGCGAGTGTGCCCTGAACGAAGGTACTTGTATAGGCCACACTAGTCCGCATTTATCATGAAGCGACTGTGCACTATTAAATCTTTATACGCTTTAAATAGTAGGCAGCATTGTTCGTTTGTTTGTCCGTCTAACTATCTTCTTCTTCTCTATAAATAAAAAAATGAAATGCTATTCGTTGGTAAGTGCATCACTTGAGAAAGGCGATTTAGCATTTTTTTCATTTAATTTTTGTACTTATGCGAATTAGGTTTTTATGGAAAAGTTTTCGCGAAAATGTAAACGTGATTATTTTTGTTTATGGTCATGGAAAAGTAGGTAATTATTTAAAAAAATCGGGAGAATAGGGAATTTTACTCATAAGTGCAAAACTAATTCTATAGGGCGCTTCTCCACAATACCTACGTCTGTTGGGTCAGCTTGTTATTAATATAAAAAGTTTTTCATAAAAGTACCGTTTCACACAGACACCATTTTTTACTCTCTGTGGTCTTTCTGTTCACATGTTTATTTGATTAAACTTCCGTAATAAATGAGGGGTGCTATAATATACATGTGTGAATATATTTTGCCGCTCGACTGTGCCGGTGAAAAATCATTCAATCAATCATATATGTATGCAGATGATGATGTTTTTATTGTTTTTTTTATTATTTATGTTTATATGCTTTAGTTTAATTTGTTAAACTAAAACATAGAAACTTAAATTCTTTTTATTTATTTTAGATCGTCATCCGAACCTGTAGGTCTCCGTCAACGTCTTCTATTCCTGTATGTTGACCTATCTGTGTCCAAACTTCCTCTATATTTTTTTTCTTGTGTGGTGCCACATCTCAGTATTGGAAAATAGTATGAATAAAAATACCCTTTAGACCACATGCCCTACATGTTTTAGCTTCTCGGTAAGGAGTTATATATAAGATTTTGTCCGCGGCCTCGCCCGTGTTGTCGTCGGAAAATATCCCACAGGAGCGAACTACAGGTATCAAAAGTATGTGGTGATCCAGGTTATAGATTGTTAGGTTCGTGTTTAGTACGTCTACTGATCCGTCACACTTATTTCATTCACCAACCCAGCTACTAAGAATATTATTATCAAATGATGTTTAATATCTTACGTCTCATAAAATAACATCACGCCTTCTATTCTCGGGTTAGACATACGTATATCTATAGTACACCCACATTTTGCCAGACTAAATTGTTACCCATTAATTAAAAAGAAATACACAAGCAACATAGTACGGAATCACTTGTATATAAAGCGGTAAGTGCGTTACGCCAAATGCTAAGGTCGAGTCAGAACGGACCGCATAGCATCACGATGGAGCTTCATCGAGAGGTGAAGATCACCCGCGGCATCACACGCCAAGACGCGCTTTTGTCTTACTAACGAATATTATTCACATTTAACGGGTTTATTCAAATCTTTATTTTGTTACGAAAACACACAAAAGAGATTTATCATTCGGCTTTGAGGTGTCAAATTAACATTATATTTGTACCTAATATTAATTTTATCCGCCGCCACGTTTTGGTGCTTTTTGCCATATTAAACCGCTTTAGTTCATTAATCTATGAAGAAGGGCATTTGACATTGATATTTGAATCCAATCAATTTACAAATCGGACCAGTTTACGTAATCCACATATTTTTTCGTAATTTATTCATTAATCTATTTAAACGGAAGCGAAACTTGTTTTTTTTAATTTTGCTATTCATAATCATGATAAATTGCGTTTGTTCATTAAGAAACGGTAAAATAAAGGTTTTTACATGCTGAACACTATCGTAAGCAGTTAAAATCTCCTTCAAAAATCATACATTTCATTTGAGTTATGCAGAATGTAAATTATCGGATAATAAAGTTCATCTATGCGCGATGAGTCAATAAACAAGAGCGGTGGTTTTTTTTATTAAGCTTACGAATATCTGTTTAACGAATCCTCTCAGGTAGCAACAGTAATAAATCTTTTAGAACCAGTTTGCTGTAAAGATTCTAATATATTGTGTAATGGTTAGATGGATGGACTCCGCGCAATCGTGTGGGTTTAGCAGCCTTCTGTAGTCAACTGATGTTACATCTATAAAATCGAAGGACACTCGGCCATGAGAGACAATGCGACGGATTTCTTAGCAATTTATGGCCTCATTAACAGTCAAATGGCCGTTTTCATACTATAAAGGTATCGTATTCAAATAAAATCGTTTAGGGTTTAATCTTATTTTAATTAACTCCAAACAAAGAGCTTTGTAGGTGCTGTTAATTGATAAAATAATTATTTTGAGCTATAGAAAATGAAGCGATATGTTCTTCTAACTCTGTACTTAGACAATCTTAGTAATACTGTAAACATGCGGTCTCCATCTCCTATTTACAATCACTTTAGAACGTCATCATCTGCCTAGCCTTTTCCCAACTATTTTGGGGTCGGCTTCCAGTCTAACCGGATGCAACTGAATATCAGTATTTTACATGGAACAACTGCCTATCTGACCTCCACAACCCAGTAACTGGGCAATACGATACCCCTTCGTGAGACTGGTTGTTAGACTTTCGGGTTTCTGACGACCCGTATCGACTGTCAAAGATCCACAAATGACACCCGGGACCAACGTCTCAGTATGTAAAGATGGTCATCCATCCACGGACCAACCCCGGCAAGCGTAGCTTAACCTGATGGATCGACCCGTGCGCCTGTTATTACTTAGCCACGAGCTCCTCCGATCACTTTAGAACGTGTTAACTACATTTAATTGGCATTTAACAGTATTATTTCACAGAAATAGGTAACAAAGATGCTACAATATTGTACCCAGGTATACTTTGAGATTAGTTTTAAATGTTAAAATACTTCGTTTAATTGAATTTCTGTCGTTATGTCACATTTTTTAAGAGAGACCATCGCGGGCCTCCTATAAAATTGGCGAGGGCAGGCTCGTCGCGAAAGGTAGAAAACCTGGTGTTATAATTCAACTAGGAAGAGGCCATTGTCCAAGTTGGCTATGGCATTCTAAAAAAGCTGCAAAGGGATTTTGCCGTTTCCTAAGCAAAGAGGAACGATCTACTATAGGTACACACGGCTACAAATCGAGCTATAAATTTCCAGTTTAAGCTGATCTCGCATTGTATAGGATTTCCGTACAATGCGAGGTCAGCTTATACTGAAAATGTATAGCTTGATGTGTAGCCGTGTGTACAGCAATTTATCTAACACCCTTAAGAAACTTCCTAACATTTAGCCTATATTTACATTAGAACCTGTAATTATCCAGCACTTATTGGACTTCAATGCATGTACATGTATGTAGTTCGATCATTCAGGATTACCATAGGAAAAAAAATTAACCAATACCTATCGATTTTTAAGTATAACTATGTTATTAGTCTAGAGTGGCATTGAATATTATGATGAATAGCTTCAGCAATAAATAATCCACAATGTTATTTAAAGTTAATTTCTGAATAATCGATTTCGAAGTCCACTTCTAATTCCGTCTTAAGAAACTACCTATATCATATTATCTGATCTATACAAAAGGTTACAGGCGTGGTGATTGTTTATTCAAATGAGAATAGCCAAAAATCATAACTAATATTATATATGACAAAGTGAGTTTGTTTGTTTGTTCCGCTTTCACGCTAAAACAGCAGAACAGATTTAGATGAAATTTGGCACAGGGGTAGACCATGACCTGGAATAGGACAAAGGACGCTTTTAATCCCGATATTCCCACGGGATCGGGACTTACGCGGGTGAAACCGCAGGACGCAGTAAGTCCATAATTCTTACTCATATACTCATAACAATAATTCCTTTGTATGAAAATGCTTTGTAAATCTTATGATTACCTAAATTACTTATTATTAGTATCCTTATAACATACAACGTCAGCCACTTGTTTGTACAAGGCCTTATTGCTAGCTTAATTTTTATCGCGACTTCGCCCATAATCCCTCCCTTAATATGTTACTGAGGACTCTAGAAATGTAATTGAAAGAAAGCTCTTACTTAAAGTTTGACTACGTAAACTACATAATTCATTCGTTGATAAAATAAATTGGTTGGAAATGACAAAACAGATTTGCAAAACCGTAATAATATTTTATTTACACTTGCACGTACATAGTAAGTAATTATCATACGTATTCATAGCAAATAAAAGTAGTCGTTAAAATATATCACATTTTATTTCATTTTACTTCGAAATACTTCTAGGTTGTACTATTCATTCTGTATACTGATGTGTAATTTCAGTATATGTTCAGCTTCTTACTTCTTCTGAGGCGTGTTTCTGGCGATGTAAGCGAGGGCGCGGGCGATCTGTTCAGGCACGGGGGGAGGAACGGGGATGGCGTTACCCTGGAAAATATAATAAATATTACCGACTTACAATAACCCACATTCTATTTTAAAACTTAATAAAATCCTTGCTACGACTGAAATACAAAATAAAATTTAAGATACTCACAGTTGGCTGGTATCCATTCTCGTCTGCGATGTATGCGATGCTGATGGGCTCACCCTCGGGGGAGGTCCAGGAGAAGGATCCCTGGGCAACATCTGGGACTACAGGGGGGTTTCCGCCGAAGTTGCGGGGAGTGCCCTGTTCCTGAGCCGCGATACCGTTGTCGGTTTCGAAGCTGAAAAATATTAAATTGGTTATGTAATGTTTTCCATTATTTCTTTCGTGTAATGATAAAATTCGGGAAGTGTGTACTCACAAGTAAGAGTAGCTGCCGTCAGGATTGATTTCATTGCCGTACTTCAGGGTTTGCGCGTTGCGGGCATCACCCTGGTACCTGGCCACGGGCACAGAGACGGGAGTGTACTTGGGGACGGAGGCAGGGGAATACACGGGGACGGGAGCAGCGGTGGACGAGGGGTAGGCGATGGGGGCGTAGGTGCGGTACGGCGCGGGGGTGGGCTTGTTGTACCGGTTACGGTTGAACT
Source organism: Lithophane leautieri (assembly GCA_949152455.1). Classification (NCBI taxonomy): domain Eukaryota; kingdom Metazoa; phylum Arthropoda; class Insecta; order Lepidoptera; family Noctuidae; genus Lithophane; species Lithophane leautieri. Next base: position 10,028,397 of record OX424463.1, on the reverse strand, counting down.
GATTTGCGAAGGGGTTGTAGGGGTTGTTGTTTCTTGTATTGAACTGCGCGCTCGCGGCAGCCACACACGCCAAAATCACCACCTGTATCCACAAAAACCAATTACAGTATTACTGGAGAAACACACTTTATTTTTTCATATAATTTCACACTGCTGATTTTATTTATTTTTTAAATATTTTATTAATTCGTCTTCGATTTACTTACTGCGAATTTCATTTTGGTTATCTTAGATTGTCTAGCAACGGTGAACTAGTTTGTGTGCGGGTAAAAAATCCGCGCAGGCTTATATATCGCTCAAGGAACCACCCACTTTAGGCGGCAAACTGCAATAACATTTAAATAATTTGACGCGAGACTAGAAATTGTATTAAAATAACACTTGGGCTATCCATCCTGTTCGCTATTAAGATTTTTAAGGTCAAGTTATAATAAGATTCATAAAAGGTGGTGTTTGGTAGAATTAATATTTTTCCTGATTGATTTATATTTGTGAAACAGAAATAATGCCACAAATACAACTTCCGCAATAGTAGGTAAGATATCATCCCTTTTAGTCCATTGTTTCAAGATAGTGATTTTAATTATAATTTATCATAATTGTGTTAACGTCGTTAATAAAGGTTCCGAAAGTTTAGCATTTCTTTATTTAACTTAACATCCAAAAAAAAATCTTTAAAAAAACCGATGAACGTTTTTGTTTTTTTTAACGTTTAAAGTAGTTTCAGCAGTTGGTTGAAGCAGTCTCGTAATTTCGAAAGCCGAGGTCACAGTTCAGAGGTTAAGAACTGTTGATCAAATGAGAAAATTGCAAACCTACCATTATTTATCACAGACTGTGGACAGTGTTTTTCTCCATTTTTATGTAGGCAGGTACGGTCTAACTATACTTGGTTTGTTTTAAGGTTTCGCCAATAAAATACACTTGTTTTGATAATTACTAAAAATACTAATAAAATTTGAAATAATATTTGAATTAAGTAGGTACTTATTACTACCACTTTTCTCATTTTGTTAAATCGTCTACTAAAAGTGCTAAAAAAGAGAACTTTATCAGTGTAAGAAAGGCATGCCTCAACACTGCACTCTAGAATAATGTCGTACGGTACGTACATAAACAATGAGTAGTTAATTTAAGTAAACCTAATTAGCATATTTTTGCAAAATATGCAATATTATTTCTGCATTTCATTATTCAACTTAATTGTATTGCAACTAAACGAACATTTTACCTCGCGTTTAATTTAATCTAGGTTAACCAATTTTGTGAATGCTTTTTTGTAGTTTTTAGTAGGTATGTTCTAGGCTTTGTAGGGTAGTATTAGAGCTTTTTATGATGGATATCTTCTTAGAAAGTACATTTCGGCTTTTTTTTTGTGGTGGCGACGCACCTTTGACTCCTCTAGTTTGTCCTTAGGCGTATATCACATATAATCAGATGGGCCACCAGCATGTTTGCCATCTAATAGTAACTTAAAAAAAAAACTACTATGATGTAATTGATTAATTGTATAATAAAAATGGAATTGGAATAAATTAATTCAATGAATTGCAATTATAAAGAGATATCCTCTAAGTTAGTAAGTTTCATTTAAAATCACCATCAGATTGTTTAATAATTGAGTTTCCTAACTTTCATGGAAAAATACACAAAATGTAATATTATCTTAGTATTTTTTTGATTAACCTAATATTTAGCATTGTTCAATAAATATGAAAAAAATATGCCAGTCAAATGGCCTCTGTCCATCCTCTGTTCGATCGAGGTAATTTTCGATGATTTGCGTAGGTGTCGGGGGTTATCTCGGGAATAACTTTTATTCTTTAGGTGCCGATAATTATGTTGCTATAGAAGCGAATCATAAGGAAACCCTAAAAAAAAAAACGACGGCGTTTCATTGCATGATCTTGGTGACCAGGTAAGTCGATTAAATTGACTATAGTCATACCGTAAAAATCTCTACACAGCTCATACAGAATTTTTGTTTTTGTACAACACCTCACAGAATAGCACAACTGTTATTTAACGCGTGGAACCGCGAACGCACTTAACTAAAGCAGAGATTTCACAAAAGCCCAAAGAAAAAAATTGCACGGCGTTAAATCACATGATCTTTCGGGCCAGTTGCTCGTTGCTGCAATAAATCAATTGTTTCATGCGCGGTGTGGCAGGTGGCGCCGTCTTGCTGAAACCACATGTCGTCCAGATCCATGCCGTTCAGTTGAGGCCACAAGAACTCTGTTATCATGTTCCTGTAACTACTGCCATTCACAGTCGAGCGGTCTCAGAATAACTTTCCAAATATTTGTAATAAGTTTTCACATTTATAACGCGTTGTTCTTTCGTGAAGCGCTCCATTTTTTATTAAATAATCGGAAGAGACATAGGTGACAGCTGTGAAATTTCTGAGTTGCTACGTGCACGAAAAGGAAATGACACTAAATTTAAAAAGTGCACTCTTATTGAGTCAGCCCTTTATAATAATGACAAAAATAAATATATAAAATTCTTTGATTCTCTTTGAAATTCCATCATTCTGTTTCACTTAATTAGTAATAAGCATCGACGGGCTGTCTGACCCCCGCTGTCGTCGTTTTTGTACTATTTAGTTTAGTTATTATGTACTATTTAGTATTAGTTATATTTACGAACAACCTCACAATGTTGTATTAACGAAGTTTTAACCATAAATAATTATATTTAGTTAGTATTAAGATTGCTTAAAAGTGTTTCAACATCCGGAAAAAACCTATTGAAGTTTTTGTGTTGTTTCTGTTTATATTCTGTTGATAAACCAAAAAAAAAGCTAGGAATATCTTTTTTTTTTGGTTTATCAAATAAGAAACAAAATCATGAAAGTGTTGTTTCAAACTACCATTTGACGGTTGAATCACGCACCAATATTGACAGCTGTCCTATCTACAGTGTTTCCAACAAAGGACATAGTGTCCTCTGACTGGTTCACAAAATATTTACACAAAAAATATCATTAAAATCGTCAATATCTCTCTCTCTCTGAGTATTATTATATATATTCACTGGATAAAAAATTACTATTTCATAGACAACATCAAGTTTCAGCAAAGGACTTTAACTTTTCATGACCGAAAGTTAAGTTAATTAAAATTACTAGTTGTATAATAAAATATTATTTAATCATAAACTTAATAAACTATAAAATATAAACCTATAAACATATAATTGATTTTAATTTGTAGTTTAATTTGTAATAATTGGTGAACTTTGGCTGAGCATTGACATTGACTGTGTCGTGGTAAATTCTTCGGTCGCTAGCACTGACAGTAACTCAAATTTTGCTGTCCCAAAACTTGGCCACTTCTACAGCGTTATCGGTGCCAGCGCAGAGGTCACTTTGACTGCATGTTTCTAGCCCAGAGAGCAGGATAGGAAGTGGAGCATAGCTTGCGACACAGCTCCACGAGCCTGCTGCGTTCCAACGAGGTAGACCCATTTTACGAGGTTGGAATTTATACCTTCTCACGGTTCGGAGACGGTTCTGGGGACGTCCAAGTGGATCATGGAAGGTTACACCCTACAGGAAGATGCTCGTTTGGTGGCAGATAGTGAGTGGGTGGGGGGAAAGTATCCGGCCACTGACTGAGTTATGGCCGTAGTGATACTATTATAATACCCATATACCCGCGGTGACTTGCTATTATATTAATAGTGAAATAAATCATTATTTACCGCGAGCTTTTATGCACTCGTAAATTATATTCGTTGTTTAGAATTATAATTATAATTTATATTTAGCCTAATACATATTACGCAAATTAAATGTCAAATATCATCATCAATCATGAAACAATTAAAATCCATACAATTTTATCTTATTTTGATGGTAAGAGGAAACGAAATGTGCCAAAATTTCAATAATTGAATAAACGTTAGCGCCTCGGGCTCGGTGTTCGCCATTTTATTTTACAACGTGTCCGAAACGCCATTGCGTTATGAGTTTTAAACGAAACAAACGATACAAGCTTTATTGAATAAACATAAGAATTTAAAATCCGCTCTATATTCAGTTTCTTTTGTAATGTTTATTAAATTCAGAAATTTTAATGTCACTAGGGTACTACGCAATAGGTTCTAGCTATGGCTTTTTCTTACGTTATTTATAATATTAAATGAGCTTATTTAAAAAGTGATAATAAATATAAAATATTAATTACTAGTCTTTTGCCTGTTAATAAAACCATGTTTAAAATATCTCGGCATAGGAAACAAACATTAGAATATATTACAGGGAGGTGTGACGCGAAATGTGGTAACATATACTGTACACCACGCTCTTAGAATACGGGCGAGATGTTTTGCTATTTTGACATTAGTAGGTACCTAAGAATTAACATTATATTATATTATATTATGCAGTTAGTGAATAAAGGACGAATTTAAAGCGAGGGCCATAAATTAATCACGAGCAAGTTAAGGATTCTAACGACTGAATCACGAGCATAGCGAGTGATTAAAGTGTTAGAATTCTGAGCGACGCGAGTGATTCATGGCAGTCGATATAAATCCGTTTCATTTAAGAGTTGCATACTATACTTTATACCATGACTACGAGAAAAAGAACTTGCAACTTCGAGTATGTTGTTATGTCAATGTTTCTTCATACTTCTTTTTCTTCGACAACTCATTAAAATAAGTTAGGAAAACAAACCCTAAAAATGTGCAAAATGCTTGATTTCCATTTTTCCATTTGCAAAACTCATCGTAGGCTTTGATGTAAACCATCCGTGATTTGTTGGGTAGCAAGTTTTCTACTATATCAGCCCCCTTCTCTTTCTTAAACTCAGGTGTTAACACATCTTCTTCATCACTTGAATGCATTTTCAATCGATTTATTGACCGACCGAAGCGTCTCTGCATCAAGTCTGGCTAATTTGGCGAGTTTGTCAGTATGTAACGTAGAGGTCATATTTTACAACCGAGTATGTTCGTACAGTTCATATTTTACAACCGATCTGGACGAAATTTGGTGTACAGGTATAACGAGTTTTTTTTGTCGTTGTGTTTTTTTGATTGGTGGGCTACTTCCTCCAAAATGGAGCAAAAACGGAGCTACTGGATATCTCCGACTTATGAGATCCGATAACGATGCTTCTTATTTTATTTAAAAGGTGGTAACTTAAGTAGGTCTCAAAAAAATTGGTGCAGATCTGATGAGGATCATCGGCATGATGAGCAGAAAAGCTTCTCAAAATGCAGTAAATGGCTCAATATTCATTAAAACCTATTTGTTAATTTTTCTAGCTGGCCTACAAATATTTTACTCATAATTTTTCTGGCTTTTATGGTTCTGTAGTCAACAAGGAACCGATTTAGTTTCGCCATGTCTGTATTTCCTTCCGCGGCTTAGCTCAGAGAATCTTAGTACTAAAAAGCAGTAATTTGGCATACATTAAACACACAAACAAAGTGGTAAATTAAAATCATACAATTTTTTTTTTTTGTTGGTTACCTACGCTTTTGTTGGTTAACATGGGGTTGTTTTTTTTTCACAACTGTTCCATGTTATGGGGTGGCGTGTGGGTGTGTGAAAACCTTTTTCTTATTCAGGTATCCGTTTGCGAGGTTCCGTTTGCAAAATATTAAGCTTTAAACTGCTAATTTAAAGTTGGCTAGAGTCAATATATCCAAAACCAACCATTTACAAAAACAGTCAAATATCCGAAAACAAACATTTAGCTGGCAGGGATGCCACCTAAATGGTTGTTTTTAGATATGTGAAAAAAATCACGGCAGTATAATTACGGAACCCTTCACTGCGTGGTTCGAAACGCACTTGGCCGGTTTGATTACATTTGACGTTGATATCGATGTCATATTTTTTGACAGGAAAAAAGTACATACGTCAAACCATGAAGAGCCTATAATATTCTTATTTTTAATTTGTATGATACAAAACGAACGACTGTGGTATACCGAATCACTGAATACGTAGGTAGTGTTCCGGTGAAATCGCATTGAACGCAAACGCACAAAAATCCCAACAAGTTCGGATTGTTTGTTTACGTATACATACGACTAAACCGCACCGCTACAGCAACACGCGGCGATTGCAGGACACATTTCTGCCGCGCAATATGACCTGCGTGGACTAAACCGACGAAGCTAAGATTCTCATGCAACGCAATTTTGGTGGAATGAACGTTGACGATCTTTGCAAGGATGCCAGTAATATAGATTGGTCTGCTCTGTTTGCCTCTGCATCAGTCGTTGAGCAAGTTAATATTTTTACGACTAAACTTATCGAGCTTTATGACCATCACGCACCTGTTCGAGCAGTGAAGGTTAAACATTTGCCGGTGCCGTGGCTCACAAATGAGATTAAAACGCTTATGCACAAAAAAGTAACGGCAAAGTCTAAATTTAAACGTAGGGCTAACGACGCTAACAGGGAAAGATACCTTTCAATACGTAATCACTGTAATAAGGTGTGTAGGAATGCTAATCGCCAACACATTCATACTTCTGTCCAAAATGGGGACGCATCCAAAGTTTGGAAATTTCTTAGATCATTGGGGGTCGGTAAAACCCGACAAGAGACAATCCTGAAAGACATAGACATGGATGCAATGAATAATCATTTTACTGCTTCGTCCAATTTTGATAGGACAATAAAATTGGATACACTGAATTATCTTTCTTCAATTCCGACTCCCAGTTATTCTCCATTTGTTTTTAGTCAGTTCTCCGCATGTGATGTTAAGAAGAGCATACTCTCGATCACTTCCAATGCAGTTGGAAGTGACTGTATCAGCCGTAATATGTTAGTGCCTGTGCTGGATGTTATCCTTCCCGTCATTTGTCACATCCTCAATTTTTCTGCGTCTAGTGGTGTCTTTCCATGCTCATGGAAAGATGCTCAAATAATTCCTTTACCTAAAAAGTCTAATCCAACATCCTTTTCTGAATACCGTCCAATATCCGTCCTGCCATTCCTATCCAAAGTCCTTGAACGGTTAATTCATAATCAACTAAGCACTTTCCTCTCTAAAAATAATCTCCTCAACCCCTTCCAGTCTGGCTTCCGTCCTGGTCATAGCACCACCACAGCGCTTCTGAACGTTACGGATGATATAAGGTCAGCCATGGAAAACGGTAATCTAACGGTCTTAGCTTTGTTAGATTTCAGTAATGCTTTTAATACTGTTGATTTTGATGTTATGCTTGGCATTTTATGCTCTCTTAACATATCTCCATCGGTAATCGACTGGTTCCGTACTTACCTGTTCGGTCGCCGGCAACGTATTTGCATTGGAGAGATCTTGTCTTCCTGGAGTAATACTTCTGCCGGTGTACCTCAGGGTGGCGTTCTATCCCCTTTACTTTTCGCAGTTTTTATTAACTCAATCTCCGACGAACTAATTTCTTCCTACCATCTTTATGCAGATGATTTACAAATTTACTCGCGAGCTCCTCTTGGAAATCTGACTGAGGCCATCTTAACGATTAATCGTGATCTGGCCCGTATATGCGACTGGAGCAAGAAATATGGACTTTTGGTCAACCCCATAAAGACGCAGGTTGTGGTAGTGGGCAGTCCTAGGATGGTCTCAAGGATCGACTGGACGACTCTTCCCCAAGTTTGTTTTGACAACTCAATTGTTCCCTTTAGTGAGAAAGTTAAAAACTTGGGGATATTCATTGATAAGAACTTCTCTTGGACTGCCCAGCTGCAGGAAGTTAGCCGCAAACTATTTGCATCCGCTGCATCTTTGAAGAGACTACGTAATTTTCTACCGACTGCCACCAAGATTGCTCTTGCACAATCGCTTCTTTTACCCATCCTTGACTATGCCGATGCCAGCTATCTTGACCTTACCCAAGACCAACTCAATAAACTTGAGCGGCTTCAAAATGTTTGTATAAGGTTCATATTCGGTTTGCGCAAATATGACCATGTTTCCGAATTTCGTGTGAAACTCAAGTGGTTACCAATCCGCCTTCGCCGGAATGCTCATATTCTTTCCCTTTTGTTTAATGTGCTTTTTTCCCCTTTCACCCCTCTGTATCTCAAAAATCGTTTCCAGTTTCTTTGTGACTCCCACATAAAATTTTTAAGGTCATCCGATAACTTAAAGCTTAAAATGCCAATGCATTCCACAACTTTCCTCGACAAATCCTTTGCCGTCCAGGCCGCTCGTTTGTGGAATGCATTGCCAGTTCAAATAAAACGCGCGCAGTCGTTAATAGAGTTTAAAAGACTCGTTAAGGAACATTACTTGTCGTTGTGATATTGTCTTCGTAACTGTGTAATTATCTATAGTCTTCATTTATTTTTTCGTTGCTTATTTATTTATTTCCTATGTATTTATTATTTAGGATATGTATGTATATGTGTATCTATTTTAGTATATTGTATACTTATTTTTTTTATTTTTTTTTGCACCTACGACAGCCCCATTTTATGTCCAGGCAAATCACTGTCCATTCCAAGGTTGCCTGGAAGAGATCGCGGAAAGCGATAAGGCCGCCCATTGTATATTTTGTAGTGTTTGTTTTTTCCTTTTGTTATATATTTTTGTGGTGTACAATAAAGTATATATAAATAAATAAATAAATGTTTGCGCGGCAGTACTGTGCGGCACTTTAGTTGGCATGAAAGCGATTGCGTGTCGTAGCTCTGCTTATAACTCGTGCAAACACAATTACTGACGAATATTTGCTAGAAATCTTTGTGTGCTGCAGGTAAACGGAAGCGTTAGCGAATGCTAGTCGTCCAACCGCAGCGCCGCAGCCACGCACGATTGCCGCTTAATGTAGAAACCTTTACATCCAATGTGTTTTTGCCTGTTCAAAAAAGTTAATTCATCGAGTGTAGGGTCACTCCAAAGTTTCGAACTACTTTTGAACGGACCCGTGCCTCAACGTTGACGGACTTAGAGAGTAGGCACTACCTACCTTGATACCTTGATTCACAAATATACTCTGGAATCCGCACAGACCCCACGTGACTAACAGCGTGATTATTTTGGCGCGACTTGCTAAAGGTTATTCGTTGCAAAAAAGTTTGTGCTCGCGAGGTCTACTGTTCGCAGAACTACTAGTTATTAAACAACACTAAACTTTGTGTTCGTGCAACTTACAATATTTAAAATAGCGCCAATTTTCTAATGACAGCAAAGAACACAAAACAGTTTTTATTCTAATGCTGAACTCCTTGTCGAAAATGTCGACCAATCATGTCGGAGTTTGTATCGAGATTTTTTCGCAAGGAGGTTGTGTAGCATTGAGATGGAGGTCGAATATATTGGTGTGTTCTAAATTCAAACACCAAATTAGTGATTAAAAGTGTTTTTTCTTTTAACTACGTAGTAATGTTATCATTAATTACTACAAAACCGATCACAAAGGACGTATTTTTTGCTTAGAACCAAAACAGTGCAAAAATATTATATGAAATCTCATTGTTGCACAGTTTTTCATTATTGCACTGTTTTTTATTTATTATTTAGAAATAAATTTACTACAGAAGTTTAATGTCTAGTTTAATATAAAATGTAGGTATGCAGTAGATCTAAAATATACTGGCTGAAAATAAAAACCGGCTGAATAAAACCGACTTGGTGAAAGAAAAAAGAACAAGAAAGACTATTATTGCTTATTTCTTAAGAAATAAGCTGTACCTTTGTACTCATATTATAATTATGTTGTATCTCTATGTATTTTACTGTGTGTACATAAATAATAAAATAAATAAATATATATATTATATATATTTATTTTCGCTATGTATTTTCTGGTGTACAATAAAGTATATATAAATAAATAAATAAATAAATTAACAAATGGCGCGCATTTTGTACCATTGTAAAACTTTGATAGCTACTTCATATTAAGCAAGAAAAGTTTAAAACTATCTATTTCCATTTTTTTCAACTTTCCTTGCAAAATATAAAGTATCAAAGTTTTCTATAGCGATTTGAATGCAACTCCAGAAAGTATAAAAGAGCTGCAAATGAAATTTTTAATAACCTTTTGCCGCAAAAGTCGCGGGATAACTTTGTTTTCATTATCTTGAGTTTTTATTTTGAGTAGGTATATTTTATCACGGTAGGTAGATTGGTAGTTAAAAAGAAAAGTAAATTACGCACCTTGCTAAAGTGAATTATTAATGTACGAGGGTTATGTCGGTGCCCGAGCGCACGCGAGGGCACTAAATTAAGACGAGTGCTCGATGCAACAATCATTTATGCACTGTTATCAGTGAATAAAATAAGCTTTTTATAGGGAGAATGGTATATACAAATGAAAATGTTTAGTTATTTAGTCAAACTCAATCAATCATGATTTTCATTTAATATTATTCATTATTTTGAGTATTTTGACTTTTTACTTTTACGATTACCTATATGACCCAGACCCGAACATAAAAAGCACTTCGATGATAACAAATTATGATTTAATTAACAAGTGCGTCCCGCAGTTCTGCTTGTATGAGACAGATAGTAATGTGTTTTATATTTTGATCAGTTTTCCTGACATAGTTAGTTGGATTTTGGAAGATATTGCTATGTTCCTTGGAGAGCGTAGAAGCTACTTTTTTGCATGAGAACTACATCATCGTCCTTGTTTATCCTAATTTAATTCGGGTGAGCGCTGCATGTACTACATGTAATTTTCTTCGATTTTGTAACAAAAATAGGTCTTTCTTTTCTGTGTAAAACAGTTTACAAAATCGGTACCAATTTTTATTAAATCAAACCAAAACAATAATGCTTACTTCCTTATATGTTTCTGTTTTCCTTAAATGTTCAAGGGCTCTGTCTCCGAAGTATGAAATTTATATTTGCACTATCCATTGTTATTCTTGTAACGTATTAGGTAATTATTATATTTGACTATTTTATTTTATTATTCTCGTCGCTTATTTGTTATTTTATTATCCATTCTATCCATACTAATCCATATTCCATACTATAAACTAATATATATGTATACTATTATAATTATAATAATACATCAATATATATACGAACTATAAATTCGAAAGTAACTGTGTTTGTCTGTCTGTATGTTACCTTTTCACGCCTATACCGCTGTACGGGTTTCGATCAAATCTGGCAAGGAGATAGATGACATCCCAGAAAAGGACATAAGTAGACACTTTTTGTCTCAAAAATAACCCTTAGGTGGGGTATATATGGATGAAAATTTATATGAGAAACCTAACATTGCTGTTGCTGTTAGGGCTATGAAAATTAGAATTTATTCTTTTGGTAACGAATACAGAGATACGTGTTTCAGCATTTTTCTAAAATCAATCCTCAAGAGAGTTTAATAGGCGGTGATTTTAAAATTACCATGTAATATTGACTCTTTTCAAGAGATTTAAGGGATTGGGAATATAGTATTAGCGTCCGTATCTTGAGGTTACATTAAGTCTTTATTTCATGTCACTCGGTCAAAAATTATTACTAGGTACTTGGGTTGGAACGTTGCATTGTGCAAATGACTCGATTTTCTGAATCGCGATGTCTAGATATACCATGATATGGGTTATGGGACATAGAATACTATATATCCCGGTAGTACGATCCCGTGGGATAATATCGGACCTCCGCGCGAGTGAAGCCGCAGGCAAAAGCTAGTAATTTATACTATTTTCTGGTCCATTCGACTACGGACATTGTTTAGTAGTAGCGTGAAGTTTTTGATCAATTGTGTCTAGATAGTATGGTTCCTTGAGTGGCCAATAGATGTCGTTGTGTTCAAGATGTTAACTTTTTGAAGTATGGCAATGATGTTTAGGATTTGGTAACACAGTTTGATTGGTAGAATAAATCACAGAGTACTTTTTATATTTATAATAAATTCAAATTTTGCCTGTCATCTAGGAATGCAATGTAAACAAATCGTTTGAGTCACTTTAGTTTTAGGAACAATGATTTTATGGGTCGGTCGGCCGGACAGAACGTTAAGCCTGCCGCATCTCTCAATAGTGTTAAGATATATGCCAGTGGAAAGATCTCCTCAAGGGGAATATTTTGTGATATGACGACTTCTCTCGGTTGTTAGTCAGTGTTAGTCATTGGGTGCCAAGCATTCCTTAACTCTGGTTCCCAAGTTGTTACCTATTTAGGTCATTAACTCCAAACTGACTCACAATTGGCAAAAGTTGTATTAATAGGAAAGGTTCCCCTTGAAAAGCTCTTTCCATTGGTTTATATCTTATTTCTATTGGGCTTCAGGGCAGAAAACGATAAGCAGATGCCCATCTCATCTCCTTTAAAGTTTAATCAAATAATGAATTTCACAAAAAATTTAATGTTATAAAACTAAGGCCTCATTTACGGAGACGCGGGGCGTCGCACGTCGCGTGCAACGTGGCGTTTCGCGGCGCGTCGGACTTTTTTTCTGTTTACGGTACGGCGGCGCGTGAAGCGGCACTTATCATCAAGCGCGTAATCACAATCATATAGCAATATACGAAGTTGTTCATAGAGATGCGAGACGGGAAGAGTGGCGTTGCCCGCCGCTGCGCCCGCCGCGAATCCTCAAGTGTGTAGCGAAGCACCCGGCGAGCAACGCTGCGGCGTACGCGGGGTACTCAATCAAACCGACTAGCTTTAGGTTAGCGAGAGATGAAAGTGCACATGTCGCAACTTGCAACTTGCAAAGTCGATCATATTGTACTCCATTGCGATGTTGACTACGTCTCCGTTGTGCAATTTTCAAATAAGACTGGCAGAAAGTTCCGCCGTGAGCATCGCTTTATTGAGAATTGCCGCTGCGTGCGCCACCGCGATAAACACCGCGTTTGACGCATCGATGACATCCGCGGGCTCCGCCGCAAAAGACGCTCCATTTCAAGCAAACGCGTGTAAAATCGCTTCTCCGTAAACGCAGTCATACAACGCCGTATGTTTGAATTCAGTGAGGGCCGCGTCGCCCAACGCTAAGCGCGACGCCTCGCGTCTCCGTAAATAAAGTAAAAAAGTAAGTAAATAGTACATTGTGATACGAGTGTGCTCTATTGGATATTACAGTCGAGGCGGTATTATTCGGCGAACCACAGGCGAGTGCGATAAGGTAGCCGAAAGTGTAATAATCAATGCACACGCGTTTCATACGACGTTTATCAACACACTTGGGAGGAAACAAACAGACTTGTTGTAAAAACTTATGCTACAATAACGTAACTATAGAGATGATAGATTTATAAAGTTTAACTGACCTTTGTTGCCAGGTACTAACTATCCGGAGTTTCTTTTAAAAACTTCTATGTCGGTTGGTGACAATACTTTAAATTTTGTATTGTATGATAATAATTAACCACACAACGAAAACGATAATAAATATTTATGGAAAATGGCGCGCTGGTGTTGTTTTTAAAAAGCGCAAGTCTCTGCCCGGGTGTAAATAGAGAATGCTCGGGTGTAAATAGAGACTTGCGCTTTTTTCCGGTAACACCGCGGTTGGCACGGGCGCATTCCACTTGACCCGCCCCGACGAACCGCGCTGGCCTGCCCGTGTGCAACCGCGTTCGCGCGGAATGAATCTTTGTCATTCTGTACTATTAAATAAGGGTTTTTATCGTCTGTGGCTATTTCAGTCTATATTGTTCACTACCCTAACGCCATTTGCGTATTATTAACATTATTATATTTTTATATAGGCTGTTCAGGGGTATTACCAGTGTCTTTATTTACACCGCGCGCTCATCGCTAGCGAAAAAAAACCAAAACTAACCGCCATTTTCCATAAATATTTGTTAACTTTTTTGTTGTGTGGTTAAAATCATTATTAAAAATCTCGATTTCACGTAGGGGAGAAGAGCGTAAATAATAATAAATAGATTTGTATCCACCATGGTACGTTTAGTTACAGTAAAAAAAAAAAATTTTTTTTCTTATTCGAATCATATTTTTTTGTATAGGCTGTCTAACTGTTTTGCCAGTGCCTTTTTTTACACCTATGGAAAAACATAACCAGCCAGCGCACCATTTTCCATAAATATTTGTTATCGTTTTCGTTGTGTGGTTAATTAATAACAAAATTACAAAATTTAAAGTATTGTCACCAACCGATACATATAGAAGTTTTTAAAAGAAACTCCGGATAGTTAGTACCTGGCAACAAAGGTCAGTTAAACTTTATAAATCTATCATCTCTATAGTTACGTTATTGTAGCATAAGTTCTTACAAAAATCTTTTTTTTTCCTCCCAAATGTGTTGAAAAACGTCGTATGTAACGCGTGTGCATTGATTATTACACTCTCGGCTACCTTATCGCGCTCGCCTGTGGTTCGCCGAATAATACCGCCTCGACTGTAATATCCAATAGAGCACACTCGTATCACAATGTACTATTATTGTAAATCTTGGGGCGGATGAACCTGAAGTGTCTTCTCGCCACTGCTGCTTATTTTCCAGACTATGTCGGAAAGGCGTTTCGCAGTACTGTAGGTTGGGTCGAAGGGTACTAGACACAAATTAGGGTCCAGACCCGTGCTTCAACTGATGATCAGTACAGTCGAGTAATTAAGAAAAGTACATAATGTAATACATAATGGCTAATTTTTAGGCTGGAGTTTGATTTTATTAGCAGACGGATGTTGAATCTCTAAAATACCACACATCAAAAAAGTCTAAGCAACATGTACGGTTTTAAAGTTTTGAAGGATTTTTACTATTGTAATATATTTATATTTCTTTTATAAATAATAACTAAGCATTTTTGATGAATTAGTGACTAAAGCAACAAAACTTTCATTCATTTGTTTATTTAAAATGACAATAGTTAACAATAATGTGTACCATAACATACGTAGTAAATTAAACTTTTCATGTTTGACAAAATTAAATAACGAAATTTTTTATAATGTTTGATAATTCAATACAAAGTGTGTTTATGTTGTTGAAAAATTATCGGCAACGATTTTTCATTCAATTTATAAGATTGTTTATCTGATCCTGCCGCAATCGCTCCTAATGGAATTTTAACAAGTCTTTCAGTTGTGGGGTTGACGATACTGCGTCCAGGTTCTCTAGAACACGTCTCTGAAGCATGCTCAGTAGATATAGGTAGTTGGTTTTCAATGACACACAACACTTAACTCAAACTCAAAGCGTTTATTTCAATTAGAACATTTACAGGCACTTTTGAATTATCACTTATCAAGGAGTCCTTCAGTTTGAGTTAGTTGGTGAAGCTAGTCGCCCATTCCAAAACGAAGTAGGTTCCTTACGGGGAATAACGGGCAAGAAACTGCGTGGACACTCTTTTAAATCAATATCATTCGGTTACAGAGTTTACTTATTGGACAATTACAATTTCATTTCGACGCATAGATAAAGTACCCACACAGGCTATACACCGCCATTCCGTGTGCGACCCTTCTCTCCGCGTGGGCGGACATACGCGTGTATCAATACAAAATCTTATTACTTAGTTAGTTCAATAAAACTTACAAACAATGCTAAAATGCTTATCAGTTCATTCTTTTAAAATTAAACAATGCGAATATTCACAAAATACAAAGGTTATTCAGAATTAAACTTAAATCAGAAGCTGCATTACTTTCTAAGATATCATTATTACTATTTGACAACTCGGAAGTGTTATCAAATAGTTCAAGGAATTCTAATGAAACATTCATTAGTAAATTGCTGTGTTAAATAATCTTATTACATTATAGTTTGTTTCCTATTATGGAAACTTATTTCGTTCTCGTATTAAATTATAACATTCTGTTATTGATCATAATATTCACAATCCGCGCCATCTTAGTCACATTAGGTAGCGCTATATCATAAACTTTACTCTGTCAAATCACCAATTTATAATATGATTAAAAACCTAAAGACTATAAAATAAATATACCCTTTTAATCAATTACTCCAGCTTCGCAAGTTCGATTTTACAATTTGGGCAATAGATGGCGTTTGATATCAAAAGATTCAATATCGTTCAGTTACACAAATAGTTACGCATAAAATTATGTTATGATGTTTACAAACGCTCTTGCGTTGACATATACAACGTGTAACGGAATAAACGCAAGAGCTCATACACCCCAATTAGAACATTAAACTATAAGACTAAAATAATATCTGTAATTTAATTTAATTAAACCACACCTTAAATTAACTATTTTATTTAACGCGAACTACACATAGGATAGCTATGAGCGTATTACAAATTTAGTTTAATCCTTTGAGATAAGGCTTAAATTTCCTTAAATAAAATATCTTATTACCTTGTTATGACGCAGTGGTTCTAATTTTAGTAAAATAAAAGATTTTTTCATGAAAAATTAACATATATAAATAATGACGGAAATCGATTCCGAAATTCAGAAGCCGATTCTGAGCAAAATACTTTCAGGTCTTGCGCTTATTCTGTTACACGTTGTATTGTTGTTATATTTACGAAACCCTTCATTGTGCGTGGTCCGACACGCACTTGGCCGGTTTTTTACATTTTTGTTCATGAGAGTCATTGGTATAGTCTATTAGAGGTTGATTTTTTGTCTTATTTTATGGTATTGTTCTTCGTGAGCTTATTTATTTATTCTTCATTTCAGTCTCAAATGAAATTCAAATTCATTTATTGTTTATCACAGGTGAAATATTAGTTCTTATGGTTATTATGAGGATCGCTGTAACATACCTCTATAAGGTGTACAATATTTAATGTTGGCTCAAAATCATTATTCGTCCTAAGTCAACGTCCATTAGTCATCATGCACTAATATAGTTGTTCATTAACAAAGCCAGATTTAAAAATTAAGTAGGTAGGTAATAGGTAATAGGTAATACGGGCTGGTATCCGCAACTCCACGTCAAAGCGCGTATTTTGCGTACGGTAAAAATTAAGTAATAGATACATTGATTTCATATTAATTAAATTATTCATTGATTTCATTAAAATTCAATTACTCATTTATGTCATACAAATTAAGACACTCACTGAGCCATTAGCATGGCTTATCTATAGGTGTAGTCACCAGTACTTTTGTAAAAAAATCATTTATGGAATTGTAGGCTTTACCTACCAAGAATTCCTTTAGTTTGTTTTTAAAACTATGTAAGGTAACACTGCTTTTTACAAAATTTGGAAGTTTGTTATAAATGTTTACTCCTATCCCAAATATACTCGTTTTAAACCTTAACTGTCCTACACTTAATTCCGCTTAATACATTTTTATACCGTGCACTTCTCAATGTGTCATAATTATTTAAATCGCGTTTTTATTTGTGATAGTCATATAATTTGTTTTCTCAATATTTATTTTTAGATTGTTTACATTTAACCATTGTATAATATCTTCAAGTGATTTGTTAATGTTGGTTTCATAATTATCTTTATCTTGGTTCGTAAAAATTGCTGTACTATCATCTGCAAATAGTACCATTTCCTATTTTCTAATTTTCGGTAGACCGTTTATGTAGATGATAAACAAAGGGGTCCAAGAATACTTTCTTAGGGCACACCGTACAGAATAGTTTTAGGATTTGACATATATGTTTGTTCCAACTTTTTATCTTTTGTTATTTTTGTTATTTGTGTTACTTAAAATCTGTTTGATAAATACGATTTTATAAGATTTAGTGCGTTGTTTGATTTAGCTTTTCATATTATCTGTATTATTCTAGGTCCTGGCCACATTCTTGCCAATTCTCGAAGGCGATGTACTCCCGGGGATGACGTCACCCTGGAAGCAAACAACAAGGATTAGTCTAGCAAAGGAGATAGTTTTTTTTGGGCCCACTGTATTGTTACGTCTATTAATCGCATAAGCCAAAAAAAATGTAACCGATTAATCATTTAAAATGGTTGATTTTTTTACTATAGTATAACAGAGATCACGAAATCGTAATAAAAAGAGAATGTTTTTATAATCCACTGAGTATGCATGAGAATTCCAGTTATGGTCGTCAATGTCACAATTATGCAAAGTAAATGCATGTATTGAAACCTTCATAAAGTTTACAAGGAGAAAAAAAAAAAAAAATTAAAGGATTTAGTCGGACAAAGCTAGCTTGTTGCTTCATAAATTCTAGGATGGGTCCAAAGAGTCGGGAAGGTGGCGCGGGGAAGCGAGCGGTTAAGTAATAGGAGGATGGATGTGTCATAGGACGCATACCATGCATGACATTTAACGGTGGCACAGGTGACTTAAAAGTTGCACGGGAATCGGTTGTCATGGTATGGGCAATTGGGCACGTGATGCGAAGGAATGAGGAAAATGTAGGAAAGTTTTGGGTATGAATGTCGATGACTATAAGAGTAGGGGAAGACCAAAGAAATGTTGGATGGACGGTGTGAAAGACGATATGGCTAGAAACGTGGAGACTACTGAGATGACGGCTAATAGAGAACTATGGAAGAAAGGAACATGTTGCACCGACCACAAATAAATTGGGATAGGGGCAGGTAAATGATGAAGATGATGAAGATGATGATGTTGATATCAAACACTCATAAGTATCCGTTTTTATGATGATGAACATCAATTGACCCGAATTTGAATTAATTAATATTAAATCTATTTTAAGTTACATACAGTGGATCATCCTTCTTCATTTGCTATATTAATCGATTCATATACTTACAGAAGGCTGGTATCCATTCTCGTCAGCGATGTATGTGATGACGATGAGCTGACCCTCGGGGGAGGTCCAGGAGAAGGATCCCTTGGAGACGATGGGGACTACAGGGGGGTTTCCACCGAAGTCACGAGGAGTACCCTCGGCCTGGGCGGCGATGCCGTTGTCGATCTCCACACTGGAAAGTTAACAGTATTAATTAATTGTGTAGATTAGTATATTTAGTAAGTTTTTTTTTTTAAGAAATATGAGTTAGGAGGGGCTCGTGGCTAAGTAATAACAGTCGTGCGGGTCGATCCATCAGGTTAAGCTACGCTTGCCGGAGTTGGTCCGCGGATGGGTGACCATCTTAACATATCGAGACTCCTTTGTGCCTCGGATAGCACATTCAGCCGTTGGTCCTGGCTGTCATTCGTGAATCTTTGACCGTCGTTACGGGTCGTCAGAAGCCCGAAAGTCTGTCAACCAGTCTACCAAGGGGTATCGTATTACCCAGTTACTGGATTGTGGAGGTCAGATAGGTACTCGCTCCATGTAAAATACGGGTATTCAGCTGCATCCAGTTAGACTGGAAGCCAACCCCAACATAGTTGGGAAAAGGCTAGGCAGATTAATTTAACAAATATGAGTTACACAAGACTAATGGTGTTTTTTTATGTATTTACGCGTAGCTGTAGCTGCCGTCAGGTTTGGCGTAGTTGTCGTAACGGAGTACTTTGGCGGCCTGGTCTTTGCTGGCGACGCGGATGACAGCAGCTGGCCTGGGTACGACGGGCGTGGGACGAGGAACCAAGCGGGGCTGGCTGCCAAAACTAGGTAACTGGACAAGTAGACCAGTGGACGGAAACTGGGGGGCGAGCGTGCGACGAAGAGGCAAGCGGGACTGGCTGCCATAAGCTCGAAGGTACGATGGGGGAGACACGGCGGTGGAGACTGCCAATACGGCGGCGACAATCTAAAAGAAACAATGGGTAGGTATAGATCACCAGAAACAATTCACTCACACTTGAAAACAATTTAATGATAATTTCACTTACAGCTAATTTCATTATTAATCGTTTTTTAAAATATTAATAGAAAGAAGAGTAGATCTGAAGATCTGTTAGTTAACTGATTCAATTGATGTGATTTTTTTACATATATACCTGTCCAATACATATATTTACGAAACATGGCATTGATGCTATCGTATATGTTTTATTTCATATCAAATGTGACCTTATTGTTTGTCTATGATTTATATGCGTAGGTGCTTTGCTTTGTGGTATGAAAAGGATGTTCATTCGTTTTATGGAAAGTCATCCATGCGTTTCATTATAGGTTATGGGCGCTGACCAGAAAAACCCGTAAAATATTAGTTTGTTAGTCTTTTTCGTGTTTAGTGCTAAAATATGAGTTCAAACTTTCTGATGAACGTTCCAAAACTCAAAGGTCGTGAGAATTATAATGATTGGGCGTTCGCAGTTGAAAATTTGCTGATACTTGAAGGCGTAGACAAGTATCTGTAGCAAGAAACTCCTGCTACTGATGGAGGATCAGTAGAGACAGTAGACGTAGCAGATGCAAGAGCACGAGCAAAAGTAATTGTGACGATTGACGCGTCGATATTTGTACACATAAAGAATGCGAAGACCACGAAAGAATTGTGGACGACTTTAAAGTCTTTGTTCGACGATTCAGGATTTTCGAGGAAAATTACTTTGCTCCGTCATTTGATTTCCATCAGATTGGAAAACTGAAAATATGACGAATTATGTGACACAAATAGTGGAAACCTCGCAGCGATTAACTGGTACAGGTTTTGAAATTAACGACGAATGGATTGGTTCTTTATTGCTAGCCGGTTTATCAGAACGATTCATACCAATGATCATGGCTAACGAACATTCTGGAATCAGAATAACTGACTCCATTAAAACCAAGCTAATGGATATGGAATCTGTCGAAGTGAGTGAAAAGGATTGCAATTCAGCATTAGTTGTAAAACGGAAGTACGGCAGCACTGGCAAGCATGGTTCACAGACAACTTCACATAAGTCGATGTCAAACGCAAATGTCAAAAACACGAAAACAATAACATGTTAGAAATGCAAGTAAACTGGCCAATATTATAATCAGTGTCCACTTTCGAATGAAAAAGTAGATAAGATGAAACAGACTGACGCTTTCAACGTTGTTTTTCTTAGCGGTAAGTTCAGTAAAAGTGATTGGTACGTGGATTCCGAAGCTACTATGCATATGACTACGAATGAAAGTTGGTTGAATAATCCACTGTATTTGCCGAGTTTACCGGAAATTATCGTTGCAAATAAGAACAAGGTTCCTGTTGTATGTTCGGGAGACGTAGAAATCACAACATTTTACGATTACCAGGTAACTGTGAAGAATGTACTGTGCGTGCCTAGTCTTACGACTAACCTAATGTCAGTCCGTGAATTGATAAAAATGGCAACAAAGTCATCTATGAGCCTAGCAAGTGTCTTATACGAAACAAATTAGGTGATTTTGTTGCGGAGGCTGAGCTTGTTGATGGAGTTTACAAGATGAATCTAAAATCAACAAAGAATTGTCTACTAACTCAGTTAGTGACTGATGGTGACACATGGCACAGGCGATCCCGTGGGAACACAGGGATAAAACATATCCTATGTCTTATACCAGGTCATGGTCTACCCATGTGCCCTGTGTGCCCTGTGCTATTATTATTATTTGTATGTCATAGATTTTTACACTCTGTGATTGCTTGGAATCACGCACTGACTTATTAGTATTACTTGTAAAGATGTTAGGAATATTGTAACATCGTATACTTTTACAATGTTTGTAAATATGTGAGAACCATGTACCTATCACATAACTGATTTATTTGTCATTGCTCCATTTATATTTTTTTTTGCCCTTTGTGGGACAGTAATCTTATTGTGGGTGCATGGTCTTCACATATAATTATATAATTCATGTATACAAAATATTGTAAACATTTTTGAAAAGAGTAACGGTGGAGTTTCTTGCCCATTCTTCTCCATACGAAAGCTACCTTTTGGAATGGGCAACTAGAATCAATTCTATTTCTTTGTTTTTCATTGACGTTCAAAAGTGCCTTTTATGTGCCTATTTGAAATAAATTATTTGACTTTGACTTTGACTTTGCCCAGCCCATCCTCTCCTCTCTAGAGTAGGGAACGTCGCGGCGGAGCAGCGCCGGCGTCGAACGGTTCGCGTATTGCATTTTTATACTCGTGATAACTTCGAAATTAAATGTCCGATTCGAATGAATTAAAAAGTAATTTACTCCTATATATACTGAATACCCTTGATGTTAAAACTATTTATTTAAATAAGAATTAATATTATGTTGATAAAACTCCTTCGCAAATAATGCATTAATTTCGAACAAATTTGATTACCATAAAAAAAGGTTACAGTGAGCCAATGTTAAAAGATAGACATTTTTATAAATTACGCTGCATGTCCGGGACATTTTTTTAGGAACTTTTAAAGGGGAACAATTTCATCATACGTGATATTTACGTAACTTAAACCGTTTACGCAGCGCACGCAACGGAAGCTCTCAAAAAGGAACAAATTTTCCCGTTTTTGCAACATTTTTCATTTATGCTCCGCTCATATTAATTGTAGCGTGATGTTATATAGCCTATAACCTTCCTTGATAAATGGACTCTCCAACACAAAAAAAAATTTCAATACCAATCAGTAGTTCCTGAGATTAGCGCGTTCAAACAAACAAACTCTTCAGCTTTGTAGTATAGATATAGATTATTATAGATTTATTATGCTACCCATCAAATCTTATGAATGTTCGTTAATTAAGAAAGTTGGACAAAAAACTCATAATTTATATTTTTCATAATGAAATACTTTTTTTTTATAACATTCAAGTTTGTAAATACGATAATCGCCATTTTGATGATAGTGGTGGTCTAGGCTAAAAGACATAAGGGATTTGGAACATTCAAACTCCACCACAGGGGCAGTGATAATACATCATTTAAATTATGCGACGAATTCATCCATTGTTCAAGTTAAAGTTGAAGTTTCGAGATATTGTGTGTTTTCATTTTTACTTTTACAAAATATTCACTCGTAAACATGTTCGTTAAAATGTGACAAATATTATTCAAAATATTACAACAAAACGTTACACTTCCGTGTTTCAACTCAATCAACTCAGCCTATCACAGTCCACTGCTGGACTTAGGCCTCTCCCAGGCTGCACTACAACACCCTGTCCTCCGCCTTCCGAACCCAGTCTGCCCCAGCCACCATCTTAAGGTTGTCGGTTCATCTAGCTGGGGGGCGTCCCACACTACGCTTGCCGATACGCGGTCTCCACTCTAGGACTCGTCTGCTCCACTGGCCATCGGTCCTTCGACAAACACGGCCAGCCAACTGCCACTTCAGTTTGCTTACTCTGCAGGCTATGTCGGTAACTCCGGTTCTTTTCCGGATAATTTCATTTTTTAACTTCTGTGTTTGGGTCACAGAAATTCATATGTTTACCAAATTTTAACTTAATCGGTCCAGTAGTTTCGAAGCAAATTGGCTGTGACAGACTGACAGACAGACACGACTGCTCCTATAAATAAAGATTCCGTTTTTTCATTCGGACGGAACTCTTATGTACTTAATAATAAACTTAATTTCAAAAATGAAATTATTCACAAAAAATATACCAAACAGTTTTTATTCGCTGTCCCACTCCTGGGAAAAGGTCTCCCAACACTGCGCTCCAAAACAAAGATAGCTGACGTGGCTCAAAGGGCTGCCCTACTTAAATACGAGTAGGACTGGGCAGGACACGTCTGCCGCATGCATAAACTGTGATCCCAAATATTTCTTAAGGGGCTGCAAGAGCCGGGAGATCACTGCCAAGCTTTCGCCGACAATATGGTCATGATCTTTGACGGCGACCCAGCATTGAAGGTTCAAAGACAGGCCAATGCCCCCGTCGAGTATGATCGAAAACGGAAATCGGAAAACGGAAATTGGAAACGGGGCATCCAAAACAACCTGAAGTTTGCACCACGTAAAACCTGTGGAATGGTAGTCACCAGGATACTAAAGTGCAAGGTCCCACTCCTGAGCATGGGCGGGGTCGACATGGGCATATCTAAGGAAACAAGCTAAGTACCTAGTAACAATTTGTGACCGAGTGGACAGATTCTCAAGATACAGACTATGACTATATCCTCAATCTCTTAACGCTCGTGAAAAGAGTCACACAAAAATGACAATATTAAGTACATGTGAATTTTAAAATCATCTCCTATGTTACCCTCTTGGAGAATGACTTTAGAAAAACCGGCCAAGTGCGTGTCGGACCACGCACAATGGAAGGTTCCGTAGTTGGGATGAATTTATGCCAAGAACAAACTTAACATTGTAGTTGAAAAACATGTTCTCCCATACGAAATGTATGGGAGAACAGGATTATTACTTGTTAAAAGGTAGAGCCTACTTAGCTGTGATAGTTTTCCTTTAATTTCGTTATATATACTACTGCCGTGAATTTTTTCACATACCCAAAACCAACCATTTAGCTGGCAGGGGGCTGGCAAGCGTAATATTTCGCAAACGGATCCCTGAATCTAAAAATTTTTGAACGACCTTTCCAACGGCACCCCACACTATGGGATAGACGAGAAAAAATAAAACCATCCCCACAATAGGTGTAGGGAAAGTACCCCAAATAAAAATGTATTCATCATTTTATTTTACCACTTTATCGGTGTGATATATATGTATACCCATACCAAATTACAGCTTTCTAGTACTAAGAGTCTCTGAGCTAAGCCGCGGACAGACAGGCGGACAGACAGACAGACTAACGGACATGGCGAAACTATAAGGGTTCATTGTTGACTACAGAACCCTAATAAAAATGTTGGGTCAATTGCTCACAATTGACCACAAGCCCACATTGAACATCCACGCTACGAACAAAATCAATAAATGAAATGAATTTGTTTATTCTGTAAATAGGATATTGGAATCACTTTTATGCGTCATATTACAAAATATTAAATTAAAGCTAGATGAGGTCGGCGCGGCGTTTCCTATCTGACTACTCTGAGAAGAAAGGCCGAAACAAACTCAGAGATCACAGTCTCTTTTAAAGTCCAGACATAATCTTGGTCAGGCCATATGAGGACCATGTAGATTAGCGTCTGAAATGGTCTTTAGAGGAAAGAACCACAATGATTTGAGTGTAGCTCAGCTAACAGTGGAGCTCAAACTCAGAACTTAAGGAGCTCAACAACTCGACGATACCAAAAAAAGGACATTTGGGTAGGTTGCATGAAATACTCAATAATCTCTCAATAACAAAAATAATACTCAATAATAAAAATGATTAGGAGGACTTCCCCCACCAGGGTAGGATTTTTTTTTTTTCACTTTGTATTTTGGGCCCAACGTTGTAAGAAACACTGAACAGAAAAAACAGGTAAGAAACATGAATCGTCTCGTTTCGATTTGGCTTGCAAATAGTGCTGTTTAAAGTAAAGAAGAAACAAGTGAACATAATTATTGGCGCGTAAGAAATTATCGTTGTTCTTCATTGATTCTGGAATTTATAATTAATTTACTCAGTTTGAAATTTCGCGCATTATTTGAGAAAAATACTATACAAGCCTTGGCCGCAACCAGGCATTGATGAACTCACTTATGTGTGTCACATTTTCACGATCATCTGTCAATGCAGCAGTTGCTGGCCGCGACGTGTGCGTTACCCTAGCAAAATGTTGTCGAAAATGGACATTTCAAGCTTATACATAATTAGTTGCCTAGCTTCTGTAATTGTTGCGCACATTTTTAAATTTGTTGCAATTATAGTTTTTTTTTAATTTCACAAAAACATTTCCTGCTGGGGTAACGTTTGAAACGTTACCGCAGCCAGACATTTTTTTAAATAATGGGAATATTGAAATAATTATTAGCTATATAATTAGTTGTCTAGACGAGGTAAATGTAGCAACTAATTTTTTTTTTTTACTTCTGCTGCCAAGTTATTCGAAATCCTGCTGGAGTAACGTTTGTGGTTTTGCTGGATCTCTGAAACGGTTAAGCGTATTCTTATCATCTTTTGTACATGACTTCTTAGGAATTAGTTTTAATTTGTTGTGCAATAAAAAAAACAAAATAATGCACCATCTATGGGGTATTTAATTAAATATAAAAACACTTCAATAGGTCCTAACACTCTGAATAAGAGTTCTAAAGACTTACTTTAAACGTTATTTTGTAGCTTTTTTTTTTTTTTTTTTTTTTATTTATTCTCATACATGTACATTATTTGTTGTTTTGTTACATTTTCACTCGCCAAACTTTCAAGTTTGATGGCGAGAAGCGCTTGTTAATATTTAATACACAAATAATCTACTAGAAAATAACCATAAAACTACCAGGTATGCACTAAGTAATGATACTAGCGCTCTTGCGCTTTCCGGTTTTCTGAACAAAAAAGGTGTTAAATTATTTCGCGGTACTGGCAGAAACGTCGATATCAAGAAATAAACTCCTTAATTTTGACTTTAACATATTTTTACATATTTTAGGGGTTTGTCTTAACAGATCTATGTTATTGAATACTTTTGGTACCAAATATTTTGTAGTCCTTTCCCCATAATTATTTGTTACTTTCGGTTGAACCAGTCTTCTCTCTCTTACACTTCTTGTATTATATTTGTTAGTAACAGGTATTTTAAACTCATCACTAAAATAGTGTTCTAGGCTTATCAAATAATCAACTTTCTCAGCTTCATCAGCTTGTAACGGCATTCAAATGTATGTGAAGTTTCATTAGTATCCTGTAATTAATTAAGAAAATATGATGATATTCAGTTCTCCACGTTCACGGTCACAATGCGCGCGGAGTTATTTGGCCACCAGTAAACCTGTATGTGGATATATAAACTGAATTTTATATCAATAATTAGTTGCTTAGTTCAGTTTTATGCCCGTAAAATTTCAGAGTAGTAAATACAGTAATTAACGAGATAATAAAATAAAAGTGATTAAGAAGCCCAAGTCCGTGGTAACCCGACCAAGTTTAGGTGGTTACAAAAAACCGCCCGCGTAGTACATTATGCTATCTTCTAAAATACGTAGGATAATACACCTTACCAGTTCGGTACAGACACGTACTACACTGTTAAATACGTAACAATATTATAATATCTGTCATATGAAATAGTAGATTGTTGCATCGAGCGCAAAAAGCGTTTCATTAATGCACGAGGGTTATGTTGATTTCTTTAAAAATATAAATTTTATCTTTTAAAATATAAATTTAAATGTATGTTTTTAAAGAAATCATTCATTTAAAAGATAATGGAAATGCCATAAAAGCAAATTTGCTATCTGTAATCTTCATCTGCGATTGTTTTTAAGTTTAATTAATATTTTAAAAGTTCAATTTTAAATAATTAACTATGTTACCTGTAAAAAAAATTCTTAAGAAAACATGTTTTTTTTACACTTGTGTACACATTTTTACTAAATTTGTAACACTATCCTACATATTTTAGAAGATAGCATAATGTACTACGCGGGCGGTTTTTTGTAACCACCTAAACTTGGTCGGGTTACCACGGACTTGGGCTTCTTAATCACTTTTATTTTATTATCTCGTTAATTACTGTATTTACTACTCTGAAATTTTACGGGCATAAAACTGAACTAAGCAACTAATTATTGATATAAAATTCAGTTTATATATCCACATACAGGTTTACTGGTGGCCAAATAACTCCGCGCGCATTGTGACCGTGAACGTGGAGAACTGAATATCATCATATTTTCTTAATTAGTTACAGGATACTAATGAAACTTCACATATATTTGAATGCCGCTACAAGCTACAAAATAACGTTTAAAATAAGTCTTTAGAACTCTTATTCAGAGTGTTAGGACCTATTGAAGTGTTTTTATATTTAATTAAATACCCCATAGATAGTGCATTATTTTGTTTTTTTTATTGCACAACAAATTAAAACTAATTCCTAAGAAGTCATGTACAAAAGATGATAAGAATCCGCTTAACCGTTTCAGAGATCCAGCAAAACCACAAACGTTACTCCAGCAGGATTTCGAATAACTTGGCAGCCGAAGTAAAAAAAAATAAAAAATAAGTTGCAACATTTACCTCGTCTAGACAACTAATTATATAGCTAATATTTATTTCAATATTCCTATTATTTAAAAAAATGTCTGGCTGGGGTAACATTTGAAACGTTACCCCAGCAGGAAATGTTTTTGTGAAATTAAAAAAAAACTATAATTGCAACAAATTTAAAAATGTGCGCAACAATTACAGAAGCTAGGCAACTAATTATCTATAAGCTTGAAATGTCTATTTTCGACAACATTTTGCTAGGGTAACGCACACGGCCGCGACAGCAATTTTGCAAATTTTGTAATTTTAGGATTAATTGACAGCAATTTATATTCAAATGTGTCGAACATCTTCGTCGATACTATATAGTATTTATCATAATTACGCTATCATAGACTAACGAGCATGGCCAAATTTATCAATAATGATCTAATTTAAACAATATATCTCAATTTTTGTTTATTTAAAAGTATCACTGTAATAAAGTTATTATAATAAAAGATCAAATTAGTTCGTTCTCGTTTAATCATGGAAACCATTCGAAATATCTTGTTTTATACATTTTAGACCATTTATAAATGGCAATTTATACAATTTAAGTATCACATACTGCTTACAAGTGGCATAAGTAGCAACGTTACCACTTGGTCGTCGATAGAAATAATAGTTATTGTACAAAATACACCTATAACCAAACGTTCATGGGAATTATAAAGTCTAGAGGATGATTTAAATTGGCTTAGTTAACGTAGTTGATCGTTTACTTCTTCTGGATCCTGGAGAGGTAGTCCAGAGCCCTGGCGATTGCCTCAGGCACAGGGGGGGAAGTGGGGATGGCGTCACCCTGGAAACAAATAATAAGGATCAGTCTACGCGTGAAAGTAAGAGTAAGTTGAAATATGCTGATACAGCTTTAGAGTTATATCAGCATATTTCAGATAAAATAGTTTAGTGAACCAACAAACTAAGCTATAAGCAATCATTTTATAACATTGACATTTGTTTTCTAGCAACCGGTCTTCTTCTGTCGTACATCTGTTTGATAATCTCTTAAGACCATATTATATCACTGACCCGTTCCTCGAAACGTGACCAAGTGCACTCAATGTAAGGACATTATTTCAGATTGTTTTTGTTGTTAACTGCGGGAGCTCTGACATTTGGAGATTTTGCCAAATTATCAAAAACTCATCCGTTTTTATGATGACGAACATCAATTTACCTTAATTTTTATTAATTGATATTAAATCTATTTTATGGTTCAGTGAGTCATCCTTCTACATTAGCTATATTAATTAATTCATAAACTTACAGAAGGCTGGTATCCATTCTCGTCAGCGATGTATGTTATGGTGATGGGCTGACCCTCGGGGGAGGTCCAGGAGAAGGATCCCTGGGAGACAACGGGGGCTAGAGGGGGGTTTCCACCGAAGTCACGAGGAGTACCCTGGGCCTGGGCGGCGATGCCGTTGTCGATCTCCACACTGCAAAGTTAACAGTATTAATTAATTGTGCAGATGGTTAAGTATATTTAATAAGATTTTAAATTACTTTTTAAGAAATATGAATTACACAAGACTAATGGTGGATTTGTATGTACTTACACGTAGCTGAAGCTGCCGTCAGGGTTGACGTCGTTATCGTAGCGGAGGACGTTGGCGGCCTGGTCGCTGCTGGCGACGCGGGTGGCAGCCGGCCTAAGCGCGGCGGGCGTGGGACGAAGAGGCAAGCGGGACGAGCTTCCAAAAGCTGGAAGGAACGCTGGGGGAGCTGCGGCGACGGAAACTGCCAATACGGCGGCGCAGACAAGCTAAAAGAAAAAATGGGTAGGTATAGATCACCAGAAATAATTCACTTATACTTGAAAATACTGCAATGGTAAGATCACTTACAGCGAATTTCATTTTTAATCGGTTTTTTAAGTGGTGATAGATGGAAGAGTAGATGTGAAGATCTGTTAGTTAACTGATGTCCATTGATGAGATTTTGTTTACTTTTATACCACTCCAATCCATATATTTACGCAAGATGGCATTGATATTGTCATAATGTTTGCATATGTATTAATTACCAAGATGCAAAATTTTGTTGTCAACAGAAAGTATCGATCGCAGTCAGTGGAATTACAAATCCTTTCATATTATAAAACAAAGTCCTCCGCCGCGTCTGTCTGTCGTCTTGTTCGCGATGAACTCAAAAACGACTACACCGAGTTTCATGCTGTTTTCACCAATGGATAGAGTGATTCTCGAGTAAGGTTTTGTATATAATGATCGACATCACTAAGCGGCTATCAAGCGGCTATCTACAATATGCCAGGAGGGTGCGCTCAGCTTTTTCGGACATATTATGCGTTCACCTAAGTATGGTCTGGAAAGGCTTTTGATACTGGGCCGGGTGGAAGGAAAACGCGCTCAAGGCAGAGCACCGGTAAGATGGTCAGACGCAATAAAGAAGGTTGCTGGAGGCAGCATCTACCAAGCGGTCCACACTGCAGAAGACCGCAAAGCTTGGAGACGCGTCATATGTGGTCGCGATCCTCAGCATTGAGGGAACGGCGAAGAAGAAGAAGAAGAATCGACATCCACGCGGGCGAAGCCGCAAGCATCAGCTAGTTAGTATATTATAATGAATGACCAGGTTAGACAAAATACTGTAATAAAAATTACCTGAATAAGTTCAAGCACAGTCTCTTGTAAGTTGTCACGGTGATTAGTCACAGTTAAGACGGGCAGGAAGGTAACTAATAAAAATAAAAAATTGCCACTGCAAACCTCAATTCAGTATACAATGGGTAGCTGCGCCCAGCTTTGAAGCAAAGCTTTCCTATGGGTTGATTTCTTTTTATTATATTCTGTTTTTTTTTTCATATTTCTATCATTCCACTCGTTTTTAATTATCAAATTATTTATTTTTATGCAAATTAACACATAAAAATAAGTTATTCATAAAACAATATCACCTAATAAACTTTTTATTTGATTCCTAATAATCACATTCCATCAAGAAAATAATGAAGTTTATTACTTGTGCTCATATTTATTTACCTATGACTTTAGAATGGAGTAAGTATCTCATTAACTTTACACCATTGGTATCTAACCTAACAACATCCCAAAAAATTAGTACAGTGCAATGTTTTACGACCTAAGGCGATGTTTGTGTCTATAGATACTGGCACAGCTAATTAACAGTTGATTTAAAAAAAAAAATATTTTGCGATTTTTTGCATAGTTTGAAAACTCGTCGATATAAAAAGTGACAGGCTGGTATATTGAACTTTAGACTGATATAATAACAGTAGATTGTAGCACCGAACACCAAGTGAGTTATTAATGCACGAGGGTTATCTTACAAAATTAACACGAGTGTATTAATTACTCACTTTAGCAAGGTGCGTAATCTACTTTTCTTTCAACTACCAATCTACCTACCGTGATAAAATATACCTACTCAAAATAAAAACTCAAGTTAATGAAAACAAATTATTATTATTATAATGTTTATAAATCTCGGGACCATGGGGTCCCGGTCTTTTGGAAGGCGTACGAGGGGCCGAAGCCAACTCGCAGAGGCCCCTTAGACAATTTTAAATGGGATGAGGCACCAACCGACGATTCTCCCTGTATACACTATGAAAGTACACCCAAGGACAACCCCCGGATGGTGCAGGACTATTGCAGAAAATGGAAAAAAACATATTGGGCTATGGGTTTGGGTGGCTATAGTGGACTGGTTACCTAAAACTATTGAAGGACTATGTCCCCTGCCTTATGTATTATTATAATTTATATGTGTCCTTTTTCTCAGCTCTTAGGCTGGTTTTAGCTACGTTTACGGGCCAAAGCCAAGTAAATGTAGCGTGTGGTGTGTATTTAAGATGAAGGTGTGTTTTCTTCCTCTAACTGCATGAATTTCCTAACTATTATTAACATTTTCATTAGCAGCTGTTTATATACTTTCTGCAGTTGCATTCATATCGCTATCGAAAACTTTGATATTCCATACTTAGCAAGAAAAGTTTAAAAAAATGGAAAGACAGACAGACAGACAGATTGACGGACGGACGGACTGATGGACGGGCGGACGGGCGGACGGACAGACGGACGGGCAGACGGCCAGACGGACGGACGGATGGACGAACGGACTGACAGACAGACAGACAGACGGATAGACGGACGGACAGACGGACAGACAGACAGATGGACAGACGGACAGACGGACAGACGGGCAGATGGACAGATGGACAGACGGACAGACGGACTGACGGACTGATGGACTGAGGCCGGTTGTACACGCCCGTTTTATTCACCTGACAACGGACCGTGTTTCTCATATTTGTATGAGTTGGAAATCGGTCCGGCGTCCGGTGCATGTACATCACATCATTATAAACCATACACCACCGCGAATCCGGCGAAAAAAACAGTCCGTTGTCCGGTGAAAAAAACGGGCGTATACAACCGGCCTGACGGACTAA
This sequence comes from Lithophane leautieri, assembly GCA_949152455.1. Classification (NCBI taxonomy): domain Eukaryota; kingdom Metazoa; phylum Arthropoda; class Insecta; order Lepidoptera; family Noctuidae; genus Lithophane; species Lithophane leautieri. The sequence goes on along the minus strand of OX424463.1, from coordinate 9,996,193 downwards.
CAGACTGACAGACTGACGGACTGGTGGACTGACAGACAGACGAGCCTTAGTAATACGGTCCCGTTTTACCCTTTGGGTATGGAACCCTAAAAACAGTGCATTAATGAAAAACAGTGCAACAATGACATTTCATACAACTTTACTGCACTGTTTTGGTTCTAAGCAAAAAATACGTCCTTTGTGATCGGTCTTGTAGTGACTAATGATAACATTACTATGTAGTTGAAAGAAAATATTTTTAAAGTGCATGTTACAGACAACTAATCGATATTTTACGAAGTACACATCGAGTAATACATAACGATACATACATACGATTATATTTATTCGATGAAGCACAAAGATATTGTTTCGAATTGGGTTTCCCAAAATTTTCTGATGTAGAGTGGACCTACTAGATCTAGTAGACAGGTACCCATCTATAAACTCAGTAGGTCTAACTTGTTTACTGGAGAGGAGTACAAAAGTTCCATTATCATAACTTCCTAATCCTAATGTTATAAATGCGAAAGTGACTTTGTTTGTTTGTCTTTTTGTTACGCTTTCACACTAAAACGGCTGAACGGATTTGGATGAAAATTGCCACATGGAAAGACCATCACCCGGAGAAGGATATAGGCTACTTTTCATCCTACATCGTAGACGAAGTCGCGGGCAACTGCTAGTCTGTCTATAAATTAACCAATTGATAGATAGGTTCCTAAAAACATAAAACCAAAAAAACAGAACAATGGCATTCCAATATTCGTACTAGATTAGGTTTTATCTAAAAGATTTTCAAACGAAGTACATACCCAAAACCCAAAAAAAAACAATACTGTAATTTTACATTCGTTATAATTACTATAAGAACCACTTTAGTCTTCAGTTATAATAATAATAGATACTGTAGATAAAGTAAATTTATAAGTCAACCAACTTAGACTAAAAAACTACCAATAAGAAGCAGACTAGACAGACACAGCTTGTGACTCAGACAACAAGAATGCCACAACAATTAGTTTGAATTTATAGTGTCACTGTCAAAATTCAGAGATAACGATTTTATAAAATATTTTTAATATTTAGCATAGAATGGCTAAGCGGCACACAATTGGTTCATCAATCCAATCATTTCTGCTGCTGGTTGCGTTATTACCTAAATGTTCTATAATCTATGTAGTAGTCTTAAGCATTATTACGCAATTGTTTGTTATCCCAAAGAAAATAAAAGAAAAAAAAAAAAAAAAAATTCCTCACCTTTTATAACGAATTCAAATCTAAAAGTTTAACTCTAAGAATATGTGTAATTCCTTTCGATAAAATGTTGCGTCAGGATTACCCAATAAACTGAGACGAGTCTCGCTTTGTAAGTTAAAGGATGTGGCTCCGCCTACAGACCCATAAAATCTCAGGTAGGGATATAAAACTCAAGATATCTCAGTTGTTGAGAGTAATAAAATAACAAGATGCTTTACATTTTTTAATTTAAGGTCTTGAAATATTTTACATCGATTTAATTTAAATATAATTTACTCGTAATTTGATTAGGGAGCCTTGGGCAGATGTGCCCCACTTGCTCTGAAACCATTTTCGTCGGCGATGTAGTCAACTCTGTATTTAAGACCATCATCGCCTATGTATTCGTAGAATCCCTTAACCCTGGTTCCGCCACCGACTCCATTGTGGGATGCGTCAACAATTCCGGACTCTTCAGCAGCAATTCCATTGTTGGTTTCGTATGCGTAGTGGTAATTGTTTTCATCAAAAGTTCTGTCTTCCCTGACGATACTTGCAGCGGCGTCAGGAATAGACTTCTGATAAATTGCTGCAGGAGACTTGGTGCTCAAGGCGAAGGGCTTAGGAGTAGAGTACACTAACGGCCGGTAAGTTGATAAAACAGGAGTCGCTGGAGTGCGGTACGTCACTGTTGCAGGGAAGGCGGTGGCTTGTTCAACACTGTAATAAATGAAATACGTTTAAGCTTGATGAATACTGAAGACTTAATAATGACTACCACACTGCTTCTGTATTCAAAAAATTGTAAAGCTAACTAACTTACTTGTAATTTTTTGTTTTTAAAAAGGTTGTTGTGAACCTAAAAGATTTATCATCTAAATAAAAGTAATCATCAGCTTAATTTTGTAAAGCCCCGTGAAGAAACCCAGGCCTTAATTAAAAATTCGTAACACGTTTTATGTCCTTGAACTGTCATGGGATATGTCATCTGTCACGAAGGCGTGAGCTGGCAACGCGGATGTACGGAATACTTCGTATACCTATAGCATGATAATATCAGAAAACACATACCATCATATCACGATCTGCTGAGATATTATAAGATGGAAATTTTTGTCAGTCATTTTAAATACTATTAAATATCTATGGTAGGGAAGCCCAGAGGGTTTTTGAACAAGCGTTCGCATGGCGAAAAATTTCTAGCTGAGTAGGTGCGGCATGATGAGAGAACACCGAAAATATATTTGAAAAATTTCAAATAGACAACAAACAAACAACAAATTTCAAGACCCGTATTCAGGAGTCCCACTTTCAGATTTCGAAAATGGACAAAATATCACGTGATCTTCAGAGCCTTGATTTTGGTATGATCGTGTGTGACAGGAACCATAATGAATTAAATAGGCAAATCTGATGAAGAAATTGTAGGAATTGTGTGCTTTCCCAAAATCTAACGACTTTGAAAACTAAGATATGGACAATTTTTAAAAAGAAATTCAGGGCAAATAAAAGTTATGTGCAATTGTGTAACCAATCTTGATGGTGAATAGTACTGTAAGGTTTTATGCGATAAGCAACCTTACAGCCATGGCTACATTCAAAAATTCTAGCAAATTGTATTTAAATAATAAAGGAATGGAACTTTTGTTTGAGACGAAGACAGTCGGCCCCGGGCTGACACGCAGGTTATTATTAGAATATATAAAAATCTGTCATTGAGTTCTTAAACTAAATATAGTTTCTAAGTTTTACTGCAAGAAGCCTTTTATTTAACACTAGTTGATGCTCGCGACTTCGCCTGCGTGAATGTCGGTTCTTTTACACTAAAACCTTACTCGAGAATCACTCTATCCATTGGTGAAAACAGCATAAAAATCGGTGCAGTAGTTTTTGAGTTTATCGCGTACAGGACAACAGACAGACGTAACGGAGGACTTTGTTTTATAATATATAAGGAAGGATTATAATACACTATACAATCTCATTCAGCCTCCAGGCTAAAATCGATAAATAACATATCGGCCAGTAATAATTTCGTTCCAAAACTTATAATCGCACCTGTTAATAACAATATCGTAACTGATACCTACTCCTGCTTAATAACTACATACATTTGCCATCTGATAAATTAATAAATAAAATGGCAGATATTTATGTATTGGAACATAGGCTTCTAAAGGCCATGAGTTCAATCTTAAAACCACTAAACTATGCAAATATAGATGCTTCCTGCATGACATTTAAATGCTGGGCTCATTGATAAGATTCCTGTTTTTATACTCAGTGATGAGGTTGAGATAACTGTGTTTATTTCTAAACTTCGACCACCAGACTGAAGAAATTACTAACTATTTAATTATCAGTTAATGACTAAGATTAGGAATTGAATAGGTGTTTCGAAAATCTTAACATTACCTAGCGTAAATGAGTAGGTTAGGTAAGCACTACTTAGGTAGGTACCTACTCTATTCTGCTAAAGAAAACAAATCTAAAAGGTACTATCGGATTCTGCGTTTAAAGATTATAAAAAGCGATAAAACTTCGTCCAGAGGCAATAAATATCACAAGTTTTTCTCACCTGTCGCCATAGCTGACCGCTGGGGTCAAAAGTTCACGATTGAGCGCCTGATAGTACGACGGCTGCTGGTACGCGTTATAGATCGAACCGTATTTGCCATTTCTTTGCGCCAGGCTCTTGTAACTTCCTCCATGGAGTTCAGGGTGGTACCGACCGTCATTATCAGCTTCAGATAAGCCGACAGCAGCCAGAGCCAGAACTATGAACTAAATTAAAACATAATTATGTAAAAAAATCAAAAGAATGAACACAAAATAAGAAAATAAGTGAGTGAAACTTAAATGTGACCTTGTAGAAGTGCCTAGAGATGAGTAATACACAAATCGTTTTGTGTTGTGGTTCGACATAGAGTGGTGAAAAAAGCTTCAGGAGGTGTGATGTTAACATTAGCTTAAAAACTACGGGCGAAGGGTGTTGAATATTAGGTAGGGACCTATGCTTAGTGAAGCGACAAGGTGTAAAAAGATATTCACAAACAAACATACATGCATACAAGGTACGCGCGAAAAACATAACCCTTCCTTGGCAGTACGGGTAAAAAGCACTCCTTTTGAATTTCAATTTATTGGATTTTATTTTGAATTTGCCAAGAATTAAACAATGTTGAATACCATTTCCCTTTGTTTTATGAGCGGGGCAGGCTTTATTTTCGGTCGAGTTTACCGGGTATGGTCGCCTAAAGAACCTTGTCAAAGGACCGCTTAGCCATATAAAAAATACTCAGTCGAGATTTATGGGATTACTCTTAATAACAAGGTTTAGTTTTACTGAAGCCAATTAAGCACCTAAAGTAGGTACCTAACTAAATTAGATGGTGTTATTAATTCAAATTCAATTTTAATCTTATTAATTTCTATCCTTTGATTTATCGATTAATTAGTAGGTATTTAGATCATAAAATCGTCAATAATTTGATTTGATTTACGTCCTCATGTTATTCCATTCAATTAGTGAAAATGTGTTTATTTATTATTAAATGTTAATTTAAATCCTTTTGCCTACTCACAGTAATCGTTTTCATTGTTTCTCGTAGCTGCTTTACAATGGAATAAAACCTAAACACCCATCGTTTCTTTATATACGATCGTCAAAATCAAAAATGGAGTATTTATTGCAACAATACCTCCGTTTAAATTGCAAAAATGTAAATTTTATTTGTGAAGGCGTCGTTAGCGGGGCTTATTTGGGCCGCTATGTGATATATTATACAACTGACCGCGCCCAAAACTAGAATACTTAGATCACTCGAAAACCGCCCACTGTACAAATACTATTGCCGGAACATGACAACATTAGGTATCTTCTTAATAGAATTAGATCTACATTAACATAAGTAACGAGGGCATGTTGTTACAGCTTGTTACCTCCATTCATTTAAGACTACGATGTATAAACAGTCCTTCCAATTTCTCATAGGTCATACGCCCGAATTTGGGTTGTATTTATGTCCACAGAACCTTTGTTTTCAGTTCAGATCAAGGTTGCGGTATCGATGTCTTTGTGTTTATGTGTTTCGGATTCTATGAGGAGGATAACTTCACGAGATCAGCTTGTTTCCAAGGACAATAAATACCATTTCTTAAATACATAAATGTTATTGCTTATATTGATTCTTGTAAGTCGCACCTACTGATGAACACTATTAGAGATTAAGATTCATACAAAACATTATAATAATCACTCATTCATCTTTTGTAGTGCCAAATTCTCAACAAACGCAAAATTTTGAATGGTTGTGGGACTCGAACTTGTGACCCTATTAATTAAATAAAGAAAATATTTGTATTTTTGAGTGTTTGTATTTCTGTTTTATATCAATAAACACAAAAACAAATGGCCAGATAAAAAAAAAATCTACAGTAAGTAGAATTCTGTACTCGTATTAGCACTGAGTAACATACATAGGCTAACTTTATAAAGACATCACGTGGACGAAACCGCTGAGGGAAGCTAGTCATTTATACAGCTAGAATCTAGCTATAGTCATTTATTGCTTAGAAACATACACTACTCTCACTCATACAGCAAACTGGATGTCTAAGATTTTGACTCTATGATTGGTCACCACAGAGTTGTGAATCTGAAGAAAAAGGGTGCGGAAACAATACCTTTAACACCGATGAGCGATGTTCCTTACAAGCTTCATTGAAGGCTGAATACTTAGAAAGAAAAAAAAGGAAAATACATTTATTTGCGGCAAACATGACGCTCAAAGAAAGGACAAATACTTCTTTTTACTTCAGCTTCGCTCAGTATTTAACTAACCATTATGATTTTTTTGGGGTGGATAAACGGAATAAGCCGATTTGTTAAGGTGATAGAACAGCTATTTAAACAAATTATAATGCTAAAAAGTAAAAAATAGAATAGTAATCCAAGTAAAAATCTTTTAAAAACAAGCTTCTAATTAACTAAAAAATACTAAATAAAACTTATGTAAACATAGAACTTAAATATTTTCTTCAAAGCTTGCGGCATAAAAGTCCTTCTCACACTTATGGGTAAGCCGCTATATTTGCGTTAGTTCCGTGACTTAAATTGTGAATTTTATTTTATTATTTTATTTTATTACTTTTAAGAAGGCTTACAGACTAATTACAAATAATAGGTAACAACAAAACATTATCAAGTTGCTAATAACAAGCCTCCACAGATATATAACATATCGATTATTTAAAGCTAACAATCAGAAATTTCACAAATAAAAGTATTACAGTAGGTACAGACGCCAGCACATCAAGCTACTCCAATCCGCCAAACCTTCCCAATCAACATTGATCCTTATTCTTTAGTTACATAGTTGAGAATTCATTAAAGAAATTTGACAGACCGCAGCAGCTCGGATGTGCTAGTCTGTACATTTGTAAGACAATTAATAGAACTTCACGAACTACGATACTTGCATACTTCTTTGTTTTAACCTGAAAATGAACTCGATTTCCCGACCTCCAATCCATATTCAACGAACACGTTAGTTATTTTTAATACCTCGATATCTAGGATGCTTTACGTAAGTTGAATTGGTTAATAACTAGTGTATCTTACTGAAAGTATCTGTGAGAACTTCGGTCATGCAAATTTCAAATTTTCATACGTTTATAGTCGATATTTCTCAAACAATTCATGTTAGGGATAGTCAAACTTCATATTTCTAAAGCAGAAACTATAGGTAGGATACTCGTCAGACCAGCGCATCCATTTGGTCCCTCCATCTTAACGTCAAAATGAAGGGACCAAGTATTTTGTTAAAAACTATATAGGTATGCATTGAGGTTGCTAAAATTATTGCTACTTTTATGTAGGCTGATTTTAAATCCCTTCGTCTTGTCGGGCACGGGTGCGGACACCTGTAGTATGGTACTTCGGACTCCACAAGGTTGTACTCCAAGGCAAGTTGCTGGTGGATAATCCTAGCCACTTCTTCTTAGCGTGTCGATGGCAAAAATATCGACTGTTGTTAAATTTGTTTGGCCCAAAACTCAGCCACGCGAATACCGTTCACTGACGCAGCCATTAGATCCTCACGTGTGATTGTGTCTGTGCAAGTACTCGCCATTAGCAAGACGAGAACTACCGGAAACAATATGTCGGATTGATTCACCGGGATGGTGGCATACCCGACAGATGTCAACCGTACCGTCCTTGACAATGTATTCATGAATAATTTATTATTATGGATCCATTTGCACAAAAATAAATAATTATATAATTAAAACCGGCCAAGTGCGAGTCGGACTCGCGCATGAAGGGTTCCGTACCATCCTTACTAATATTATAAATGCGAAAGTAACTCTGTCTGTCTGTCTGTCTGTCCCGCTTTCACGCAAAAACTACTGAACCGATTTCAATGAAATTTAGTACACAGATAGTCTAGAGCCTGAGAAAGGACATAGGCTACTTTTTATCGACATACCACGCGGGCGAAGCCGCGGGTGGAAACTATATATATGTCGGAGCGGCCGAGGCGGGACAGGGCTCACAATGATCATCAGAAGGGTAATAATTATCAATTAAATTGTTCATTATGTAACTGTTTGTCTACTTCGTAGGCAAAAGAAATGCGTATAATCACTCAACTAGAAAAGTCTAAAATCTAAATGAATTAGAAGGGCGCAACGAGTCCGCGGGTCGCGCTCAGTCTCGTGGTCTGAATGGAACTGACTGCCTGCTCCAGGCTCCTCTGATGCTAAACTCTTATCGTCTTAAAACGTTCTCACGGGAAAACTAAACCGACCCTCGGCCACGTTCAACGCAATAAGATTTACGTCGTCGCCTTTCTTATCGTAATCAATAATTCATTATTTAATATCAATAAGCTCCTGGCTCTAACAAAGAGCACAGTGATCTTAAGAGTTAGACGAGGTGTGACTGACGCCTTCGTCTCACGCTGATAAGAACTGAACGAGGTGTGAGTTGACATCATCGTCTCGCGCCACGACATATATAACAACGGCAAAAAAATCACGTTTGTTGTATGGGAGCCCCGTTAAATATTTATTTTATTCTATTTTGTTGTTATAGCGGCAACAGAAATACATCATCTGTGAAAATTTCAACTGTCTAACTATCACGGTTCATGAGATACAGCCGGGTGACAGACGGACGGACAGCGGAGCCTTAGTAATAGGGTCCCGTTTTAACCTTTGGGTACGGAACCCTAAAAAACGAGTGGAATGCTAGAAAGAAAAATACATAATTATTCAATAACAAAAAGAAGTCAACCCATAGGAAAGCTTTGCTTCAAAGCTGGTTGCAGCTTTAGCTACTTCGGATAGCGCTATCTAATGTATACTGAACTGAGGAGTGCTGTTCCAAATAAAAATAAAAACTTGTTTATTTAGTAGACTGCGCGCAAGAAAAGTCTGCGCGCGACTGAAATCGTATGCTGCCGTCTTGTGGTTCATATAACGTCAAGTTAAGTACCTTTAAAATTATTTAATTTAATATTTTTATTTATATGATTCATAATATTAAGATGCTATGCATATTGTTATGCGCGCACTCTAGTTACCTGTCCGTTTAAGTTTATTATTTAAAAACTAGTGCGTTATATCTATAGTCTTAACTGTGACTAATCACCGTGACAACTCACAAGAGACTGTGCTTGAACTTATTCCGGTAAGTTATACTGTATTTTTCCCAATATGGTCACTACAATACATTTGTAATCCACTATCTGTGATCGATGCTTTCTGTTGATAACTTAATGTTGCACCTCGGTAATTAATTTAAAAAATAGCAAACATTATGATAGTAACAATGCCATCTTTCGTAAATAAAATATAAGGATTGGATTGGTACAAAAGTAAAAAAAATCACATCAATTAACTTACAGATGTTCACATCTACTCTTCTAGCTATCAACACTTAAAAAACTATAAAAAATGAAATTAGCTGTAAGTGAAATTATCATTGCATTGTTTTCTAGTGTGAGTGAATTGTTTCTGTTTATCTAAACCTACCTATTGTTTCTTTTAGCTTGTTTTCGTCGCCGTATTGGCAGTTTCCGCCGCCGCGGCTCCCCTAGCGTTCCTTGCAGCTTTTTGGAAGCCCGTCCCGCTTGCCTCTTCATCCCACGCCCGCCACCCCCATGCAGCTGCCACCCGCGTCGCCAACAGCGACCAGGCCGCCAACGTCCTCTGCTACGATAACAATGTCAACCCTAACGGCAGCTACAACTACGTGTAAGTACATACAAATCCACCATTAGTATTGTGTACATACAACCTTTTTTTTTTTTTTTGAGGGTGGGAAATCATCCAATGACTTCTCCCGCTCTGGGCGGAGCGGAAGGGCGTGTCAGACTTTTACTGACTAAAACCCACCCGTGTTCCTTCATTTGCCTGTTGCCAAGGTCCCGGTATCCCTTTCGGACTTTCCCGCAACCCTGGCAGGCATCGGTCCTATTGGACCCCGTCAATTTTGCTGACATCTCTTTGAGGCGCGCGTGGAACACGACGCGCCATCGACCCGGGCCTGGTCCTTATCGGACGGCGAGCTGCCCGTTGCTCGCCGTCCGCAAGCCCGCGCCTATGGTGGCCGGAAATCCGCCTGGGATTCCCGACGCCCAGGGCGTCTCCAACGGCGGCGGTTAGGGGCGTGAGGGCGCAAACTTTGCCTTTCCCTCACGCGTTCCGCCTCCTCCTTCGCGAGCATTACTGCTTCGCAGAAGGAGGTGACGGCTTCCCATGCCCTCTCGCTCCGTACCATGGCCTGAACCAGGGCCGGACGCGAGAGGTCACTGCCGCCAATCGCCTCCGCGAGGACACGGCGGTGCTCCGCCCAAGCAGGGCACACCTCAACAGTATGCTCCACCGTGTCCTCCGGGCGATCCACACAGTGGTGACACCCGGGCGTTTCCTCCCGCCTAATCCTACACAGGTACCTCCCGAAGCTGCCATGTCCGGTGAGGACCTGTGTCAGGCGGAAGGTGAGGACGCCGTGGCGCCTCTCTAGCCACTCCTCAAAGAGGGGACTTATCGCCGCTATTGTGGCGTGCCCAGCACTGGGTTGCGACAATCGCACTCTCCATGCCGCCATGAGATCTTGCCGGAGCTCTGTCCGCTGTGCCGCGATTTCTCGCGGCAGCGGAGTTACACCCCGGCGCTTCACCTCCTCGCGCCACTCCCAGATGTGCGCGAGGACCTTCGCCTCCAGATCCCATGGCGGTAATCCGGCAGTGTACATACAACCTGGCACCGACTTGCAAATTGCATAAAACGTAAGAAAATTTGAATTTCGCGGGCTAAAGCTAAAGCTTTGCCTTAAGAAAATCGCGGCATTTGCACTACGCCATCTATCGTGTACTCACTGGTAAACTCAAACTCTCCGTGCCAAGCCAAATAATAAAAACTTTTGATCGAGTGGACGGACTATGACTAAATTCTCAATCCCTTAACGCTCTTACACACAAAAATGACAATATTAAGTACATGTGAATTTTAAAATCATCCCCTATATTACCATCTTGGGGGATGACTTTAGAAAAATGTTGAAACACGTAACTCTTTATTTGTTACCAAAAGCATACATTTTAATTTTCATAGCCCGAACTTAAGAAATGATAGGTTTCCCATGCAAACTTTCATCCCCTCCCCCTTAGAGAAAAAAAGTAGCCGATGTCCTTCCCGGGGATGCCATCTATCTCCTTGACAAATTTTATCGAAATCCGTTCAGTGGTTCAGGCGTGAGACTGAAAAGATAACATACAGACAGCCAGAGTTACTTTTGAATTTATATAATTATATTAGTTTTTCGTTGTACAGAAACGCCTCTTCTACAGATTTGTCATATGTGTAGATATCCATCCACACAATTAATTAATACTGTTAACTTTGCAGTGTGGAGATCGACAACGGCATCGCCGCCCAGGCCCAGGGTACTCCTCGTGACTTCGGTGGAAACCCCCCTGTAGTCCCCATCGTCTCCAAGGGATCCTTCTACTGGACCTCCCCCGAGGGTCAACTCATCATCATCACATACGTCGCTGACGAGAATGGATACCAGCCTTCTGTAAGTATACGAATCAATTAATATAGCAAATGAAGAAGGATGATTCACTGTTACTTAAAATAGATTTAATATCAATTAATTCAAATAAAGGTCAATTGGTGTTCATCATCATAAAAACGGATATGAGTGTTTGATAATTTGGCAAAACCTCCAAGTATCAGAGCTTCCGCAATTAGCAACAAAAACAATCTGTCTTCATACACTTGATCACGTTTCGAGGAACGGGTCAGTGATGAATGATCTACAGAGATTATCAGATGTATGACAAAAGAAAACCGGTTGCTAGAAATAGAAATTGCAATCTTATAAAATGATTGCATTAAGCTCAGTTTTTTTATCACATACATACTACTTTATGTGAAATATGCTCATACAACTTTAGACTTGAAATTTGCACTTACTTTCACTTACTAGACTAATCCTTGTTATGTGCTACCAGGGTGGTGACGCCATCCCCACTCCCCCTCCACCACCTGGGGCTACCTTCAGGTCTTTGGACCCGTCCAAGCTCCAGAAGAAGGATCAATAATAATAAGTAAGCCAAATTAAATCAACCTCTAGACGTCGTGTCAGTGATATATGATCTAAAGAGATTATTAAACAGATGTATGACAGAAGAAAACCGGTAGTGTTATCAAATGATTGCATAAAGTTTAGTTTGTTGGTTCACATAGTATTTTATGTAAAATATGCTGATTCAACTTTAGACTTGAAACTTACTTAGCATAGTCCTTGTTGTTTGCTCCCAGGGTCACGCCAACACCACTCCCCCCCCCACGGCCTGCGGCCATTTCAAGCGCTCTGACCAAGCTTCAGAAGAACGGTACGAAAAACTAAGACAAATTTAAATCAACGTCTAGACTTTATAATTCTCATGAACGAAAATGTAAAAATTTAATGATTAAATAAGAAAACAAACCAATTTGACCTTTTATTATAATTCCACTGATACTTATAAATATATTTAAAAAAAAACATTGCGATTTATTGTTCAAATTATAAATAATTCATGTTGTTTGTTACAGCTTGTTACCTCCATTCATTTAAGGCTACGATGTAGAAACAGGCCTTCCAATTTCTCGTAGGTCATACGCCCAAAGGTAACCCTTTGGGCGTATGACCTATATTTATGTCCATAGAATCTTTGAATCTTTTTTTTTTCAGATCAATGTGGCTATATCGATGTTTTAGTATTTATGTTTTTTGAATTCCATACCAAAAAGCTGAGCCAAAAAGGTGCTGAAGAATAACTTCACGAGATCAGCTTGTTTCCAAGCAAAATAAAATACTCCCTGGCTGGAGGCCCTGAGTGTAGAAGCTTAAGGCAGCCACAGGAAAGTCCGGTTAAGAAGTTATGATTTCCGAAATCACACTTCAAGATAGTTAAAAAAAAAAAAAAAAAAAAACTATCACAGCTAATTAAGCTCCACAAGTTACCGAGCAATAATCGACCAACTTAAATTTGCAGTTGCTAAAACATGTTCTCCAACAAACAAGTTTTCCAACTATGTACAATGTTAAGTTTGTTGGATAAATTCAGACAAGCACTTAGCCGGTTTTTTATCCTTAACTAGATGATAAGGTGAACTTGGTACCTACCACGTGAGACAAAATTTCGATTTTTGGACTTTTCCTAATTTTATTTTTTCTTAAATCACGTCGTTATTGAGGCAAACAAAACAAAAAAAAAAAACAAACTGGTCGAGCAATTTTCGAGTTTTTGCGAGACTTTATATTTTCTAATATATGTACTTATACATAATAATATACACATAAGGTGTATCTATTCATACACGAAATCTTTGAATGGGTCATTGTATTTTGAAGAGGTATGTGAACACACGCGATTCCAGGTTTGGTCCCATAGTGAAAGTTGTTCATAATGATGAGTACAATGACCCCTTTTCAGATTCGTGAATGAAAAGATACACCTTATATACATTTTAGTGTTAGATTGTATATTGTATTTAAGATTTGTCAAGTGTGCTTATTAGTAATAATAACTAAAATAATTAAAATGTCGATTATACTCTTATTTATACTGTTATGGGTATTAACAGAACACGACGAACGACATACTCGCATACTTCTTTATTTTGACCTGAAAATGAACTCGATTTACTGATATCCAATCCGTATTCAACCAACAGATACACCTAATAAAAAGCTCGATATCAAGGATGCTTTACGTAAGTTGAATTGGATAATAACGAATCTAACCTACTGAAAGTAAGAATTTTGGGCATTTATTAATTTATGTTTTATTTCTTTAAGGCGCCAGCCCAACAAACATTATGGCTGCAAATAGAGCTTACTTTAGAATCTAAAGTGTTATGAAGGTAGAGTTTTTTTATATCGTTGTTAAATGAATTATGAATGATATCACCTAATCAAAAAACCATACATTGTGTTCATGAAAATAAATGGGGGAGTTGAGTGCTAAAACTTTAACTCATTGTTAATGAAAGCTGAAGCAGAATTTTCATTGCAAAGATAAGTAAACTGTGAATATGTGTATATATTATTAGCAAATAATTGAAGGGCCCACTCTTTGTTGTGTATTTATCTAAAAAAATGTTTTGCTTCACATGGAGCAAAACATTTTTTTACTACATATGTTACAAAGAGTGTCTGTAAGTCCTCATGCGTTTGATTGAATCAGAACCAAATTCAAAATAGAGCAACCATTGAACATTGATACATTTTGGTTTAAGTTTGGTCAGTGACATTTGGGTAAGATCGTTATTCGACTTTGTAAAGAGCGTTTTCTCCTACTCACATTCCATCCCAATCTGATAATCAATGACGATTTGAATGACAAATTACAAGTTATCAACTGACATCAGTAACCCACGTTACCAGTATTTTCACTCTTATTAAAACTCTGTGACTACACAACACAGTATTTTAACGGTTTATTACCGGAAAAATATGTTTTCCCCGGTTTATGACCTACCTGCGAAAATAAAATTAAGATTTTTTTTTTTTTAGGTTTGGTTCGAATTGCTTGAATTTCATATTTCTGTTTTTCCTGTGTGTAATTGAGGGATTATAATGTGTAAGGAATCTTCAAGATGGCAGAGCATTTACTCCAGAAGTATGTTCAGTAAGATTTCAACGCAATGTGCGAAGACATTGTCCGAAGCTACAGATGTGCGATAACTTGTGAACGCTTTTGTATCAAGGGCATGGGAGTATCAAGATGAGAGGTGGAGCGACCTGCATCTTTTTTGGATAAAATACTATCTACTTCTCAGTCGTCTGACGTTGAAATTGATATACTTACAGTTATAAAAATGCTTTGTTACATAATGTGATTTTTGCTATCAATAACCGACCAAAATACCCAATATTCCTACTTAATATTACTGACACTATTTTACTAAATTATAATACGAATGAGGCCACCTAATCACCAAACTCTTATAAGCTCTTCTAGTGATTCGTTAGGCTATGATCGTATTTCTCCGTATCCCCGTTAGACAAAGTATAATTGTTACTACCACTGTAATCTAGAGATCATAGAGATCAAATCAACATGCGTTTCATTAATAGACGCCACAATTTTTGGTGGGCTTAATCGTCGAACAAAACAAACGATCTCCTTTCAGGTCAGTATCAAGGTGTACGTGTTTCGACCGTAACAAATACCTATTTACAGAATTATTATCATGAGACTCATCGATACAACTCGCAAAGGAATTGACCTCAAATGTCATGATTTTAAAACATGACACTGACCTAAAAATTGCAAAAACGAACTACCTTATCGCATCCCCTTAATCAAAATATGTTCGAATTGATCACTTTGATGCGGTTGGCTAACATTGCCATAATCGCCTCTGCCAATTATGATTTTTTGTAAGAATCTAACGACCGACTATGATCAGAAACGATGAACTCTTTATTCCTCTCATTGCAAAATATTACAAATGAGAGAGATAAAAAAAAAAAACCTAAAGTAAGACATTACCATCATTAGAACCATGCAAAATGTCTCTTAGTTTAAATGTTATGATTTCAAAACCTGACATTGACCTGAAAATTGCAAAGAAATCTAAGAAAATTTGAATTTTGCGAAGTACCTTATCGCATCGCATCCCCCTTAAACAAAATATGTTCGAATTGATCACATTTTGGTGCGATTGGCTAACATTGCCATAATTGTTTCTGCCAATTATTATTTTTTTGTAAGAAACTAATCGACAGACTATGATCAAAAACGAAAAAGCTGCTGCGATAATTCACATTGTTGTTTAATAGCCATTATGAAATCAACACAACAACAACACAATACAATTTTAAATACTAATATAATAAACACTTAATTATTTTCTGCACCTTAATTTTCATCCAATCGAATCCAATTTTACACGAGCGATGACTTACTAAGGCACTCTAATCCTTCTGATATTATAAACTTCCTGATGCCCGCGACTTCGCCCGCGTGGATGTCAGTTATTATATACTAAAACCTTACTCGAGAAATATCTTGTTCATTGGTGAGAACAGCATGAAAATCGGTGCAGTAGTTTTTGAGTTTATCGCGTACAGGACGACAGACAGACGCGGCGAAGGACTTTGTTTTATAATATGTAAGTATGTGAAATGTGAAGATACTCACTCAATCACGCGGAAACCGTAATACGGATTTGGATAAAACTTGGCACATAGTACACACATGTCCTGGATGATCTCTCATCTCAGTAATGTGATCCAATGGCTTAATTTTCTACCTCCACGTGGGTGAAGGTGCGGCCAAAAGTTACGTCTTGAAAAAGCTCAGGAACGGCTTAGTAAACAAGAACAATCAAATAATTGCACTGAAGTCAGAATCTTGTAACCTTTTAAAATATTAGCACATATTACACATGCTGCCCAAGAACCGAGCCAAAAGCTTCATAAATATTTATGAAACAAGTTAATATTCAATCTTTTGTGTTTTTTGCTATGTAAAATTGATCTCATATTATATATTGTATTCAAAATGATCTAGAATTGCTTCATATAATCATAATATATGTATCTGAAACATTTTTGTCTAAACTTGTTATATGGAATGTGTTATTTATATTTATTGCATTATTATTTGAAGGTCGAAGGCTTTATCCTGTTCGGTACAAAGACACTTATTCTTAAAAAATATTATCCTAACCTTTTGCATAATTACGATATTTATGTGATTTTCTTTTTTTATTGTGTATATTTCCAGAAAAACGCAAAAGATATTGAAATGCGTCATTACTTTAGAATATCATGCCTATTGTTGGAATGTCACATGATGTATTTTTTCAAGCAGTGATCTTTTATTTTAAAGGAAGTCCATTAAATTAATAAAACTTAAAGGGTTCATTAATTTTCCTCAGCCAATTATTGCAAATTATTTCAGGAATTTTATTTAAGAGACCATATTTAGAGATAAAAAAAAGAAAAGTAAATTTAAATAGATACATTTACAAAATAATAGATAAATGAAAATTTTACAAAAGAAAAAATAAATTTCACTGAAGCTGAAACTATTTAACTGTCACATAGACGATTTAGACCTTGTCGTTTTATGGACGTGCAATTGACATTGAACCTAAGGGTGACAGGTAAAACGAGGTCGACTATACTACCTACCCATGTTCGTACAGTAACTCCTTGAAAAAATGGAAAGAAAAGAATATTCTTCGCGAGAAAAAACTTAAAAGCTTTTGGAATTACGAGTACCTCTTTTGGAACAGAATCTCAAAAATGCTAACATTATTTAGAACAACAAACAAAATGTAAACAACTAATTTATTTATTTTATGTTTATTTTTTCTGTTTACTTTAATCATCTATAATGATGTTATGATAATTCTTATCTTATAAAGTACTAGCGGATGCCCGCGGCTTCGCCCGCTTGACAAATTATAAAACCTTCCTCGAGAACCACTCTATCCATTGGTGAAAACAGCATGAAAATCGGTACAGTAGTTTCTCTGAGATTATCGCGAACAGACAGATAGACAGACGCGGCGGAGGACTTTATTTTATAATATGTAGTGATTAATGTTTCGGTAATGATCACTTATTTTAACTGCTTTTATGCAAACTTTAGAGATAATAAAGGTATATAAAATTTATTGATTAATGCAATTTAATTTACCTTTTCTGGTAAATTTAAATCCGTGAAATATATGCATGGTAGGTCATTTTGATCAGTTTTGTTATTCATTTAATTCTTTACCGGCACTAATAAACAGGCTATTAGGGCGAGCTTGGATATATCACAATAATTATTGTTGTTGAGGCCCAGCTCATTGACAAATTGCATGATGACTGTGCGATCACCAACCCGGTCATGTCATTATGGCTACTAGCAATGCAATCTTTCTGCGATAATGCAAATGACATCTATGGTAAAATAAGATCAGTTAACAAAAGTACATCAAAAAAATTAAATTTATTATCATAGCATTGAATCGAAGCACGAAAGTTCAAGGAGTATTAAAACAATAAAGATCTAAATTTTTTACAGCTTATGTTTATTAAATTACAGTATTGCCAAATCATAGAATATCATAAATATCACGGTTATAGTACATTTAATAAGGATAACATAGTTATTCACTCCGTAGTCGTATCAACAACTCGAACAAATACTTCATATTCTAACTTTATCTTATTCGTTAGAGAGTTTTCCACGGTATTTAGAACCTTAGTGCCTCTAAAACTGTAGTAAGAACCGAATTTTTCGCCTTGAGGGAGCTTCAGCGTTGGAGGATACCTGAAAAAGCAAAAAGATACCATATTAATCAAATTAGAATGAATTATTACTGGCAAATACGCATTAGGTAAGCCAGATTCAATAAGAAAAGTTAATATCGTGTTAACAATATCTACTTAGAGTTAAGGTACTTTATCATGGTTATAAGTTCTAATATATTTGTAATTTTTTTTTTCTTCTGAGAAAACCACCGTAATCATTACGCAAAGATGTGGTATGCATGAGCATTGCATTTCTTCAGAAACACATAAAGCATGGATCATGTAAGATTGTAAGTAAATTATTCAAACTTCCAATAACAAAAATCAAATAACTTAGTCGCCTCCAATAAACAAACAAAACCCAATATTTTAGTGTATGACTAAGTCTTAGTCAATATTTGCACAGGATCAAATGCACTCCTTGTAGGTATTAATTGGATTAGGTTAAATTAAATACATACAGATACCTAAGACTAAACAAAGAAATAATCATTGAAGTGTATGTTTAGATAGTTAATTGATTCAGGCGTGGTTTTGCGGAAACCCACTATAATTTTTTTAAACTAATGACGTACCGTCTATTGTCTTGTCATTGAATCGCCAAAGAAACGTAATAGAAGTCAAACCATAGAGTAGGTACTAAAATATAGATACCTGACCCACAAACACCGTGAAGGCTTCTAGTAAAAGGAATAACAAAAAAAGATTAGGTGGTAAAACATAATATGTTGGCGCCTATTAATAAGATAATCCAAAAGAATGTAAAATTATTTCAGAAATGCAAGCATTTTTGGATTATAATAGAAACAACTATCTCACGTCATAAATTAATACTACTACTAGTCTATATTCCATGTGAACTTATAAATTTTACAGACCACCTTATAGAGACGAGTAGAATTTAAAATGATTATGTAAATTGCAGTTAATCCGTTAACAAAATCTATTGTTAACAATCTTAAGAAAGAGTTTTTACGTACTGGGTGACAAACTCCGAGTGGTTTGACGTTGGCTCCAAATATTTGCATTTCACAGCTATCTCCTTATCAGCATACACCTTCCTGTAGTGGTTTGTGCTTCCTTCGTATTCGTTTCCAAAGTTAATGGACTGGTCCGAGACATATCTGTCTACTAAAGACTTGATCACTTTGTGAATGTAGGGATACCTATTGGCATAATTCCTTGAGCCGATGTAATCGATTTTGTTTGGTTTAGGTCTTGGACCACCAGGGCCTGGCGGTCCGGGAGGGCCAGGTGGCCCAGGTGGACCTTTAGGACCACGTGGGCCATTAGGTCCGTTTGGTCCAAAACCTCCGTTTCCTCCGTAGCCGCCTTTTCCCCCGTTCCCACCATATCCTCCATTGCCTCCAAATCCACCGTTGCCTCCAAATCCTCCATTGGGTCCAACCTGATGAACGTATCTGTAGTCACCGTCATCATCTGGATATAAACCTTGTTGGTATATGTACGTGTACTTGCCTTCGTCGCTCGGAATATATTTCCCTTCATCTAACGGTCTGTAGTATCCTCCATCATCGTATACTCTATATTTCTTAGGATTGTACTTTCCATCGTCATAAGGTGAACAATGTATGACTGCCCACATCGTTATCACAAATACCTGGAAATAATGTATATTGATCCGATTAGGTAAATACTTAATGCACTGTTTTAAATACGAATTATTTTCTATAATGTCAAATCATTATGAAGGTAATGCCTGCAAGTAATCTTTATCAATTATTTATAAGGTAAAACCCTGAATGACTTTGCATGTCTCGTATAATTAAACAACAAGTATTAGATAAATTCAAATATTTAAGATAGGTATCACAAAAAAAACCTTAAAAAGCTAAAGAGAGGTTCAAGACCTAATAAAGAGGCCCTTGACCATAAAATTCACAAATGTTTCGTATTTTTCATGTAACAGCATTCCAAACTTGCACTGTCACCTTGTTCTAAACGATGACTACGCGTTTAATTAAAAGTAGTTCTAATTTTAATTTATTAATATTTAAATATTCTACACATTGTTCTAAAATAAACAGTTACTGCGCGTATTAATAATGATGCTTATTAATTTAATTAACTGGTACTTACAAATTTCAGAGCATTCGCCATTTTCACTAAAAAATTCACTCGCAACAGCTATCAGATCCTCGTCCAGTCGGCCTGCTATCTCCACAAATTATGTTATTGATCTGAAACTAGATCAAATAATGTGTCATAGGTTAGCACCTCTGAGAAAAAACATTTATATTGTCAAAATGATCTCCTTCATCATTGACATTTAATTAACATTTAAATGCATAATAAATTTTATTTAAAAACGTACCAAAAGTGGAACAGAATCCTTAAATCAAGGTGTGTCGAGGTCAGATCAAAACATTAACATAGCTTATTAATTTTAAATAGTTCGGATGCGACTTTGATGAGCGATATTAATCATTCACTTAGCACTTCAATTTTGCATTTTTTATTAAATATAATTTAGTCACTAACTGAGAAATACCCGTGCAGTTTCGAGACGACCGACTTGCAAGAGAGTCGTAATTCTCTTATGGAATGTTTGAAGATCCACTTCACACATCGATTTGCATAAAACAAAAATGATTAAAATGCAACAATATAGTGCCCACTGCGTTCACAAGACCTTATTCCATTTACATCTAAATTCTTGACTTGGTTGACTTAGTTGACATACAAAATCTAGTCCGTTCGGCTTTAAGTAGGTGTTGGGATACCTACGTATTGTGAAATGAGTCGCATCATTCTATATAGACAAATATGCAGGCAATAACAACTTTATTGTGCCATTTTGCTCTCTTATTTATAAAACGACTGTTTACATAAAATGTTGCTTTACTGTAAGATTAAAATACACGTATAAATTCATTGCTCTGTCGATTTTACCTTTTCCTATTGGAAAATCACAGTTGTGTCACGTCACAAAAACTAGTCGAAAATTATGATTTTTCTATATTCACGAATAATAATTAATGGGGGCTTAGAGAATACTTTAGAGTTCAAAGAAGCTACTAAAAGAACTCTTGCTCTAAAATTAGGACGTTATATTTGCCTATGTAACAATCTTTTTGTGATATAACCTTTTTTTTTGTAATTTTCCATAATAACTAGCTGAGGCTCAATATGAAAAAATAAGCGGTAAGAAGGCATTCAATTTTAACCAGTCATGTCTAATTGTCTATTTAAAATCTTGGACTGCTTGGAACCTTCAATCGAGAAAACAGCTGTGGGAGAGTGGTTAAGTCTAGTCCAGACCTAAATAGCTATGATAGTGCAACGTAGGAGACGATAAAAAGCCGAGATTGGAATAAAATACCTCGTATTTCGGGCCAGAAGGACTTGATTTGATTGATTTTGAAATGACCTAAATTGTTTATGTTTATTTAAACACTAGCTGCGCCCCGCGGTTTCACCCGCGTAAGTCTCGATTCCGTGGGAATATCGGGATAAAAAGTATCCTATGTGTTAATCCAGGTTAAAAACTGTCTGTTTGCCAAATTTCATCCAAATCCATTCAGCCATTTTTGCGTGATTGAGTAACAAACATCCAAACACACAAACACATAAACACACAAACACACAAACACATAAACTTTCACATTTATAATATTAGTAGGATAAACAACACAGATATATGACATTGAGATCTTATTCTAAAAGCATTAAACATTGTGATTAGGGCGCCTAAATAAAATAGTTACGTAGACATCATTTAAAATAACAAAAAATACTTCAAATTAGATCATGAAACTTTGTATAGTAACTAAACTAACTATAAAGCAGGTACAATTGTGTTACAATTGTTTTCACCGTAAAAAGCAATTAGCTAAACTATTCGAGGCTTGGAGCCGCCAGCGCCCCACTCTGTCTCGCTCTCACTCAGTCCGCGAGTATTATGGTGCGAGCAAGATAAAAAGTGAATTTCAGCTGAGGTAGTATAGGCTCTTATAATTTCGCCTACCTGCTAGCTTGTGGTTTGCCCAATGTAGATATGTCTCTCCACTCAGATAAGGCAAGCCACAATAGATGAACTGATTTAATAATTGATGCGAAGGACATGATATTTTGGCATTCATGTATTTTATTTCCTGTCACACCTTTTATGTAAAAGCTATTTTGCTTCACAATTTAGAGCTATATATATAATATTTATATTGCAACGAATTTTTTGTAAACAGATTGGATTCATTTAGTTCCGATAGCATAATGCACCAAATCATACCAATTGACAATTTAATAACATACAAAAAAAGCAATCTCAATCAATTTTCTCAATCAATTTTGTTTTATATTATTTTGTGAAGTAACTATGGCTTCTGCTCTAACTATGAGGTAAGTATTATAACTACGTAAATAATTAGGCAAATGTAGTAGTAATCAATAAATGATTTAGTATAAGACATTTACCCTGTTATATATTTTTATCGTAATAAACCATAATAAAATAGTACGTATGACATATACATAATGTATAGAACCCTCAACTAGAAATACCGACTCGCTCCTGCCTGCCAGATTTTATTCTTTTGTTGATAAAACCAGTTCTCGCAGTTTCGTCACGATTATACCAACCGACGGGATTTTGCAAAGCTTAGTAAGGGTACGAAGTGGGGACACCTCCCATCCTTAGGCGGAAGGGTCAAGGACCTGATGTTGGGGCAGTTATCCTCGACACAGCTTGGAAGATCCGAATTCCGATATGGGTTTTATGTAAATTGAAATGTAAAAACTGACCAAGTGCGAGTCGAACCCCGCATCATGAGGGGTCCCGCAGTTGTTATGAATTTATCTCAAGAACAAATTTAACATTGTACTTGAAATTCTCCCATAAGGAATGTATGAGAACATGTGTTTGCAACTGTTAATGTAAATTGGTCGATTATGCCTCGTTAACCTGTAAAGCCTACGAGTACTTAGTGATAGTTTTCCTTTTAATTTTGCTATATACACTGTGAATTGATCACTAATCTAAAAAAAAAGCTTGAAAAGCAACCATTTAGCTGGCAAGGGACTGACTATAACAAAAATTCGCAATACAACTGTCTAACTTCATGTAAGTGCCAAATGTCATGATTTCTTGAAATAGTCATTCAATGCACTTACATGAACTTGGAGAGTTGTATTGCTGATTCTAATGTTTATAGTTCTGTAAATCCATATTTGTTACGGGCGCAAATGGGCGGAAATCATATTTAGATCAACATAAAACCTGACACCGACCTGCAAATTGCAAAAAACGTAAGAAAATTTGAATTTCGCGGGCTACCTTGGCGCATCCACCTTAAAGGTTAATATTTCGCAAACGGATCCCTGAATCCAAAAATGGTTTTCACACACTCCCTGACATTTTTGAAAGGTTCCAACGATACCTCATGCCATGGAATAGACGAGAAAAAAAAACACCACCAATAGGGACATACCTTAAAAAAAAAACATGGTTTTATCTTACCACTTGTTCGGCAAGATTAATATGTATACTTATGCCAGCTGTCTAGAAGAGTCTCTGAGCTACCTGCGGAGAGACAGACGGACATGGCGAAACAATAAGGGTTACTTGTTACTACGGGACTATAAAAAATGAATAGGGATGAAATTATGTAATAGGTACTTACATGTATGTTTTTTCTAAGCTTTCCAACTCTGTTATTCGTATGTTTAATTCAAGTAAACGATACTTTTCAGTTGATCGTAAAAAATAGCGAATTTAAAACGATAATAATGCTGAAGCTGCAAAAAAATTACCAGTAAATAATACAGACCTACCTATATTATATCTGTAACAACGTTTTTCCATTTTAGTGTGGACTAAATAAATTATAAGTAAATACAAATTAACGAGGGGTTTATCCAAAAAATAAAATTCTAAATAAAATATGACCTACCTTCACAAATTACGAACGACCTTGTAAAAAAAAAACAAAAAAAATCTAAACATACACACCTAATAATGCTACTTCAGACTGTATTCTGAGAGTGCTACTGGTTTTTTTATTGTTTTGTAACCAAAAAATGAAAACTATAAAATAAAAACGCTATGTAGGTAGGTTATAGATATGATGCATGAATATTTCGAAAACAGAATGAAAAAAGTTGCTTACGAACTCCAAATTACAGGAGCAATGTAGGCACGTTGATTTGGTTTTACAGGCTCTTATATGACTACAAATACCTGTTTAAGTCTTTGGTATTTATAAGTGTTAAAATACATTATCAGCACACTGTCATTCCTTTCTTTGAAGTTAAGTAAATATTTGTTTAATTCCTTGATCCTGAACAGGATGTAAATTCTATCTTGAACGATTCCATGTTGTTTTCCTCAAACAAATGAATCACATTGATTCACGGTATTAGATATTCTAATACTCTGATGGTATTGATTCTACTAAGAGCCAATTAACCGCGTTTGAATCATTGAATTTAATCTTGATTAAAATACCCGTAGGACCTATGATTCCACATGTCCTTGTTTATGTTATTTTTTTTAAACAAAACTATTCGCGTATCGTTTTTAAAAGCAAAACAACTTTTTTCATTATACTATTAATTCCCATTAAATCTTATTATACCTAATAGTATCTAATTTTGCATTAATTAATTATAATGAGGATTAACGTAAAATTATAATTCTTAGACAATAATATTACCATAAAGTAGTTTTTCTTACTCACCTTGCCCCATAAGACTTTAATGGCTAGTAATAACATGATACCTTATGAGGAGCTCGTGGCTAAGTAATAACAGCCGCATGGGTCGATTCATCAGGTTAAGCTACGCTTGCCGGGGTTGGTCCGTGGATGGGTGACCATCTTTACATATCGAGACTCCTCCGTGCCTCGGAAAGCACGTTAAGCCGTTGGTCCCGGCTGTCATTTGTGGATCTTTGACAGTCGTTACGGGTCGTCAGAAGCCCGAAAGTCTGACAACCAGTCTTGCCAAGGGGTATCGTATTACCCAGTTACTGGGTTGTGGAGGTCAGATAGGCAGTCGCTCAATGTAAAATACTGGTATTCAGCTGCATCCGGTTGGACTGGAAGCCGACCCCAACATGGTTGGGAAAAGGCTAAGCAGATGAATAACATGATACCTTATATCCGTCAAAGCTCAGCCTACATATGCAAAGTATATATTCATGTTCATGCAAGGTGCAGAAACCCGTTTAGTTTAGGTCGATAACCTTTAATTATAAAATTAAGAGACTGTTCATAATAGTCAAAGAATGAGTGTACAAAGAGGAAGTCATATTAGATCATTCGTCAATGACCGATCAACTAAACGGTTCACCGACAAAAAATATTTATTTATGTACTGGCAAATTGGCAATTATCCTGTGGAGTTCTATAATTAACTGTGCATTAATTATATATTTGTTTCTCAAATACATAAAAGTTAGCATGTTGTTATTAAAAATATACAGTTAATAGTTGTGAGCACGGATATCTATGGTTGTGAGTCATCTTACCATCATCCTACATGCCATTCACTTCTACATAATATAGGTCTTTAAGGGAAGGTAGAGCACATCAAAATATTTCACTGATGGCCTACTGCTTGATGTCTATACATTTTATAAATTAAAGTCGCATTTCGTGTTTGTCTGTATGCCCGCGTTGTTCTTCTAAACCAGGCAACAGATTTTGATGAGGTTTTCACCATCGTTTAGAGAATTTATTCCGGAAGATTTATGTGTATATTATGTTAATATTAAAGCTACGTATAGGTAACTAAGAAATCTCGATGTTTTGTCAAGTCATAAAAACCGTGCGAAGCAGGAGCGGGTCGCTAGTTTATTATAAAAGGTCACTCCTAAAAGCCGACATTCTTAAGCTCTCAGTTCACTGTGCTGTAACATACTCAAAATGTTACTCAACTTTACATTTTTTAATAGCATCTACGTTTATTTACCCTACTTCTTAGGGAAGTAGCAGTCCAGCATTTAGCCATTGATTTTTAAGAATCATTTAATAATTTAATGGACCAGCTTATCCTATTTATCCAGTATAAAGGTGTTTCTACAAAAAAAATATGAAAAAAATTCAATTATGCTTTGACCAGGGGATCGAACCCAAGATATCATAATCAGCAGGTCCGCGTGCAACTATACTATCGAGGCCATCTGCAACTTATTCAAAATATTTCACATCACCCACTTCATGCAGTGTGACGTACGTCAAGAGCATGACCGGTTTTTTTTTTAATTTTCGACTATTTCATTGGAGTAGTACATTACTGTCGCGACCCGCAATAAGGGGATTGATGGACGATTATGAAAATGTGGGCCGACGCGAAGTTGAGGCACACATACGTGAGTCCATCAATTTCTGATTGCGGCCAAGGCTTGTATAGTACTTTTCTCAAATAACGCGCGGAAATTCAAACTGAGTAAATTAAATAAAATTCCAGAATCAGTGACGAATTCATGCGCCAATATGTTCATTTGTTTCTTCTTTACTTCAAATAGTTCTTTATCTCGATGAGGGTTGTCAAAATAATGCCCGAATTTCCGAGCATGTTTGAGAAAAACAAATTATTGTAAGTAGAGGAATGCATCGGACAGAATGCATCGTGACAAAAGAGTCCGTCCATACAGTAAGTTTTTAGAACTTTACCCGACATGCATGAGTCTCACACGTGGCGCGCCACTACCATTGTTCCTGTGCTCGCATCCAAAAGGACCTCAAATATCCCGCAAGCTGCAAAGTATTTGAAGAAGTAATAGACCAATCATGACGGAAGTACCTTACTGAGACACTAAAAAATATACAAAAAAGATCATGACCGGGTAATCATCGATGTCTTAGACTGGCCCTCACAGTCACCGAATTCTAACATGCATAAAAGTGTGTGGGCGTTCATAAAACTTAAGATGTGTACAAAAAATACACATACCAGCCGAACTTCAACGTAACATAAAATTGATTGCAATTAAATGAAAGAAAATTTAAAACTCATATAAAAAGTACACTTTGTAAACAAGCTTATTACAAATTAGAGGATTATATCCAGGATAAGAATGCTTGGAAACATGCTGGTCTTGCTCCATAGGACAATTTAGAGTCTGGACAAAATCAAACTGGTTGCTAATTTAGTTGTATATTTTATTATTTGTATGTCATAGATTTTTACACTCTGTGATTGCATGGAATCACGCACTGACTTATTAGTATTACTTGTAAAGATGTTAGGAATATTGTAATATCATATACTTTTACAATGTTTGTAAATATGTGAGCACCATGTACCTATCACATAACTGATTTATTTGTCATTGCTCCATTTATAATTTTTTTTTGCCTTTTGTGGGACAGTAATCTTATTGTGGGTGCATGGTCTTCACATATAATTATATAATTCATGTAGGTACCTATACAAAATATTGTAAACATTTTTGAAAAGAGTAACGGTGGAGTTTCTTGCCCATTCTTCTCCATACGAAATCTACCTTTTGGAATGGGCAACTAGAATCAATTCTATTTCTTTGTTTGTTTTTCATTGACGTTCAAAAGTGCCTTTTATGTGCCTATTTGAAATAAATTATTTGACTTTGACTTTGACTTTGATAAGGACGTTATGTAACCGCGACCTAGCCAAAACAGTAATGCGAAAATACCACAAAGATGGCAAGAAGTAATAACAAACAATAATGCATTGAAGTACAAACCTGAACCACTTTATTATAATTTTCAAACGATTAAGTAATATTTTTTGCCGGATTCGCTCTTGTTGTACATAGTGTAAATGGCGATTAGGAAAGTGCGAACCCAAGTAGATCACTAAAGATTCGCCCGACCAAATGGGATATTATTCACTCGACCCGAACCCAGATAGAATTATCAGAAATCAGAAATGTTTTTGCCTTTAAACTATCCATGAATTTAATATTTAATGAAGTTTGTTTTTGATAATTTGTCCTCATATTTTTCAGAATAATAGATCTTCTATGTGCAAAATCAAGTATAAGGAGCACCGCAAAAAATTTAAATGCAACTCTAGTGAACAGATACTGTGGTGTCGATTAGAAGTGGATGTCGCACCCAGAGCGACACACTTTAATTATAAGCTGCGTGTTCTTTGAAAACGACAGTAAATATCAGTATGAATTCTTTGTACTTCATACTTTCTTTTCTCTTCCTATTGAAATTCCTTATGTTTTCTTCTTGAACTTGCAGAATTTGTTCTTTAGCTTTCTCGATTAGTTTTTCTCTCTCCTCTGAATTGCTTTCTCTTAAAAGCAAGTCGTAAATCTCTATGTCTTCCTTCATTCTCATCTTAGTCCCAATCAATAGTTGATAGGGTGTAGTATTTATGCTTCGCTGAAAAGTACTATTTAGAGCACGCTGTAATCTACTTACATGCCTGTACCACAGAGCAGGGTTTTCTATACACATCTTTGTAAGTACAGAGATTATAGTACGATGTACCCTTTCCACTTGCCCATTTCCTCTAGGCACTCCAGTCGTAATTTTGATGTGTTATATGTTTTCGTCTTTACAATACTCTTGAAACTCATTGCTTGTATAAGCCGTTCCTCGATCAGTTATAAATCTGGTTGGATTTCCAAAATGTTGTTGGAGAATTTTCAACTTTTCAATTGTTTCTTTACTTGTGGTACTTTTAGTGGGAAATATCCAAGTAAACTTCGTGAATGCGTCTACAATCGTGAGAATGTGGATATACTGCTTCTTCGTCTCAGTCATTGGACCGATGTGATCCAAATGAAGTGTATGCAGCGGTGACTCTTCCTTTTCAATCGGAGTTAGGAATCCTACTTGTTTTCCCTCTTTACGCGTAGCTAATAAATATGGAATACAACCTGTAATAAACTTTTGCTACTAAAAGAAACAACAATTTTGCTTTTTTTAAACCTGCAAGTGACGTCATTATGCTGCGACTGCATAAAATATTCGAGGCCAGGTCAGCATTTTTTAAGATTTTAACATATAATCTTCTGACGCAGATTGCAGATTATCTTACTAGTATTATAATGATATCGCGACCCATCTTACAATTATAATAAATATGTACTGTGTTACGTGTATATGATGGTCAATCCAATACAATCCAATGCAGTGTTATATTTACCACATTTATGGATTGTACCCACTAACTAAAGGTCTCAACCATTCAATCTATAATTTATAGCTAATCGCTTGAGTGACGTACCTACTGACGTATAGACGCATCCGGTTAGGTACTGAAAATGTAATGATGATTTTATTGAGATGACAATGAAATCACAAACTTGTTATTATGCATAAATTACCCTGAATTAAAGGAGAATATTTC
Organism: Lithophane leautieri; assembly: GCA_949152455.1. Classification (NCBI taxonomy): domain Eukaryota; kingdom Metazoa; phylum Arthropoda; class Insecta; order Lepidoptera; family Noctuidae; genus Lithophane; species Lithophane leautieri. The sequence continues at coordinate 9,966,840 of OX424463.1, read as the reverse complement.
TACCCTGGAACCCAATAGCGTTAAGATATATACCAATGGAAAGATCTCAGCAAGGAGAATATTTCAAAATATAAAGACTTCTCTTGATCGTACGAAAGGAGCTACATAGTTTTAAATGTGAGTGATTAAATATTATTGGAATTCTGGTACTTCGTTTATTAATTAACTTTTAATGATTCAGTATTGCAAACATCATCTTTCTAGCCTATAAGCGAACATTTTAAAACATTGGTCTCCAATAGGCCGTTTTAGGAACAATGTTTTTAAGAGTCGGTCGGCCGGATATATCGTTAAGTCAGACGCATGCCCCAATAGAGTTAAAATATTCTGCCATTGGAAAGATCTGACGACTTCTCTCAATTGTTACTTAGTGAGGAGGTACAGGGCCCTAAATGTGAGTAATTAAGCATTATTAAAATTCATCACCTATTTAGGTCATTAACTCTGAGCTGACTAACCATTGGCAAAAGTCGTGTTAGTAGCAAAGGTTCTTCTTGGACAGCTCTTTACATTGGTGTATAATATATTATAGCTATTGAGCAAGAAAATTTCTTAACTTCGGTGCCCCAGTAGTCACCTATTTATGTTATTAACTCCGAACTGACTAACAATTCGTAATAGCTATGTTAGTAGGAAAGGTTACCCTTGAAAAGATCTTTCCATTGGTATATATATTATTATTTTTATTGGGCTTCAGGGCAGAAACCCATAAGCAGGTGCACATTCTCCTTTTTGTCAAATTTTGATTTCTAAATCAGTATTGACAGACACGTCAAACAATATCTACAAAGTTTTATCCATAAACTTGACAAATAAGTAAAACAAACCCAATAAAAAGTAGCATCTTTATATAAACTTATTTAGAACAGGTACAGCGTAGTATATTGCATAGGTACATATGTAGAGCTTAATTACCCCAAAAATGTATGAGGAACCATTGGACTAGATTTACTTGGGAATGTGAGCGCCCTGGGGAACGAAACCGTTCTCATCAGCGGTGTAGTCCACCCTGTAGGTGACACCGTCGGGGCCGACGTACTCATAGAATCCCTTAGCCCTCATTCCGTCACTTTCGCTGTCGATCTGCTCCAGTTTACCGGCTTCCTCAGCGAGGATTTTGTTCTCGGTTTCATAGAGGTAGTGGTAACCGTCGGGATTGACTTCGGTCTCCTGGCGGATAATGCCGTATTTGTAATCGTAACCTGAACCAGAAGCGGAGCCAGATCCTTTGCCGTATGCACCAGAGCCTGAGGAACCAGAGCCGGAGGCAAGGCCTTTTGAGGCAAGGCCGCTTGAGGCAAGGCCGCTTGAGGCAAGGCCGCTTGAGGCAAGGCCGCTTGAGGCAAGGCCGCTTGAGGCAAGGCCGCTTGAGGCAGTGCCGGAACCGCTTCCGAATCCCCTGGCTAATCCACTGCCAAATCCGCTGCCGGAACCGCTCGTCTTGTCACCGGTGTAGAAGCCTCCCGCTGAGCCGCGGTCTCCACGGTCACCGCTGTGGAATCATATTTTAAATAAGGCCATCATCGTAAAATTAATAAAGTATCATCGTTAACTATTAAAAAATATCGTTAAATATTTAAAGAAATCTAATTATCACCTGTTCATTTATGATCTACCTATCCAATCATTTAGAATATAGAATAGACTAATTTTTATTGCAAATATACATGATTGAGTGTACACATCAAATAATAATTAAATAGATCACGGATACTATAATACACTGCTAACCTGTATGATAAATGATACAATCTTTTTCTCGACTCCAATTATGGATAACTAGCTTCCGCCCGCGTGGTATGTCGATAAAAAGTAACCTATGTCCTTTCTCTAGACTACCTGTGCACAAAACTTCATTTAAATCGGTTCAGTAGTTAAGAGAAAACGCGACAGACAGACAGACAGAGTTACTTTTGCATTTATAATATTAGTAAGGACCCAATCCTTACTAATATTATTATAAATGCCAAATGCTTCTGCTACACAAAATAGTTTCGTATCTTTGAAAAGTTTTTTCATGATAGTGAGCATTTAAAATGAATCGAGAAAATAAAATGTTTTTCCAGTAACTTGAACCGACTATTTTGAAATTCTTAAGTCTAAAACAGTACAACTTGCTGATTTGTAGTTACAATTTGTATTTAAAAATACCATGAAAATGTTATATACTCACTTGTAAGCACCGCTGCCGTCAGGCCTGTAGCGGCCAGCGTCGTCACCACCGCTGTAGAATCCACCAGCACCGCCAGCGTTGCCAGATCCCTTGTAGAAACCACCGGGGCCACCAGCAGATCCCGATCCGGAATAAGCTCCACCAGGACCACCCGCGGATCCGGATCCAGAGTAAGCACCGCCGGGACCGCCTGCTGATCCAGATCCAGTGTATGCACCACCAGCACCACCCCGGTCACCACGGTCACCACTAAACAATACAACATCACGGTTATAAAATGTCCCTGATTGATAAGTAACTCTTTGAACTCCGATTCAACAGTTAAATTAAAAAAACACATTAATTTATACGAATGCACGTGTGACAGTCCTATATATCAATTTCAGCAAATAGTTGCCAATCAATGAATTATATTTTTATTGCGGTGTAAATAAATTCGCAGATTCAAAATGAACATTTAACTGCTTAATGTCAAGGTAAAAATGGTAAAAGAAGCAAAAAATCCCGCTTTTTTTTTCGGGGAAACCGACAACGCTAAGCAGCAATATTCTCCAGGAACTGTTGCTTGTAGCAATCTTAAAGTAGTCGTTACGAACCGAAGTTTACGGCCCGATATAAACGTGATTTCGCCTACACAACCCAATTGCAACCAAATATGCAAAATAACTATCCACTTACTTGTAAGCCCCAGAGTTGTCGGGTACGTATCTGCCAGAGTTGTCGTAGAGGTTGGGGTCGTAGCGTCCCGCGCTGTCGCGACCCGAGGCGTCGTACCGCGGGGCGGCGGTAGTGTAGTACCTCGAAGGCGTAGGCTTGAACACTAGCGGTTTCGGGGTCGTGCTGTAGAACCTTGTGTAACGCTGGGTAGTCGTACCGAACGAAAAGGGTCTAAAGGTAGCCCTAGATAATAAAACAAATTCATGTTAAACATGTATTGCATATAAAAATTGTTTGCGTTGCACATATAGGTGGACATTTGTTTACAAATGTCATGGTTAGAATGCAATAATTGCTCTTTAAAGGCATTATGTCTGCTACATAAACTGTTCTGAAAGTGGTGGTTTCGCCAAAAAAAATGTAATGTGAGGACTCGCATTCCCAGGTCAATATAAAAACTGTCAACAAGGTAGGTACGTAAAAATTTTGTGTAGGATGTAATTCGCTCTTCATAGAATATGTATTCTCTAATGAGTTACTATTGAATTGGTACAGTTTTGTGAAAATTGCGCAAATATTTTTCAATACTAGCAAATTTGTGGTATTTTTAGATTGTGACACTTAATAATCCTTAAATATAATCACAGTTCAAATTCTGCCAAAAAATCAAACGGGAAGGTTTTCAAAATAATAGTATAAAAATCCATCAATAGTCAGTACCTTCCAGTTTCAGCCGCAAAGGCCACTGTCACAGACAGACAAATCACCTGAAACAAATAAACGAAACATAATACACAGCATTTGCAACAAATTAAGTTATTTATTAAAATACTTAGACTCAAAATCAAATATCTGACACTAATAATTCATAAATGTAATTAATAGATACTTTATGTTATCCGTAAAACTTTTTTATCACTGTAGTCCGTCATAAGCTAATGGCGAATCAAAGCCATGCACCGATGGGATCACACATCACTCGACACTTACCAAAAAGCTGCGCATTTTCGTTGTTATCAAGCGAACTTAACTACTTGAATGTGCTCTTCTATAGATCAATGCCTATTTATACCTTTTTTATCTAATTTTATAATGTTCCTCTGTCCAGATCGTCTCATTTATAATGTGTTGTCTGACGCTAATTCATTAGCCAAAGTTTCTCAATCTTTAGATATCATCTTCATTGATTAATTTAGTAGCTGCGACAATCTTTAAAATATGGTCGTTACTTTAACTTAACGTTATGGCAAACTGTGTACTCTTCGACAAGCCTTGACTTTATACCGATTCCGTGCTATCTTCAATTTTCATCGCAAATAATACGATATATTAAATATTTCGTTGAAACAAGCATTTCACACAACAGAGTGTCATCAAAGTAACTAATAATAATTCTAAATAGACCGGATTTTTTTTTTCACGATAAATAATTTTTTTATTGATTTAGTGAGAGTGAAAATATGCAGTTTCAGAAATGTAAAAAGGCAATTATTTAAACCCAATATGCTAAAAAACCATCATAAACTTAATAACTTCACAGAACTTGGATAAACAGACGTCACAAGTGTCAATTCTAGGTGTGGTGCGTAATGAAGAAGCTTCTTTTGGCATTTAGAGCTTACATAGGTAGCTCAATTTGTTCATAATATTTTAACAAACAGTATACTGTTTCAATGGTAAATATTTCAATCAATATGCCTCAGGCAAAATGCTTGGAATTGATTTCATAATAATGTGAGTTAGTTGGAAATCTTTCAAAGTTTATTTTTATGGATAATACTTACCTACTTATTGATAAGTTTGTTACTATTTGTGTATACGCTGGCTGGGTATAATTGCTTTCCATGAAAAAACTAGCGAGCAATGTTTTTTGAGAGTATCAACAATTCACAATTTTTCAGTATTCCTGTAATAATTTGCTCCAACCAAGGGTTCCAAATAGCGTGTGGTAGACATTGAAGAAAACATTCGTACAAATCAATTTCATGTTTCAAGTAGCTATGCTTAAACTTATTGGTACAAAACAGCTGCAAAGTTGAGAAGATGCAAATACGTTTCTTTCAAAAGGACAATTCAAGACAATGTCAATACTTAGAGATTACAAAGGCTTTAGATTTCGGGGTGATAAAACGAAAAATCTTAAGACGAAGTACAAGCACAATTTCAGTTTATTTTTCAGTAAGCTATTAATATTTCTATTTGGGAGCTTTAACTATGTGGTACTAATATATCACAATCCAACTTATCCCGAGGAAATCTGAATCCTAATTCCTGTCTCCTTTGCTTATAAAATGATGTTTTTGACGTTTAAATGTCTGTTAACTTTTAGCAACGTTTCATTTAAGGTGCCTACCCCCTTACATGAAATATTGCTAAAAGTAATAGGAGTATAACTAAGTACTTTAAAAAACAATGAAGTGGTGACATAACCTGACGTGCTAAATGTGTCACACATAATTCTAGATTATAAGACTATAAAAAATTGTTATATATATATATGCTTTGTAATAACCAAAATAATTGGTGATTCTTAAATTGGAAAACGAAAGGCTTAACCTTTTTTTTTTGTTTGAAAATGTAGTAATTATTTTTGAAAATCTTTTAACTTCAAATTTGAGGACTACGATCCTTTCAAAGCAATTTACGTAGGCAGATATTATAATATAATAAATTCGGCCGCTTTTAATCAAACTGTAAGGTAACCCTAACATCGTCGGACATGAGGCCATGCCATTTCCCAAGTATGTCACACTACTCAGTAGGCAGCCAGTCTAACCAGATGCATTTGAATATCAGTATTTTACGGCAGAACAGCAGTAAGTAATGGTGATGATTTTAAAATGTATGACCTCTTATTTTCTATCAAACGTGTTATAAATATATAAATGGTAAGCAATAACAGCAGGTGATGTATTGTCTTATTGCAGTGGGTTAAGGCAACCGTGCAACTAAGTAGATTGTGGTTGATCGATTGATTGCCTGAAAACAGTTGATGAACATGATTGATTGACAGACTACATGATGCATGGTGGATCAATATCACACCGGTGATTGACGTTCAATGAAAACAAGATGCGACGTCTATTGTTCTGAACCTTGTGCTTTTCATCACACCGGATCAGTCCTTAATATGTTGTCGATCGTCATGGATCGACTGCAACCAGATAGGTTTGCACGTTTAGTTTCAGGGTGTGATACAGGTGAAGGATGCGGCAATGGAGAAAGAATCACTAGTTACAGTGTTTAAAAAGTTATGGAAAGTTATAACACAGACTTAACTAAAACAAATGATGAAAATTTCAAAAAGCAAACATACAGAGGCTCAACAGCCTATATAGCAAGGCGGTCTAGGTAATAGTAAGAATCTAGATGCTGAAAGATGCATGATGCCACCTTAGTCAACTGTCCACTTTTTTCGTAGTTACATTAAAATTGTGAAATAGATTTTTCGAAACTTCAAATATCGGACAGAAAAGTGAGCCTTACAATTTTCACAGAATTTCTTTATTTTTAAATAAAACAAGTAACAAAAAAAATCGGTAACGGGACAGTTTCAGTTTGAGAATCATTATTTGTATACTAATTAATTATATGCTCTACTAAGATCCGAATCACAATATTATAACATAGATGAGCTTACGTTAATATACTGCATTATCATTGTCGCCGAGGCCAATAAATTCAATGCCGGTAGTTAAAATTGATCCAATTATAATATGAACTTGTTTTTCTAATTTCCCGAATATTATTAATAAGTATATGGGTATTGGTGGTTAAAACGTTACCATTTCCGTATCATAAAATAAAAATAAAATAAAAAACTTGCAAGCAAATACTTTCTGAATATTATAGTGTGTCATTTGGCTATATTTAAACTAGAAACTTAATTTACAAAGTTACAAAAAAGCGGCACCTACCCGTACTCTTTCTAATAACAAAAAAATCATTGAAATCGTTAGGTACAATTTGTATTATCTCCTACTAATTATGTAAGGTTTGGTGCGTAAACAGTAGTTCTAAGGAACTGTCATTATAACTGTACGCCTAGTAATGGCCGATTAAGAGCTTTAATTGGGCTATTATGATAATATTAAGGTTTTTTTTTACTTGAATGAGGTTTCATTCATGTTTGAAGAAACTTCTCATCGTTTTTAAGGTTCCGTAGTCATGAAGCAACTTATTTTTTATTGATTTAAGAATTTATTGAGAAAGCATTATTTGCAGCATTTTACTTTTAAAATCCGACATTTGTGTACGTAGGCAGGTAAATAATGTTTGAGAGGGTAAAACAATTACCCTAATTAGGCAATTACTTAGTCTAATTGTTTTGCCATCTCAAACTTTACTTAGACTCACCATTTTTTATTATATGATACCGTTCACTTGAATGCATTTAAAGCAGGTACCCATGTTACCTATGTACCTATTTTTAGGGTTCCGTAGTCAACAAGGAAGCCTTATAGTCTCGCCATGTCCGTCTGTCTGTCCGTCTGTCTGTCTGTCCGCGGCTTAGCTCAAAGACCGTTGGTACTAGAAAGCTGTAATTTGGTATGGATATATATATAAACCACGCCGAAAAAACGGTAAAAAATATTTGTAAATTTTTTTTTTTTATGGTACCTCCCCTACATTTAAAGAGGGGATTGTTTTTTTTTTCTCGTCAATCCCATGGTGTGGGGTATTGTTAGAAAGGTCGTTTAAAAATAATGTGAGTTTGTAAAAACCATTTTTGGATTCAGGGATCCGTTTGCGGAACATTAAGCTGTAAAGTGCAAATTTTTGTTAGAGTCAAGTGTCCCCCCCCCCTGCCAGCTAAATAGTTGGGTTTGGAAATGTGAAAAAATTCACGGCAGTAGTATATAAAACGAAATTAAAAGGAAAACTATCATCGCTACGAAGGCTCTACCAGTTACCGAGTAATAATCGACCAACTTTAATTTGCAGTTGCAAAAACATGTTCTCCCATACATTTTGTATGGGAGAACAAGTTTTTCAACTACAATGTTAAGTTTGTTTGATAAATTCATCCCAACTACGGAACCCTTCATTGTGCGTGGTTCGACATGCACTTGGCCGGTTTTTTTTGACATTTCATTTTATTACAGATGTATGATTAATATTTTGCGCATTTCTGCAACCAGTGAATTACTTCATTGCTTTAAATAAAATTAGTTTTTAGATTAACATGTACCTTTTAAATGAGATCCGCAAAAAAATCCGCGGGTTTATTTTCGTATCTCTAGGCTGGTTAAAATTCATGTTTTGGGTTAATGTAAGCAATAGGGTGTTTCTGTTATTATTTTACGTTCTTTGATGGCTCAATGTGCTAAAGTAATTCTGATGCTTAATTTGCTCCACTCCTAATAGAGGAGTAGGTTAACTGAAGTGTATTTTATATAAGTACCTACTACTTTATAGTACCTATGTCCAACTGACTGAAACCATTGGTTGCGCTCGCTACTCTCATACTCTAAACCTTAACCATAATGAACATCCATGAAATAAAAATAAACAAGTTGTTATTCGGAAGAATGGTCCCCAAATAATAAGCTAACGGACAGACAGGGTTATTTTGCCTTCTATGCCTAACAGTAATGGATTATGTCATAGGTCAAACTTCTGCTCTTTTTAATAAATCTGCTATCCTTGCAAAACCAATAACGTCTAAAATGTCACTTATTTTTAATAAATATTAATTTTTGCACGTGCACCTATCGGTACCATCGGTTGTTGTATATGATTAGCTCATATTATTCAGAAGTACAGTGTCATATTGCGAAGTACGAACACATTTCTAAGTTCACTGATGCGTAGGTAATTGAAAATCCTGTCATCTTCATTATGGCTAAATTATTAATTGAACATAAGTTATCAATTTAATTGACACAGCCTCATTTGTAACATGCAAATTTTCAGTTGATAACATATTAATATGTTGTTTTTATCGCTTATAGTATGGCCATCCTCGGAGCAAAGTCATAATCATAATCACATTCTTAGGTATTTACTTTATAAAGAGCTTAGCATTGAATGCTGTACCTAGCTTCTAGGATTTACGTAGGTTTAATAGTAGTTGCATAACATTATCTACAAGCCATTTTTGGACTTGTAGATATGTCTTAAAATCAATGCAATGACATTTCAAATAAAACACACCTAAAGATAAGCAGTAAAATCAATATGCAATAATATAGATTTAAAATTATGGATCTATTATTACCTACCTACTCCCCTATAGGTAATGTTATCTTGTTTACATAATTCCTCAGGCTTCGAAAGTTCATCGATTGCCTCTTCATGAGCTGCCTTTTACCCTTTGGGTAATAAATTACATCTTTTAACGTTTGCTCGTTTTAGAGGGTATCCTCTAAAAAGTTTTTGAGTTGAGCACTGCGCGATCAACAGAATGATTGCTAAATAGATGTTGAAGGCGGTGAAACACATCCACATCAGTAATGTCTTAACATCTACTGAAACGGTCCAGTATTTATAAAGTGCAGGAAGTAAAATCCTTTATAGATCGTTACGAGTCATACTTAGTACTTGCCTATGAGTAATAGTTATAATTTCGTTGACGGGCATTAGAATTAGTAAAAGAGTAAGAACCGAATAACGGACGCCTGCTACAGTCATATCAGCAATGCTATTTCAGGTGAATCAGAGCAATAAAAATGACAGGCATTCGGAAATAATAGATAGGTAATAATAGGTAGGGCGACTTTAACTAAACGACAATCATTAAAATAGGTTTTAATAGTGATTTTAATACACTAACAACTTCTCAATTACAATAACGTACCTACCTAAATAATGATTGCTGTTTCTAGTTAGTTAGCTACGAATTATCGAATTTTTATTTTCAAAATATTAAATCTTAGTAGCAGTTTTTAGCTCTGAGTCTGGGTTTGTGCCCGTTAATAGGCTTGCCATTTAAACATTACTGGCAAAATGTGGGTGTTCCTACAATAGGTAGGAACACCTCTGCCTGACCCTTCAGGGAAAACAGACGTAATGATAATTATAATAACATGCTATACAAATAGTAGGTAAGACTAAGTAAAACAAAATGCTGACACTTTGTTCTTTATTAAATTAAAGTTCAAAAGAACCAAATTAAAATTTAAACTAGCTAGTTTTTAATCCATATCCTGTCTAACTAGTAGATATCGAATTTCGCATGTTTACGTCATTCTATTGCTATAAATACGAATGATGGCTTCCGAAATAAATCAGGTTATTTTAATAGAGCTTGCTGGGTTGATGTTTTTGGACAGTGATATTATGTTATATTGACCTAATATGAATATAAAAACACTTGCAAGTTTATCTGTTAAAAATTGTTTCCATTAAATTGGCAACTGTGTGATTTTTAATTAATTAATTTAGTTAGTAAGAACCTTACTAGTTGTTGCTCGTAAATTGGTCTACGAGAATGTTGTATTTGATTTTTTTTTATGTTCAGGATTAAAAAATATAGCCCATTTCCTTCTTCAGGTCCCAGGCTGACTATCTGTCAAATATCGTAACGATCGGTTCAGTGGTAAGACAGTCAAGACTTACTTTTGCATTTATAATATTAATAGGATTTACATTTTTTTTACTAAGAAACTTTTTTTACTAAGAGACTTTTTGAAAAAGAAACAATCTTCTAACAATCTAATCTATTAACCCGGTTCTAACGTCTTCTTCTGTTTTTTCAGTAGAAGACGTTAGTTAAACTAAAGTCATGTTCAGTTGTCAGTTGTTCGTTCCACGCGGAAGGGCCGCGCGCGGACCTAAAACTATTGTAGTTAATTAGAAAGTCCTTGAAGAATTAAGGGAATTGAACGCGGCCCAGGCGAGTAGCAGAACACTCCTAGTACATACAAGAACTCTACGAGTAGAACTCCAGTAACATTCAGTTTGGCAATTCAAAGTGAAACAAAAATCTGAGGTTGTTACTCCGTTCGAATCTCCCTTGAACTGTTTTTGATTTATTCGAAAACATTTAACAAGAAGGCACTGTGATAAATTGATTTTATAGTGTAAAAAGGTTTTATTAATCAACCCGTAATGATTGATACATCTACACCAACAAATTACCTTGATGGTAAGATATTTTACGGGTTACTTAATTTAAAATATCTAAAAGACGGGAGGACAGAATATGAGAATATCACTAGTAGATAATTATTCATTAGTAGATTTTAATAAATAGTTATCTATTAGGTGAATGGTGTACTTAATTATGGATATGATTAACATAGGTCGTTCACTTCTTGCACTTTCCACTTTGTTTGTTTTATTAACGTGTTTCTAATTTAGTTACCTGAGTCACGAAATCCCATCAAATCTAATTTATCAGTTCCCTGCCTTCTTAATTTTTAAAGTGACTCAGCGTCCAGTAGTAAATTCATGGTTAAAAAAATGAGTATAATGACTACGTGGTGGAATAAACATATTTTTTTCAATTGGTGAAAGGACGTCTCTTGCAACTATTGACCACGTAAATGATTACACCTCACACTCACGTTGATCGTATTACTCAGTTCCTTTATAAGCAGAAACTGCACAAAAAGAGTATATTATGGATTTCAATAAATTTATTCTTACAAAGGTCCATACACGGGATTAATTAATTAACAATTAAGATTCATAACTGCAACATTGTATTTACACGTGGCGGATATGCTAGTAACACTTGGACAGTATTTTGCTTCTAAGTGTCTCAGGCTTTTATTGTCTTATTAGACATATAATTATATTGTAGGTCAAGTGCGTGCGTGTATGACCAATGGGGCAATTCCCTTATTTTTAAGAACGTTCACATTCGCATTTCGTTCGCAATCTGTCAAAAAAAACCATCAATTTACCAACATTTTTGACAAGTTCGACAGATTGCGACTTGAATGTGAACGTTTTATATGTAAGAGAATTGGCCCTCAGATGTATGAATGGCAACGAAACAAAAGGAGTATGTAAGGATCGTAGCAGGTGGCGTTCTGTAGTTTCTGCCTACCCCCATGGGAAGAATGTGTGAGTTTATGTATGTATCTAGTTAAGCACAATGTGTAGGCAGTTATGTTTTACTAAAGTACCCCTACGCTAGTTATAGCCTAATAAAGTACAATTATGTATGGCATGCTTTATAGGGTGTAATTGAAATAACTGAAATCACACAAGGGCCGTCCACTGTGCTGATCATTATACATAAGTACCAACTTACATCTACGAAAAAATAATACAGGCCCCATACATGTTCGTATAACACGACAAATATGTAGGCCATAGCTGATTTTTCTTTTCAAGATTTCAGTGTTGGTTTCATTGTAATTTTTTTTCATAATATTGAGTACAATGACCCGTTAAAAGGGTATCAGTTATTTCAATTACACCTTATATAAAGTGTCGGATGCGGTTCGTTGTTAAGTTGCAATTGGAATTTTCCTATTTAAGGTTATTTGCTCTTCACTTGACTATGTAGTGTTCCTGGTGTGAGACTTGCGAAAATAGCTCACGCCGCCCGCCGCCGCCGTACATATTGATAGTTCGGTTGACTGTCCGGAATGCGCAGGATCGTGTCTCGAGGAAGTGTTTATAATTCACAACCTCCATTTTGTGTTTTTACAAAATATGTTACTTATATCTCGTTGCCTGCTAATACAAAATGTTATAGCTTTTTCAAATTAATCATTTTAATTACCGCTATTTTAGACTTCTAGTTCAAATTCTATCTGAGGATTCTACTTCTGGGCTATATAGGGCTTTAAAAAGACTATAGAATTATCTGAATTCAAGGAAAGCATAAAATTATGGCATAGTTCCTTTATTAACACAAAAATTACTGCAATTCAACATCAGCATCCTCACAATATTTATGTAGGTAGTGTCCGTAGTCCAATCGCTGGCACGTTTAGCGATCTCTGAAGTTGGTCTAGTCAAGTCTTAGTACTTCTGAACGGTATCCTTGGCTTGTTGAGCTATGTAGACGAGGGAGCGGGCGATGGCCTCGGGGATCTCGGGACCAACGGGGAGGAGGTCGCTCTGAAACAAAAGAGGTACAATTACTAATCTGTATCACACACTTCCGCTCTCACAGATGGAGGAAGGAGGCCTTATACCCAGCAGGAAGATTATAGGCTGATCATGATGACAAATTTTGGTAAAATAACTTAGATAGTTTCAGCAGAGAAGCCACTCCCTGCAAGATTGTATTTCGGCCTTCTTGACTAAATAGGAGGCTCGTCTCCTTGCTGATAAACATTACTACAACTGAATCACTTGAAGGTATTTCATTCAATAATACGAATAAGCAAATATGAATCAGTGTTAATTTCTTATATTTTTATCAGCATATTATGTTGATATCGCCATTTGCAAACAGATAGAATATTAAGGAAGTTCTTGGAATGAAGCCTTCCAGGTACTATAAACTTAGAAATACCTAAGGGGATATCAGTTTCATACACATAAAAGTATGCTTAACTAATCTTCCGATGTTGCCTGGTTTTAGGAGTAAAATATTGTGTGTTTTACCTGGGGGTGGTAGCCGTTCTCGTCAGCGGTGTAGGTGAAAATCACAGGGGTACCGTCGGGGGCGGTGTACCGGTAGGCACCCTGGGACACCTGTCATACAAAACAAAATACATTTAGCACTGTAATGATGCACACTCAAAAATCCTAAGCTCCAAATATTAATATTATTATTCATTTCCTGCCTCAGCCGCAAATATTCAACAATAACTTATCATATAAATTATTGATTTAATCATGACCTTCTATTCTGGTCTGGGCGTTATCAGACTAGCTCTTCATAATATGCATACGTGCATAGATATCACACAGTATATGATAAAGAATGGCATTATGAAAAATTTGTTCATAATAAGGAAATGTACTCACAACAGCGCCGGCATCTCCGATCTTCTTGTAGGCACCGGAAGCCTCACCGCTGATGCCGTTGGCGGTCTCGAAGCTGGAGAAAAAAAAAAATGTAATAGCTGGCGCAATAAGAAGTAGCTACTGAACTGAACATTTACAAACAGGGGCCAAAAATAAAAACCTGAACAGAAAAGCCAATCAAAAGTTTTCAAAATCTGCTTTTAAAGGATCTGGTTCTGGAGCAACTTGTATCTCTCTGGAATCTAAAAAAAATTCAGTAAAAGTTAACACTTACACGTATTTGTAGCCGTCTGAGTCGACCGCAGATTCAGAGCGGAGGATGGCGGCTTCACCTTCAGAGTCATAAGCCTTGTTGACGACCTGCTTGGCAGCCTGGTAGGTGGCGGATCCAGCCTGGTAGGTGGCGGCAGCGGCAGCGGTGACCGGGGCAACCACCACGGGGGCGGCGACAGAGGCTACGGTCTTAGCGGCGACGACGGCGGGGGCGGTTACAACTTTAGCGGCGTAGACGGCGGGGGCGGCTACAGTGTTCTGGAAACCTTTGTAGGCCTTGTAACCACCGGCTCCGAAGGGAGCTGCGCCGAAGCTCGCAGCGCTGACAGCGCACACGCACAGAGCAAGAACCTGAGGAATTAATTAAAATTATTAGTCATTTAACGTCATATATAACTTTAAATCTCATTTGAAACTATTAAGGGAAAGTTTTCATTAGTAATTTCTATTACTTAAATTAGTTATAATTATTTGAGTTATGGTTTATCATATTATAACTAATAATCTCACCAAGAATTTCATTTTAGTTGAGATCTGTACGAATGTCAGAAACAAACAGGTACCTTCCCATTCAATTTTTATCCTTTTATATTAAAACAGAAGTTTACAAAAAAAAAGCGCCTAGCATTCTAAGGGTATTGACACGAAAGAGTGACCTTCAATAAAACATGAATTTCTCGATGTCAAGCAGAATATCATTAGGACTGGATCTATTATCAAATCGTTTAAATATAGGAACCATAATTTAACAAACAAACAATTCTATGTATTGACTATGAAGTGGTTCCGTATCCTTTTAAATAAAATCTTAGCGAAGTCAAAACTGTAAATTGAATATTTTTGAGAGAAAAAACTAAGTGCCACGAGATGTGGGTATGATTTTTATGCCGAAAATATAGTGTTATTTTCATAATGTTTTTTTCCCCAATATTTTTTGGCATAACTACTTTGGTATTATTTTTTTTGGTACAATAATTCTTTGCCATCATTGTTTTTGGCATGCAGTATATGTTGACATAATTATCTTGTTGCATTATTTGTGTTGTCGTAATTTTAATTCGCATAATGTGAAAAGCCGTAATAGCCGGAACCGAACTAGTTAGACTAGGTTAAATATTTTTACTCGCAAAAAAAGGTAAGGTTATGTTAGAACTGTGAACTCCTACGTCCAAAAACGAATAGAATATATAGAAAAATGTCCTTTAGTTAGGGTTAGTTAGTTGGGGTTCAGAATCCTGGAAGGGTTTCCATAAACGCCGCGCCGCACAGTGGGCTGAAAATCGATCTTCATAGACTTAGGGATCAACTTGGTAATTTATTTATTTTTTCGGCAGAAATGGGCTTACGTATCGTATATTGATCAATTTAATGCTATTTCAGTTTTTTAATAAACGTTTATCTTTACTTTAAAGCACTTGGTTGAAAAAAATGTATGGAGAAATATGTAAAAAAGGATATATTTCGACTTTGGTATAAGTGCGCCACTTTTCTTTTGGCACGTTTATACCCCTTATTTTTCTGCATTTTTTGACATATCGCACAATGCGCGGACGCAATAGACTTTGGGAGAAAAAAAATAAAATGTGTTTTTGGAATATAATAAAAGGTTTTAATCTGTTTAGGAGCTCGTGGCTAAGTAATAACAACCGCACGGGTCGATCCATCAGGTTAAGCTACGCTTGCCGGGGTTGGTCCGCGGATGGGTGACCACCTTTACATACCGAGACTCCTCCGTGCCTCGGAAAGCACGTTAAGCCGTTGGTCCCGGCTGTCATTTGTAGATCTTTGACAGTTGTTACGGGTCGTCAGAAGCCCGAATGTCTGACAACCAGTCTTACCAAGGGGTATCGTGTTACCCAGTAAGTGGGCTGTGGAGGTCAGATAGGCAGTCGCTCCATGTAAAATACTGGTATTCAGCTGCATCCGGTTAGACTGGAAGCCGACCCCAACATAGTTGGGAACAGGCTAGGCAGATGATGATGAATCTGTTTATAATTGACTTAATGTACTTAATGGTTATAATTAGATGTTTTCATTTATTTTAGATACTGTTTTACTGTCTGTCATTTATCCATGTTTTTACCTATCAATAGTGAAACTGTTTTAGAATATAATTAATACGAAGAAGATTTAATAAACCATTTATTTTTGTAAAATGGTGTTTTATTTTTGACATAATTTTCATGACATTGATCCTTGAATACAAAAGGGACTTTTGTGCATTTTAAGCTTCGAGTAACATATTAAAATTGTCATATCTCTAATCAATAGAGCACGTAAAAACGCATCTAATGATATAACATGTTATTATCAACAAATAAAAATGAAGAAATATTAAAAAAAATCGTGATTTTAATTTTGTTTTGGCTGTCCTGTAAAATGTATGCCTTTTGATTTGTGGCCCTTTTGTATTCAGTGAGCGATAAGATCAGTTTTTGAAGGCACTCCGCTCCATTTTTATTGAATACTTTAACATACTGACATACGTACAAAACATACAGACAAACGTTGCGTGTTTTACGTATAAAATAATTTCAATACGCATTTAGAGTTCCTTTGGAATTTGTTGTTTGGAATAAAAACCTTCTAAGAAATAGATAGGTCTAAGTGCTGCCATTTTCATTGTTCCGTGACCGATTGGTAATAAATATAACTGTATTCTAATAATATGGTCTAATGGGCTCAGGACCTATCTGGGATTTTTATACAGTCATAACATCTGTTATCAAAGCCATATCTTAGTGCGGTAACATGAAACCAAGTTGCATGATGTTACTATGGTTCCATTGCAACTTAAGAAGGTAAAATAAAGGGAATCTGTTTGTACGCAAAAATAATTTAAAATGTTCAAATCTGGATAGCCAACTGCGTTCCAGAATCAGTATCATCTTTTCTCATGACACATGGATAGCTTGGTAGTGATTCCTGAGCGAAGTTTAAGCCTTTTTTTCGGAAACGTAAAGGGTCACAGCTGACTGGAAACACCACTGAATATTTGGTGCCATCAGATTAGACATTTTGTTTTCCGCCTTCTATACGGATAGAGTCACGGATAGCGCTAGTATAAAAATAAGCACAAAGTTCAAAACCAAAAATACCAATCTATAGATTTAAACCCCTTCCTCCTCCGCAGGTTATAAATAGAAACCAGCAATGGAGGGAGAGGGGGGGTGTGTTACCACGTCTGCTACCTTCCAGGTCAAGGTGCCGATTAAGTAGGTACTGCATTCTTGCATTTCTGTTGCGTTTCCAGGAAGTATGGTGATCTTACTCGAAGGTGACTAAGGTGGGTGCGTCTAATATTTATGTGGTATCTTTAGTAAAATTATATTGTAAAAATTGTGTAAGTAATGAAATAGAAAAAGTGAAAATATTTATTGAATCACGATTTTTAGGACTTGATATTGGAAAAAATGCGCATGAAAAAAGCATTTCGGACATATTTTACTCAGTCACAGTTCTATTTATTTTGTTGAACGGTCTGAAATTGCTAAAAATATTGTTTGGAGTTAGAAAAACTTTGTTAAGGACTTATGTTATCTTCTAATCGTCGTTTCGTCGAGTTTTTAATGAAAAAAATATTATTTTAAGTAAACTGGTTTAAGTTATTCAGATTAGGTAAATATAAAAATTCGTTCTAACATGTTTTTAACATAATATAAATCTTCGAAGTTCTTGAATAACCGTGGCTTGTTTAAATGAGTATATTAACCTCTGAAACATTTTAAATGGGTATTTAATAATCATTTATTCCGATTTTGTGTCAAATTCACATTGACCTTTGATGTCGAAGTTGATGTTTCCTTTTATGAAACCGCCAAAATCATTAAATTTAGTACAAGAAACAAATCTGATATTATTCCCTGACATTCAAAATTAAAAGACGTTGAACGGTGGCGTTCAGCTTAATATTCAGTCCGGTAGAATTTCGATCTCGAAGACAGCAACGGAATTTATTATCTTAAAACCAAAAAAGAACGTATTACACCAACTACAAAGGTGTTAATGGATGGAATTTATACTGTGCAAACATATTTACATATTATGTCAGATCATAAAAGTGTTGCGTGATTTGTGAGCTGCAGATGGGATGGGTCAGCCCCTGATGACCTGTAAAGATGGTAATAATAGTCGTTGACATTTAGAAGATCGAAACTAGTTTTGTAGAGGCCCTCGTTATATTTGTGGTGTAATCGATGGATGTCACGTTTCCAAAGTGAGGCGCGTTATCACCAAGGTTAACTAGGATGTATTTAATTTATAGTTTGTCTTAGATGACTATGAGTGGGCGTTGTATCCCACGCCACGTTAAAGCAGTATTCCGTTGAGGTAAGAAATAAATTTGCTTCACATCTGTTCAGTTTTTCCAAACGAAATTAAACGTGTTGGAATTCTTCCAATCAGTATTTTCTTCTTAGCTTACATATTATGAAGCAACTGATTGACTAAAATTCTATAATTCAAGGCCATAGGTTACTGAATATGAAAGACAATTGATTATGTAGGTAGACTTTGTTTGAATACGGAACAAATCCGTTGGATGATCACATAGTTAACATATATAAACACAACGCTATATTTAACTATTTTTATGTTAGTCTAGCTAGATATTACTTAAGTAGGCACATCGGAATTTAAGATTAATGTTAAGGTACATTTTTGATGCAAATACACACACAGTCTTGTCAGTAGACTCTTCAATAAATAATTTCACGTTTTTCTTATTTTCGTTACAAAACAAATTGGGAAAATAAATCTATAGATTGGTATTTTTGGTTTTGAACTTTATGCTTATTTTTATACTAGCGCTCTACGTGACTCTGTCCGTATAGAAGTCGGAAAACAAAATGTCTACTCTAACGGCACCAAATATTCAGTGGTGTTTCCATTCAGCTGTGACCCTTTACGTTTCCGAAAAAAATTCTTAAACTTCGCTCAGGAATCACTACCAAGCTATCCATGTGTCATGAGAAAAGATGATACTGATTCTGGAACGCAGTTGGCTATCCAGATTTGAACATTTTAAATTCTTACTGCGTACATTCAGATTTCCATTTCAGTTTTATGATTTTAGTTGCAATGGAGCCATAGTGATATCATGCAACTTGGTTTCATGTTACTGCACTAAGATATGACTTTGATATTAGATGGTTATGACTGTATAAAAATCCCAGATAGGTCCTGAGACCGTTAGACCATATTATTAGAATACAGTTATATTTATAACCAATCGGTCACGGAACAATGAAAATGGCAGCACTTAGACCTATCTATTTCTTAGAAGGTTTTTATTCCAAACAACAAATTCCAAAGGAACTCTAAATGCGTATTGAAATTATTTTATACGTAAAACACGCAACGTTTGTCTGTATGTTTTGTACGTATGTCAGTATGTTAAAGTATTCAATAAAAATGGAGCGGAGTGCCTTCAAAAACTGATCTTATCGCTCACTTAATACAAAAGGGCCACAAATCAAAAGGCATAAATTTTACAGGACAGCCAAAACAAAATTTAAAATCACGATTTTTTTTAAATATTTCCTCATTTTTATTTGTTAATAATAACATGTTAATATATCGTTAGAGGCGTTTTTACGTGCTCTATTGATTAGAGATATGACAATTTTAATATATGTTACTCGAAGCTTAAAATGCACAAAAGTCCCTTTTGTATTCAAGGATTAATGTCATAAAAATTATGTCAAAAATAAAACACTATTTTACAAAAATAAATGGTTTATTAAATCTTCTTCGTATTAATTATATTATAAAAAGTTTCACTATTGATAGGTAAAAACATGGATAAATGACAGACAATAAAACAGTATCTAAAATAAATGAAAACATCTAAATATAACCATTAAGTACCATAAGTCAATTATAAACAGATTAAAACCTTTTATTATATTCCAAAAACGCATTTTATTTTTTTTCTCCCAAAGTCTATTGCGTCCGCGCATTGTGCGATATGTCAAAAAATGCAGAAAAATAAGGGGTATAAACGTGCCAAAAGAAAAGTGGCACACTTATACCAAAAACCAAATATATCCTTTTTTACATATTTTTCCAATACATTTTTTTCAACCAAGTGCTTTAAAGTAAAGAAAAACGTTTATTAAAAAACTGAAATAGCATTAAATTGATCAATATACGATACGTAAGCCCATGTCTGGCAAAAAAAAAAAAAAAATTACCAAATTGATCCCTAAATCTATGAAGATCGATTTTCAGCCCACTGTGCGGCGTGGCGTTTATGGAAACCCTTCCAGGATTCTGAACCCCAACTAACTAACCTTAACTAAAGGACATTTTTCTATATATTCTATTCGTTTTTGGACGTAGGAGTTCACAGTTCTAACATAACCTTACCTTTTTTTGCGAGTAAAAATATTTAACCTAGTCTTACTAGTTCGGTTCCGGCTATTACGGCTTTTCACATTATGCGAATTAAAATTACGATATCACAAATAATACAACAAGATAATTATGTCAACATATACTGCATGCCAAAAACAATGATGGCAAAAAATTATTGTACCAAAAAAAAAATACCAAAATAGTTATGCCAAAAAATATTGGGGAAAAAAACATTAACTAAATAACACTATATTTTCGGCGTAAAAATCGTATCCACATCTCGTGGCACTTAATTTTTTTTCTTAAAAATATTCAATTTACAGTTTTGACTTCGCTACGATTTTATTTAAACGGATACGGAACCACTTCATAGTCAATACATAGAATTATTGTTTGGTTGTTAAATTATGGTTCCTATATTTAAACGATTTGATAATAGCAGGATTTGATAATCCAGTCCTAATGATATTCTGCTTGACATCGAGAAATTCATGTTTTATTCAAGGTTACTCTTTCGTGTCAATACCCTTAGAATGCTAGGCGCTGTTTTTTGTAAACTTCTGTTTTAATATAAAAGGATAAAAATTGAATGGGAAGGTACCTGTTTGTTTCTGACATTCGTACAGATCTCAACTAAAATGAAATTCTTGGTGAGATTATTAGTTATAATATGATAAACCATAACTCAAATAATTATAACTAATTTAAGTAATAGAAATTACGAATGAAAACTTTCCCTTAATAGTTTCAAATGAGATTTAAAGTTATATATGACGTTAAATGACTAATAATTTTAATTAATTCCTCAGGTTCTTGCTCTGTGCGTGTGCGCTGTCAGCGCTGCGAGCTTCGGCGCAGCTCCCTTCGGAGCCGGTGGTTACAAGGCCTACAAAGGTTTCCAGAACACTGTAGCCGCCCCCGCCGTCTACGCCGCTAAAGTTGTAACCGCCCCCGCCGTCGTCGCCGCTAAGACCGTAGCCTCTGTCGCCGCCCCCGTGGTGGTTGCCCCGGTCACCGCTGCCGCTGCCGCCACCTACCAGGCTGGATCCGCCACCTACCAGGCTGCCAAGCAGGTCGTCAACAAGGCTTATGGCTCTGAAGGTGAAGCCGCCATCCTCCGCTCTGAATCTGAGGTCGGATCAGACGGCTACAAGTACATGTAAGTGTCAACTTTTACTGAAGTGCTAACTTTTACTGACTCTCGTTCAATTTTTTTAGATTCCAGAGAGATAGAAATTAGCTCCAGAACCAGATCCTTTAAAAGCAGATTTTGAAAACTTTTAATTGGCTTTTCTGTTCAGGTTTTTATTTTTGGCCCATGTTTGTAAAAGTTCAGTTCGGTAGCTATTTCTTATTGCGCCAGCTATTATTATTTTTTTTTTTTCTCCAGCTTCGAGACCGCCAACGGCATCAGCGGTGAGGCTTCTGGTGCCTACAAGAAGGTCGGAGATGCCGGCGCTGTTGTGAGTAAATTTCCTTATTATGAACAAATTTTTCATAATGCCATTCTTTATCATATACTGTGTGATATCTATGCACGTATGCATATTATGAAGAGCTAGTCTGATAACGCCCAGACCAGAATAGAAGGTCATGATTAAATCAATAATTTATATGATAAGTTATTGTTGAATATTTGCGGCTGAGGCAGGAAATGAATGATAATATTAATATTTGGAGCTTAGGATTTTTGAGTGTGCATCATTACAGTGCTAAATGTATTTTGTTTTGTATGACAGGTGTCCCAGGGTGCCTACCGGTACACCGCCCCCGACGGTACCCCTGTGATCTTCACCTACACCGCTGACGAGAACGGCTACCACCCCCAGGTAAAACACACAATATTTTACTCCTAAAACCAGGCAACATCGGAAGATTAGTCAAGCATACTTTTATGTGTATGAAACTGATATCCCCTTAGGTATTTCTAAGTTTATAGTACCTGCAAGGCTTCATTCCAAGAACTTCCTTAATATTCTATCTGTTTGCAAATGGCGATATCAACATAATATGCTGATAAAAATATAAGAAATTAACACTGATTCATATTTGCTTATTCGTATTATTGAATGAAATACCTTCAAGTGATTCAGTTGTAGTAATGTTTATCAGCAAGGAGACGAGCCTCCTATTTAGTCAAGAAGGCCGAAATACAATCTTTCAGGGAATGGCTTCTCTGCTGAAACTATCTAAGTTATTTTACCAAAATTTGTCATCATGATCAGCCTATAATCTTCCTACTGAGTATAAGGCCTCCTTCCTCCATCTGTGAGAGCGGAAGTGTGTGATACAGATTAGTAATTGTACCTCTTTTGTTTCAGAGCGACCTCCTCCCCGTTGGTCCCGAGATCCCCGAGGCCATCGCCCGCTCCCTCGTCTACATAGCTCAACAAGCCAAGGATACCGTTCAGAAGTACTAAGACTTGACTAGACCAACTTCAGAGATCGCTAAACGTGCCAGCGATTGGACTACGGACACTACCTACATAAATATTGTGAGGATGCTGATGTTGAATTGCAGTAATTTTTGTGTTAATAAAGGAACTATGCCATAATTTTATGCTTTCCTTGAATTCAGATAATTCTATAGTCTTTTTAAAGCCCTATATAGCCCAGAAGTAGAATCCTCAGATAGAATTTGAACTAGAAGTCTAAAATAGCGGTAATTAAAATGATTAATTTGAAAAAGCTATAACATTTTGTATTAGCAGGCAACGAGATATAAGTAACATATTTTGTAAAAACACAAAATGGAGGTTGTGAATTATAAACACTTCCTCGAGACACGATCCTGCGCATTCCGGACAGTCAACCGAACTATCAATATGTACGGCGGCGGCGGGCGGCGTGAGCTATTTTCGCAAGTCTCACACCAGGAACACTACATAGTCAAGTGAAGAGCAAATAACCTTAAATAGGAAAATTCCAATTGCAACTTAACAACGAACCGCATCCGACACTTTATATAAGGTGTAATTGAAATAACTGATACCCTTTTAACGGGTCATTGTACTCAATATTATGAAAAAAAATTACAATGAAACCAACACTGAAATCTTGAAAAGAAAAATCAGCTATGGCCTACATATTTGTCGTGTTATACGAACATGTATGGGGCCTGTATTATTTTTTCGTAGATGTAAGTTGGTACTTATGTATAATGATCAGCACAGTGGACGGCCCTTGTGTGATTTCAGTTATTTCAATTACACCCTATAAAGCATGCCATACATAATTGTACTTTATTAGGCTATAACTAGCGTAGGGGTACTTTAGTAAAACATAACTGCCTACACATTGTGCTTAACTAGATACATACATAAACTCACACATTCTTCCCATGGGGGTAGGCAGAAACTACAGAACGCCACCTGCTACGATCCTTACATACTCCTTTTGTTTCGTTGCCATTCATACATCTGAGGGCCAATTCTCTTACATATAAAACGTTCACATTCAAGTCGCAATCTGTCGAACTTGTCAAAAATGTTGGTAAATTGATGGTTTTTTTTGACAGATTGCGAACGAAATGCGAATGTGAACGTTCTTAAAAATAAGGGAATTGCCCCATTGGTCATACACGCACGCACTTGACCTACAATATAATTATATGTCTAATAAGACAATAAAAGCCTGAGACACTTAGAAGCAAAATACTGTCCAAGTGTTACTAGCATATCCGCCACGTGTAAATACAATGTTGCAGTTATGAATCTTAATTGTTAATTAATTAATCCCGTGTATGGACCTTTGTAAGAATAAATTTATTGAAATCCATAATATACTCTTTTTGTGCAGTTTCTGCTTATAAAGGAACTGAGTAATACGATCAACGTGAGTGTGAGGTGTAATCATTTACGTGGTCAATAGTTGCAAGAGACGTCCTTTCACCAATTGAAAAAAATATGTTTATTCCACCACGTAGTCATTATACTCATTTTTTTAACCATGAATTTACTACTGGACGCTGAGTCACTTTAAAAATTAAGAAGGCAGGGAACTGATAAATTAGATTTGATGGGATTTCGTGACTCAGGTAACTAAATTAGAAACACGTTAATAAAACAAACAAAGTGGAAAGTGCAAGAAGTGAACGACCTATGTTAATCATATCCATAATTAAGTACACCATTCACCTAATAGATAACTATTTATTAAAATCTACTAATGAATAATTATCTACTAGTGATATTCTCATATTCTGTCCTCCCGTCTTTTAGATATTTTAAATTAAGTAACCCGTAAAATATCTTACCATCAAGGTAATTTGTTGGTGTAGATGTATCAATCATTACGGGTTGATTAATAAAACCTTTTTACACTATAAAATCAATTTATCACAGTGCCTTCTTGTTAAATGTTTTCGAATAAATCAAAAACAGTTCAAGGGAGATTCGAACGGAGTAACAACCTCAGATTTTTGTTTCACTTTGAATTGCCAAACTGAATGTTACTGGAGTTCTACTCGTAGAGTTCTTGTATGTACTAGGAGTGTTCTGCTACTCGCCTGGGCCGCGTTCAATTCCCTTAATTCTTCAAGGACTTTCTAATTAACTACAATAGTTTTAGGTCCGCGCGCGGCCCTTCCGCGTGGAACGAACAACTGACAACTGAACATGACTTTAGTTTAACTAACGTCTTCTACTGAAAAAACAGAAGAAGACGTTAGAACCGGGTTAATAGATTAGATTGTTAGAAGATTGTTTCTTTTTCAAAAAGTCTCTTAGTAAAAAAAGTTTCTTAGTAAAAAAAATGTAAATCCTATTAATATTATAAATGCAAAAGTAAGTCTTGACTGTCTTACCACTGAACCGATCGTTACGATATTTGACAGATAGTCAGCCTGGGACCTGGAGAAGAAAATGGGCTATATTTTTTAATCCTGAACATAAAAACAAATCAAATACAACATTCTCGTAGACCAATTTACGAGCAACAACAAGTAAGGTTCTAACTAACTAAATTAATTAGTTAAAAATCACAGTTACCAATTTAATGGTAACAATTTTTAACAGATAAACTTGCAAGAGTTTTTATATTCATATTAGGTCAATTAACATAAATATCACTGTCCAAAAACATCAACCCAGCAAGCTCTATAAAAATAACCTGATTTATTTCGGAAACCGTAATTCGTATTTATAGTAATAGAATGACGTAAACATGCGAAACGCGATATCTACTAGTTAGACAGGATATGGATTAAAATTTTGCCACATTTTGCCAGTAATGTTTAAATGGCAAGCCTATTAACGGGCACAAACCCAGACTCAGAGCTAAAAACTGCTACTAAGATTTAATATTTTGCAAATAAAAATTCGTTAATTCGTAGCTAACTAACTAGAAACAGCAA
Organism: Lithophane leautieri; assembly: GCA_949152455.1. Classification (NCBI taxonomy): domain Eukaryota; kingdom Metazoa; phylum Arthropoda; class Insecta; order Lepidoptera; family Noctuidae; genus Lithophane; species Lithophane leautieri. The sequence goes on along the minus strand of OX424463.1, from coordinate 9,941,146 downwards.
TCATTATTTAGGTACGTTATTGTAAACCTGTATGACCGCGTGCGGTACACCCGCGTACCAAAAACCATTGTAGTTAATTAGAATGTCCTTGAAGAAGTTGTTAGTGTATTAAAATCACTATTAAAACCTATTTTATTTAACGTCGTTTAGTTAAAGTCGCCCTACCTATATTACCTATCTGTTATTTCCGAATGCCTGTCATTTTTATTGCTCTGATTCACCTGAAATAGCATTGCTGATATGACTGTAGCAGGCGTCCGTTATTCGGTTCTTACTCTTTTACTAATTCTAATGCCCGTCAACGAAATTATAACTATTACTCATAGGCAAGTACTAAGTATGACTCGTAACGATCTATAAAGGATTTTACTTCCTGAACTTTATAAAAACTGGACCGTTTCAGTAGATGTTAAGACATTACTGATGTGGATGTGTTTCACCGCCTTCAACGTCTATTTAGCAATCATTCTGTTGATCGCGCAGTGCTCAACTCAAAAACTTTTTAGAGGATACCCTCTAAAACGAGCAAACGTTAAAAGATGTAATTTATTACCCAAAGGGTAAAGGGCAGCTCATGAAGAGGCAATCGATGAACTTTCGAAGCCTGAGGAATTATTTAAACAAGATAACATTACCTAAAGTGGAGTAGGTAGGTAATAATAGATCAATAGTTTTAAATCTATATTATTGCATATTGATTTTACTGTTTATCTTTAGGTGTGTTTTATTTGAAATGTCATTGCATTGATTTTAAGACATATCTACAAGTCCAAAAATGGCTTGTAGATAATGTTATGCAACTACTATTAAACCTACGTAAATCCTAGAAACTAGGTACAGCATTCAATGCTAAGCTCTTTAGGGTAAAGGCTCTTACATACTGGGGCGATTCGTCGCACGACGCGACGCCGGCCGCCGCGCCGCCGCCGCATTGTTCGCCGTGAGAAATTGTTTTGTTAAAATTCGCGTCGCGCGACGAATCGCCCCAGTATGTAAGAGCCTTAAAAGCTTCACCAAAAACTATTTCTATTGGATACAAATTCCATACTATCATGGCAACATCAAATACCATGTTACAAATTATAGTATTTACTAATTCCATACCTACTATACATCGACAGAAATTGACTTTGGTGAAACTTTTTAATACCATAGGCAAACCATGGGCGATTAGTTAAGAAAAAAAATCCCATGAGCAGGTCAGTGGGATATTATAACTATATGGAATTAGTATGAATTATCCTATAATATTAAATAAGCATTCTCTATGTTCACAAGAGCAGAGTTGCGCTTTTTTAATTAAATCTCATCAAAGAGACTTCATGCCAAAATGCCAACAAAAACTGTTCGATATAATTTTGAGAATTAATTTGTAATTAATTAGTACTTTTACTAATTGTTTCAATAATTAAAACATAATAACATTATAACTCTGTTTTTTTGCTCGCAAGTGTGTTGAAAAGCGTCGTATGAAATTGGCTCGCGCGATAAGGGAGCTGAGTGTGTGACCAACACAGCACTCTTGTATCGTAATGCACTATTTCACTATAATATACGTACCTAAAAAAATTACCATAGGCAAAGCAGGGACGTTTTATAGTAAACAATTTTTTTTTGTAAAATCTTTACTTAATTTGCTTATTCAAAACACTATCTTGCGTTTATTATTTTTTTATATCGTATATAGGATGTTTGGCGGGTTTGCCAGTGCCTATATTTACACCTGCGTAAAAACAAAATCAGCGCGCCATTTTCCATAAATATTTGTTATCGTTTTCGTTGTATGGTTTAATTATTACATATTTAAAATATCGATTTCACGTATGGAAGAATAGCAATACGTAAATAATATTATATAGATTTGACCTCGCCATGGTACGTTTAGTTACAGTAAAAATAAAAAATTTAATTTTTTTCTTATTCATATCTTATTTTTTTGTATAGGCTATCTAACGGTTTTGCCAGTGCCCTTATTTACACCTATGGAAAAACAATACCAGCGCGCCATTTTCCATAAATATTTATTATTGTTTTCGTTGTGTGGTTAATTATTATCATACAATACAAAATTTAAAGTATTGTCACCAACCGATATAGAAGTTTTTAAAAGAAACTCGTGATAATCAGTACCTGGCAACAAAGGTCAGTTAAACTTTATAAATCTATCATCTCTATAGTTACGTTATTGTAGCATAAGTTCTTACAACAAGTCTGTTTTTTTTCCTCGCAAGTGTGTTGAAAAACGTCATATGAAACGCGTGTGCATTAATTATTACACTCTCGGCTACCTTATCGCGCTCACCTATGGCTCGCGCGAATAATACCACCTCGACTGTAATATCCAATAGAGCACACTCGTATCACAATGTACTATTGCTAATAAATTACTGTTATGTAACATTATATAGTCTTGTAACTATGCAGCTATACATGCATACCTAAAAGAAGATTTTATGTAACAGTATTAATAATAATGCCACGCGTAGTACAAAAGATAGGCATGTTACAAAACAATGGCACAATATCTACTAGAAATCGTTGATTGTCACTTGTCCATACATCAATCACTAAAATGATTGATGTCTTTGAAATGCGAGAGTCATCCTTTTAAGCTAAAGAATGTTGTTAAAACGAAACCGAAACCAGATGGTGTTACCAACGAACCTATGGTACTTTAGAAACCATCAACGCCACATTAGCATTTGCGTCAAATAGTTAATATAAAGAACAACGCCATCTTCAGATATCCACTAGAAATAAATAAATGAAAACACAGCTTCTTGACTAAAATAGCAAAGACGAGATCAAATTGATGTTTAATATTCAAATTAATTCGGATGTTAAAAAGTTCATGCATTTGTCGCCAGATGGAGCCGAGAAATAATCATTAAAACCTGTTGCTACTGGTGTCACGTTCGTTAATTAATGTTTCATTTATAAAAATCGGCATAATCTCATTTGTCTACTATAAAAGCTTGGAGCTGCAATAATTTACCACCATACTTCGACTGCACGCCAATAGCTGATTAGCACGCGCAGCTCCCATGATTTGTGCCCGGTTCATGGCAATAGGCTCGCCCCCTATTAAATGGGACTCTAAACATAACTGGGGTGTACTATAAGTTCACTTCTGCCTAGCCCTTCGGGGATCCCCGGCGTGATGTTATGTTATTTCCTTATTGTTACATGCAGGTTCTACCGAGATTGGACGGTGAGGGCAACTTGAGAAAAGCTGACAGTGAGTTTTTCAGCAGATCACAGGGTCGTGGACGGAGTCACTATGGCGAGCTTCTCAAATCACTTGAAAAAGTACCTCAAGAATCCATACACACTGCCATTGGACTTACTACACTACCTAACCCTTTGGGGAATACAGACGTGATATTATGCTATGTGTGATTCATCAATAACTATTTTTTTTTAATTAGCTTGTGCCTTGGCTATGATGTGTCTGTCATGGAGCCAAAGAAAGAGAATGAAATCAGGAACATTGACAACTGACAGAACTTAAAATCATAGTTAAGGCGGTACCCTGAGTAAAACGCCACTTTAGCCGCTTTTTGTGTAGTTTTTAGGAGCTATCTACTTGTTATTTAAAAAGAAATATCAAATAATAAAAATACATTAAATTTCTACATAATCCTGATTCCAAAATTGTGCATTTCTTTTTTTTTTAATGGAGTTTATGTTTCTTTAATCTCCTTCCAACGAAACCATAAAAATGAGAAATAATCATTGTTATCATACATCTCCTCGTAAAGTAAACATTATTTAATTTTACTACTGACATTAATGGATAGGCAATTTAATGATGAACATTTTGTAGCAATTTGTTTTTTCAAAAGACCAATATAAAATCAATTTTATAAAGATTTTATTCTAAAATTTGGGCATATTCACTACTGTAACTAACCGGGATTCAGTCTGCAAAGAGGGAACGAATTTATTTTGCTCAGAGTACCGCCTTAACGATTAAGGAATCATTAAATATAATGGAATCTTCTTTTTTGTTTCAGCTCACCCATTAAAGGTCATACATAACTTTCTGTAAACGTAAATGATAAAACCATGAATAAATAGAGGCCGCATCCTTGACCATTCCTCAACGCATATTTACAGTTGTTATCAAGTATTTCCGATTATGAAAGCTTTGCATATCTAGCTGTACAATTTCATCATCTTTCCAATAAAAATAAATAAAAACGTGCAGTTTTCATTCGTTAGGGTGTTTCAGTAATTTTTTCATAATCAGGCGGTATTACTAAACATAGATTTTTATTGCACATCATAAATTTATTTGATAACGGCGGCGGCGCCGACGCCTTTATTGGCACTTATTTCACGAATAAGGTTCGCATATCACAGAAGCATGTTTAATATTGTAATTAGTATGTATTATCTCCTGCAACATTGCCTAATAACGGTTCAAAACGCGTTAGCTGCTTTTAAAACTTAATTATAGGTTTATTGATAAAACGTGAAGTCAAAACTCTCAAGGTTACCTACCGGTCCATGGTAGTTAGGGCGCCTTAACATGACTGTTAACAAATATAATCAATGTTTTATCTGCGTTACCTTTCTATAAGTTAAAACTTTAATGTTAACCACATTTGGATGTTAGTTGGTAAAATATTCATCGTCTCATTAATTTTTTAATATTCATTCGACTTGAGAAATTACAACCACAACCATGCAGTATTGGCATAGTTATGCTACTGCTTTGGTGCTTAGAAGGTTGTTGTGCATAATCAGACCATTGATAGTGGGGCCACTGCTGGCTAGTCCATAATTCATAGAAGGTAAGGGCTAAAGTGAAAATGCAAACATTAATTTTAGGATTTTATATTTAAATCATACAAAACAGTTTATGTACAAAATAAAAAGATAGGTATAAAATAGTGAATTTCTAATAGGCCTTTTAAGTATTTCATAAAAGTATGCCAATGGACCTTGGCTATTGAAATATTAAGGAATACTTTATAATTTAAATTATAATACATTGAATAGTGCTTAACCTATAGTTCAAACATTAATTTAGTTTTCAGGTTGGGGAGGTGCGGTGGCGAGGTATGCCAGGGCGCGCTGGATGGCCTCCGGGATCGGGGGAGGAGTGGGGATGTGGGCACCCTGGGGCTGGAATCCATTTTCGTTGGCGACGTATGACAACTGGATATTGCCACCGTCCTCGCCGGTGTATGAGAACCCTCCTTGAACTTGCAGGGCAGGTTCTTCGGCGCCGATGTCCTTCAGGGCTCCCGTCTCGTCGGCTTTAATACCGTTGCCGGTTTCGTAAGCCCACGAGTAGGAGCCATCGGGGTTGATCTCGCTCACTTGCTTTAGGATCGGTATGGGTTCAGTTGGGCCTTGAGGCGCGGCGACGGCGACAGCCAAAAAACCGAGGAATACCTGAAATAAAAGAATTGCTATGAACATTTTATATTACCACTTAACTTTTACCATGAGGGGTGTTTTTTATTGAAAGTTTTAGTTTGTTTTCTGGAAATCCCATTTAGGTATTCCACACAACACTGCAATCACAAGGCACTTTATTTTAGGTATCCAATGAATTAATGCACGATCACAACACTTACAATGGTTTTCATGTTTGTGTTTGTTTGTCGGTGAAGGTATTAGACAATGTTGATCTAACAGTGTTATCGGTATATATACGGACGGGTCACTATGCCGCCTACCACCTCTGGATTGTATTGCACCATTTGGCACGTCAGAATAAATTCGACAAAATATGTGCGTACCTACTGTAGTCAATGCGCTTGCGCGATATTTGCAGCATCATGGTTTAATCGGCCCTCAGTTATTTTTTTGCCTTTGGATGCGATAGGACGTTCTGCAGGTAACTTATTAAAAATCGTGAACTCCTAGTCGATACCTAAATTAATTATAATATCCCGGATACTTCAATTAATGTACTTAGGTCCTCTAAACAGTGAAAAAAAGTTCGTAAATAGTTTGAACGATCAATCAAGAAAGCACAATAGAATAATTATTGTGCTTTCTTTGCACGATAAATTTTCACATTCTTTACGTAAAGGTAAACTGAATACTTTCAAACAGGAAAATGTTTCATAAAGATACCTTTCACAAAAAACATGTGCATATTTTATTTGAAAATTATCTCTTTTCATGTAGTTTATGGAATCAATAGTTTCAACTAAGTTATTTCAATTGAAACAGTTGTCTATAAGTCACCCTAGTAACCAAGTGGCACATTGATTCATTTACCGTTTACGTTAAAAAACTTTCGATGTCTACTCGTAACACATTACTCTGTTATAAAACGACAAAAAGGTTTCTGTTCCTACAACGAATCTCGTTTATCTATTAATAGGTGATTAGGTAAACTCTATAACATGTTTGTACAACGATAATTTTATGCAATAATTCCAATAAAAAGATGTCTTAAAACATTAAAACACAATGGTTTACCAGTTTTACGAAACCGGTAATACAAGGTCGTCTCATTATAAGACAGTAGGTACGCAAGTATAAATAACTAATCAACTATATTTCTACAATATTGCGAAGATTTTGGGAGAAGATAAAATAGTTTTTATAGGAAAAAACACGTTGATGCTTGAATTTTAAGCGATAACGATACTAATATTGAGCATACAGATTCCTAAATTTACCTACTTCAGGTTATCCTGATAGAAATTTTAATTAAAATGTTACATTAACTAATATTGCGTGAAGTGGATACTAAAAGGGTCATTATCACATTTTAGGTATGAATGTATTACAAGTAGTTACCAAACTTGGAAAGAATACATATCTATGCTCACTTGCGATAAAGGTAATCGATTAGCACACAGTCTCTACGAAGGCCAGAACTAAGATGAGCTTTACTTTGTAAGAACAGGATTTGGTTATTACTTTAGGCCGAAAGGCAACCACTGACACAAAAATATATTTTGACAAACAAAGTGCTTTGGAGAACTATTATGTTGGAACAATTTTTTTATTTTATATTATTATTTATTTAATTTAAATGAAAATATTTTTTCTTAACCTGTGAGCGCAGGGCTTTCCTGAAGTTATGCACTTATGTACGAAGCGTGGAGTATGTTTGGAAGCCTTAAAACGTAATATATAAATTAAATGCTGTTCGTATAAGTTTGTCTGAATTAGGTTTTTATGGAAAGAAAAGTTGGAAACGTTTCCCGGAAAATTTACAAATTCAGGTAAAACAGAACGAAGTTTTTTCTATGGGATTTTTGTATGAACAATTGAAATTCAGGACAGGACAACGTCTGTTGAGTCAGCTGGAGATGAATAAATAATTCATTAAACACGATATATAATAATAAATAATATCACTCGACTCTTCACGTGACCAGCGGGCTGGCCTATTTTTCGGCCATAGAATCAGCATTGCCATACAACGTGGCAATGCTGCCAGCCTTTTGAGCGCTTTTCCTGCTGACAGCGATGCGGAAGAATTTTTTGATGCAATATAGTGGTTTTTTTTTTTTTTTTTTTTTGTGATTTTTTTTTTTTTTTTTCCCCCCCCTTTTTTTATATACTTGTACATATTATTATTTTTAAATGTTAGATATATATTACTGAATTACTGTAAATTAAAGTATCTATTTTAAACAAACAGCAATAATATCGCGTAAGCCATAATTTAATTGATAAATTGGTAGTTAAAAGCTCATAAAACACTTATTTTACATTGATTTGAAATTATAACCACACATGGTTTCCGTTCAAGGTATAATTTTATGTTTTAAGTAGGTTGTTTTTTTGTAGTCGTTAAATATTATGATAGACCCATTTAAACCGGCTTTCCTAATCTTTTTTTTTCTTCTTTTCCACATTTGGGGTAAAAAAAAATATCACGTCTACTACTATTGATACGTTGCTGAGTTGCTATGCCAATATTTATTTAATATACTTTTATGTACCTACATTGATAATTATTGCACGAGGCAAACTAAGAATACCGCAAGGCAAATATTAGCCATGTGGTATTTTCTATCGAGATTGAACAAAACATACATAGACTACAGTCTATGTTTGTTTCGTTCCATAAACAAATACAAAACTTCATCCATTCATAAAAAAACTAAATAAAAAATTTAAGACCTTGCATGATCAAAGGCTTAAAATTGAAAATACTGAAAATCTGCAAAAGGTCAGTGAAACGACTTTGCATATTCGTGAGAGACACTGCGTCAATGTTACTGATAAAGTTTGAAAGCCGATTTACATTGGATCACCTATGTAAGATGCACTTGATTTTATTGAATTTTATTTCTTTAAATCTACAAAATATAGTAAATATCATATAAAGGAATCAATACGTAAGGTAATCTACTTGATAATATCCTCCTTAGTCGGTCCCTTACTGTTGAGGATAGGGACTCCTTCTCATCTTTATATCCGAATCGATCTCCATTTGCTTCAGTCTTATCTATGCTCACATAAAAGAACTTTATTACAGTTTTTTTTCAATCGTTAAAGATCCTAAATGGTCATTCAAAATGAAAAAATTATTAGAGAAACCTAAAGATGATTTTCAAAGACCTATTCAATGATTCCCCACAAGACACAGCTCATCGATTTTATTTTTTTCAAGGCGTCTGGTTGGCACCATAATAAATTTTGATTGCTGTCACTCACAAGATTAAGGACACATCGATTGACGTAAAAATAATCAAAATCGGGCCACGCGTTTGTTCTCTGGAGCGCCACAAAAGAAGAAACATACTTACATACCTACGTGTACAATCAGCCTGCCTAGACTTTTCCCAACTCCAACATAGTTGTTCGTCTTCCAGTCTAACCGGATGCAGCTAAATACCAGTATTTTACATGGAGCGACTACTTACCTGACCTCCACAACCCATTAACTATGTAATACGATACCCATTGGTAAGACTGGTGGTCAGACTTCCGGGGTTCTGATGATCTGTAGCGACTGTCAAAGATCCACGAATGACAGCCGGGACCAGCGGCTTAACGTGCTTTTCGAGGCATGGAGGAGTCTAGGTATGTAAAGATGATCAGCCGTCCACGGACCAAATCCGGCAAGTTTATTACTTAGCCACGAGCTCCATATCATACATACATACAAATACAGGCTGATAAACCCTCCTTTGCGTCGCGCAGTCAGGTCATAAAGCAATATCAAAATGTACACTTTTATTCCAACTGTAAAATGATTATTAGTTTTTATTTTATCCCAACCTCCATTTTTAAAGCTATAACAACATTGTTTTGAACTACCAATCAATTCGTTTCACTGGTCCATAACCAAAATGGCTTTGTTTCATTTTTGTAAAATTTCGGCTAAATAATGTGGTGGTGATGGTGATTATTATGTAAAGTTACAATAAAATGGGTATGCTGGTTCTTTTTCAGACCATTTTATCTTCATTGCCTTACTTAACAAAAGATATAATTAATAACTAATAATCCTATACTTTGAAGGGCTTCTACTTAAAAAGCGATCTATTACCAACACGAAATGTATTTAATTTCTCATTTTAAAATTAAACTAAGTGGCCTAAAACTGTTTGTCTTAACTATGTCCCAATCTCATTCAAAGCCTTACTCACCTGACCATGACCTGCACCATGACCTTTCGAAACTTCAGATGTGCGTCCGCGTATACTCATTAATGTTTTACCATTAATTACATATACCCTATCCCATAATAAAGTTGACAACAGAAGTTAATTTGATAACTTCAATCCTTGAGTTTTAATGTTTGTTTTGGTTAATACAAAAATTAAAAAATAAAGTATCCCACTTATATTGATTAGTTACCTAGTTTTTAATTAAAAATCGTATTTAGCTAAAAGTGAAATACAGCTGAGTAGTAACTAACCATAACTAACCGTAAGTACATAACATACTTATTTTAGTGTAATTGAATCCTTTAGATACCTACTCATGTCATTATACCTAGAGTTGTCAATACCGTGGTATAATCTTACGCTTCTCATTAAATGCTTTTTGATTGGATTAACCAAGATAGATTGTTAACATCATTACCAAAATGTATGCAAACACTGGGTGTGGTGATTATACCAATTATCTGTTATTGCAAAGATAATGTCAGGGGTAATCGGTCACACTGCAATATGCTATTAATATTTGCAAAGACAAACTGATTACGTAGTTATCCAATTTTAAGACTTTTGCTATCAAATGTCTCTTTAATCAAGTAGGTTATGTAGGTACCCAGACATTCAAGAAATATGATTAAGGAATTCTCCTACTTTATATTCTCTCTAGTGAATATTTTTGCAAATGTGTTTATTCTGGTGATACCTTCTTAAAATTAATTAGATAGGAGCCGCCGCGCCGGTTTGGCCGGTTCCTCAATCAAATTGTCTTTATTCAAATGATCAGCTGACCTTCACATTTCCACTTAGTTAAAATAAGAAAAGAGAGTAAAATGTATTTTAAATGAGAATCAGCTATTTTGTGGCTAGACGAGTTCTATTAATTCAATTATCATTATCAAGTCTCAGAGTATTATTAAAATTCGATACAGTTGGGATAAAAAAATAAAACTTTGGACTAAAGTGTTTCATTATCTTTATTGATAGTAGAAAATTATAAAATACACATCACAATATGTGATTTTGAGTATTGTTGCATCAGCCAACATGAAATCTATTGTGGGGCAGCAGCTCCCTGTGGGGGTGTGGCGGTGGCGAGGTAGGCGAGGGCGCGCTGGATGGCCTCAGGCACTGGGGGCGCGGTGGGCAGGTGCGCGCCTGACGGGTGGAAGCCGTTCTCATCAGCGGTGTAAGTGAGGTGGATGGCGTCTCCATTCTCGCTAGGGTAAGAGAACTCTCCCTGCACCTCCAAAGCATCGACTTCTCCGACCTTCTTCAGCTCTCCCTTCTGGTCAGCAGAAATACCATTACCAGTTTCGTAGGCATATTGGTAAGATCCGTCGCCGTTGATCTGGCTGTCATCCTTCACGATGGGGATGGGCTCGGCCGGGGCTCCTTGCGGGGCTCCTTGTGGGGCTCCTTGTGGGGCAGCAAACGACACCGCGAATAGCATGCAAGCCAACACCTGTCATAAAAACTATAGTTAGAAGTTGCAAATAAAGAAACATAGGCAATATTACCAACAGATAAGATGTAATGTGCTGCGTTAATTGATGACTTATTTAAATAATTTATAGATCAACACCCATTTAATTTGTAAATCGTTTACTATCGTCCACGAATGTAATAAATATTTAAAAAATTATGATGAAGCACAACACTGAACGTGGTTTTATGCCAACGTCACTCAACTTATTTTGGAAAACACTCTGTTTTGTCGGAACGTAAAGAAAACTTTTAAAGCACAGAATTGTTATCACTTACAATAGATTTCATTTTGTAGTGTTTGGTGATGGTGGAACAAGCAGTGATGATAACTGTTGTCGACTGATGCTTTCAGTCCTGAAAATTTGAGTTTTTATAGTTATCACATTTGCCCACCTCCCTACATTCTAGTTTCACAATTCATTGTGGTTTCGCAAAATCTATGTGATAAGTAAACACTGGATGCATTACCTCGCCTCGTGTATGTCAACTTGGCCTGCGACGTAATGGTAAACAACAAACATAACGGATCTTCCATTTGTGTGGCCTTAGTAGCGCAAGCTTCGTGCTGTTTGCACAAAAGATATATATTCATACAAATTGGCAATTACCCACGACCGAATTTGCCAGTTACTCAAATTCTCAAAAGTAGGAATCAAATGAACACATCCATTATTACTTTTCTTGGAATTCGTTTCAATAAATGACACTTCCAAAATGAATGAATAATATTATCTATTTTTCTATATAGACGTATCATGTTGAATAGGCAATAAACTAGTATAATGATCATACGTACACGCGATCCGACAGTTTTCGAGGTGAAGTTCACGAGGTGGGTGCGTGATATCAGAATTTCTTCAATGGCTCATGGTGAGCTTCAAGTACCTAGCGTACGAACATACAACATCATTACGTAAAGCTCTCGAGGGGATCCACACCGATCCAATCAAGTCTATAGTTTCACCATCGTTTGTGTGCAAATAATGAGCATGGTTATTAACCTCTCTACCTATTCATTACGTACTTATAGCTACAGATGTGTAACTGTAATACCTATGATTATTTAAAAGGGATACGCCATCTGGTTCATTATTAAACTCAAGATGAATAAGAATAATGATCCAAGCAAGCCTGTCTGGCGGCTGCTCTGTACACTGCAGTTTAGTATGTAAAATAACTTATAAGAAATAAGTATAGCAACAATGTGCTCACAACTCTGTTGAAGTAACCTATAGATAGACGAATTGTATATAAATAAGCTTAGCAATCATTAGCGGCTACGTCAATCTGAGAGCAATCGAATGATGTACAAAATTAATGTTTTTTTCCAGAATTAATTTAAAAGACTTGTTTGGCTAGTTCAAGTTCGTCAATAAAATATCTACAATCACAATTAATATTAGTAAAAATAGAACAAAGACAATAAAACTATAAGGTTACCAATCCATAAAACTAAAATTGTAAATTGATAAAATAAACATATCGGTATCGTAAGTGCTGTCTTTATTTTATCAATTTGCAGAAGCTGAGATGGTCCATTCTAATTTCACTAAGTACTTTCAATGTTTTCTTTTTTGACACTGAGGAATTTATTTGACCATCTGCCTTCACCGACGACGGTTGTTTCGGTGAGTAGGTAGAAAACGTAATAAACAAGAATATTCGACATCTACCGTGATTTCGTGGTATCCCTAGGGATTTCGTGAAATCTCTGGTTTCCTTATACCTACTCGAATGACACAATTTTATATTCGAGCAAGCAAGCAAGTTCATGTTTTTTACACTATCTGAACTAGTTTTAGTAGTCTGTGTAAATAGCATACAAGTGGCCATATGTATTGTTTTCATGGCAGATGTTATAATTAAGTACTTGCATTTCAACAATAAGTGCTTATGCATAAATAATTACTTGTAAAAAACTCAATCATTTGAAATTGTCGGTATCGGATCAATACAGCCTACGTTATTATGCAAGTGATACCATCTATGGTAGTCTTTATGAATAGGTATTCAGACAACAAAAGATTTCACTCCTATCTCTTATGTAAATCGTATTGTAGACACTTTAGTGAATAGAATGTCTTCAGGCAAATTCTGATATTGCTGCATTAACATCTATTTGTTGGGAGTGGCCTACGAGTGACTTATGTATGGCTATGATAATTTGATGACGTTATTTGACATTTAAAGTTCCACTACATATTTGTTCGACTAACGATTTTTTTCTTGAGGATGATTCAATGGTTATTTTTTGCAGCTTTACACGTCTCATCACATTTCGTGGAAGCAGTAAGCTCTAAAACTCGTGCAGTGAAGGCACGGCTCTGTGGGTCGATTGATTAGCATCTCTAATGTAGATTAACAAAATAAAATGCTATAGGTAATTGCATAAGGAAGTTTATATAGCACAGTATTCCTTCTTAGGGTTCCGTAGTCAACAATAACCAAATAATAATATAATTTCGCCATGTCCGTCTGCCTGTCTGTCCGCGGCTTAGCTCAGATACTCTTAGTACTAGAAAGTCGTAATTTGGTATGGTTTAGTATATGTACTAATCGTCAATCCCATGGTGTGGGGTGTCGTTGAAAAGGTCGTTTACTAAATATTGTGAGTTTGTGAAAACCATTTTTGGATTCTGGGATACATTTGCGAAATATTAAGCATTAAAGTGCTAATTTTTGTTAGAGTCAAGTCCCCCCTCACTTTTTTTTTTTTGAGTGTTGGAAATCTTCCAATGACTTCTCCCGCTCTGGGTGGAGCGGAAGGGCGTGTCAGACTTTTACTGACTAAAACCCACCCGTGTTCCTTCAGTTGCCTGTTGCCAAGGTCCCGGTATTCCTTTCGGACTTTCCCGCAACCCTGGCAGGCATCGGTTCTACCGGACCCCGTCAATTGTGCTGACATCTCTTTGAGGCGCGCGTAGAACACGACGCGCCATCGACCCGGGCCTGATCCTTATCGGACGGCGAGCCACCCATTGCTCGCCCAAGCCCGCGCCTATGGTGGCCGGGAATCCTAGTGTGTCCCCCTGCCAGCGAAATGGTTGGTTTTGGATATGTGAAAAAATTCACGGCAGTAGTAGATATACTCGTAAGTAACGATATTAAAAGGAAAACTATCACAGCTAAGTGGGCTCTACAAGTTACCGAGTAATAATCGACCAACTTACATTTGCGGTTGCAAAAACATGTTTTTCAACTACAATGTTAAGTTTATTCTTGGGATAAATTCATCCGAACTACGGGACCCTTCATTGTACGTGGTTTGACACCCACAATGCAGCTACTTGTTTTGTATCATCGATCAAATTAGCCTCCAAATAACTGATACATAGCTAAAGGTAGCTATTATTATCCAAAGATTAATTTAAAGGTCATAACTTTATTAATTATCGCTTTTGAAACAATTTCCCATGAGATTCTTTAATCTTGGCATAAAGTATAGAAAAGTTTTAAATACCGACCGCAATGCCGCATTGGGTAAATACACCTGTAATAGTTATAATATGTATAGTATAGTGTGTGATAGTTATAATGGAGATCAAATAAATAAATATATTCACTACCATGTGGAGGTGTTTGTTTTTTGTTTTTATTTTATAATTGCGGACGCTTTTAACGTGCTTTCTACATTGTTCTCACATGTATAATTTCAACATGAATGATGTAACCAATTTTTTTATTTAAAAGAGTGTCCGTGAATAGGTACCTACTACTACGCTTACGTACTACCATACACTTTGGAATGGGCAACTAGCTTCATATTTCTCACTGACTCGTTGACAGTTCAAAAGTGCCTGTAAATGGTTTCATTGAAATAAATGCTTTGAGTTTTGAGTTTTTTTTTTAGGTACCTATCTACTTACTCCGCGAGTACATCTATTAAATACTTCAGTTATACGCTAGACACCAAGGAGTGTTTTAACTTTGTAATAGTGTAAAGGTATCGTGATGAAGTCACTTTTTCGTACTATGACGCAGCTGGATAAGAAATTATTTGATATCAAATCTTAGCTTGAACATGATAAAAACAAAACGAAAAGTTAAGTGATCATTATTTTTATGCTAATCGCGGGTCACCGGTTGGATAGGAAGTTTTTAATTATTTTTATAAGTTATTGATGACATAAAAAATAATAAAAATGTCCAACCCGGATACAAAATCTTTTCATTATTATAACATATAACATAAAGTCGCTTTTCGTGTTTGTCTGTATGTCCGCGTTGTTCTTCTAAACCACGCAACAGATTTTGATGAGGTTGTCACCATCGTTTAGAGAATTTATTCCGGAAGGTTTATGAGTATAGTACGATCGTATTAAAGTAACATATACTTAACTAAGGAATCTCGATGTTTTGTCAAGTCGTAAAAACCGTGCGAAGCAGGAGCAGATCGTTAGTCAATGATAAAACAAGAAACAATATGCATTTTAAACACGAGTTAGTTCAATGGGTTACGCAAGTACAAAGTTTAACCTTCACAATTAGGCACGATGCATAGATCAGGCATATTTTGGGTATTCTCCGATGTTTTTCTACCTGTTTGTAGCATGGCGACGATGGGCGAGCAACCTTGACACGGAGGTGCAGGGAAAGTGAACAGACCGGTTGTTAAGCAAGGGGTCGCGCCGAACGAACTTCAGCCGGTTAGGATTCGAACACATGTGATGTTTTTAATATGGCAGTTCAGTGGGTATTGCATTGATGATAGTTTCAGAAAAAGTGATGGTTTTGGTGACCTATGGATGTCTTGTTTTTCATCATACTCGAAGGTCGCATCAGATTGGAAATTCCAGTGCATTACGTACAAGACTTGTATTTTGTGTCCAATGCATAAGAATTATCGGCCGTTATCGATTCAATCAAATCTTCATAGCTAAGTTTATAAAACTGTTTAGTTTTTGAAGTTTTTTCAGCTAAATTGTGGAGCCTTCAAGACGCAAACCACTATCAAATGCTACGATTTGCGATTTTTCATTATTGAACTTTTATAATTTCATTATAATCTGAATAAAATTGCAATTAGAAAGACCTACAAAAGATTTTTAGCTATTAAAAAACCATTACAATTTAATAATCGTGGGAAAACAAAGTATTATTTGTTTTTGCTGAGAATTGCATTTCTGTGTGCAATTACTTTATCATTGAACTTCTAAGCTTATACTAAAATAGTTTACGCTTAACTCCATCCAACTCCACTCTCTCAACATTTAAAATACTTGACGGTTCTCGAACGCTAAACATGATTGTGTCTATCGCGGCGCAAGCGCAGGGTGTGATTACCATTGACAGCCAGTGAGCCGATAATCACCTCAAACTGTTATTATAATCTCTAACCTTGTGAATGAACAAACAAATGTTTAATCTTCGAGTTGCGAAATGAAATTATTAGATCAAAATAAACGGTTTATAATTGAGACTTGAAATTCTACACTTATTTGCGCAATTCGTAAACAGTTCCATATTCTCCTTTAAGCATGTTTTTTTTATCGCCGAATAGTATTTTTATTAATGGATTCTGTTGTAATTATTCATTTTAATCCAAATCATAATTTTGACAAAAATAAAAAATCTAGTTTTTATCGCATATCATAAAACGAAAACTTGCTTTGATAGAAATTCCAATAAAACGAGATAAACTTAACATAAAACCATAATATATTATGCAAAATTTACAAAAAATATAACTATCTTAACTAACTACTTATCGACAGATATTATACATTACATAACATCTTTTTTTTTGTATTTTTCTTTTAACACCTTGGTATCACAAAAGTGAAGAAGTAAACCTATGACTGAGTTTCAATTGATGAAATCCTAATCCCTTATTCACAAACCCGGAGTAAAGTTACACCAAACTGGGAAAATGTTAAATAAACTGACATGTTCACATGTTCAGCTGTAACTAAATTTCGTGTTTGATTATTATAAGTGTAGTTTTTTAACTGTAGTTTAGTTCCTGGCATATTCTCTATTATCTGGGTTCTGTGGGGGTAGCGTCGCGAGGTACTCCAGGGCGCTCTGGATTTCGTGTGGAATTGGGGGGGAAGTCGGGAGGTGAGAGCCCTGGGGCTGGAACCCATTCTCGTCAGCCAAGTACTGCAACTGAATCACCTAAAAAAACAAATACAATTTGGTCAATTAGGAAATAAAACAATGATAAAAACATCTTCGAATGAGACAAGGCTACAGTAATGAACCCGGGAAATGGCACAGACACTAAAATGGCTTTTCTTCAAATTGATTTTCTTGATACGTAAGAAAACTGAAACTTAAGTATTAAACATCCCGAATTTAGTCAATTGGCTGTGAAATCACACGTTAGCCATTCTAATGGATGACTAGTAAAACGACTAGGTAATCATATCTTGTTCGAAATTAGAATAAAGTAAGTGAGTACAGTTTCTTCTATTCTCCTGAAAATTAATCTAAGCTAACAGAAAAGTAGTTCCCAATTCTATAAATAAATAAATAATTATTGTTTTTCTAGTCTTGATGACTTTGACGAAAACGTATTCCGTCATTACCGTACCACGGTCAATATTTTATGGAAGGTATCTATTTTTTTTATTATGATTGCCTTGGTAACTAATACCTATTACCTACTGCAAACGTTATAAATGCCTCCATATTATTTTTGTTTTTTTTATGTTCTTAAGTATTCCGCCATCAGTATAAAATCGAATTACTTATTCTAAAAATACGACAGTTTCTCAAAGACTTTATTTACTACTAGCTTTAGCCCGCGGCTTCGCCCTCATAAATTATCCCAGAGGACCGTACTGTCGGGATTCAAAGTATCTTATGTCCTAACCCAGGCCTATCCGTATCCCTTGCATCTAAATCTATTCAGCCATTACGGCATGAATCTCATAATCTGTTTAGGGTTCCGAACCTCAAAATGAAAAATTGGAACTCTTATAGGATGTCTTTGTTGTTTGTCAAGAACCGCGCAGTAACTATAAAGCTGAGATAGATACAGAAACCTAGATCTACAGTCCCTAGGCGCTGTAAATAAAACGAGTCGACACAATAAAAAAAATACGGCCATGTATGTCGCACATTTGACACTCGCAAATAAACGGCCTATACGATACTTCTTGTTGTCCTGAGGGCCTAGACAAGTGACAATCGCATCGAAATCGTTTCATATTTCTACAACGATTTTCAACAGGCTTGACTTAAGCTTTTCGCTAGCTTATGTCAGTCCTATATATTTTTGCCTTTTCCATCATCGTTATCGCTGATAGAATGTCACTTTGTCTAGGGCCTCTGGCAGCATGTTTGGCGAGAAGTAAAATTAGTTAGGATATCAACTGCAAAGTTAAGTTGGTTCTTCTGGGTTCGAAAATTCATAGGCCAAGTTTTGAAGTAACATTTAGAAAACACAAAAAAAACAGTATTACATGTGTCCCATATTTTAACCCCTTGGGGGATTATTTTACAAAAACGCTAAAAACGCGTTCATTATTTGTTACCAAAGAATTTTCATATCCCATATCAGAAATGCTGGGTGTCCCATACAAATTTTCATCCCCTATATCGCCCACTTTAGAATTTTTTGAGACAAAAAATAGCCTATGTGCTTCCTCAGGATGTCACCTATTTACTTGCCAAATTTTATTGAAATCCGTTCAGTGGTTTAAGCGTACAAACGTAACATACAGACAAACAGACAGAGTTTCTTTCGAATTTATAATATTACTAACTGTTGCCTGAGACTTCGTCTGCGATTCAGGATTAAAAGTCATCTCCAGGTCATGGTCTACCCATGTGCCAAATTTCATTCAAATCCGTTGAGCCATTTTAGCGTGAAAGCGTAACAAACAAACAAACCGACTCACTTTCGCATTTATAATATTAGTTTGGATAAAAACATAATTCTTCTTTGGCAATCGGGTAAACAGTAAGTAGGTAGGTATGGATTTAGCAAACAATGAACAGGAATGCAATTGTTTGTTTGCTTGTATCTGTGAAACTTTAACATTATTTGTTTAGTCAAATTGTATCAAGTCATGTAGCTTCTTAGATTTGACAAGGATATTTTATAATTATTTTTTTAAGAATTCAGGAAACTTAAGAATTTTAATAAATACAGATTACAAAAATATAGTATATATAGTTAAATATTATATAAAGTACATAATAGTTTTAAAAATTAGCTTTAAGGAGAAGATATTTGAGGTGAACTGAAAGACTCAAGCTCAATGTTGGTAAACCAACAAATGATGTTTAGCAGTCAGTCAAATAAATAGATATTTATCATTTGATTAATAGTTTCACAGACGGAAGACGTACTGACGTAATGACGACATCATACCAAAATTAAAGATTAGTATGAATTGGTATTCAAACATTATTTTTAGACTTGTCATAATTTTAATACCGTTGAAGTATTGTGAACTTAATTTATATAAGTGGACTTGTTTAACGATGTCAAAACTTTGTTTTAAACTCATCCTAAAGGTTCATCTATCGTGTATTAGAGCCGACACGGAGTTTAACTAAGCCTGTGAAAGTTTTCGATTCAGCTGCATAGTTTATCAAAGTAAACGCTGCTATATTTGTTTGCGCAGGCGCAACTCGACATAAATCCTAGTACAATTCTAATATTACAAAAATCTAAGCTACGACAAGTAAATATTTTGATTAATGGACGATTAAATCAAAGAAACTTTAAAAATTTCAGCAAGTACCATCATAAATGTGAAAAAGATGACTGGATTGCTGGATAAATGCACATAATTTGGTTATTTTAATAAAGAGATTCGTGAATGCATGTTTGGGTATTTTGCATGATGCATTCTTTATTGGAAGTTACTGCTTGTGAATATTTGACATAAAATTATACTTAATCGGCACAGCATTGGTTTAGAAAAAGAACAACTTCCCAACAGCTTTTGATGATTTTCTTGCAAGAACAGGAAAATATGTTTTTCTCAAACATGCTTGGAAATTCGAGCATTATTTTGAAAACCTTCTTCGAAATAAATCGAAATTGCTATACTGGTCACAAACAAGTGACGATGCGGCCAGCAGTTACTATGAAAATCCATATCTGGCGTGTTTAGCGGCCAAATAAATTACTATGAAAACTCATATCTGACGTGTTATTTAAAAATGGAACGAACTTTTTACTTCAACACACGGCAACCAAGGAGGTAACGTAACAAAGATTTTATTTAAATCTCGCTTTGGCTTGCAAATAGAACAAAGAAGAAACAAATGAACATATTGGCGCATGAAAAATTAAGAGTTGTTCGTCATTGATTCTGGAATTTCTATTTAATTTACTCAGTTTGAATTTCCGCGCATTATTTGAGAAAAGTACTATACAAGCCTTGGCCGCCATCAGGAATTGATGGACTCACGTATGTGTGCCTCGGCCCACATTTTCACGATCGTCCATCAATCCCCTTAATGCTGGGCGCGACAGTAATGTACTATTCTCATACTTATATTTAGCCAGTAGCATTTTGTTTTTCCTATAAGAAGCAGAATAGTACATAGTGTATGTACCTGTCCATCGGGCGCGGTGTACTGGTACTGTCCCTGGGCGACCTGAGCTTCTTGCTCCGGGATGCCTTGGTTCTTCACATACCCCTGCTCCTCAGCTGAAATGCCGTTTCCAGTCTCGTAGCTAGAATCATGAACATTTTATCGAGTAAACGCTATAGGTAAAAATAGGATGTAAAAATAAACTTCAAAGTTCATAATACCATAGGTGTTATTATTTTATCATTTTCATTGTTTTTCAAAAAACAGAAATAGGTAATAATGAAATTCACATGTTCGACACAATTCAAATAAGTTAAAAACACCATTTAAGTTCTTATTAATTAAAGGGGAAATACACTTATGAGTATCCTCGTAGAGATTTTATTATTTCTACCTGTGAGTATCGTAGTAGGTAAACCAAGAGATTGATTAGGTTGGGTAGTATAGTATTCCTTTAATCATAACAAAATTGTACCGCATTCAACAATCCCTGAGCCAAATATTGTGAAAATCGCCAAATATGACCTACCATCCAGATATACAGATCCACACAAATACTAAACAAGAAAAAATTTAAGAATGGCGTAAATAATTAATAGTGTTTAACCTTGAAAGTAACGTTCATAAGCGTCAATCCTACTAATATTATAAATGTGAAAGTTTGTGTGTTTGTGTGTTTGGATGTTTGTTACTCAATCACGCAAAAACGGCTGAATGGATTTGAATGAAATTTGGCAAATAGATAGCTTATAACCTGGATTAACACATAGGATACTTTTTATCCCGATATTCCCACGGGATCGAGACTTACACGGGTGAAACCGCGGGGCGCAGCTAGTTGATGTATAATGCTTATCAATTAAATCAGTGTATGACACAATATTTTTCGACCCATCCACTTAAACTTGAACTGTTCTAAATCTAAACTAATACTATCAAGACAAGTTGTGTGTAAGTTTGTATGTTTGTAAACGGTTATCTTAGGAAATCCTTAGCTAAATACCAAAATTGTTTCATTTATAGAAAACCACATTGTTCCTGAGTGAAATAGGATCATTTTTATGTCATTTTAAAAAAATGGTGCTGTGGGAATCTTCTTACACAATCACTCACAAGAAGAAGATAGTAGGTCGCAGTTAGTAGACTATAAACTAACCTCCATTTGTATGACCCATCTGGGTTTTGCACTTGTTCTTGTCTTATGATGGGAATGGGTTCCGTGGTGTATTGTGGTTGCTGTTGTTGCTGCTGTTGATATAAAGGCTGCTGTTGGAACTGCTGGAAGCTGCTGACGTCAGCGCAAGCTGCGCCAACCAGGAACGCTAGTAATATCTTTAAAATAAAATAAGTAGGTATTATTAGATCCTCAGTAGTCCTGAAATATTTTTCTTACTTATCAGTTTCTGTCAAAGATTGCAGGTGCAATCAAAGACGACTTCTAGTTTGTAATATTATAAAAGATAATATTTGCCATGCTGCGTTGTTAAACAATAGAATATGATTTTTTTCAACGCTTGTACACGTCCGATTGTCCGATATAATTAATCAAAATCAATTACAATTGAGTAGACAAAAGCTGATAGGTACAAAGGAAAACTGAGAACTTCCAGAACTTTCAGTAGAAATGTACCAAATTGGAATTAGAATCACTGGACTATAAATTGCATGAATAGGAAAAGAAGATATTAGCATTTACTGAATTAACACAAATCGAAAAGCGTGGTAAAATGAGAATTTTATGAAAGAAAGTTAAACTAAGAAACTTTGAAAAACTTACAACACACTTCATGTTGAGCGAAGTACAAAACAGTTGCAAGATGGATGCGTGTGAGACAAACGCAATGTAATGATGCATTCTGGATTCACCCCCAGTATTTATACCGAAAACTTTTGTCGCAATTACACATCGCAGCGGATTCAGTATATATTTTATGATCATCTGTACAACGAAGGACAGTTGGGACGTCGCTTATGGTACCGAAACATCGCAAGAAACGACTGAATAAGAACTTAATTCTGTTGCTGATAAGACTTAAATGATACACCGTAAGCTGCAGTCAAAATTGGAAATTATAGCTTTTGCGTGAAATAATGCATTAATTTTAATTTTATTGCTATAATTTTTTGTAACGTTCAAGTTGACCGGTAATGAACGTACTAATTAATACACGCCGGAATTTTTGGTCTTCGTATAGAATGATGTACACCACTCAGAAAAGAATAACGAGGTACCTATAGTGTTGTAAATTCACATATGGTAATTTTTCTACCTGATCATACTCCTCCAAGATCCTCATAATATCTACACAAGATATTTTGCAAACAGACCAAACTTATTGTGATAAATAAATGAAGTTAAGCAAAGGATAGCCAATAGCAAACCAAATAGCAGGCGGGTGTGGTTGGTAGGATCTTCAGAACTATTAGTACCTACTAAATGACTTGTAGAAATCCGTTTTTGTAAAGCATTAGGAACTAAATGCTTTTCCAAAATTATCATGATAAAACCGAAGAACAGCTACAATGAATTCTTACAAAACGCAAAATATACAAAACAATTTAAAGATTATAGCATCATGATGTAACTTGTCTCAGTAAAATTTACCTTAAATCTTAGGCACATCAGCAGAGGCGGATCTCAGAAACCAGTCGCATCTCACACTTGTGACACACTTCAATAAGGTTCAAAGAAAAGAAACCGGCCAAGTGCCACAACTTGGGGAATCACTGTTCACTACTAGGTATAAATCATACATGAGGATAACATGCTTAAAAATAACAACTCTTGAAAGGCAGGCAGCATCGAATCTCCAAATATCCAAGTTTCAACTCTTATTATGAATACTTACGTCATATTTTTACCATGATTTATATATAATCATGTTCCATTCCGTTCTACATTCCACTATTCCACACAAACCAAAGATATTGTAAGGAACCCTAATGAATACACACTGAACATACACTGAATTGCTTATAACAGCTCTGAATGAAATTTTGAAAGAAGCTTGTATCGTAACGTGTGTAAAAAGCTTCTTCGCTAATTACCTACATTTATATAATTTGGACTAAGAAGAACTTGACATACACATACGAGCATGCTCAGTGACATGATGTATGTTTATAATTTTATTCTTTTTTTTTAGCTTGAATTGTTTCACTGGACATTTTCTCATCCCTTTCTTCGTTCCTCCATATTCGCCTTGGTTGCAGCAGTAGCGATAATTATTTGAATGTATGTAGTTCAAATCTCCAGCGCATTCAGTGATAATAATACTAAATTCAGACGTCAGCGCCGTATCCTATCTTGTAAAGTAATGTTCAAGATGCAACTATAGGACATTATCATAATGGCTGTGAGAAAGAAACCAGTTTAACATTTTGGGAAGCTACGGGTGAGTTTTGTAGACATACGACGGTCAAAAGCAAAGTTTTTTTAAAAGATCAGGATATCCTGATCTTTAATTTTATCATCATTCAATCATTTTTAATCATTAAAATTTTCAATCAATTCAATCAAAAATTTAACACTGGTGACGAAGCAGACATAGCTTATTAGTAATTTCATGTAGTTTTAATCTTTTACACGAGGTAACCACAAAGTGAATGATTTAAATAACCAGTACATAAAACACGATATTGATCACTACCCCACGCCTTGCTACATTCATACTTCTGTTAAAGTTATGACTGGTAACACGAGTATAAAAATTCTTATGCATGAATGTGTACATGAAAAAATACGTGTAAGTATTCTGGTGAAATCTTGATGTCTCTTGCACCGAGTAATTTAATCAGCTGCGGCAGGTAGGTGTGGTTCTGTACATTAATTAAATTATGTAGGTACCTATTCTCTGGTAGCAACTCCTGTTCTGGAATTAACTTGTGGAAGTTATCTCTAGTCATCAGTCAGGTAGTTTTGTATTTTTGTACTCATTGTTGCACAAATAAATAAATCATTCTAAGAATCTAGGCGGAGAGACGAGGTGGTAGGGTCTGTTTGTACCTTATGTTATACTTTCTAACGAGTGTAAGATCAGTTCATCCGCTAAAGCCGTGTTCTGCTCCCGCCCAGAATCATTAAGCACGCATGTAACATCAAGACAGACTACGATGTCTACCCACATAGATTCACAATCGTCATACCTGCCATAATACCTATTTAACTAAAAATTACAGAATAGTTTCAGCTGTTGGCTGGACGAACGTTCTAGAAACTATCTACATATCATCATACACAGCATATTAAATGCAGGATATCAAAGTTTTCCGGTTCCATTTCCACCTTTGTTTGTAAGATACTTCTTGTCCTAACCATCAAATCACTAACTGAAACGAGAAAGCAAATGTTTATATTTTCTGCCATAACTCTCTCTTAAATAAATAAATAACATTCAAGAACTGTGTGTGCGCCTAAGTTATTTTAACGATGCAATACTTAAAGTATGTATGTCGTATTGTATTAAACGTTTCGGCTATTTATCTCCAG
Source organism: Lithophane leautieri (assembly GCA_949152455.1). NCBI lineage: Eukaryota > Metazoa > Arthropoda > Insecta > Lepidoptera > Noctuidae > Lithophane > Lithophane leautieri. The sequence goes on along the minus strand of OX424463.1, from coordinate 9,916,072 downwards.
CGCCTTACTGATTAATATAAAGTGCGGCGCATTGAAATGACTGTTGGGCAACACACGACATGCAACATCTTTAAAAGCCGCTTAATGTAGGTACACGCCGGAGTAAACACTCGCAGGATACAAAGAACACTAAGAGACTGATATAATATTGAGCTTCGATAACGAGGATACTATGAGGTAGGTATTGATAAACTCTTTCCAGTCTAAACTGGTGCACACGCTGACATCTAACAAATTTTTATTTTTATTATAATCATAGTGAATTGAATGCATACTGCAGCTTAGTAAAAAACGATGTGGTCTCTAGTAAAAATCCAACACTTTATAGGGTATCACTGGTTTTATTCATATGCCATGAAAAATATACATTTCCATATCTTAACATAATACTTTTCGATTTCCGTTATGGTTTGCATTGAAGATTGTCAATAAGCCTAAACGGAATTCTTATTAGCCTCTTGATTAGAATTTCTGTTCTGGCCCCCGATTTGGAAGGGGTTATAATTGTTATTGTTATAGTAGGGGTTGACCTTTTTAGGGTCGGGGTATATTGGGTCATAAGGTCGGTTATTGTACTGGCCAATCGTATTATATCTGTTTCGATTTGAGTAAGGATCGTAACGGTGGGATGCTGGGTCAAAGATTTGCTGGTTGACTCTGTTCACTACGGGCACGATGGGGGCTACAGCTTTTCCGCCAGCAGGAATATGCACGCCTGATGGTCTGAAACCTGTAATATTAAATAGAAATATGAATGAAGAAAGAAACAACCAAGGAGTATTTTTACACAATTCATTAAAGATACTCCTAGGAACTGGCCATCGATATTTTTGTTATTGTCAGCTAAAGCGCTTTTAGCTGAACCTACCCTTAATTCTACATATCCTTTATATTGATAGGTACTAGGTGCAGATATACCAAGCGTGATTTATTGAATAATTAAGTTACCATTTTCATCGGCGACGTAGCTAACTTGAATGGGTGTACCGTCAGGTGATATGTAAGCGTAACTTCCCTGCACAACCTGAAAAAAAAAACAAATTATAAAAGAGAAGAAAGAAAGCTTTCAAGTCTTAACATGAGCAGTAAGTACCTGAGTCCCTTGTGGATTTCCAGTATTGTCAATGTAGGCATCTTTCAAGTATCCACTTTCTTGAGCTTGCTTGCCGTCAGCAGTCGAAAAACTGAAAATATTCATTGGCATTATAAAGTCACTTGATAATGCAAAGCTTTACCACGTAGGGAGACAATTAGAGGCACATCATTAACGTAACACTGTAATGTATCACTCCACAAATCACAAACCTAAAAGCATAAGTCCCATCTAAGCCGTGCTCGCTAGAGTACAACACGATGGGAATAGCTGGAGCTCCTGGGTAGTTGTAGTAAGGGTTATTGACACCTGGAGCAATCGGCGTGGCCCCGGGAGCAAAGGGAAGCGCAGTCGGCACTATCGGCCTGACCCCTGGTGTGTATGTCGGTACAAGCGGACTGACCCCCGGGGAGTATGTCGGTACAAGCGAACTGACCCCCGGGGTGTAGGGAATTGCAGTCGGGACTATTGGCGTGGACCCCGGGAGATGTGGGAACGATGTCGATATCACAGATGTTGGCGCGACTACCGGCGCTGCGGGGAATGGAAACGGATATCCCGCGCTAAGAGTGCTGTACAGCAACACACAGCTGATGAGTTGAAACATTCTGGAACATGTATTAATTAAAGGTGTAAAATCAGTTAGTAAAACACCTGTTTTCATGAATTTGGATTTATAAAAAATGATTGCAATTAAATTTTATACAGATTTTGTAATGTAACTATATTATCCTACTAATATTATAAATGTGAAAGTTTGTGTGTTTATGTGTTTGTGTGTTTGGATGTTTGTTACTCAATCACGCAAAAATGGCTCAATGGATTTGGATGAAATTTGGCAAACAGACAGTTTATAACCTGGATTAACACATAGGATACTTTTTATTCCGATATTCCCACGGGATCGAGACTTACGCGGGTGAAACCGTGGGACGCAGCTAGTATATATATAAAACCGAAGTTTGCAATAAAAGGAAAGCAATCCATTGCAACAAAAAATCGTCGATATTCGATTACCGTGGACCATGAATCAATCGGAAGTATTCGGAAGTTGCTTGCCGTACGCGTTCTTTGCGTGTGAAGCACCCAAAATGTAAGCAAAAACACTGCACTTTGAAAAATTACCTACACCTTTTTAACCTCAAGTAAGTACTATTTTGATGTATCCTATCTCTGATCTACAATACTGGTTACTAAGAATGAAGCATGGTGTTAACGCAATTTAATTTACAACTCGTTCATTTACCTCAGCAATGCTCAAATGGACTGCGCTCGTTGTACTCAAAGTGTTACTGTTAGCGTGGGATCTGAATATTCCATTTATAGGCGGCAGGGTTGCTCTGAGTGATATTTTTTGTTGTGCCATCGCTCAAACGTGAGTGTTACACACGTCTATTTAGCCCATCAGCTGTTATTAGCCGCGTTATAGTTGCTGGTACCCACCAAAGCTCAACACGAACACGATGGCTGTAATCATTTAGCAATTTTAAGTCAAAATTATGGTAAATGTTACATGGTTACTTTTAGACATAAATACAATTAGAATATTGCAGAATAATGGTTGGGTGGTCTATTAGCCACAGCGGCTATCGTGTACAAAGGTAACTTTAGATCCTGGATAAACTAACTACATAGGAACTGTTAGTTTTTAACTGTAAAAAAGGATCATCCATTAATTGTTAGCAACATATCTAAGATCTCAGTCTATTCCAGAAATATACGCCTTTATAATTGCATAATAAATTTGAAACGAGGTTTCGTAATTAAAATTGGCAGTCCAATCCGCTACTCTTATTGAGTTGTTCTAACTTTGTTTCTACTGTGTGGTTTACAATGAAAAACAAAATCCTCTGAAAAATCTGAAAACCTGATGAAAATTATTCAAGTCGTGGTTGCATCGGATGGTTCTTTTAGTGGTAACCGCGAACCTTCGAACAGTTCGAACTTTGTCGATATTACTACGCTCATCCATCTTTTACCTAATTTAAACTATAACAACTACATAATATTATATATTTTCTTCTGTAACTTATTTAAAATAAATAAAGGAGGATGCTACAAAAATACCCAGAGTCGATTAAAATAATTCATGCACGGTGAGTTAGGGCAATCATAGTATGCCACATATATGCTATTTGTTTTCGCTAAAACTGTCCCCAAGAGCTATGATTTTGGGGTTCTAGAATCACATTCACATATATGTAACGGAATCTTTCAACGTACCTAATTCATCATGATTAAAAGAATTGCAAACACAAACCTAGATAATTATTCTACAATGGTTTTGCTATTAGGTAATAGTACTGGTATTACCAAAAAGGACATAGTGGATGGTGTGGACACCTTATTAAAGTTAAATATAGGAAAGCTAATGTTGTGTGCTTTACCTTACTCTGATACTTTATCAGATTATGACAATAATTATATTTATAAGTTGAATAGTACTATTCACAGATTGACATGTTGTCATAGTGACAAATTATTGTTTTTTGACACTAACAAGTTTGTTAGTGGTTTTAAGTTAACTCAGAGAACTTTATCTCTGTCTTGGGAATGTAGACATATGATTGCTATGTTGATAGCATACAATATAAATAAGGTTATAGCTAATATAACAAATTATAGTATTAGTGACGAGTCTGTGTTGTCTAGTTATACTACCAACATAGTGAGTGAATCATTATGTTGTACGAAGGAGGATCCACCTATAATACCAACATCTTTGGAGGCCACTACCAGTCAGATAGGGTATTCTCTTCCTGCTGAAACTGCGACGGGCATTCTGGACTCTTCACTTGTACTTGTGGAGATCACTCCGGATAAGTTTTTAAACTAGTAAGTAAGACAACAGAAGTTACCCCTTCAAATAAACCATTATTATTATTAGAGAATAATAAAAAGGTATCTTCTGGCAATATTATACACAAAAACAAAAAACCAAAGGGGGGGCAACATACGTTAAAATTATTCAATCAAAATAATCCAAGGTTGCTCTTCCAAATTACTGGAAATAGAATTGTTTTTAGAAAATACCAAGTTTGATGTAATTTGTTTAACAGAACATTGGTTAAAAGATCATCAAGTAGTGTCAATTAATTATGAAAATTATTGTGTAGTTAGCCATTTCAGTCGGAAACGTATGTTACATGGCGGTTCATTAATATTAGTAAAAAATTCAATTAAATCAAAAGAACGGAAAGACATCATTGGACTGTCTGTTGAACACACCATTGAATTGTCCTGTGTTGAGCTTGATAAGCATGTTATAGTATGCGTATACAGACCTCCAAGCTACCAGAATCTATCTATGTTTGATTCTGTAATGGAAGAGGTCCTAAAGAAACTTATTGTTAATAGTAAGTCAATAATCATATGTGGTGATTTTAACATTAATTTATTAGAAAATAACTCGAATACTGTCCGATTATTAAGCCTTTTTAGGTCATTTGATTTGTCAAATGTTTTTATTGAACCAACCCGAGTGACAGCTTCTTCTGCCACTTGTATAGATAATATTTTTTGTAATTGTGATTTCTTACAGAAACAAATTGTAAATAAGTTGCCATCTGATCACAGTGGACAATCAATAACTTTTTGCGCCTACACGCCTTTACAAAAAATTCAAATAAGGTTTAGGCCAATCACATGTAGAAACTTAGAGAAATTAAATAATTCTTTGGCCAGTAAATTATGTGTTCAGAGTTTTAATAATATATGTGACCCAAATGAGTTTTACGCCGATTTCTTTTCACTAATAAACAAGCAATTTAATGACACTTTTCCACTAAAGACTAAAACTATTTACACAAAGTTCTTATTTAGTGATTGGGCGACTCCAGGTATTCGTAAAAGCAGGGAAAATCTTTTTGAACTTTATGGCCTAAAGCAACATATGAATAATAATACAACCTTTCATCAGTATGTTGCAAAATATTCTAAAACTTTTAAAAATGTGTGCAAAATTGCTAAAGCTCTTTACATTAGCAATAAAATAAAATCAGCTGATGATAAAATAAAAACTACCTGGCAAATAATAAACAATGAAACAGGTAGGAAAAAACAGCGTAGTACTGAATTTAATTTAGAGACTGCACATGGCCCAATCAACTCGGATGTAGAAGTAGCTCAGGAATTTGAAAACTTTTTTGGTAATATTCCAGTTAAAACTACTGAAGCTTTAAATTCCTCACCCGTGCTTTCTGCTGCCTTACTTAGAAATAATGTAAAGGCATGCCCTTTGGAGTTAAGGTTTCAGCATACAAACCCCCAGGCAGTTATAAAAGCTTTTAAAGATCTTAAAATTAAATCAACAGAAGATCTATGGGGAATGTCTGTAAAAGTCTGTAGATCTATCATCGAAACCATTGCGCCCTATCTAGCTTTCATATTTAACACCAGTGTAGACCAAGGAGTCTTTCCGGATCTCATGAAACACAGCAAAGTAGTTCCTTTGTTCAAATCCGGTGATAGTAAGGAACCTAACAATTATAGGCCTGTGTCAATTCTGCCAGTTCTCAGTAAGGTGTTTGAAAAGTTGATGCTCAATCAAATGTTACGTCACTTCAATAAAAATTCCATCTTTCATGAACAACAGTACGGTTTCACCAAAGGGCGTTGTACCACTGACGCCGGGGTTACCCTAATAAAGAACATTTTTAACGCCTGGGAAGAAGCACAGGATGCCATTGGAATCTTTTGCGACCTCTCGAAGGCGTTCGATTGCGTCGACCATGAGACACTTCTGCTGAAACTAGAGCACTATGGGGTTAGAAATACAGCTCTTGATTTACTGAGATCATATCTGAAAGATAGGAAAGTTAAAGTTCAAGTAAACGGCGTAAACTCATTGGGGTCTGAAATGGCAATGGGCGTTCCTCAAGGCTCGATATTAGGTCCATTCCTCTTCTTAGTTTATATTAATGATTTACCCCAATTACTTCTAAATCAACCGAAGATGGTGTTATTTGCAGATGACACATCATTGATTTTTAAAATAAATCGACGATCACAAAATCTTGACGACGTGAATAGCTCTATTCTTCAGGTCCAAGATTGGTTTACGGTAAATAATTTGGTACTCAATGAAAAAAAAACCAAATGTATTCGATTTACATTACCTAATGTTAGAAGTAGCGAATGTGACATCATATTGAATGGAGAAAAACTAGAGTTTATTAATGAAACAGTTTTCCTGGGTATCACGCTAGACGAGAAATTACAGTGGGGACCTCATATAAAATCTCTTGCGGGGCGGTTAAGCTCGGCCGCTTATGCTGTCAGAAAGATAAGACAGTTAACAGATGTAGAAACCGCGCGTTTGCTCTATTTCAGTTACTTCCACAGCATTATGTCGTATGGCATTTTACTGTGGGGTCGGGCTGCTGACATTGAATCCATCTTTATTTTGCAAAAGAGAGCTGTCAGAGCCATTTATAATCTATGTCGCCGCGAATCTCTCAGGGAACTATTTAAAAGGATTAATATTATGACGGTACCTTGCCAATTTATTTATGAGAATATTATGTATGTAAGAAAAAATTTAAATCTATTTAAGAAAATAAGTGACAGACATAATTTTAATACCAGAAATAAAGATAAAATAGATCAACCATTTTTCAGATTAGCTAAAGTACAAACATCTTTTATGGGGTACTGCGTTAAATGCTATAACAAAATACCTTGTGATATATTGCAATTAAATGATAGAAAATTTAAAACTCATATAAAAAGTACACTTTGTAAACAAGCTTATTACAAATTAGAGGATTATATCCAGGATAAGAATGCTTGGAAACATGCTGGTCTTGCTCCATAGGACAATTTAGAGTCTGGACAAAATCAAACTGGTTGCTAATTTAGTTGTATATTTTATTATTTGTATGTCATAGATTTTTACACTCTGTGATTGCATGGAATCACGCACTGACTTATTAGTATTACTTGTAAAGATGTTAGGAATATTGTAATATCGTATACTTTTACAATGTTTGTAAATATGTGAGCACCATGTACCTATCACATAACTGATTTATTTGTCATTGCTCCATTTATAATTTTTTTTTTTTGCCTTTTGTGGGACAGTAATCTTATTGTGGGTGCATGGTCTTCACATATAATTATATAATTCATGTATACAAAATATTGTAAACATTTTTGAAAAGAGTAACGGTGGAGTTTCTTGCCCATTCTTCTCCATACGAAATCTACCTTTTGGAATGGGCAACTAGAATCAATTCTATTTCTTTGTTTGTTTTTCATTGACGTTCAAAAGTGCCTTTTATGTGCCTATTTGAAATAAATTATTTGACTTTGACTTTGACATCAACTTCTAACTGTCGTATCGAAATGAAACTTTGCATTTATATGTAGTTTGGATAACAATACTATAACAGGTCAGCTCCAAAATTCCAAATTATAGTATCTTTTCTTTTCACATTACCGTAAACGTTCGTCGAATGGATAGGTTCTCTGTGCTCGGGCTGTCTAACGCGTCTAGGTGTCAGCGATATTCGTTTTAACAGTGTTTGATCAAGACCCAAGCCATCTCTTAGCAGCTCTAAATTTGTTATAGTACAACCCCTGCAATAATGTCGTTGATAGCTGCAGGTCGCTGAAATTCTATATCCACCCGCATTGAATTACCATAGGAAAGCAGATTAGAGACCAATACCACACAGCAGTGGCGATAATACACGATTACCAAGTATTCCATAGACAGTCTGGAAATACTGGGACTTAGCTTTAAACTTCATTTAGTGCACGTACTTATCTCTAAGAAGCAGTGTTTAAAGACAACATCGTTGCTATGAAATAGCGTACCTAACTTAATTTAAGCCAATGGTACACATGTATTATATTTAGACAACATCTCAACTATATTTTAATTATATCCGTGTCAATTTCTCACGATCAGGGTGCTCTTAATTAACTGGTATTACTCAAGTCGGTGATTCCGTGCTATTGTAAGTTCAGAATTACGCAGCTTTGTTTACCTACTTGCGGTCATGGTCTCGTTACTCCAAGGCATTTCAATGATGGATTGGGGTTATATTGAGACATCAACAATATTATTTTAGGACTTATAGTTGGACACAAAACATCCAATGAACTCCGTCAGCAAATAATTTATTCATCCTCGTTTAAGCCGACAAAGGTCTATATTGAGAGGTGGTTAGCCATCAATGAATGTCGGCTCACTTTTGTTCTATTAGGCCGGGGAAATTAGCTTTGAACCCTGCAATAAATCCTAACAGCACTTTTTTTAAATCGTGTTTTTGAACTTAGCTCTTCAATCAATCTGCCTAGCCTTTTTCCAACTATGTTGCGGTCGGCTTCCAGGCTAACCGAATGCAGCTGAATACCAGTATTTTACATGGAGCGACTGCCTTTCTGGCCTCCACAACCCAGTAACTGGGTAATACGATACCCCTTGGTAAGACTGGTTGTCAGACTTTCGGGCCTCTGATGACCCGTAAAGACTGTCAAAGATCCTCGAATGACAGCCGAACTTAGCTCTTCAAATAATATTTAAAAAATTAAGCATTTTCCAGGACCGCATAAAGGTAAAAAAAAACGTTTTTGTGAATAAAAATTAAGGCAAAATAGTTAATCGGATTATGGTTATATCATGTAAAAAATTGGTTAAACTATTATTTCAGAACTAAACAATAAAATAACTAATTTTTTTTATTGTACTAGAGATTTTTTAAATTAAATTACCGAATGAATTGTTTTAAAGTAAAATATGTATAATTTTGTTACAATATTTGGTTAAAATTATTTGGTTAAAATATTTGGTAGAAGTACTTACAATAAAAAATTTTCGTAACTTTATTTTTATCGAAATTTCCTTTGTCCAATATGTTTAATTTTCTGACCTACTTATAATTACCTAATCTCTTTGAAAAACACTCCATACAAACATGTCTCTTAATTTTTTTTTCTACCACGTAAAATTGCAATTACATGTTTTCTTTAAAGAAACTTACACGCGGAGTGAACTTTTCGCGGTATGCATTTTAACATACTCCGTTGTCCATACACTACACGATAAATGAAAAAAATTGCTGTTTAAAAATGAATTCATAGTATCATTCGGCGTAAATTCCCCGGGCTTATTTCGTACTTCCTTGTTTGTATTTTATTAATCATCTGATGAATATGAAGACTTAGTCTAACTTACCACTGTTAATGTGGTGTTTGATATCTTATGGTGTAAAAACTAGTGTGTTTATTTATTATTATTAGCTATTCATTTCAATTATTCCATGAGTAGGATAGTTACATAAACGCGCGTCGGGTATGTTTGCCGATGCGAGGGTAGATGATTTCTACGCCATTATTCGGAAGCGATGCGCTTCGCTCCGGCGAAGAACTTCTTTTAGCTCCCACAGCATGTTGAGGGCATTTAGTGACCGGTGGGACTGTCCGATGCTTGGCCGATGGGTGAGATTGCACACACAGGTCGGCTCTAAGTAGCTATACGGGCATCTTGTTTATTTTATTATGTTATTGTTTGTCATTGTGTAATTGTAATGTATTACTAATAATAGTTTTAAGTTAATTTTATGTCATTACTAACACTATGGACTTCAAGGTCTGCAAATAAAGAATTATTTAATTTAATTTATAAACATCATTGTTTCCGGAACTATTATATAACATGCTTTAAAAACTTTGCTACATACTTTCTAAATTGTAATGGCCCTCAGAGGTTCATAAATTAAATAATTTTAAATGAATCGGTTAATAATAACCCATTCTAGAAATTCGGTTAAACGTGGTACGGATTCTTGAAGTGTGTATGTGCATTGTCGTAGGAATAAATAATTTCAAGATAAATCGATAACGACGAAGTTGTAGACCGTCCAGTGACAACTCCGACTCGTCAGGAAACTTTTAAACTGAACAAATAATATTTGTGTCGGTGCCAAAATTACAACATACTCGTATTTCATTAAATACTCCTAGGTAAGTACTTTACTTAATTAATTAAAACCAGTGACGAAAGGAAGGTATAAGGATCCTGACAATTATTTGAAATTAAAATTGCAAATAAATAACTTCAACTAAATTTTATTTACAATATGTATATATTGTTAAAACACGTACGTAACGTAGGTATGACTATATAACTAATTATAAAGTCTACTGATACGTCTATGCATTATAAACCGTTTAAGATGTAAGGTGCAATTCCAAGACAAACATTTAATTCGGGTTCAGCTTATGAACAACCGATTAATTCACATTGTAATGGATCAATCAATTGTTAATGAGCGATTGGTCGTTGGTAGCTTATCTCCTGGCGGGCTTGGGAATGGAGTCTCCCTCCGCTTGGTAGCCATTCTCGTCAGCGATGTAGACGACGGTCACGGGCGTGCCATCCTCACCTAGGTAGCTGTAGGAGCCGCGGACAACCACGACTTTGTGGGGCTTGTTCTCCTCATCGAGAACCTCCTTCACTTGACCCTCTTCTTGGCGTTCGATGCCTCCTTGTGTCTCGAAACTGTTGAAAATACACAGATTACCAACTTGTTACTACGAGTATGTACTTGTTGTATGTCCTATCGCATTAGAAAGTTGTTGCCAACAAAAAAGATAAAAATACAATATTAGAAAAATATTTTAACAAAAAGAACCACCACATGCATTCAATTATGAAATAAGTTAATATCTACCCAGTAATTTATAATATTGGCAAAAAATAATATTATAACTTGAATTACCGAAAGTTGTATGAACCCTCGGGTTGCTGTTCGTACACGGACTGGAGGATCCGCTCGGGCTCCTCAGCGGGGGCAGCGGCGACGACGGCCACGAGGGCGAGGGCGACAAGAATCATCTGCACAAAAAAAAAAAATAGAAGTTTGAGACAACTATCCCAAGACAAGTTATGCGCAGAAAGACAGGTTATGAGGAATTAAATCATTAGAGATGATGTAACACACAAAAGAACGTACCGATTTCATTTTGAAATATTTGGTTTTTGTTCGGCGGCTGATGAGCAACTGATGCACGATCTATCACGATTTCATCTTTTATACAAGTCCCGGCGCTCCAACATAATGTCAACTGCCATGTCGGATGAGGTCGGATGATGTCGATAATCCGGATTGGCTATTGATAAATAATAATTATTAATTTAGTCAATGAGATTCAAGTTAAGTCTTCATTAAGCAGTTACTACGAGACATTAGATTTCTCCTAGTACCTATTTGCTAATTATCACATTACTAGCTGCGCCCCGCGGTTTCAACCGCATATGTGTCGATCCCGTGGGAATATCGGGATAAAAAGTATCCTATGTCCTAATCCAGGTCATGGTCTACACATGTGCCAAACATCTAAATTCTTTCAGCCGTTTTAGCGTATAAGCGTAACAAACAAATTCACTTTCGCGTTTATAATATTAGTTAGAATTGGGATGTTCGGATCAAAAGACAATAGCTACTAAAACTGTTTGAATGTTTCAAAATATTTCCGTTATGTACCACACCAATATTCAATTTTTTTTTTTTTTTTTTTTTTTTTTATTGGCATCTCGTAGGTTTTACCACAAAGGGTACTATCTACTTAACCGGACTGTCCTGCGAAGATGCTCTAAGCTATGATACTAACTCAAAGCGCCTCCAGCCAGGGGCATTTAAAAACTAATCTAAAACTAATTATAAACTAAACGACGGCTCGCTAAGGGCACCCCCTGTGGGGTACGGACCTCGGCTTAGGGCGTCGCTGGGGGGAGGGCAGCTAGTGGGGACAGGCTGGATCGGGGAGTTTAAATTAACTATTACTACTACTGGCGGCTCAGCGTCCGCCTGTGCGGGCGCTTCACCGTCGACAGACAAGGGTCGGGGAGGAGTAGGATGAGTCGTCATCCTGTTAGATCGGGGTCGCGGTCGAGGAGGTCCTCGACGTCGAGGTCGGAATGAAGGACGGCGTCTGGTTTTAAGAACCGTACTGGTGGCCCTATTGCTCTCCTGGAGGAGAGTTATGGGGTCGTCGGGGTCGGTGAGAGCATGCCTCGGACGGCGGGTATGACTGATGCGAGAGGGGGTATAATTGGCCGCCTCGACAACCAGTGGGTTGCGATGTTTGGCGGCGGAGTCAAAGAAACGCTTAGAGAGGCGTTTTAAGAATTGAGCTATCGTGGGGATTTTAAGGTCGAGATGGAGGATCTCGTTACGGACATAGTAGGGGGAATCGGTAGCTCTACGGAGGAATCGGTTCTGGATGGTTTGCAACCTATGAATATGGCGGGGTCTAGTGTGGGCAAAGACGGCACCGGCATATGTCATGATGGGACGGATACACGCAGTGTAGATACGCAATTTGCACCTAAGTGACAATTTGCTACGTGCATTTAGGACGGAGTGAAGCCTACCTAGAGCGAAAGCGGCTCGCGAGCGAACCTGCTTTATGTGCTCTTGAAAAGTGAGGTGGTCATCGAGGACTACACCGAGATATTTGGCTCGCTTCTCCCAAGGGATCGGCTTGCCGAACATGGTGATGGGCTCGGGGAGGGTGGGTTTCTTACGCGGTTTGGAAAAGAGAACCGCCTGGCTCTTATCGGGATTGACCTCGATTCGCCACTTCCTGAACCATTCGCCGAGCTTGTCGACTGAGGTTTGGAGAGTGTCGCGAATCGTAACGGGACTACGGGCCTTAAAGTAGATGGCCGTATCGTCTGCGAACAGAGCCAACTGTGCCTTTCTACTTTTGGGAATATCGCTAGTGAACAGCGTGAAGATGAGCGGGGATATGACAGAGCCCTGGGGGACACCTGCGCGAATGGGACGGGGTGAGGATAGGGCACCCTCTATGCGGTAGCGAAAGGTGCGGTTTGACAAAAAGTCTCGTAAGATGAGCACGAGACGATCGGGCACACCGAGTTGGTATAGCTTGTATAATAAGCCATTGTGCCAGACTTTGTCGAACGCCTTCGCTATATCGAAGAACACCGCCCCCACCATTAGGCCTCGCATAAAGCTTTCGCTTATGTGCTCGACTATGCGGTGGGCTTGGTGGATGCTGCAGTGTTGGGTGCGGAACCCAAATTGCTCGTTCGGGATGAGACCCTTGGTCTCGGCGTAGTCTCTGAGACGCTTATAAATAAGCCTCTCATAGATTTTACCGAGAACCCTGAGCAGACTGATGGGACGGTAGCTAGAGGGATCGGATTTGGACTTGCCGGGTTTGGGGATACCTATAACGGTGGCTTCCTTCCATGCCTGGGGGAAGATATTATTGCCGAGAGCACCATTGAAGATGATGGTCAAGAGCATTATTAAGTGTGCGGGGAAAAGTTGGATCACTCTATTAGTGAGTCCATCTGAGCCGGGGGCTTTACGCGTTTTAAGACCTTTGATGATCTCGTGCACCTCATCAGGAGTGATGGGGGGCAGTGGATCATCGGGGTCTTCGACGGGGGGGAGAGATGCTCTGCGTTCGACTTCAGCGTCAATCTCATCGAGATGAGCTTGGTCTACAGGCAGTGAGCTGGGCGAGCATTGAGCCTCGAGACTATCGGCTAGGCATTCCGCCTTGTCGGAGTCGTCGAAGGCTATGGTCTTATCGGGACGGACTAGGGGTGGCATGGAAGCGCCCTGTTGGGACTGGAGATTTCTCTGGAGTTGCCAGAAAGCTTGGTGAGTGGGCTCGAGATCGCTCAGCATCTTGTCCCAGCCCGCTTCACGCAACTCAGCAATGCGTGTCCTTACTTTACGCTGTAAGTAGCGCATGTGAGATTTGTTAGCGGAGCATGGGAAATTGCTGTAGGCACGGGTGGCCGCGTTCTTCTCGGTCATCAGATCACGCACATCGGCCGGCAATTTGAAGCGGTGGTCGTCCACCACTGGAACTTGCCTTGAACAATCGTTCAAAACCGATTGTACGTGATCCGTGAGCGAGTCGATCGCGGCCGTCGTGTCTGCGACAGAATCGAACTGTTCGGGGATAGAGTCCAATTGGGGGGACGTGTTGGATTTCAGCAATTCGCCTACTTTCCTCCAGTCCGTTACCTTCTTGGTGGCGGGGGGTTGGGTGGGGTCGGGGAGACCTATGCGGGGGGCCAGTTTCATGACTACTGGGCGGTGGTCAGAGGTGAGCTCGTGCACCGTTTCTATGGAGTTTAACCTAAGGTTGACGTTCTTAAGGATCGCCATGTCTAGGATATCGGGGGAGTGACTGGGTTCGTGGGGGAAATGAGTGGGAGTCATCGGAGCGATGATATCGAAGTTATGGGAGTTTGAGAGGTCGAACAGGTGTCGCCCTCTAACGGAGGTAGTGGAACAATTCCAGGCCGGGTGTTTAGCATTGAGATCACCCGCTATAATAACGGAGTCACTCAAGCCGAGTAGGGCGGTGAAGTCATTGGAGAATTCCTGGGGATTCTCCGTGGCGGAGGAATAGGGAGGGAGATAAGCAGAGACTAGGGTGATCGGCTGATGGCCGGACATGCCTAGGCGGCATACTGAGACTTCTATCCGAGAGAGAGAGGGAGGATCTATTGGGATGCAATAGAGTTCCTTTTTGTAATATATAAGGGTGCCGCCCTTGTGACAACGGGTTCTATCGTTGCGAACTATACGATAGTTTGCGATAGAAGGGTTCCGTTTATGGGGTTTGAGGAATGTTTCCTGTACTAAGAGGATATCTATCTGATGGTCGCGGAGGAATTCCGCGATCTCATCTCTTTGGCGTTGAATGCCGTTGGCATTGAAAAATCCTAAGTTAAGGGATCGGGGTTTGAACCTAGCTACGGTGGTGTTAGACATTATGGGGGGTAGGGTGGTTGGCTAGGGAGGACATGGCTTGCGTGATCTCGGGATACGCATTAAAAATTTGGTGAATCCTACCTACGTCGTTGGCATTTCTGGCAGCAACGATTTCGTTGGCCATTTGCCTAGCGCGAGGGGTGAGGAAAGTCATGTAAGTGGAAGTGATCACATTAAATGGATCGAAAGGGGCCGCGGGGGGAGGGGGGAGAGGGCGCGCTGCTAACAGAGCAGGAGTCTGACGAATAAGGGGCGTAGGAGCGCGAAGACGGGGATCCATAAGGGGGGGGGGGGACGCGTGAGGGGGGGGGGACCTGGGGCTTGGGGTACCCTAAGGCAGGGAAAGCCTGCTGGTGATGGAGTTGGTTCCAGGGGCTAGGCCTTTGGGGGCTGAGCCTCTCTGGGATATGAGCGGTGGGGGCCCTGTAGGCGGAGGGAGCTTCCCTCTGCTGGCGAGCGTCTGAGCGCTTCGCCAGTTTGGAGGGAGCGGTCTTGGGAGCTTTGGGGCAGCCACGGTAGTTGGCTGGGTGCCCTGACTGGCCGCATAGCACACAGCTAGGCGGCTCGGTGCAGAGCGAGCGGTCCTTGGGCCGGGAGCATTCAGCAGTGCCGTGCTCACCCAGGCACTTGACGCATCTGGGGGTAGCATAACAATGCTTCTGTGAATGCCCGTACAGTTGGCAACGGTGACATTGACCGACTGTGGCGTTTTTATGGGGCTTTTCAATGTCAAAGCCCGTCAGGTTACAGATGGCTTTGACATTGAATATAGGGTGTAGGCGGGACTCCGAGGGGGGACAGACAACGAGGACCATGTCGAACGCTTCGCCGTTGCGAGCGCGGTGCATGCGGTGTACCTCGTCGACCGGGATGCCCTGTGAAATAAGGTCCTCTTTAATGTCGGTTGTGGGAATTTCACGTGGGATGCGTTTAATCACCACGCGTGTCTGTTTCTCCTCCGGTAGGGAGAAGGTGTGGAATGCCACACCTCTGGAGCGGAGGAGTCTAGTGAGATCCCTGTAGTCGTTAGACGTAGGGATGGTCACTTTGATACCCTGTTGGGTATTGCGGGCATTGGTGTACGCGATCTTTTGATCGCAACACCATTTGGAAACATCGGTCCACTTCCCCTTGTCCTGAATGAACACGGGGGGAGGGGGCGATTTTTTGTTAATGCGAGGCCCCGGAGCAACTTGTGCTACTATCGCGGCGGTCGAGGTGGAGGGGGAAATCGCGGTGTCAACAACGGTAGTGCTACTGGGCACTGTACCGGCGACTTGCGCTACGGGGGTAGGGGTGGGGGAAATGACGTCATCGATGACGACGTTGTTTGTTTCCCTATCGGAAACGGGCTCCTCGACCGCGGCCACCTTGGTGGCCTGGGTGGAGCTATGTTTCTTCTTCCTCTTCCTCTTGTTTCCCTTGCCGACGACGGGCAAGAAGCCATCGTCGTCGGTTTGGGACGTAGAGTTGGAGGATAAGACATCCTCCGAGTCGGAATGTAGCGGGAAAGAGGCCGCTGCTACACGCTTTGAGGAAGCGGGCATGGGGGTATCGGCCCGCTTGGAAGAAGCGGGCTCGTCTATATCCATCTCACCGGTGAGGCCGGATGAGCATGGTAGACTAACTGAGACAGGGGGAATGACTAAGACATCGCTGAAACCAGCGATGGTAGGGTCGATCGGGGTATTGAGCGCTCGCTCGATGCGAGAGACTTCATCGGCATACTTGTCTGAGATGCCTTCTTTGACCAGGATGGCCTTGAGACACTCAAGTATGAGGCGGGCCGTGTCGTTAGGCACGGCGACAGCCATAGTCGTAGGAAGACTAGGCTAGAGAGAGTAAAAGGGAGGAAATGTAAGGGGAACCTAACATTTGCCCTAACACCTAACTCCCCGGGTGGACTTGCCCGGGGATGTGTGACCCTCCCTGTCGGGTATAGACAGGGAGGTGTGTAACCTATTGGTGAGCCCTAAGCTTGCTTTGGCCTGTTGCCTATCTTATTTGTGCAACGGGGTCCTAACTGGGTCTGGTGCGAAGGGGTAGACACACCCAACCGACACCAGGTGTGTTGCTGTGAAAGGAAAACTGTCACCAATGCCGACTAGGAGATCCCCCAAGGCCGAACACTGGGACCCGTCCAACTTTCTGCCTCACCCTGATGGGGATTGGCGGGTGCGTTTGGGTCAACACCCCCTCGGTTTCGTTGGCACCGTAAGGTATCCACCGAGGACCACGAAACTGTGGTTTTTTACCCGGAAGGGGCAAAAATCACCGTCGAACGTATATTTTAACAATATTCTGTTAAAGAAATAATTATACTAGCTGTGCCTTGAAAAAGGCACACAGCTAATAAGTCGAAGATAGTCAAGGCGACTATGACGTCCGTCGCGGGGCGCGACGAAAACACGATCACTGGCTCTACTGAGCCAAACACACGAGAACACTTAACACTGCGCAAACACGTCCGTCCGGGACCGCTGCCGCGCGCTAAGTGGCCCAATATTCCAACAGTTACCAGTCTATTTATAGGAGTGGGTAAATGATTTATATTTTATGATTTTTTTTGCAAATTTATAATAAACAATTTTCATCATTTCAGCAAATCTATCATCAGGTAGTAAGTAATCATAAACTATGAAAGAAGCATCAGGAGAATTATTATGAAATGGCCCTTTAAAGAAGGAAACACATAAAGAGTGAAACTGTGCTGGCAGTTGGCACTAATCATGAGTTCATGACAGAAATCACTTTAATATAAAAAGCTCAACATTTCGTCTGCAGTGAATATAGAGTTATTATAGTACTGGCGTTACCTTTGGACATACATATATTGTGAAGACATGGTCCAGTTTATTCCCTAATACAATACTACTACTAATACAGGCCTAGTGCGAGTCGGACTCGCTCACGAAGGGTTCCGTACCATTATCTATAAAAACCGGGCAAGTGTATGTCGAACCACGCACAATGAAGGGTTCCGTAGTTGCGATGTATTTATCCAACAAATTTAACATTGTAGTTGAAAAACTTGTTCTCCGATACAAAATGTATGGGAGAACATGTTTTTGCAACTGCAAATTTAAGTTGGTCAATTATTACTCCGTAACTTGTGGAGCTTACGTAGCGTTAATATTTTTCCTTTTAATTTCGTTATATATACTACTGCCGTGAATTTTTTCACATTTCCAAACCCAACCATTTAGCTGGCAGGGGGGGGACACTTGACTCTAACAAAAATTTGCACTTTAAAGCTTAATATTCTGCAAACGGATCCCTGAATCCAAAAAATTTTTGTCACAAACTCCCATTATTTTTAAACGACCTTTCCAACGATACCCCATACCATGGGATTGACAAAAAAATAAAAACAATCCCCACTTTAAACGTAGGGGAGGTACCCTAAAAAAAATATTTTTTACAAATTTTTTTTACCGCTTTGTCGGCGTGGTTAATATATATCCATACCAAATTACAGCTTTCTAGTACCAACGGTCTTTGAGCTAAGCCGCGGACAGACGGACTGACGGACAGACGGACAAACAGACGGACATGGCGAAACTATAAGAGTTTTTTGTTGACTACGGAACCCTAAAAACGGCAAAACAACCACGTTTGTTGTATGGGAGCCCCTTTAAATATTTATTTTATTCTGTTTTTATTAGTATTGTTGTTATTGCGGCAACAGAAATACATCATCTGTGAAAATTTCAACTGTCTAACTATCACGGTTCATGAGATACAGCCTGGTGACAGACGGACAGACAGATAAACAGACAGACAGACAGACAGACGGACGGACAGCGGAGTCTTAGTAATAGGCTCCCGTTTTACCGTTTGGGTACGGAACCCTAAACAGGACCATCATGTCCCTAATTTCCACACAGAATTCAATATGCTCCCTATATGTATTCTCGAACTTGGTCAGTCTCGTGGTTCAAGCCAAGCCTGTTCTACCATGGTACATGGGTACAAGCTACATCTCTAAATCGATATTTTATAGAACCGTGCCCAGACACCTAATGTAAATTCGATGGTCAGACAGAGCAAACTCTGCACACTCTGGGACCCTCACCTGTTTATTATAAAACAATTAGACTTCAGTATGCCTCGACGACTGCCTCGTTGGTCCAAGGATCAAGCACGACTGCTGAGCATGAGGTCTTGGATTCGATTTCCGGGTCGGTCAAAGTGTTGCTGGGTTTTCCATCTGGATTTGGTCAATAGCAGCCCGGAATCTGGATTTGTGCCCGATTAAAGGCAATATCACTGCACTGCAAAATCGAAGTAGTCTTACCAGAATCCTAAAAGCGTTGATACTGTACTCAGAGAATTGTAGACCCGCTAATGTGTAGTTGGTCCATAGGGCGCTGGTGTAAAAGCTTTGGCAGTAGGCTCTGAACAACGTTATCTTTACCCGCGCTGTGCACCTCGCAAACCTATGTACCAACATATTAGCGCGCACCGACAATGCTCTCAGCTATATCTTAATGTCTGCGTCATCATGCAGGGTTTCGGTCACAACATGCCTTAGATAAACCTATACAGAGAAAGCCCCGACTCAAAGATACCCTGTTGAGATACACTGGTGGTATATACACAGGTTGTTTATTATTTACCTCTGATGAGCATATGCTCACTCTTTCTATCGTTGTACTTTAAGCCGTGACTCTCAGCGTAAGCCTCACAGATACTTAACAGCTTCCTTAGCCCTCCGACAGATGGACTCAGCAAAACCATGTCGACCACTATACCAGGCCCGGGATGTTTCAGAATTCTAAACCGCAATCTCACAAATAAATTTATTCTTCCTCTAACTTTTGCCCGCGGCTTTGCCCGCGGGGAGGTCGGAAATTATCCCATGGAAACGTACTACCGGTATAAAATGTGTGTCCTAATATTGTGATATCTTATACTTTTACAATGTTTGCAAATATGTGAGCACCATGTATCTATCACATACTTAATTTATTTATTTGTTATTGCTCCATTTTAAATTATTTTTATCTATTGTGGTACAGTAATCCTATTCTAGGTGCATCGTCTTCACATGTAATTATATAATTGATGTATACAAAATATTCCCACTGGAGTCAGGCCAAATTAAAGCCCACATTTGCTCAGGTGAAGATCCCAATTGCAGCTGTCCATTTCTGTCCTTGGTTCTAACCATAAAATATTTAGGAGTCCACATCGACCACAAACTTAGCTGGCAACCCCATGTCGAAGCCCTATGTACTAGAATCAGAAAACTAATCTTTATCTTTAAGGAACTTAGGCACTCTGCTGATCCCGATCTAGCTCTGATAGTTTACCAGAGCCTTTGCCAGTCAGTCATTTTATATTGTATCCCAGTTTGGGGCGGAACCTACAAAACCTCCTTACTTAAAGCTGAAAAAGCTCCAAGGGCGACTTTGAAAGTCATGCACTTTAAGCCCAGGGACTTTTCGACCAATAAACTTTACTCAGAAGCTAAAGTTCTGACTGTGAGACAGCTTTTTATGCTCCGCGCTGTGCTACGGAAACACTCTACATTACATCTAGATAAATATAAGCTGAAAAGACGCAAGGGCACTCCTGTGTGCGATGAAGTCCAATGCCGTTCCAAGTTTGCTAGCCGACAGTATGCGGCAACTAGCGGTCGACTGTATAATAAAATACATAAACTCATACCCATATACTCCCTGACTAAACACGAACTTAAAATCAAACTTACAAATTGGTTGCAGAAGTTATCATATGACGAAACCGAGAATCTTATTACGATTGTCTCTTAATAGAACTATTTTAATCCTGTATTTCAATTAAGGCATTGTTTGTTTTACTATGTTTTTTTCTATAAGCACTTGCATGACACTCAGTACCAGTTGTTTGCCCTTATTCCTGGATGAACATGGCTCCTAAAACACAGGCCTTGGTCTAGTTTAGGAGGCATCAGTTCGCCATTTAATGTGACTCTATTGTACAATATTTTTGTAATCCTTCTGTACTTATGTATGTCTTTCTGTACCAATAAACATTTATTTTTATTCTTTTTATTGTAAAATATTTTTAAAAGAGTAACGGTGGAGTTGCCCATTCTTCTCCGTATAATGAAAACTACCTTTTGGATGGGGCAACTAAAATAAGTTCTATTTCTTTGTTTTTGACGTTCAAAAGTGCCTTTAATGTGCCTACTTGACATAAATTATTTGACTTTGACTTTGATATAAATATAAAAATAAAAATATAATAATAAAATAATATATAAAATTAGGATGCGAAAGTGAGTTTGTTTGTTACGCTTTCACGCTAAAACGGCTAAACAGATTTAGATGAAATTTTGCACATGGATAGACCATGGCCTGGAGAAGGACATAGGATACTTTTTATCCCGATATTCCCACGGGATCGAGACTTACGCGAGTGAAACCGCGGGGCGCAGCTAGTTTGTTGCCCGCGACTTCGTCTGCGATCCAGTATGAAAAGTATAGCCATGTCCTTCTCTAGGGCAAGGCGCCAAATCCGTTCAGCCGTTTAAGCGCGAAAGCATAACAAACAAAAAAACTCACTTTCGCATTTATAATATTAAGTTAGGATAGTGAAGGTAGGCAGACGCCACAGTCAAGCCACGTGACTTATGGTTGGCACGAGTGTGGTGTTGATATGTCTTCCTACACGTGCTAAAATCCAGCTACTGTGTAGCTTACGCCGAGTCTCTGGAACGAAAATAATATCGTCACGTCAAAACTAAACGCAGTCAAATAATGCGATTGACTGTTGCTAATTCAATCAACCAATCACAGCAATTTACACGCGCTTGACTATTTTTAGCGAATTGTGTTGATTTTCGTTCCAGACTCCGGGCGTTAGTAGTCCGGTTCCGCTTGTTTGCTTTAAGGGGGATGCGCCCGGGTAGCCCGCGAAATTCAAATTTTCTTACGTTTTAGATTTCATGAAATCTCGACATTTGAGACTTTCATGAACTTAGAGAGTTGTATTGCTGATTCTTATGTTTATAATTCTGTAAATCCATATTTGTTACGTGCGCAAATCATATTTAGATCAACAAACAATCTAACACCGACCTGCAAATTGCAAAAAACGTAAGAAAATTTGAATTTCGCGGGCTACCCTGGCGCATCCCCCTTAATCTTGAAGAGAGTCTTCATAGCACTCCATTTTATGGTTTCACACTTCCAAAAGAGTGATAGGTTAGTCCAGGTGACTGGCCGATAACCGATAAAATTATAAAAGGCGTCTCGTTTATTATACTAAAAATAAATTGATATCCTAGCTTTTTCTTCATTTTGTGTTTAAATACCTAGATACATATTATTATTCTTATACTTTTAGTTTGTATTATGTAACCAGCCACCACCACCAACACCAAGGGGTATCGTATTACCCAGTTACTAGGTTGTGAAGGTCAGATAGGCAAATGCTCCACGTAAAATATTGGTATTCACAGCTGCATCCGGTTAGACTGGAAGCCGATCCTTTGGGAAAAGGCTAGGCAGATTGAGTTTGTATTTAGTATGTAAAAATAAATCTAATCGAAAACTTAGTATTTTGTTTTACTTCTGGTAAAAATAATGAAATGTTATGTTTTGTATAAATGATTAACATGAAATAATTATAATAGAAAAGGCAATAGCAACAAGGTCGCATTATGTCGCAAAAACCATCTTTAGTTGACCTTTACCAAATATGAAAGCGCATGCTTCTCTATCTTAGTATTTTGGTATGATGCGCTAACTCATACTAATTTGTTTATTTCTACTTCTGCTAAATAAAATATTACGTGTCGTCATTTCACTGTTTAAGTAATTGTACTATTTCGAATGAGGCACGGGTTTTGTAAAGGTTGACGTCGCCATTTTTTTATTTTATGCCTCATCAGTAGATGAATACATTGTGTGTCTTGTCAATAGTTACAGTCTCTGCCCGCCTGCCTCGACCTGCGCGCGCCTGCGCTCGTAGTCCTGCAGCTGCGCCGCATTACTGGCGGCGCGCAGGGCTACAATAGTACATTGTGATACGAGTGTGCTCTATTGGATATTACAGCCGAGGCGGTATTATTCGCACGAGGCACAGGCGAGCGCGATAAGGTAGCCGAGAGTGTAATAATCAATGCACACGCGTTTCATACGACGTTTTTCAACACACTTGCGAGGGAAAAAACAGACTTGTTGTAAGAACTTATGCTACAATAACGTAACTATAGAGATGATAGATTTATAAAGTTTAACTGACCTTTGTTGCTAGGTACTGACTATCCGGAGTTTCTTTTAAAAACTTCTATATCGGTTGGTGACAATACTTTAAATTTTGTAATTTTGTTATTAATTAACCACACAACGAAAACGATAATAAATATTTATGGAAAATGGCGCGATCGTTTTGTTTTTCCATAGGTGTAAATAAGGGCACTGGCAAAACCGTTAGACAGCCTATACAAAAAATATGATTTGAATAAGAAAAAAATTACAAAAAAAAATGTTACCTACTGTAACTAAAAGTACCATGGTGAAGTTAAATCTATTTATTATTATTTACGCTCTTCTTCCCTACGTGAAATCGACATTTTTAATAATGATTTTAACCACACAACAAAAAAGTTAACCAATATTTATGGAAAATGGCGGCTGGTTTTGTTTTTTCCGCTAGCGATGAGCGCGTAGGTGTAAATAAAGGCACTGGTAATACCCCTGAATAGCCTATATAAAAATATAATAACGTTAATAATATATAATACGCAAATGGGGTTAGGGTAGTGAACAATATAGACTGAAATAGACACAGAAAATATAAACTCTTATTTATTAGTACAGAATGACAGAGATTCATTCCACGCAAACGCGGTGGCACACGGGCAGGCCAGCGCGGTGCGTCGGAGCGGGTCAAGTGGCCTGCGTGCGTGCCAACCGCTTTCTTACCGGAAAAAAGTGCAAGACTCTGCTCGGGTGTAAATAGAGAATGCTCATTTATTAGTAGGATAGTTCATACTAATTCAATGTATAGTATCCCACTGACGTTTAATTGTGGTAAAAAAAATCCCATGGGCATGCATGGGATTTTTTTTTGCATATGGTGTTTTTTTTTAAATAAAAACTTGCTTTTGAGCGCTTGTGTTTGGTAAAAAGCTTCACCAAAAACAATTTATATTGGATACAAATTCCATGCTGCCATGATATACTTACTAATTCCATACTGCCATGTCATACTACTACTACGATACATGTCATACGATTACTAGTAAATAGTAATCTGTGGCGCACATTACCGCACTAGTGCGGTAATATAAAGTAAAAAGCACGCTTCCATAATACACTGCATTATGAACCTAAAAGCGGTTCAATAAGAGCCACTTTACGAGCAAGTGTGTTGAAAATTATATTTCACAGTATTCATTTGTTAGGTTAATAATATTTTTTTACACTATAGTGTATAAATAAGTGGCACAAGATTCAGTGAGCCAATCCACGACTTTAAAAATAAGGCATGAGTACTTAGTATGCAAAACACAATGAATTATAAGTATATCCCACAAATAAAATAAAACTTATACGTTGATTGTTAAACCTAATTTTATTTACAGTACGAATTACGCTACTAAAACACAACAGCTAATACAACATAATATGGCAGTGAGCATCAAGTAACGAGGAGCTAGTCGCGCGGCTGACGCTCCTCCGCACGCTCCTGTGTCATGGTAACCGTCCTGTTATTTGCTAAACGTCGTCAGAGTTGCAGAACACATTCGCTGATGAACAATTGATTAATGACAATACTTTGAATCAATCAACAATTCATCTGCTTGTCTTTGTTGGTAGCTTATCTCCTGGCGGGCTTGGGAATGGAATCTCCCTCCGCGTGGTAGCCGGTCTCGTCAGCGAAATACTTGACGACCACGGGCTTCTTGTCCTCATCGAAGTAGCTGTAGGAGCCGCGGACGACGATGACGATGTGAGGCTTCTTATCTTCATCCAAAACTTCCTTAAGTTGACCCTGTTCTTGGCGCTCGATGCCATCGTTGGACTCGAATCTGTTGAAATTAAAGCAATTAATACATTTCCTATTAAAGGGAAGGTATGTGCATTCGCTTGTAAAGGTAAACCACATATTTTAAAAAGATAAAACAATATATTACGTTGCGACGTATGAACCATCGGGCTGCTGGTCGAATTGGGAACTGACGATCTGCGGGGTCTGTTCAGCAGGAGCAGCGGCGGCGACGGCCACGAGGGCGAGGGCGACAATGATCATCTGAAAACCAAACAATACGCAAGTTAAAGTGAGGCATAGTTACCAAGACAATAAATACCTGTAATGTTATTTTTTTATTTACAGACATACGAAATAAATTAACAATTGAAGCAAGTTAAAAATAAATAAAACAATCTGTATGTTACCAATTAGTACAATCGGATGCTCTACACGGTATAGCTTTATTTATTTAGTAAAGTTAAAGTTACAATAATGTTAATAAAATAATATGTAAATAAACGTACAGATTTCATTTTTGATAGGTTGTGTTCGGTGGCTGCTGTACAACTGATGCTAGATCGATGGTGAAATGAGCTTTTATACATTTCTCCGTGTTCTAACGTAATGTTTAATGTACGATGTCGCTAATCCGGTTTCATTCTTTGATAGGCACAAACGTGCGTGATATTTATTTTTAAGTTGACACTAACCTTTAGTTGCGCCTGTGTTAATAATTATGTGTAGAAAATGGAAATTAAAATATGTTAAGTTCTGACAGTAAAAAACAATTAATGGGTGTATTATCTCGGTAATATACCCAACCAAACCTCTGTGGGTTTTTATGATAATCCAAAAAAAAACATATACCTGTGTATAAATGAACATTTTTGGATTATCATAGAGAGTAGGTTTGTAGGTAAAGGAGCAGCTGCAGTAGATAGGTATTCGTAATGACATACCGAGCGAAATGATTGCGGTTCCTTATGTTGGTCTATGCTCCAGAATGAAAGGTCAATCCTTTACAGATAAGCAAACGTAAGTACTTACCTACTTACAAGACAAATAGACAAATAAACTTTCCTTTTCTTCTAATGCCACACATAACATCACGCCTGTAATCCCCAAAGGGTTAGGTAGAGGTGTACCTATAGTACACCCGCATTATCATTATTTTCTCCAGTTTGTTTAAGTCCCATGTAATAGTGGGCGAGCCTTTTGCCATCAACCGGGCACAAATCAACACCCCGGGCTGCTATTCAGAAATGTTCCTGTATTCCTGTTTCCTGTTCCTGTGTGTGTTCTGTTTTCCTGCGTTAATTTCCTTTGTGTTCCTGTTTCCTTTCTTTTAATTTGGTACAAGAAACAGGTTATGCAAGTGATTTATTTTGTTTTTCCTGTCTACCCATACGTTTTGTTGTAGATAGCTATCGCCATCAGCGACAATAGTCACGCCCTTAAAATAAACTGTACCTTTTGTAACCAATACCTTAGACGGGGCCATGAAGAGAAGTCTAAGAAAAATATTGGATGCCTATCTCTCCTATGGGTTCCCAAAATCCGCCCAACCGTAAATACGATTCTTTAGTACTTGCAAGTATGAAAATATTATGTACGGTCTTACGTTCACCATACCATTCATCATCATTTCTCCCCCCCCTTATTCCAATTCATTTGAGGATCGGTGCAACATGCCTTTTTCTTCGATACTTCTACATTAGTCGTCATCTTGGCAGTAAACCCCTTTTTTGCTTTACGCACTTACCATGTTGGAACTCCGATGTTCTGAAAAGTATATGTGATTTGTATAGCTTTGGAAAGCTGACGGTCGGTGGAAGTTTCTAAAACTACTTTGGGGTCGTTTACGGCCGTTCTTTCTTTGTTGTTGAGAAAACCAAAACCAAAAATTGTTTTTAACAAATGTGACATGGAAAGAGAAATGCAAAAAGTCAGCTGATAGTTTCCAAAGCATTCATAAAATAAAATATAAGTTAAAATCTTTTTAAGAACAAGCTTTTATTGAACTAGATTGTTCTAATTAAAACTTACGTAAACATAGAACCTTGATCTTTTCTTAACAGCTTGAGGCTTATCTTTAAGTTCAAAAAATTTAAGTAATAAAAACTAAAACCCAACTACGACAAAAAAGGTATACACAAGACACCACAGACAGACAAATAAAAATCCGGAGTCACACGTAATCTGTTCGATTTATGCCCTAACACGGTCGTGTCGTTTTTAGTCGTAGTTGGGTTTTAGTTTTCATTAATGAAAAAAATTAAGTAATTACTTAATTTTTTTTTATTCTTTTGGGGTTATAATATATATATTTTTGGAATGTGCTCATTACGCCCTTTCATTTGATACCCAACATGGTACGATTAAACAATTTTTTTTTTTAGTTCCTTACTTTATGTCCTCTAGAGGGCGCCATTTTTTATTGTTTTCCATGTTTTAGTCGTAGTTAGGTTTTAGTTTTTATTACATTAATTTTATTTTTTTGGGAATTTAATGTGACGTCACATAGCCTATAACCAGCGGACGATCAAGACGCTTCCAAAGATACCTCATTTGTCAAATTGTGATGAGTAGTTTAGAAGATAGAATGGAACAGATGAACATACTTACATATATACTGGTCAAAATCATAACCCTCCTTTTTCTTCGCCGTAGCCGGGTTAAAAGGACATTTACGCCTCAAACTTTTAAGAAAATATTAAAGTTCTATGTTAACGTAAGTTTTAATTAGGACTTTTTATTTCAATAAAAGCTTGTTCTAAAAAAGATTTTTACTTATATTTTATTTTGTACTTTTTAGCATTAGAATTTGTTTAAATATCAGTTCTATCACCTTCACTAATCCAAGAGCCCAACACGACACCGGCTTTCTTGTAAGGTCGAAGAGTTTCGGTGGCCACGTTCCGCCCCCATAAGCAGATCCTGTACTACACCTTAGTTAGGCTATAGTTTTCTCCAAACACGATAGTGCTATCTTGTTTGGTTGAGGAGTTCCTATGGCCACCTTCCGGCTCCATGATCAGACCCTGAACACCACCTAGTGGCAAAGCACTTGTCAAGATATAGCCAATGAGTCCAAGCACAATGGTGCTATCTTGTTTAATTGAGGAGTTCTTATGGCCAACTTCCGGCTCCATCATCAGACCCTGAATACCACCTGGTGTCAAAGTACTTGTTAATACGTAACCAATGAGTCCAACAACAATGATGCTATCTTGTTTCATTAAGGAGTTCCTATGGCCAACTACCGGTTCGATCATCAGTCCAGCTACATGGTATCATTTTTTCAATAGGTCTTGGTAGTTTTATAAATATGCCAAGTTTCAGCTCAATCGTATACCAGGAAGTGCTTGAAAATTTTTTTTGGACCTCTGTTCATGTGTTTCCCTGCATACAGGGTGTAAGCGACAGCCCTCTGCGGACTGATGGGATGAATTCAACATATAAAAAGAAATAAAAAATACGCCGCATATTTTTTTCAATGGGGAAACTTTCCGGTTTGTCACATGGGGCGCGGGCGGCCGTAGTTTAGTGGGTGTCTACAAGTCATAACTTAAGACCTCTGTAGATATAATTAAATTGGGGTAATTTTGGTACAAAAAATGTGAATTTCAAATTGGAATAACTTTTTTATTTTATCTGACCAAGATTATGTCTGGACTTTAAAAGAGACTGTGACCTCTGAGTTTGTTTCGGCCTTTCTTCTCTGAGTAGTTAGATAGGAAACGCCGACCTCATCTAATTTTAAATGACGTGTTAAAGTGTTTGTACAAACCCACTTACAGGAAAAAGAAAACATTTAATATTTATTTCCATATTTTTTTCTGGTAATTTTGTTGCAGTACCTATGTGCCCCTTTAGGCTCGGACAGAGTTTTTGTTACACGCTGTATATATTAAATATTATATATATTATATTACATAATATAAAAATATACAAATGTACAAATTATACTTTAAAATATATTAAAAGAGTTCGTCTGCAGTCTGTTTGTTTGCACCACGCTTTGCTGCGATGCGCATGAGTTCGTCGACCTGAGAAGAAAATCTTGTAATAGCCGCCGTTGTGGCTTAAGGTTAAGTCTGGAGAGTTTCCAGTCATCTGACTAATCCTTAAATCACTTTCGCTAATCAGCATCACGAATGGTATCTTTGGCGAGACTTCTTGTTCCAATTGATCAATCTTGTACCTATTTACGTAAAAAACATGTCAATAATTACTTTACTATCAGAGCCTTGACATGGACTAATTTGTAATGTAGGTAATATTGCCATGAGCAATACATAGTCAAGGTAGGGTGGATACCTCAAAAAAAAAACAGGATCACACTCATACCGCCTGCCCATCATTGCAATTTCATTACAATACCAACTATAGTATTCCTATTAAATGAAAAATACTTTTCCCTCATAAAAGCCATGCAAGGAAGACTGTGACTGCATAAAATTACAATTGGACATCAATGGTGTCAAGAGGGTAGCTCAGTGTATAAGGTCATTGTAACTCAAATATAATATCATCGCCGCATAAAATCCACGTCAAGGTCACATTATGGCGCGAAAACCGCTTTTGTTTGACCCCTGATAATTATTACTATCCATCAGAACGAAAGACCAAGCTTTGCTTTAAATCACCAGCATGTTTAATTTGTACAGTTCTTCAAATCATTATTTCATCATAACACGATTGAACCGAGTGTGATTTACGTGGGCACGTGCTATTGCGATATTCTCTATCACGTAGAACCTAACTCCATCACAACTAGTTGCATCTGTGGACTATTCACAATATAATACACCGTTCAGATTGAGTGGAAAATACAGCGAAGCTACAGCTAGCCCTACCAGTTTATCTTCCTTGCATATCAATGGTGAAAGAAAAGTCATCTTCACTACTTCTTAAGAACGTTATTTATAATTGAACTAGGTAGAGGTCCGACATAACTCTCCGCTTTACTAATGAAGGTTTTTAGTCTACGAGGGAGTTTACTTACAAGAAAAAAAAAGGACTAGGTCTTTAAAAATCAGACGGATACGGTAATTTTTATTCCTAGACAAAGCCAAGAATTGTGGTACCTATACGTATCATTTTGTATTTTTTTTACTAACGAATAAAAACTTTTATTTTTGGACGCACATAGTCCTAAATACCATTACTAAAAATACCTTGAAAAATGTTTGTTACAATTATTTTAATAACAAGCATAACGTTGAAAGAACGTCGTGTAGGTACAGGTAAAATACATTGCCTTGCAGAAGCTTCAGAACCTCCGATCAACTCGTTCATGTCTTTCAGAAGAAATACAGCATTGCATAGCTATTAATATAAAGAAATCTCTATTCTGCGCCATGACCTATCTTATTAATAATAATGTAAATTACGTACCTACCTATTTAAAAACAAGAAAGTGTAGGCATAATTTTTTTCGGAACTCGTACTGTCCAGATTTCACGAATAGCTTAAAATAGTTATTTGTTACGCAAGGCTGCAAACTTATTTTTTGGCGCGAGTACTTGTATTACGAGGTACGAGACGCAGAATAACTTTGCTGCCGAGCGAAACACACAACTGTTCACCTCACTACAGCGAGGAAAATGGTGTCTCCATGCATTGAACAAATATTGTAGATACGCTTTTATGCAAATTTTCCGAATTTGTCTATTTTTGTTTAATTGTTCAAATTAATCATAAAAATAGAACTGCTTTTAATTTATAATTAATTTAATGTAGTTTTTATTAAAATTAATTAATAATGATTAACCATAGAGCTTTTCTTTTCTTACTAAAATTGTGAGTGACATCTCTAGAGTCTGGCAAACGAAAGTTGAACCTAAAACACGCGCGAAATTTTAAAAAACAAGACTGTTTATCCCTGTACAAAGTGCGATAACACGCTTTGATACTTGAAACTTTATTTTATTTTAAATGAAATTAAATTTCAATTATCAAAACGTGTTATCGCACTTTGTACAGGGATAAACAGTCTTGTTTTTTTAAATTTCGCGGGTATTTTCAGGATCAACTTTCGTTTGCCAGACTCTAGTGGTCGAGCGCTTTGTGGTTTTGTTAAAAAGTGGTAATATTTAATCTGTTGGAACCATTTTAGCGTTTCTAATACGTCATTAATAAAATAAACTTGCAAAATGACTCTCAAGCTAGGCAACTTTGACATTCTTACAATAAATACAGAGCGTTGACTGAGTGTGATTGGCGCCGTGAGGCTGAAATAGGCCGAACGTTAGTCAATTTTCTAGACTATTTTGACAGCTGACGGTTGAAGGGATAAACAGTCTCTTTCCGAGCTTATGAGGTGAATATAATATTATTACCCAACTCGATATAGAAATGAATAATCAGCGGTAGCCCAGTGGTAATAGCCTCGACTTACGAGTCGTAGGTCGTGGGTTCGAACCCAGACAGGCGCTTTACTTTGTATAAATTATTTCATCACGACTGCTCTCTAAACGGTAAACGGTGAAAAAAAACTTCGTGAAGAAACCGGCATGTCCTAGAACCAGAAATTCGAAGACATGTGACATCTACCAACACGCACTGGGCCCGCGTAGTGTTTTACGGCCCACAATCACAGAGAGGAGGCATGTGTCCCAGCAGTGGGAACATTATAGACTGATTATGCAATATAGAAATAGCAGGTTTTAAATAAAATCAAAACTTACGTACAAGATTGTATGTAAAGCATAGTGAGTTTTTTCGACATGCTTAAAATATCTTTTAACTAATACTTACTTATTAATTGTAATTAAATAATTCTAAAGGTGATTTCCTTAATAGGTAAGCACTCGAAGAGTTTAAAGTGAGCAAGATGTGCGATGAGGAAATTCCTTCCCATTGTTTTTATCTCATTACGCTTCTTTATTCATAGTCAGCTGTTAAGAAGGAAACCGGGTATGTTGAGGAGCACAAATTAAAAAAACTAAGTCAAAATCTAGCTCCAATCTTGCCATAAAAAATATCATTGTTTACCAAAGCTGCGCTGTGCGAGAAAACGATCTTATTATCAGATTTTTTCTAGCTTCCTGACAGTTTCTTGGCTTATCACTAAGGGAAAGCCCTAAAATGGTTAAAACTATCTCAAAAACAGCCGTTATTTAATTTAGCGGCTGTACAGACTTGCCATCGACCATTTCTTTACCCAAATCGATTTCCTTATCCTAATCTTAGTCCTTAGTATCTTATAGCTATTATAAGAGCAGTGGTGGCCCAGTGGTAATGGCCTCGACTCACGGTCGTAGGTTCGAACGCTGACAGACGCTTTACTTTGTGTAAATTATTTCATCACCACTGCTCTCAAAACGGTGAAGGAAAAAATCATGAGAAATCCAGGATATCCTAGAAAGAACCAATAATTCGCGGAGACATGTGACATCCACCTACCCGCATACTGGGCCCACGTGGCGGAATACGGCCCACTCCCTCTCACAAAAATTATAGGCTAATTATGCTGTGGGACCTAAATTCATTGCCCCGGAGTGTATTATAAAATAATAGTACAGTGTGATACGAGTGTGGTCTATTGGATATTACAGTCGAGGCGGTATTATTCGCGCGAGCCATAGGCGAGCGCGATAAGGTAGCCGAGAGTGTAATAATCAATGCACATGCGTTTCATACGACGTTTTTCAACACACTTGCGAGGAAAAAAACAGACTTGTTGTAAGAACTTATGCTACAATAATGTAACTATAGAGATGATAGATTTATAAAGTTTAACAGACCTTTAAACCTGCCAGGCCTGGCAGGTACTGACTAGGTATCCGGAGTTTCTTTTAAAAACTTCTATATCGGTTGATGACAATACTTTAAATTTTGTAATTTTGTTATTAATCAACCACACAAGGAAAACGATAATAAATATTTATGGAAAATGGCGCGCTGGCTGGTTTTGTTTTTCCATAGGTGTAAATAAAGGCACTGGCAAAACCGTTAAACAGCCTATACAAAAAAATATGATTTGAATAAGAAAAAATGTTACTGTTACTAAACGCACCATGGTGGAGTCAAATCTATTTATTATTATTTACGCTCTTCTCCCCTACGTGAAATTGACATTTTTAATAATGATTTTAACCACACAACAAAAAAGTTAACAAATATTTATGGAAAATGGCGGCTGGTTTTGGTTTTTTCCGCTAGCAATGAGCGCGCGGTGTAAATAAAGGCACTGGTAATACCCCTGAACAGCCTATATAAAAATATAATAATACATAATACCCAAATGGGGTTATGGTAGTGAACAATATAGACTGAAATAGCCACAGACGATATAAACCCTTATATTTTAATAGTACAGAATGACAGAGATTCATTCCGCGCGAACGCGGTGGCACACGGGCAGACCAGCGCGGCTCGTCGGGGCGGGTCAAGTTGCCTGCGCGCTTGCCAACCGCGGTCTTACCGGAAAAAAGCGCAAGTCTCTGCTCGGGTGTAAATAGAGAATGCTCATTTTTTAGTAGGATAGTTCATACTAATTCAATGTATAGTATCCCACTGACGTTTAATTGTGGTAAAAAAAATCCCATGGGCATGCATGGGATTTTTTTTTGCATAGGGTTCTTTTTTTTTTTTAATTGCTTTTGAGCGCTTGTCTTTGGTAAAAAGCTTCACCAAAAACAATTTCTATTGGATACAAACTCCATGCTGCCATGATAGTACTTACTAATTCCATACTGCCATGTCATTACTCCGACTAGTAAATAGTAATCTGTGGCGCACATTACCGCACTAGTGCGGTAATATAAAATAAAAAGCACGCTTCCATAATGCACTGCATTATAAACCTAAAAGCGGTTCAATAAGAGCCACTTTACAAGCAAGTGTGTTGAAAAAATAATTAATAGTTGATAGTCCGTATAAGACTAATGCCTTTACGGATTCTTTGGGGTCTGATCTTTGCATAGGCAGATGCCTATCTATTAACAGGAGACTATCTTCTCAGAGTATCCAATTACAGACGTTGTTAGAAGTTTAATAGTAAGCGGAGCTGACATATTCTCACCCGAACCGCAAAAATTTGGTTGTTAAGAAGCTTGTCAATAAGGTGTAAATAAGATGTAAATAATAGCTAAGGTTTTGAAGTAATCAACTATATTTAGTTACAGCATAAATCACATTAGTTAATTAATCTCAGTAATATTAAACAAAAAGAACTGAGTGCGGCTTATTTCCGCTGCATAATCCTTAACCGTTAATCTTTATCAACGTCATCAGCAACGAAGCTTTGAACAATTGATGTTTTCAGTCCTCAGCAATTATCAGGCAAGTGGTTGTTGGTAATTTATCTCCTTGAGACGACCTTGGGGATGGAATTCCCTTCAGCGTGGTAGCCGGTCTCGTCAGCGTAGTATTCGACGGTGTCGGGCTTGCCTTCACTATCCAGGGAAGTGTAGGATCCGCTGACAACGACGACCTTTTGGAGTTTATTCTCTTCATTAAGAGCTTCCTTCACAACGCCTTTCTCATTCCTGGATGTACCGTCTGAAGTCTCGTAACTGTTGATAATGTTTATGTTAGTTCGACATGAGCAAACATTTGATGCAATGTGCAAATTATCAAATTATTGAATATGAGAGCTATTGCTAAAACTTTTAAACTACCATCTAAGTGCTGAAATAAACATGTGTAAACCCGGGACACAGTAGAGAATTATAAATGGCACTTTTGGCAAAATAACAAATGAAATCTTTATATTTACAAGAAATTATAGGAGCCATCTGGATTATGATCTGAGCTGTAGCTGAGGATTTCGACTGTTGGCTTTTCAGCGGGAGCAGCTGCGGCGACGGCCACGAGTGCGAGGGCGACAAGGATGATCTGAAACAAGATAAGTCAACAAGTTGTAGCAAAAAGATAAAGAGATACTCGATACCTACAATAATTAGTTTATAAGGTAACTAAGTGCACTCCGCGGTTTCACCTGCATAAGTCTCGATCCCGTGGAAATATCGGTATAAAAGGTACCCTATGTCCTTCTCCAGGTCATGGTCTACCCATGTACCTAATGTCATCTAAATCTGTTCAACCGTTTTAGCGTGAAAGCGTAACAAACAAACAAATTCACTTTCGCATTTTATATATAAGTTAGGATAATTATGATTATAATAATTACTTTAAAAAAAATTAACAGACAAATTAAAAATCCGGAGTCACACGTGTTAGGGCATAAATCGAACAGATTACGTGTGACTCCGGATTTTTTATTTGTCTACTAGATTAGTTTTAGATACCCTACTCACCACTGAGTAGGGTATCAAAATAAAGGAAATTAAAAGGGGATTACAAAAACATATGTAATATAAATTATATTTATTTAAACTAGAAATAATAAATTGGTTTAAAAAACGTTTTTGATAGCGTAAAATG
This sequence comes from Lithophane leautieri, assembly GCA_949152455.1. Lineage (NCBI taxonomy): Eukaryota > Metazoa > Arthropoda > Insecta > Lepidoptera > Noctuidae > Lithophane > Lithophane leautieri. The sequence goes on along the minus strand of OX424463.1, from coordinate 9,880,840 downwards.
GGCCATGTCGAACCTCGTAAATCGCCTGCGAAGCCTTGCACAAGTTAATTTACAATAAACAAAGAAGCTGAGCAAAAAAAAAAAATTTTGCTTGTTTATCTTTTTTCAGTTAAGTACGTGTTTTTGCAGTTAGGCTTTTTGGTTTATTAAATTAATTTGTTATTGTACTTTGAATTAATCATTATTGTATTTGTACGCCTTTCTAGGCAAAACATGTTGAAGCTTTTTTATAATCGTTCCAACTGATTGTAATCCTACACGTGTTTTTGAGAAATAAATATATCTTATCTTATCTTATAGACAGTAAGCACGTAAGCAAAGGAAACAATACTACTTAAAACATATTGTCGATGCTATAAACTTCCCACAAAGCCTAAAACCCTTTGTAATTACTCATCCCCAGGAACATTGAAATAATATTGGTTGCGGCATGCAACTCGTACTCGTAGCACATGCACAAGTATTAAAGTGATGGTTTGGTTACTTACCGATTTCATTTTGGATTGATTGGTTAGCAACTTAATGAACAACTGATGCTTGATCGATCCCAATGTATCCTTTTATACATTTCTATAGTAATATAAAAAATATGAATCTGTTACTATTTAAAACTCGATCACAATCTAAGCATGTGTACAAGTCTACACGTGCGTGTTATATCAAAAACTGGAAATATCAAGAAAAGAATTATAATAGAATTTAAATTATAAACTTGAAATGGAAACCAATTTTTATTTATAGCACTCTTAGACAAATATTAATATCATAATCGGTCGGATTGATTCCTTTTGCCTCAATATTCATTTTTATAAAATGCCTTTAGGTAAGTATAGGTAAAAGTTCCGTTTATTTAATTGTATATACGTATACATTATATTTTAAAATATTTGAATTAATGTAATAAAACATTTAAAAATATAAAATAGCAACCCAAAGACATCAGAAACAGGGTCCAAACCTCCTGTGGCCAGGTCTCTAGAGAGTAACCTCCTCACTATGCGTGCTGAATCCAGAAGTACCTTCTACTTTCTGTATCAAGCCCTAGATCCAGCAATGTGATCTAGCCTACTGAGGCGTTATTTTAAACCCACATATTTTGACTAAGGAGTAGAGTTTATGAAGTTAGGGCTTGTAGAGTTAGGGCGTGTAGAGATAGAAGCTTGGCTCTACATGAGATCTAATAACTTTTTGACAGTGCGAGCCATAGGTCTCGTCTTGGTAACATATTACATGAAAATGTTTTTGATAGGATTACACTACTTTTTGTAAGTTGCTTTTGATAATATTTTATATCTTGTTCATTATTTCTTTCTTTTTTTGTTTTGTATTTCTTGCACACCAGAGGTGTCTTTTTTTCATAGCCCACTCTCTAGATTCGTATAATATAAGTGTACTTATGTAGTAATATTCTTAAACCTGACGAAAGCCCCTTAAACACTTTTATCTCCTAATTCAAGGGGTGATATTTTTTTTAAACCTTAACCACGTATTGTTTTATTTGTAATAAGAAGTCACAGACATCTTATAATTGTCTTATTATGTGTACTTGTATAATTTTCAGATCTCTAGCATAAAATTAAGTTTATATGGGAAAACCAATACAAACTTCCATCACCTAATTTGATAAATTAAAGGGTGAGGGGTGATTTACAAAAAATCTTGAAATATGTATTTTATTATTTATAACAAGGAGTCCCTAGTTAATTGATTCAGGAGTGATATTGCGGAAATCCGTTATAAAATATAATAGACGACCCGACGTCCAGCGCTCGGTGTGGCAACAAGTCGTGTTCTGGTTTTCAATTGGTCAATCGTCATCCTGAGGATGCCCCGTTGAGAGGTGACACCTGTCGATTTCTTACAATGGTTTTTATAACTCTTGAAGAATAGTTAAGCGAAATAGGTTACTATATATATTATCTACGTCTATTGTATACGTATTTTTAAGGAGTCCCTATATCAATTTTCAGACCAGCATCAAAATTTGCGGAAGTCTCATACAAACTTCCATCCCCTAGTTTAAGGGTAAAAATTCAAAGTTTTCGTTTTTTTGTTGTTGTATGTGTACTAATACTAACTTACATACCAAACTTCAGCTTTCTAGGACTTCAGGAAGTACCCTAAGAATTTTGATGATCATCAGTGAATGAGTGAGTTAGGAATAAGTGATGAAATCAGGATTTTTAAGATATCAATAAAATCTAAATTATAAGAGCTATGTAATTGAAACTTTCTACGTTTAATAAATCTACTATTGACATCATATCCCGAGAATTTTGTTTATCTGGTATAAATTAAACCCAAGTTATGAGGGTCAAAAAAACGACGAAGCGCTTCAAGAAAAGGTAGGGTCCTTCCGATTCGCTTGGCTCGTCTTGGCGGGGTCACTCCCGTGCCCCCAGATTAGATACAATAGCAGCTATAAACTTTAATCTTATTAGACAAAACTATTATGACTGATTAGTTTAGTTTTATTAAGGGCCAATTTTTAATCTTCAGCTATTTTTAATTTCAGAAATAAATAAGGCGATTTTACAGCTTTTATATATAAAATATGTCAAACTCATATTTATTTTTCAAATCTAATTTATTTGACTATTGAAAAACCGGCCAAGTGTGAGTCGGACTCGCGCACGAAGGGTTCCGTACCATTATCTATAAAAACGGCAAAAAAATCACGTTTGTTGTATGGGAGCTCCCTTAAATATTTATTTTATTCTGTTTTTTTAGTATTTTTTGTTATAGCAGCAACAGGAATATATCGTCTGTGAAAACAGACGGACGGATGGACAGCGCAGCCTTAGTAATAGGGTCCCGTAGGGTACGGAACCCTAAAAATCAGCCCTAAGGAAAAATTGAGGGCAATATAGAGCGACATGCTTATTCTATAAGCAATCAGTAATAAAAATCCTGTCCGAGCGGTAAAGGTTTAAATAATAGTAGGTAGGTGCTGCAATAAAATTACCAAAAAATATAATATAATAATAGTTCATTGTGATACAAGTGTGCTCTATTGGATATTACACTCGAGGTGGTATTATTGGCGCGAGCCAAAACCGAGCGCGATAAGGTAGCCGAGAGTGTAATAATCAATGCACATGCGTTTCATACGACGTTTTTCAACACACTTGCGAGGAAAAAAACAGACTTGTTGTAAGTACTTATGCTACAATAACGTAACCATAGAGATGATAGATTTATAAAGTTTAACTGACCTTTGTTGCCAGGTACTGGCTATCTGGAGTTTCTTTTAAAAACTTTCTTTAAATTACAAAAAAAAAAAACTGTAACTAAATGTACTACGGTGGAGTCAAATCTATTTATTATTATTTACACTCTTCTCCCCTTCGTGAAATCGACATTTTTAATAATGATTTTAACCACATAACAAATTAGTTAACAAATATTTATGGAAAATGGCGGCTGCTTTTTATTTTTTCCGCTAGCGATGAGCGCGCGGTTGTAAATAAAGACACTGGTAATACCCCTGAATAGCCTATATAAAAATATAATAATGTTATTAATACATAATACGCAAATGGGGTAAGGGTAGTGAACAATATAGACTGAAATAGCCACAGACGATATAAACCCTTATTTAATAGTACAGATTGACAGAGATTCATTACGCGCGAACGTGGTGGCACACGGGCAGGCCAGCGCGGTTCACCGGGGCGGGACAAGTGGCCTGCGAGCGTGCCAACCGCGGTCTTACCGGAACAAAGCGCAAGTCTCTGCTTGGGTGTAAATAGAGAATGCTCATTTATTAGTAAGATAGTTCATACTAATTCAATGTATAGTATCCCACTGACGTTTAGTTATGGTAAAAAAAAAACCCATGGGCATTCAATGGATTTTTTTTTGCTTATGGTTCGTTTTTTTAATTAAAAACTTGCTGTTGAGCGCTTGTCTTTGGTAAAAAGATTCACCAAAAACAATTTCTATTGGATACAAATTCCATGCTGCCATTATGGTACTTACTAATTCCATACTGCCATGTCATTACTCAGACTAGTAAATAGTAATCTGTGGCGCACATTACCGCACTAGTGCGGTAATATAAAGTAAAAAGCACGCTTGCATAATACACTGCATTATAAACCTAAAAGCGGTTCAATAAGAGCCACTTTATGAGCAAGTGTGTTGCAAAAAAATATTATTATTGGAAACTATAAAGTTATTGCTTTTTAAAATTATTTTTTTTGTGCAAAAAGTACTAACCACAACTTCTATAAAAAATTGCTAATTTTCAATAGAGGGCATAAACTATGACTTCTAGATACCCGCTTCACGATGGCCCCCCACGCCGCATACACATATACCCAGGTAGTATTAGAGGGGATTTTTGTTTTTTCTGCAAAATTACCACTATACATAATAGCACCCTCACAGATGGGACAGGATTTTTTTGACATGTTGTATAACTACTCTAAGTATGTAGGTACCTAACAGTTGTGCACCTGTAGTACGAAAAATACCCGACAAAAAATACCTATAAATATAAATTTCAAATACAACGGATCAAAATTAGAAACAGTAAATAAATTCACCCTTTTAGGCCTTGACATAGATTCACACATAGATTGGAAATCACATATCCAAAAAGTAAGAACGAAATTATCCAAGTTTTCATACGCCCTCCGAGAAATCAAGAAAACAACAGACCTCAAAACAGCACTTGTGACATATTACGCGTACGCATTTGCATGGCTTAAATATGGCGTTTTGTTATGGGGAAATAGTACAGACGCTTCTACATTATTCACTCTACAGAAAAAATTAATTAGAATTTTAATAAATATCAAAGATATAAACTCCTGTAAACCCCACTTTAAAGATCTAAAAATATTAACCCTGCCCTGCCTCTACATACTTGAAATTTGTAAATTTGTACGAAAATATCCGCAATTCTTTACTAAAAGGGGAGATATCCAAACTAAAATTGCACTCAGAAATGAAAACAGACTAAACATACCCACTTCACGATTAAAAATGCATTCTTCTGGTGCATTTGTAATGTCCATTAAAGTCTACAATAAGTTACCAGATTACATCAAAGACATAAGTAAGAATAATATCTTTATTAATAAATTGAAACAATTCCTATTATTCAAAAGCTACTACACTATTGATGAATACTTTAGCGATAAATTTCAAAAACAATAAAATCATTGTTACCTAATACCTACATTTTACTATGAATATAAAAAGGCGCCTTCATCCTCTCTCCTGTTAAAAATTAACTTTTGCTGTGCCCGACAGGGTCCATAATTGATTCGATGTCTTAACATACCAACTATTATGTACACATTATGGATTGCAATAAAGTATTGAGTATTGAGTATTGAGTATTGAAAAAGAAATGAAATTACTTTGGATGTGAGTGTGTACTTCGAAAATTGCGAGGTCAATAAATTCCAGTAATACATCAGGTTCCAGTAACACGTCGGCGTCCGTCGTGCCGTCGTGTCCAAGTGTTGCCTAAATGTGTACGACATAGATTTCTATTCTATTCCATTTTGCCCCTTTATTCAATTTGATGAAATTATCCAACTTTTCAAATCAAAATATTATAAAATAAAATTTATTTTAAAGACGTTTTTATCAAAATTCGGTTCTTCCTTCTCCATCACAGAATATCGACATAGTCTTATGTCCAGAATTTTCTTGTTGAAATATGTCTAGACATCATATTATCCTACTTACGCACAAGACGATTTAGAAACTGACCATGAACTATAGTGTTTACGGGCGCAATAGTTCAAATAGCGCTAATTGCACATTTTGCGTTTCAATCATCTAAAAAAGGTATTTCGTAAAGAAAATTACTCTTGTTTCTTGGCAATTAATCTGTTTTATCGTGAATATCATTGAAATGATGCATGATGCATTACACGTTTATTGAACTAACTGTACTCACAAAAAAAGCAAATATAAGATTTTAAATTTTACTTTATTTACAGTATGAATCACATTATTAAAACTCAACAGGTAACAAAACTATGGCAGTTAGCATCAAATAACAAAGAGCGATAAGAAGAGCACGCGCTCCTCTGTTACCTTAAACGTTATCAGAGTCACTAGATACAGCAGCTGATGAACAACTGATTAATTGTCATTCATCAATCAATTCTTTATCGGTGAGTAGTCGTTGATAGCTTATCTCCTGGCGGGCTTGGGAATGGAGTCTCCCTCCGCCTGGAAGCCGTTCTCGTCAGCGACATAGTTGACGACCACAGGCCTGCCGTCCTCACCGGGGTAGCTGTAGGAGCCGCGGACGACGATGACGGTGTGAGGCTTGTTATCCTCATCCAAAGCTTCCTTCAGTTGACCCTCTTCTTGGCGACTGATGCCATCGTCAGACTCGAATCTGTTGAAATTAAAGCGATTAATACATTTTCTATTAAAGGGAAGGTATGTGCATTCGCTTGTTAAGGTAAACCACATATTTTAAAAAGATAAAACAAGATATTACGTTGCGGTGTATGAACCATCGGGCTGCTGGTCGAATAGGGACCTGACGATCTGCGGGGTCTGTTCAGCAGGAGCAGCGGCGGCGACGGCCACGAGGGCGAGGGCGACAATGATCATCTGCACCACACAATACACAAATGATATAAACAGAGCATACAAAATATTGCCAGGACTCCTAACTAAACAATACTAAAATTAAAAGATCTTTTCACTGAATTTCAACTAACTTTTAACATTTTTTGTTAACTACAACAAGAGATTGAGAAATTATGTTATAATTTATTTAAATTTAATTTTAGTCTTTGATAAAATATGAATACACGTACGGATTTCATGTTTGATAGGTTTTGTTCGGTGGCTGCTGTGCGACTGATGCTAAATTGATCGCAAAATGAGCTTTTATACATTTCTCCGGCTTCTAACGTAACGTCTAATGTACGATGTCGTAAAACCGGATTTGTTAATTGATGGCATTATGCGTGATATTATTCTTTATTTTAAAGTTCACAATATTATTAACTTAGTAACCTGTCATAGATGAGGGAAAATAAAGAAGAATTAATAAATATTCAATGGAGTTTATATGTATAAATGAGGAATCGGCCCAACACACGGCCGCACTTTGTAATTTTCATGTTCTATTACATCAAATATTTTTATGAACCTAAATTGATCTACCATTCGCAATCCGAAGCTTTAAAACAAAATACCCAGAATGAACAATATTGATGTTTGGTACTCCATTTCCAGATACTACTGCTTTTTACACTTGCAAGGTGTGTATGCGTCTCGAAGCAGAAGTCGCGCAACGTTGGAAAAAAAAAAAAAGTTACATAATAGCACCCTCACAGATGGGACAGGATTTTTTTTACATGTTGTATAACTACTCTAAGTATGTAGGTACCTAACAGCTGTGCACCTGTAGTACGAAAAAGAAATGAAATTACTTTGGATGTGAGTGTGTATTTCGAAAATTGCGAGGTCAATGAATTCCAGTAATACATCCGGTTCCTGTGCAATCAAGGCAATGTCTACCCCAAGTCCTCAAACGGTGATATGAAGTACCTACTTGACATGTGATTTGTAACTATTTCTATGGAATCTAGTTCGTGCTACGCGTCAGATTCTTTTTGACGACTTCTCACGATTGGCATCTTTTACCCAAAATGACAAAATGGATTTTGTAGTTTTAATAGTGGCAAGCCTATGGCTTCTCGTTATCACGACTGGCGATTAACTTAACGTTTAAGCTTTAAAGTAACATACATCTTGTTAATACGACGGTGAGTTTATGACTAAGAACGTTTATGGCCGGTTTTATTAAGTAAAAACTCTACTACTCCACTCTAGTTTCTTCCCTGACATATATACAGTGTGTCCGGACATGGACTAGCGATATTCTAAATACTTAAATATAAGCTATTTTAAAGTATAATTACAGTCTAAGCATGGGTCCAAAACGCTTCCCTGCTATGTGGCAGCCATTTTGTTTTTTTGTTGAAATATTTTCTAAGCAAATACAAAAAAAAATATATCTCTCAAAGTTTTAGTCATACTGAGATAAAAATAGGCTTATTCGAAAAGCAATATTTAAAGAAAAACTAATTCATAAATTACCAGTTTTGTCAAATCATGCTGATCCTAATCATCTATATGATGATTTTTTTAATTTATACTGTAAACAATTTAATTCCACCTTTATTCCCAAGACTATCTCGGTCAATAGTAACGCATCTTTCAGTGATTGGGCTACCATTGGTATTCATAAAAGTAGAACACGGCTTCATGAGCTGTACAGTGAAAGGACTTATGTAAACACTGCTGAATTTAATTTATATGTTAAAAATTATTCAAAATTATTTAAAAAAGTTTGTTGTACGGCCAAGTCTCGCTATTTAAGTTCGAAGATTAAAAACAGTAATAATGTAATTAAAACGACTTGGAATATTATTAATAGTGAAACGGGAAAGTCTACTAACCGAAATACTGACTACAGCCTGTCTATTAATGACAACATAATAAAATCAGACTCACAAGTCGCCGAGGCCTTTGAGAATTTCTTTTCAGATATTCCCGTTTCAACTACTAAATCCCTAAACTCATCACCTTCTGTTGCTGAGTCTTTGCTTAAGGAAAATGTTAATGTTTGCGAATCGGAATTCCATTTTGAACATATTACCTGTAGAGACATAATTAAAACCTTTCACACTTTAAACGTAAAAAAGACTGCAGATCTGTGGGGTAATTCTGTAGAAGTTGCCAAGTCTATTATTGACATTGTAGCACCTACTTTAGCTCTTATTTTTAATAATTGTATCCACTGCGGGGAGTTTCCTAACCTTATGAAAAATAGTAAAATAATACCTTTATTTAAATCAGGTAGTACATCAGACCCCACAAATTATAGACCTATTTCAGTACTACCTTTAGTAAAATTTTTGAGAAGTTAATTTTAGAGCAATTGCACAGATTTTTTAATAGACATAAATTGTTACATAGCAAACAGTTCGGTTTCACTAGGGGTCGTTCAACTACTGACGCCGGGTGTTGAACTTTTAGGACATATTTATAATGCATGGGAAGATAAATGCAATGCCTTGGGCATCTTTTGAGATTTGTCTAAGGCATTTGATTGCGTTCTTCATGAAACGTTAATCAGGAAACTCCGCCACTACGGAATCCGGAACACCGCTCTGGATCTTCTTACTTCATACTTAAGTAATAGGATTCAGAGCGTTGACGTTAATGGGAAAAGATCTCCCGGATCTATAGTAACAATGGGAGTCCCACAGGGCTCAATTCTTGGTCCTTTCTTGTTTCTTATTTATATTAATGACTTGCCTTACCTCATAAAGGATAATCATGAGATAGTGTTGTTTGCAGATGACACTTCGCTTTTGTTTAAACTTAAACGTCACCAGCTGGTTACTGACGATGTAAATAGCGCGATCTCAAAAGTAGTTCACTGGTTTAATGTTAACAATTTACTTCTTAATGAAAAAAAAAACAAATGCATTAAGTTTACGCTACCTCACGTTAGGCAGGTGAAAACGAATGTGTTGATAAAGGGCGAAGAATTGAATCCCGAAGATAGCACAGTATTCTTGGGCTTAACTTTGGATGCTAAGCTTCAGTGGGGCCCTCATATAGATAAATTGTCAAAAAAACTAAGCTCCGCAGCATACGCTGTTAGAAAAATTCGTAATTTAACTGACATAGAGACAGCCCGTTTAGTGTACTTTAGCTATTTTCATAGTGTAATGTCGTACGGTATACTGTTGTGGGGAAATGCCGCCGACATTCAGACTATCTTTGTTTTGCAGAAAAGAGCTGTTCGATCAATTTATAAATTAAGTCCGAGATACTCACTCAGAGAGAAATTTAAGGAGATAAATGTAATGACTGTGCCTTCTCAGTATATTTTTGAAAATCTTTTATATGCCCACAAATATATTAAATTGTTTAAAAAATACAGTGATATCCATAATATAAATACTAGGAACAAACACAAAAGAGAATGACCATACGCCGTATCGCTATTTGTTCGGCTGTGACTTAGGTTTCTAATGTTGATAATTGATGTTTTAAAATATAATGATTTTATCTAGTAATGCGAATCTTTAAATTCTCCGCATAAAAAACATCATAAAACTATTAGTTTTTATTTCGATTTCCCATTTTATCCATACATAGTTTTTTTTTTTTCACGCAAGTAATGTCATATGTCATTGGCATTCAAAGAGTATGTAAGCAATCTAACCTTCTTGACTTACGCAAAACAATAAAAGTCCACATCCAATTATTTTTGTTTATAATGTAATAATAATTATAGTTAAATAATTAGTAACTAATTATGGCTTAACATGCTTTAGGAGTCACTTAAGGAAGACTTTTTATTTATTATTTTAATTCGTTTGTTTTTTTTCTTTCTTATCTATTTACATTTAAAAATATTTTTATAAAAACATATTAAAGTATAAAAAAATAGAGGTCCGCCAGGGTCCGGAAGCAGGGTCCAAGAATTTAAAGGTATTTGGGTTTATTATAATTATTACATTGTAATAGCAATCTGTTAAGATGTTTAATTAAAAGCAAAACTTTTATACGAAAGGCAGAATGTTTTCGAGACCTTTGCCTGTTCTAATCAACATTATAAACTCTTTGAAAACCGAACAAACGCGCGCCATAGGATTCTATGCGCGCGCATCCCGAGCAGAATATGCGGACGACTGAACGGCGGGCGTTCTCTTTCTAGCATAAATGTGCACGTCCCATTTTGTTTTAAGTACAGTCTCGAACGGTATTTACTTTTATTATTTGTTTATTATTATTGTATATTTAATGGAATGATTTCATTTATATGTTTTGTTGTAATGTATACTTACTACGATTGCGATTTGGATTTATTTTGATAACATTATGTTTATATGTTTGTATGTCACATAGATTATTTTTTAAGTTTAGACTGAAATCGGGCAAACCTCTTACGGCAAATAAAAATGTACCTATATTCTGATTCACTTTAACTTTTTGGTTGGTTCGATAAATAAGTACCTAATTACTGTAAATCCATCTTCGTTTAAATAACCACTTAAAGAAATAACTAACGTAGACATTTTGCATAAAGATAAGTTCTGGTTTGGATTAGTACCTATATATTTACATAACTGTAAATAAGTACTTATACCAATTAAAATAAGATGGGTGCGAGTGAATCCGCGGGCAGCAACCAATATGTGGTAGAAAAAACATCCATTTCGTTTTTTAAGCGACTGTACATGCGCCAATTCTTGGCGCCAATTTTTGAATGCGTGAGTTGCTACTGTGACTTCTTGTATTCTTTCCACAGATTGTGTTTTTGTTTTTTTTTGTGAATATTTTAGGTATTGAATAATTTCTTTTTCTTGAGCAATAATAACATTTCATGTAATTGCGTCACATTAGTAAGTGGTTCACTATGTGTCGAGAATATCACGCCGCAACGGACTCATTTTGTCCGTGTATTAATTGTTCGGTTGTACTGCGGTTGTTACGTTGGCAATAGTTGAGAGAAGCTAGTGAAAATACCTACAATACTCTGGCTTCTTGGATTTCTACATCATCGGTAAGTCATATTAGAAGTATAGTGGAACGGCAATATAGCGGGTGGCAGCTACATAATAATTATTATGATCTTAATAAATTATGTTTAATAACTTCATATCTATTCTTCCTACATGTTTATTAACGTTGATATTTACACCGCGTTGGTACGGACGCCACATTTTCTCACCGTAATATAAGTATGAACAATGTTTAATTCTCTTTGACTATGAAGAATATGATTGAAAAATTGATTTATTAATACGAAGTAACATAATATCGCTCCTGAATTATTCCGTGTAACCTCTTTTATCTGTTTTGTGTGTAGCAGCACCTACACCCACATTTCGCCAGTTACGTTTAGTCTCAATGTTCGATGTTCTGTTACATGTGATTTCTTAAGCGTTTACTTACCTACCTCTAAGTCTTTAAATAAACCTTTAACGCTGTGAGAATTGACGAGTATTGACAATGCTCAAACGTCATGTTGACTAATTCGTATTTTGAATTTACCACCATACATTGTGACAAAAAGTCACTAAGAGATTCGATTCTGAACCAAGGTTTTGAGATCTAATTACCGTGTAATGCGGAGAATTATGATAAAATGGTAAATTACATTTGAAAGCCCTAAAATCATGCTTTAATTTAAACCATAAATCTTTGGGTCACTGCATGTTTCATACCGATACGAAGTTTCTTTGTCGCTTGGTCAATATCCTTTGTTATACCTACAACAAGGCTCAAGAAAATAGGTGGCTCCTTTAGATGTCAATGTATACGCTTTTACAATAAGCTTCCAAGCAACGTACAAGATCTAAGCCTTAATAAATTTAAAACATTTATTAAACGTAAGTTGTGCCAAAAAGCGTATTATACCATTAAAGATTACATTGAGGACAAAAAGGCTTGGGATTGAGCTGCTCCAATTTCTCCAATTTTGTTATTTTTTAACTTATTGAATTTTGTTATTTTTAGTGACTTTTTATTTTATTATTAACTTATACAGTGACATGAATGTTTTACTTTGTAAAGTATTATATTATTTTAATTATTGTGAATGTGAAGAATCTTTTTTTCTTTTCTTTTTTAGTATTAATTTTTCCTTAGTTTTAATTAATCATGGTCTGGCAGTTTGAGTAATTTATGCGGCCTAACCAAATGTCCTTTCTTTGGTACTGTTCGTCAAATCGTTGAGCTCCTTAAAATTGGAGTTGAGCTGCACGATTATTGACAAATGCTTGCACTGACTGGACAGGTCCACTCAATCTGTGTGGTTCTTTCCTCAAAAGTCCATTTCAGACACCAATCTACATGGTCTTCACATGAACTGACCAAGATTATGTCTGGACTTTAAAAGAGACTGTGACCTCTGAGTTTGTTTCGGCCTTTGTTCTCAGAGTAGTCAGATAGGAAACGCCGACCTCATCTAGTTTTAAAAATGTGATTGACGTGTAAAAGTGTTTGTACAAACCTACTTACAGAAATAAAAATCATTTCTCATTTATCATAATAATATTGTCTACCATCTGCATTACAAAGCAACGTGTTCAAAATTCCAAAACTTTTGAAAAAAAAATGTGAAAGTAAAAAAAAATGAAAAATTATGCAATTTAACCAATAATTGTTAATTACTACAAACACCCCCGAGAACTTTTTTATTTTTTTACTAGATCGACCTATTTTGTGGTAAGCTACAATACAACATAAAATGCACAACCGTATGTCTACTGCACTTTAAGAGTTATTGTTGTTTGAACGTAGCGAATGCGCAAACTTTGTGTTTTTTTCAAGGCAACTGTCGTAACCCTAAACAGGAAATTGTACAATAGTTTATATTTAAATATTTTGAATATCGCTAGTCCATGTCCGGACACACTCTATAAGGCTGTTTAACAATAACTTTATCCTATTCTGATACATAGGAGAATTTTACGGTTACATTCATTTTACAAGTACCCTTAAATTATTATTTTTTTAAACCCCCGACTAAATCAAAACATTTAATAAAACATTTTTTTTATAGCTAAGAACACTCTCTACCCCCTATCAAACAAAACCAAAATAATCAAAATCGGCTAAGCCGTTTAGCAGCTACGAAGTCGCAGACAGACACACAGATACACACGACACGTTAAACTTGTATCACCCCTTTTTTTCCGTCGGGGGTTAAAAATAGTATGTACTTATATCCCTCATATTGGCTCACAATTACAGACGATTAGCTCCAATAATAATGTCATCATAACAGGGAAAACCGCTATATCAGGTAATGCATTCTTTTCAATCAGGAAGTCATCAAGAATTTGGCAATTTCATAGGCCCTATAGTCATAGGCTGTGTAATACAAGGTTACATTGGATTTCATTTATTGTAGTATGTATTAAGGTATAGAACCGAAACAAGAACAAGACGGCACGTCGGCGTCCGTCGTGCCGTCTTGTCCAAGTGTTGCCTAAATGTGTACGACATAGATTTCTATTCTATTCCATTTTGCCCCTTTATTCAATTTGATAAAATTGACCAACTTTTCAAATAAAAATATTATAAAATAAAATTTATATTAAAGACGTTTTTATCAAAATTCGGTTCTTCCTTCTCCATCTCAGAATATCGACATAGTCTTATGTCCAGAATTTTCTTGTTGAAATATGTCTAGACATCATATTATCCTACTTACGCACAAGACGATTTAGAAACTGACCATGAACTATAGTGTTTACGGGCGCAATAGTTCAAACAGCGCTAATTGCACATTTTGCGTTTCAATCATCTAAAAAAGGTATTTCGTAAAGAAAATTACTCTTGTTTCTTGGTAATTAATCTGTTTTATCGTGAATATCATTGAAATGATGCATGATGCATTACACGTTTATTGAACTAACTGTACTCACAAAAAAGCAAATATAAGATTTTAAATTTTACTTTATTTACAGTATGAATCACATTATTAAAACTCAACAGGTAACAAAACTATGGCAGTTAGCATCAAATAACAAAGAGCGATAAGAAGAGCACGCGCTCCTCTGTTACCTTAAACGTTATCAGAGTCACTAGATACAGCAGCTGATGAACAACTGATTAATTGTCATTCATCAATCAATTCTTTATCGGTGAGTAGTCGTTGATAGCTTATCTCCTGGCGGGCTTGGGAATGGAGTCTCCCTCCGCCTGGAAGCCGTTCTCGTCAGCGACATAGTTGACGACCACAGGCCTGCCGTCCTCACCGGGGTAGCTGTAGGAGCCGCGGACGACGATGACGGTGTGAGGCTTGTTATCCTCATCCAAAGCTTCCTTCAGTTGACCCTCTTCTTGGCGACTGATGCCATCGTCAGACTCGAATCTGTTGAAATTAAAGCGATTAATACATTTTCTATTAAAGGGAAGGTATGTGCATTCGCTTGTTAAGGTAAACCACATATTTTAAAAAGATAAAACAAGATATTACGTTGCGGTGTATGAACCATCGGGCTGCTGGTCGAATAGGGACCTGATGATCTGCGGGGTCTGTTCAGCAGGAGCAGCGGCGGCGACGGCCACGAGGGCGAGGGCGACAATGATCATCTGCACCACACAATACACAAATGATATAAACAGAGCATACAAAATATTGCCAGGACTCCTAACTAAATAATACTAAAATTAAAAGATCTTTTCACTGAATTTCAACTAACTTTTAACATATTTTGTTAACTACAACAAGAGATTGAGAAATTATGTTATAATTTATTTAAATTTAATTTTAGTCCTTGATAAAATATGAATACACGTACGGATTTCATGTTTGATAGGTTTTGTTCGGTGGCTGCTGTGCGACTGATGCTACATTGATCGCAAAATGAGCTTTTATACATTTCTCCGGCTTCTAACGTAACGTCTAATGTACGATGTCGTAAAACCGGATTTGTTAATTGATGGCATTATGCGTGATATCTTTATTTTAAAGTTCACAATATTATTAACTTAGTAACCTGTCATAGATGAGGGAAAATAAAGAAGAATTAATAAATATTCCATGGAGTTTATATGTATAAATGAAGAATCGGCCCAACACATGGCCGCACTTTGTAATTTTCATGTTCTATTACATCAAATATTTTTATGAACCTAAATTGATGTACCATTCGCAATCCGAAGCTTTAAAACAAAATACCCAGAATGAACAATATTGATGTTTGGTACTCCATTTCCAGATACTACTGCCTTTTACACTTGCAAGGTGTGTATGCGTCTCGAAGCAGAAGTCGCGTAACGTTGGAAAAAAAAAGAGAAGGTAACTGGGTAATAGCATTTTCTTTATGTCTTATAAGTATCTCGATATCTGCAGCCTGGGACCCCAAAGACAAATCTGTTAAGGTTTTTATAGTTCGATAAAGGTTCGACTACGTAATACTTACCGTATTGTTTTTAAAATATTTTCATTATAATAAGCGCCGCTGTACGACTTTTATTTGAAGACTTGCGAGTATCTAAGTTAGCTTAACTACTTGTACGTGATCACGTACGTGTCAGAAGATAAAATAAAAGTAAGTAATATCGGTATTAATCTGTACCTCCGGTGGTAAGTTATTTTCTCTCTCTCATTATGATAAACTTGATGTATCCATCAAAATTAAATGTTTGTTCTATTTTCCTTCTTTTAAAGCGTACAAGATGGAATCTGGTACTACATCTATTTTCGGCCGCCTAATGACTTGAATCTTAATGAGTATTTATCGGCTTAATTTTTTTAAATAAAATATGAGCCTTCCCAGACGACCAATGAGCGTGGTCACATAAATTTTACGTACTTATATTGCCGGATTGGGTAAACATAATGGTATATCTAGATATTCAAAGACAGGAAACAAAATATTCAATCTTAACTACTTTTCGCTTAGCCACTGACCAACGAACCGCTTTGTGTTAATATACTACACGTCTGGAATCTACTTATACATAATGTACGTCAAAGGCCAATTAAGGCACCAGGATTTTCACATAAGGCATGATAGCCGCGCGTCACGGGTGCGACAGGACTGCAGCTATGCTTGCTGGCTACGAAGCTACGGCGGCGTAGCGATACGTCGTAGCAAAGTAAAGACTTAGACCAGTATGTAAAATAACTTAAACCGTGATCTTTAAGAAGTTGATCGGCCGTTAAAAACTGTAGCGATGTGTGAAGTCTCTAATTCGGCTAGTTATTCGTTGACATGCACACACGTACGAGATCGGTCGTTTGCCATGCAGACAGTAGTGTGACCTTGACCGCCAACCGTCTCGCGCGCATTCTGATACATTATGTACGCTCCTATACTTTTTATTGCTAATAATCTTCGGATTATATAACCATCGGACTTTTTTAACTATTGAGGTCCCTACATGCTTTTGAAAGATTTAGAACTCACATAAACATTCCTCCTAAACTAAATAAACTTGTACTAAGAATTTGAGTGCAATGGGTTGTCTGGGAAGTTCACGACCTCACGTTCGCCGATTCACAATTTAACCGTTGTAATATTGCCACTTTAAATTTTAATCGTAATTTTTTTTTATTAGAATGTTTTCTCATTTCGCTTCTAACTTTATTTTACACGGGACAGCATTCGATTATCTCGTCTTCGATACCTGTAAGTTTAGTAAACATTAAAACAGTGCAAGGCTTATCAAAGCAGCACCTATGTATGTATATCCTAAAGTAGAAGAACACAAAAGAAGGACGGAAGGTCATCAAGTAATTTATTTCTTGTTGCGAACCTACAGTACAAAAACAATTCTTCTTTTTGTATTGTATTTAAAATACCGTATCTATCTTCTTATCTAAACAAATAATAACAACAAAAAAAACGACTTCCAAAAAAACAGTAAATCACAGTGACGGAATAACTTAGAGCATCGTCAACATATCTATACTAAGTGGGAAAAATGCGTACCTAATATTGAAGCTAACTCAAAAACAATACAAGCAAATATATAAAATTTATATGGGACCACCTCTGAAGCATGACCTACAAAACAAAATCGATTCATAATTGGCGGATTAAAAGACCAACAAAAACCCAAAAAAAAAACATACGGACGAATTGAGAACCGCCTCCTTTGAAGAAATTGGTTAAAAAATAACTTTAATTTCGGAAGTCGTTGTCTTGCTTTTCAATTTTCGTTTTTTGCCACCTGTTAAAATGTTCGTAATAATCTGAATACGGTTTTTGGGGAAAGAAAGATTAGAAAAGTTGTCCGGGAAATTATAAAACTCGGGAAACTGTACGTCCTTTTTTATGGATTAAATTAGACAGGACAACGTCCGACAGGTCAGGATCGTTTTAAATACTTACATATCAAAGTTTGTTTATTTTCTGTATGAAAAGGCAATAGTACAGGCTGATCATTGATAATTATAATAATAATACCAGCCTTTTACTGTCCCACAGGCCTCTTCTCATAGAGAGAAGGTACGTACGGTCATTTATCACCACGCTTGCTCAAGACAGTTGGCGATTTCAGACTTATTACTTACTATAAGTCGTGGCTAGTTTTTATGACAAGTCCTTTACAGTTCAAGCAGTACGGTTATGGAATGCCTTGCCCGTGTCGATAAGGCGTGCTCAAACTTTGTCCACTTTTAAAATTCTGGTAAAAAAACACTTCCTCTCTCCTTAAACATCGTTATTAAATATAGCTCTTTCCTCCTGTTTCATGTTTATTATTGTATTGTTTATATATATATATATATTTATATAGATAAGTATATGCTTTATGTATATGTGTATTTATTGTATATGTAAATGGTACACCACTGACTACCTGCAGTATTATCTCTCCTTCGCGCTTTAATCCATCCAAAGGTTGTCTGTAAAAGATCGCTTTTAGCGATAAGACCGCCCATTGTGTCACCCTATGTTAAATTTTCTACATTTGTATCTGTATTTTTATGGTGTACATAATAAAGAGTATTCTATTCTATTCTATTCTATTCTATTTATCACGTTAAGCTAAGCTTGCGGGGTTGGTCCGTGGATGGGTGACCATCTTTACATACCGAGACTCCTCTGTGGCTCTGAAAACACGTTAAGCCGTTGGTCCCGGGTGTCATTTGTGGATCTTTGACAGTCGTTACCAGTCATCTGAAGACCGAAAGTCTGACAACCAGTCTTGCCAAGGGGTACCTATCGTATTACCCAGTTACTAGGTTGTGGAGGTCAGATAAGCAGTCGCTCCATGTAAAATACTGGTATTCAGCTGCATCTGGTTAGACTGGAAGCCGACCCCAATATAGTTGGGAAAAGGCTAGGCAGACTGACTTACTATAAGTCCAGGTTTCCTCACGATGTTTCCCGTTGATGTCAGTAAAGTGCAAGATAAACTCATAAAGTACATATCTATGAATTGAAAAAGTCACATTGGTACCTGCTCAGTTTTGAACCTCCAACCTCGTGCATGAGATGTCTCCTGCCCTTATCTTAATTTATTTGCGGTCAGCACAGCGCATATTTTTCTTCCATACTTCTCTATTAGTTTTCATCTCGGTAGTCACCCCCTTTCTAGCCATATCATCTTTCACACAGTCCATCCATCGTTTGGTTTTTCCCTACTCGTATAGACATCCACATTCATAAAATTTTCCTGACGACATTTTCCTTATATCTTCGCATCATATGCCCATACTACAACAATCGATTTCCACACAAAGTTTCAGTCACCGGTGTCACTTTCAAACTTTCTCTTATATACTCATTTTTTATTGTATCCATTCGCGTCCACACCATATTCTCAGCTGCATTATCTTCTCAGCTGCATGGCCTGCATGCAATTGCCTTTCATTCATCTGTTTTGTGGCCCAGCATTCTGATCCATTCAAGATAGCAGATCTAACCACCATCACAACATTTAATTAATTATTATTTAGAAAAACGGCCAAGTACGTGTTGAACCACGCACAGTGAACGGTTCCGTAGTTGGGATGAATTTAACCGAAAACATAACATTGTAATTGAAAAACTTGTTCTACAGAATGTTTGGGAAAACATGTTTTTGCAACTGCAAATGTAAGTTGGTCGATTATTACTCGGTAACTTGTTGAGCCTACCTAGCTGTGATAGTTTTCCTTTTAATATCGTTATACTTACTACACTTCACTCTAACTAAAATTAAAAACACATTTTATTTAGCACATTAAAGATACTAGTTATTGGGTATTATTTCGCAAACGGATCCCTGAATCCAAAAATTATTTTTCAAACTCACAATATTTTTAAACGACCTTTCCAACGACAACCCACAAAATGGGATTGTTGAGAAAAAAAACATCACCACGTTACGTGTAGGGGAGGTTTTTTTCTTTATTTTATTTTACCACTTGGTCGGCGTGATTTATATGTATACCCATACCAAATTACAGCTTTCTAGTACTAAGAGTCTCTGAGCTAAGCCGCGGACAGACGAACAGGCAGACAGACATGGCGAAACTATAAGGGTTCCTTGTTGACTACGGAACCCTAAAAACGAGACCCATTTACTTGATAATTATATTGTTCTCCGTTGCTTCTTAGCGATTGATCGATGAAACATTAGAAGTATCACCTGTATAAATTACTAGCGATCTACCCCAACTTTACACGGGTGCAATTTACATACATTGTCGGTATTCTGTTCACGACACGTGTGCACAAGTTCTGAGTAACCTAACAAAAAGTACTAGAATTGCATGAATTCAAGATAGTATTTCATTGAGTACTTCTTTTTGTATACCTTTCAAATGATGAAACAATTTTTCAAATAGGAGCTGTGGTTCTGGAGATTACCCTCCACATAAACTCACGAAATTCGCTCTCTCTGTTAATAATAATACTAGCTGATTTCCACAGCTTCGCCCGCGTGGATGTCAGATATTATACACTAAAACCTTCATCGAGAACCACTCTATCTATTGGTGAAAACAGCATGAAAATCGGTGTAGTAGTTTTTGAGTTTATCGCGAACAGGACAACAGACAGACGCGGCGGAGGACTTTGTTTTATAATATGTAAGGATAGTACCAGTATACCTATACCTACTATAATATTAAAGTAGATTCAACATTTTTTTTTTCTTAGCATTCAAGTCGTGTGTTAAAACCGAATGCCAGTACTCTATCATCTATACTAATATTATAAAGCTGAAGAGTTTGTTTGTTTGTTTGAACGCGCTAATCTCAGGAACTACTCGTTGGAATTGAACAATTCTTTTTGTGTTGGATAGTCCATTTATCGAGGAAGGTTATAGGCTATATAACATCGCTACGACCAATAGTAGTGGAGCATAAATGAAAAATGTTGCAAAAACGGGAAAAAATATACCTTTTTGAGAGCTTCCGTTGCGTGCGCTGCGTAAACGGTTTAACTTACGCAAATATCATAATGATGGAATTGTTCCTCTTTAAAAGTTCTAAAAAAAGTCCGTGACAGCATATGTCTATCTTTTAAGATTGACTCACTATAACCTTTTTTTATGGTAATCAAATTTGTTCGAAATTAATGCATTATTTGCGAAGCAGTTTTTTCAACATAATATTAATTTTTATTCAAATAAATCGTTTTAACATCAAGGGTATATAAGTAGCAGTAAAATACCTTTTAATTCATTCGAATCGAACATTTAATTATGAAGTAATCACGACATGCAATACGCGAACCGTTCGACGCCGGCGTCGCGCCGCGCCGCCGCGACGTTCCCTATTCTAGAGAGAATAGGCACAGCTAGTGGATAATATAAATACTGCTAAAGGTAAGGCTTTTGTCAAGGGGTTGTACAGTAGCATCCTCAATACGAAAATTAATAACGATGTAGTGCATTACTCAAACTGATTATATTCTCTCTTATATTATATACGATCATGTAAAAACCAATCTCAACTTATTTCCGTCACTGGCCAATATAAGAACGCGTAATGGCCCCTTGAATTACAAAACAGCACTGTTAAGGAAAAGTATTATGACAATGGGACCGGTCATTTATAATAAAATACCTCATGTTTTTAAGTATTATTCTGTAAACATATTTAAATCTAAGGTAACTGCACTACTCTTAGGCAAATGTTATTACTCAGTGAAGGACTTCCTAAATTATACTAATTTATCTAGATTATAATTGATCAAATTAATTCCGAATTTGACCATGTAAGACATTTATGTACCTGACTATATACCTAATATTGATTTCACTTTAATTTCTGTTTTCTTTTGTTGAAATTATTTTGTTTATATTAATTTTTGTAATAATTTGCACGCCGTAAGGTAGACTATAGCCGATCACATTAATTTATGTACAACATCTTATACCTGTACCTACATTCATAGCAAATAAATTTCTGATTCTGATTCATGGGAAAATATATTTGCATCATGTTGATGCTTAAAGTTGTAGTAAAGGAAGAGCATTGGATGTCTACCTTCAGACTGCTAAGTAAAGATAACTATACACTAATGACAATTATTACAAACACTGTGAACCAATGACAGAAAACGATTGTTTTCGTTTTAGCAGTAACGTTATTATTTCTGTACTTAACACGGAAACATGTGCGTAGATAACTCTTAGTACGCGGGTGCATTTGTGTAGTTGTTATGAAGACATCGAATGCGATCCTATTTGTTTCGTGAGAAACTACTAAGAGCAAGTTTAAGTAGGGGTTATTTATAAACGTTGCTTTAATTTATGAGACGCTTAAACGTCAAAAATGTATGGTTAAGAAGACGTAAACAACAAAACAATAAAACAAGCCCATATGACTTCAATAGAACTTTAATTACTATGTAAATCACGTCATTAAAACACAACAAATAATATAAAAACGTACAAAATTATGGCAGTGAGCTTCAAGTAACAACGAGCAACAAGAAATTAGCGCGGTTGATGTTCCGCACCACACTCCTGCGTCATAGTAACCGTTTTGTTCATTCCTTAAACGTTATCAGAGTCTCGAATCATGGTAGCTGATGAACAATCAATTAATTTATATAAATTGACCATACATCTGCGCGTCGTCGTTGGTAGCTTATCTCCTGGCGGGCTTGGGAATGGAGTCTCCTTCCGCGCGGAAGCCGTTCTCGTCAGCGACATAGGTGACGGCCACAGGCTTGCCGTCCTCACCGGGGTAGCTGTAGGAGCCGCGGACAACCACGACGACGTGGGGCTTGTTATCCTCATCAAGAACCTCCTTCGCTTGACCCTCTTCTTGGCGGATGATGCCTTTTGCGGTCTCGAAACTGTTGAAAATACACAGATTACCAACTTGATACTATATACTTGTTGTATGTCCTATCGCAGTAGAAATTTGTTTATATATTTGGGTATTGACGCCCACCAACAAAAAAAAACAAAGAACATTTTAACAAAAGAATCATTTGTGGTCTGGTGCACTTCTACATTAACAGGAAAGTTTGTATGTTTGTGTGTTTATGTGTTTGGATGTTTGTTACTCAATCACGCAAAAATGGCTTAATGTATTTGGATGAAATTTGGCAAACAGACAGTTTATAACCTGTATTAACATATAGGATACTTTTTATCCCGATATTTCCACGGGAACGAGACTTACGCGGGTGAAACCGCGGGGCGCAGCTAGTTAGCAATATTTGCAAAAAATAATATTATAAATTGAATTACTTACTCAAAGTTGTATGAACCCTCGGGTTGCTGATCGAAGGTGGACCGGAGGATCGCTTCGGGCTCCTCAGCGGGGGCAGCGGCTACAACGGCCACGAGGGCGAGGGCGACAAGGATCATCTGAAAACCGAACAACAATTACAACTTGTTTTTTTTAGGGGCAAAATGATGGTACTATTTTTCAAGACTATGGCTAAATGGCACCACTATAAACACGTAAAGACGAACATTTCTAATTCGAATTTAATGCAAATGTACCGAGTGAAAATGAGAAAAGTTAAGAAAATCCTACTATCAATTTAAGTTCTTAAAAAACAAAACTGGCATAAATAATTAGATTGCAAATACAACCCTGGCTGCAGCATCAGGTAATATTTTCCAAAAAAAAATACACTGCCATTGGACCTTCAACTTGGAAATCATAACTTTCAGACAAGAGGAAGTGGTACAGAATTATCTCAAGTAAAGAAATAAAAGCTTGCAATAACAAACATTTCTTAACGATTTGCAATTGTTTTTGTAATGATAATTACTATTTTTGTACGTACCGATTTCATTTTGGTAAGTTTGGTTTGGTTCGGTGGCTGATGAGCGACTGATGCTACAGCAGACGCGACATAATCTTTTATACATTTCTCCTGCATCTAACGTAATGTCAAATGACGGCAAACATTCGATGTCGATATTCCGGATTCGGTCATCAATGTTCATTATGTACATGTGCTAGTGTACACACACATGCTCTATGAGTATATTTGACCATATTATATTAGTGTGTACCTACCTCATACGCGTCACGCCTAAGTAAACATTACAAGGATAATATTTTATTCAAAATAGTGGTATGCCAGAACCAGTGACATTTTTCAAATCCAACATTTGTGCTACAGTTTGTTGAAATAAATTCAGTCTGGGTTTCTGGCAGAAGGAAGGTATTTTGCTTGCACACGGAAAAATGAAGGGTTTTTGTGGAAATCATAAATTCATAATAACCTAACTATTCTCATCCTCACTATCACTATATACAGTGTGTCCGGACATGAACTAGCGATATTCTAAATACTTAAATATAATCAATTTTACCGCTATGTGGCAGCCATTTTGTTTTTTTGTTGAAATAATTATTCTATATGCGAGTACAAAAAAATCATAACTCTCAAAGTTTTAGTCATACTGAGATAAAAATAGGCTTATTCAAAAGGCAATAATATTGTCTACCGTTTACAAAGCAATCTTTGTTTCGTTCACAATTCCGAAACATTTGAAAAAAATGTGAATAGCGAAAAAAAAAATGAAAAATTATGCAATTCAACCAATAATTTTTAATTAGGTACTACAATAAAAACTTTTTACAAAAAAAAACAACCGACTTCCAAAAAAAAACACAAAAAACGTGAAAAATAACTTTAATTTCGAATGTCGATGTCTTTGCTTTTCAATTTTCGTTTTATGCCACCGGCTTCCGAAATTAAATTAATAGTGACGGAGTCAAATATCTAGTCTACATAGACTAAGTGGAAAAAATACCTAATTATTGAAGCTAACACAAAAACTACGCAAGCAAAGTTAATAAAATTTATATGGAACCACCTCGGGAGTATACCTTTTCAAGCAAAAAAATAAATTACAAATTTCTTTTTTTGTTTGAAACGGTATAATCGGTGAAAATATCGACGAACATGCACAAAAAAAAAACATACAGACGAACTCTAAACCTCCTCCTTTTTGAAGAAGTCGGTTAAAAAACACCCCCGACAGATTTTGAGCTAAGCTACAATCCTTTTATTATAAAACAAAGTCCTCTGCCGCGTCTGTCTGTCGTCCTGTTCGCGATAAACTCAAAAACTACTGCACCAATTTTCATGCCTTTTTCACCAATGGATAGAGTGGTTCTTGAGTAAGGTTTTAGTATATAATAACCAACATCAACGCGGGCGAAGTCGCGGGCATCAGCTAGTACAACATAAAATTCAAACGGTATGTTGTGTAATTACTTTAAGAGTTATTGTTGTTTGAACATAGCGAATGCGCAAACTTTGTGCTTTTTGCAAGGCAATTGTCGAAACCCTAAACAAAGAAACCATTAAAAAAAAAAAACATATTTATTTTTAATCACTAAAATTGTACCTACTTTAAAATAGTTTTTATGTAAGTATTTAGAATATCGCTAGTCCATGTCCGGACACACTGTATATATTAATATTATAACTAATTAATATTATAAATGCGAAAGTGAGTTTGTTTGTTTGTTACGCTTTCATGCTAAAACGGCTGGACGGATTTGGATGAAATTTGGCATAGGGGTAGACCATGACCTGGAATAGGACATAGGATACTTTTATGCCGATATTCCCACGGAATCGAGACTTACGTGGGTAAAATCGCGGGGCGCAGCTAATTCATATAAATTTGGAAGTGGGTAGTGTATATTCTTTAAGGTCTGGACAGACACAATAGGTAAGTACACCTAAAACAATATTTTTATTGTAAAATGCGAATATTCAAATATAACATTCCTAGAAACATAGTAATGAGTACATACCTACATACACACACAATCTATAATACAAATATCTTATTTGAAGGTCTAATAATGATAGAAGGATCACACGAGCATGCCATACAGTTGCAACACGTGTATATGTACACTAAATTATTACCGAAACCACACAGCAGCGCAAGCGCGCATTACCAGTGTCTTCAGTTTTATATATTTTATTTTTTACCATATTAATTAATACGAACGTAATCCTTTTGAATACCAAATTAGTTTAAACTTTGAACTTTAGATATAGGTAGGTACTACATCAACACTTACTCGTCTGGGCCAAGGAAGTTTTACGAAGGCAAGTGTTGTTATAAAATATTTTGTCGTTATTACCTAATACCTATCACATCATATTATTATATACAGCTCGGTTCCAAATAGTTTGGTAGGTACTACTAAAATCCGTAGAATGTGCCGCCGCGCCGTCCCGTAGTCTTCGTAGATCAACGAGGTTTCTACGAAACAGGCCGCATACTCAATAATTTGTACGTAGCACCAGTGCACGTAGAAATCAGGAAGAAGTCAGGAACCTAAGTTCCCGACTTTTGAATATGGTACAAAAATCATAATTGTTTTTCAGTGTCCTGAAAACAATATGATTTTTTGGGATAACTGGTTTATGTTAATAGGTATCTAGGTATATATCTACCTACCTACCCTATTAGAACCTAGTCCATACGAGGGACTGGAAACCGGCGACAGAATATCTACACGATTTTGTTTTTATCTACTTTAGCCAGGTATTACAGACTATCGAACGCAATTGGGCCTTTTTGCAGTTAGTAAAATTATTATCCCAGAAAATTAAGCGACAGATCTACATTCAAGCCAAAATCACGCGATCATTTCAAGTAGGAAACAGACTAGCATACACATAAAATACCCACTGTATCAGAGATCAGTAACTATTAAAGGTTAAAAACAAAAGGAAAAAATAAATTAACAAAATGAAAATAGGAATAAGAAACAAAAGACGACCCGAGAGGTTTCCAACGAGTTAAAATTCAAAAGGTCAATCGATAAAAAATGGCTGGAGTCTAGAAATGTATTAATAGTCTGAAAATAAAAACAAGTGTAAATAGGCGAAAACTTGTCCTGCGGTATGCACGACACGAATAAAAGTGATGTGCTCTTAACCTTTCCAGAGGTCAGGTCTATACTTTATATCGTGAAATTATAATTCAAGGTCGGTTTGTTTTTTACAACACAGGTCGGTAGGAGGATGTGTATCTTGCGGCTGTTTTATTAACTGCTAATTAAACAACAAGGCCTCCATGTGCCATCAGCAATATCTTTGGTACCCACGTACCACACAAATATAATAGGTACAGTGTCATAGACCGGGCGTTTAACCTAGAGAACTATGGAAGCTGTCTCGTTACTTAGTTGGCGACTGTGCCTAATGCTGCGTTCACACCAATCATTAATTGGTTAGCTTTGCGAAATTTTTAAGAATTCATTTACGATGAGTAAATATGTAATATCACAGTAGGGACCAACATTTATAAAAAAAACGTTGTGTTAGTATTATTTGATTCCACTCAACCTACGCAATCCACTGGTTCTTCGCCTTCCGCATCCAGTCTGTCTTTTTAAGATCCGGGCCTACATTCATACCTACCTACCAAGATTTCGCGGGCTCATCTCCATTATTTTTTTATTATTTTTATTTTTTATGAACTTTACCTGTAACTTTTTGAAAGGTCTACACTGTCCTCCCATAACTATTAACACTATAATTCGAAAATATTGTAAAAGCCAATTATCTTTTAAAAGAGTAACCATGGAGTTTCTTGCCGGCTCTTCTCCATAGGAAACGACCTATTGGAACCGTGCACCTAGCTTCTGACGTTTCATAAGTGCCCATGTAGGCTTATGTGAAATAAAATATTTTGATTTTGATTTTGATTCCAACGGCCATCGGTAGGTAGTATTTACGGCAGACGTTACCCAGTGTCACTTCAGCTTGCTAACTCTTCAAGCCGTGCAGGAACTAGCTACCTACACATAAGATTGGCATACCATACCCTTCAAAGAAAATTTCGAACTCAGCTCGCTCCATAGCGCGCTGAGCAACCTTGAATGTTTAGACCAAGCCGAGTATCAGTGTCACTTAGAGAGTTTGAGTGTCTTGGTATATCATAATGGACCAAGCTGGTTGAAGACCTCAGTCTTCAAGCATTGCGGTAAAGGTAACGGCGAGACTTAATAACGTAGTTAGGTACCTATAGTTTATTTATTTGCATACAAAGTACAATTTCCTTACCTATGTCTTAGTACTTTTAATTATTTCTTAACATGCACCCTGTATGGTTGGTTTGGGTAGGTTTGCAAGTCAGTGCGATTTGATTTTTTGTAGGTAATCCGGAGTCACAAGTGTTAAGGGCATAAATTGAACAGATTGCGTGTGACTCCGGATTTTTAATTTGTCTGTCTGTGATGTCTTGTTTATACATTTTTAGCTGATTGACTTTTTTGTCGTAGTTGGGTTTTAGTTTTTATTACTTTAATTTTATTTTTTTGGGAATTTAATGTAACGTCACATAGCCTATAACCAGCGGACGAACAAGATGCTTCAAACGATACCTCATTTGTCAAATTGTGATGAGTCGTTTATAAGATATGAGGGAACAAATGAACATACATACATACTTGCATACATACATACCGGTCAAAATCATAACCCTGCATTTTTCTTCGCCGTAGTCGGGTAAAAAGACCAAAACGAGTCTTATTGTAAACGCGGCTTTATAAAAGTAGAGTCAGGTTTAGGCGATCACTCGAAATTGAGGAGCATAGATACTAATAACCGGTTATGTAATATGTATTATAAGAGGTGATAAAAAGGATTAAAGCAATACCTACCTAAGTGTAAAATATTTAATAATAATGGTAATAACATTAAATCACGTAACACGTTAAGGATTAAATAATTATTGCGACAATTAGGTGTTATGTTACGAAAAAAATATTATTACAATAAAACTTGTACGCACTGTATTTACTTGGTAAGTCGAGCTTGATTTGATTGCTGACCACACAGGTCATCCTTCTGAATTCGGCTTGGTGTCGATGTATTCATTAGTGCATCCTATATGATTACCTAATTAGTAGGGACGGGCCGACTAACGAAATAGCTTCATAATACCACGTTCGTATCAATGTATGAACATCTACACATTCAAGTCAACCCACGCAACGCTTGAACTTTGAACTTGAAGTGAACTTCTACGAACGACCGAAGAACTTAGATCATCTGCAAAAAATCTTATAATATTTTCTTGCACCTACTTAATCGTTATATTCGTGTATGAGACACAAAATAATGTCCATCTATAAGGCAATATCTCTGTAATACTCTGTTGCACCATCTATCAAAAACCTTGTTTGCCGTAACTGGAGATCTTAAGTTTTTGCGTCATGAACTTAATGATTGCGTCACTATAAGAACCTACTTGTAATCATTGTTGTAGTGTTTGAACGGGCACGTGCATAATCGACCACTTATGATTGAGTCGGATTCATTCGAGTATAAAGCCATCCAGTTTTAATGATTTGACCGGTGTCGTTGTTTTATCCGCCGCGATTGCGACTGCCAGCTTGGGTAAGTAATATTGGGTGTTTCCAATAATAATTTCTCAGTGGCAGCTCGATATCTTGGATCTGTGCCCGGTAAATAGTATTAGGTTCTACCTCTATTACATTAGCTTATAGTAAAAACCTCTACCACCCTACCCAGGCTAGCCCTTCAGGGAATAGAGCGTGATGAGACAGTGTAAGCATTATTTTACGCGATGCCATGCCCTAGATTCACTAGCGGACTAAGGGGTGGGCGGCAGGGCCGGTCCGCTCCGGGCCCCAGTCCGGGTGGGGGCCTAAATCTCGAGAACTTTTTAATAAAATCCTAACCAAGGCTTAAATATGTTCAGTAAGTACAAGGCAGTGTATGGTTAGAGGCCTCCTAGACGTAGTAGCAATATAATAATTATCGAAGGGCGCTAAAATTTCCGAGCTCACTACGCTCGCTCTTCTAACCCACATTCCCTTGTTTCTCATTCGTGTCTGCTTAAGTTGACAACCGAAACTCCTATTTCTATATGAACGGTCAAAAGAAAACCTAACCTATACGAGGTGGCGTGCAAGTTAAAGATCTCGCTCGCTTCGGTCTATCAATCGTACCTGTTCTTCTAATAAGTACTCAAACTTTTCTGCTTAACCCTGTGTATTACACAATTAAAAATCCATTGTCTCGCGTGGACCTACGTTCCGATACGAAGGGTTAAGTCGATACAGTAGGTATCTCGCTTTTTCTTTAGTTTGGTCAAAAGAAAACCTAATCTTTCCGCATCGGGGTGCTAAAATGTTCTAGCTCGCTACGCTTGCTCTTGCTTGCATCCTATAACCTCCTACTTGTCATAATAATCTGAACACATGGGGGCTAATAATAGATTGGAACCCAATTTAAATAGCCGCCCCAGGCTAGATTTACCACTTATCCACATTTAAAATCATCCTTTATTCGAGTGACTTTCGGGCTCCCCTCGAAGCGTGTGAAACCAGGCACTTAGGTTCGGACGGTACGGTGTGCTTGTGTGTTCAGTTGACAGAAAAGAGACAATATTTGAGTGGTCGCAAGCGCGACTGCTATGCATTGAAGTCCTGCATTCGGTTTCCAGGTGTGGCAAACTGTTATTGGGTGTTTCCAAGACGTCAAAGGAAAGCGACGATAAAATGTTAAAAAAAAAAACACTAAGAAGTTAATTTTCAAATAAGTGTTTAATAAATTAAAAGAAGGACAGACACCTACAAAAAATCACCAAGTTAATCGCATTACATGATCAGTTTTCCTTTTAGATGACTTTATAAAGCCTAGAAACTGTAGTTCGGCCACTGCGCGAGTGAATCTTAACCTGGAACAAAATTAATTATTTATTGGGTAGAACAAAAAAACTAAAATATGGCACTATTATTATTGCAAAGGTCACACAATCCATTTTTTGTGAGAGAATCGCAGCGCGTCTCGCCATGCCAACAAATTCAATAGAAACTCTTTTATTTTTATTTCTCAACCTTCACACGGAGATATCACGAAGGCACAGCGTGACTATCGCCGCAATACTCTCGTTTGCGGAGATGGCGCCTAATACAACTGTATTATAATAGGACCATTTAATCAGGCAGCTTATGTGTTTAGAAACAGCTATTTCACGATTACACAAAAATTATAGAAAAGATGTATGTGACAAAATTGAGGCTCGTTTCGCCTCGATGAAAGTTAGAGAACATGTTAACGATGAAAATGAAGGGACAAACAACACCAATATAACATTTTTATTTTAATGGTTTGTTAGTAAATTTTGTACTTATAAAAAGTTTATTCAGTGTATTATGTCGCAGCCATCTGGTTAAATTAGCATCATTCATCACGACATCCAATTGGATGCCTAGTTAATTGAACTAGAATCATTCAGCGTTTAACAACTTGGCGTATTGAAAGTCAGCCCTTTGAATATGACAGACCAAGACTAAGCCAAGTGATTCAAATGGTGAAAAAATGTCTGCGAGCAACTTGGAAAAAGCGCTCGCCGGCCGCTGCCGCGGCACCGCTCGCTTCGGTCGCTCGGCTCGCATGCGGTTGGTCGCAGTTCTAACCTAACCTAGGCGAAGATTGCAATGGCGAAAACAAAATCTGCTATTCCCTACATTTATGTTCGCATAGCTCGTCAAATGTAGGAGACAGCTGATTTTTTTTTTCTGGATTTTAATTTTAGTCCGATAATGAAAGTTGTTCATAATGATGAGTACAATGATCCCTTAAGAGATTTGGTGTATGAATAGATACACCTTATAAGTGACGTGTAAAAGTGTGCCCAATTTACTAAGTTACTAAACATTGTTTCGTGTGAAATTGTTTAATTTCACATGTAACACGATACCCCTTGGTAAGACTGGTAACTTGGTGTGGATACTCACTGCGTATTAGGATCCTGGTGTCGTTGCTCGTCATCTTCATCAGGGCGCAGTACCGCAGCGAATGCTTGCAGCCAGTCATACAAGTTGATATGCTTGCCGCACTCGCGATGTAGTTTGTACGCCAGGCAAACGTCAGGCAATGTGTCTATGACGCTGTCTGATGACGGCAGGTGACAACAGGCACACTGAAGGAAACAAAACGAACAATATAATAGAAGAGTCTCTACCTACTTTACTACTTACTACGCCATGGAGATCCAAGTCTTTGCAATATATTTAGTTACAAGTCCAAATAAGAGGCTCAATGTTTATTATTAAAAATCTGGTTCCTGGTTTGGACTCACCCTACAAACCAAGGAATTTGTATTTTATCTGTACGGCTATTAAGATTTGAAACACAATTACGTAGCATTGAAACTTATCCCATTCCTAAGACGCCTCCATATATCGCCTCTATAAAATGTATAGGAGCGACAATACACAACCCGCCCGCGCTCTTCACCTGCTGTTTATTTCCTGCACCTCGTCGCTCCTCGTCATTTTTTATGAAATATGAAAGGAGACGCAACGCCCATGCGTACCGTATGCCCCGCGCCTTACGTGTTGCGTTTTGGATAAAGTGACACTCGTTAAAATCTGTCAGAAATATTTATCAATATCCTTTCGGTTGTTGTAATTCTAAAGCTATAACGATCGTAGGCATATATAAATCTACATAAAAGTTAAGAAACATGACTTACCTGTAAGTAATGCACAGGATTGCTTAGCGCAGTGTGTACAGCGCCCCGCGGGGACCCGACGATGTGCTTCCTAACATTCGACACGTCGCTGAAGAACAATACTTCGTGGAACGTCTGTGTATGCGCCGGCTTCAGGCCTTTACTGAACACGTCCTCCAAGTAACTAACGAAGCGAGAACGAACCATCTCAAACTCGGACTGAATCCGGTCCACCCTTGTTGCTTTTAGTAATTTCTAAAACAACATTTTAAATTCTTGTTAATGAAATATTATTGCGATATTTTAAAATAATTTCATGCATGCCATTTCGAAGAAGCATAAACAATCGCATTTACTAGGTAGTAGGTACACACAGGACAGCCATATTGTTGACCTATATTAGAGGAGGCGCCCGGTATAGAATAATCATAACTTCCTCGTACTTCTCGGGCTATAAAACACATCAGAAAAGGGCAACCAAATAATGCAGCTGTCCTGTGATATAGAATCCACGCGTGATATATTACACGCGTAGCTTTTATTATAAATGTCTTACCTCCTTCAACTTATATCTATTCCCAGGAATATTTTCATCAGTATTTTCAGTATCTGGTAAAACATTTGTATTAACAGCTGTATCAGTATTCGCATGCTCTATTTGTCTCAAAAATGTTAATAAATGAACTCTCAAAGATTTGACGAAGTTTTCACCAAGATCATCATTGAGAAATATATTATTTTTAATATTATTCTTTGTTGGAGACGACCGAAGGGGTCTGACTGGTGACACAACTTGCAAGTATGAGTTGACTACCTTCAGGGCACTTTTAACACTTTCAACCAACTTCGTTTGTGATTGAAATTTCAACAGCTGCATGCATTCTTTGAATGCTAATGTGTCTGCTACACATTCTACGGCGCACTTCGTGTAGATTTCCCGGACCTATAATTAATAATAGAATTTAAATTAATAGCACTTCGTTATATTAGTAAGTATTAGTCTTTACTCAGATATTTACTCGTGTTATAACGTTACTACAAACCAGCCATTAAAAATCCAGAAAATGTTTTGTGATTTGATGCTCAAATACTTTTTGCACGAACTTCAATTATTATTATGCACTTTGCAACGCTATGAGATCATCAAGATAACTGAGCTGTGGCGGACTAAGGATATTTACACCATAGATATCAATAAACTGGTTTGATTGCAATGAACAGTACCTATTTATTATATTTTTACTATTTACTAACGATTTAAATCATAAAGGTGCGCCCCCGCATACACGCAACTTTGTCTGCTCGTTTTTTAACAGGCGCTTTCGAGTTTTGTCTTTACTTTTGTGTCGTTTGAAGTATATCGAAAAGAAAATTAAGAAAAAATATCATATACTCACAGATTTCCCAAGAATATTCTTTGGTAATTCTTTCACAAACACACTTAGCAATCTCAAACACATGTAAAAGCTGTACAAATAATCGTGAAGTTTGTTCATCTTCTTGTAAAGAGCGTCTCTGAAGAAATTGTCGTCATTAAAAAGACTGATCTTAGTACTACAATCTTGTTCTTCTAAGAATGGCCTGAATGACATCAACTGACGTATGCTCTCGAGATCATCTACGCTTAGCTCCATTATAACTTCTTCAAGTTTGTCTCTGTCACAGCATAGCGACTTTAAATTGTCTCCATAGAAATGATCCATCATGCAATACTGAAAATAGATAAAACAGAATAATAAACACACCAATGAAACACAATGTTTCTTGAAACAGATACTTGAATAAAAGTAATACTGACCTTGACCTGACCTGATACTTACTACTACTAGATATGAATGTGTCTACCGCAAGTAATAAATCGGAAAAGAAACAAAATGTTTTTTTAATAATTACCTTTACACTCTGAATGAGACCCGTAACAGAAAAGTCGTAGAAAAGAAAGACATCTGTTAGCAGTTCAAATGCCTTGCCTGATAAATGAAATGGACTTGTGTGTGTTAAGAAAATATCCTCCAACACCTGAAATACAGACACAAAACAGAATTAGTGATTTTATTGTGAACCTGTTGTGTCCCCTACAGGTAAAAAGCTTCCTTTCCGTCTTTCCGTTTTTTTTTGGGTACCGTACCCGAAGGGTGCCGAACGGTAACTATTGCTAAGCCTCCGCTGACCGTCCGTCTGTCTGTCTGCCAAAGGGCTATATCTCATGAACCTTATCCAAGATAAGAATGCTTGGAAACATGCTGGTCTTGCTCCATAGGACAATTTAGAGTCTGGACAAAATCAAACTGGTTGATAACTTATTTATTTATTTATATTTATATATACTTTATTGTACACCACAAAAATATATAACAAAAGGAAAAAAACAAACACTACAAAATATACAATGGGCGGCCTTATCGCTTTCCGCGATCTCTTCCAGGCAACCTTGGAATGGACAGTGATTTGCCTGGACATAAAATGGGGCTGTCGTAGGTGCAAAAAATAAGTATACAATATACTAAAATAGATACACATATACAGGGTGTGGCGTAAGTAGTGGTCCACCATTCAGGATTCGATGAACCAGATAATTAACTATAACAATTAAAAATTTTAACCATTTTTACCCAAGGGTTCCGAAAATATTTCCTTTTTGTTTTTTATTTACGAAATTTCTACCTTTTATTACAAATTTGTTTGTAGTTTCAACAAAAACCATTATTTTTTCATTTTGATTTCTGTTAATTACTGCTGAATACTAGAGCTATCATGATAAATTATGATTTTTTATGTAAATTCACCTCTTTTGAAGAAAAAGTTAGTTCTTCTCTAATTTTAACCCGAATTTTTAACATACGAGGGTCATTCAATAAATACTTACCCTACAAAAAGTAAACGAAAATTTTGGAAAAGTGGGAATTTATTTTTCAACATAGTCTCCTTTTAGTTCGATACACTTAGCCCAGCGATGCTCCAACTTTTTTAATCCGTCCGAAAAATAGTTTTTGTCAAACTCTGCAAAATACGCCTCCGTGGCGGCGATGACCTCCTCATTCGATCCATATCTATTCCCGGCGAGTGATTTTTTCAGATTAGGAAACAGAAAGAAGTCACAAGGGGCCAAATCTGGAGAATACGGTGGATGGGGCAGCAATTCGTAGCGTAATTCGACCAATTTGGCCATGGCAACGGCAGACGTGTGAACCGGTGCGTTGTCGTGGTGAAACAGCACTTTTTTCTTCGCCAGATGGGGTCGTTTTTTCTTTAATTCGGCGTCGAATCGGCCCAATAAATCGGCATAGTAAAGCCCTGTAATTGTTTTACCCTTCTCGAGGTAATCGATGTCTATCACACATTGTGAATCCCAGAAAACGGTGGCCATAACTTTTCCGGCCGATTTTACAGTTTTCGCCTTCTTTGGAGCACGTTCCCCGGTCTGGATCCATTGTTTTGATTGCTCCTTGGTCTCTGGTGTGTACCAGTGGATCCAGGTTTCATCGACGGTCACAAAACGACGCAAAAACTCCGCTGGATTCCGCTTAAACAACGCCAAACACGTCTCCGATGTGATCTCACGGTTGCGCTTGTTTTCTGGTGTGAGTAAACGCGGCACCCATCGCGCCGACAGCTTTCTCATGCCGAGTTCCTCGTGAAGAATATGATGCACTGTTGCTTCTGAAATGCCTACAGTCTCAGCTAGCTCCCGAACCTTCAATCGGCGATCTGCCAATACGAGATCATGGATTTTTTTAATGTTTTCCTCCGTAGCAGCTGGTTTCGGTGCACCTGGACGTGGTTCATCAAAAACCGACGTACGGCCACGTGCAAACTCGTTGAACCAATTCTTGACGGTGGCCATCGATGGAGAAGAGTCACCGTACACAGCATCCAAGCGCTCTTTGATTTCGATGCGCGTTTTCCCTTCCAAAAATAGGAATCGAATCACCTAACGATATTGCTCTTTTTCCATTTTTGTAAAACCGATCGACACGTTCGCTTCCATAAGTTGTCAAATTAAAACAAATGAAGGGATTGGAATGAAAATTTGAAAAAAGATTTAAAAAAGAATGTGCTACACTGTGGTAAAACTCTTTTGAAACTACAGCGCCCTCTGGCGATGAGGCTAGGTACTTATTGAATGCACGTCGTACCATCCAAGTTCAAGGGCGATTTTTGTAAAAAAAAACGCCTTGGGTAAAAATGGTTAAAAATTTTAATTGTTATAGTCAATTATCTGGTTCATCGAATACTGAACGGTGGACCACTACTTACGCCACATCCTGTATATACATATCCTAAATAATAGATACATACATAGCAAATAAATAAATAAGCAACGAAAAATAAATGAAGACTATAGATAATTACATAGTTACGAAGACAATATCACACCGACAAGTAATGTTCCTTAACGAATCTTTTAAACTCTATTAACGACTGCGCGCATTTTATTTGAACTGGCAATGCATTCCACAAACGAGCGGCCTGGACGGCAAAGGATTTGTCGAGGAAAGTTGTGGAATGCATTGGCATTTTAAGCTTTAAGTTATCGGATGACCTTAAATTTTTTATGTGGGAGTCACAAAGAAACTGGAAACGATTTTTGAGATAGAGAGGGGTGAAAGGGGAAAAAAGCACATTAAACAAAAGGGAAAGAATATGAGCATTCCGGCGAAGGCGGATTGGTAACCACTTGAGTTTCACACGAAATTCGGAAACATGGTCATATTTGCGCAAACCGAATATGAACCTTATACAAACATTTTGAAGCCGCTCAAGTTTATTGAGTTGGTCTTGGGTAAGGTCAAGATAGCTGGCATCGGCATAGTCAAGGATGGGTAAAAGAAGCGATTGTGCAAGAGCACTTAGTTGTATATTTTATTATTTGTATGTCATAGATTTTTACACTCTGTGATTGCTTTGAATCACGCACTGACTTATTAGTATTACTTGTAAAGATGTTAGGAATATTATACTATCGTATACTTTTACAATGTTTGTAAATATGTGAGCACCATGTACCTATCACATAACTGATTTATTTGTCATTGCTCCATTTATAATTTTTTTTGCCTTTTGTGGGACAGTAATCTTATTGTAGGTGCATCGTCTTCACATATAATTATATAATTCATGTATACAAAATATTGTAAAACAATTTTGAAAAGAGTAACGGTGGAGTTTCTTGCCCATTCTTCTCCATACGAAAGCTACCTTTTGGAATGGGCAACTAGAATCAATTCTATTTCTTTGTTTTTCATTGACGTTCAAAAGTTCC
Source organism: Lithophane leautieri (assembly GCA_949152455.1). Lineage (NCBI taxonomy): Eukaryota > Metazoa > Arthropoda > Insecta > Lepidoptera > Noctuidae > Lithophane > Lithophane leautieri. The sequence continues at coordinate 9,843,159 of OX424463.1, read as the reverse complement.
TTTTATGTGCCTATTTGAAATAAATTATTTGACTTTGACTTTGACTTTTGAACCGTAACAGGTAGACAATGGAAATTGTTCAGATTGCGTATTTCTAGTGCCGCTTTCACAACAAATAATAAAAATAAAACAAATTTAAAAATTACAGGGTGTCCCCATACTAGTAACGTGTTTTTATTAACTGAAGTATTAAAAGAAAAAAGTTGTTGTAGTGTTAAATATTGTACTGTGGTACGGAACCCTTCGTTTGCGACTCCGACTCGCACTTGGACGGTTTTTCTCTCTTATGCAATTTAAGCCCAACAAAAGATTGAGCTGACACTTTGGTACAATTCTAAATCGTCACGCCTCTCTCGTCGTATCTCCTTTCAGGTCTACTGCGTTGCCGGTTCCTGTGTTTCGGAACCCAATCACTGTGGGTAGTGATTATAACACACTTTTAGAAGGAAAGTTCTTAACATTCATAAATTGATGGGTGCGTGTTTCAATAAACCCCTTTACTAGTTACAATCGACTTACTTGATTCATGTACACAGGTGATGCATGTGAATGAAAAACTTTAATTAGAAGCTTGGATGACACATGGTAAGGAAACGATTTGTGAAGTGCTGACACCGACGTCGCCACGCCAAACACGAATACTATAGGCATTGTTGACACATATGAACTGGAAAATATAAAAGACTATTACCTATAATTACTACAGTACATTCTTAAGAAGAAAAAGAAAAAGTGTTTATACAAACAAAAAAATGCAAACAAAATGCATATTGCAAAAAAAAATTGTGATGATATAATTTTCACCGATTGATTGAGCAGTTGATCAAAAGCTTGAGGAGCTTGTGGCTAAGTAATAACAGCCGCACGGGTCGATCCCTCAGGTTAAGCTACGCTTGCTAGGGTTGGTGGGTGGATGGGTGAATGAAAGCACGTTAAGCAGTTGGTCCCGGCGGTCCCGCACGGGTCGATAGAAGCCCGAAAGTCTGACAACCTGTCTTGCCAAGGGATATCGTATTACCCAGTTACTGGGTTGTGGTCAGACGGCAGTCGCTTCGTGTAAAATACGGAAGCCGACGCCAACATAATTGAGAAAAGCTTAGCAGACAACCTGGTGACTGTTAATGTTACTTGGGAAATTAGATACATTGAAAATAAAAACAAAAGGACACAGTTGAACTTAAGATACAAATGTTAAGTTCAATGATTTATGATTAGTAGTAGGGTTAATTTAAAAAAATACATGAATAGCTTACCTTACAATCATTACAAAGTCTTGTAAAACATTACAGTTAAAGCTCTCAAAATCAGGAATAATAATAACTAATATTCTTTTGGTTGTAGCTGACTTTTTCTTCATAGGTGATGACATGAACATAGATTGGTACCAATTTTTGAGGGTCTTCATTGTACATTGATTTTTTTTTAATTTCTTTGTTTGGCTGATGATGCCTTCTGATTCATCATCATAATCCTGCAACATTTAATTATAGTTTAATTATTTATCTTTTAGATGTCACAAAACAGAATACTGGCAATAAAAGGCTGGCTCTTATTACCATTTGTATTGTGTATTAAGGTAATTTACTGAAAAAAAAACCGGCCAAGTGCGTGTCAGACCACGCACAATGAAGGGTTCCGTAGTTGGGATGAATTTATAAGGGTTCCATTTTGTCCTTTTGAAGTACGGAACCCTAAAAATGGAGTCCAGACCTGTCGTTGTTTCACAAAAAACGACCCAAATGGATGTAAAACTATTTTATCAATCAACTCAGTCATTCGCAGTCCACTGCTGGACATAGGCCAACCAAAAGTATAGCAGAAAAAATACTATAGTATTTTATTGTATTTTTAATTTTTTTTATTGGTACTCCTCTACTCAACCTTTTGGGGAAACAAGGCGTCATGTTAGCTTATGTGTTTATTAATTGATTATAGGCAGAGTAATAGAGTTCCTTCATGGAGGACTTACCAAGATTCGATTTCCATGTATTAACTGCCAAACAGCATTTTCAACTAAGTGTTTAACGGTGGGTGCATCTTGTGAATTTACTAATGCCACATGTGGAGTTACTTCATTTCTGAAACATTTTATTATTTTAAACTTTTATTGCAGCAAGCATTCCCTGGATGTTGAGTCGGGAAACCTTAGGAGTGCGGCCAATGTTTATTTTAATATTCTTACTTTAAAATTACAGTTGTCCGAGAGAGATAATGCATTTCCTCAATGCTGTTAAAATCATTATAATCATGTATGAATTTAAAATAAAAAAGATTTCATATTATCACTTATCAGTGTTAAAACAAATGATTGACCAAAATACTTGTGTACGGTCCCCTCTACTTATTATAATCTTTGTCATTATAGACACCTTATATACCATATTATTATTGTAATAAACTCAGTATATTCTCAGCAGTCATTGGTTTCATTTACTGTCTCTTCCTACCGTACACTTGCATTACCTGATAATATCAATTAGGGATGTAAATTGGGACACATGGTCTGGCTGACTGACCCCAGTCAAAAGAGTGGCACTCGGTATGATTCCCTCCAAAGTAGATGATTCACTAATACCATGGTTCTTTATGTAGTTCACAATATCATTCAGCAGCAGACTGTATGTCTTTTGATGAAGCTCCTGGAAAAAATAGTGAAATATGATGGCTTACGTATTTAAAGAAACTGAAAATATAACATCAGTACTATATCTACAGTTTGATAAAGATAGTTTTTAGTTTGTTTAATAGTTTAAGTAAATATAACTTTTATTTCTAGCTAAAGAATAGTATTGGATGTTTTTTAGTAGCAGTACTTATAATTGTATAAGATAAACTAGCTGATGCCCGCGACTTCGCCCGCGTAGATGTCGGTTATTATACACTAAAACCTTACTCGAGAACCAATTGGTGAAAACAGCAAGATAATCGGTGCAGTCGTTTTTGAGTTTATCGCGTACAGGACGACACACAGATGCGGCGGAGGACTTTGAGGATTAACATCAAGCCTAACTAATGCACACATAAAACTTTAAATCAGTAGCTATGTATACAACTGCAAAGTACACACTTTTGGTTTAAGGTTATCATCATCATAATTTCAGCCAAAAGACTTCTACTGTAGGACATAGGCCACTTCGACCGATTCTGTGCTTCTTGCAACCTGCTAATGCCTGCGGCCTTCACCAGATCATGGGTCCTCCTTGTGGGAGACCTTTCAATGGTACGTCTTTCGGTTTGTGGTCACCACTCCAGGCCCCATCGACTATGTGTTCTGCAATCAATATGTCCTACCCACTGCCTCTTAAGTTGATTTCGGGTAATACATAAGAAATAGAATAAGTAAATGGACTTACCTGCAGTTCATTTTCAATGTAGTTCCAATTCTGTTTATATGTTTCATACCATAGTTCTTTCATAAATATCTTTTCAAACAATGCTTTTCCACCTTTCTTCTTACCAGCTTTTCCCTTTTTAAATCCATTTGTGAACAGAAAAACACCCTGGAATTAAAGTGTCATAGCATCAGAATTACCTACTAGTAACAATTATGATTGTACTTAATTTCAATATACCTGAAATATTTTGTATAGCTCAGTAAACTTGAACAAGATAACAATTGTGTTTTGCATTACCATAATGTAAGTAATTTATCTAATTTGTTAAGCCCCTTATGGCCATATTAACATTTATAACTAATATAACCATAGGCTTTTTTTTTTTTTTGAGGGTGGCAAATCATCCAATGACTTCTCCCGCTCTGGGCGGAGCGGAAGGGCGTGTCAGACTTTTACTGACTAAAACCCACCCGTGTTCCTTCATTTGCCTGTTGCCAACGTCCCGGTATCCCTTTCGGACTTTCCCGCAACGATATAGTTTACTTAGCCAAAGAAGCTTGTACATGGTTATCAGAAGTTATTTACTTTTGTGGATTGTTTGTAATAATATGAACTCTGTTGGTTAACTAAATTGCAAGTAGAATCTTATGTACGCATTTTAACATTTTACAGGAGGATGATTGATTACACACAGAAGATAATAAATAAATAAGCAAAACAGTTTGTTTACTATAATAGGAGCCTCATCATATGGTTACATAGCCTGTAATCGGTATTCAAATTTATTCTTTCGCAATTGTCTTGGGGAACAAAGTTTGTAAATGAGAAAAACTGTAGGTACGCATTAATTATTGCAACGTAAATAATAATTTACCTTAGAAACCGACACAGTTGACTCCATTCTCCAATAATGCGCGCCAATTGTCACTGGGTCATTGATTAATAAAGTCAGTGTCAGTGACAGTAATACCAACAGGATCCAGAAATAATAGTGAATGTTGCCGACACCCGTACCAACACCAAATAGCATCAATCATAGACAACTCGTAAAATTACAGAATGTTCAATGTTCAAACTAAAGGACGACACATCGCATCTGTCGGCCAAGTGCGAGTTGGAATCGCACTGGAAGGGGGGGGGGGGGCAAAAAAAAAAAGAATTATGCCTCAGCGACTGCGGCTCAAAACCAAACAGGACAACTTTCATTTTTGACAGCGCTGACGGTGATAGTATCTCATGGTGGGCGCTATCGCAAGTTATCGCATGTCATGACGTCATCTACGACGATTCACGGGACTTCGCACGAAACGGGACGCTCATGCCAATTCGAAACGGGTATTAGCACGATTTGTTAATCGATTACAACGAAACTCAGAATGCAGCACCCTATTACTCCTAGCATGCCATGACAGGGTAAGAACATTCTTTTTTCACATTTTTTTTTTTTAAATTGATACAAGCGTGTATTCTGAAAGTGGGCAACGTCGCAAATAGCTGTCAAATATTTAAATGTTTTGAATAATTTGGAATAGTAATTTTCTATACGAAAATATAAAATAAGTATTTGGAAACTTTCCAAATGCCTTTTTTACACCTAAAACGGTTACAACACCAAATTCAGTGCTATAATTGCTGGTTAGTAATATCGCACATTCAAAAATTAAGAGCGAAATGATCAGCTATTAAGATAGCAGAGATATTATTTTCAAGTTTATTGTCTGTAAAGTGAGTGATGATAGACGGTTCGCGACCTTACAAGGCTCGCCGTCGGTGACACACGTGAAGCTTGCTCAAAATGTCATTGTTAAATTGCCGGCTTGCGGCTCGCGACGAGGACAGCCGACGAGCCAAGGCGGGCTACGAGCAAATTTTCAAACCTGTTGGATGGCTGACGAACTTACTCAGCGGTTTTAAAGTTCGCGTACTTAGCATGATACACGGGCGAGTAAGCTCACCGAGCCATAAGTACGCGGGCTTGCTCGCACGTGTAGAAGTTTTTTTTATCACCCCTTTAAAAGTCTCTTCCAGCGTTTTGGCATTCTCGTGTCAATCAGATTACTGCATACAAGCAAGATGCAGTACTTTTTAAGATGTATTATTAGATTTGAAGAGTGAACTCACACATCCCGTCTGAGACGTTTCCATGGCAGCATGCTACATTGAGTGTGACAGAGGTGTCAAAACAAAACATAAACGAGATAATTTTTTGATGCGATCTGGCGAATCTAACTATTTAAATCTTTGACTCGATTATACCGTATACATACAGCATACGTTGGCGCTGTGTGGACCCAACTTTACAGATTTTTTTTTATTTTGTATTTTGACACCGAAGCGTTCACCATAATGTACAGTCACGGACTTTAATTGATGAGCCACTTTCAAACTTTTCAATTTTGCAGTTTCATACATTCACGAGATTACACGATTAAACACGAACTTAAATCGCATGCTCGTAAACAAGATGACAAATTACTAGTAATCGGAAATAGTCTTGTCCATAGAGGTTGACTAATAAGTTCTCAATGATAAATAAATACAATGTGTATCCAATCTATTTGATACTGACCTCCTTTGAATCAGAGCTCATTAACTCGCTAATTTTGATAACCTTTCCGAAGACAGAGTTCTCTAAGTAGTCTGTGCAGTGACAGTTGAAATGTCGATGTCAGAGATGTTATTTTCGAATTTGCCGAAATGACTAATTAAAATCTCTCCGTACGCTACCGTTACTATGGCTACGCTAAAACAATCGTCGCTAGGTTACGGTTGCTAGACCTGCAAATGGTTGACTTTGGGTAGTCACTCTGCTGTCAAGTTTGTAGTTCTGGCTCTCAGTTAGCCAACCGGTAAAGATATTAAATATAATTTTCTTCTTCTATATTATGAAGACATGACTTTCCGTGTCTAGATGTACGAGTATAACCGACTAAGCCCGATTTGCATTACACGGCTAAAATACGAACAGTGCCAAGTGGCTCATCAATTAAAGTTCGTGACTGTACATACACCGTTGGGGTTTGATATTTTGGCAGTCGAATGACGTTGACAAAGAGGCGCTGTTGATAAACATTTGTGCATGGAACCACATAGAACTAATATTATGTTTGTGCAATTGTTTTGTGAAATACTTTTGAGTACATCTAATAATTCAATGATGAAATGTCACTTCAAATTATTCGAAAAACACGCACCCGCCCACGCGTTTCGTGTGCTAAAGTATAATTCTTTGAACTGCAATTTATTTATACCCACCGTACTGCTGCCGACACGCACCTGCTCTTGTATGTGTTTTGAGCTTTAGAGTACAATACTAATTCCATGATTAAATGTCACTTTAAATTATTCAAAAAACAAGATGGCGGCGAGTGATAGTTCTGATTTTGGCCACGCACCAAAAAAACCTTAAAGCGCTTTATTAAAACAGGATAACCGTCTGAAGACTAATAGCAATCTATTACTATACCAATCTATTATATCTCAATCAATACCAATCTATTATATCTATCTATACCAATCTATTATATCTCACTATATATCTACTATATCTCTCACTATATATCACATTATATCTCACTATACCAATCTATTATATCTCAATCTATTACTATACCAATCTATTATATTATTATCCCAATCTATTACTATACTCTATGACTAATAGTTTGTGGGAAGTAAGTTGTGGAAGGCAAGGACGGGGAAATAAAGGCCCATTTTGTAACAGAAACATGATTTTATTGTCAACACCGAACTTTTACTCTTGTTCTAGTCGGCTGAAATCGAATTAGCCATACAGTTTTATGATACACAATTCAAGCCACTACAATACACAATATTTTTTTATGAATAATACAATGCAGAATTGCTTGAAGACATTCGCTTGTTTCGCCACGTGCAAGTTTCGAAAAAAACGTTCAAGTAGAACAAAACAAAATAATATACCTACCTACATAATATAGAGTGTGAAATAAAATCACAAAGTTTTCGAGAACACCAACTAGGTATTGGTTTAATATAGCAGCGATTTAATAAATTATGAGTGATTTTAACGTAGGCCGAACACTGGACTCTAAAGTTTGGTGTGTTCTTCCCCAAATACCTAGTGCCTGCCATTATTATATTTATAATAACGTACCGATGATTTGAAATTTTCAGTTGCAGTAATTATGGGACTGTGGCAATCATGTATTCATGTAGGGCTGTTGCAATTTTTCAATTGTAAATTTTCGTGTTGGTCGTGTTTAAGTGAATACCTATTAACTTATTGAGTAAATCCATCAAATAGTATGTATAAGGAAACTCGTCTATGTAAGTTAATAAAACTGAGTGCATAATTGGAATTTGAACTCATCATCTGCCTAGCCTTTTCCCAACTACGCTGGGGTCGGCTTCCAGTCTAATCGGATGCAGCTGAATACCAGTATTTTACATGAAGCGACTGCCTATCTGACCTCCACAACCCAGTAACTGGGTAATACGATACCCCTTGGTAAGACTGGACTGGACTGGAGTGGACTGAATTTGAACTATTATATACAATACCTACACAGGTATCCACTTTCGTAGGTTCATAATTATCTTATTTAGTAATACATTATTAAATCTACTCGTATTTACAATAACACTTCTCTCGAAAGCATAGGTACCCACAACATTTGTGCCTAAAAATATTTTAATTTCATGCCTAACATCCTAGAATAGAAAAATATATAATTCAGAAGGCCTCGGAATCCATGCTTATTATTTAACATATTTTGCTTCTATTTTAAAACTACATGATCACTGCGTCGGTGAGCGCTGTGGCAGTGCGGACTCCTCACACGGCGACTGACGTTCTTCTTCAGTGCTAAACTTGTACTCTCTTTCGCTTTGTGGGTGTTCCTGCCCGGGGGGCGTGGCTCGGCCTTCTCCGGTCGTGGCAGCTTCGAGCGTAGGCCCCGTAGGCCCGAAAGACATGCCTTCTGCGCCGTATGCCACTTCTCCTGTTCCGACGTACTCGGAGGGCTGGTAGCCGTAACTATTCAGACTGAAAAAATACTTTTAAGTTTGAATTTGCTCTACTAGATGGTATAAGGTGTAAATAATATTGGAGCTGATCACGTAGCCAGCTGAGATTAATGCTTACCTGTTTGGCCAATATGATATGTCTTCAATCGCATGATGGGCATACGGTGCGTACGCATGTTGGTAGTACGGCGAGTGATGCTGTGCTGGAGTTTCGTACTGCAGCGGGTAAAGGGGCGCGGGGGCTGATGATGGCGCAGAGGAGCTGGTCGGAGGCGGGGGCGCATACTCCAGGGGGGCAGGGTATGCGTGTGGAGGGGTTCGGTAAGGGGCAGGGGAGGTGTTCGGTTGCGGGGAGCTACCGCCTTGCGTTGAGTTCCAGTAGCCGCTACTGCTGACCCACGTGTAGCTGCCGCTGCCGTTCGTCGCTGTAGTCGTACGTTCCGGATTGCTGTAGGAGGCTGTGGAATGGAATTAGATATAAGAATTTAAAAAATGATCTTAGCAGAATTTATGGTATGATTACTGCCCTTATACACAAATCGTCAGTAATTCTTCAAACGGAAGTGTCGAAGGAGCTACTAGCACCAAAAGCGCAGCGTCATATACGCGCTCAAGTAAGTATTGGTCTTGTGTAGTTACAGATTTATAGCCACTATTATTTTATCTTCTTTACTCGAAGAATCGTCTCTCAGGGACGAAGCTAGGATAACAATAATTTAGAGGTTCAATTTATAGCATTACTTACAAGGAGGTGACAACGTTCGTGGTCGTGATGGAGGCCGCGGAGGATATGGCGCTGGTCTTCTGGAAGCTGAGTTGCTGTTTCCATACAACGACTGCGACGTCACAAACCATCCACCGACTGCAAATTAAATAATATTGTTCAGTTATGTAGCTAGGAACTTTTTTTTTGCTGAAGGTACCGACGGAGTTTAAAATAAGAGGCCAGTTTACACTGGATTTGTTACCACTGATGTGCGACCGACTGTTAATGTAGCTTGGACATATGCGTATAAATTAGGCTACGAAAGTTTTGGATTACTTTCACGCCTAAAAACGTTTGGGTAACGTATGAAAATAAATAGATGCGTTTTTTTTATTCCAAAAAACAAAGGCGTTATTCGACTGTGGCGTAGATTCACCGCGTTCGCGCACTTTGATTTAGATCTCATCTATTTATTTAGGTATTTATGTTAATAACTCACATTGCGGATACTGATGTGGCGAAGAACTCTGTTGGGGATAATGCGTGCCCACAAAATCTCTTTGATAATAACCCTCAGGTCGTTCCTTTGCGTCAAGGAAGGCTTTCGCGAACGGATTATATTTGATCTTCAGCGAAGTCACCTCTTCGTTCTGGTAGGCGGTTACGGCAATGAACTGCGTCTCCGGAAATGGGTAAGTCATAATGCGACGAAGGTCTGTACCCACTTTTACCAAGTGTACCCTAGGCTCATATTTGTGCAAGCTATTTAACATTATCTGTAACAATAATCGAGATTAAGATTTCAGCAGTACAATTTTATATACTAAAAATTCCTATATACAGGGTGTAAGGGACAGCCCTCCGCAGACTGATGGGATGAATTTCAGCATATATCATAGTAAGACGATCGGTCCATGAAATTATTTCAGGAACGATACTGGAATCCAATAAACCTGATTTGTTTTATAACCTCACACGCAATATATCGTTACCGTAGCAAAACGCACGTAGCCGCAGTCCCCGTGGCCCCGTGGCGGGGGTTGGCGCGTTATTTATACTTAGTATTTCAACATATATTGCAGATTTTTTTACTTTAGCTGTTTTATTTACATGAATGGAGTGCTGCGTACAGAGAACGTAATTTTACATTGAAATAAAGGAATAGTAAATACCGCCACTTCAGGGCTGCAACTCGTAGCAATATAAGACTTCAACTAGGATACTTACGTTTAGTTAAGTTCAAATTTAAATGTAAACGTTATACGTTTTCGATAATAGCTATTTCCACGGCTTTTCATATAAAAATCATTCCAGTTACAAGAAAATCCTGAAAAAGAACTTTGCCGCGTGTCGTACAAATATCGTATTAAATGCAGTACAATGAGATGTGTATGTGTACATCATTACTGTTAGCATAAAGACCACAGGGGGAATCACCTTATTTTTAAGATATGTGTAATGTAAACATAGCGCAGAGACAATAATTATTACAAATGATAGAGCGTACAGACAGCCGCTAAACAGTTGGTAAAGATACAGATTTCACACCGAGCCGTCAACGTATGGATCTAGATGTATCAGATGTTTGCTTTCAAATTCATTCGCACCACATACCCGTGAGAACTGGCTTCTACGAACTAGCGGTAGCCACGAAACTGTAGCACACTCACACCTTACCATCGAGAGCTTTCTGTTATAAAATTAGTATTCCGACAATACTGTGAACTAATTATTATGCTCGGTCAGGCACATAATCTGGCGTGGATCCCGCTATAAATATTGAATCCGTAATTTGTGTTTATCCTGCTCGAAACTCATTTATGCCCATGAGAAACAATGTAAATGCTTGTAGTAAACTCTACAAAGTATCTCGTAAACAGACGTCGGATTCGCAAATGTGTTTTTATTATTTACTAGCTTTTGCCCGCGACTTCGCCCGCGTGGAGGTCGAAAATTATTCCTCGGGAACGTACTATTGGGATAAAAAGTAGTATCCTATGTCCAATTCCACGTCATGGTCTACCCATGTGTCAAATTTCATCCAAATCCGTTCAGCCGCTTTAGCATGAAACGCGTAACAAACAAACAGACAATAAAAAACTCACTTTTGCATTTATGATAATAATAAAGTTAGGATAGAATGAATATGGAATAATACGGAAATAGATCCACTAGTCTATGTTATTGAGCTATTAATAAATTGTGAATGTTCGTATAAGATGTTTTTTGGAATCACTATAGTATTATAAATATTTTTATAATAATTTAATGAAAATAAAATTCAGCCTAAAAGACAAAATAATAAAAGCACATAATAATGAATCATTTCAACTGTACCTGTCCATTTCCATTAGTTTTATTCGTAAGTTTAACTTTAGCGAAAGATATCGGTTCCTTCATCCAGTGCGCTCCGAAGTTCGGGCTCTCGGGATGAATGTAAATTGCGTTCGATGGTGGGACTTCCGCCTTGCCTCCGGGAACCTATGAAGAAATAATCAATCATTTATATGCCTGGCTACTAAAACTTTTTAAGTGCTTTAGACACTGCATTTAACCAATACTAGGTACTACTAGTAGTTCTGCGAACAGTACAACTCACGAGCACAAAATATCTACCACTAAAGTTATTTAAAACGGGATATTTACCATTACATGTAACCACTATCTGTTAAGCACGAGACTTTACTTTTGAAGCAATTTACTGCATTTTGAGGAGCTATTCTGTTCATCACGCTGAAGATCCTCATCAAATCTTTACCAAATTTTTATAAGATCAACTTAAAGTTACTACCTTTCAAATGAAAAAGAACCATCGAAATCGGATCTCGAAAGGCGGAAATATCCAGTAACCCGCTTTTTGCCATATTTTGGAGGAAGTGCCCTAAAATAAAAAATTGTAAAATACGACCCGTAGAGAAGAGTACCAACAAACTGACACACGAAAGCAAATTTTGCCAGGCTTAAAGCAGAGACACTTCGCCCGCTTCCCTCGGTCGGTCAATTACAATATTGAAAAACTGCAAGTGACAAATGAAAACTTAGTTTCCAATATGACCATATTTTGTAATATACTATCATTTTTATACATACCCATTCTCCATTAACGTATTTCCAGCGATGTGAGTCCACTTGCACAAATTCTAAGAGCACGGTGTACATCGCCGTCGGGTCCAAGCCACTGGCAGTTACTTTGACTACGGGAAACATTCGTCTGAAACAAAACAATAAATAAAATAAAAACCCTGATTATACAAGCTTTAAAGAATTTATTACGTTCCTTACTTGGGATGGTTCTATCTAAAGTTACGGACGTAGATATGCGATGTCAACGAGATAACAATGAAAATGGTTTTTTGTTCTTATCTTATGCCGGATACCTACTATTGAGAACAGGTAGTGGTCAAATATGGATGCTGGTAGGTAAAGTAGGTGGTTCACATGCTCTTTAAGGTAAAACGGTTTGCAATGCTAGGATAGCCTTTTAAAAATTACAGTAGTAAAATAGCTTAATCGGTGCTAGTACTACCAGCTGACCTAACAGTCCCTGTTGTATTAAACACGACCAAATATAATTACCATTATTAGCCTAATCTGTCGAATATGTTCAATACAAGGGGTGTCTATGTTCTATGTTAGGGGGTGTGGTTTCCGCACTTAGTCCTTAAGGTGGACCATTGTGCGTGGGCCATGGCGGCCGTTGGTGGTTATACCAACCAGTTCACCTCTCTCTAGAAGTTGACTAAGTCTCCTGGTCTTTACAGCACCTCCGTGTAAGATCTGGGTGACCCGAGGGTTTCGATTCTAATCTGGGTGACACCCGTGCATTTAAGGAACACGTGCGCGACGGTTTCCTCAGCCTCCATGCACGCTCTGTATAGAGGACTGTCCGTTATGCCTATTGTGTGGAAGTGTTTGTTCAGTGAGCAGTGTTCTGTGATGGTCCTCGCCACCAGATGCTAACCATTCCTGTCCAAGCATAGTAAACGCCTGGTTAACCTGCCATCCAGTGATGGCATAGCTTCCTTGGACTACCTGCATCCCGGTGCCAAGGACCACCAGTTCTCCGCTTGGTTATGGGTGAGTTCCTGAAGCCACTTGCGTATTTGGTTGAAGGGTGTGGGTACGATGGGCTCGGGTCCACAGACTGACGTGCTAGATCCTCTTCTAGCAAGTTTGTCAGCTGCGTCGTGGCCTAACGATCCACTGTGTCCTTTTATCCATTGTAGCGTCACTTTATTGCAGCCAGATACCTCTACTCGTTCTAGTGCGTTGTGACATTCTAGTGTAAGCTTTGAGGTAATCATTTTTTTCCGTAAGGGTTGGAGAACTGAGGCGCTGTCGGAGAGTATACGTATGTGGGTGTCCGTAACACTCCTGGCTTCTATGACGTAAGCCGCTCGTATGATGCCCACACACTCCGCCTGATAGACGGTGTTGAACATTCTCAGCGGGCTGGATATATTAATGTTGAGGTCGTGTGAGAAGACTCCGACTCCTGTACCGGAGATGGTCTTCGATCCGTCGGTGTATACTCTCAAACAAAGTTTGTCTCGAAAGCATATCAATGGATTAGCAGAAAACAAGACTTGATAGCCCGTCATGTTTAACAATGAACTTAGAACCGAAATAGGTTCAAAACTTCAACGTTAATATAGGTCCTACAACCATCTCTTGGCCAGATAAAATAATCTTTTAAAAACGGAATAAGTTGTATTTGTCGAAAACGTATTTCTATTTATTATATTCTTTGTATCGGTCGGTCTAGTTCTATGTTTATTTAACTAAAAATTACTACATAGCAAATAGAAAACACAATAGTAGTTATACTTAACCACGTTACTGTAGAACAAAACGTCACTTCGTCAAGGGTAAGGGTTCCGTCATTGCTCATCGGCATCGGGCGGTATCATTTAGCCACCCAGCGTTAATGAGTAAGACCTACCGCGTTAATAGCTGAAAACTAGCCGCCGGCCGGCGAACGGTTAGCACTGGCAAAATGTGACCGTGTAAGTACACCATCATTGTTTTCTGAACGTTTCGCTCTGACTAATATTTCTTGGTCAATTTTGTATTAACCAGACGCGAATGAAAATAGATCATCGGTATTGAAATTACGGATGCGAAAAGCAGCAGAAGAGAATTGATGTCCATAGTCGGTGGAGTAAATCTAAATACCTATAGTAACACTTATATACTTCACTTATATGGACTTTTTCCTTAGACCTGCAGATCATTTATGACAGTCTTCGATCAGCCTTGTGTCTGGCAATCCATTTGTATGAAATAGAGTGATATCCTTGGCTACCGCTTTCAGATTTATAGGTCTGACTACCTGCAACCAACTCTCCAACATACCGGTCAGTTCCGAATACGCAAAGAAAGATAGCGAGCGGGGATAACTACGCAATAGCCATAAATGTACTTAGCCACGAGTCCTGTATTATATTACTCTAATATAATTATAACGAAAGCGTTGTTTACTTTTTGAATTGTTGTTTATATAACACTATACTGCTAATGCCTTGCAAATCATATTTTAAAGCCTAGTTCTCAGTTCAATAAAATAAGTACAAATTGCAATCCGGTCTCTGGAACAATTGAAAAACAGACCTAATCTTTTATGTACAGGTAAGGCTAAGGCATCATGCAGTCTTTTAAATTTTTTAGAGTCCATATAACGAACTGAACAGCCCTGCATGGTCCAGATTGTGATGATCAAATAAGCTGCCATGCCATTTTAGTATCTGTCGATTCCAAAAAACTGATAACTATATAGACGAGGTGTTGACTATTCATCGTCATGTACGCTGTTTGCATGATTGCCCAAATCATTTAGAACCAGTACCAATTCCACGATCGACGTCAATCAACTACAGTTGTGTGGTATACAAGATAAAAGTTGTGCCCAATACTCACAGACTAGCCGCCTAAACGGATGAAAGGAAATATGTTTTGACAAAAGCAGTTCCAAAAATTAGAGGCCACGCCGAGATAAGAGTACGACTATCGAATAAATGCTTCCACATCGGTGATGCTGACAAGCAGTGTGGTATTTTATAGTATCACAAGCCATGTGCCCGATGGGATTTCTCTTCGGCAAAAATGAAGAACTTCCATAAAAACTTTCATCCCCTATTTAACCCCTTTTGGGGTTAATTTTCTGTAACCCTTCCTTACTGCTCATGCTCACCTTCATTATATACAGAACTCTTCTAGACCCAGCGATTTAGGCTGTGCATTGTCTGTCAGTGAGTTAAAGTTTTTTTTTATTATGATGATGTTTGTATATGTATTGTATGTGTAACCTTTTAATGCATAATAATAATGATTCTTATATTTAAAAATATAATTTATGTGTAAGAAAAATGAAATAAAGAAAGATGATTCTTACCTTCCATTCTTAGTGACGATCATTTCGTTGGTGAGCGTCTGGAAGCGCACCCACAGCTCTCTGTCGTCGAGCGCCACGTTGACTTCTCTTTCGCGACCGCTGCGAGAACTGCTGCCGCCCACTGTCGGCTCCACAGCGCTCAGGATGTGCGATGCTGCCATCCTGTTGATGAAACTGTTGTTTATTATCTACTTATCTACTCATTATTATATAAATAACACCATCAGAGAGAGGAGGTCTGTGTCCCAGCAGTGGGAATGTTATAGGCTATGCTATGCTAAACTCCATCAGGAATACATACTCAAAATTACTCTTTACTGAGACTCAAAAGATCCCTTAAGAAACCTGCTCAGTTCACATATTCTTCTATTATGTTTTCAGCCCTAGGCCTTCTTTCTACAGTGAACATCTGCATGTTTCGGTACGTCGTCATTTCAAACGTATACTATAATCCAATTATATACGCAAAGATCGTTCCTTTGAGGTATAATATGGAAGTAGCTTATTGATTTGATCTTCTTTCTCAGTAAGTGTCAACTCAAAGGTTAACTATCAAATCCCTATTTATCCCTTTAAAGTAGGTAATATTATAAATGCGAAAATGTTATCGGGGGTGTCGGTTTGTCCTTCTTGCCAGTCGGAGCGACGACGTGTTGACATAATTTTTTTACATAGAGATTTTTTTGCATGGTTTATGAACCCGAGAATGACAGGTTTTATATCGTTCCAGAAAAATGCACTGATCTTGTGAGTTGAAAAACATTAGCTAGTTGCACACAAAGCTAATCATCCATAAACTCAAAACCAAACATTTTATCTGTTTAGTCTAAATTATTTAAAATCTATACCTTTTATTTTACTGATTACCATAATCAAGTTAGACTTAGATTCCGTAAATACTTTAATTTTGCGTTATCCTAGTACGCGGCTATTTGTTGCTCACAGTCGAAAAAACTAACCGTTCCTAATTTTTCACGTTTGCATTACTTCTAATCCATATTAGGCCTTGCGTTTGGTACAGTGATAGTGTAGCGTTTCTAGCGTAATTTTACAGGCTACCTCTTCATAAAAGCCTGGATTTAGTAGAAAGAAAATAATACAGCAGCTTTGATTGGAATTTGTAAGCCAAAACCTTACCTTCAAATTACGTCCCACCACGACTCAAACGTCGTCATAAAACAAACATTACCGAGCTACTCTATTACGACATCAATGTTATCTGCCAGCAAACAAATTGGCAACATAGGTTTTATGAAAACAATTGTACCAAACAATTTAATATCTGAATTGTAAGTTAAAATGTTGTCATAAAATCATGTTTGAACATCGTTCTAAAACACGAGTATTTTCGTATAAACTTTTTCTTTGCAATAATCTCCTCATAAAATTCGTAAAAATCCATAATAAAAGATGTTAGTAGGTATGGTACAGTGAAAATGTTATGTTAGTGAGAGAAAATCGTGGTTGCAGCCTCAGACCAAATAAAGTTGCAGCATCTGCGGAGTATATTTTCTGTTGGCATGTATAGTGAAGGTATATGTTTGTTTTATAACTTTACAGATTTTTGACGAAACGATAGGCAAAGTCCTTGAATATAATAAGTTATATTGTTGTAAAACTGTCAAAATATGACAACACATTATTTACTTCATGTATTTTGGAACTTCATACACTTAACTTTAAGTACAGTGTAGCATACTTTTATTGATTTAGAATAAATTAAAAATACACTTCACATACCTCGGAGCCTGGTGCGATAATATTGAAGTTATTAGTTAAATATACATAGATATGGACCAAAAATTCTTAAGACTCGTCTCCAAACGGAAGGCATCACGAAATCCATCGCCAGTGGCAAATACGCCGGATATTTTATTGTGAGTTTGTCTCGAGCACGATCTCCGTCCAATGTTTATTGTACCTATTATCACTGGCTACGTCGGTTCAACGTCCCAATCCTTCTGACACGGTATTTTTGTCAAATTCAGGTTCTCGTTATGTAGATATGATTTTACACTTTTGTGCTTAAAAGCCATAGTACTTGTAAATCGTTTGACTATTTTAACACGCCTTTATTTCTTTTGACGACAGTTTCTATTTCTAAATTTGAATTTGAGAAAGTGGTGTGGAGTTTAATGAGATTGGTGTGTTTACCTAGTTGAATTGTCATAATTATGGAATGAAAGTAATAATTTTCTCGTGATGAGTCGCGAAAGAAATCGTGAAAATGTGTATTCAAAAGAAGGACCACATCATCCGCAAACTTATTTCTTGTTGTTTTAACCTGAACTACCCGTGCAGCCGCGGTACGATTTTCGCCGTACATCTCTGGATCATTATTGTGGAAGTCAACTTCAAAATCTATAAAATTAATTTATACACGAATATTACCAATTTTGATATAATTATCTAATTCACAAACAACTAACTTAACCAGGCCAGAACTCTGTCGATCCCATAAACTGCTATGAAGCCCCGAGTACTTTTATCTTGTGCACAGATCATGTCAATATCTACATTAAACATGCACACATACTGTTTAATGACTGTTTTGTGTAAAGACTTTGTAGTAATCCTAAATATTCATTGGTATTTAAACAAACATCAAAGTTTACGTTGACTGTAAGCTGTAAAGCGCTCGGAGTAATCCCGCTTGAATATCTTTGAATAGTCTCTCTGACAACGAATCACGTATGATTCGTTGTCAGAGAGAATCTAACATTACAGTTACCTTTGGCTCCACCTTTGATTTATTTTATCAGAATTATTTGGTGTTAGGTAGGACAACAATTCTTCGAGTTGAGTTTCTGTGTGCAACTTTTAGTTAGTAATAAAAGCTTTGGGGAACGTGGAACTTGAGGCAATCGGGCATCACCCGTTCTAACTGCGATTTTACTTCATTTGCAATATTCCAATATTTTGGAATGTTGCAAACATTATAAAACATTTTATGAACTTGACTCACACATATTACCGTAGTACTTAGGCTCAGAAATACAGAACCGTAAAAATTATATCTCTCGTAAAAAGTTTTTGTGCAAAAACGTACCACAATAACCGCGAGGATGTTCTTGAAAAGTGTGATAAGTATGGTATGTATGTATCTTGGAATAAGTCGTTAAAAATGAATTCAGAATTATTCATTTAGAAACAATGTGATTTCACTAAAAAACTTGTAGTCAACCAACATTTTGTGAGAAAAAGGGAAAATTTTTAGTTTCTTGTCCGACTCCATCCCCATATCAAATTCCGCAACAAAAGACATCAACGCGCGCCACTAATTGAGGAACTAGGTATTTAATTTGTATTTTATAAACATTGCTTCAGTATATAGTAAGTCTTTATTTACGTTATGACAAAATAAATACATTGATTTACTTAGTAAATTATGGTAATTACTTCGAA
Source organism: Lithophane leautieri (assembly GCA_949152455.1). Lineage (NCBI taxonomy): Eukaryota > Metazoa > Arthropoda > Insecta > Lepidoptera > Noctuidae > Lithophane > Lithophane leautieri. The sequence goes on along the minus strand of OX424463.1, from coordinate 9,824,315 downwards.
CTGAAATTAAATAATGAATGTATGTAATAGACACAAAAATAAAAATTTATGAGTGTGTCAAATAAAAGGAGAACCGGTGAAAATTATGGTGAACCTAAAAACCAGTAAACTTGACGGGTTACATTTTCAACAATGCTTCAAGCCGTTTTACCTAATCCTGTAAAAGAAGCCTCCTTCTTTTACAGGATTAGGTAAAACGGCTGAATGCGTAAAGCGGTAGTAGAATGTCGTCACAGTGGCGGATTTACAAATTTTCAAGATATAGGCTGTAAAGTTTTTGCCGCCCTTGGCTCTACAATTGTCATGTCCTAGATTATTTTTATAATCCAAGAATTTCGTTAAAATTGCACGTAAAAGATTGAAATCGGTAAAATTATTTACTCAAAGTCAAAGTCAAATAATTTATTTCAAATAGGCACATAAAAGGAACTTTTGAACGTCAATGAAAAACAAAGAAATAGAATTGATTCTAGTTGCCCATTCCAAAAGGTAGCTTTCATATGGAGAAGAATGGGCAAGAAACTCCACCGTTACTCTTTTCAAAAATGTTTACAATATTTTGTATACATGAATTATATAATTATATGTGAAGACCATGCACCCACAATAAGATTACTGTCCCACAAAAGGCAAAAAAAATTGTAAATGGAGCAATGACAAATAAATTAGTTATGTGATAGGTACATGTGCTCACATATTTACAAACATTGTAAAAGTATACGATATTACAATATTCCTAACATTTTTACAAATAATACTAATAAGTCAGTGCGTGATTCCAAGCAATCACAGAGTGTAAAAATCTATGACATACAAATAATAAATTAAAATCACAAAATAATATACAAGCCATCCAGTTCGCAGCTTGAACCAGTAGTAGGAATGGCATGTCTCGATTGATAGTGGGAAGAGAGAAATATATTTGCTATAATTTAGCTCTTTTCACTCATTCGAAATGTGGGCAGCGGGCGCAGAGGCCGATTACTGGTTGGGGGGCGGCGAACTAGCTGTTTTACTCTAGAATATGGAAGTTTGCTACACGGAAAGTACAATGACAAGGGAGAGGAGAAAGTCATCGGCAAAGTTTGTTGCAGACAGATTTGTAAAACAGTAAACCGTCATGCAGATTTTTTTTTACTATAAGGAAGGAAAAATAAAAACTGCCCCCTGCCTTAGGCTCAAGCCTACTCAGCCTGCTGGTAAATCCGCCACTGAATGTCGTAGTAAGTGTTAATAATGCGCCAGCCAATGATATCGGGATTGTCATCCACTCCTATTGACATATTATGGTTTATGATTGAAAGAGCTACAAGGACTTTTTGGCGCTGAAATGACATTGACATGCGGGCGCTGTTGATAAAAATTTGTGAAATGTATTGAAAAAGGACAAGATGGCGGAGCTAGTTCCTTTGTGGTGATTTTGGCCACGCGACAAAAGATCCTTGTAAAGCTATGTTTTAGAAGAGTGCCTACATCTAACAGTGGCTAGGGTAGTGAAATTGCTGATGCTACTATTATTCCAGGTGGAATTCGTTTGAAACTGGTTGGAAAAGTTATATAATTGCAAATGTGACCAAAAATGCATGAAAATAGCTAGATCCAATCTCAGAATACCGGCAACTCATTAGTTCGGTTCTAGACGCACGACAGTATAGTGGTTACGAATAAAATAGGAACCGGCTAGACTTGAAGGCAGACCCTTGAGTTTAATCACAAGAGTACATTGGTCCTAACTGAATAAAGTGAATTATTCTGTAGGCGAATTTTCTTATAATTAGGTACTTACTGCAAGGTTCAATTTAGTTTCATTTGGTATTATTTTCACCTAGGTCTGTCATTTATTTATAAAGATGGTTGGTTTCGGACAATAGTCCTCCAGACCGAATTTCGGCCACGGCGGCCAACCTCAGCGGAGACTAGCCATCTACGCGGGTGATATTATTGTGCACAAGTGTTTGCGCAGAAGCAGGTGCACTCACTCTTCCCTAACTCTTGTAGTCTGATGGAACGGCAATCCGACACTACAGGAAAGAGATCAGGCGCAAATTCGCTGAAAATTCAAAGACATGGGACATCTACCAACTCGCACGGGGCCCGCGTGGTATAGCCCACTCCCTCTCGAAGAGAGGGGCCCTGTGTCCCAGCAGTAGGACCATTATAGGCTGATGCTGTATGACCTGACAAACAATTAATTTAGTGAGGTATTAAGATTCAGTCCTTTACTAGTAGGTAGGTTAGATACCTAGGTACCTACAGTAAGCTACAAAATAGTATTGCAAATATTGAAAGACCTTTTCTTGTAGCCGAAGTTAAAGCAAACGCAAAACTTTATTGAAAATTATATATTTATCATCATAAAAGCTCGGCGAAGGAGAAAGAACTGGTAATTTGTTTTACGTCCACATCAGAGAATAGATCCGAAGGTTTGGATCGTATTCCACAAGAAAGCAACCAACGGGTTTGTATAAAGGCGAAGTAATTACAGCGTTAGCCCACTCGACTGCAGCGTCATTATTCATCGTTTTACGACTCCATGAGTTATAAATATTAAACTTAGTCGTATAGATGTACTGCGAACATTTTCTTTTTAATGGCGAGGTTAAATAATATGATGCGCGATGCGAATGTCGGCCTCGGTTTCAGTTCCGAGCATCATAGAGCCGGCAACAAACTGTGCGCTCGGAGCGTGGCGGACAATGTGAATAGTTATCGCCTTTTAATTACGTGTAATAACGTTTTTATCTGCATGCGTCGCATCATCCCTTGAGCCTCGGACAGCGAACGCTGCGCGGGCGCGTGGAATGTCGCTTAATCGCGTCGCAGCGCCGACGTTTTACAGATCCTATAAAATATCAAAGATAACAACGAGTGGCTATGGAGGCTGTTTCGAAAGGAACTAGGGTCCAGTGATTGGACGTTTATGGCATTCGCTTCGATAAATGTAAGTATTAAGTGTGCGGGCGATGTCGAGGCGCAATTGTCCAGCGCGCCGAGCCGCGCACCTCGCCCGAACTCCGCGGAGGTGCTAATTATCAAATGCAAGACCGACCAAACCGATATTGAAACCATTGAAACAATACATCTCGTGTTGTCTTTTCCAATTTCAAAGTTTGCAGAATGGCTGTGTAATGAAGGCCGAGAAGGCTATGCAAATGGAACGATGCCGAAAACTCAAGTAAGTATTTTAATGGTCTTGCGTCATCCATGTTTCAAACTTGAATTTTGATTATCACTTTACATGTATACCTACTACCATCAGCCTTGATTTGTTAATCAAACAATAGACTAAAATCAAATAACCGCAACACATGATCAGTATGATTCGACCTTACAAAATAAAATATATTTTTCTACTGTTGACCAACTGTTGACACAATATTCGATTAGTTTGAAAACGGACCTACCTACCTGACTTGTGCAGACACATTACCCATGTACATAAATACATAATACGTTCACACATGATATAGTATCTATATATATAGGATTTTATATGTACACAGTCTAATGTAATAGGTATGTACTCTAGGTATTTTCCTTATTGCTAATATTTTGGCTCGACACTTACGAGTAAAATAACAAATATTATTGTGTCGTCTTCGTGTTATATAAATACGTAGTAAAAACTGGAAAACATTCACAAAACTACTCTACTAAAATGTAATTATCCATTAGCCATCAAAATCTACTTCTCTCTTTATTTAAGGAGAGATATGTCCTGACTGGATTCATTAACACAGCCTAAACCACTGAAGCATAGAATTGAGACGGCAACTTTCTTTTGTGACGCAGGCGTTCACTAAGGACGGATATTTGGAAATTCTACCCCATAGCGTGTCAAATAGGAGATGAAAGCTTGAATTGAAATTCGTAATTCAAAAAATCAAATTATTTATTCAATTAACTAATCAGGCTTTCTGTTAAACATGCATTTTTTCAAGATTTTTGAAGATTTCCCAAAAGGGGTAAAATAATGAAGAAAGTTTGTGAGAGAAGTCCGAAATCTACGCGGTCGAAAGTCGCTGGCAAAATGTTTGATATATGTATTTCATCGTTAAACAATGTTAAACACATCGTTTGATTTGCTCATAAAAGCTAGTTTTACAACATTTTGATTTATTTCGTTTATTATATTTGCCATTTAATATTTGTTTTATTTGTATAAGGCCATCATTTTGCGTCAGAACAAGTTTTTATACAGAATTGTGTATTTATATATTAAGATTACAAAAAATTTACACAAAACATGTGAGTGATTTACAAATTATAAACCGAGTATTACGTAACAATGTTAGGTAAATCCTGTCTGTTTGTCTGCAACTACAGCGCTCGACTCAAAGACAATTACTTTTTTTGTTGTCTTTTATTCAGTGTAAATATTCAAATTCGGAAGCTGATAACCATAATCAAACTTTTTTCGGGCTACATTTCAATTAAATTTTATTCCTCAATTCTGTGGTTGTCATAAAACTTTAAAGTTTGACGAGTAAAGCCCATTGAGGAACTCCGAATTGATATTAATTCAAATAACTCGGGTTAAAAAGTCAGGGTTTTATGCGCGTTGTAAAAGTTTATTGTAGGGCTTTGTGGCGAGCCGGACGCGCCGATAGGCCTCGCGTTCGATGACGGAACCTGCACCGCCGTCAGCCGCCGCCTTTGTGCCTGCGCCCGCGCCGAGCCGGCTACAATACCGCACGCGTCTTCACTCTATAAATCCCGACATCAGGTGCTACCTAACGTCGCATAGTGCACCTTTTATAGCTGCAACTAAAACCCAAACTGGAGACGAGTACTGCACCGTCGAGATGGCGGCGAAGTAATTAAGTTGCAAACCTCTAAAATAAAATAAGAGAGGAAGAAATTGCCGACGTAATATAAATTGATGCGTCTTATTACAAAACTTTATTATACACGTCAACACCCCCTATATCACTTTGCGCTTTGCTAATGTACAGTTTTTATAGATCTAGGTAATCCGAATCTGGTATCATAAATAAATATGACTTAACGAATAAATTAAACCAGAAACTACTATAGTGTAAATATTTATATTTTGGTACTCACTAATAAGTAAAACTAAAGAAATTCCAAAAAAAAAAACCGGCCAAGTGCGTTTCGGACCACGTACAATGAAGGGTTCCGTAGTAGAACAAACTTAACTTTGTAGTTGAAAAACATGTTCTTCCATACATTCCAACTACAAATGTAAGTTATGCATTAACTTGTGAAGCCTGCTTAGCTGTTATAGTTTTCTTTCAACTTCGTTATACGGGGTCAAATTAAAGTCGCTAGCGAAACTCCGCACACATATTTTACCACTTTGTCGACGTGATTAATAGGTAATAGGTAGATATGTATTTGTACAACCATGCCAAATTACAGCTTTCCTAAGCCGCGGACAGACAGTCGGACGGCCATGGCGAGCCCTAAAAAGAGTTAGTAAACGAAAGTAACCATGAAACCTAGCCACTAAGCATCCTTCGAGTGGAGACACTTAGGGCTTAAATACACGAGTAGATGTGTCATCATCAGGTTAACGGACCATTACAGTTAACAGCAGATAATAGTATCTTACGTCTTTATCCTCAATGTAAATATGTAAAAGGGAATCTTAACGTGTTTACGAATACATTGTTACAGATACGAGTTTCACGTTATTTTTTTCCCAACATAAGCAGAATGTCTGCATTGTATTTCAGTTTTGTAGTATTGATGATGCCCTTTTTAAGTAATTAATTGTATTTCATATAAGACTCAATTTCAATAACATACATAACATCACGCCTGTATACCCCGAAGGTTTAGGCAGAGGTGTACCTACCTATACATAAACATTTCGTTGGTTATGTATAAGTCCCATGTGATAGAGGGCGAGCCATCAATCCGGCACAAATCTAAACTTGCCAAGAGGCTGCTACTGAGAAATTCCAGATGGAAAAACCCATTAATATTTTGCCCGACCCTTGTATCGAACCCAAGACCTCATGCTCAGAAGTAGCGCTTGCTACTACTAGAACAACGAGGCAATTCAATAACGGAAGGAAAATTAAAGATTCTTTGTTGCAGTTGTATTTCTGCTGGCTGCTGGCCCATAATAAGGTTTAGCCATGTAATTTAGGATAGCAGCCATTTGGTTTGACACGCATTGCTGCGGCAGCATGTTCATTGTAATGAAATAACAGTTCTTCTTTTTCGATTTCCAAATAGCTTCTTCATTACAGTGACCGATACCCAGATACCAATACTCAGTCCAGAAGTCGAAAAGCCAGTGCAAGTATAGTCGTATCCAAAAGTATTTAATTAAATGTAAACAAACCCGGTCCAGGTTAAATTCTTACGCAATCACTCACCAAAGGGAGTAAGCAACACATTCATCTGTATTTAAAAGGTTTCGACTTTATATTTTACTACTTTTGCCAACAATTATTGTTTGAATAACATTATTAAATTGTAATTGTAAATAATCCACGAAAACTGAGGTGTTAAGGCGTGTACGCACGAACGTACAAGAACATGGTGAACACGAACATCGAACGCTTAGTTTGCATGTGCGTACAGCTAACGAACGTCAAACACTGTGTTCGTCAAAAATGTTCGTGACGATCCAATTTCGAATTCTTGGCTACTAAAGAGAGCGTGTGCGTTACCCCAGCAAAAAACGTGTGACTATTTTCGACATTATTTTGCTGGGGTAACGCACACAAAAGAGCGGGGCGGTGGAGCGCGAACACAAGTCGAACTGTGTTCGTATGGTTTTCGTGTTCGCTTTGCTAATTTTCTTCCACACGTACGAACGAAATGTTCTGTGTTCGATGTTCGTGTTCACCATGATTTGTCCGTTCGTGCGTACACACCAATTATCGAATAAAAACATCTTTAAGGTGATTTCAAATTAGAATTTCGGGTTTAAGTATTCAATGAATAATGATCGAGACTATAGGTACACCTCTGCCTAACCCTTCGGGGAAATACAGGGGTGATGTTATGTAATGTTATGTTATAATGAAATCAAAGCACTTTTGTGTCACTAGAACTTGCCATCCACAGGGAAGTAGGTAGGTACCTACGTTTTCTGATCCATTTGTTTACATTTTCATATTTTAGGAACAGACCACAGTAATTATTTAGATACAGCGTTACAATTCTAAAGCGCATTACATGCAGCTTCAATAATAAATAATGAATCTATCTTAACGTTTTCCCAACAATGTTGTACTCCGGTTGTGTCTACCATTCGGTGTATAATTCTTTGTTTGACTAACTGTTTTTCACTGAGCAACCACCATATGGCTTTCTAAATCCCTAATCGTCTAAAAATAGCCGATATTCCAAAAGTTTGAATGAATTAATAAAGATGGAACCGTACATTAACTTTCAATCAAGTTTCCTCAACCAAGTTCTGCTAACCATCTAGTTTTCGATCGATCTGTGGAATATTTTTACTAGTTGTGACTTCAGAGCAAACGCATCTCCGAATAACTTCTAGCTCTACGTTCACTACCCAGCAGTATGTCCATAACAGACGGTCTCCAGGATCATCACAGATGCGTTACCATCCCAGTAGCAAAGCTGAAATGTTATATGTTACCTCTAATTACAACGGTACCAATACCTACCCTTTATAATCTGAACACAGCATCGCTATTTGACGGCAGAAATAAATATGGTGGTACATACATGCAGGTGGCACACGAGCTCGTTCACAAAGTGGGATAGCTCTTTGTGGGTTTGTCATGAAGAAGCTCGTCCGGTGCTGTGTTCTGATTTTAAGGGCACTAGGATACCGGTGTAAGTACTACGTACCTATAATACGTATTTAAAGAAATTATGTACTGCTTAAACGAAGTGCTGGTGCCGTATTATGAAGCATAAATGCCATCATTTTTCCAGTGTGAGAGAAAACTGGAGCTAGACAAGGCCGCTAGCACCATCCCGTTTTCGCAGTGTAATAATGATGGCATTAATACTTCATAATACTACTCCTGGTCAGAAATTTAATGATGAAGAATGACAAGTAGAGGAGATAACCATGTGGAAGATTGACGTTGCATATCGAAGTTGGACAACAAAATCAAAACTTCCTTTTTTGTTTTAGAGCGGTATTGTACCTATCTAGTGACCGTAAACTGTCGTAAATCATAGGGCTAGTGTTCACTCTTTCCAAACTACATACTAACTTGGTTGTAGGTTAGTTATTGCGCTAGCCTTCTGAATCACGCTCGGACCTGAGGCCCTAGACAAAATGACATTCTATCAGCGTTAACGATGATGGAAAAGGCAAAAATGTATAGGACTGACATAAGCTATCGAAAAGCTTATGTCAATCCTGTTGAAAGTCATTGTAGTAATACGAAACGTTTTCGAAGCGAATGTCACTTGTCTAGGCCCTCTGGTTACTGTTTGCAAGGCTGCATTTCTTCATCATAATCCGCTCCCTTGTTAACTAGTAGGTTTTTCATATCCAGGCTAATAACTCAAGCGGCCTGTGCGATTTTCTTCGATTTATGGGTAAGTATAGGTGCGACGGTGTTACTTATTAGATTCCACGACATACAATCATACGACAACAAACTTAGGTATATTATTAAGTAGCTCTAACAATGAGCTAAACTTAGAATTTAAAACAAGGAATGTCCCTAACACAAATTGCTCAATCTAGGCACACAAACCCAGAAAAAATAATTCCATAGATCAACCGGTCTATTATTTTTTCTGGGTTGTGGTTCAACGGAACCACCAAGGTTCAACGGATAAATAATAAGGTTTACCTAAATAATGGTTATGAAAAACCAGATTTTCTTTCTACAGAAAAAATGAATCATGTGCTATGCTAATAACAAACGCTTTTCCTCCACTCGTTCACTCCAACATTATCTTCTAAGTTAAATTTATAAACTATATTATTGTCTCTTTCTTACCTGTTGTCACCTGTTACTTTTTCCTCAATTTCGACGGTTTATAAAACACATTTAAAACAATAAAGAATCCTTTATAGCACTCCGTTCACAGTCCACGTTTTTTCACATTAACTCATACAAAATACATTGTAATCAGAGATCTATTTCTTCGACACAGAATAATTTAGTAGCTACGATAGTCTATAAAACAGATTTTTCAGTAACGAAAATGCTGAAAATGAGTTCCTGCATTTGTCACAAATCACAAATCAGTGGTGGCGTGCCAACTGCATGAGCAACTACCGCAAACTCGACCGCACTACACTTCATTAGCGCGTATACAGCACAACATACCCACTACAATTGGGACGCAGCACGCAATAATCACACATAAAGCCTTACTGTAGAGCATCTTTTTCTGTAAAATTTTTAGATCTTCCCCTGTAAGAGGACAGCCAAGAAAACACTTTAAGCCAATGACAATAGAGTTTTTTATCACCTTGTGTTGAGCAGATGACGCCAACAGGCTAACAGCGCGAAGCCCCGCCCCTGGCGTATTGACAAACAAAGCGATTGGCGGCGAGGTGAGCGCGCTAGCGAGGCAATCCTGCGCAACATTGAGGCGGTCACTTAGATAACACTTGTATTTCCATAAATTTTACCTCCAATTACATTTTATTAAATAGGTACCTATCTTGAATTGTTGAAATTTATACATTATTTTGTGATATCTTACAAATATGACATTCAAGTCGTCGTTGTGCTTCTATATCCAGCTCTAACTACTTTGAGATCAGGAAATAGTTCAGATTGAAACAAAGAAACATAAAGCAACAAAAAATAATTCAAGCATAAAACTCTTCCCACTATAATAGATAAATAATTAAAACAATCCACAAGGCTGATAATCAGCACTTTTTCAAACCAAAACCCACAACACATATTCTAAGTCAAAAAAACTCTATCTTGATCTCTCTATACCTTTATTTATTTTCACTGGTTCCTAATCGTTGTTTGTTATTTTATAAAATGTGTTTTCAGACAGGAAAAAGAACACTGGCTCCAAGACCCAATAGCTAATACTGGGTCTTGGAGCCAGTATACCTTTTCCAGTTACCCAAACGTCAACCTCACCTAAGTAAGTGGGGAAGGGCCAGACCCGTTTGCAACAAATCGATTCAATAGTGAATTTTGTGTGAATAGATTCGCTCCCCGAACGTAGTTATCTGCTGATGATTGAGAGGGGTGGAAAAGAAAGGCCTTTGCCTATAGATGGGATACGAGTATGATAATGGGAGGTTTCCCATTTCACTACAGCGAGACAACATAGATTCTTAATGCTTAATAAATCTTAGATGTTAGAAATGACTTCATCCAACTGTAGTAACAGCTCGTTGATAGCATAACATATTAGTACTAATATGTTACTATTAAATATAAGTAGACACCGTGGAGACAATATACAAATAAATATTCAAATAATTCATTAAGTCGCATGTTCATTATATTATCATCAGATTTGTGCTAAGTGGTTTCTTCAACTCATTTTCGCTTATCTATCGATGCAGTGCCCACTGTTATCCTCCTTCTGCATCTAGGATATATTAAAGACATATATTGCATAATACACAAGTTTGAAAGTAGTAAGGTTGTTTAGCATAGGTTCCTAATTGGATTATTTTAAGCAAAAGCAAAGGAAAAGCATTCAAGCGACATTTTCAAATAGGCAAGTATAAGCACAGAGCTGGCATTATACTCGTATAATATGTTACCCGCAAAAAATTAAATATGTGATGATGACTTCTCAATTTTAAACTACCTGCGTATCTAACGTCGGCTCAGCTGAAGCTAAGACTGAGGAGACCAAACGCACGCAATTCGTCCTCTTCACATAATTTTATGTAACAACAGCTGACATTTTATAGGTCTGGGATTTGACTGCAGATTAACTTATCAGAAACTTGATTAGACTTTCAGAAACTTGGGGTAACTCTTTCCGCGCCTCAGAGTTATTATTTCATTTCTCACAGGTCTGCACATCAATCGTGCATGATGATATGCGTCATATTGTGTAGTACCTACATGTTGTGTAAGCAATACAATTTACCCTCATGAACTGGAAAAATAAATCCATTTTAAATACTATTTTCTGATTTTATCTAATAAACTAGATACTACTTTGATTTATCGTTAACACTACCTACCTAATAAAAGTGAAACAGACTACAAGACTTTGCCATCAGTCAAAACTCAAAGTCGCCAAATTAAACAAAGAAACTCCATAGTCCGATACTTTATTAACAAAACAATTTCCGTAAAAACTGGGTAGGTATAATAAAAGCTATTCCAAACAAAAAGTTGCCGTTAAAACCCATTAGTCATCGTCATCGTGAAGATAGGCGATTTGAAAAGTCATATTTCCTTTTGGTGTGATGTTGCTGTAAAACTGTTAACGTACCGATTAATGAGTACATTTCTACACACTATCTACCTACTTACATGCAGTTAATATTCGCGCTTTCTGACTCACTCATTAGAAAAGTAGATTACCTCCTTTTGTAGTTGCGAAAACTTTCGCCTTTTTGGTCACAATCGCAACGTGAATTAGACCTACATTTTGGCTTTGATATCATAGTAATTTTCCGTTTCACAGAAGATTCTACAGCTCTAAAGTAGTATGAAGACACATTAATGCTTTATTCAGCGAATCGCACAAGCAGATATTACATAACCCTAAATTACCAATCGATGAAATCTAAAACAGCTTTCACAAGCTACACGATAGTTGCACATCATATGTACGAAGATAAATGTACCTCCCGCGAGGAACTGCTGTAGACACCTAGTCAGCATTCCAATGCATCGGGCCCGCCTCACCCAGTTACGGTCTGCCGGCCGACCAAGTGCTAATTGGAAAAGGAAACCTCAAACAACGAGCCAGCTCAATGCTCTCCACAGAAATGTTTCATTTTTAAACATCTCAGTGACCGTTATAAGTGTTATAACCGATAGATAGATAGGTACACTCATTGCATTTCTCAGAGGGGGCTGGACGATGACCAATGATCTTGCATGAGATCTTCGATATTCGAAAATCGTGTTTCGATACAACTTCTATGGAAATACGAATTTGTATTTCATAATAAGTAGAGTAGTTAGGTAAGTCTGTAGGTATTTAAAATAATGGGATAAATTGAAATTCAAGATAAGTTGTTTTCAGTACCTATCACTAGAAGCAGCTCGAGGCCTTTTTGTCTAAATACAATTTTATCGCAAATTGAAGACCCAATTTCTCAATAAAATATTTTCATGATCTTTTGCTCTTTCTCAGTAGATAACTTTTTATTATAGGTCTACTTATGTACGAAGTATTTATATTGTATCTCTACCACGATGTTCTGTTTTGAAGCTAATGCTTGCTAAGAAAAACTCGTCTCAGAAACTGGCCGGCGCTGGTTCGTTATAACCCTGTCCCTTCTTGGAAACTACTGAACCGAAATTCTCTGGTCCGTTTGTTTACACGCGACACAAAGTGGTCAATTTCGGAACATTAGCGGCTGTTAGGTATAACTAATATAATTACTACACATGCTATGATATGCCTTTATTTTCATTGAGAATAAAATACCTTATCAGTGGCTTCACATGCACTAGGTATTAGATTGATGGTTTTTTTTTTTTTAAGTACAAAGTTTTTCACGGATTTCGTAGCTAGTGCTACGATGCAGTTAGCAGCGTAGCTGAGTAGCAGTTTTTTTTTTTCAATTAAAGCAGGTATTTGTGATGAATTACAACTTCATGTTTCATTTGAATATTGATGAAACCAGTTAGATATATCCGCATTTGAAAAAACCTCATTATCTGTTCAAGTTTGTCTTCTTACTGTGATTGACTGTTGGTAAATATATTACTACGCGGATATGTTACTATACTGTAACGGCCATAAATATTTCTAAGCTATAATAAATAAATAGTAAACAAACGAGATTACCGAAGGATACGAGATGAGACCAGTAGGAGTAGCGTGGACATCGCACGCGCACACGCGGCTGCACGTAAACTCAGGCGCAGTGTTTATTCGGAGCCCCATGCTAACTCCGCCGTTTAAACACTACGTGCTAGCAGGGCATGAATTAACTTTTCATATAAATAAAATTCACGCTACTCTAACCTCCTGAAATTAACACCTTGGCGTAAATAGTATTTAGTCTTGTCATCTGGTGCCAGTGAGGCCATGTTGTCTTCTGTGGATTGTTGAATGGCCGTGTCGTTTATGGTTCACGAGATTACGTTGGCGGTCGTGTTTAATTGCCAGCAAATACGTGTAAGACCAATTAGACACCTATTCGACAAGCGTAGCTGTGACCGCGCGAGCTACTTTATTATTTTGTTGCCGTTCTGTGTCGTTATCGGTTTTAAATTAATTAACAGGATTAACTTGCTTTATTTTAATTGGTTTGACTAAAGTAAGTGACTAACTTTAGTTAGGAATAGTTTTAGTTGGTTAGTTATACTGGTTCTGGTTCTACTTAGCTTAGTGAGTACAAAATTTAGATGTCGTTAACGCTGAAAACTATCGACCCGCAGATAGAGACAATGAACATTGTTTTAATACTCACACACTCTTAACCTGTATGACCGCGGACGGGCCGCGCGCGGACCAAAAACTATTGTAGTTAATTAGAAAGTCCTTGAATAATTAAAAAAGTACTTATTAGGTAGTGGTCTTCTACATACATATAGGTACCTACATCTGGAAGGAGGCTTAGAACAGTTTAATACTTTTCCTTTGAGGAAAAACTCCCTATACGATAAACTGAGCTCACGGATTTTATATCGACGGGATCCAAATCCACCGATCCGACGGGGCCCGTTTAAAATTGTCAATTTACGTCTTTAGTCTTGTTCATTTACAACAACAGAACAACATGAACAGACATGTAAATTATCTATTTTCATTAATTCCCACATAAGTACCTATTTATTATAGGTTTTCAGCTATGTTTATATGGAAGCAGGGAGGCGCTGTGAATTCCAACCCAAGCAAAATCGCTTTCCGTTACTGTAAATACCTATGTAAGTCTCTTCGGTTATATAAACACGAATAATACGATCTGAAAACATATAAAATATTTTTTATATTTGCTCGTTTAACTCTAGAAACACCTAATATTTTAATGTCATTTAAAGCGTTAACAAAACGCTAAAGATAGCAGTTTCGGACTGTCATGATAGAAAATCAACATTTACATACCTCCATTTTGAATTCTCAACTTCCCAGATGTGTCTACAACTACATAGGTATAATACCTACATAGATACATACAGTCAATATTTAGGGTTCCGTAGAAAATGCCTTCAAGACCACCAGATTTGTTCAAGAGACGATGAGGATTTATGGCTTTTTATTTGGATATTTTAGTCATACATAAAACTAACTATAGGAAGGTCGAACTTTAGAAAGCTTTAATTCAGTTTCATCTTTATATTAATGTCAGAATTATTTGAACTGTCCACAAAACATTATCGTTATGTACGTAGCACCTACTAAGTACAAATAATGACTTATGTGCTTATTTAGTTAGTTATTAGCTCCTAGAGACTACAATTACAAAAACCTAACAACATATTTGTGGTAACTTATTATCGAGTCAATTAGAAAACGTACAGGCCCTCCTAAGGAAACACCATTCGCTAAGTTTATTGAACCAAGCACGTCGCTCTCACTGTCTCAGATTTTCTGTTAGTTCTACCTACTGCCTGCCTCTACTTTACGATTCCGTGCGTAAACTTACAAACAACGTCGCCGGCGCGGCAAGTATCCGCCATACTCGTCCACTTTAGTGTTTGTTCATGGTGACATGAAACGTGTTCGATAATTATTGGAAGGATCAATAACGCTACGCCAACTATTCGTCTCTCGGTCAACATGTTTTATGAGCTAAGCGTCCGACGCTGGACCTACGTTTCTATTTGAATGTTAATTTCAAACTCCGTTTATTTTAACTAACTCAATAATACTGACGTGAGGGAACGTAGAAGTTATCGGGTAATCGTATATACACCTAAGTTGGTATGGATTTTTAAAGTAGGTATAGGAACCTAGAGCATTTCAGCATTTTTAACCTCACTTCTGTTTTAGAATCTTCGGTTGGAAAATAAATAGATTTTTTTATAGGTAAAAACGAATAATTATAATTTTAAAGCATTTAAAAATAATAATTGTTGCACAACCTTAATCGAACCCAACAAGCCCAGAATACCCACAACCTCTACTTGATACCACCAAACGTAGCAGATGGTACAAAGTAAGCTCTACGTACCTGGGTAGGTACTGTTCTCGAAACTTCATGATGTTTCTGAATTTAAATAATTTTCTTATAAATATATATATATTAATTAAGTAGTTAGGCGGGTATTTGAAATAACGTTCATTTTACCCCAACTATGATTTCTCTCAATTTCATGACATCTCTATGATTCCTCTGAACTCTGACACCAGAATAGTCACTAACCACACGAAAAAGAATAAGAACTATAATTCCTAG
Organism: Lithophane leautieri; assembly: GCA_949152455.1. Taxonomy (NCBI): domain Eukaryota; kingdom Metazoa; phylum Arthropoda; class Insecta; order Lepidoptera; family Noctuidae; genus Lithophane; species Lithophane leautieri. The sequence continues at coordinate 9,808,870 of OX424463.1, read as the reverse complement.
CAATGAAATTAGTTCGAATTGTGGTCAGTACATACCTATTTTATTTGGCTAAACAAATTATAGATAACGGTAGGTACTTATAAGCACTGCGTTCTCTACGCGGCTTATACCATGCAAGGTATACCTTACTATAAGTAGACTAAAATTAAACTAACTCAAATGTTAAATTCACTTAGCGAAAACTAAAAGCCATTTGCCCTTTACTATTCTACCTTGCCTAAAACATTATTTTATTAAAGCAAAAAATCACCGTGGGAGGTATTATGCAAATTATTGTACCTGTAACCCTAGCAGCATCCAAGACAAATAGAAATATGCCTTATCCTGGTTTACTTAGGTTTACGATGCGTGTGTAAAACGCGATTATTTCTTTGACCATTCTTTGCCGAATGACCGAAGCGTCTAGCTACAAAATGCCGACTCGGGTTGTTTAAATAATTACGAATTATATAATCACCTGTCTGCCTGTGGTTTACTGGACAATTTAAAACTAAGATGCAAATGAGTGAGTACGTAGGTACCTCCTTTATCGTTATTGTCAAGGGTCAATGTGGTCGACACTTGATGGTAGACAGGTAATTTTTTAAGTTAAGTATAGGTTCTTAAAATAAATACAAATAAGGAAAAACCATTTTAATTTTTTTAAATTTTCATTTCCTTTTATCCCAGAAAGTGCACATTTGGCGCACCATGTGTCTTAGTGTTAAATATAGCTCTTAGTATTAGCATTATGATATTAGAGACCGCTACTTGAAACAACGCCGGAATCAGGAGGGAGAGAGCTCGATACACTCATTTTCATAGTAAAATATCACATTTTCTCAAATTACTTCCGAAATATGGGAGTTATGAAGAAATTTATCAGCACAAGTTATGAAGGCATTAGGTTATCAAATAAGACGGCATCATTCGTCTTGCATAATTTAACTATTTTTTTTCAGAGATGTCTACGTCCAACCTCTCCCATACATTCGTTCCACTGTGCGACGGCGACGGCGATTGACGACGACGGCACGGCCCAATGTGGGAAAAATCAGAAAAATATCCCAGCTCAGGAAATTCTCAACCCACAACCAATTTTTATTTTCAGAATTTTACATTTTACAACCTTTTTAGGGTTCCGTAGTCAACAAGGAACCCTTATAATTTCGCCTTGTCCGTCTGTCTGTCTGTCTGTCCGTCCGTCTGTCCGCGGCTTAGCTGAGACACTGTTCGTACTAGAAGGCTGTAATTTGGTATGGATATACATAATTATAAATAACGCCAAAAAAGTGGTAAAAATAATTCGTAAAAAATAATTTTTCATCTCACAAGCTCGGAAAGAATCTGTTTGTCTTTCGAAATCTGCGTGCAAAAGTGCATTTTGTCCGCTAGAGTGGAAAGAGTTTTTAAAATTCGAACCTTTCTATTCAATAATTTTCTATATCGCCGGGTCCACTGAAAATGCATAAATACTTATTTCACCTCAGCACCTCAAACAAGCAGGTTTTGCTGTCTACAGACAGTGAGAAAAACTCGATTTTGCTGTGAGCGCGAGACAAAGTAACTTTTTAATTATTTTTTTTCTAAATTCCGAGAATTTCATGGGTCTACTCACATAATTCGAAAAATTTAAATTTCACTTTGTTCTGTCACTTTTATTTCGATACGAAAAAAGCGAGAGATAGAAACAAATCGATTCGATGTTCGATTTTTGAATTAAAATTAATCCTGCATCATGAATCATGATGTGATTCCAGAGTGGAACTTTTTCACAAGATTCGATTTTTTACTTTCAATTGTTTTTGCATTCAGCTTCTATAGTAAAGATATATTGAATTTTTCTATTACTCAAATAATCTAATAAAAACAAAAAGTACCAAGCTCATACAAGTAACATAAATATTGACGTTATGTAAAAGAGTTTGCGGAACACCTACTAATTAAAACAATTTCATTTATCATCATTACCAAACAAAATGTTGTTATGCCTACCTAAAAAATGTATACTGGGCATTCTGTAGCAAACAATCAGAAAGTATCAAAAATAAAATCCACATTTTATATTTGTCCAATAAATTAAAATAATTTTGAACAGCAAGCGCATTCCTAATTTAAATTCAAATAAAGAAACATTTCAGCGCGAAATTCAATAATACCTACCTATCCCGGTTATTTATGTCCTGTCGTTGAAACAATAGGATAATTATAAAGGTTTCAATAAAATGTCTGAAAAACTATTAAAATTACATTAGAAAAGTATAATTCATTATTATAGGCTTAATGTATTTAATGCCTAAAACAATTTTATTTTAATTTCCGACTTTCGACATAAAATATCAATAAATCGAGAAAAACGAAATTGAAAAAAAATTTGTTTGGCATAATCGCTTTCAGACATCATTACAATTACAAAAAAAAGGGTCGTCGATTTTGAACACAAATTGAGCAGTGGTAATGAATAATACGTGTTATTGGACCTGTGTTCTTATATTATGTTAAGATCTGGGCATTGTCTAGTTGTTTATAATATTTTGAATAATATTTGTCACATTTTAAATCGTATCTACATGTGTATGAGTGATATTTCTGAAAAGTAAAAATGATAACACGCACGATTGGCGCTAAACTTCGACTTTGGATAACACAAAACTTCATTACCACTATTTATGTAATTGAACGATGGATGAATTTGTTAAACAATTTAATGATATCACTGTTATTCACTGTCATTCACTGCCCGTGTGGTGGAGTTTGGATGTTCGAAATGACTAATTTTTATGTTTTTTAGCCTCGACCACCACTGTCATCAAAATGGCGATTATCGTATTAACAGTCTTGAATTATAAAAGGTAAACTGGTAACTTGTTAAGTTGCGCGCTAATTAAGAAAGATTTTTATCAAACTCTCTTAATTAACGCACATTTATAAGATTTGATGGGTAGCATATTAAATATTGACATAATCAAGTTAGGGTGTCGTATGTCGTCATTCTGGGGTCCAATGGGACCCGCTACCGAGCCGGCGGAGGTTTGTGTGTTCGGGTCCAATCGGGGGCGCTTCCGAACTGTACGATTAAACCCGTAATATGTTCCCCTAATAATATGTTCTAATATCTAATATGTTCTCGCTGCTGAGATGAAAAGTTGTATGTGTTACACGAGATCAAAGTTATTTGCATCTCGTGTCTTTGAATCCCTCGCTGTGCTCAGGAGTCTAACCTAGAATCACTCGCTGCGCTCGTGATTCAATTATAGAATCCTTCGCTGACTCGGGATTCAAAATCAACACTCGCAGCAAAAAACAACTTTGCTCTCTTGTTGCACAAATAACTATTTCATGTCAATGCGCCAACCATATTTATAGAATAATCGCACTGGCCAGTAAGACAATGGCATGAAAAAAAAACTTAAAACTTTCTTCTCTCTAATCAATTCACTTACCATCATTAATTTTAGATTGTTTTTTGAAAAAATCGTAAGACCTCTTATAATATGCGTGAGTCCAGTAGCGACGAAGATATAAATTCAACACCTGCAGAGTTAGTGCAAGCGGTACATAATGCCGAATTCAGTTTTCTGCCGGATAAATCGCGCGAAAAGTACATAAAAGCGTACAATTTGTTCAATGCATGGAGACATTCTAAAGGTGCGAAAACGTTTTCCGAGACTATAATGCTATCATACTTCATTGAACTATCGAAAACAAGGAAATCAAGCACACTTTGGAACATTTACTCGATGCTAAAAGCAAAAAATGATATTCACATAGAAAAATATTCCAAACTATTGGTGTTTTTAAAGAAACAGTCAAACGGCCACAAACCGAAAAAATCTAAAATTTTCTTCACTACTAACATTGCGCAGTTTCTAAACGAAGCGCCCGACTCCGAATTTCTTGCTACAGAAGTATTTCGCTTTTTTATTTTAATATTATTACCTATCTTTGTTCAAAGTGTACTGTAACGCTTGGGAGCGTTATCTAGGTGTGAGGGTGTGTGTGAGGTGGCAAATCCAAAGACGGCGAGGGTTCCAAGGGGGTTTATTATAATATTTAATTTATAAGAGACGCGTACACTGTTCGGTAGCTAAGCTAGACTGAAGAACCAACACAAAATGCATTCCTAACATATTTAAATATGAATTGTTGGAACGTTCGAAACACAGGGCTGCCCTCTAGCCAGCCTGTACCACGCGAGGTTGCGCCTCGCATCCGAACTCCTTACAGTACCTACTTTATGTGAAAATATGTACTTCATTTCTTAGTATTTGCTGTAAAACGAATTTTCTTTCTTTGCGTTACAGGTTCTCCTCATTATTGGCATTAGTGGAGCGTGCCGGACTAATGAACTCACCTATCTTACAACGAAAAACATTGAGAAGCATTCAGAAAAGTTGCTGTTGGTTAACTTATCAAACACGAAGACCAATATTGATAGGAACTTCGTGATTCGTGACGAATATGTCAAAATTGTAGATAAATATCAAGCCTTGCGCCCTGCTAATACACCAATCGATCGTTTTTAGGGTTCCGTAGTCAACAAGGAACCCTTATAGTTTCGCCATGTCCGTCTGTCTGTCCGTCTGTCCGCGGCTTAGCTCAAAGACCGTTGGTACTAGAAAACTGTAATTTGGTATGGAAATACATATAAACCACGCCGACAAAGTGGTAATTTTTTTTTGTAAAAAATGTTTTTTTTAGTGCACCTCGCCTACATTAAATGTGGGGATAGTTTTTTTTCTCGTCAATCCCATGGTGTGGGGTATCGTTGGAAAGGTCGTTTAAAAATAATGGGAGTTTGTGAAAACCATTTTTGGATTCAGGGATCCATTTGCGAAATATTAAGCTTTAAAGTGCTAATTTTTGTTAGAGTCCAGTTTCCCCCCCCCCCTGCCAGCTAAATGGTCGGTTTTGTATATGTGAAAAAATTCACGGCAGTAGTATATATAATGAAGTTAAATGGAAAACTATCACAGCTAATTAAGCTCTACAAGTTACCGAGTAATAATTGACCAACTTACATTTTTGCAGTTGCAAAAACATGAAAACAGAAAAAGTTTTTCAACTACAATGATAAGTTTGTTCTTGGGATAAATTCATCCCAACTACGGAACCCTTCATTGTGCATGGTTCGACATGCACATGGCCGGTTTTTTTTAGACATTTAAATCATGCAACCTGTATAATTTTATGGATCCTGGCAATTAGCGGCAAAAAAATCGAAATGCCATATTAGGTAGGTACTTTTTTATTCAGAAAAAGTTGTGGCATCGCATACCTATTTTTTTCTACTATTTCAGCCTGGCTTTTAACCCAAACTTTTTACAGGACCCTAACGAAAAGCTACGGCCCACCCAGCCATGTCCCAAATCAAACACTTATCAGAGAATATTCATTATTCCGTCAGTTCAAAAACCGTAGTGTAGTATTTCCTTGGGTACTTTAGATATATTTCCCGAGGTAAATAGTGTATGAAAAATCTTCCAAATAACTAATGCCTGAACCTTAGGCATAATTATTTTGATCAGGACCTACTTCTAACATCGTCATTCTCGTACCTTTTTCCCAATGTAGTTACAGTATTTGGGGTCGGCACATCAACTATACCTTCTTCTTCCATACTTCTCTTTGATTCGTTGTCTCAGTAGTCACCCCCTTCCTAGCCATATCATCTTTCACACAGTGCATCAATCGTTTCTAATAACCAAAAACTACAACAGTTTTCGCTGAATGTATAGGACGACATAGAATAATCAGCCTATAATGTCCCATGCTCAGCATAATGCCCACTGCTGGGACACAGGCTTCCTCTCGGTGAGAGGGGCTGGGCCGTAATCCACCACGAGGGGCCAGTGCGGGTTATTAGATGACACAAGTCTTCGAATATTTTGATTATAAGTAGGACATGCTGGTTTTCTCACGATGTTTTCCTTCAACGATTTGATGGCAGCAGTGGTGATGAAATAATTTACACAAAGTTAAGGGCGAAATCGTAAGTCGCGGCCGTTACCACTGCGCCACCACTGCTGGACGACTTGCGCAACCTTAATGTGGTGTTCACTAGAATCACTATTAACATAAAAAGTCTTTTAAGAGTCTTGGTGTTAGAATAAAACTATCGAAATATCAGTAAACTTACACAATAACATAAAAGACTCCCCTCTATCCATTAGGGACAAGTTATTATAAAAAAAAAGTAATTAAAACTAAAACCCAACTACGACTAAAAAGTTTATACCTTTTTAGTCGTAGCTGGGTTTTTGTTTTACTTGCTGAATTTTATTTCAAATTCTTTTGGGGTTATTATATATTTTTGAAATGTGCTCATTTGATACCCAACATGGAACGATTAAAAATTTTTATTTTTTATTTTATGTCCTCTAGAGAGCGCCAATTTTAATTAATGTGACATCACATAGCCTATAGCCTTCCAACGATACCTCATTTGTCAAATTGTGATGAGTGGTTTAGAAGATAGGAGGGAACAGATGAACATACTTACATACATACATACATACCGGTCAAAATCATAACCCTCCTTTTTTCTTCGCCGTAGTCGGGTAAAAATAAGAAGCGCCCGAGGCGTGCGCTCCGTACGCTGCGTTTTGGGAGTGAGTCGAGCGCGCGTTCTCACCGCGTTTGACGATCGTCAAACGCACCAAGATGCAGAGGCAGCTCTAAGGCGCCCGAAGCAGCCCTCAGGCGCCCGAAACCGCCGTAAAGCGCCCAAAACCGCCTTAAGCGTCCGAGCTGTACCGAGCCGCACCGATGCCCACCGACAGTGGGCGCCGCGCTTAAGGGTCTAAATCTATGAAAATATATATTTTTAGTTCTAATTATTCAACTAGGTTTGAGCATTCCCCCTAGCCGGGGTAATGGCGCTCAAGTCTGTTTATTTTTTGTAAGTAATGTTCGTGAGTTTTGATAAAACTAAATTTTTCGAGTTAAAAAGTTATTGCTCAAATAGACATAACTTACAGCTCTGCGTAGGGTGTCCAAACTTAAGTACTTAGGACATATGCTGACCTCTGACCTCAGGGACAATGATGACATCAAGAGGGAACGGAGGGCGCTGGCAGTGCGGGCGAACATGATAGCTCGCAGGTTTGCACGAAGTTCGACAGAAGTAAAAATTACACTTTTTAGGTCTTATTGTACATCATTCTACACGTGCAGCCTGTGGGCCGACTATACTCAAAAGTCTTACAGTGCCCTCCGAGTCCAATTTAATAATGCGTTCAGGGTGTTGGTGGGGCTGCAGCGATTCTGTAGTGCATCAGGGATGTTTGCTGAACGTCGCGTAGACTGCTTTTACGCTACGATGCGTAAAAGGTGCGCATCCCTGGTGTGTAGAGTGCGTGGCAGCACTAATAGCATTCTTAGGATGATCGCCAGTCGGCTGGATTGTGGTTACATCAATCATTGCTGCGCCATTTCTCATGGAATGGCGCGGTAGTGATTGTTGAGTTTACTTTCTTTTATATGTTTTGTTGTGACTAGTTTTAAGTATAACTAACACTAGTCTATAGGAACATTGTTACTAACGAAATGGACACTATGGTCTGAAATAAAGTAATAAATAAATAAATAACTTACTACTTATACTTTTGACTATTTTAATTAAGTATAAAAAGCAAACTAAAATATTAAACGTAACAACACGTGTGCGTTCGGGGGAACCCCGTCAGGAACGAAGTTTCTTCTCACTTATGATTTAAAACAAAAACAAAATTTTCGCAGCGGCAGCGCCATTCTTGGATTTACATTTTGACCTCACTATCGGCTTTAGCACCCTCGAAAACTATGAAAAGGACACCCATGACGAAAAATGTGATAAATTTTAACCAAATTCACTTTCTCTCTCTCTCATCGAGAGATCGCTTCGGAGAGCTTCATACTTGCGACTGTCTCTTCTAATACAAAGAGAAAGTGTGAATTTTCACTTTCTCTGTCTTTCTTTTTCTTTGAATTAGAAGAAGACAGTCGTAAGTATTAACCGGTATGAACGCTTTTTCTGACGATTTCTTCCAGTGCACTCTTCAACTTCTCAACTTCATTCCAAAAAAGTTACGTTTTTCCCATAATAAAAGGCTTCGTAATAGTAATGCATATATTTTGTTTTATTATAACATGAAAAAAAAAATTATGTGACAATTTGCATAATTGAATTGAGTCCGAGGACAATAACTCACTACTCCTACGAGCATAATTATATCGAACACAACAATTTGCCCCGAGGGCACAACACAACATTCGTAACATATATTACATTCCTTCAAACATTGCGTAGGAGTAGTATTGCTAGACCCCGAGTGTGATATATCAAATAGCTTACAATCTTTATCTCCTTCTCCTTTACTAACTTTACTCACAAGTGAATTTTATACACAGCCTTATGATAAATAAAACCCACTGCCGCAAAATTTAAGCCCGGATATATTTCCAAAATTGATTTTTAATCAGAACTAGCTATTACTATCCTAATCGAAAATTACAACGTCACATCTCCCCTCCTCATTAACATTTTCGATAAACGTGAATACAATCGTACTCCCTAATCTCGTTCATTACCAATTTTATCAGTACATGAATCACGACCGAGCAGAAATAAGAATGTAATTCTAGGAGCGTGCCGATTCGACAGGGCAGTGAGCAGAGTGCACAGTAGGTTTACATAAGATTAAACAATAGCATTGCCAGAACAGTCGTGATTCAATGTCTGCACTTCAAAACAAATCCAATGATGGATAGCCTGCCGTCAAAACATCACGACTGCACCCGACAGTTATTATTAAATCTTACAGCTTCGAATGCACACCGACGTAAGAGCAAATCCACGGAAACCAGAATATTTTAATTCGATGATGCGGCTGCAACACGCTATACATATCGTGCAGCCACCGTACACGCGACTTCACCCTAGTCATTGTTTTTTTATTAAATACATAAACTGAAACGAGGGTTCACAACGATACAGGGCCTACGCGAGCCGGTGAACTGCCCTCAAGTCGCGGTGCGATCGAGGGACGGCGACCGAACTTAGTCCTTGGAGGACGTGTCCATGGGGCTGGCGGGCTGCATGAGGGCGGGGTTGGGCAGCGGCGCAGGCGCCAGCGGGGCCAGCGGGGCCGGCGGGGCCAGCGGGGCCGGCGGCGGCTCCAGCGGGCCCGGCCGCGCGCCAAGCCCAGCGCCGCCCGGGATCGCCGGCTTCACGAACCTGTCGCTTGTGCGACGCGTCTGTCGATCGAAAGCAATGTATTAAACGTTTGGCAGATGAAGTTCTACGTTATATAAATTGATAATGTGCAGACACGACACCTTTTTATATTATTCAAGATGCAAAACCAAATAAAAGTTAGGATTTTCTTTCAAAAATTGGTCTTGTTGTTAGGCCCAAACCGCCATTAATTTCAATTACCTGAGAGTTAAGATGCAGTGAAGGCCGAGACAGCGGCATCCCGGCGGCGTTAGGCAACAATGGTGAGGCGTATGGTGAGAGAGGCCGTGACCCGCCCGGCGACGACACGCTCCGCGATCGTGCCTGCAAATTGAACATTACAAATCATGTTCATTGGTTAGGTACTGTCTTACGTAACTAGTTATGCTTGGTACTGTAAATATATCAAACTTTTAATAAAATCGCTTTCCAATCTCTCATCGCCACACACCCGAGTGTACGTAGCAAAAAGAGCCTAATAATAATTATCTCTCAGTGCCTCTCAACAGCAGTGCCTTTTTATGCAACAATGCATAACATATTAATTTTATTTCTTTCTACCAATATGACAGTGGATAGAAACATAACATCAGAACAACATGCCTGTAATCCCCGAAGGGTTAGGCAGAGGTGTACCTATAGTTCACCCACATTTCGCCAGTTATGTTTGTATAGATGTTTGTTTGTTTCGATAGAAAAATACTGCAGAAAGCAACATACACTCAATGCTTCGTTGAACTGCCTCTCCTCCTCCATTTCGAGCGAGGACTCGCTCTCGGACAGATGTCTGCACAGCGCCTCGCGACGCTCCACCTCTTGTTGCAGTTTCCGCTGCAAGCGAACATTCTCCTCTCGAATGTGCTTCTCTTCGAGAGCGAAGCGATGCATTTTCTCCTTGTTCTCGTTTTGAGACACTGCCAGCTGATTTCTGTTGCAAATTGTTTTGTGTTAATCGTATGGTGTAAAGGAGAACAAATAGTATAGAGTACAAGAATAAAAAGTGTTCTATCTTAATCTGGATATATCATGTCAATAATATCTTGTTTGTTTCTACTTAGATTATTTTACAGTACTTATTTTGCTGTTAAATATCATTTACTTATTACTTATACTAGTGTTGATGAGATGATGCGGCAACATTTTGTATGAGTCATCTAGAGCCATATCTAAAGTGTTGACTAAATTAGCATCTGAAAAAAACACACAACGCAATTTTTTAGCTAAAGCAAAGTTAGTGTGTCAAGGCCTTGTATAGATGTACAATATTGACAAGTAACTTACTCACTCCAGTTTTAATAATTACCGAGTCCAGAAAATGGTCTTATTTATAACAGTTTAAAAATTGATATTTCGAGCTACGTTAGTCGACCCGAGACTTAACGCACATACGACGCATGCCGTCACTGTCCTACAGTATGTAAAAAATATTGTATTAAAATGAAATTATATGTTATTTACTCACCTTAACTTTACAACCTCAGAACGCAGGGTCTGAATGTGATTGCTTAAATTGGATGCTGTATCACCATTACTAATGTCCCTAGCAAGAAAAAACTCCATTAATAATAAAACAATGAAAATATAGCAAGATGCATGAAGAATTATTTAAAAATTAAGTGAGTACCATGCCTTAAGAACTATTATTTTTCATGCGTTTATCATAGGCAATATGAAATAATTTCAGGACTGGGTTCTGTGTCATTTATGAATGTAATCCTGAAATTAAAATATTTTACTAAAGGAGTTTCAAATTACTATGCCCCTGAGTAAAATTTAAAGAACTTGTGTTATGGTTTACACCCCAAAAATAGTAACAAAATATTAGAAGAATAAATAAACCAAGTTCAAAACAACACAATATATGGTAAATTATAAGATTTTCACCTAGGACTAGCTGGGTCGGACACTGGTTGATCAAGCCTGATCTGCAGAGATCTCTTCTCTGCTTCCAGCTTGTCCATTCGCTTCCACAGCCTGTTCACTAGAGCTTCCTGCTCCTGTTCCAATGTGTTTTCAAGTTCCACCTGGGTATGAGTATTTTTATTACTATTAATTCTACCTTATGACCATACACCTCTGCTTGTCATGTTTTATTTATTGCAATACAATTTAATTTTCAAACTTCAACAACACAATAACATAATTTGCAAAAGCAAACCCTTTATACTTTTCTGATCAATACTTTTCCACCAATATCCACAACAAAAAAAAGACCTTACCACCTCTTGGGAGCTCATTATATCAAAGTAAACGATAAGGCAGCGAAGACAAAAACAATGCGGGCGCTTAAAAAGTAAAAATTACTGGAACCTTATTTATTACCTTTTCCCTACGAAGCCTCTCTAAATTCATTTGCTTGGCAAGTGTCTCAGCTTCAAGTTTTTCTATTTTTCTCATCAATTTGTTCACCAGACATTCTTGTTCTTGCTCTAGAGTTTGCTCCAGCCTGCATTTCTCTTGGCGTAACTGAAACACAATTCATAAGCACCACCCTTCAAAATCTGTGGAAACTTATAAAATGAAATAAGTATGCAAGCTACTTTTAGGTTATATAAGTTTTGTATTTCCTTTAAAAAAATCCTTTGATTCCCCGTAATACTCATTCTAGACATAATTACTTAGCTATTGAATCTTAAGCACTCAACAAAGATGTCACAAAGATAAGATAATATAATTTTAACCATTTATTCCCGTTCGTCACACTGCCGTCGTCCCACTGGTGGGACCAACGGAATTTAATAAAATACCCGGTACTACGTTTTAATCGGATAATTTCCGAAATCCACGTGGGCGAAGCTGCGGTCAAAAGTTAGTAATTAATACTTTAGTTTAAAAATATTAAAATCAGTCCTTTTTCTATAAAACTTGCTGACCCGACAGACTTTGTCCTGTCCAATCGTTCATACAAAATCCCATATAAAAAAGGACATTCAGTTTTTCCCGGTTTTTTTTTCAAACAAGCCAGGGACCTTTTGTTATTTATAAACGATTTGTGTGCCAAATTTCATCTACATCATACTAATAAGCAATAATTGTAAGACTATCTTGAATTCATGCAAGCCTAGTACTTTTTGTTAGGTTACTCAGAAATTTATGAAATGTCAACTGTTCAGCAATTCCGTTTTTTCATGAAAACACTGTCTTTACAAACCATCCAGCTACCCACTCAAAATATACACACAAAATGTCATCCAAATCGGTCAAGCCGTTTAGGAGTTAGGTAACAAAGACATCAACTTCCGAAATTACACTTTTTAGTGATTTTTTTATTTTAAGTGGTTTTTTTTTTTTTGTAAAAAGTTTGAATGTACTAAGTAGCGGCATCGCCGGCACATCCTGCCTGAGCTTTATGATATTTAAATATAGGTAAACATTTTAAATGAAACAATAATAAATATCATCATCAATTCAGCCGAAAGAAGTCCTCTGCTAGACGTAGGTCTCCCCCAAGCATCGCTACTTCAACTGATTCTGTGCTTCTTGCATTCAGCAGGTTCCTGCAGCCTTCATAAGGTCATCTGTCCACAGTGTGGGAGGCCTTCCTACATCTTCCGGTACGCGGACACTCCATAACCCACCCCACTGGCCATGTTCTGCAAGCAATGTGGCCTGGCCCCTACCACTTAAGTTTGGTAATTCTTTGGGCTATGACAGTTACGTTGCTACTCTACGGTTCACTTGATTTCTGATCTGATTGATCAATCACAGAGGGAAACTCCAAGCATAGCCCTTTCCATTGCCCTTATAATAATAAATATAGGATGTGTTTTATATTTATTAAAAACTAGCTTCCGCCCGTATTCGCCCGCATGGTATGTCGATAAAAAGTCGTCTATGTACGCCTTCCCCGGGATGCCATCTATCTCCTAGCCAAATTTCATTTAAATCTGCTCAGTAGTTTTGGCGTGAAAGCGCAACAGACAGACAGACAGCCAGAGTTACTTTCGCATTTATAATAGTAGAAAGGATATAACAGAACAATTTCTTTTGTAAAATAATAATTATACTAAGTAATTTGAAAGTAACAGTACAATATAACAACTAATATTACACCCACAAGTAAGGGCTAAAATGCTGAGTGGGCAGTGTGGCAGGTAGTTGTGGCAGGACAGGAATAAATTTAATATAATTTTATTAAATTCCCCATTTGTCTCACCAGTGGGACGACAGCAGTGAGACAAGGGAATACCCGATTTTAATTTTATTGTATTGAAAAGCCTTTATGTTGATAACAAAACATTGTGCCAAGCATTCAGCCTCAAAACTATGTTCTAGTGAATAGGAGAATAATTGGTGGTGTTAAAAAGAAGCCCATCAAACTAAACAAATGCTGTATTATTATGCCATGCTCATCAGAACACTATGTCATTAGCTAAAATCCTCATTATTTGGTCCAATTTACAAGAGAATATTGAGAAAAAAATCTAATTCACTTAATTTTTAATGTATCATACCTGATTTAGTTTTCTGGAGAGGTCATTGGTAAGACATTCTTCTTCACGTTCATAATGATGTGCCAATGTCTCTTTTTCTTTCTTGAGTGCTTGAATTTTTTTCAATAGTGTGTTAGAGATATATTCTTCTTCTTGCTCAGCCTTAGCTTGCTGTGAATAGATAATCATAAATTATAAGCCTTTATTGTGGAAGCTGCAATTTAAAGGAAATTTTATAACAATAGTGCCTTCTACTAAAATCATTTGAATTACTTTTGGAAGAGCTACAGTAACTTACAATTGATACTGATGCTTGTCTCAAGGCACGATTCTCTTCTTGGAGCGCCTTCACCCGAAGCTTGTAAGTATCCAACTCCACTTTGAGAACTCTGAAAAGTAACCAGTCTCATTTGTAAACAGTTTTTTTTAAATATATTTTATGATTTAGTAAACTAGAAAGTGTAATAAGGCATTAACATTAAAATTTTCCATCTTTCGACATCCTATTGAGATGTGATCATTTGATGTAATCCAGTGTTATGATAGGTATGTACATACACTATATAAATATATATAAAACTAACTAAGCACATATCACATTTTGCAAAACACAAAAGGAAAAGATGTAAGTTCAAATTATCAGAATCTCATGAGAATCTAATAAATATTGATTTACGACTAAAACATACCTATTTTGTTGCTGCAGAGATTCAATTCTTTTCTGTAGCTGATCACGAGAAACTGTGCTTGGAGGCAACATAGCTCCGCCATCCAATGAACTGGAGTCGCTTTCAGACGCTGAATCTCCCATCTTATTACCTACAATAGATATGGTTAGTTATAAAAAAGTAAATAACAAGGATATAAACCTTTTTACGTGTTTTATCTAGTGTACCTGGCGAAATCACTGTATCATCCATTTGCACGAGTGATGAGGACGGCAACAAAATGTCATATATGTTGAAATTTACTACGTGCTTCTAATTTTTTACTATGAAAATATTTTTTTAATGATTTCCATCAAAGTATTGGAGTAAAAACCAAAGGAAAACGAATTAAAGTGCAATGTAATAAATTAAAACACACGAAAACCGTATCGTTGTTGCAGGCTCAACTAGAGATGTACTGAATGTGCTGATGTGCGCCATTTAGTTTATTTTGTAAAAGTTACGGTTTTTAATTGTTCTCAATTTAGTTTTTTTTGTAGAAATATAATATTTTGAAATATTGCAAATCTTTTTGGTGGCAGTGGAGCACAGACGAGATTTTCCTACTCCGTGCCATTTATTCTTGAACTAATGCAATTTTTGGGGGAAATGAAAATGATTGTTACTTCTATCGAGAATACCCATCATATTTAATTATATTTTTTAAAGAGTAGTAACCCCAGTCCCAGGCGAAAAAAAAAACATTATAAAAAAGTGACACACACGCCATAATGTAAATTGCTTCTCGATTTGGCGTTTGAGTTAAAAAAATTACATTTTGATGTTAAAAAATCATTTATAATGTATAAATAAGCCATGTAAAATGTCCTTAGTAATTATTGGTAAGAAGTAAATCTATAGTCTAGATATAATCTGTGTTATAACATTCTCCTTTCAAAGTATTTAGGTTGGATCAAAGTGAATCGAAGCCATTTCGTTCTTTTCGTGTAAACGTTATTGAAGTTAAATTTCTTATTGTTCTTAATGTTAAAATCGCAAGTGGTGGTGTTTATAAGACGGACAAAAAGTTTAATTGAAAAGGTGATGGCTGAGTCGTCGCCATAGTTGAGGTGTTGGTACGATTTCAGAAGTCATTGCTGCTGTTATTGCACCGTATGTAGTGTTCAGGGAGTATGGCATAATAACTGTCATCGAGAAATAGGTGTCCCTCGCAATGTTTTAACTCTTAGTTCATTAAAAAGTGTTAATCATGAAATATACGAGTGCATTGTAATTTTTACTGCAGTTTTATGCTAGCTACTGAGGTTTTTTTTTACCAGGTATACTTGTAAACAAATCCTACAGTGTATGTTGTAATGTTTTGAGAAACTGATGAATCCTAATTTCTCTGCAAAAATCTTAAACTACAGGGTGATATTATCATTTAATTGCCTTTTTGGGCAGTTTTTAGTGAAGTATTTCGTTTTTGTTGTTATTGGTAAAGAAATGTAAATCTATGACACTATTGTTGATAAGTATGCCACTTGAAACAGTGTGAAATTTTTGAGTTAGTGAACATTTTAGATAAAAAGCATATTTTAAATTCAAAATCACTGATATTTTGAATCATGTCGGTGTAATTTTGTGTTCTTTCAACGGCAACATAAAAGTGTTAATCATATGACTTTAAAAAATAATAGAAACCTGAATTAGAAAAGTAAAATATTAAAAATACTACCATTGAATAGTTATGATAGAAAAAGAAAAGTGCCATTGAATTGAATAGAAGAAGACATCAAAAAGTCTTGTTTCATAATTTAATTTCTTTGTATGCAAGTATTTATTATAGTGCACTCAATGATGTAAACAAAAACATTATCAACAATATGTCATCAAGTGTTACTAAATGATTTTTTTCTCTTAGACCTACATACTGCACAAAAATGTTTTTTTTTTTTTTTTATGGTAGGTATTCCAATAGCCTCCTTAAAAATCAAGCTGTTCCTTGATTTAGTTTGTAACATTCATCAACTCTTTTTATGGTCTTTGTACTCCATAATTTATAGAAAATGAGGAGATCATAAATTAACCAAGATTTTTGTGGGTATGATGCAGGCCAAGGATTCCATGAATAATAATGAGATTGTTTGATTATATGCTATCACTAAATCACTAATCCCATTTTGATAGCAATCTGCATTTTAATTGTTTTGTATTTAAAATCAGGTATAGTTTTGATCCAGCATTATGTTGACCTGCACTCATAGCATGACCACCACAGAAATGGATACTGAAGAAGGAAGAATAGACAAAAAAAATAATTGTTTATCTTTCATTTTGTATATTCTTTTGTTGACAAAACCCGCTTCTACAGTGGTCATGCTACGCATGCTGACAAATTTAAACTGAAATCAAGAGTTTTGGTTGACATTTATGCTTCTAAAGACAAAATCTTAGCAGTCAGTGGTCATGTAAAACATCATGCTAAAGCTAGAAAGAGTTGTTGTCCATCACAGGAATTGCATAGGTATAATATTTATATTCCAAATTAGCTGTTGTACATAACAATTTGGAGAAAGTGGCTGACATCCAGCTATTTATTAAAAATTGCAGTAGACACTGCTCTGACTGCATTATAGGTCCTGTTGCTATGCAGGTAACAATTAACTAACTTACAGATTTATTGCTTCAGTTACATACCATTATTTAACTGAAAAAAAAAACACCTATTTAGATTGATAGTTGTGGCTCATAGAGGGAAAATATTTTCACCTCCTTTTGTAGTTTATTTTTAAGTTTTTCATTGAATTATAAATCAATTTTACTACTTTATATTTTAGTTAAGATTACACACAGTGTAAAATATGTTTCCGTTTTCAATAAGTGTTTACCTTGTACCTATATTCTTCTAGGCTAAGCACTTGCAATGGCTCAATATTACCAGATAGTTGGCCAAGGACAACAACTGACTCTTGAAGATCTACAAAGATACTGTCCAAACCTATGCTTGGATAGAATAATAGTGAACCAAGATGAACAGCAATATGCACAACAGCAGGTAAGAGAAAACATACTGAAAATACATCAACTCAAAATAAAATTTGATTTACGTTTTTCATGTTTATTATAATCATTTATTTTGTTAATACAGCAACAATTTGTTTGTCAGGTGGTGGTACAGCAAGCAGATCCGCAAAATGATATTATAGTAAGTGAAGGTGTGCAGTCTCAACTGGTTGTGAGTGATGGCTTGCAGTACCAACCCCAGTATATTATCCGACATGAAGCCCCTCCACCCCCACCACCAACGCGTGCCGACTTTCAGCAACAACAACAACAGCAACAACAACAGCAGCAGGCTTTACATAGGCACCAAGTGGGTATTGCTCAAATAACCATAGCTGTAAACAAACAAAGCACGGAGTCGCGGCTCCGGCAGGTCTAGAGACGTCAGTACTAATAAAATTTGTGACGCCGAAACTGCATTCAGCGCACAACTCCTGTGACGGACGGCCTTCAAAATCGTCAGCCTCTATGTCTTTTTGTCGTAGTGCGAGTATGACAGGCTTGGTTATAATGCAATGTGGTAACAATGCCGCCGCTAGCAACGGCCGCCGGAGGCGTCTTCATGCTCTGTATGTAAACACAATAAAATCGATGTATTGAGTCTTAGGATCTAATTATAAAAAGTTGTCCAGTCCATAAAATTTCGGGCAATACAATGTCAACTCAAGGTTGCCATTAAAATGTATGTAATGAAAATAAAATATATTTAGTTCATAACAAATGTGGCATAAGTTATGATGTGTAATTTATTTGTAGGTTTACTACACATCTGATTTACCTGTGGATGCTCAGGTTGTGTTACAACAGGCCCAACAGATCATTGATGCATCTTTGATGCAACAGGCATCTCCACAACGACCGCAACATGTATGTCTCCTGACTAGATCATTGTGTATTACATTTTATGCACTAAAACAAAACTTGCATTATGGTTTTAGAAATCCTTCGTATAATATGCTTAGCATGTTACTTTTCATTTGGTTAAATGTTTTTATTTTATTTGTTTAGCCAGTACTTACATAGAATATCTATTGAATTATGTTATTACTTAGTTCAATAATTTAATTTAGGTTCTTATTTTTGGAGATAGATCATAAAGATTAACATTGAGTATAGTTTACTTGTCAATCATGCAATACCAATTGCACTGACTTTTCATATTAAGTGTGAATATCCTTGGCAATCTCCTATCCCTCTGAGCAGAGAAGCATTTACCCAGTAAATGGTAATTAATAAATTAACTCTTCTGATCTATCTTACCATGCTATATTCCATATAGTATATGGTATGATAAGAGACAAAAAACGACTCATCCTTTCAATCTGTTTCACCTTTTCTGCTATTGGCCAATACAAAATAATGGTGCAAGGGTTTAACATTCTTAATGCTATACATTTATGTAACACCTTAACAGGGATTTTCATTTGAGCTTTCACATTATAGGTAGGGATTAAGGAATAAATAGGAAGAAGTATATGTATATAAACAGGTTAACAATTTCATAGTGTTATTTTTTATCTTTTTTTTCTGTATACATAGAAAATTATTATTTTAACGACTGTTTATTGTGGATGGTTCTTAGATGTAAATAAATAATATTTTTCTCAACTAATTAATGCTATGCTTCTTGATAATGGATGGTGCATCTAATATTTTTTCCATCGGGAATTTTATTTGATAATAACAACTAGGTTCTAAGTCTAGTCTCTAGTTCATGTAACATTTCATAATTTTATGATGGATAGGTGCATTAAAAAAAGGCTTATTTTGTAAATCTGATCTGCTATTGCCTTAATCATTGTCATATCAGCATCTTCTATTGTATTTTTTCTCCCACAAACAATAGGACAGAGAACCATTATTCTTTTATTATTTAAATTCAAAGTTTATATAAATATTTTAGATAAAATTAGAGAGTTGGCTTGTTTAAAATAATCACTTATTTTGATGGTTTCAATCAAAGAGCTATAATGTATAAAACTCATACCACAAAGAGGAATGGGAGCACAGTACTTGTTAAAGTTAGTACAAATATCGTACTGTAATTATGAAACTGGGTAGGTGGCGCAATTTACTGGGTGCAAATGTAGTTGTTCTTATTTATAACTCTTGAATGGTCCATGCTTGTGCTAACGGTCCATATTTCCGGAGACAGTAAAGCATGAGTTACCCCTGGTTTTTGAAAGCCTTCTCAATTCAATCTGTTGTCAAAGTTCTTGAGAAGTAAGTTCGTGTTTTTGATTGTCTGTTGTTATTTCTGACGAACAATCACAACAGCTAAACAGGGATTAGACAGAGACTTGGCTGGCTTTTTAGAAAACTGGTGTTTAAGCCTTATCTCCGGGTTCACATGCTGTCAATGTTGATATGATCTAAAGCTTGTTGTTGACGTCAGCAGCTAGTAAGCCCGGCACACGTGCTGTCGCAACCAACTGTGATACACCCCGCGCAGCCGCCGCCGCCGCAGCCCCCGCCCCCGCCTGCCCCGCCGCAACATGCTCCCCAACCTACGGTATGAAACTCTTCTACTAAATCTTTGTTATGACTCTTCTATGTGTACAAAAAATTAAATAAAAAAACTATTCTTGTGTTTTAAGCAAACGCAACAACAGCAACAGTTGCCGCGAGCGTCACCTCAACTCATACAGCACTTCCAACAGCACCAACAACAGATTCATCTGCAGCAGCTACAACAACAAC
Organism: Lithophane leautieri; assembly: GCA_949152455.1. Lineage (NCBI taxonomy): Eukaryota > Metazoa > Arthropoda > Insecta > Lepidoptera > Noctuidae > Lithophane > Lithophane leautieri. The sequence continues at coordinate 9,788,828 of OX424463.1, read as the reverse complement.
AGTTGCAGCACCAGCACCAGCTGCAACAGCAACAACAACAGGCGCAACACCAACAACATTTGCAATCACAACAAATACCACACCAGCAGGTTGTTATGCACGCAGCATACATAAATCAAGCTGTAAGTTTGGTTTCATTTGGTCGTAGTTCGTGCATTTGGGTTAGACCTACTTGTTCTACTCAGAAGTAGAAGTGCGTTACGTGGATGTAAATATGAGACATGCATCGGTCATATGAAAGAGACTGTCACATATGTCGCTCTGAAAATCCGATTTTTCTCAAAGTATGCCATAGTTACGGCCGGGTACTGTAACCGCATTATTCTTCTGATAATTTTGTAGAATTAGTTGGACTAACCCACCGAATAGATTCAGCATCCTGATTTTGTACGGCGAAGAGAGTCTAGAGCGTTATGGTGTCACAGGGAGCAGCGCGAGGCGCCGGCGCGCCGCGCCTGCTGAACCCGGGGCTGGGCGCCGGCGTGACGCTAGTGCGGCCCGTGCGCGCGCGCCGGCCCGCGCCGCGCGCGCCTGCCGCGCCGCGCGTGCTCGGCACCATGCAGCCGGTGAGTCATTTAACATTTTAAAGAGTAGATTCGCCGTACGGCGTCAAAAATGCATTTCTCTTTCGTTTTAACACATCTGACACTTGATTATCCTGGAAACGCCAATATTATTGTGTGAACTCACTCTTCACAGTATGGACACTTTTTCGCGCGACTTAGCAGTTCGGGTTAGGAAATCTAATGATTTAAATGTTTGCCTTGCTTCCGTACGAGGCATAACGCAAGGTCCATGTGTATGTACCCCGCACGTAGCGTTTCAACAAACTTGACGCATCCAAGCGATTTCTTTCGCAATCTTTACCCAACTAATCTATAATATAATCAAATATAATATAATATATGTATATAATCTATCTAGATTGCTGAGAATACGTGACAATTATGTAAGAATAGTCAGTGAAGATCTGTGTAATAATTTACAACAGCATTTTATTAATTTAGTTTTTCTCAATATATTTTCCATCTTCAGCAAGAAGAGCATCTTTCATCATTAGACAGTTAATGTTCACATAATTATGTTTTTAGGGTTCCGTACCCAAAGGGTAAAACGGGACCCTATTACTCAGACTCCGCTGTCCGTCCGTCTGTCTGTCTGTCTGTCCGTCCGTCCGTCCGTCCGTGCGTCTGTCACCAGGCTGTATCTCGTGAGCCGTTATAGTTAGACAGTTGAAATTTTCACAGATGATATATTTCTGTTGCCGCTATAAGAATAAATACTAAAAAAACAATAAAATAAATTTTTAAGGGGGCTCCCATACAACAAACGTGAGGTTTTTTTGCCGGTTTTATTGATAATGGTACGGAACCCTTCGTGCGCGAGTCCGACTCGCACTTGGCCGGTTTTTTTTTACCAATCAGCACAGCTATTCACAACCATTCGACAGGCTTCCGAGTCGAAAATTTGTCATTTTCGTTTACCTGATTTGTCTAGTCCCTAGAAGAATAGCGGTCGTCTATTTGGTTTAAACTGTTAAAATTTTCGGATTTCGGATTTGTGAACAGCGTTTCCGTTGATAACATTAATTGATAATCGATTCGGCACGGAAAAGTATCGATGGGTTGTGTATAAACGACTAACGATCGTTTATCTCTATCTATCTACTTTGTGGCCAGAGCCACAGCCAAAAAAACAGTGAAACTTCTCAATATTTCCTCAGTACGAAAACCAGTGTCACCAAACGCACACATTTGCAAATTAAATTGTATACACGGCTACACATCAAGCTATACATTTCCTGTTGGAACTTTGAGTGCTGTGAAAAGTCCCTTACTTTAGTTATTACGGTAAAAATAACATGGTTTTAATAAACCACATTATTGGCTATAAGAGTGTCCCACAATACAACACTTGTATACACGGACCGACAGGGCCAGGCGCCGTCGCCGGGCGTGCCGGGCGCGAGCGGCGGCGCGCGCGGGGCGGGCCCGGCCGGCGCGGCGCGCGCGCCCTCGCCGCGCGTGCTCAACCCGCAGGCGGCGCACGCGCAGCACCGCCCGCCCCGCCCGCGCACTCCGCTGCATCACTCGCTACAGGTGCCGCATGACCCGATCCCTATTTACGACAGCTGATAACCCGATAGGCGACAGACTAACAGTTTATATTTCTAGGCTGTTCTGGTCTATCTCCGAATTTGGTAGTTAGTGCATGCGAGACCTATATTTGTTCGCGCCCTCGATACTCCTTCGATTTTCCGAAGCTTATTCCTTATTTGTGTGTCGTTTTAGCAGCACCAACACGCCCAACAACACCAGCAGCATCAACTCGCACAACACGTCTTAGGACAACAGGTTCATCCGCAACAACTGAATCAAGTCAAGCTCTCCACTCATCAAGTGAGACAAGTTCATCTCTTTATTAAGTTATACCAAACTTCTCAAATCACCACGGATATATAGATATCCGTGGTGATTTGAGTAGTTTCGACTCTCTTACAATTAGAAAATTTCAATCTGATGATAGCATCAGATTGAAATTTTCTGATTGTAAGAGAGTCGAGGTTGCCTCTCCTCTGTCCACAATCTTTATATGGATCTATTTATTCCGTTCACTCAATGGAATCTGCACCAAAATTGGTGAATTTTGAATTATAAGTTGTATATTTCATTGTGCATATTTCTTCTTTTCCAGCTTCTTAATCAACAAAACCAGCCGCATGCACAGACCACTCGAATAATTACACCACAGGGGACAATAGTGACGCAAAATGTACCTACACAAATGCCCCAACACTCAGTAGTTACGGCGAATCAGAACAATGGACCTTTACCTCAACAGAACACTGTCACTACCATTCCGCAAAGATCTTCACCCCATCCACAACAGGTGCAGCAGCAAGTCAAAAAGGTTGTAGTTCAACCTAACAACGCCAACGACATGGACGATCTCGAAGAGAGTATTACAGCCGCCATACTTACCAAACACTCGGTCAGTGAAAATATGAATCCCTCACCGCAGCAGTTCCACACGCCGCCGCCGGCGATGCGGCCTAACCACGTCGCCGGCAACGTCACGCAACAACACCAACAACTGAACTTTAACTCGCCACACGGCTTCCAGCCACAGCAACTGTCATATGAACAACCACATGTGCAACAACATCCCCAAACACTCACACAGCTATTGATGGACCCAGACATGGAGGAGGAACGACAAGTATTAACCCTTACTAATGGTCAGAGAATAACTCTCGCTGACTATAAACGGATGCAACAACCACCGCGTACGCCTATACAACAACAACAACAACAACAAGCAAGGTATGCATTGCTTACTGCCTATCTATAGTGTGCTGCATTATTGTCGATGGAATCATGATGTCAACTTTACTGAGCCAAATACTATAGCACAGTTTCTTAATTTTTTACAGAGACGCCGGACGGCAAACCTTAGTAAGAAGTAAAGAGCTGCAGAGGCCTGTACAAAGAGTACCGCCGATGCAAGCTCAACACCTCAACTCGATAGTAGCCCCTCATCATGGTATTTACCTGTACAATAATATTATTTAGTACCTATCAAACTATGCTGAGAATCAGCACTTCATGAACAAAAACTTAAGACGTTCAACGCATGTCTAATGTTAGTTTTTGCCAAACTCCATACAGAAATGTCATGTATAAAAGGTGTTTAGGCTAAGGAACTGATAAACACAGTTTTGTGGTAATCAAGCTAGTGTTTTAGCTGGGAAGAAGAAGTGTTGCAACAAACTCTCTATTCCACAGCAACAAAACTGTCTGTTAGGTTAGAAAAACTTGATCCTCTAATCTTCATTGTAGCGTTTCGTATTGCAATAATTAGAAAAAATATGTAAAAGCAGAAGAACTTACGACAAAAATTTATTTATATTCTAAAGGAGGATGGGCATAAATCTATGGGACGCGTTCCCAGCGACCAACAGTAACCAGACATATGTCGTTGAAAAGCTCTTTTTATGCCTATCATTAGTTACTATGGCGGTCAGTCTCAAATCGTTGTGGGGAAAAAATTAACAGCTGAAAGAAAAACCTGTGTCATTGTGGCAAAAAATCGTTTGTTATAGTAAAATAACGTAAAACAGAGTAAAGCGGAATGAGCTGGACTCGAACTGGTCCTTAGTAGCTTTAAACAGAGAGAAGTGGAAAGAGAAAGAAAGAAAGAAAAATATTTTATTTGGGACTGGCACAGGGAATAACCGCAAAAACAAACGTTAAAACTAACAAAATCATGAAAACAATAAAAAAAAACATTAATACTTAACAAAAGAGGGAAGAAAACGAGGGTGGCCTTTGCCCTGCAGTGGGTTCCTATTGGGTTTGATTTCCGCACTTAGTCCTTTTCAGGTGGACCATTGTGCGTGGATCATGCCAGCCGTTCGCCGTCGTCGGAACAACCAGCTCACCTCCCTCTAAAAGTTGATTATGTCTCCTGGTTTGTTTAGAACATCTGTAAAAGATCTGGGTGACGCCTTGCATTGAAAGAGCATATGCGCAACGGTTTCTTCAGCATCCATGCAAGCCCTGCACAGAGGACTGTCCATTATGCCTATTACGTGAAGTATTTGTTTAGCGAGCAGTGTTCCGTGATGTTCCCCGTCACCAGGCGCAGGCCATTCCTGTCCAGGTGTAATAAACGCTTGGTTAGCCTTAGCTTCGCTGGACTGCCTGCACCCCGGTGTCGAGGTCCACCAGTTTTAGAGTATACGTACATGACTGTTCGTAAACCTCCTGGCTTCTATGACACTCCACTTGGTCAACGATGTTGAACATTCCCAGCGGGCTGAGATATATTTATGTTAAGGTCGTGTGAGAAAACTCCGACTCCGGGTCCGGATTCGGTCTTTGATCCGTCGGTGTATATCTCTCATCTCTTTCGGGATTGAGTAGTAACAGAGTTCTTCTGTGAGTAGTTGTTATGCTGTAGTGCTTTTGAAAGTAGGGTAATTTCGGGGCTTTGTCACAGGGTGATGCCATCATCGGTTGTCGTTTGATCGCATCTTCCTTTACGCGTGTATGCTTGCTGATGTTTAGCCAGTAAGTAATCTTAGGACAAACCCCCAGTTTCTGCCAAGCAGTCGCTTGCACTGCCACAGGAATATCCTGACTTTTGTGATGTATGTAGTTGGTATGTTTTGAGTAATTCAGCTGTTTGTCCAAAAACATGCCCAGGTATATGGTATAGGTGGTTTCAGTTTAGAGTTTTTCCAAAGAATCGTGGTAGAAGTAGTGTCGCCAATTTCCTCTTTTTGTGAAGAAAATCAGTTCGGTTTTTGTAGGGGACATCACAGGGTTTTGAAGTCAACGCAGACAGGCGTAATGCGAAACCACGGTAGAATTATTTCCGTGAAGTTTTCATAGGAATTGTTCGACCAGATTCGCGTCGCGCCTTTCTACGGGAGCCTTTATGCTGGCATTATCAGTTATAATCATGATGATTCGTTTGTTTTGTTATTCTTAAAGTAAAACGTAATGTTTTATGTATGTTTTTTCTGTAAAGAATGATTTTTTTGCCACAATGACACAGGGTTTTCTTTCAGCTGTAACTTTTTTCCAACGACGATTTGAGACTGACTGCCATAGTACTCGTAACTAATGATAAGCATAAAAAGAGCTTTTCAACGATATACGTCTAGTGCTTATTGGACAGTGGGGACATCTTGTCGCATCCTCCTTTAATGTTTAAGGCGCAGTTTCCTAATATGAAGTAGCGCTCTTTTTAGAAAACAACGATAATCCGTCTGGACCATCAGAGCTATTTTCGGAGACGCAATCTGCAAAAATGTTAATATTCCTCCAAAATGGTGAACAGAGGTTGATCACTTTCACACTGCCTAAAGAAAGCTGTACACTTCAAGAAGTTCTTGAACAGGTATGTATTTCATTGAATCATTGTTACAGTTGCGTTATTACCGTTATCTTTGCCCCTTCCCCCTTGGGTAGCACTAGCAGTGCACAACCTAGAAATTACTGTTTTATTGCTTACTAGCTTCCTCCCGCGGCTTCGCCCGCGTGGTATGTCGATAAAAAGTAGACTATGTCGTTTCTCAGGCTCTAGACTCTGTGTACCAAATTTCATTTACATCGGTTCAGTAGTCTTGGCGTGAAAGCGCGACAGACAGACAGAGTTACTTTCGCACTTATAATATTAGTAAGGACAAGGCCAACAAACAAATTACCCATGCAATACAATGTTTAATGCTAAATATCTTTTATTTCTGGTAAACCGTAATCTCTGTCAAATTTTTTGACATTTTTGTTATATAAAATTATGATATCTCACTAGTATAATAATGTTTATTTCAGGTTAACGTACCTTTTTCGGAAGACACCCACATACAATGTATGCAAAACACGAGCAGTGAGATAGACTACTTTGTATCTGTGGGCTCAACAACTAGAATTGAGGATATGCTAGAAAATCACCCGGTTTGTAAATCTATACCTATTTTTTTGTTTTTATTACATTGTTACTTTATTTAAAGTAATAATAGATATCATGATTATATTTATAGAACCTAGCAAAGCTAAACCTTTCGCCAGTTTATTTAAAGTAGTGTTCTTTACAATTTTATTACATTATTGTTTCAGATGTTAATAGGAGCAGATATGAGTAGTAGAAATTCCCCCACAATGATGTTACAACCACAGAGTAGTGAAATGTCTACACCTGAAAAATCCCAGTGTCCAGATAATGGTATGTTTTTTTTACCCACTATAAATATGACAAGTTACAGATTATAATATTTATATATGCGACCAGACTCTACATTTGGTATGGGTGCAAAATTTAGTACCTTCAAAAAAATCTGTTAAATTATCGCATCTAAATCGAAGTATTAAGCTAATACACAGACAACTTCATTTCATACCATTCACGTTCAGAATTTTTGATATCACAAGCAATCTAGTCATTTTCTCGTTTAATTTTGTAGCTTATGAGTGGTTGTAACTTACATTATAATTATTTTGACAATAATTGCTACATTTCCAGTAAACAACAGTCCAGAATCTCCAGGCCCGCGGTCTCCGCCGCCACGACTAGTGGACGGCATGCTAGCTGTTTGTAAATCTTGTGGATACACGGGATACGACTTTAGCCGCTGTGAACGGTATGCATAATATCTATATCGACATCTATACATATTATAAATTAAATTCGCTTTCCGTGTTGGTCTGTATGTCCGCGTTGTTCTTCTAAACCACGCAACAGATTTTAATGAGGTTTCCACCATCGTTTAGAGAATTTATTCCGGAAGGTTTATGTGGATAATACGGTTAGTATTAAAGTTACATATAGCTAAGAAATCTCGCTGTTTTGAGCGGGTCCCTAGTATTTTATAAATCAATCAACCCTGTGCATGGCAGTCTACTACTGGACACTGGCTTAGCCCAACTAGCTCTACTGCATCCAGCCTGGCAGGCGCCGTAGACCTTACGGCGCCTGCCAGGCTGGGTCGGACCTGGACCGGGCCCCCTAACTCAGACGACCCACGCTACGGTTGTCAATTCCCGATCCCCACTCAAGGACATTTTATAAATCATTTTTTTTTCTAGGTGTGTGGTATTGACGGATTTTATTATTTTTTCAAAGGTGTAAACGAGTATTCACAGAAGAACCTAAAGGTGTACCAAGTAAAAAAGTAGAACAGAAAAAGAAAGAACCAGAAAAATCAGTAGCAGTCATAGACAAACAGAGGTAAGTTCTTCACTGATTTTTTTTATTTGTTTTATGTTTTGATAGCTACTTATGATTTGAGGCGAGCACGTAGTTAAATACCAATCTTTGGTTCGAATTTAAAACTTTCAAATTCTTACTTGACTTCCCCAGAAGAAGGGTAATGTTTTTTACATAAAGACTTTTGCTAGCCTCTAATATATTTATCTTGTTACAGCACATGTGCGGAAGGAATTAAATTAAATTTATTAAAGACTTCAGTGAAGATGCTAAACAATAAAACAGTAAGTATGATCATGTCAAAACAAGAGGCCGTATACGAAATTTTGCCGATTTCGCTGATTTACCTGATTTTACAGTTAAAATACTGTATTTCTATAAGTTTTATTGCACGACATGAAAGATGATTTTAATTATGATCTAGTTAATGAAGTACTTTTATTATTTATCTTTGATTAACCAACCTCGAGCCGGAGACTGTTTTGTGAATTTTGGTGTAAGAGGTTTAGAATATCGCTTACTTACGAAATATTTCGGCGTCTACACGGTGTGAACAAATTACAATTTATTGTTGCGCAAGTCGTTTAAATAGTAAATGAATCACTTTTTTCCACTTTCATATAAAAATTTTGAGTAGTTACAAAAATATTTAATTCAGTCAAATTCAAGAGAAAATGTGCATAGAATTGCATTTGATTTCGGTTGCTTAGAACTCTCGTTCATAAAATTAAAACAGAAATAAACTTCAGTTCAAAATAAATAGATTTCATGAAAAAAAAAAAACATAGAAGCACAGTATTTTATTTAAGTGTAAAATTACGTAAATTAGCAAAATGGGCAAAATTTCCTATGACGTGTAAGAAATTTTGCCGATTTTGACAATACCAATCCAACCCCAATGGAATTTTCGTTTAACCATTGATTTTTTCTGCAGCCTGTACAAGAAAAGAAACCGCCTAGAGTAAGAAAGCCACGTGGTAAACAACCAGATCCAGAGCCCGTCATATTAACTTTAAGTTCAGACGAAGAGGACTCAAATAGTTCTATGTTGAGTCAGGTAATAAACTGTAATTTTGTTTGGTTTGAGGAACGTGTCATAGAATATCAATAGATGTAAAAGAAACTTATTTACATGACTCGGAAGTAAAGAATTAAGCTAGGACACTCATAAATTAGGTTCCTAATACTGTATGTCCTGACTTTTCACCTTTCCAAAACATTCAGAGTAGCTTAATAAAACTGTAAAATAATTTGTTTGTCTAAAACGGTAAACCTATTAAGATATCTTCCAAATACTTACTTACTCAATGAAAGAAGAAATAAATCAGTATTCTTATATCTAGTTCTATATAAAAAAATCTGCTCTGCTCCTATTCAATAAAACCTAATAATATTCAGAACAACTTAATCTACGCAAAATACGCGCTTGGCTTGGACGTGGAGTTACACACACCAACCTGTTATACCATATTACTATACTAACACCTTAATCAATATCCCGTAATGGCCATAATGTTATTGATTTCAAAACTCAAAAATCCAAATGATACTTAACTATTACTGTTTCTAGCATGAACATTCAATAAGTATGAAGGAGCCATCGCTGAGTGAAATAGAAGGTGGGACCCCAGACAGTGGCATTGGTATAGACACCATGGATGGTAAGTTTGCATGTTCATATTTTCGTAGTGACACCACCTGTGATAATGATTATAATTAGGTATGCAAGTTTAGAAAACGGCAGATACCTACACCTCGAATGTATGTTCTACAAATTAGCTCCCATTGGTCTAGGCGGAGTCCATAGTTAATGCCAAGAATGTTTGCCTAATATTCATTTGATAAATTATAAATTGGTAGGCGAGAGCTAGACTGTAATTAATTAAATTGCGTTGTTAAATTTATTATTAAATTTGTTAGCGATAGAAGCAAGAATCTCATTCGTAACGATTACCAAATTACGCCCGACTGTTTCTTATACCAAAATATTAGTTTTCCCGCGGCTTCACTCCTGTACAGGCTATTTTTTCGACATAAAAATAAAGTCATAAGACAGCTGATTAGGAACACTATGTACCAAATGTATAAGATGGTCGTTTTATTTACTTTTTACTAATATTATATCAATATACTATTAAATCAAATATCTAAACAATCAAATTCCCATGTTGCCCTCCGGCCCATAACTATCTCTATGGAAAAAATCACGTCGATCCGTTGCTCTACACGGTGCTCCGTGAAATGACAAATCAAAATTCACTCACTTTAAAAGTTGGATTTTATTCCTAATTCGGAAAACCCATGCAATAAAAAATCCGGCCAAGTGCGTGTCAGGCCACGCACAATGAAGGGTTCCGTAGTTGGGATGTCGAACGACGTTTCATACGAAATGTATGGGAGAACATGTTTTTGTAACTGCAAATGTAAGTTGATGATTGGTCGATTATTACTTATTTGTTAACTTGTAGAGCCTACTTAGCCGTGATAGTTTACCTTTTAATTTCGTTATATTATATACAACTGCCGTGAATTTTTTCACATATCCAAAATCAACCATTTGGCTGGCAGGGGGCAGACACTTTGACTGTAACAAAAATTAGCACTTTAAAGTTTAATATTTCGCAAACAGATCCTTGAATCCAAAAATGGTTTCAACAGACTTAAAGAAAAAAATAAAATCATGACATTACGTGCAGGGAAGGAACACAAAAAAAAAACATGGTTTTATTGTAACACTTTGTCGGCGTGATTATATGTATAAGTACCCATGCCAAATTACAGCTTTCTAGTACGAAGAGTCTCAGAGCTAAGCCGCGGACAGACAGACGGCCATGGCGAAATTATAAGGGTTCCTAGTTGACTACGGAACCCTAAAAATCATGGTTCCTACTCTTAACCCTTTCAAAATCAAGTCTCTTCAACATTATCCCACAGCGTACGTGAAACGAGGTTGATAGATGGCGCCATCAGCACAAGTAGTTTTTCTCGATTTTTATAACTGTGCGCTTGGAACTGTCAAACTCGTAGGTTGCTAGTATTGAATTAACCTGCCCGGTTACCTCCTCTTCAGTGCCCCGATGCCTCTTAATTCGTTTAGGACTTTCTAATTAACTACAATGTCTTTTGGCCCGCGCGCGGCCCGTCTGGTAGCTTAGCAGTCTACACAACTCGTGTCGTCTACAGTTCTGCCATATTATTCGATTCGATAGGTTGTTAGTGTTATTATTTAAACCTACATACTGTGTAATATTTTGACGTTGACAGGAATGACAGGCGCACAGTTATAAAAATCGGGTTAAAAGTGTTTAAACAAAAAGTTTATTACAAGATATTTTAAGACTAGCTTTTGCCCGAGGCTTCGCCCGCGTGGATGTCGATTATCGTCTCACGGGAACGTACTACCGGGATACTGAATAAATGCTGGGTTTCCTATACAAACTTTCATCCCCTATATCGCCCCCTATTTTTTTAAACAAAAACTGTCCTTCCCCAGGATTCCAGCTCCCTCCTTGCTAAATTTTGTCGAAATCCGTTCAGTGGTGTAGGCGTGACAAGGTACATACAGACAGACAGTTACACAATAATAATATGGATTTCGAACATCCGGACAAGCGGTAATAATGCAATGATGTTAAGGTTTACTCACACACGCACGTCATGTATATATCACAGGCAATTTGTATGATTCCGCTTTTTTTGTTACAAACGCTCTTATATGAAATATGCCGAAGGCAAAATGTAAATTGCCTAGTTATTTTATAATATGCCATATTTGATGGACTTCTAACTGTGCGTTTGGGCGAAACATTCACAAGAAATCGTGTTGAAATCTCTATTTTCTGTCAATGTTCCATGTCCCATACAATTTTTGACTTGAACGACTGCGTGTGTACCTAGCATAATGTCCTGTTGTTTCCTATAGTTAGAGAAAAAAAAACCGTTATCTAACGAAAACCGATACTTTAAAAATTAAAGTGTTTGCTCTGGCAACATTCCTCAGTCAGCCCGTCGAGAATACAAAAAATCATTCTGTGCAAAAAGGCTGCCATATGCTCGATAAGTCACTGTTGTAAAATTATTTTGTATCTGTGGAAATAGTGGATGGGTCGCAATGCGTCTTGTTTAGCGTATTTAATTTATCTTTGTGATTAATTTTCACTGAATTTACGAAATGTTCAGGGATAACTTCAAACGTGATACAGGTACATATATTTGTATTCGAGCTTCAGGGTTATTTTATATGAAACAGTCGCTGCTTCGTTTAATAAACGCGAACATGAGAAATAGACTTACAGTCGCTATCTGCCATAATAGTAATAAAGTGATTTTTAATCAATACTTGTGCCTATTGACGGGATTAGATTAACTTTTTATAATCCTACACAATATATCTCTATTCTCTGCTATTATGCATTGCTGCCACTAAAAGGTTTCGTAAGTTTCGTATGTAATGTACCTATAACTATATATTACTTAGGAACGATCAAGGCACTAAACATGTGAGGCAACTTTAGGTATACTGCTACATAATATATTTATTTAATCGAGCATAATATTGTTTAAATAAAATATGAAATACAGAAGATTGTGAAAAATATATAGGACAACCCACTGACCAAAAGTTCTGTTGTATTTTGTAATGTATCACACAAAAACCTATAATAATGATAAGTATTGAAATCTCGTCATTTGAACTATGTTATGGTAAGGTCATAAATACAACCAGTCAATTAAATGAATATTATTTTACCTGCCCTTATTTAATCTCTACTCTGTGGGTAACCAGTGCAAAAATGTTTGGGGTTAATCTCTTCTAAGGGCTGATTTAACCAAAACCTGATATCTGTTATTCAGGGAATAAAATTGATGTTTGACAGTTTTTCGAATTCATCCTAAGTATATGACTAATCAGGTATTCACTATTTGAATACTCAATAATACAGTTGCAATAATAATTTTTATCTCTTAAGTCTTGAACCGTCTTCATCAGATTTTTTTATCATAACATTTTTGGAATAGTCTAAATTATTTTTTGCGGCTCCACTGTACTTTATGGACAGTGCTTCCTTTTTTGCTTCCAACAGTGTAAATTATCTCAAAAGTTATAAACTTCCTATTTTAGCAACCTGTTTGTTTGAAAATCACTGATTGTTTTAATTTTATATTAGAATATACATAGTAGAAAGCGAAAATTAATTAATCAATTTAAGATGATTTAACATGGATATAAAATAATCAAGTGACTTATGTAATTCTTTCCTAAAATGATAGAAGTAACCCATAACCTTGTCAAAATTCATGTCTTCTTACACTTTCCAAAACTATGGTAGCTTTGGAGATGGATATAAAACTGAATGAAAAAAACTGATGACATATTTTGCTTCCTCATTTTGGAGATTTCAAGATTAAGCAACTTTGATCTTTGAGAATATGAGTAGAAAGTGTTTGTTTGGTGAGGCTGAACAGTAGATAATTAATAGTGTCTCATTACCAGTGATCGGAGTAGGTAGATTGAACTGGGGCCATTGATCCGAAACGTATATATTAATATGGACATTCCTCCGGAATTGGTGGATTATTAAAAAAAAAACTGGAACTTATGTAGGAATTGTATTCTGCCAGAGTGGAAGGAGTCATTTGATGATTTGCCATCCTCAAAAAAAAAGGTAGGAATTGTAATAAAATGAGCAAATGAATAATGAATTAATTTAGTTTTGATACCTTCCTTTAAATTTTGAATTGAGTAGTAATAATATCACTACCAACATTAACAATATTTAATTGAATCCGGAAATACCGGAATTACTTTCCGGAAAAATGGCTTATCCATGTTATTCTTTCTGTGTGCATTTATGATACAAGTACCAAAAATCAATCTACCTACTCCGATCACTGCTCATTACCCAGGGATCTGATGTTGTTAAAGTTTTTAAGTGTTAAAATTAATATTCTTTCAACAGATGGCAGCAGGGAAGAAATCAGTCAAACTTCTTCACAGGTTACGTCACTCAACTGTCGAACTATTCGAATTGGGTCATACAGATACACACCAAAAGAAAAGGTGCAGTATTTTATAATATGTTTTAATAAATCTTTTACACTAATATTAAAACAAATAATTAGAATCTAAAAATTTTAATACAAGTAATTTTGAATAACAAGTAATTCATATTGTGTATTCCCGTTCATCCCACCAGAGGGACGACGGCAGTGGGACAAACGGATTAAATTTACTAAATAATATTAAATTTATTCCCGTTTATCCCACTCATTCGTTAATGGGACGAACGTATTTTAATTTTAATTTCCATTGGTCCCACTAATGTAAATAATCTGAGTCTGAATGTTCAATTATAAAAAACACTTATTTCTCCTAACTAATAGTATAAATGTGAAAGTGAGTTTGTTTGTTTGTAGTTCATAGACTGCTAAAAATATTACCCTTTCTTTTGGCTTTACCATAGTCAGGTAGATATATACCATCAATTCACCTCCATACTTAACAAGTTTTTGGTATTGATTGTCATTGAGATGAGATTGCGACTTGAATTTGAATAATGTTTATGCTCGAGAAGAATTGACCTTCAGATCTTTAAAACATGTATGTTTTCTTTTACAGGTATACATATCAGCAAAAGGGATAAAAATTGTTGCACCCTCGCTTAAAAATGAATCAAGAGATGTGGCTCTACAAATACAACTCAAAGAAGTTGTCAGAATCTTGGTACATTTTGGTAAAGGGTTACCTGTCATTTTTTTATACACCATGAGCAAATGTGGTGGCTATATTAGGAAAGTATTGGATATGACAGAGGAATCAGGTAATGTGATTCAAATACATTTTACATACTTAATTTTATTTTTATTAAAGTAACTTTTCTAAATTTTTGTAATCTTTTCACAGGTCCTTATTATAATCCAATGTCAAAGATAGACCCTTTCAAAAGGATAACATTGCTACCAGAAACAATATCAGATGAAGCAAAAATTACATTAAAAGTTTTATTTGGTAAAGTAATGGACGAATTGAATGCTCGGGAAGCCAATGATATATTAGTGAGAACCTGTCCTAAAGAAAGCAATAATGTTGCAAGAATGGCAACAAGATTGTCAAGTGCTGCCATTGCATCTGGAGCTAAGAGGTGTGTGGCCCAGTTATTTAAATATAATTTTATCATCAGGTTATCTATCCCACTCATGGGCAAATACCCAGTTATATACCTTTTGTTTTTATATTAAATACAAGGGGTAGATTTTGACATGTATTTTGTATATTTACAGTTCAAACCCTGCAGAAATAAGGCAGATCTTAATTTATCCACCTGGGAAAGGTGGTATACCTATAAACACTGAAGACTACATGTGCCTAGCACAAGATCAGTTTCTGAATGATGTTATCATAGATTTTTATTTGAAACATTTAGTTCATGATGTTTTAACAACTCGTCAGAGAGAAAAGACTCATATTTTTAGCACATTTTTCTACAAAAGGCTTACTACTAAACCATGCAAAGTGAACAGAAGTTCGAATCCTCATGAATGGGATAGTAATTTGACTCCCGCGCAAAAGCGACACGCAAGGGTCAAGACGTGGACAAAGAATGTCAACATTTTTGAGAAAGATTTTATTGTAGTTCCTATTAATGAAAATTGTCACTGGTTTGTTGCAATTATCTGCTACCCAAGCTTAGACGGCTGCCGGAGTACGATAGATAACAGACTTGTTACCCCCCAGGAGATTAAAAGAAAAGGTGAGATGCAACATATAAATATTTTAACTTACTAATTATTTTTTTATCATACATGTATCTTAAACAACTTTCTTACAATTTCAGAACGTAGATCGTCAATGCAAATAGGAAACACAACTATCACACCGTTAAATAAACAAGAACAACTTACATTAAGTTGTGACTCGGACAATCTTAGTGAACGAGATGAGGCTGAAGCCGAGGTAGCCTAAGTTTAATATTTCGCAATTCTCATTCATACTTATAAAAAAAAAAAAAAAAAAACAATCATCCCGAACATAGTACCTCCTCCTTTTTTGAAGTCGGTAAAAATACAGTTTCTTGACATGAGTATCTATTACAGGAAAGCGATTTGGATATGCAGTGTGATTCAGATGAAGAAGAAACAGAAAAAAGTCCTGTCGAAAAGAAAGTTGAAGTTCAACCAAACAGAAAAACAGAACCTATTAAACAGTATGTATCTATCTGTAACATTCGTCGAAAGCCGTGTAGTTATCATTTTTGACCAATATAATTATTCTATATCTGCTTTTAACATGAATTGATCACTGCAACTTTTATAGCATTATAAAGCAGCTGTTATAGTCTGATTTTCTTTCATTCTCAGATCAGCATTGGAAACATCTGTAAATCAGCATGGAAAAGATTCTATTATTAGGTGTGTTTTGACACCTAACATAACAACTCTTATCTGGATTGTCTAGTTCTTAAGACCTTTATGCACTAAATTATGCTCAAGAATATTTTTCATTTCAGGCCATGTATACTTATATTTGATTCGTTAGCTGGGGCATCTAGATCCAGAGTTGTAGCCACATTACGAGATTACCTCACTTGTGAATATCAAGCTAAAGTATGTATATTTGTGCAACAAGTAACACAGTCAAGTAATAGGTATCTAGTTTACATTTATTTAACAACTACTATATGTTGCAGGTCTCTCAAAATAAAATATTCAATAAGGATAACATCAAAGGAAGTTGTCCCAAAATACCTCAACAAAACAATTTTACAGATTGTGGGTTGTACTTGCTGCAGTATGTTGAACAATTTTTTAAAGTGAGTATCAAAACTATAATTATTTAAATATTGCAAGTAATACAAAGTCTATTGATAAGATTGTCAAAATAAATATTGATTTTGTTTTCAGGATCCTATATTAGACTACTCATTGCCTATAAAACAACTAGCCAGTTGGTTCGACGAAATAGTCGTAACTCGAAAACGTGAAGAGATCTCAAATTTATTAAAAATATTGATGCACAAATATAACCCAGATTCGCATTTGGCTTTGCCTGATATTACATTCCCTACTTTAAATGGTATGTATTAAGAATGAGAATGTAGTAAATTTTCTAGATTTTCAGTATTAGAAATAATTTCGAACTTTGTATTAAAAGGTGCACAAGCATAACTTAAAAAGTTATTGCTTGAAGTTCATAATTATGAATGTATGAACAGGTATGCACCTTGTATCAAACTCCTTTGATGCTAGGCAAAACTATCTGATAAAATATAGATAGAAAAGATGTGGTGAATAGAAACTTTTAGCTGTTACTGCCTGGCGCTAAACCTTCAACATTTTTTGGCCAGGTAATGTATGTGTTAATATTCCACTCTACATTTTAGGTAAATTAATTGAAACCGAAGACCAACTAGAAGAAGGCTCTGATGGCGACAAAGGCAATTCAAGCAAATCTCAAAAATCCGAAGGAAAGGAGTCCGAAGCACCAACTCTCACTTTACTTAAACAAATGCCAACAGGTGACATAGTAGTGAAGCGAAACTATGCTGACTCTTCCGACACTATTCACTTGCGAAAAACGATAAGACTTTCAAGTGATGCAGAAAATAGATCTATGGTCCAAATAAAGCAAGAATTTATCAAGAAAGGTGATAGCGAAAATCAAATCTTGATTCCTATTAAGTTACATACACATACAAGTGACTTAGTTAAAGACATTCAAAATACTTTAATAGTTAATAAGAATAATAAAACATTGGGTGATAAAAAGCATGGTGTACATAATCAGAATGTATCAAATATGAACTGTATTCGACAAAACATTGGTGAAAGTGACAGCCATCATTCATTCCTGAAATCGAGAAGGGTAAACAAACTCGATGATGTAATGAATGAATCGAGTAAAAAATTCAAAAAGAGTGAATGTTGAAACTTGTTGCCTGTCCATATACCATGTCTATTAAATTATTAATAATTTAATAAAGTGTATAGTTGTTTTATGGACTTGTAAATATTAGTAATTAATACTATTAACAATATGTATTTAATACTGTACCTATTTTATAATATAAAGATAATTTGTAAAGATTTAAAATTTTACTTGTGTATCATATTAGCTTCCACGAAATACAAAACTGAAAGAAAACTTAAATGTGACTATCTTTCGTTTTGTGATTTTTTTTTAATTTAAATAAAGTTATTTAATAAGCTCTTAGACGAAAAAATTAAACGAAATGAATTAAAATAGTGCTATATTTATTATTTCCTCTTGTAAAACTCAAACCATAGGTAAAGCTTGTCCACTCTGAATCTGAAATGACGCGCCCCAGTACCGTATTGTGATGCCGTAGTGGTGGGGTGCGTCATTTCAGAGTGGACAGGCTATATGTAGGTACTGTGCCCCTAAAAACCTTTCTAGAAATGCCTTTTATGGTTTTTTTTCGTTATTTTCTCTTAGTGCTCCGTCACACCTGGTTTTCTATTGTATTGAATAGACGATCGAGTAATATTTGATGTCTAATCTAGAGTATATAATTTATACTAGCTGCGCCCTGCGGTTTCACCCGCATAAATCTCGATCCCGTGGGAATATCGGGATAAAAGGTATCCTATGTAAAGGACATAGGATACCCAGGTCATGGTATTCCCATGTGCCAAATTTCATCCAAATCCGTTCAGCCGTTTTAGCGTGAAAGCGTAACAAAAACACCGGACAAGTGCGAGTCGGACTCACGCACGAAGGGTTCCGTACCATTATCTATAAAAACGGCAAAAAAAATCACGTTTGTTGTATGGGAGCCTATTTATTTATACTGTTTTTAGTATTTGTTGTTATGCAACAGAAATACATCATCTGTAAAAATCTCCACTCTTAACTATGACGGTTCATGAGATAGTCTGGTGACAGAAAGACGGACGGACAGTTTTAATAGGGTCCCGTTTTCCCCTTTGGTTACGGAACCCTATAAACACTTTCGCTTATACCTTTTTATGATGTTCTGTGCCGTAGAGTACAAAAATAATAGATTGGAAATGGGAAGTGTTCGACGTCTCGACCGAGTATTGGTGTGGCCCTTTATGACAAAACAAACATGACCTACCAAAAATACAGTAAGGTGCACTGGGGTAATTCCAAAAAAAAAGGGTGTATTCCGAAATTCTACTAATCTTAGCGATATTTTCCTACTGGCAATATTGGTGTAGACGCAATCTTTATTGTCCTCGGTGCATCAGTCGTCATCTACATATAATAGTAATCTATGGTCGTCATGAAAAGCTATTGGCAACATTACTTTCGTAGCGTCAAGTTGTGTCGAAAGAGTGTTTTTCGCGCCAATATTTGTTGATTCGCAATAACCCCAACATATTTATCTCGGAATTCTGATAAGTTATTTGAATATGTGCTTGTTTTTACGATGCGTTAAAGTTTTTAGCGAATTCGTGAGCGGAAAACAACGTCCTAGCGACGATTTAAATCTTTTTTCGTAAATACCCCTCTGGGGTAATTCCGAAAACTGAAATGTTGAGACCCGCAATCTCTTCCTGGAGTAATTCCGTAAAACAAAACTATAAGAAATGATACTAGCGATACTGTTACTAAAGCTCATGATATTTTGTGTAAGGGGTAAATAAGATTGAAAAAGAAATGTAAATCTTCGGTCAAAGTGCAAAAATGTCGACTTTTGAATATTCGGAGTAACCCTAGATAGTTCGTAATTTCCCCTAAACCAAAATTTTTAAGTATAAAAAAATTCAAAATGCTCTATTTAGTGAATCCAATTACATATTTATGAATCTAATATATCTGTTGGTTAAATCTTTTCACCTGTATGACCGCGCGCGGTACACCTGCGTACCAAAAACCATTGTAGTTAATTAGAATGTCCTTGAAGAATTTAAACAGAAATCGCATATTATTGGCAGTAAATATGAAACTTTAGGGGTATGAGGAACAGGGTGTAAAGTTCACTCATCCACCATAGAAAAGGGAGGATCCTCCGACCAGACGGGTGTTGTGTCTGGCGGGCAACTGCCCAATGATTGATATTGGATTTTTGTATATAATTATGTTCACTGCACGGTAAACTCTAATTGCGCGATGTAGGATTTTTGTGACGTCAGGATTTTTGTGTGACGTCAGGTCTTTGATGCGTCGTTCGAATGTGGCGATGTAGGTACCGCCACAAAACTACTTTACATAAGTAACCGAAATGTAGTCCTCTAGTCATCTCGTAAAGTCTCTCAGTCTCTCTCGTAAACATCTCATCTCATAAAGTCTTCGATTATAAATTACCTCAGACCAACTTGGTTGGTCTGAGTAAATTACTAGCTGATCCCCGCAGCTTCGCCCGCGTGGATGTCGGTTATTATATACTAAAACCTTCCTCAAGAACCATTCTATCCATTAGTGAAATCAGCACGAAAATCGGTTTGTTTTATAAAATTTAGTGATTATTGTCTCGTATAATTAAATACGAACTGTATTTTTCAAGAAAAATATATGATATATGAGCATATACTACTATTTAAAATACAGTAACAAGTGTCGCCTAGCAACATCCTAGCAACCACAACATAGATCATACTTGGGAAGACTTATTAACGCTGGAAGTGCTTTCCTAACCGTGCGTTTGCACTGGCGAAACATTACAACAAAACATGTTTAAATCTCTAGTTCCTGTCAAAAATTGTATGGAACATTGACAAAAAATAGAGATTTCAACATGTTTTATCGTAAATGTTTCGCCAGTGCAAACGCACGGTAACAGTTGGTAGATACTTACAAAGTTAGAGAAAAAAAACGAGTTCCAAGCGCGTCATACTGGTGTAGACTACTGGAGACCGGCGACGACGGAAGTTTTTTTATACTTCATTACATTTGGGGGATGCACTAAGGTAGCCCGCGAAATTCAAAATTTCTTACGTTTTTTGCAATTTACTGGTCAGTATCCGTTGTATGTTGATCTAAATATGATTTGCGGCCGTAAGAAATATGGATTTCCAGAATTATAGTCATTAGAATCAGAAATACAACTCCTTAACGAGTATTTTTTTCTTTAAGTGACAAATGTCATGATTTCATGAAATAGTCATTCAATGCACTAAATGAACTTAGAGAGTTGTATTGCTGATTCTAATGTTTATAATTCTGTAAATCCATATTTGTTACTGCCCCACCCTTACCTTTTTTTGTTGGTCTGAGCCCTACCGTACTTTTTTTATACATGTTCGTTAGGCTTGTGTAGTTCATGTACTATGTACTCACGTACTATTAGGAATTAATTCATGACACTACTAGAATGAACCCCTCCGGAGCAACTGGACAGATTCGCAACTGGACAGATTCTCAACTGGACAGTTTCGCAGCTGGACAGATTAGCAACTGGACAGAGTACAGTCGTGAAAAAATAAGTTTATAAACTACAAAACATAGGGATTAAGTTTAAAAAATGTTTATTTAGATTTATATATATACTATTAGACTATTATTATTACTACTCTACATCTACGGCCTTATAATCTGTTGTATTGAGAATTTGTTCTAAAGTAGGTAATATTAAACCAAATCTTCAATTTGTACCTTCTGAATACGGGGAGAAAACTAATATTGAGATAATTTTAACGACCGTAGCCGTTCTAAGCATGTCATGACTGAAATTTTTTCGTTAACGCAGTCCGAAAATATATTTTGTATCTGCTTATCAATCAAAATTTGTTTTGGCCGACGTTTTGTTTCCCCGCAGTGATAGTAACTTCTATTTATTTTGGTATCACTGATTTTCGATTCCTTTTTTAATAACTGTAGAAACAAAAAAGGGAATGGTTTTTTTGGTATCTTGGCTTTAATTCGCCGGTGCCAACCTTCTATAGCGTTAGTAGTCCTAAATTTTTCTCCGTAACAAGATAATTGTTCATTCGTAATTTTCGTCATCCAATAATTTGTGTAATAATTGAAAAAGGCTTTATATTCTTCATCATCTGCAGCCATTTCATTTATTGACAAAAAGCCCTCAGGTATTCATTTTTTTGGCAAAAGTGCTAATTGCGTACACAATTGTGTCAATTTCCCTTTGACAACAACATCTGGATAGATACATTGAAATGCTTGTGCAATAGCTGATTCATAATCGCACTTGAACTGTTTAATATTAACAGACAATTGCTCTTTCAAAATTCTAAACATTCTTGTATACGTTTCCTGAGACTTATTTGGTAAAAGAATAAACAGTACTGGTATAAAGTTAACACAATCGATTTTATTGTTATCAAAGAGTTTGCATTACGCAGATAGATAGATTGCATTTATATTTCCCTTTCACAACACAATAGGTTCCTACAAAGCGAACAATCCTTCAATATATTATTATGTAGTAAGTACAGAATTTATTTTATTAGTATTTGATGGTCTACATCAATTTTAGATCAAATAAAAATAAACCGTGAGTAATTTAATTATATCTAGGGTATGCTAATTTGATGGGTCTAGTTCTTCAGACCGAAGCTTGAAAATAGTCAGCCCTTGCCCCCTGGAGCAAGTCGTTCACTTTCCAATCTTGACCAATTATTCATATTCCCAAATCATCCACTTAAATTATGTCATGGACTGTACACGTTCTGTCCAGTTGCTAATCTGTCCAGCTGCGAAACTGTCCAGCTGAGAATCTGTCCAGTTGCGAATCTGTCGAGTTGCTCCGGAGGGGAATGAACTATTCCGTAAGCTTAATAGTACATCGGTCATTTAGTACTTCGTTTCGATCACGTTCCGCGGTTCCGTCCGATCGGTCGCTCGGACTTGGATCCACAGACTAACTATTCCGCAGGCTTAATAGTAGGTACCTACATCGTTTCGATCACGTTCCGTACGATCGGTCGCTCGAACTGGGATCCACAGACTAAAGTACTTATTAAGATTTTCAATTCTATTTTCACGAATCGCTCGTGAATTGTATTGTAAGAACATTATTCTTTACACAATGCACGTCTGTAACGTTTTGTAAATAAACTAATGAACGGGTATTAGAATCACGGTCCTAAGCTAAGCCTGCAAAGTACCGAAGAAAAATCAAAATAAGTATAAATGCTGCCATTCACTTACTATAATATTAAAATGTTATTATTAATATTAGCTTCTGCCAGCGACTTTGTTGAAGTTGTAAAATAACACAAAAACTAACTGGCATATTATAAGTACTAACGTACTAACATATTTGTGACTGTGATGTGATATATCCAAAAGCACTCGTTAAACTCTTCATTCAGAACTAGTAGTACTATTGTACTAGAAGACCGAACTAGTTCGTTTCACAGATCGTACTAGATCGGAGCGCTCCGTTCAATGACCGAGCAAGAACAAGTCTTTGTTCGTCGTGTATGTACAACTTAAAAAAGTTCTATTTTTAAGTGGGTGATAGACGTGCGTACTACAGTACACGGTGTTTAGTTCGCGACCTTACTCGGCTCGCCGTCAGTGACACACGTGAAGCTTGCTCACGCTGTGTCGCTATGTCGTCATGTCGTCGACCGAGGAAGCTATTATATATTTAGGATTATGAAATTAAATGCCTTTTTTCGTGCGTAATTTCCAATAAATTTTTATCAGCTTGAAACTTTATACATCTGTCTTAAATAACATTGGTTCTAATTTGCTAAAGACAAGATTATTTCGCAAACCATCAATAACTTTTGTTATTCTAGTTATAGAATTACGAGCAAAGGCGGGCTACGAGCAAAAGTTCAAACCAGTTGGATCGCCGACGAACTTACTCAGTGGTTTTAAAGTACGCATATTTACGCACAAGTACGCGTACTTTTCTATCACACACTAAAGTTCAAAACACACAAGGCGGGTGTGTGTCGGTGGTCCAAAAAAGTGGAGCCAACATTAAGACCTAACCGTGCGTTTGCACTGGCGAAACATATAAGACAAAACATGTTAAAATCTCTACTTCCTGTCAAAAATTGTATGGAACATAGACAGAAAATAGAGATTTCAACATGTTTTGTCTTGAATGTTTCGCCAGTGCAAACGCACGGTAAGAACTATTTCATGAAACGCATTATATGGTAACACCTTGCTAAATTTTGTCAAGTGACTGACTGACAAAAGACAATTTAGTCTGTGACACTGACCTACAATACAAATGTCAGTGCTGTCAGTGGTCTGTAATAGAGATGGGTAGCACACCTTTTTAAAATGAGGATCGTGCGAGGCACTCTTTTTACAAAGTTTGCTAGCACACTGTGCTACCACGAATGAGGAGAGGCTGCGGTGACTTGAGAGCACGAACGTGCTGTGAGTGTGCCAGTGAGTCGCGTACCATGCCGACTCGCTGAGTCGCGTGTGTGCTGTGTAGTGAGTAGTGACGATTGAGTAGAGACACGCGCGGTGAGTTCTGTGGTGTGTTTGTGCTAGCAATAGTGAACGAAGACATCAGTGATTGAAATACGTACACTACGAGTGAGTGACTCGATCGACTGATTCATTTCGTTCAAAACTCATAAGTACAAATGTTCTGTGTGTAGCTAATCTGTGCCAGTGTGGTGTCTGCTAGCACATTAAAATAAAAAGAGTGAGTGACTCTTTTCATCCCAAGTGAGTAGCTACTACCTGCTACTACCCTATATATAATAGTAATCTATGGTAGCTACAAACTACAACCAGGGCTTGAAAACGTTACCAATTCACATTAAAAGTAACGTTAAGTAACGGTATTTCCGTAGAGATACCTGGGTATCGGTACGATTTGGTAGCGTTACTTAGTACCATAACATAATAATAACGTTAAAAATTGTGGTAAAAATTACCGGTATTTTTAACGTTATTGTAAAAATTGCGGTAAAACATTACCGGTATTATTTTTGTTATTTTATGCGACGTTACCGGCCCGTTTTTACCCGACTACGGAGAAGAAAAAAGGAGGGTTATGATTTTGACTGGTATGTATGTATATATATATGTATGTATGTAAGTAAGTATGTTCATCTGTTCCCTCCTATCTTCTAAACCACTTATCACAATTTGACAAATGAGGTATCGTTGGAAGCGTCTTGATCGTCCGCTGGTTATAGGCTATGTACGTCATATTAAATTAAAAATGGCGCCCTC
This sequence comes from Lithophane leautieri, assembly GCA_949152455.1. Lineage (NCBI taxonomy): Eukaryota > Metazoa > Arthropoda > Insecta > Lepidoptera > Noctuidae > Lithophane > Lithophane leautieri. The sequence goes on along the minus strand of OX424463.1, from coordinate 9,764,014 downwards.
TAGTGGACATAAAGTCAGGAACTTAAAAAAGAAAATTGTTTAATCGTACCATGTTGGGTATAAAATGAAAGGGCACCTCTATGCTACGAAGTGGTCGATGCGTTCTACCACTTGAATATGTATCGTAGAGCCCGGCTGGAACATAAGTGATCCGGCGGATTCGCGCGGTAAAGATCTCTATTTATACTGTGAAATAAGGGTTTATATCGTCTGTGGAAATTTCAGTCTATGGGCAGATAGATATTCTCGTCAACTAAATGATTCACTACCAAAAATATTAACAGGCAACACAAAAAAAAAAAGTTGAAATTGTTCATTTTCTGTGGCGAACATCATAGTGGTGCATGAGAGTCTCAGTCGATTTTGTAAAGAATTACCGTAAAATTGAACAGTAATTGGCTATAATTTCATTTATTATTAGTTATTACATCGTTGTAAATAATAATCTCATCAAATAGTATCATAAAATGTTATTTTCGAACAAAGAGATGTTTCGAGAAAATCTGCCATGAATGACGGAATTGTTTTATGATAAATTTCGACTGTTTTTGTGTAAATTCAACAGTAAATAGGTGAATATTCATTTATATGTAGTTATTAGACCGTTGCACATAATATCTTCACGAAATATCATCATAAAATCACATTTTTGGACAAAATAAAATTACGTAAAATCAGTTGCTCAATGTCGTAAAACTTTCAAATTATGTTATGTTTTCAAAGGTTGATATCTTTGTTTTTTTCCATGCAAATGAGTAAGTATTTATAGTAATAGGGAAATATAGTAAGTTCTTGTGTAGGTTTGACTAATATTTTAGTTCTAATACCTAAAATAACATGTCAATTTACTTTATTAGCTCCCTCTTCAAGGAAATCTTATCATTATACAATTATAGTGGTATATTTTACAATTATAGTGGTATATTTTTACGAGATATAGGTAGCTATCAGTCAATAAAGGTTTATAAAGTATCCTAGTAGCATTTTTTATTAGAAACTACTCACTATAACTAGGATGTGAATTTTCAAAGTAACGCGTAATAATACGCAAACTCACAAAAACGGCTCCGCGCGCTATGAAGTTTGAGTTTCAATAATATGAAAATGTTCCGTAGGACTATCAAACAAACGCTTTTGTTAGATTGCTTATCTATTCATAATGTAATTTGCAAAATTTTGTGTAAATTGATACAAAAGTTCTATTAGAAATAAGACATGAAACAGGAACAAACACGTTTTTCCCCCGTATCTGATAATAACATTTTGTTTGTGAATACCATTCTCGTCTTACGAGCATTGTATATACACAATATGATGCTCTGTCTATTCAAGAATACAACACAGTTTACATTGTGTGCCTAGAGCCAATATAAACAGCAGGGGACCATTTTTTGTGCGCGCCCGGCATAATCTTATCGGGCCGTTAGAAGGCGGCCGTACTTGAGCGAAATGACGTAATGCTTGGCTGGAGCATAGAGGCATTTCAAATATATATATATATATATATATATATATATATTATTATTATAACCACAAGAGAATTAAAAAAAAAAGTATATCCGGAATAAGAATAAGTAAAATCCGGAGTCACACGTAATCTGTTCAGTTTATGCCCTAACACGTGTCACTCCGGATTTTTAATTTGTCTGTCTGCGGTGTCTTGTTTATACCTTTTTAGTCGTAGTTGGGTTTTAGTTTTTGTTACTTTAATTTTTTTCTCAAAGGCTGCCGGCGGACAAACCAACCTAGTATATTCACAAGGACAAGCACAACACAGAATAACAAAGAGAATACCTATTATACACGCAAATAGTCGTACGGCAGTCTTAGCATCGATGCAGTCTGAAATTTTTAACTATATCCAGAACGACGGTAACAAAACTAAATAATAACGATAAAATTTTCGATACCATAGATTTTAACGTTACGTATATTTAACGGTAAAATGTGCCAGATATAACGTTAAATATTATAACGTTATTTAATAGTTAACGATACCTGCATCAGAAGGCTGTAACGATACCATATTTTTAACGGTATTTCAAGCCCTGACTACAACTGTGCTAGCACGTGTGCCGACCGAGTTACTAGACATGTGCAAAACAGTGCACTACGAAGTGATGTTATATGTTATTACATTTCGTCCCGAGTAATATTACATGACACCATCACTTCAAACATCACGCGTGATGTTATGATGTAGCGTTATTGCGATAGCACACCATAGCGCGTTCTATCTGTAATGTAATACAATGTTCTGGTGTAATAGGACATGTTATTGAAATAGTATAACATAGCATTGTAACAGTGTGATTTACTCACTATGATTTAAATGTATACAAATCATACAAAGTTGATTTTCCTTCATACTTATACCCTAAATCAACAAGTAACGGGTTTCCAGGCTTAGGACAGTGCTACCGCTCGCGTGATGTTTAGTGTAATGGTGTGATGCTTATTTTAGTCGAGTAATGTGTCATGTTATAGTACGCGCTCGGGTGATAGTACGCGTGATGCATCACTCGCATTACTTACACATGTCTACGAGTTACCCAACACTGTGACGTGACGAGAAAGTTGGTTGTTTGTTGTTCGCCAAACTAATCCCTTCATTCATTGGCATTTCGCGTTGTTTTTCATTTAAATAAAAAATATTTTTTAACCATATTCATATCACACATGGCTTCCAATAACAAAGTCGATATTGGGTTCTTAGAGGAAAAGAACAGTTGGCTATTACACCCAAAGTTCTTTCCAAGCAAAGTAGGAGGGAAACCAGCATGGTTAGATCTAAAAGACTTGCCAAGCCCAACTGAACTACTTTGCAAAAAATGCAACGATCCATTGGTGTTCCTGTGTCAGGTACAATTTTTATTAGGATATACTGTACATTGTTATTGTCACCATATGTTTTTGTGCAAACAAGCTATGCAAACATAGGTTATATAATAAAAAAAATCTTAGCTTCTTTTTACTTTTCAGATTTATGCACCATACGAAGACTCCAACACAGCTTTCCACAGGACAATATTTTTATTTGTATGCAAAAATGGATCATGTTGTCAAACCAACAGTTCAGATAGTTTCATTGTGTTGCGCTGTCAGCTTCCAAGGAAGAATGATTTTTATTCTTTTGAACCATATGAAGAAATAGAAACTGAAGTATGTTTGGAAAAAGACCTGTTTTATTTTACCTCCAGATAACTTGTGCTCATGTTAGTTGGCAGAATATTTCATAACACATCTGTTGCTATCCGGACAGTGGGGAACAAATTATTATTCATTATGATATTCATTATTAGTACCCCTGTATCTTTACTAACCATAGTGTATTATTGCAGGATTTTTCAATGGATGAGTGGCCCAATTTATGTAATCTCTGTGGCTGTAAAGGACCTTCACATTGTTCAAAATGTAAGAAGACTTATTATTGCAGTCGCAAACATCAAATCCTAGACTGGCAAAAAGGTCACAAGCAAATGTGTCCAGAATTACAGGTGTGACATCTTCAGATCTCTAATGTATCCATTATTATTCAGTAGGAAAGACTGAAAATGAACTACTAAGGGCGTTTGTCCACTACGAGGAAATTTACTGTCCAGCAGTAAAAATGTGAATACCGCAGTGCTTGAAGTACGAAAATAGATCTTACTGCTTCGAAATAAAGGTGCTATCAACATTGGACCGTAAAAAATCAGACTGCTGCCTGGGCAGTAAAATTCCTTGTCGTGCACAAACACCCTTAATAATGAGTTAATAACAGTAAAATAAATATATTGCAGACAGCTGACAGCAAACCTAACAATTTTATAGTCACAGAAGCAGGGAAATCTGTTCTGTTTAAGGAATGGGAACTTATAGTAGATGAAGAAGATGAGGTAGTTATTATTATTTATTCATTAAAATAATTAGGTACTTAATTAATTTTACCAGAGTAAAAGGAATCTTTAAAAATTACAATCTTTCAGGAGGATTCCAAAGATGTGGATGTTGGTGAAGAAATGGATAAGTTGAGAAAATTAATGGAAGAGCAAAAAGCTGGCACATTAAGTAATGTTAGTCAAGATGAATTGGAACAGTATACTAAGACAATGCCTGAAGACAAAGTCTTTAATAAATTCAACAAAAGGGTAGCTAGACACCCAGACCAAGTATTGAGGTATGATAGAGGAGGTCAACCACTGTGGATAACTGGTAACTCTGGTAACAGTATTGTGAATGTGCCTAACTGTCAATACTGTAATGGGGAAAGGCAATTTGAATTCCAAGTAAGTTTTACATTTATTGGAAGAACTGCAGGTCTAAAATGGCCTAGAATCATTATAGGAAAATATTATGAATCATCGTAAAATGTCACAAACTGACAATTCATAATATGATCTGCATGTAATTCATATTACACAATAACTCATCTGTTTAGACAGTTTTCTATGGAGATTCGTAAAATGGTCCACAAATTATGAATTGCTTTTGTGTCAAATTAGAGGAATTACTAATGACAGCTAGGAATTCAGAAAATGAATTGCTTTTAGAGGAATTGCTAATGTGACTGTTATAGGCCCCCAGTATAGTACTTAGTTCGTTTTTAGGAAGAACAGTATAATAGATCTGTTTTTGGGGGGTCAAAATTAATGAAGATCTAATTTGTAAGTTTCTATTCAGTTTAGATAGAATGTATGTGTAGTATTTAATAACATGTGTTTACTAACTAGGAAGTTCTGTTTCAGATAATGCCACAACTTCTCAACTTCATTGGTGTTGGTATAGAGCTCAATAGCATTGACTGGGGAGTACTTGTTGTGTACACTTGTAAATCAACTTGTAATCAAGGACCAGCATACAAAGAGGAAGTCATTACAAAACAAGATTTGTCAAGTTAAATAAGATTAATTATTACTAATAAATAAAGTTAAAGCTACAAATGATTATTTTTCCTTCACTGGCACATTCCCATAGTCTTCTGACAAGTAGGTCATTAGGTCATTTAGTCCTGTGAACTCTGTTCTTGAGGTAGGTGGGTTATTCTTGGGTAAAACAGGTAAAATGTTACCCATTTTTATTCTAAACTCGTTTAGCTACAAATAGAAATAAATCATTAATCAACCAGTTGAGTAGGTAGGTAGTTATGGTAAATAAATCATTTATTGTCACTTACATTTTTAGCACCAGAAAGTTTCCATATCCCATAGCATATACATGTAGTGCCTGTTATAGCGTAAACAGTGCCCCAACCAAGAGCCCTTAATGCAAGAATAGCACCTGCATCTGCTAACTCAGGACTGCCATGTAAGCCTTGAATAAATAAAAAATATGATAGGAAACCGTCGCACGATAATCAAGTAAAAAAGGTGAACCAGTATTAGGTACCTTTGTTAAAGTATTTAGGATCCGTTTTCTTGGCATTAGACAGAGTTGCACCAAAGCCTACGAAAGCAGAAATCCCAGCAACTGTTGCCAAAAATGCGCCAGCTGTAAATTGACATTATATGTAGCAACGTGACTTTGTCCTTAGCTAGATAAAATCTGTAAAGATATTTCTTATATTTTTATCTGTATTATGGTAATAGATGATCAGTTCTCAGAATATATAATTATAATATGTTTTAAATTAGGCCTCATTTCCCATCCGCTTCACTGATGACTGAAGCAGTTAGTTTGGTGAGAAGCATGTACAGACTATAGGTTATACTAAAACTGTTACGTAAGTTCGTGCAAATTGTTGAGTTCTGCTTAACTTTTATTCGGTGGAGGCGTTCTTCTTTCTTCACGGTATCCATTGTTTTACTTAATATTTCGTTTTACCGCGGTCTTCGAAGTTCCCATCTGTCATGGATATACTAGTAACTATACCGGTTTGGCAACTATCAACTAACAAACTGTCAAATTTGTCAAACTGTCAAATCTGTCAATGTAGATTGTCAACCACCATGCATTAAAACCACAGACAGACTTATTTAACAAAATGTCAAATCTGTCAATGTAGATTGTCAACAAAATGTCAACAATGTCTAAAAGTGTACTCTGTGATATTTTTTGGGTTCAGGAACCCAAAAAGGGGTGATAGACGTGCGAGCAAGTACACGTACTTATGGCTCGGCGAGCTTACTCGCCTGTGTGTCATGCATGCTAAGTACTGGACTTTAAAACCGCTGAGTAAGTTCGTCCGCGATCCAAAATGTTTGAAATTTTGCTCGTAGCCCGCCATAGCTCGTCGTCTGTCATCGCCGCGAGCCGCCAATTTGACAATGACATTTTGAGCAAGCTTCACATGTGTCATCCGCGGCGAGCCGAGTAAGATTGCGAACTTGAAAACCGCGTACTTTAAGTAAGCACGTCTGTCACCGACGGTGAGCCGAGTAAGGTCGCGAACTTAAAAACCGCGTACTTTAAAGTACGCACGTCTATCACCCACTTTATAGTTTCACCATGTCCGTCTGTCTGTCTGTCCGCGGCTTAGCTCAGAGAAATAAAACAAGAAGGACATCTGTGAACCAGCTCAAAACATGTTGCAAAAACATGTTCTCCCACACATTCCGTATGGAAGAAAAAGGTTTTCAGCTACAATGCTAGGTTTGTGCTTGGGATAAATTCATCCCAACTACGGAACCCTTCACTGTGCGTGGTCCGACATGCAGTTGGCCGGTTTATTTATATTTTTATACATGGTAATTTCAACACGTTAGGGCAACATGAAATGAATGCCGATCATTCATTTGCTGTTGCCCTAAGTGTTATTCTGAATCACCTTGGCTCATCAATGGCAACTGTCAGATGGATCTGAACAATTCAGTACCACAGCACAGTATTTTATTCTGTTTTTTAGTACTTGTTGTTATAGCGGCAACAGAAATACATCATCTGTGAAAATTTCAACTGTCTAACCGTGCGTTAGCACTGGCGAAACATTTACGACAAAACATTTTGAAATCTCGAGTGCCTGTCAAAAACTGTATGGAACATTGATAGAAAACAGAGATTTCAACATGTTTTGTCTTGAATTATTCGCCAGTGCAAACGCACGGTAACTATCACGGTTTATGAGATACAGCCTGGTGACGAGAGACGGACGGACAGCGGAGTCTTAGTTATTGGTTTCCATTTTACCATTTGGGTACGGAACCCTAAAAAGCAGCAAGATGCACGACGTGCATATGAAATATAATGCAATTCTAAATGTTCTGTCGGTGTCTTTATAGTGATAGAAACAACTAAGTAGAAACCTGTAGAAACAGCGGAAGCTATGATGTCAATGTTAGTGAGTGTGACCATTGACTTACATATCTCTTTGACTCAGACCAAATAAAAAACCAAGACGGAGCACTGCGAACAATACAGTGAAGCATGCTAAAACTACACCACCGTTATGTGCATGCACGCTCACACAGACACATTTACAACTATTTACAATGACACTACAATCAAACTAAGTGCACACATGTTTACGAAACCGGCCTCACGTCACTGTTGACAGCGCTCTGTCTTGGTTTTTAATTTGGTCTGAGCCCTTAGATTAGACCATTTAACCTAGATAAAAGCTTAGACCATTAAGGGCGAATTCGACCAAACTGTTATACCTGATAAAAGTCTAATCCAACGAATATTTTTTAATTTTTGACAGATTTTCCATTCCAAAACTGTCAGACGTCAATTTTATTCCACGGATAAAAGATAAAACTTCACTTCTTCGGGCTTTGGTTAAATCAGCCCTAAATCATAAATAATCATAATATACAATTAAGAAGCAGGCGTGCTTTTGAACTGGAAATTAAATGTTTTTCTAAAAGCTCATAGTAAGACCATTGTGATTGTGGGACATGGTATTAATAAGTACTTAATTTTGAGCGAGCATAGTTGAGAGATGTCACTGTCTGCTGTCACAGTCAGTGTCAAGTGCTGTCAATCGTAATCATAACAATGTTTATCTTTTTCTTTTTTCTAGGTTAGCTTTTCGTGACCAACTGACCACTTCACTACTATACTATTTATACATTATAAAAACACGCACAAATACGTAATAGAAATGAAGAATAAAACAAATATCACGGACTTGTTTGGCGAGGCTGAGTCTAATCAGAGATATGTTAAAGTTTGTGCACCGATGGTCAGATATAGTAAAGTGCAATTCAGAACTCTTGTGAAAAAGTAAGATAATTGTATACATCGTGTGGAACAATTCAAGTATTTTTAAAGATAAACTAGTATGAAATGAAATGCATGTTATGTTATGAAAAAAGGCAGGTCGCAATATGTTATTGTCTATATCTATATGCTATAATTTGTTTCAGCTATGGGGTAGACTTATGCTTCTCGCCCATGATATTAGCAGATTCGTTCTGTCAAAATTCAAAGGCTCGCTTCAGTGAGTTTGCAACTACAGTCAATGATACGCCTTTAATTGTGCAATTTGCAGCTAATAATCGTGATGATTTTGTAGATGCCTCCAAACTGGTTTATGCATATGCAGATGGTGTGGATTTGAACTGTGGTTGCCCACAAAAATGGGCTATAAAGGATGGTTATGGCTGTGCACTGTTATCAAAACCAGAAATAATACATGACCTAGTAAAAGGTATAAGGAACAGCTTGCCTAATAACTTTAGTGTGTCTGTCAAAATAAGGATATTGAAAGAATTAAACCAGACCATTGAAATGTGTCAGCAGTTAGAAAAGTGTGGAGTAAGTTTTTTGACAGTTCATGGAAGGACACCAACACAGAAAAGTGGTGACAAAGTAAATGCTGTTGCTTTACATGATGTAGTTGATTCAGTACAAATACCCATCATTGCAAATGGTGGGATAAAGACACTGAAGGATGCAGATGATTTGCACAAACAAGTTAAGTGTAGTGGTGTGATGGCTGCCAGTGGCCTACTGACAAATCCAGGACTGTTCAGTGGAGCAACAAGGACTCCATTAAGTTGTGTTAAAATGTGGATGGACATGAAAGATAAAGAAAGTGATAAAATAACATTTCAGTGTTATCATCATCATTTAGTTTTTATGTTAGAAAAAGTGTTGACTAAACAAGAAAAACTAGTGTTCAATCATCTAAGTACATTTGAAACTGTAGATAAGTTTTTAAATGAATATTTAATTAATTCTGTGGATGATAGATTAGAGTTACTGTATAATCTAGATGAATTTATTGATTGTGAATTTGCCAATGAAATAACACTGAAACATTCCAATAAATGTAGGGGTTGTGGTAAAAGTGTCTGTTATTGCATTTGTAATAACTATGATTCTAGTAAAACAGATGGAAATTATTTTGTATCTTGTGTAAAAGATAATGATTCACTTGATTATTTGGATTTAAATATTTTTGATGAAACTTGTTAAATAGTTGTGTATTTTGATAATAAGTATATATAAATATTTTTTTATTGAACAAACATTTGATTGTATTTATTGTGTGTACATATGTAATTTATTTATTTATTATTATTCAGTAATATGATGTGTATTATTAACAGTAACACACATAATTTTAAAGCTGGAGTAGGTATAAACTATTGGGCCAATTTTCTGATCCCCTGATAACTATAATCAGAGTCGGCCAGTTAATTTTGGAATTCCTCAGGGTTTATTCTTGGTCCCACTTTGCTTACGAGTACCTTACACAATATAAATATATCTTTTTTCAACATCAAAGTTTTGCATACCCTCCAAAAACTGCAAGTACTTAGTTAACTTTAACATTTGCAGAGGAGAGACCCTAACACGAATGCGCGGAATAAACGTAACGTAAACTAATTCTAACGATTTTTGAATCGAAAATACTTCCTTTAGCATTTTGGTTTAAATTTTTGACACAAGCACAGTTTGTATCACCCTCACATATGAATAAAGTTTTAAAATGAAGTAAATACCTATGTGCAAAACGAATATTTTAAGGAGGTGACGGCTTCTCATGCCCTCTCGCTCCGTACCATGGCCTGAACCAGGGCCGGACGCGTTAGGTCATCGCCGCCAATCGTATCCACGAGGACACGGCGGTGCTTCGCCCAAGCCGGGCATACCTCCACCGCATGCTCCACCGTGTCCTCCGGGCGATCTATACAATAAGTACCACCCTGAAATGTACATAGTGAAAAATGACAGGCTCACTCATGGTTAACTGTGTTACACAACATTGCAGAGATTTTTGACTCCCTTTAGGAATCTAAGTTACTTCGAGCTTTTTAGGGTTCCGTACCAAAAAGGTAAACAAGAAACCCTTTATGGTGCGACTTCGTCCGTCTGTCCGTCCGTCCGTCTGTCACAGCTGCATATTTCAGGAACTACTAATGCTAACGACTTGGAATATGGAATAGTTGTAAATAATGCTTGTCCATCTACATATAGGAACGGAAAACATTGAAAAAATATTGTTGGTTTCATTGCAACAGGGGAGTATTGGTGGCCCAGTGGTAGCGGCACCGACTTGTAGGTCGTGGGTTCGAACCCAAGCAGGTACTATGTAATTTATATTATCACTATACTGCTCGCAAAACGTTGAAGGATATCATCGTGAGGAAACCGGCATGTACTAGAACCAAAGATTCAATTATGATTAACGGCCGCCAACCTTTCTCTGAAGTTTTTAAAGCGAAAAACAAGACACCACAGACAGAAATTATAAATCCGGAGTCACATGTGATATGGCATAAATCGAACAGATTACATGTGACTCTGGATTTTTAATTTGTGTCTGTGGTGTCTTGTCTATACCTTTTTAGTTGATTGACTTTTTTGTCTTAGTTGGGTTTTAGTTTGTATTACATTAATAAAAAATAAAAAATGTTTGGGTGTTATACATACGAGTACATACCTACATATATATTTTTGAAATGTGCTAATTAAGCCCTTTCATTGGATACCCAACATGGTAGGTTTTTTTTTTTTAGTTCATGGCTATATTCTCTATAGGGCGCCATTTTTAATTTAATGTGACGTCACATGGTCTATAACCAGCTGACGATCAAGTGGATTCTAACCACGCGATATCTATGATTCCAACGATACCTCATTTGTCAAATTGTGACGAGTCGTTTAGAAGATATGAGGGAACAGATGAACATACATATCTACATACATACCGGTCAAAATCATAACCCTCCTTTTTGTTTCGCCGTAGTCGGGTAAAAATCTGAAATAGATTTTTTTATTTTTGATTGTGTTTAAGGTATGTAATTACCTATTACTAACAGGAAAATAAGACGATGTCTAACCAGCACAGTTTTTGGAAATCAGCAAAAACAAACTTATTTATGAGGTCGTAAAAACTTGAAAAGAATCGCTGGTGGTATTTCTGGTGTTTTGTCAATTTTGTAAGTGATAAAATATTTTTCCTACCAAAGTACGAAACCCTCGGTGCGTGAGACCGGCTCGCTCTTGGCTGGGTTTGTTTAAATTTGCCATAAGAACACTAGGAATTCCATCTGCGTCGTGGGTGCGTTTATAGCCAACCAAGACAATTAGACAGATGGGTGGATTGCGGCCTCACCGCTTGGCTACCATGTCAGAGCCTACGTTCTAGGGTCAAGCGCACGTCAGAACCTAGTAACGCGAACTACGAAAACCACTACTGCGACGAAATAATTTTTTGCCTATAGACGAGTTGTTGACTGTTCGTATCGTATAGGTACCTACTGCCTACAGCTGATACGTCGTCAGTCGTCATTTATAACGTGTACCTAATTGTGGTCGTCATCATGTGTGTGTGGCGACACGACTGACAGTTGTTTATCTAATTAATTTGGTCGTCTTTGGTAGCAACACAAGTCTCACATACATACTTACCTACAAACGGTCAGACCCGGAAAAACTTTCGGGGATTCCAACCCAAATGAGCCCAAATCGCCCAGCTGCCAATCTTTGAGCCATTACGCCACGCTTATCATTGCTTACAATATTTTTATAAATAGGTTTAATGCTTACAATGCGCAAAAAAAAGGGTGTTAAGTTTATCTATATATCTATACTCTATGCAAATAAATAAAATTGAAGTGTTCGTTTGTAATATCAAAATAATAGCATAGGTATTACTAAATGCATATGAAAGTATGGGACTCACAACATTTTTTTTTTTAATTTGTGTCTTTCGCTTTGTTCCCGAAATGAAATTAATCTCCCAAAAGGTTGGACCGATTTTAACGGGACATTCACTGGCTTTTATTTTAGAAAAAAAATTAGGGCGCACGCGGGCGAAGCTGCGGGTAGCAGCTATTTTTGCATAATTGATCAACCTCTTTGCAGATTTACAACCCCGTTATGTAGGTTACTTCTACATAGGTAATAATACCTACGACGAAGAGGGAAAATAAGGCCGTCAATTCAAAATATTTTAATTTCCAAAGTCTTAGTGGCCTTATTCTAGGTACTTACCTACATACCTGTCCATATTATGTGAAAAAGGTAGACAGGTCAGGCGGGTCACAGTTAGTCGGAATAGCCTTTCTAATTTAGATCTTATCATCCCTCGTACTGAATCTGTCGAAAATATAATTCCAAGAGTTTATGTAAGTTACCTCGGTCTTTAATTGCTGAGTTAAGTTACAATTACAAGTTTACTTGTGACACTCAGAGTGTAAACCGCCTATTAGAGAGTACATTAAGTCCACCATTACTTACTACAAGTATATAAAATAACAGTAACAACGAGAATATTAGATGAGCGTGATTTAATAATTAGTAAGGACCGACCGAAGGTTCGGTTTCGGGTAGTTTCGGCCACAGTTTCGGTTTCGGCTAGTAATTGGCCGAACCTTCGGCCCCGCCGAAACTAGGTGTTCATAAATTGTCGCGCGTCATTCGGCTAACTTCGAGTGAGTGAACGTGATTGCCAGTTGAGTTCGCTAGTCGGCGCGATCGTGATGATTTGAGGTTGTGGTTTTTCGCAAACATTATAGGTAAGTATTTTTATGACATTCATCAGAGTCTTGTCTTACAGTGGAAAATAAATAGATTGTAAGTTGTAATAGAATAGAATTCATTAGATATTTTACTTGGTTCTATTGAGTTATTCTCTAGATCTTATACAATGTGAATTTATGTAGAAATTAATGTAACACTTAAAAGATGTGTGAAGATACCTGTGATGTCTGATTCAAACATTCCTACTAATGTTTGTCTGTAATTGTTGTTGGATTAAATTTTGTACCCGTATTCGAACGGCCCCGTAAATCCGAATCCTGAGAAAAGCTGTCTTAAAGTATCTTTCCGCTCCGCCTACCAGTGTTCCAGGCGAACAGCTGTTTAGTGCCGCTGGACAAATATACGCAGATCGTCGGAGTAACCTGCTTGGTGAAAATGTTGAAAAACTACCTTTCTTAGCTTACAGTATAAGACTTTTTAATTACGATTACTAAAAGATATGAGGCTCTTTAATTACGAATACTAATTGTGTTTTATTTAAAAAATAGTTAATTTTACCAATAAAGAACTATTTTTGTTACATACTTTAATTGTTGCATTTTATTTTTTTACACGTGTTAACTGTCTATATATGCGTAAAAATACAATAAATTTAACATGCTATAAAAACTCAAATAAGTTTCAGTTTTGGTTTCGGCCGAAACTAGGACCAAGACCGAAGCTTCGGTTTCGGCTGAAAATCCTGTTTCGATCGGACACTAATAATTAGACCATTTTTAGGCTTTTAAGGCAGTAGTTCACGTTAATACCTACTTGTAGTTACTCAGTTGTTTATGAATCCATAGGTACTTCTCTTTAAGTACAAATTTTTAAACTTTAGCCCACTCTTATAACTATTGTGGGTGCATAAACATATAGATCATACTTACCAGCTACCTAAATAAATCTCACATTTATATTTACTACTATCCAGACAGCCGTGCTGCTGGGGAGTTTGTTGCGCCACATCTTCCCAGCGAAAGGCGGGCGTTTTGGGTTCTGATTCTTAGGCTAGTAGGCCTACCTACTAGCCTAAACTGAACTGATAGAACTGTCATAATTAATCGATTTCAAGTACGTATCCTTGAAATCGATAATTATGACAATTCACTGCCTCAATGAATTATACCTAATGACCTAATGAAAATATACAAAACAACGTACTTTGTTTACAGACGCGGTTCTAAAGCATTCATTTAGTACCTAAAATCACACAGAAAATCCAACCTATCCGAGTCAGGATGCTACAATATTCTACATCGCTTAGTTCGCTCTTGCATTCTCGTAAAATGAAAGCTTAATCAATTCCGGTCCAGAATGTATTTACGATCTCGCTTCAATCGCTCTTCAATAAAAAAAAAATCAAATTAGGCTAAGAATCAGCACTTTTCGAACGTCAGAATGACATAATTATGAGTCCCCCAAAACGCCCGCCCTGCACCACTTCCTAGTGCTTTATCTGGGAAGAAGTTGAGGAAGCGCAGCTTTCTGTTCAGCTAAAAAAACTTGATTCTATACAATAGTAGGTATGCAAAGTAATTAACATTACCAGACATAGGACATTAAATTAAATTATTTGCCATATATCAGGTAGCACACGCCAATAAACAAACAAATAAAATGAAAACTATACTCAAGCAAAAAATATAAACTAAAGTGTGCGTTACTCTAGCAAAATAATGTCTTACTCCAAGTGTAAGTGCAACAATGTGCGCAACAGAAGCTGGGAAACTAATTATCTATAAGATTTAAATGACTATATTCGACATTATTTTGCTGGGGTAACTAACGCACACTAAACTAAAAATGTAAACAAAATTTAGTATCTAAATAAAAGCTTCGAGGCATAGGTAAAGAGCGTGCCCTCTTACATGTTTATGTTAAATTATACATTTGTAATTCGAATTATGATAGAATATTTTTTTCACCTACAGTGGTGCCGATTCTCTTGTCCCAAAACTCTTTAAACTAGACTAAAAATCTCTAAAATATAGTTTATTCCTGTCAAACGACGATTTCCCATTCTGAAATAGATTATAGTGACACAACGTAACTATATTTTAGTTTGACAGCACTAAGATGGCACTGAGTTTATTTAGTGAAAATGCTATTTTGAATTTGACGATTTAACCTAAAATGTTGTCCTATAACTAAAATCCTGTAACTAAATCTGACTATTTTTAACCGCGATTAAAAATGTATGGAATAAATTCAGGTGTCATGAACTAAAATTCAAACCACCACCTCGACTTCAGTTGCAAAACAGTACTGTATCTTTTTATTTATTTTATTTTGCTAATATCTCGAAAATGGTGTGTCCTATCGCAAAAATAATGAAAATTTCGACCCCCTATATGAAACCCTTAAACCCCTTATACTCTACATGTTGTTTTTTTTTGTTTTTTCCTTATTTTCCATACAAAAAGTTAAAAATGTCATTAAAAAAACACGTCGCGGTTGCCGCATTTGCGCGACACCGGCTCTAAAAAAATTCACGGGTTGGGGAAAACAAGTACCAAGTGGAGGCGCGATTGCTAAATTCGATTTTAGTTGTGTCAATAGTTATTTGTTATGCAAGACTGCAAAGTTGTTTTTTGGCGCGAGTACTTGTATTGAAACCTGAGCAAGCGAAGGATTCTAGGATTGAACCATGAGCGAAGCGAGTGTTTCAAAGGTACGAGACGCAGAATAACTTTGCACAGCGAGGAAAATGCTAGGTGTCTCCATGCAGTGAATAAATATTGTAGGCTTTTATGTACTTTTCGCGCAATTTTTCCGGAAGAAAGCTCAATTCGGCATTATGTACCGCTTGCATTAACTCTGCTGCTAAACAAACCAAAATGATGGAAAGTGAACTGAATATACAGAAGAAAAATTATATAAAGTTTTATGAAGTGAAAACTTCTTGAGCGATTTTTTTCGTGCTGGCCAGTGCGATTATTCTAAAAAATGAGGATGGCGCATTGACGTGAAATAAGTATTAATGCATTATCAGTGGACCCGGCAGTATAGAAAATTATTGAATAGAAAGGATCGAAAACTCTTTCCACGCTAGCGGATAAAATGCACTTTTGCACTCAGATTTCGAATGATAAACAGAATCTTTCCGAGCTTGTGAGGTGAAAACTATTTTTTTAAAGAGAATTTATTTGGCAGAATAGCTCTAAGATTCTCATAGTCAAAAGTAAGGAATTTTAGTGATAGTTTAGTTAGTTTAGTTCGGTGTACATGAGAATCGGCACCAACGTTAAGTTTTTTCTTGAGATAATTTCATCCCAACTACAGAATCCTTAATTGTGCGTGGTCTGACACGCAATTGGCCATTTTTCTTGTCCTTCAGTCTATGCAGAAAGCATTAGAAATCGTAAAAAATAAAACAGCTTGGGTTAAAGCCGTGAAACGTCGGCTACGTTCTAAAGGTATATAGGTTCCTACCTACTTTTCGATGGGTGTCAAAGAAAAACATATATGCACTTAATAACACCGCGTAGGTATAAATGACAAAGTAACAACAAAATCTGTATGATTAATATCTATGTATAACTGTATGTTCCATGATTCCGCACATTTGCACGTATTTGCATAACGAGTTTTGAGTAAAAACTGAAAAGCTCTTGTTAGAAATATTCACAAACAAGAATCTAAGTATTATTTAGTTAGCAGGCAATCGAATATTTTTGTTGAAAGTCCCATATACGGGTTTTGTTGGCTCACGTTAGTTAAAGTATGGAATAACGCATGCCATTAAAAGAGGCAGTAGTATGGTCAGCGGTAACACACATTGCAGCTTGCGTGTTGTGGATACCGTCAGTGTGGAGGACTCACGCGCAGACATTGGTTCGGTCCCCTGTCGGTGAATTTCCCGCGCTTTTGGACGAAAATATTTATGTACATAAGTGGAAATTAAACGTTACATGTTGGAGATTTTAAATCGTTACAGTAAGTGTAATGGATCTTCCTTTTATTAATCGCAGCGAAACAATTGTAAGATTTTTTCAATTTTTTCCCAGCACATTATAAGAATTTTTATTTTGTATATAAAATTTGTGTACATACCTAATTAACTTTTTTAGGCATACGTAGAAGTAGTTATTTTATAGCTTGGGTACTTTCTTATTTACTTAATTTATTGCTAAGAAAAGGGATCATAAGGGTGCGTTTTTACTGAATATGCGTAATCAATGTACCGTTCCTAATCTACTGAATTATTAAAATCAACTATCAAGTAAAAACAAAACAAAAAAAAAACATTCACTTAATTATTTTTTACAAAAACTATGTTTAATTTTGAAGACATCCGGTACATCTCATGTTATTTCGGGTATTTGTGTAGGTATCGTAAAACTAATTAATAATTTACTGAAAGTTACTTATCTAAAGTTAATTTACTGAAAGTTACTTATCTAAAGTTACTTATGTTCGCTCGTATGTTTGTTTATATGTGTACAACGATAGTAGGTAGGATTGATTTGTCCCAACCTTCTATTTCATTACGTGTCAGTGTCAATATTGGAAGAAGCTATCTTCAAGTTCTCTACACTATGGTAAAAAAAAATGGTTAGATACTACGCAATATAACCATTTAGTTTTGTGTTCCTACATGTATGTATTCATTTTATGAGATAGGGTAATGTGGGAAACAATCATTTTTGGAAGTCCTTTTAAAGCACAAAGCATTTTTGGCTCAAACTTTCTTATCGAAAGTGTAGTGTTTTGTTTAGGTACCCACACTATTTCTTTCCCTACCATAAGCAGTAGAAATTATTACCTACTAGCTGACAAGATACGTAGTCCTGTCTAAACAATAGTTAATAAGAAAATCCCATAGAAAAAAGGACGACACTAAATTGCGTCAAACAAGATTAACCGAAACTGCTTCATTTTGTTCTTTCATCCTTCAGTAGAATAACAAGTTCCACTTAATTACTAAGTTACTATTTCAAAACATTATCCTCCTTTTGGGTTTCGCTGCAATAAATCAGATAAAAAACCAAGTGTAGCAATGTTCTCGCGCCGGACGAGAAGTCAGAATTTCGTAGAAGTCTGATCGGCAAATCGGAGAAATTCGAAGATGTGACACACTGGGTCCGCGTGGTGGACGACGGCCCACTCCCTCTCACAGAGAGAAGTCCTGTTTCCCAGCAGTGGGAATATTATAGGCTAATTATGCTTATGCTGATGGGCTGAATGAACAGGTAGTGCTACAGATTAAACTTTAGATCAAATATGTATAAATCAATGTTTATTTTTGAGTCCAACAACTTCTATATTGTTTGCAGTATAACTCAAGTGGGAAGAAAGAATTAGAATGAAAGAACTAAAAAAAAAAAATATTACAAAACTATACTTTCACTTTCGGAAAAATCAAACAAGTATTTAGGTTCTACTTAATTAGTTTTTGGCTTACTCACCAATTGAACAAACATAGGGAGTGCATTATTTAAATAAAATGTTCTCTAAAGTAGTTAAAACTTGGCTATTTTCATCTCCTTTTGAAAAATTGTTACCCGACTGCCCCAGAATATGTAACGTAGGTAATATTTTTAGTAAAACTTTTTCTTTTTCTACTGGCCATAGAATTCTAATGCGCAAGAGTATCTGTCATGCTTGCATTTCTCTTCTAAATACGAGAAGTTATACTCGTACTGTCCAGGTATTGCAAACAGTACCTAATACACAGTTGTACGTATTGCAAATTGCCTGAAATATTGGCCATACATATCCGCTAGGTAAACAACAGTCGCCATCACAAGTAGGACACGAAAGAGGCTTACAATATTTCATGGATCACGGGTTATTAATCTTAAAATACCTTCACGAGTTAATTGATATCGGCAAATCGGTAATTAACGTTACAATAAGACAGCGTCGATGGCATGTGTATTCTGGTTACTGGAATATGCTGTAGATAATTGATAATGTACTAGAAACTAATCTGACCCTAGCTTTCTACTTTTAGTAGTAGGTAAGTTTAGTTCGAAAAAGCGTTTTAATGCTATTAATTTTTACACAGGTATATATACAAAGCTTTTAATTTTTAGTAATGGTTAGGTCTGTGAATTTTGGCAAGAACTACATATATTCGTTGCGGTTTTTAGCCAATGAAAACATAAAGGAGCTCTGCATGAATCATGTGTGTTTAGTGTTTGAAGTAAAACGCTACATATTTTATCACCTTACCGTGGACATGATCTCGGCAGCAATGTGATAAACCAATAAATCAGCTAACTCACACATACTTCATTTGGCATTAAATACTAGGACAATTATGCGCTTCTTGCACATTAATTGATGTTGTAAATCTGATACTTTTGATACAAAACTTAAAGTAGACAGTATGAATACTGCTATTGAATTAATTGAATGAATAGGCTTTCATACAAATAAAAGATTGCATAACAATTTCATTTGCTCACGTAAATAACGACGTTTTAGGTTAAGTATAATTGTCAAGTGAGTCGTAGGTAGTAGGAAGTGTATAGGTCGGCGAGATGATGCTTCCAATTTTCTTCTTGTTTGATTAGACCTATTTGCTCTACACTTTCACGAGTGGTGCTACTTTAAAAACGTTGACCTGGTCGGGTGTGTTTAGTTAATTTAGCCTTTACTGGCGTGTGAGACATCGGGCGTGCATGTCACTGCTACAGCACAGATACCGAGCAGAGCATCTATTTGCACGATCGGCGAGGAATTAAAAGTGTGCCACAAACATAGCGTGTTTACAGACGTCCGAGTTTGGTTTCGAGCTCACCGGATCGCTGTTGAAGCCCCATCCAAATTACTCGAGAATTGCGTGAAAGAAATTGTTAAATTATTTCTCTAATCCATTTTGTAACGGTGTGTTTTCACAGGCTATTATCAAGTGTGTTGTAGGTGTGTTATGATTGTTCTATTGTAAATGTTTAAAGTACTGTTCCTGATCACTGCTTTTTCACAACTTTTTATGATACATGTATTCAAATCTTCCTATAATCTTAAACTTATAGGTACCTAAACTACGAGTAAAACGAGAAAATTCACATTAAACAAAGTAATTGACAAAGAATAAGATACAATTGTTAATAGATTTCTTTTTCATTGATATTTCAGATGTGTGAATGGCTATCGCACGGGGAGTGGTGCGATGTGAAACTCCTGTGCGGCGGGCGCGCATTCAGCGCACATCGCGCCGTGCTCGCCAGTGTTAGCACTTTTCTCAGAGTAAGTAAACACTTCCCATTGTCGTGTTTTTCAAAGCTTTTATACATAATTGTACAATGACTAATTAGCAACATTTTCTTACAGCGTCTTCTCCTTTCTTGTCCAACAGATGAGTCGCCGACTTTTATCGTTTTACCAGATTTTGACCTCGACGCTATGTCATCTGTGCTTTATTACATTTATAATGGCGAAGTCATTGTACAAAAAGAAAAAATTGAAATGTTTCTAGACATTATAAAAGCCATGCAAATATTTGTCGACTGTCAATATTTGCGGCAAATGTCGGATACATTAGAGTATAACAGTTTCGACTCAAGTTTTCACTATGAAACTGATTTGTCAAAAAGGAATATATTTACTTTAGGATTTGAAGGCTGCAGAGATCAACAATACATAAATATAAGGAAAGGCAAAGAAATCCAGGATGTATTACAGTATTCAGTTAGCAACTCAGATTGCAAAGATACGCTGGTACGTAGTCAGAATCCAAGAAGAGAGCGTCAGTCTTCTTTAGGAAATCTTAAATCGGCGTATGTAGACCGACAAAGGAACTCTTTTCTACGTGATTTATTTATCGAGACATATCCTCGAAACGGTAATGTTAACGGTCTGACGGCAGGCGTGCTAGCAATATCAAATGAATGCTATCGTGCTCCGGCATCTGTGCTCTTGACGAATGCAAATGGCAAACATCTCAGCGCCGACGGTTCACTCTTAGAACCATATAAAAAAACGAACGAGCACATCAGTCATTCGCCTACAGTATTTCACCTTCGTAAGCAGCAGCGATGCACCCGAGATGGACCAGATTACGGTGAAACTAACAAAACATTGTCTGACCAATCTTGTCTAGAAGTTTGTTCGGCTGAGAAAAGTAAAGACACACATGTTTTTGCCACTGAAACAAATAATTTACCGATGAATATATTAATGAACCATGTCCCTATGTCGGCTAATCCTTTGCTTCAGTTGGGGTTACAGGAACAGATTCTGTCAGGATTTTATGTTCCTACCTTGGACTTTAGTATCACACCATCAGTGTTTGATTCGATAAAACCGATGCCAGTTCACAGAAATAGATCCGTCATTGATAATGCTAGTGATGAAACCAGTAAAGATATAGAAGTGAAAACGTCTGCTAAAGTAACTATTTTAAATCATGTATTAGAGAGTCCATGGAGCCCTCGGATACCTAACAACTACAAACCTTTCCGTAGAAAAACTGAACACTTGTTGCAGTCACAATTGTCTAAACAAAAAGTAAGTAGCTTAGTTTATTCTTAGTCATGTTTAATGGTGGTAGGTGTATATCTGTTTGATGGTAATTTAACATAATTTTTCAGACAAATGAAAATAGCATAGTAAACGATAGCAATAACAATGTTCCCAAATCTAATCTATCATCAAATTCGGATGCGGTTAGGGGGGAGCCTGCAGAGCCTGCAGGTGACGTGAAAAACATTACAACAGTGGTATGTCTACCGAATTCCCGGAGAGATGACTTCAAGTGCACTATTTGCAATCAGGTAAACTTAACATTTATTATCTATGTGGTTGCAGGTCAAAATTAGAAAACATTGCTGTGTGGTGTTCGCTTGTTTTGTTAAAATAGAAGGACCCCATTTCTATGTTTACCTATTTCTTTAGAACCCTCAAATCGGTCGGATCGGTTGAAAAATCCCAGTATTAAGTTTAGCTGGAAAATAGGAAATAAACTGTGATGCTGTACAACCTTGTGGTGGATCTAGTTCCTTGGATTCTGGCGACAGGCCAAACTACACTCACGGACGTAGCACGTATGAAAACCGGCGTAGCTTAATATGAATGGATGGATTTGTGCATGCATCGGAATGACACCCATTATTAAAATATAATTGACAATATCTTGAGGGTCCTTTTAAATCTAACACGTCTTTTTGATCAATACTGATAGCATTTCCTTAATACCTACATATATTTGCTTTCACCACGCTGAGTGGAAATGTTTTACGCTAAAATGCATTTATATTCATGTAGTCGTTTGCATTCGTGGTTGAAATGCTACGTTCACTAGGCTGTTATTTCTCGGTCTATAGTAAAGTGCCTGAAGTTGGGATGCCTGTATAAATAATATATTTACAAGTTATGTATTATTTTATAGTCATTTTATGTTATTTGTTGTATGTGAAGTCACGTAACTAACTTGTAATGTTTCTTCGTAAGCACATAAATTATTGAAATTCCCATTATTCTGCAGAAAATGGTTTACCTGGACAAGCCAAAGTTATGAACTATAACTTACACATAATATAATATAAATACAGATGTTGCGTAGGAAGGTATATCATCTTCCACTCGGTAACTGTAAAGTGCAAGTTTATCAACGTCAACTATAAGCTAAACTGTCGAAACTAGAACCATATAACTGCATAGGCACTCAAGTTTCAAGCTCCTTCAAATCTGCATAGTACCTATATACAGTAAAGGGCGACCACGCCCACTTTTCTCGTCTTTTAATCCATTCGATGACGTGGATTTAACTTACAATAAATAATTATTAATCGTCTTCCAATATGTACCATTTCCAGGTGTTTACGAATGGTGAATCGCTCGCGGTGCACATGCGGCGTCATTCGGCGTCGGCGCGGTACTCGTGTGGCGAGTGTGGTAAGACGTTCTCTCAGCTGCGCAACTTCAAGTACCACATGTCCATACACCGAGGGACCAGGGAGTTCGCAGCCACCTGCACCGTGTGCGGCAAGTACTTCAATGATAGAGGATATCTCAGCAGCCACATGAAGATCCATCGGTGAGAGATCGTTGTACCTTACTGTTTCTTGAAATATTTGATTTATTACTCTCAAGCAAGTTAAGGCATAGGTCCTTTTTAATCTTTAGAATCTTGTAAAGATGGATTTGGATGAAATTTTGCAAACAGATGGTTTATAACCTGGATTAACACATATGATACTTTTTATCCCGATATTCCCACGAGATCGAGACTTAACGCGAGTGAAACTGCGGGGCGCAGCTAGTATATATACAGGGTTACTGGTAACTCGACGTATTCCTTGCAGGACGTCATAGTAGGGTTAAAATGCAACAAATTAAGCCACCAAATGTTCTACCGAAATTCAGTAGTTTTTGAATTAGTTAAGAGTTTTAGTTTTTTTTATGAAAAATCCCAGATTAAATTATTTGAAACCAATTTAAAAATGATTTACGGCGCGACTGTACTGAAATTTAAGTTATTATCATAGTTGACGCCGTAGCAGACCTTTGTTAATAATTAAAAGTTCAATAATGCCTAAAACTTTGGCAAATATCACTAACTAAACATTTAATTTTTTGTAATTTTTGCTATTACTTCATAAAAAATGTAGTCTAGTGCAAAAAAATAATACTGAATTTCGGTAGAACATTTGGTGGCTTAATTTGTTGCATTTTAACCCTACTATGACGTCCTGCAAGGAATACGTCGAGTTACCAGTAACCCTGTATATACAACATGTAACTTAATTAACGCACATCCTGAAAATAGTTTGTTCAGAATCGTTTACTGAATCGATTTATATAATTTTTAATATAGGTAATTTTTTATCCCAAAAATAATTAAAACTACGGAAATTATTGTCATATTAACGCTGTACAGTCAAAACAAATTGAAATGGACCGTAAATCAAAGTAATAAGACTTTTAAAATCGCAGTTTTATTTGTATTCATACAAATTCCATCATTCAATACAAAATAAAATACTAAATACTAAAAAGTTCTCCAAGAATTGGTATAACTAATTTAGTAAATAACAATGCATATACATGTTAAATTAAAAATTCAGTGTATGTATTATGATTATAACATAATATTCTAATTGGGGTGTTTGAGAGTGTGCGTTAATTACGTTACATGTTGTATATCTATTATAGTATATTGTATCTACAGGTAAGTTTAAGTACCTACTTATTATTTTGCACCAATGACAACCCCATTTTTTATGTCCACGCAATCACTGTCCATTCTAAGGTTGCCTAGAAGAGATCGCAGAAAGCGATAAGGCCACCCATTGTATGTTTTATAGTGTTAAATTTAGTTATTTTCGCTATGTATTTTCTGGTGTACAATAAAGTATTTATAAATAAATAAATAAATATAGCATTGATTACATAATATCTATAAACCTTGCTCTATTTGTTTTCAGGAACCGTAAAGAGTACAAGTGCACACTCTGCCCCAAGTCATTCAATCAACGCGTTGCTTACAACATGCATGTGAGGATCCACACGGGTAAATTGATAATTATATCACATAATACAACATCACGTTAGTAATCCCAGAGGTCTACCTATCATATAGTAGGTACACCCACATTTCGCCAATTATGTTTAAGTCCCATGTTGTAGGGGGCGAGCCTATTGCCATCAACCGGGCACAAATCCAGAGTCCGGGCTACTCCAGAGAAATTCCTGGTGAAAAAACCCAATAACACTTTTTCTGACCTGGGAATCGAACCCAGGACCTCATGCACTAGCGTGTGACGTTACAATTAGTATCCTGTTGATAATAATGCGGAAGTTAAAATCAGATCTGGCACTTATCATGATTATGGGACTGAAAGACTGCTGGCTGACTAAATCTCTTTACCAGATTGCTATCTACTCATAAACGGCGCGGCGTGTGCCAAAAATTTGAAAAGGAAGAACATAAAATGTGCTTCTCATCTTCATGTTAGGTACCTAACAATTAAATTTTCGAGAAGTATATAAGATATGTATATACAATGTGGAGACGACAATATGACAATAAATGAAAACACTGGCAACAGTAATGCATAGGAGTATTTTAAAACTGTGAAATAAATCCTAACATTCAAATTATAAAAGTGATTCTTAACCGACTTCTTCAAAAAGGAGGAGGTTCTCAATTCGTCTGTATGTTTTTTTTTGTTTGTATGTTACGCAATTACTCCGCCAATTATGAACCGATTTTTATGATTCTTTTCAAATAAGCTAAATATGTAGTAGATAGGCTATGGTTTTGCCGATCAACCGAGAAGCTATAGTGGCTTAACTGTTGAATATATTTTTCATTGAATTTTTAGATGTAGACTGGAAAATTCATTAGAAATACGGAGTCTAATTTATTGTTGTATTGCCATCTCCGCATTACTTATTCATTCGACCAATTTTGAAAATTTACCCGAATACTTATTTAATTAATGAACCAAAAAGAAATATTGTGACAGACAGTCTATATATGTACTACTATTCCAGTAATAATTTGTTTATAATACTGATCACCGGTGTCGCGACCAAGTACACATTAAATTAGTTACGTAGTGCTAAGTTTGCACTTTCTCGAACGTGCACACATTTCTAGATCCCTCAAATAGATCTTCTTTAGTTTCTTAGAAAGGTTGTCATAGAAATCCGATGATGTTTTCTTCATTATAATCATTGTTCCTATTAACTTGAAAAGTGGGAGCCGATATTTTTATTGTAATATATTTCTGATTGACATAGAGATAGTCTAATAGTTTATGTTTATTTGTAGATACATTTGTTGCTTTTCATGTCTGTCAGTGATTAATGTAGTTTTCACCATTTTTAGAGCATTTATTCTAAAAGTTTCATGTGTAACACATACCATATTATTCGTTATTGTTGTAGCTTTGATATTTTTACATGTGTCACCATTGCTCCCGTGAGAAGCATCTCTAGTACCTTATAATTATACGACACTTAAAAGATGTAAGGATTGCGAATGTAGCTCACGTAGGTTGTAGTTGACCCCTTGACTTGAGTTCTAAGTGGTTAACGCCAAAAATCTGTAACTAAGCTCAACGGGACTCAAAAATCTTTCTCGAGACAAGAGATACGACACTGCCGTCAAAGTATTCTAGTATGTAGACTTCGATCCTTGTATTTAGGCTTCCTCTATTTCTGTGGTTCCAGGTGTGAAGCCTCACGTGTGCGAGGAGTGCGGCAAAGCGTTCTCACGTAAGATGTTACTGAAGCAGCACCAGCGCACGCATTCGGGCGAGCGTCCGTACGCGTGCCCGCACTGCGACAAGCGATTCGCAGACCGTTCCAACATGACACTACACTTGCGACTACACACAGGTCAGTCATATTAACAAGAGAGACGTGATAATATGTGGTTGATATTATTATTTACTGTTGTTTGCTGGATGTAAGTAGATGTCTCCCTAGTCGTAGGTACCACAAACTCCTGTCTTTTAGTCCGATCTACCCCAGATTCACCTTTGACCGATAAGGTCGATGTAATTTTTCTGGTTGGCTTACATTTATTTTGTAATAGGTCCTTGTACCTTGTACCTGAGTGCACAAATAAACGTACCTATTTGATTTGATTTATTAAGTTACCGACGCAGCTGTTCCGAAAATTAGCCGAATAGTCTTTAACTATACTAATAATAAAGCTGAAGAGTTTGATTTTTTGAACGCGCTTTACTCTGGATCTACTAGTGGGATTTAGAAAATTATTTTTGCATTTGATAGACCAATTGTCGCGGACAGAAGCTAGTGTTAAATATAACGAGACATGAAATTATATAATGCAACTAAGACTTTCGACTTCTAGTATTGATAAAGAATGATTATTTCCATAGATATGACCTTGTGCTCGACATTCAGGATCAATGCTTAATGTAATTAATTGGATACTGTTATCATGCAGGTACCTACGTATATTCTAAACTAGATTGGAAAGGGCATCATACGGCCATTTACACAGATACTAGTATATGACATTCAATGATAATGAATTAAAATACGATATAATATAAGCCTATTATAATATAGTATCACGCCTGTATATCCCCGATGGGGTAGGTGGAGCTTAGGCAGAGGTGTACCTATTACTGTCTTATTCGTGTCTTCACATACAATGAAGATAATATGATAATCAATTAAATTTTAATAAAAATACTAACTTATTTCATCGGCACTATGTACTTTTTACACCCTCTTACGCACCAAGGACCTAATAATATTTTTCTCATAATTGTATTTTCGGTACCAAATATTGACGGTGCATTTTATCTCAGTGGTTTATTCAAATAAGTAGTCACGGTTCTTTTAATAATTATGTTAACAGTTAAAAACGATTATGTTACAGGGGTGAAGCCGTTTTCCTGCACGCTGTGTCCGAAGTCTTTTACAAAGAAGCATCACTTGAAGTCACACCTGAACTTCCACACAGGCTCCAAGCCGTACTCATGTCCTCGCTGCAAACTGGCCTTCACCCAGTCCTCAAACATGAGGACGCATCTCAAGAAGTGCCGAGCGCCTGAACCAGTCACCAGTGAGAGTCTTCACACCGGAGAGACGACAGTACAGCTGCAGACATAGTGAACTGACGAGCTCACGAACTTGTATCGAAATTGAAACTTAACTTGCCTGTATTTTTATTTAACCCTAATCTACACTGTGTTTAACACATACTCATACATTCCACTTATATAAAACATGAAAATATTATTTTAGCTCTATGATACTTCTATGATCGTGTTTTTTTCAACAAGTTATGTATTTAGGTGTAATACATAAAGAATCCGTAATTGTTTTATGAAGTAATAATATTTCAAGTTCCACAGCAGCAATAACGGGATAAAGTTGATAAGTACGTTAAAAAAAGGCAATTCTGTAAATGCTTCGCCATCATTGGGTTTATTATCTAGGTACCTACTTGTTGTAGGTATTATTAACGACTATAAGTAATTTTGCAAAATAAACTTCGCTTATAAACTTAATCCCGTTTTCTTTATTCGATAATAGTAAAAAAAAAGAAATATGTGGTCATTGAAACTATAGAAATTGGCGAAAAGAGATCAATTTTTTTGCTCAAAAGGCTGCCATTTAAAGAGATAAAGTACGGGAATCCTTTGTTAAGTAATTTATAGCTGCTTAAATTAATCAACCCATCCTCTTGGTTAGAGACAACAATCCTATCTACTTTCACATATTCATAAACCGCAATTAAACTATATGCAGTAATTAATTAAAAGGAATTAAGAACCAAGAACAAGAGAAGAACTAACCATGGAACCAACTTCCAAGAAAACTATCAAGTTCAGCAATATAATGAAACTGAAATCGGATCTGTAGCTGTAGCTGTATCTCGACTTGTGTTGTAAAGTCCGAGAGAGTTTTATTTATCAACGAGAGTGATAGAAAATGAAAGTCATACTTATGATATACTTACTCTTTTATGACACTGGTGTTATTATGAATCATGTGTTTTTTTCTGCTATGTTTGCTCCATTGAATTAATATGCTTTTTAAAATTATGAGCTCAGCTGTCAGCGAGCTTGTATAGTCAGACAATAACTTTTGTTTTTTTTAAATAAAGATATTCGATTTAACGAATTACTTACGTGTTGTTAATTGTATTGGTAGTGTTAGGGGTACTAAAATAATAAAACCATGATTTATATTTTTACTCCCGTTTTAATGAATTTGGTGTTGTAAAATAATTATTATCGATCAAGGTGTACAAAATTACAGGCCTTTACAGTATGTAGGTAAGTTTCTGGCGCATTAAGTAGTTACAATATTACCTATACTCCTTACGAGGTGTATGCGAGTACATTATATTTATTTTATACATAATAGTAGCAAAAGGTATTAAATACATACAGTGATAATATTGCTTACCTTGTAGTACCACAAGTAACGACAATGCTTACATTATTTATTATGACCATCAATCTCTCTTAGGTGTCAATTTTATACATTATTGAAATATAGTTACTATGACGTATGTAGTGACTGATATATCATTAAGTGTAAATAATTTAAAAATATAAGTACCACATTATTTTATAATTCATCGGAATTATTTACAGTGTTTTTAGTTGGTAAGTACCTGTTGGCGCTTTACAAAAATGATGAAAATACCCAAAAACCAATAAAGAAATAAAATAACATGGTTCATTGTACCTACGTACTGTTCAGCATACTTAACATTCTTTAGTTTAGTCTTAGTGCGAGATTTGTGCGATGTTTACTATTTTGTTTCCATACTTTGGACACTGTTCGAGGTCTACTATGATTTTCAGTTAAATTTTTTTTTTTTATAGAAAACAATTGAGTGGTCTCAAATTAAGGCTTCAAGAAATTAATGATTGTTAAGTTCTTAGACAGCACCGTGATACGACGTGAAAGATAAATAAATATACTATAATTAAACATCTAACAAAATACTATAACTATAATATTCAATATAAGGAATGGCGAGAAGTCAACGAGTTTATATATGTAACAATATCGTAGTCAACATGCTGTGCTCAAGTCACTCAACAATACTTAATTTCCTTAATCAATAATTAAAATAATTACATGTTTACGTACATATTTCTACAAAAAGTGTTCGATTTTGAGATGATTATCGACAAAAGATGATTTCGACGTTTGAAAGTGATTTAATAAAAGATTGTGAAATGAGTAAGAAAATTCATAATATCTGATACAAACAATACAACAAACTGTCAAGTAGTTAGTAATTGTGACATTACATTTGTAGTAATTTCCATGTAATTCTGTAAATCGATTACTTACTTATCATGTGACCTTTGATAAGTCCACAATATTACGAACCCTGTATTTTTACTTTTCTAAGAATGTAGGTATAAATAGGGACCTACTATTAAGGATGTATATTTAGTCACAACAAGGTTTTAAATCAAGGAGGATACCTACATTATGTAAGTGTACAGGGGTGATCTTTTATATATTAGGTTTATTTTCCAAGATGTACGCATTTAATCAAAATAACCCATATACAAAAGATTTTAAATGTTTCAATTAATTACAATTCTTTTAACTTTTTAAACTTTGCTTATAATTAGTAATGTCCCTATCGTTACGTATCAATAAAAAGTTTATTTTAAATAGTTACCAATTTTAGTCAAATATAAATTAAGAATTGAGAAGAGAGAAAATGGACTAACATCATACATATTTATATCTTCGAGATAAAAGAATTGTAACTTTAAACTATAATGAGAAAGAAACATTAACGTCGAAACCAGCGAAAATTTTAACATGGTTGTGGACACGATATTTTAAGCCATATACGATACTGGCTTTAGTACAAATTCTTTTGCCCTGTAAAAAGTAGAAAATATACAGTTAATAAATCTACTAAGGATTGCGTGTAAAAATCTTATTCGTATGAACAATAGAAATATACAAAACGCTATCGTTTGGTTTTACATCACGTATAAGCTGTGAATACATAATATTACACACAAACTTTTACTTCCAACCCACGTTTACACAAATTACACATAATGTAAACCAATACTTACTTACGTTTAATATTTGCCAAACATTACATTACATTTAATTATCTCAGCCTTTTCGAATAGGAGAATCATAATTACTTGGGAATATAAAATAGTAACTAGTAGACTCGGTGAATTAACATTACAATGTAGTACATGTACATCGGCGCGCACGCAGGCCGCGCGGCGCGTGCGTTGCCAGCGACCACTACTCTACGATGTGAAGCACCATTTGTTCTAGCGTAGGGATAATGTACACAATTTGACAATTTTAGTCTAAATAACATTAGAATTACGTTGTTGCACATATCA
This sequence comes from Lithophane leautieri, assembly GCA_949152455.1. Classification (NCBI taxonomy): domain Eukaryota; kingdom Metazoa; phylum Arthropoda; class Insecta; order Lepidoptera; family Noctuidae; genus Lithophane; species Lithophane leautieri. The sequence continues at coordinate 9,733,322 of OX424463.1, read as the reverse complement.
TGCGCTTACTTTCCGATTATTCATTAGGAACAACAATTTAAAAATACTATACGCTCATCTCTTTAAATTTTAACTTAAAAATAAACGTGCTTTTGGCACTTAACGCTAATCAGTTGTTTAATAACGTGTTTCGGACTGATTTGAAATAATTTCACAAAACAGTATTCGCTCGGCACTTTATTGCTGTTCAGATATTCTTTGGTGAAATTTAATTATAGTAACACTTTTATGTACGTGCTGATGTTTGGACACTACTTGTAAATTAACAACAAATCATTAAGGATTATCTTCAATCACGGCAACACTGTTATGAAGACTTTTTTATCTGGAAGAAGGTACATACATCTGTAGGTAATCGAGTAAAAAATTAAATAAGTCGATGTCTCAAAATCCTATTTACAATAGAATTCTAATTATACATATAAAATTGAGCATTAGTATAAACAGAGGCTGCTGAAATCTTGGATGTAATATTTAAATTCTTAACTAAATATGATACACTTCCCGAAGGGACTAACATTACTCAAGTACTTAGTACTTATTAATATCGCATCGCATTTACAAGTAATAATTCTTACAAATGTACAACTTAAAGTTTATATCGTAATCTCATAGCCACTGCAAGGGACGAAGTCCTCGTCCAAATGTTTTTACGAAAAACTTTCGTTTGATCACAAGACTGGAATCACATGATGCGGCGGGGAAACACGCGTCCGGCGAGTGCGTGCTGCGCCAGAGGGCTCAGGTGCACTCGATAATGAGCGGCTGGCTGGACTCGATGACGGAGGCGCGCGGCTCGGCTGGCGCGGCGTAGTGCTCGTGCTCGGGCAGCGCGCGGTATGTGTGCGGCGAGTGCGCGCCGTGTGTGGCCAGGTGCGGCGTGGTGGAATGGGCCTGCGCCAGCAGCTCGCCGTGTGACAGCGCCACGCGCGCCCCGCCGGCTCCCACCAGCCCTCCCTGTGATGGAGAGTGAACCTCGTATGCCTCGTGCCCCTCTCTTTCGTGGCAGTCTTTGTCGACGGTACCTGCAAAGTGCACGCGAAAATGAAATCGGCCGCGTTCAGCGAGAGCGCAAGTGAAAGTTGCGGTTCACCTACGAAGAGAAAGTGCAGCCCGCTGCAGTTGCTCTCGCGACCGCGGTCGCGTTAATTCTTTTTCATTTAAATTAATATTGGTTTAAATTCAAATTTTATTAATAATTGAAAAAAAAAACAAAGTGATAAAAAAGTATGAAAAATGTTCATCAGTGATAAAGTTAACTTACCAATGCATTCAGTGTTTGCTGCATTCGTTATCGCTAATACTTCTTCAATGTTGTTTGGCTTACAGCTAGTAGTTTTCCAGTGAGTGCGTAGCCCGGAAGCACTAATGTACTTCTTGTCGCATCCTTGGCAAACGTATGGTCTGTCATTCGTATGTAGCCGCTTGTGAAGTTTTAAATGTACAAATTGTGTGAATTTCTGCATACACAAATCACATGCGTATGGTTTTTGTCCTGAATGTAGACGTAAATGTGTTTTTAAATTCGACGTTGAGGAGAACCGTTTTTTACAAATATCACATTGGTGCGGTTTTTCCCCGGTATGTACTAGGTGATGTTTCTGTAGATGTGCAAGTTGCGTGAACGATTTACTGCATACATTGCATTTGAAAGGCCGCTCACCAGAATGCGTTCTCAAGTGAACCTTCAGATTCGAAAGTTGTCCGAACGTCTTGCAGCAAACATTGCACTCGTAGTGCATTTTCCCGTCCTTTTTCTTTAGTGGGTAAGGTAAGCTCCTGTAACCCCGTGAGGATTGCGAGCCAGGGCTCATCGGTGCCCCCATGAGTCCGCACGAGCCGTCGGGACTGACGCTGCCGTGTTGAGGAACCATTTGACTGTTCACATTCGTGTTTTGTATTAAACTTAACTGTGAACAATTTTTGAGCGTAATCACACTAGTCGACGATGGATAGTGGTGGTTACTTTGAACATTCTGTGATCTCTCGTACTGGTGAGAAGAAGTCACCGTTGGTGAGTAATTACTGGGTGGAGACCCTAGTTGAGTGATTATTGTAGAGTTTGGAGGAGAGTATAAGTTATACGAGTAGTTGGGGTAGTGACTTTCATATCGTGTCTCACGGATCTCTCTTATTTCTCTGATTTCCCGGATTTCAGTTGTATGTGGAATTGTGTGTGGTGGTGATGATGAATAAATTGAGGCAGCGCTGGGCGTAGGTAGCTGCTGTGGTAACGGCAGTAGCGACGGCAGAGGAGTCAGGTTAGAGCTGGAGTCCGGACTGCAAACATTGCCGTACCTCTGACTCTTCTTATATGAATAAGCCATTTCAGTTGGAGATGAAGGCGGAGGTGTAGCATTTGGTTGACGGCGGTTAGGATCATTATTATTTGTATCGATTCTGTTACCAGTTAAAATTGTTTCCAGTATTCTAGTATCTGGTGGAGAATATCTCATAAAAGCCGGTTGTGGCGTAGGCGAAATTGCACCGTCTTCATAGTATGGTTTGTTTAGAGGCACCACCGTATTTTGAGATGATTCTAACACTATGACAGTCGATGTAGCTGGATCACGTCTTGGTGGTGATAAATTTTGTGGAGTGTTGGGAGTTTCTTCAGCTATTACTAATTCCTTTTCACTTTCACAGTCCATATCTTTGTGATTTTGATACTGGTATGCTCTTGGCATTTTTATTTTCACTTTCCTGTATTCATTGCGATGCATGTCTTGGTCGATTTTTTGGACTATCACTGTCTCTTTGGGTTCATTGGTTTTATTGGAACAGTCGAGAACATAATTTTCTACATCGGAATCACTTGAATCTTCAGGAGGTGTGAATTCATCGTGATAGCCGTTACTATGGTATCCTTCATCTGACCGCACCGATCCATCATTAGGTGTCAGTTGATGTTCGTAGTGTGGTCCTACACAATGAGTGAGGATTGGAGATTTATTTCCTAGCTTTTCTTGATTACTTTGTGCCATTGGAGATGGTCCACGCATGTCCCTCAAGGTTTGGCACTGGGCAGGTGACCTATTGCTCGGAATTCTTGGATTCTCGAGTTGGTGTATGACCACTTGGGATGTACTCTCTTTGTGTTGATGGATTATTAAAGTTGGGTTTTCTCTATGCATTTTTACCGGTGAGGGTGAAGGCATTAAGGTGGTCGGCGATAATGATCTTTGTTCACAAACAAGTGAGTTTTCCGTTTTGTTATGAATTATATTGGTACAAATATCGGCCCTCAGAACCACCCTGTCGTTTTTGTTCATACATCTTGGGTCCTCACGAAGTATAGTTGTTGAATTTTCATGGAAAGGCTTATCAGTTGCTTCTCGTTTTCGCCGTCGGCTTGGGATCTCAGCTTCTAGCAGTTCCTTGGTGTTTGTTAATCCAAGAACATATTTCATGTGATTGAAGGCAATTTCAGGGTGCACTGGTGCAGGTGGCAAGCCATAAGCTTTTTTGATTGTTTCTTCTTTGCCTATAATAAAAATATTTAGGTTATTAAAATTTTTCTTAAAGAAACTTGATATAAATGTGACTAAAACATACTAATACTTACAGATAGAGTAAGTGGCTCTCTCCGGATCGATATCATATCCCAACCTCGTTGCGAAATCTTTGCAATACCACACCATCAACTCTTCGTTTGGCATAATGTCTCTGAAACGATAAAATTGTAAGATTATTAACTTGAAGTTAAAAATTGCAAGTGATCATGTGTGTACGTGTTGTTGTTGTGAAGTGAAGTTACCTGATCGTGTAGAAGTATATGTGTTCCTGATGTTGACAAGCCACGAGGTTCATCACGGAGAGCGAGTAGGCAGATGCTACGTATCGCATCCAGTTGGCCACGCTCGTGTCGGACCCGTCCAGGTAATAGTAGTCACTGTCCTTGAATATCTGTAATAAATTAACAGCAATTGTAACACTTGTGCTCAGTATACATGTAAACATATTTGAGTACGGAACTATCAAATAAGACATTTTTTTTTTACTGCTTTATAGTTTTCACGATGCGACTGATTTGTATGAATATTCATTTGAATGGAAGTTAGTTTGACTAAACAGCTTGTCAGTTACTCTTGTAAAAGTAATTACTTGCTGTTTGTAATCATTGGCTAACAATACCACTTACGCACTGAGAATTTTCTCAATTAAATTATAATGCAATCAATAGCTTATTTGCTTATATTATGTATGTTAGAAATCAAACTTATATAAATTAGCTAAACACATGTTATAAGTGCACGTGGCACGTGCAGGATATTTACAGTGCGCGTGCAACTGATAGCGACACGCTTACATTATAGTAGTGTAGTGGGGAGTCAAGGACGAGATGCAATGTCACTCGAGAGGTAATATAGGACACGAAAGATAACGCGCGTTTCAACAATGATTTATATTTGAACAATCCAAGTGGGTTCATCTAGTGCTGTGAATATGGATATCACCGACATGCATTGTGATACGATTATTAGTAGTCATTTGTATTTTTGTTCAAATATTTGTCCAGCTAGGTTGAGCGTGACGGTAAGCGATGTATTTGAATCAGTTTCTTAACCATACACACTTTTATGACATGAATGATGACGTGTGTTGTGTAAAGAAATTGCAAAAAACATATTTGGACCCACCACCATTTCTATTGAATTCAAAGCCCAATCTCACCTTAATATTTCCATAAGTATGATGTCTCACAGTTTCCTGTACCTGGCCCAAAGAGAGAGTTCGGTTAATTGAAGAAGAAAATAATAGTGCATTGTAAACAGATAAATGATAAAAATACACCAGAGATATTAGTCTAGTAGTTTGCTTAGTTGAGAATAGTCCGAATTGAAGTTTCAAAGGTTGTGCTGCTGAATATACAGATACAAGCCTCAACCAAATTAAAATAATAAAAGCCAAGCGGGTTGCGATTACTGGGTCATATGATTTGATTATGATGTATCTATAGTTACACTTACCCTCCAATAATATCTCCAGGACACTTTGTCGTTAGGTTTGTTCGGTGTTCGGGTGCCTTCGAAGGGCCCGAAGCGCGTTCCACGTGGTATTACACCTATACTCCACACACCCTCAGTCTGGAATAATTGTAATATATTATGACGTGATCCACTCGCTGTTTTGTCTGTTATGATTAAGTTCGTCTTTAGTGATATTCGATGGTATAATAATATGGAGTTGGAATGGTAACGTACCGGTGTATTTGGAGTGGATAATACTGCAGATGGTCTGAGCGCGAGGCTGCGCGGGAGCGTCCTCTCGGCACGGTTGGGCGTGCCACGCTCGCTCGGCACATCGGGCACGATGTAAACTGTGAGCCTTTCGAACTCCTCCTCGCGCATGCGCGTTACATCGTATGCGCCTGCGCAGGATACGCCGCTCACCACATCTGCGCCGCCGGGACTCCCGCTGCGACCCACCACCGTTGTGCTTGGAACTTCCTCGCTTGTTGACTGTTGACAATACGTTCCAAATTAAATAAAGTCCCTCTACGTAAAAATTAACTAAATCTTATTTTCACAATGAATTCACTTTAAAATATTTCTCAATCTTTATAAGGAATGTACAGTCGAAACGTTTTCATTAGAGTGAAGATTTAGCACTGTTAGTCCGCAAGTCGGTCTTTTTCAGACCCCAAAAATATGCAAACAACGTCGTAACGAAATGCATTTTCCGTCTTTACAGCCGTGTGCATTTCCCGCAGTGTCGTCTAACTTTGAGTGTTATTTTACTCGAGAAAGAGTTTAGTTTCCTAAGTGAGAGGCGAGAAGCGACGTTCGATAAAGGGGCGGCGTCACTACTGACCCAGTTTTGTGATAAGTGCGCACTTTCCACTGCGCACCGACACTTCCCCTTTGCCTATTTATATTTTCAACAAAATTCAATTGAATACTTAGTTATATCGTAGCAGAATTAGCCTTCAGTGACATTAACATGCACCTCTAATTGGTGACAAACTAATTATACGTATTTACTTACCAGTCTCATTTTGATTGATTTTTGTGGGTCCTTTAAATTAGTATTCTCATAATTACTTTCCTCGTATTGAAGTAACTTGTACCTGGAACAATATTAAAACATTTTAGTTTGTATTTATACGTTTAAGTTTAATTTGAATCGAAGTTTTCATAATTGAAGACTTCAAAATGTGGTTTTATAAGTGCTGAATTGCTGATGGAAAAGTTATTGGAAAAACTTTGTCGATTTCAAAGATTTTTTTGACGCTCCTTTCCTGATATTACAATTACAAACATATATACTCATTGTATCCGTTTTTAAAAGATTAATCAGGATTACGACAACTCTATATGAAGTTTACGTTTTTTTCTGTATTTACATTTTGCTTAAATTATTACATGGGCAAGTTTGTGATTTTTTTATTAAAAAATCGCTAGGTACCTATCTCTTTTTATGAAATAGTAAAGCTACACTGTTTGGTTTGCCAAACAAATACAATCGAAATGATTGAAACTGCAGGAGCGACAAGAAACAGTTTCTGAATAATTATATCGAACCTGAAGATGTTATCAACATCAATTATATAATTTTATGTCAAAGGAAACGACGATTAAGGAGTTTAGGAATCACTATGGCAACGCTAAAGCAGATTTATTTTGTTCTCTCGCCGGTAGATGCATTGAATATTTGCCAAATTGGCACTACTACTCATGTGGAATACGGAACAGTGAATTGGTCACGAAATTGAAATTCTTTGTAATTCTAACAATCATTAGGTTTAAAATAAACCTAGAAGTATGTTTCAGCTAAAATTAAACTGAGTACCAGTGGAAACAGATTGTAAGAAAACAACAATTTCATTTCGTTATGGTTAAGTTACTTTTGTTTCATTAATTATACATGCAGTTTACTCTCAAATAAAGTAGGTATATAATTATGTACTTATTTTCAAAAAAAGAAATTGTTACGTAATATCGTTTTAAGCAAACAAACGTGTTTCGTAGCGCAGTGTTTTAAGTATGGGCAGTTCGTAAAAGAATGCATTCCCATGTTGGTGCAGTGAGGCAACATTGAAGTTCAACATTTCATTGCATAATTGCGGAAGCGAGGCGGCTTCTGGCCGACGACTCCTCTCGATGAGAACGAAAATTTTGTTTTCCAAACCGGCCCCATTTGACATTCAAATAGTTGCGCAAGCCCAGCTCCGTATTGTAAACATTATGCGCTGCATTTGTAATGGTTTTATGTATGAGTTTTGTAACCAATGTAGTGCATCACTAAGTATTTATTGTACTTATGTACATAAGTTAATAATGTTATTTAATTTAATAATGCCTAGAATACTAAAGTTTGTCGTTGAATATTAAAATCTCCGTAAACTATTTTGAGAAAACGATGCATGCAAATATAACAGTTTTAATCAAACGCCTAAGTACCTATCTAAATATTTTCACTAGCCACACTCTTTTTTGAATGATATTAAATTAAATTGGCCGATCGCTTTCTCTGATTTGGGCTAAAATATGAAAAGTATCAACGATATCGAACGAATTTTATAATGTATGTTAATTGCGTAAGGGCTGATGTTTACATAGTACGTTGGTAGTGGTGGGGGTACCGTATGAAGAAGTGGGGGGCAGTGGGGAAGGGGGGTTCTGCACGTGACCGTGAGTACAGGTTGCGCAATGCGTCCGCGCAATGTCACACATCGCACGCACCCCCCGGTAACCATTAGGTACTTAGTGCTGGTACTTCTCGTGATAACACTGACACTCACCCAAGTACTAGATTCGATTTTATTCTAAGTAAACATTATGTGATTAGTTTTTCACTCGTAGAATTACGTAAATCGTTCGGTGAAAGTTATAGATAATGATTATGTTTTATCTAAATAAAGTCTTGATTTTTAAAATGGGAAAACTTTGTTTCCGAATACACTCAAGACAAATCAGTTTTCCCATCTATAATTCGTTTGATAAGAGAAGAAAGAGATATGGAAGCTTTCCATTTTCATCTTCATGAAAAATTATAAATAAATCAGCATTTACGTTTAAACAAGTGCATTTTGGCCAGTAGCAGCAACGTTACTCACACGATTTTTGAAAAAATATAATGTTTTGTACGGATGGAAAGCATCCGTCCCGCTCGCCGCGCACAGCGCATAGCTATCGCACGGTAGCGCACGGCCGCGCATCGCCGCGCGCGCACCAGGAAGCAACCTTGGGCACGCGCATGATGCGCTCGCTCTTGAACTTGCCCTTTACGCTAGCACGTTGCAATCACGCTAGGGCTACCAGCGTTTACTTTTTTTTTGTTTATTTATGAAAATGAGTTGAGTAGATGCACTACCACCTCGTCAGTTTTTTTTGCTAATCTTATATGCAAGATTATATATAACCTTGTTGCATTCTCTAGAATACCACTTATCAGATTTTTTTTATGCAATACAATATTCGAATTTGCTTTAAATATTTGTATAACATAATCATCAAGTATTAAGCGTGTTTTGTTTGAACATTATTTTAAAATATATGTTTGACGTTGGTGCGACCTAGGATTTTTTTTAGACGTGTAACATTTGTAATTGTTTGTTTCATGGACACATTGACTGTTCAGGCATTTGTAGTTAAAAATGGTATGGAAAATGAAAATGAGATTTCCTTGCCCGGTGTTTGCGCTATGACATATAGTACAGATAGTTGTATGGTAATATAGTAAGGATTTTGAACATACGCTTAACACGAGAGCAAAACGTACTTTAAAATTAGGAAGCATATTCTACGTCCCTGCAATCGGGTTGGAATGATTGAAACAGGAATAAGAAATTTAAAAAATATTTACCAAAATTTAGATCCCTCAAATATTATGTAAGATCCTGAGAGTGCAGAACCCTACCAGCCAGTGTTGTGCGTTGACGCTGAACGTTATTATTCAGTGATTAATGTGATATGATGAATCGATTGTTTTGATCTATTCGGACTCTACAAGGTCCCTTTATCTATATTCTTATTTCCCGATTGAGTTTATAACGACGATAAGTACCTACACGAACGAAGTGCTTCATAAACGCGGAAGTTATTAAATTAGTTTGTTTGTTTGATGTTATTGAATCTACCAGTTTTTCCGATAGTTAAGATAATTATCAAATTACGTAATGCACACATTGTAGGTGTATGGTTTTCGATTTCTATGAACGAAAACGTCTGAATTGTGTTTGTCCAAGCCGAGAGCACAAGGTCACGTATTGAAAAGTGTCACTAATAGAGTGATGTTGTAAAATAACGATGATGACTGCAACACATATGTTACATAGCCATGCGAGAGTGCAACGGGAACAGTAACCTTGCAGGCTAATAATACATTTAATACGTAGATATTTCCACTACAAATAGCGCCGAGTACCTATCGGCTAGATAAAACATAATAATGTTAGGCATATGTTATATAAATGCGGAATTGAATTCACAAAAAGGAAGAAATCAGTTAATTTTATAATTACGATTTTTAACACTGAATTAGCCATATGAAATGATTTCCTAAGGTAGCCCTTTAGTACATAAGTATTCGTAGTAACGCTATCAACTGACCTTACAACCGTTAATAAGCCGAACTCAGATTCTTAAAATTACTTTTCACAATTTCCGGCATAACAATCGATTTAAACGTATGTTACTTCACCAACTATTTTTGACTTTCACATAACTTTAACAATTTAGAGTTTCTGCGTTAAATAGGAGAGTTAGAAATGGACTAAAATATAGCAATACTTACAATCATAAATATTCATCGTTCATGACATTCTTGAGATACTGTTCATAGTTAGCGCGTTTAATGTTAGTACTACCGCGAATAAACAAAGAGTATTATCGTCTTTGGTGCATTAATAGTGTGATGATGTGATGCCTATGAGGCGGGTGCGAGATGCAGCGACTTGAGGTACTCGAGCAGGATGCGCAGCACCAGCAGAGGGACGAGAGGCCGCAGCCGGCGCGCCGCTCTCATGTCGGGGGGGGGCTCAGCGGGCGTGCGCGGTCGCCGCGGGCTGCCGTGCGAGCCGGCGGAGCGCAGCGCGCATTATGCAACGCGGAGGCCGCCGTGCCGACCTGCCTCACGTCTAGCCGGCGAGCGCCAAGCACTAACCCGACAGCCGCGCCGCTATGCCCACCGACCTAGATGCACTTTTACGACGCCGAGAATGCAATCGACACACATATTCGCGTCTCGTTCCGATAAACGCATCGACGACGAAAGCGGCCTGTGACGGAGAATGCGGACGAATTTGACAGCAATTGCAGTGAGTACGTCACGTTCGCGCCTCCTATTCTCTTATTAGAGGAGAGCGGGACGGCACAGCGCATTGCGACCGCGGACTGCATTCAAGTTCATTACTTCCGTAGTGTGGCGACCGCGGCGCGCGCCGTGACCGTGCTCTCGATCCCACGAACACTGACGACCGCTGCGAGCGGAGCCGCGGGAAATGCTTACTGTATGCCACCAACAAATACTGAACTAATATTGCTTTAAAACAATTTTTTTTTAATATATCGATGATAAAACAAAATCTAAGATAAAATAAATAAAATTTACCATCACTTACTGCTCGGATAAAAGTTTAGCATCACACAGGAAATAAATCACTGACATGAGCACCCATCTCAACACGTTTCCAATAAATATTGAATCACACTACAATACAATATATCAATAAGTTAATTCATAATCACAGCTCATGGGCGCTAATTAATACAAGTTGAAAACAACGTGGCCACGAGTGTCGTGAGAACGGCAGCGAAAGCCATGCAGGGCGGGCGGCGGCCTGCGCGCCTCCCCGGAACACGCTTTCACTCTCACGGGTCGTCGACACAGCCTGCACACGCACCCTTACCTCGGATTCTCGATCGCACCCTTAATAAAATAACAGTTCAACCACTTTTTTGATCGATTAACTTTAAAGTTTGAACAGAGTGCAGATTTTCCTTTAGAGTTTTTCGTCGCAATTTCGAGTATGAAATCCGTGGTAAGGGTGCATCTCACTCCGCCACCACCACACCCTGCCACCTACCATTATCCAATATTGATTTCACTGTTTACAGCCTGTAATCTATTAACAGCTGCAAACTGCTCGGGTCGGTATAAAAGAGCAGAATTAGTTTGAATGAATCGGTACATTGTACTTACAATTTTACTCCGCTTAGTTTTGCTTTTCAGTGTGAGCATCTGAAATATGAGTACATTTTGTCCATATTCTTCGTGGAACCCGAAAACTTGTGCTTTATTTCTATAGTACTGTGCTATAAATCTACTGTTATTTAGATAATTTAATACGTTGTCCATGTAATAGATGTTCAATTAAAAATATGCATGAAATACCTATCCACGATAACTCTTCGTAAACGGCACGGCACCCCTCCAGCGGCTATATTTACGTGTATATGCGCCCTTTACAACTGCGACCTACGATAACGTCTGGCAATTTCCGATCATTCGTGATCTACCCCAAAGTGTTACGTTTTTCAGGCTCACTGGCTCAGTGCATGTTTGCGTCTACACTATACAATCTGCAACTAGACAATTCCAGCATGTAATAGATACTGTCGGGATATGGGTGTAGCGAAATAAATTATATGTGGGTTTTAAAATACTTGGTTCATGGATTCTTTTACGAATTTTATAATATAGATGCGATAGTGCGTACTTCAAGTTAATCTAAAAAAAAGTATTTATTGTGTGCTTTTATTTTTAAATATTTTAAATTATAAAATTAATAAGTAGATCTTCAAATAAAACCAAAAATGTAAAAATAGTCAATATATTTCTAAGTTTGATAAAGAAAACTTAAAAAAAATACCATCTTATTACTACATTTTCTAAGCCTAATAAAACCCCATGAGACAAATCGTTCATTTAAAAAACGAAATTAACCGATTGTCGGTCAATTAGAGCGTGAAAAGCGAAGCGCATCAAAGAAAATGCAGTTTTCCAGCGGCGGCGGAGGCTAGAGCGGTATCAAAACACTGAATCTTCCGGGGTGAACGGCCGCGGCGCCTCGTCCCACTGCGAGCACCCGCCGCCCGCGCGAGCGAGACGCCGCGCACCGCAAGCCGCCCGCACCCGCCGCGCGAATAAATCGCACGCTGCACTCGTGTGCGCCGGGAAATGCGTTTTCTGTACGAGTATTGGGCACACGGTCGTTGACATCACATCACAATTTTCTTTGGGCTTGTAATAGAAACTTAAACGGCTTTTTATTACGTAACTCTGTAAAAGGGTTTTTGAGATAAGGACATGCTTTTAATGCATTGTTAATTGTTTTCTCATAGATGCATCTTCTGTAATTAATCAAGTACATCATTTTAAGAAAGGCTTTTGCTTTATTGCATTCAAAAATAGAAATAAGTACACTGTCTTTTAATACTAATGAAAGGCTAATTAGATTTACCACTTATAAAAATCAAACAAGTATTTATTGAAAGTACAAAATAAAACTGAGTATGTTCATTGATGTTTGTCTAACTGGTAAATTTTTCTGTGTTTTTGTGTGGGGATAGAGCAAGAGCATAACACGTTTCCTCTAAGTTATGTGATTAACGACCCCATGCATCCTGAATTGTTGTGTTTGATTGTTATGGCTAGGTTTAGCATGATGGATAGTAATATTATACCTAAAGTTGATAGAGCTTGGAGTTCATTTAGAGACGCTATACTAAAGTGCGAAAGATTTGTCATGAGGAAATACAGTTCGTTTCTTTAGTAAGTTTCTTATCTAGTAGTTGCGTTAAAAGTTTTGATGGTAAAGCACTATTGCTCCTATTTAGTATAATGTATAGGGCTTGTCTATATCTGTGCAAGTGCTGGTGCCCGCAGTGCAAACTCGATTTCCCCCTTCTTGGGGTAGGCTTCAATACTCATTCATGCGTTTTTCCCGCTCTGGCTGCGAGCGGGCGCATAGTGCGCTCCCGCTCGCCGCGCTTCCGCGTTGGTACAGTCAGCATCAAAAGTCGATGACCACATTCAAATTTTCAAAATCACTGTACATTATATCACCCATAAATCGCTTAACAAGAGAGGGCGCCAGTATTGAATGAACAACATTAAAGTTCAAAATTAACTGAACACTACTCGTCAAAGGTCACTGAACACCATTTTGTCAAAAATTGCTGATCGTTATAATATCCGAAAACATCATATCATTAAGTTTTACAAAAGTCACTGAACAATATAAAATGCTTGTTTTGGTTATCTAGTGTAATCACAGCAACGTCCAAAAATAACTTAACATCATTAATAACAAAAGTTACTGAACATTACTTTGTTTCGGATTCGTAGCGTGTAAACTTATACTATCAAAAGTAGCTGAACTGCAAACTAAAAAACGTTGACGATGTTGCTGTATTACGATTGAATAGTAACCATATTTGACTATTAAAAATCACGCAGATTCTGTTTGAATTTATACCATCGCGTAATTAATTATTTTTTTAGTTCGATTGAATTAGAACCTAATCTGTATACATATAAGACTCATTTTCAAAATTACCACAAATTCCATTTTAATTCAATTCTTTGGGAAACATAGTTGTGGGTATTTGAAAAATTGTTTACCCTTGAATGTAAAAAGTCAAAATGTCATCGATGCCAATGGGGGACACACTAGGTTTTAATTCTAATAATTTAAATTATTTTATTATGATTGTGTTGATTTTTAATTAAAACAAATAATAATTATCTGTATTGATTTATCCAACCATTTAATTAAATTTTGTTGATAATAAATAAAAGGGTGGTAATTTACATGTGCATGTGTCTACTTAATTTATATACCAAACACACATACCTGCCGAAAAAAATACACACACATATTAAACCCAAAATCTTTTATCTCTAAAGTCCCTGAACAAAATGAAATGGCATTTTGTTCAGGGATTTTAGAAATAAACGATGGTATGCTATTTTTGTCTAAAATTTGTTCAGAAACTTTAGAGACGAAGAATGTTATGCTTTTTTTACTATAACTTAGTTTAGCGACTTTTGAAAAGTAATGGTCACCTACTTATGACCTTTTATGATAATCATTCATTTCTGGCGCTTGTCATGTTGAGCGATTTAGGTATAATACGGTGTATAGCGATTTTGAAAATCTAAATGTAGTCATCAACTTTTGATGCTGACTGTACCGCTACATACGCGCATGCACTAGACCTAGCCCAATGCAGCGAATTTTGCGTAGGGTCGTTGTCCTCTCGTACATCTCTATCGGCATAGCTAGATGTAACTAAATGTCCCGATAAGTCTGGCTAAATTTCTAATCCTCCGACACGCGCTATCGTCTCACTTCTTCTTCGCAGTTTTTACGATTTGTGAATAATTTTCACTTTTAGCACAAACTGTACAATTCCTTTGTCGGCCTATTTGTACGTTTGTTCAATGCAATAATGAAGGTCGCTGAGATAGGAAAGGTATTAAGGAAACAACGAATCGCCGAGTTTTATGGCCAATTACGTCAGTAATATAATAGGACGCACTAAAAAGTGCCCCTTGCACAAATTGCATTTCTTGCTTTTGGCAAATTGAATAGTGCGTGTTTTTTAAGAAAACTCGAAATGGCAACAACAATGAGTCTGTGCCGTTAAAAAAACGCAACTCTAGGAAGGACGAGAAACGGTTTGAAGACAATCATTTGCAATAAATAAAGCTGTGTTTTTTATTTACATATTTATGTTTTGACGAATGGATATTCCAAGGTTGGTGGGTAGGTTTTTGGCCACAATTATTATTGTCTATACTAGTAGATTTTTGGAATGAACCGTAACAAGGATTTTATGGGGAAGAATTTTTCAATGTTGCGCTTGAGTGAATTATTTGTAACAGTGCGCAGAATGTGGCATAGAGGTGTTGAAGTACTAGACTAGAATGTGGTTAGGGTCAAAAGCCGCGCAGTATGTCAGCGTTTAGTATTCCGTGAGCCCGAGCTCGGGCCAGCTAACGGGACTGCTCGACCGTCTGCTCAGGCCTTTACTTTCATCGATCGAACAAACCGCATCGACGCCGACGGTTTACTTTCCTTTGTTAGTTTTGGGTTCTGCAGATTACCAAATCTACATACTTTATTTTATGTCATGTAAATCGTTATGTAGATTGCATTAACCACAAATTCGAAATAATTTTGAAGGCATTTATGCCAAAATAATCGATGTGGCTCCTATAACGGGAATTTTAATAGGGACACGTTATAAAGAGATTATCTACGGTAACAACCAATGAAAAAAAAACGAAAGGGACGTCAAGTGTATGCTTAAATCGCAGGTAGGCCCCGCATCCGGAAAAAAATAAGACGGGACCGCAGAGCCTTTGTATAGGGAAATACCGTTAGACCTGTTTGAGAAGATTATCAATAGAATATGAAATATGATCATCTATTTATTGTAGCTCCGTGTTTAGTTCACCTCCAGAATTATTTGCTAAAATGTTAGAGATGTCCTGTTTTACCTCACCTCACCTAACAAAGTTTACAGCTACAGTGATTCATAGATTGTGAATCAACACGCATAGGAATATACCGCTAAGCAAAAACAATGCTGATCAACAGGACTCGGATTACAGAACTGCATATTTATGCAGTTGTGTATTAGTTTCTAGTTTCTTAGAATTTAGAGGTAAAATGTTAAAAGTGGCCGGTAAAGTGTGAGGAAAGCTTGTGTTGGTCATAAATAATTATGTAACTGATATGGGAAAGAAAATATAAACTCTGGCATGTAGATGTTTATCTTTACATAAATGGAAAGAGCTAAGTAAAGGAATAACTTATTTGGTAGGTGATGGACATGCAATCTGTTACTCTTGCATTCTTTACGATACCTTGCTGGTGACAATTGAAACTCTCCCTATTACAATGTTGCAGGTCATCTCAATATAATTATATGCATATACATAATTCGATACACATGTGAGTACTTATGCTGTAGCAATCCGTCACAGTATAAGGTTTAACTCATGCTTTTATTCATGCAGCACCTATTGCATCCCACTACCGTTAGGTCGAGTCGATAAAAAATAAAAATAGGAGGGTGAAATCAGAGCCCGGCGGGACGCACCACCGCGCCGCCTGCAGGTTTAATTCCGACGAGGTGTAAAGAAAAACACAACATTCTCTTGATAAAATATTAACTGAGTTTTTCAGTTTACATTTCTGATTTGATGCATCATTTTTTTCATTTCGATACTAATATTTTTAACGGCTTTGTAAAAGTTTTTACTATTTTGTAACGAATCAGAATGCTTGTTGATACGGGAAAGTCATGCCTTTGGAACACATCTCCAGGGAAATCTAACGAATTGTAAATCGATCCATTGTAAAAGCATCTTGGTGTGGGATATAGTTAGTTTGCGTTGTGATTTTGTGAATAACCGCAATTATTGTAATCTCCTAAGTAATTTAACAATTTTCTGGTTGATTTTATGAATAAATAATTAATAAGGCTCTTACTTATTTTCAAAGTAAGAATGTGAAACAGAATATTCTTAGTAAGGCAAGTCCTGAAAAACTCTTGTACTGGAATGTCGACCGCCCGTAGCAATGACGAATTATAGATGAACAATGTATGGTGTACTATGTAAGTCTATTTGCTACGAATTATGGTGCGTTAACCGTTGCTTCGCTGCCACCGGAAGGCTGTGGCATACATATTATAGCTACTCATATGCATGTGGGACACACTGTCATCGATATTTTTATAAACACGTGCTGTTGCACTTCCTGCAACTTTACTTTCATAACTTATACAGAATAATAAATAGTTTATTACGTTAAGCGGCTGGGAACACTTGCATTGCATTGCAGTAGTCTAAATAAATGCAAGCCTCGCACGTTTTGCATACATGTTGATATCTCTTTTTCTCGGTAATTAAAGTTATTCGTTTCTATTGGCTTACTTTGATGCTAGGAACATGTGAGTGAATCATCTAGTACACAGGGGTTGAACAGCACATTTTATCTAAATGAAGACTTTGCTTAGTAAGCAATACTTTTGTGTATTGTTTGATTAAGGTTTTATAGATGAAAGATTTATTTTGGAACAATGTAAATCTGAGTCAACAGACGAAACTGATTTAGTTAGAATTAGGATGTAAATGTAAAAGTTACCATAACAAAGAACTAAAAAAGGCATTATGTGTGCACGTTATCGGGTTCCCCTATGCTTAATAAAAACAAACAAATCGCTATTGAAAGTTAAGGTCATATGTTGAAGGGACGAGTCAGTCGAGCGAGAAAAAGGTTATTACATATTACATAATGGGTGCGTGTGCGCCCGGGGCACGATACGGAGGTACCGTTGTTCGAACAGGTTCCATGCATTACAGCGTCCTCCCCCTCCCCCCGCCCCGACCTCCAGGCGCCCGCGCACTCCCTGCCCTGCACGCGCGTGTGCTGCACTCAACATTTACTTTCTACCCATCAAGGACCTTCCTGGCTCACCCATGGCAACACTAACTAAATCGAAATGATGGCGGTGACCTCGCGGCTTTGAGTTTTCTGTTCGTCCTGTCTAGGTTTACTAATATGCAATGCATTCGTAGAATACACTATCACACTTTTCGTAAATTAAACCACGTCACAGGTTTCTTTCTGTTTTCTATGCTACATAATAGAGGTGTACTGAAATCAGTGTCACCTACTTTCATTGCATGTTGTTTTTTTTTTCAAATGATAATGAAAAGATAGCATAAATAACTGAAGATCAAGAACATTACATTAATGCAATCCTCAAAATCCAGATAATGCGTTCTATTTTTCAGGAGTAGAGCAAAGTCATCGATTTTGAAAAATGTGTCATGGTGTCTGAGATATTATGTTTTTCTACACCTTCATTGTTTATGTAATTAAGTTCAACTCCTTTAAATCATATGAAGAAAACATTAACATATACTTCCGTCACGAATTTTCAGTCTAAATCTTAACTGTATATATCTTTACATTGTTGTCAAATCAAAATTAACTTTATGTTCAGCAGCGTAAATATAAAAATCGCATGAGTGAAAGCGTCAAGAAGTGGGGCTGAGTCGCAAGCGCGCGGTTCAATGACCGAGTTTTCACGGGTTTGACAGCCTTCTGTTATATCATCGGTCGTTGTCATTGTCATTGCCGAAACCGCGGCGGGTGGCGCGCATTCTAATTTGTAACTTTTGCGCTTGCGATTGGGATCACATTTGCTTGTCGTTGTCCTTTTTTAAATTATTATTTTTTCGCTTCAATCTATATAAGTGTGCGTGTTTCATGTAATAGGTACGCTAATACTTATTTATATACATGACCGCGATAATTTGTTCTTTCACTCAATACATATGCCTAAAATAAAATAAGTTCGATGCATTCTTGTTTCAAAGATCAAGTGAGATGAACATGATATAATAATATGACATAAGTTAAAGAATGCAATTCAGTGCTTTCATGATAGCAATATAGGTTTATTTAATTTAATTAAGTATGCGTAGTGCATATTTTGTAGGTACTTTTATACCTTTGAGTTTACTACTTAAAAAATGATTAAGTTTGTAGATTTCCATTTAAGGATACGTATTTTATTTTTACGTTTTGTAAGAATGGTGCAATAAGATAGGATTGTATATTTTTTTCGCCGAAAGGACTATGACTGTTGGCTAGATTTATAAAAGCTGATAATAATCTCAACATAAAGAAATGGCTTCAGAATTGCAGTCAATAAACAGATAACTCAATCGGCTGCATTACATAAATTGCTGCAAGGATTACGTAATTTTGGCGTAGGAGGTAGACCACGTCACGTGTGCCAAATGTTTGCCTTGAAGTTGAACCTGACAAGTTCAAGGCTTTGTTTTTGCGCAGCCAACAACGACGCAACAACAATACGCGCGCATGTGCGCATGTGTGCGTGTTGGCCGCATGTTATGATTTCTGTAATTGGCGCAAAAAAAACATGGACTCCTCTTGAAAATTACCTCGGCTATCGTTGATTTATTCATCATTGTGTAATGGTTGCAAAATCTTAAAGATACTTATAAAAATCTTTGAGGAATAACATTGTTTTAATTTAGTTTGGTGTTAGTATGTTTATTTCGCGCCATTACCAATTAATTAGCATACCACATAAAGATTACTTATAATTGGAAAATTAATCTACGAAGGTTAATTTTACCATGTTAGTATAAGAATAAGTAAGTAGTTTCAGTTTTACAATGTGTAATATAAAATTAAAAAAAAATCAACATAACATCACGCCTGTAATCCCCGAAGGGTTAGGCAGAGATGTATCTATAGTACACCCACATTTCGCCAGTTATGTGTAAGTCCCATCCAATAGGGGGCAATCCTATTGCCATCAACCGGGCACAAAAGAGTAATATTTTCTAAATTGGATCAATTTAGTTAAAATTACAATTTTGAATATTTTTGATTACATAGTTTAAATAGGTTCTATTTCAGTGTATCAGTGAGTATATTAGTGTACAAGGTTACCATAATTAACCATTAATTACGTTAATAAAGCCTTTAAAAAGTTAATTTATTTGTATCTAGTTACTAAGACGCGCGTTGATGTCTTTTGATGGCGCGAAGAATTACGTTAGTAATATGATTATTAATTATTACAAAACTTAACTCTATGTTAATTCTTAACTTATAATTAAATGTGTGTGTACTAACCATTAGGCTTACAGTCCTGATGTGCTGAAGAATTAGAAGAAAATCCAAATTGTAAAATCCTAATGGGAAATGTTTGTTTATGTTTTCACTAACACTTAAAAATAAATCCACACCTCACATAAAACCGTCACTTAAAAATAAAGAAATTTATAAAAATAAGTCTTATCTTGAGATCTATGTTGCTTTCAGTCTAGTTATAAATGCAAAACGTCACTGAGTATCGTAATATTAGAGGGTCATGTTGGAGCGTACTGCGACGCGGCGTGGCGCACCGACACCTCCGGATAACTGATAAAATATAGCTCGGTTCATGGTCGGAGACGTCCTTCCTGCGCGACTACCCGTGTACAGCGTCCGCCCGCCTCGGTACCTGCGCCCGCGCAACGCTGCTCTTCCGCACTCGCCGAGCGCGCGGGTGAATGAACTGCTGCGCAAGAGCGAGACGGAACACCATGCCTCACCTCCTCCCGCACACTCCATCACCCCCCCGCACACTCCAATGCCATGGTCGAAGCTGACAGTGAATCTTACTCCTGTATCGACCAGATAATCTAGTACAAGTGTCAAAATTATTTTTTGCCTAATTCACACTTCGATTTCGCTGAAACTGAAATCAGTTCAGAGCGCTTACAAACATAGCCACCGCAAGGTGCTAATTGAATTCTGTTCTCATATGACTGCAAGAATTCAAGGAGTCACGTTCTGTAGTTTGATCATCACCTGTTCTCGTTAAACTTTATTTCATAGAAAAAATTAGAAAAATGTTAAACAGTTACCACAAACAAAATTAAAGGCAAATAAGTCAACGCTTATTTTCTGATCTAAATCATATGATCACTTGCTTGATAGCTTGCTTGTAAGATGTACATAAAAGAGTTACTAAGAGGAAAAACGACAACATGTGCAGATAGAGTAAGATTTGAATTCGTGATGTAAAAGGGGGTTCTTATGACTCAGCTTCATACAGATTCTCCCAACAGAGACCCAAAATCAATATACACGATTACGCTATCAAATTTTCTTCTATGGCAAAAGTTGATATCCTCACAATATATTCATAATGTTTAATTTTGAAGTGTTACACTAATTAAGTGTCATAATATTTAAGTATCTATGAAAACATTCAAGCGAAAGAAAACAGGTATACAATCTAGATTTTTGAAGTGAAATACTCACATCCGATACAGGTTTGTTACTCAAGCTGATCTAGTGTCAACGACAGGACACACACGATACCTCTGAGGGTGTGTGGTATGACAGTCATCTCACGCCCATGAGTACTGCCGTGGCAAGACATGTGTCACGTCACATTCAAATCATTCATGCAAGGTTCGAGTTGTAGCGTCAGTCAATATTATGCGTTCTTCGATTATTAAAAATACCATGTTCCCAAATCTGAAACTAAGTAAAATTATGATCGTATGGCATCTGTTTCAAAATGCTCTATCGCCTCTTAGTATCTTTATCATACCATCTGTACCACTATTCACCATCTTTAGTGCATCTTTAGTGTAAAGAGAGGCGTCTTCTGAAGATAGCGGCGTTTCTAATCTATCAGAAACTTCTACTGGCATGTGTCCGAAATTATACTAGACTAATACATAGCCCGTACCACCTGTTGGCTGATGACATCATAATACCAAAATTCAGCGCTTCGCCAAATATAGTTCCATTCCTTTATTTTATTGGTGTAAAAAACATAAAGAGCATTTGATAGAATGAAATGTAAAGCATATTATAAAACAAAATTACACTAAGGATCTAGCTTATTATTGCTAATGGTGCACTTGACCCTGAATTAAAATTAATAAGACGTTTTTGTTTTTGTATTGTAGGACGTGTAGGACTTTATATCATTGGCAAAATGCGGGTAGTCCGGTACAGATGCGAGTATGATACTTCTTATTCGTTTCTATGAAAGTATTAGATAAGTAGTGTTTAAACGGCATCGAGAAATAGTTTCGTACATAATTCATAAACGTTGAGTGGATGATTAGGTGATTATGAACCTAAAAATAAACCTAGAAATGCAAGAAATGGTAATGAATAAGGAACAGACTGCTGAAGGTCTTTTCTCTTTTGTGTTTTACGTCTCCTATTCCACTACTCTATCCAAATGTGTCTAGCTGAAAGAATGTTTTCTTAAGTTATGGATTGGTCTGATCAGCAGCTATCCACGTCACATAAACTTGCTGCATTCACGTTGTTAATGTTGATTAATGTGATGTTCAAGAACGTGATCTTTTCAAATATTAGTTTTTCTCGCGCTTCTCCCATTAAATAATCGTCATGATGGTGAGCAAAAATGTTACATGATGCGAGTAAAATTATAAGGATCTTCACGGCAAACCGTTTGAGAATGGTGAAGGTAGTCGAGCGGTAAAGAGCAACGATCTCGACACGGATTCTCTAGTATTCAACAATTTCATACTTCTATTTTTAAGAGCACATCTTTTGGAGAATTATATATTTTTAGGTTCTATGACCTTATTTGGTAATCGTCATACATCACTTCGAATTTTGAACATGTCGAAGGACAAATTCGTGATGATTTACTTTAAAAAAAATGAATTCGTCACTTCAAAGTCAAAGTCAAAGTCAAATAATTTATTTCAAATAGGCACATAAAAGGCACTTTTGAACGTCAATGAAAAACAAAGAAATAGAATTGATTCTAGTTGCCTTCAGTGAGAATTGAAGCGAACTTTATTCATAGAATAGCACTATTGAAAGTACTACCTGATAAAGTATATGATGATATTGTTTTCGCCCATTTTACCTTTGTTGGGCTGAAATAAAATTATCAGAACCTTATTCTTTGGTCGACACTCTTGCGCCATCCCATCTTCCTAACGCAGCGGGCTGTGCTGGGGCTGCTGCTGCTGCAGGTGCAGAAAACCTCAACGGCGCTAATACTCCAATCCTATCGGGACGTATATGTTCGAGCCGTTTGGGATTGAAACTCTAGGGCCATGGGGTCCAAGTGCCTACTTGGTTTTTCCAGACATCGCCAAGCGTTTGGTCGACTCTTCACGTGACATACATGCCTCTACACGTAAAATCTTATTTGAAGCTGATTTTGTAGTATGATGTTATCATTACTTTTAATAAAGACATGTAGCAGCGGTCGTCATATTGTGACTGATTTTCATGCCTAAGTTAGCCCTAAACTTCAATTACTTGTCTGCTAAAGCTATGTCATGTAGCTTGAAGGATAAAACACTTACAAGTGGTGTGTAGGTAAAAGCCAGGTCGTTTATTTCCCTTTACTGAGCGAAGCTGTTAGCAGCACCGACCGCCTGGCAGGTGTCCAAGCCACGTGTAGCAGTTACTGCTAGGATAAAGTTTAAAATAGTATACGCAGCCTGGTTACTGGTACATGGCCAATCTTGTACGACCACTAAAAATTTTTACAAAACAATGAGAGAATTTTCTGGACTTTTCTATGATAACGCGATAATTTTCTGAACTATGAAAAGCAATGTGGTTCCCAAAAGAAATGATGGATGTGGTTTAAAAATATTAATCATTATTTTTGATAAATTTTAATTTTTTAACAAGAATTTGTTATTTTTTATTAATTAGGGTCTTTCTTAGGTCTCTAACATTGTAGTTCTTGTTTTTGTTTTCGTGTACTGAACAGTACGTGCGTTTTATGCTCAAACATACTGAAGTTATAAATCTAGAAACCCTAGTCAGTCCTAGTTTTTAACAAGAAAATTGTCATGGTATCAGTTTTCCGAGAGCAGTTGATATTATTACGCGATATGTGTGATCCCCTTTCTCAATTTCCGAGGTAAAAAAAAATACAGTATCGCACATAGGCATCAACAATAAAATGTTGCATATGCCTTCCGCCGCACAGCTATCACACAATCAAAGAAACGACAGAGAGGTAAATATTTGAATTTATGGAATGGGATTTTACAGTTACGTAAGGCCCATTACAGTTTGGAACATCTGAACAATAAAAAATCTATATGCTCAATCGCAGCGTTAATCGCAGGCTTCGATCAAAAGATTTGCTCTACCTGCCGAACCCTTAAGTTTTTTTGAAAGGGTGGCCGTTATAATGGCACAGTCAAAAAAATCTAACGGTCCCTTTCCACCCAAACACACATTGCTATGACAAAAACACAATGACATAGAAACTTTTGTGTTTCCTGCGACAAAAATACTTGCAATTTGAGAAATGTAAAAATGTGTTTCGTATTTATTTTGTTTTTATTAAAAAGTATAGAACGGCTTATTTGTTTGTTTGGAGATTTTTTGAAAGTGATTGATTGGTGTCCTTCCTTTTTCATTTGCAAAAAATCTCCGTGAAGGTTAGTAATTATATTATTGTCATACTTGTGGCACTAATAAAAACCTTTTCGGTTTCATTTAAATAGCTTAAAGGTAGCCATAAAGCCTGCGGCCGCTATTCGGTTTAGTCTTGGCGGCTTTTCCCGAGTTAGAATAAATTAAGCTGACTCTAAGAAAAGGATTAAACGTGGAATTAAAAGTCGAAACCCGCATCTTCATATTATTCATTTGTTTTAAAAAAAAAAGAGTTAAGAAAGAGTTTTATTATGCAGTAGCCGATCGTAAAAGAAAGGGGTGCGCTCTCGATTCGTGTCATTGTTTAGCTACTGACCACCCTGAGGGCGGAGAATGTACCTAGTTGTAAATTGTCAGATGACTTTCTCATTTGATTTATTATACTGCGACAGTAGCCGTTTAACACAAAAGTTTTTCCTCTTCTAATGCGACTAATTGTTACAGTTTTTGTGTTTAAATCTGTAAAGAGAAGTCATTCACACAAAAGATTTTTGTATAAATTAAAACTCGAATAAAATTTGCATTTCTCTTCTTTGTTCTGGACAAGAACTTGATAAACATCTAGAAACGTAATTAAAATTTCGAATCGCGTTTAACTTTAGCGAACACCGATTCCTTGTGTGTTATGTAAAAACCTGACCAAAGTACCTAACATAGTGTATAATAGACGGTATTAGGAAAAAAAGAAGTGAACGCCCAAACTGGCCAGTTTGAGGCTCCCCTCCACCGGCCGGCAGGACGCGATCAGCGATTTGGGAGCAATGTCCTCGACCTTGAAAATAGATGAACTTATGTAACCGCCGCCGCCCGAGGGCACGGAGCCTCCTCCACCAAATATTCCTTGAGTTTTTGCACGTCCCGCCAGATTACATCAACCTATGCATAAAAACTTTACCATCCTAATAATGATGATGCCTTACTTCCAGACTTTTGGCACGCTATGTTATTGGTATATCTTGCCTTTGACGATTATTTTTTATCGAAATTTTTCTAAAACTTCACCTTTGCGCTTTTGTTCTGCTTGTTTACTGGATGATCCACCGCGTCATTTTTATATGAAACTAGCTGATGCTCGCGACTTCGCCCGCGACTTTATATACTAAAACCTTACTCGGGAACCACTCTATCCATTGGTGAAAACAGCATGAAAATCGGTGAAGTAGTTTTTGAGTTTATCGCGTACATGACGACAGACAGAGGCGGCGGTGGACTTTGTTTTATAATATGTAAGGATAGTCACAGATATTTTTTTTACTAACCAGATGTAACTTTAAGCGAATTCATGTTCAGTGATTACGTTAGAGCTAAGAGCCACGTGGTTTAGCCGCGTGAGCCTGATGGCTAATCGGAAGCTGGATAATTCAATGATCGTTTGCAATGTATTGACTTGATTCATAATTATATGTAATAACTAATGTTAGATAAGAAAAAGCGTATTAAAAGGACTATTAACAGTAGTCGCCAAGGGAGAAAGTGCAAATAGGTATCATTCATAAATATTTCACTGTATTGTTCAAAGTCAAAGTCAAAGTCAAATAATTTATTTCAAATAGGCACATAAAAGGCACTTTTGAACGTCAATGAAAAACAAAGAAATAGAATTGATTATAGTTGCCCATTCCAAAAGGTAGCTTTCGTATGGAGAAGAATGGGGAAGAAACTCCACCGTTACTCTTTTCAAAAATGTTTACAATATTTTGTATACATGAATTATATAATTATATGTGAAGACCATGCACCCACAATAAGATTACTGTCCCACAAAAGGCAAAAAAAATTATAAATGGAGCAATGACAAATAAATCAGTTACGTGATAGGTACATGGTGCTCACATATTTACAAACATTGTAAAAGTATACGATATTACAATATTCCTAACATCTTTACAAGTAATACTAATAAGTCAGTGCGTGATTCCAAGCAATCACAGAGTGTAAAAATCTATGACATACAAATAATAAAATATACAACTATATTAGCAACCAGTTTGATTTTGTCCAGACTCTAAATTGTCCTATGGAGCAAGACCACGTTCCGCACCACCTTCGTAATCGAACATTAATAGTTTCAGCCTCTTGGCCTCTCTCTCTTAGGTGTTTAATTATAATTTTATGATTGTTGACGTGGACTATAATTTGAAGAAAATAGAATAATGAATACCATAGATTCAATATTACATTATATTTGGTGCTGAAACGGCAAGACGCGACGATTTTTACTAAAAGTAATTCCAAGTGTTGCATAAAATGGAGTCACCGCACCGTTACTATGTTTTTATATGGTTTGTTATGTCAAATGTATAGGTATGCTCCTATAAATGTGGCATCGGTGGATTAGTAAATGTTATTTTTTGTAGCCTATTCGATAATTAATCAAACGTTATGTAAATCGAATACTCAACGCAAGCAAAAAAAAATTACTGATTGACTGAGCCGTAAAGTAAGATAATTTATTAATTAACCTAGTTTTTGTTATCAATCAGGTTTCTAAAATAAGAATCCGATATCTATAGCTATCTATGTTTTGATAAGAACGCGGGTAGATCTCAACTCTATAACGACTAGGAAGATATTCGATAAAAAGCATTTTTTAAACGATAATAGGGTTCTGCATCATTTAGTTGAGTATCGTCATATTATCCTAAGGTCGTTCCTTGAAATTGTGTAACCAACGATAAATATGCACAATGAGTAATAAAATAATAAATGTTTAAGGACCACTGCTTACTGTTATTGCTTTTGTGATGATGTTACTATTCCTTGACTGTTCACTGGTAAGTTTTAAGTTTCTCAAGATAAAATGATTTGTAAGCTTTTGAGAAATAGAGATAGAATATTTTTTATTCAAATATTGCAAAACGTTTTCTTCATTTCCCAATATTGAAAGACACACACATTTGAAACACTAATTTTACATTAGCAAAGTATAACGTATTCTTTGGCATGTACGTTTGTAAATAATTATTCCGTATTTATTTCTTTTTCGCTTTTCAAAAGTTGAAAAAGAAATGAATTAAACATAATAAAATCATGTAACACACGTAAAATTAAAAGCACTGGAAAGTGTGGCTAGAGAAGCGGTTTTAGCAATTTCAAGTTTTTTTGCAGTAACTTAGAATAGCTTTTATTACTTGATGCATTACATCATATAACACACATTTTGGGTGTAAAGTGTTTTAGGCTTCACCATAATACACGTCTCAAAATATTTGGGTGTTTTTATTAATATTCAGTACGTAATTGAAAAGAAAATTCGTGAAACACGTTCAACGACTTCTCCTATGATTAAGGCTGTATAAACAGGCACATTACTACATATAACACATACTTATAGCTTATACCTAAAGTAGCGTCAAGTTGCTAGTCAGGGTGATGTCATAACCAAAGCAAGAATGCACAAAAAAGCCATTGTGTAAAGAGTCGTGAGACTAGCTAGCTCAAGTCCACGAGCGTTGAACTCTTTTGAGTGCCGAACAGAGTCAATGCCTGCTATTAGCCAATTTATATGACGAACTAACGACGTTTGAATTGCTTTTACAAACTCCACATAACCATCCTAGAGCGAATGTGACCGGATATTTTTGACAACCCTCTCGTACTGGCATTAAATAAACTACTTCAAGGGGAGCACAAAGAGTTCCGAGTTATTTTCCACACTTGAAGCCAATCTGTTATGTATTGTTTCAAGATAACGTGCATGTAGCCCGCATAAGTAGGTAGAGGTTTTTGACACTTGCGACAAAGACCGTGAAAAATAATGGCATGTTTAAACGCAAATAGCATTTATTTTTGTATGTACTGTGTGGAAATTAGTATTGATTTTTCAGTGAGCACAGTTGTTACATACACTTAAGTACATACTTGTGTCATTGTCTAATAAAAAGCAACCAATTCATCAATTCATTTGAACTCTTTGTTCTGCAGCACAGTAACAGTAATACATACATACATAAACCTACGCTTCTTTCCCATGGGGGTAAATTGTTTTACGAATTAAATAATGCGTCATTCCATAAATTCAGAAATGCAGTAGTCTGTCTTATTATACTTGTTATGACATAATCACAAATCGAAGTTTTTCTACCCGACGCCAGGTGTAATTTTATTGTAAAAGTTCTGTAATTTCACGCTGTTTCAAGTAGCACATACTAATTTAAATTAGTTTTATAAAATGTCTATTATTGTAAATATGTATACACGGCTACACATCAAGCTATACATTTCCAGTTTAAGCTGACCTCGCATTGTACGGAAATCCTATGCAATGCGAGATCAACACAAACTGGAAATGTATAGCTTGATGTGTAGCCGTGTGTACGTAGATAAGTGACGCCTCGGAAAGCACGTTAAGGTGTTGGTCCCGAAAGTCTGACAACCATTCTTACAAAAGGGTATTGTATTACCCAGTAACTGGGTTGTGGAGATCCGATGGGCAATCGCTCCATGTAAAATACTGGTATTCAGCTGCATCCAGTTAGACTAGAAGCCACCTCTACCATAGTTGGGAAAAAGCTAGGCAGATTGATTGAACTCTATTACAAAGGCCCAATTTTTAAAAGTCTGATCAGTT
Organism: Lithophane leautieri; assembly: GCA_949152455.1. NCBI lineage: Eukaryota > Metazoa > Arthropoda > Insecta > Lepidoptera > Noctuidae > Lithophane > Lithophane leautieri. Next base: position 9,704,790 of record OX424463.1, on the reverse strand, counting down.
TTGTCTGATGGATAATACTAATTATGTAGTAATTAAGCTGGGACAATGTTGTGAGCTACACATATATGTAATTTCTTTTTTTTCTCACTACCTGTTTAGTAAGATATTTTTGTAACTGTTTGTTTTCCGGAATAGAATAAATTAATATTCATAATAGCTTTTGCTCAAGGGGCATAAATTCCTCCAATGTTTAAAAAAACTGCGTTCAAATATTTTTGATTGTCGGTAGATTACTGTTGGTAAATACCATGATAAAGTGAAAATTGAAACACTTGAACTATCTTCGTAACCTGTATTCATATTTTATATATATGCGAGTACAACACAATTCAACAGCAGATACATTAATCGATTAAATACAAGAAATTGACCACAACCCTACAATAAGATTGGCAATTTTAAAATATATTAAATAATATTCATGAGACACGTCCTTCTTTATTGATGTTTACGGTTTTTCTCACGTCCCTGTTTCGGGGGTTTACCCGGCTAGGTATGGAAATTACAATAGTCTAACATTCCCGAAAAGAAGGCATTACATCCATTGAAAATGATAATGTAAATTTTCACAGATTAGATAGTTACTTGTACCAATAAGGGTCATCTAAGTTCTCTTTCAATTTTTAGGGTTGCGGACCTCAAAAGTAAAAACGGAACCCTTATAGGATCACGTCGTTGTCCATCTATGTGTCAAAAACCCCTTTTTCTCAGGAAGGCGTGTAGGAATCAAGTTGAAATTAATATCAAACAAGAAAGCCTACGGTCTCATAGAGCTCTAAAAAATTACAAAAATACGGCCATTTATGCGACATATATTTTGATACTCACAAATAAACCAAAACCTATATACCTAGAGTCATGAAATTTGGCAAGAAGCAAGGTTTTACAGGTACAGCGCAAGTAAAGGAAAATGTCCAAAAATTGTTTAATTACATTTTTTTTTCTCGTGATTACCAACTTACATTAATTTTTAGTTGGAGAATCGACCGTGACGTATATCGATGTATGAACTTGTTTTTCAACTGCATTGTTAAGTTTGTTTTTGGGATAAATTCATCCCAAATACGGAACCCTCCATTGTGCGTGGTCCGGCACGCACTTGGCCGGGTTTTTTTGCAGAAACTATGACCTAAAATTCTGTAAGCACCAACATTCTCGTTTAAAAAACTAGAATTTTTGCCGAATCTTTTTTTGCAGTGAGCTTGCGTGTACCTAAATGACTTAACACTTCTTCAATGCTTGTTAAAGATATGTTAATTGTAAAGTTAACATAGACTGAACTAAGTGAATTGCAGATTACAGTTTGAAAAATATAGTGCGGTTTATTAATCTGGAGTATATTAACATTTTTTTATGCACTGTTATAATGTTTAAAATCGCCAATAATTCATGATAACATATTATTTTTAAAGTTTTCTAACACTTGCATAAAACTGCCCAAAAAGTAAATGACAAATCTTAAGTTTGCACATTTACTTGAAAGTAAGTAGTTAACGCCTACTGTAGCGGATGTGTATACGCTTACGTTACAGGTTTGACTCAACCAACTTCAGTCGACTTGAAAACACATGTCATTTTCATGCACACGAAATTCCCTTTTCGTGTGTATGAATCAACTTCTGTTCTCTTTCCAATATATTATTACTTAGCTAAGTTACCATGACTGGGAAAACTCTTGATAAAACGTATAAATAGATCGTCTATCGCAATTTATTTATTGTTGAATTATCGGTTCTATAAAGTATTTTTTTTTCTTATTGAGCATCTATTATGATTCTGATGATGTAGTCTAAAAAGAAGAAAGTATTATGTGACTAGTGGCTATGTATTGCGACCGCACGTAGAGGCTCGAGGTCAATGCTTTTCGACTCAAGATTAATGTTTTGATAAGAATTAAGTGGATCAAACAGCGCTACGTAATTGTCTTATTATGATGTTGCATTTGCAAAATGATATTGTTGAGGATGTTTGCGTTAGAAGTTTAAACCCCTTTATTTTGTTACAGATTTGATCTGAAGACAAACTACCATAATACGAGCTACCCGTGTGTTCGAGGCTGCATGTCTAAGGTAGGTTGCTTTTGTTTTCCTTTACCTTATATTATTCACATAGGTAATACAGAGAATTACATGTTGTCACGTCTTTTTGTCTCACGTCAATTACACGTTGCTTTTGTGGTAGCGACTTTTTGTTTCACATTATATCAGATGATGATTCGCCTTTATAAATAAAACCTTTTGATTAAAGGCCATCCTAATAGATGTTTTTGAAATGAAGTTCTTCTGCTTCTTCTTCGTGTCGCTGGCACGATAGTTGTTCAAATTTTGTTGGACGAAAACTTCGTCACTTCCACGGTGTTATCGGTAGCAGCGCAGAAGTCACTTTGGCTGCATGTTTTGGGGCACAGCGGGCAGGATAGGAAGGTGTTGAGGTGGTGAAGAGGGTAAAGCATAATTTGTGAGACAGCACAAATAAAGTCCTTTATTTTAATATACAGATAGAGAATAGGGTTATAGAGCCCACTGTTAAAAATAATATTCAAATTCAACATCAGACGAGAATGAAGGCTATTCGCAATACAAAGTAGATCTGATGTCATAGATCGTTCTCGGTAATCTGGACAAACCAGCTAGACAATACAGTACTGGACGTACGATTTGCGCATACAATTAAGCTCCGACCCCCTTTGTATATTTTATCAATAAAAAAAGTGGAGTGTGTCGAATCATCGAGTGCATTTGACTATTGGCGGATAAGATATGCATTAATGATGATTAATACAGTGGAATGAGGAAAGTAATTGTATTGCTTTCAGTATTTTTTGTAAGAATAACAATGTGAATCTCTTTAAAAAAAGAAATTAAAACTTTTTAATAGTTTTTATTTTAATTTCGTCGTATCTATTTTGAATTTTAATTGAAATCCAGAATCATGCGTTATACAACCAACCATATTTTTGGAAATGGAAAATGTCAAAATGTTGCCTTTCCTTTTTCGATGTTAAACCAAAGCTTACTTACAGTATACGTTCGTATACTAGGTGCATTTTTCTACAGAAAAAACGTAAGACAGAGGCAACGATTGTTGCTTTAAAATAATTTCCAGAAAATGTCGGGCGTAGAATTGCCTAGTTTTCTATACGTCGAAGTTGAACGCACGGCGGCGGTGCCAGCGGTGGTGGCGGCGGCTGCGGCGCTGTGCGTCGAGTCAAGGTAAGTGTGCCGACGGCCGGGTATGACCTAGTGCGGCTCCCCCACCCTGCTACTCAGTTCTGCACTCGCGAGAGTTCAACGAACTTCCAGCAGAATTCTTACAAGCATACGCGACGGTTACATTACCGGAAAGCAGTTGCAATCACCTACATGCCCGCAGCATCGGCTACTCCGCACAATAATAGGGTTTGCCGCTGTCTTGAGGTAAACGAAATCGCGGCCAATTTTTCGCTAGGCCTAGTTGGATAATGCGGATTCTGGTTTGTCTGCATAATATGAATATAATTAAGTTATTGAATAATATTGAGATTCCATAATATTTATCGAAGACTTTAAAAATAAGATGATTTGCTATTACCTTTACTTTTCTAGACCAAACACATAATAGGGTCATAATAAAATACATACCCCACCATTACCTGACTTAAAATATTCTGTCAAAATCCCATTTAAAACAGCTTCTAATAAATAGGTACGTAAGCTACATTTACAACAATAGAGCTGAAAAATGTAAAAATTTTCTTTCAGCAGAAAACTTTATTGCCTACTTCGTGTATCAAAATTATTGATAGTGCAGTTGCCGATTGCCTATACAATCAGCGTACCAGATTGACCTTTGCTAAGAGTTTGCACTTGGCAAATAGAACAGCGCTAGAACAAGTTTCCTTAAGTTAGATAAACCAATGACTCGTGCTGTAAACAGTATGAGTAAGAGTGAAGGAAAGGCTTTAGCAGAAATTCGCAGCAGAAATATGTTAATTTGGCGTCTTATGTCACCGAGCGGGCAAGTTTCGTGAATCATGCGCTCACGCACGACACGTATTATACATACACCGTTATTACTTTCTACGAAGCTGATGAATTTTCCTAATTTCCTGTTTCATGCTCGAGTTTTATTAGTAAAGTTTATGTCATCTTTAAGTACTAAATTCAGTATTTAATACATTTTTTGTTTTATAAAGTCACTTTACATAAACCAAAAAAATAAACTTATTGGTACAAGAGTTCTTCAGAGAATTCAATTGTTAATTTTGTAGTGCAATTTTACTACTAATTGAAAATGTAAGAAGGAAAAGTCTTATCTATAAATGCAATATATCTGTAGTTGTATATTTTTATATGATGTTAGTATGAGGCTTGCAGTGGAGAGTGTCGTGGTCGGTCCGGCAGTCCGCGCTGTAACGGCGCGATCGGGGCCGATGAACGCCGCTGGCCTTATTCCGGCAAACTATCGCAAGCGAGAAACGCGAAGTGTACTTTCATTGTCACCTCGCTGTACGCACACCACCGCTCAACATTTAAACCAGGCTCTATCAGTCAAGGTTGCACTGATAAAAAACATGATAAACTTGTTAACGTCACGTAAAATTTGAAGTGATCATTATAGTCTAGACGTAGCGAAATGTTTTCGATTAATTATTAAATAACTACTAAATAACATTTCCTTACCTAGCTGCATTGAGAGATAGCTTTCTTAAATGTTTCTTGATAAAGAGCCTGTTGTTAGTTTGGTGTGATTTGACTTACTGGCAGTATAAATGGTAGGTATGTATAAATACAGTCATGTTATCGGAGAAGCAGATCTGCCGGAAGAGGTCAGCTACGGTATACGATTGTACGTTTCGGCGGCGCTTGGCGGCGGCCGCAACAATGGCGCAACCAACAGTCGCGCGGCTGCGTCACTCAGAGTCAAGTGCATCGAGCTCAGATAACGTATGGAGCTTTGATCCTAAATGAAAAAAACCTGAAAAAATATTTATAATATATATTTTCCATTTGAATATTCCACACAAAAGTTCTAGATAGATAATAAAAACTTGCGCTACTCTTTCCGTGGGTGTCGCTTAGTATAATGTTGACAGAATTTCAGGCAGAGTCATTCCATTACATTGATCATCTTATTTTCCATTGCCAAGCATGAAGATTGTAGCTTTTGGACGAAGCAGGCATCAGGTTTCAGCTGTGACTGATACTAATAAATGATAAATTATACCGAGTAAATGAGCAAAATGTTACAAATATCGGCAATAGTGCTGCAGCCGCTAACGTATTGGATTTACACTGATAATGACCTGCTCTACATTAGCTCGTATTGATGTCAGTGTTGATGTATACATTTTGGTGACGATAATCGTGTTCAGTTTTGCTTTCTCAGCTGCGGCTTTTTACGTCATTCATAGAGGAAATCTTCTTAGATATTAGGGGCGATCCTGACAGACACCTCCATCCGCATCCATGATAATTTCCAAACGCAAAAAAAAGGGACTGATGGTCACCTTATGATCGATGATAATTATAAGAAGATGTACACAAGAGAATTCATTGTAATCTTTGTTCAAATAAAGATCCGAATACAGCCAGACAACCAGGTAACCAAAAGATAAATCCCCTTCTAAAAAAATCTTCCCATTTTTAATTAATTATTTTTATTGGAAACTAGCTGCGCCCCGCGGTTTCACCCGCGTAACTCTCGATTCCGTAGGAAAATCGGGATAAAACGTATTCTATGTCCTATTCCAGGTCATGGTCTACCCCTGTGCCTAATTTCATCCAACCGTTTTATCGTGAAAGCGTAACAAACAAACAAAGTCACTTTCGCATTTATAATATTAAGTTAGAAAGTTAGTATAGTTAGGATTCCATCATTTTAGTGGGACTCATTGGGTTCCATTGTCTGTTCCCTTTCTTCGTTGTTTTCAGTATTATATAGAATAGTTCCTATCTAAATCTCACCATTCTTAACCACTGTAGTCAGTTGCAGTGGTTGAGATTAAGGAGATTTCCCAAAACCAGTCAGTCTGCGCAGTTATGAGTTTATGAGCCAACTTATTATAAGTTCACTTTATAATAGAAGACTAGCTCTTCACCCACGACTTCATCCACGTCGATTTCGTACTTTTCCCTCCAAACTCCAACACCCCTTTCACCCCCTTACGCACCCTTAAAGGGTGTGGAAGGGGTGTTGCAACGAGTTTGGAATTTTATTTTATTTCTAAACTTTAGTTTGGAAATAAAATAAAATTAATCATGACGATCCTTAATATAATATAATGACGATACTTAATAAGTATAAGTGCCAAGTTAAGTTTCTCAAACTGAATGAATGAGATTTTTCACACTAACTGTATTCCTTTTTTCGCCCCAATCGAACATGATTTTTGAAAAATTGTTAGGCACCTTTCTGATAATCTAAGATTATTTTACATAAAATTTTTTTTTTAGTTATATGTTACTAATATTAACGTATCATACACATAAACCTTCCGGAATAAATTCTCTAAACGATGGTGAAAACCTCCTCAAAATTTGTTGCGTGGTTTAGAAGAACAACGCGGACATACAGACAAACACGAAAAGCGACTTCAATTTATAATGTATAGAAGTGTCAAATTTATAAACCCAAGTAATAACATTTTATATACAAAGAAATCCCTCCTTTTTACCCCTTTAGGGACATAATTTTAAAAAAATACTTTCTTAGTGGACTGTCCTAGAATTTCTATATATTTACCCTAAATGGATTGGGCTGGGCGATGATGTGTCTGTCATGCCTTTTTATATAGATATAAAGATAGGTTGAACTGAGATAGGAAGACCACTTCGTAGTGCTCCAGACAGTCCCCCAAACGTTTTGGGAGACTGTCTTATGTAATTTTGACATTCGAAAAGTGCTGACTCTCCGCCTATTTTGAATAAATGACTTTAGATTTTGATTAGTATCTTATGACAGTTATAGAGGTCTATTGTAAGCAACATCATTACCGCTACTGAAGTCAATAGCGATTATAGTGTAAATAATTTTATGAAAAAAAGTATCATGTTAGTTGACGTAGGATATTATGTCTTAATATCCTACTTTTTTTCCACTGCCCCGTTGGTCTCGTGGTTGTAAGCGCGATTACTAAGCTCGGCACCTGTGTTTGCGCATACAATTGTGCACTAAAATATCTCTTGCGTATCTCCATTGAAGATGGTCTGGAGAATTTACTTTTTTAATTATACATACCTATATATTTTAAATTGTCTGAGGGAAATGTCGAGAGGAATGTTTTAAGTCTGAATGGCTGTAAGTAGGGGAAGACCAAAGAAACCATGGATTGAATGCGTCGAAGAAGATATGGCTAGAAGATGACGACTAATAGAGAAGTATAGAAGAAGAAGACATGCTGCGTCGACCACAAATATACTGACTGATGATGATTTTAAATTGTCTGCATTTATGTTTTAGATTTTTGATTTTCTTTTCGTCTGTGATGATTGCTTATTTGTACATGTGTTCAGCAAGTGTTGCGCTCATCATCGACAATGGCAGCACTTTATCTAGATGACTAGACAAAAAAGTCAATCCCCTTCTATAAAAATCTTCCCGCCTTGTTATAATAATAATAATAATAACCCCACCGCCGTATCTCTACGTTGACGTCGTGGTGGGGCTTGCGCGCTCCGAACTCTAGGTCTGTGCTGGTAGAGTTTACTTTGCCGGGACGGATCTAGGATGAGGAGCCAGACCAAGAGAGATACAGAAACCCGCAGGGCAGCATGTGGCGAGCTGTTGGGCAGTAGCGACCCCACGGACCCTACCTCCCGGGAGAAGTCTTGTTCCTCACCTCTGGCTTGCCTTTATTGGCCGGCTGAAGTGAAGACTGACGAGGAACAGAGCTCCCACCTCATTCTTGCCTTCATTGGCCGGCTTGAGTGGAGACTCGTAAGAGCAAACGTGCTCGGGGGAAGGAAGTATTCCAGTAAGTGCTCGTAGGGATCTTGACCATCTTCCGGGCTCTGGGATTGTTCTGAAAGCCGTGGAATACCTCTCCACTCCTCAAGCACCTCAGGAAGTGTTGCCCCCTTGTCGCTACGTCACTATGTGCTAGCGACTGTTTTCGGAGGCCCATTATTGAGTGTGCAAGTCACCCCCTGCCATTTTATCCATGTATACCATAACATTGATCAGGCAGGGGACATAGCTTTTCCATAGTTCTAGATAATCAGTCCACTATAGCCACCCAAACGCATAGCCCAATATGTTTTGTATCCATGTTCTGCAATAGTCCTATACCAACCGGGGGTTGTCCTTGGGTGCACTTGCATAGTGTATACAGGGATAATCGTTGGTTGGTGCCTCATTCCTTTTGAAATTGTCTAAGGGGCCTCTGCGAGTTGGCTTCGGCCCCTCGTACGCCTTCCAAAAGACCGGGACCCCATGGTCCCGAGAAATATAAACATATAAAAATAATAATAATAAAACTTTATTTCAGACTATCTTTACAGAATCATCCATATAGTTTAGTTATAATCAACTATTTTTATTGGGAATTCCATCATTTTAGTGGGTATGGGACTATTTGGTGCCGTTTTTGCTCTTAGCATTAGAGTAGGTACTGAAAATATATACACTCTTCAAGCGGGCCTTAAGAAATACATTTTCCTCGAAAGTATGCCACTTTCTCAATATTTTTAAATTTCTATTTTGATCTGGGAATTGAAGAAAAATATCGTGTATCGATTGTGGGAATTGGGTTGATAATGTGCTGTTATGTAGTAACGAGTTGGTTGATTTGTGCCTGTGCAAGGCAACATCTTGTTACTAAGTGAGCCTTAGAGCGGTGCTAAATGGTAAAGGCACACACTGTTAGTGATAATATTCAGTACTAACTATTACTTATTATTGTTCTAGCACGAAGATAAAGAAACTTTGTTGGGAAAAAAGTGTTGGTACAGTCATATTTCTTATTCAGAGTAAATCTTTTGGTCGTGGAAATATAAAGGATTTTCCTCGACGACTGTGTCAGTTGCTGGGTTTTGACGACTACTCCGGGAAGTAGAGCGAGTGTTGTGAGTTTAAGGTCAAATGTTTAAAATAATATTTTCGGGTAAAAGTTAGAAATGGGTCAAGATAATAATGTAATATAGTGTTAATGTTAAAAAAAAAAACATTTTAAATTCTGAACTACTTGTAATTGAAGTAATTTATTTACTCAAAATATTAACATATACCATTTTAACATTACAATATACTCGTAACTTCATAAACAATGTCAAAGATGATTCTGTAGGTGATACAAGCCTTGGCTATTTTCTTATAATCTGTTTAAAGCTGGCCTTGTTTCTCACAAGCCTATATAAAATTAACACGTTTTTCCATTTCTCTCTAAGTTCGTGTTGGTGAGTGAAAACCGCATGGCCGCGCGGACGTCATTCCACTTTTCCGAGGCGTCGTCGGTGATTTATAAGGCAACCGGTGTTACTTGAGCTCCGTCATTGAAGCGAGTTTTCCTTTTGTTATGTGATAGTGCGGGAGCGCGAGGCGGAGCGGGAGTTCTAATGACGCTGGCTAGTCTAGACGTATCCGCAGAAGCGACGACGCACCGCCGATGCGTTTCGCCGCTGCAGTGTGCAGTAGGTAAGTGTGTCAATGCACTCTAATCCCCCCCATCCTTCTCTCTGCAATCACTCATGACAAGTTCAACTCGTCTAGTCTCCCCGAGCCCTATGTGGAACAAACGCAAAAACTCTTGCTACTCACAGGTATTAATGTACTAATGACTGATAATAGACATTACTTTCTGAATTGAGTTCCCAAATTCAACTCAAATAATAGATAAGGTAATGTGGAATATGTAGGTAAAGGTCTCATTCAAAATAAAGGACCACGTTCTTACGTTTGAAAAACCCTTAATTCTGTATGAATAAAAACTACATACGTAAGTGTTAGAAAGTGTAACACTTGGTTTTTTTTGTAAACTAAACAGTAATTTTTCAACAAACTACGAACTTTGTAATGGTAAAACCAGAGTATTTTAGTGCTTGCCAAATTGCTTGGCCGATATACCTACAAAGTGTCTTACGTTTCCCAAAAAATATATAAACTATTAAAACGTTTCGAAGTAAGTTGGAAAACTATCTAAAACAAGTTTTCTTTGTTTATATTTATGATCGTAAGTTGTAACAATAAGAGAAAACTAATGAACAAAGTGTTGCAAATAAAGTAGTTAAGTGATAGGCGTCAGACTGGGAGATGCAATAAACGGGTTCGTTAGCCTGTCTCGTTTTCATTAGCGTGAGCCACCGCGCCACCGCGCCAGAGACGCTGGTTGCGACTGAAAAACTTTCATGTTACATCGCATACGTCTTTATCAGCCATCTACCGATTGCATACTTGGGATGAGATCAATAGGTATTTTAGAAATTTTTAGGACTACAAGAACTATTGGCATTTTATGGGTCTAATTCTGTATGCGGTGCACTCTTTAAATAGCTTCATAAGATGAAAATCCTGTGTGAAATCATCGAATGTCTTTAAATTCACTAACCTACTAATTTTTTTTGTATGCATAGCTTTATTGGTAATTGGACGAAGCTTACTTTTTGCTCAATACTCGATAAAGTTTCAGAGTATAGTAGTAGCCTAAAAATTAAATTAAACTGTATCTGGGCTTAGGTATTTCTTTAGTTTTCACACAGTGTTGTAAATCATGGAGTTGAGGGTTACACGGACAGGTGGGTGCGAGCGCAGTGCGCCGAGTTTCCTATCCGTATCTAGGCGAGTGACAGTAGCGGCTTGCGAAAGTGCACATAATTGGATCGGCGCTTTAGAAAGGGGGTTATGAGTTTGTAAGTGCAACGAACTCGCGTGCATTTCATCGGGAAGATGCAGTTCAGTCAGCGTGTGTGGAAAGCGCGCGGTTCCAGGAATCGGCGGCTCGTCGACTCGTCGTCGCGCGCTCGTCTCGCGCTCTCGCCCGCGCTCCATAAGGCGAAAAGTGAAAATAATTATACTAAACACCAACACCTCCACAAACACATGTTATAACTCTTTTTGCAGTCTCATATACTTATATCGTTATCACGCACACATGACTTATCAAAATATGTAAGCGTTATCTATGTCTATGCCAAATAAGTAGAACACATTGTGGACCATGTGTAAAAAAGACATCACCTGGCGCACATTGTTGTTCTACCTTCGTCGTACCTGTAAAAAAAGTCAGCTATTATAATCATTATGCAACTGTTAAACAAACGCGATATAACGGGGCCAAAGGGTTACGCGACCATATGGCCTGGTGCCGGATATGGGTTAAGTAATCACAGGCGTTTTTTTGCATCCTCTCTATTAAACCCCTTTCTTTTGTTAATGCCATAACAGTACAGTTTATACAAAAAGTCGGCGTTTGCACGTATGGGCGGTATGTTAATTGAATCGGTTAGAATCGATGCCATCAGTTTGGTTCGTACTAATGTCATTTTTTGCTCATCACTACAGATCAACAGATGCGATTTCGTTAATTATATATTTTCTCTTCCAATGAACGGATACATTTTCATCTGTTAGTAGTTTGTAAATATGTATTTAAGTTAAAACAAAACGAATGCTTCGTTAGAGATCTAGGGCATTGACAGTTTCCATATAATAACTATATTTACCAGATAAATATATACAAAATTAAATAGAACATGTGTGCAATTATCAGTCAGATAAATTAACTGGGATTTATCCGGACGTGGAGGAACAGGCTTTAGGAGTTTTGAGCCACAGGCTTTATAAATGCCTAAGGCTTAGTTATGCTGCAAGACCTATGTTTTCTACTGGCCTTGTTGTCTTGTCACATAATAATATCAAATAATGTTATTGTCATTAAAATGCGTAAAATATCTATCGACATTACTTAGTAAAAATAACGAATTTCTACCTGCATCCTGCTATCTACATCCATTGTTAGCAGATGCATTTGAACACCGTTATATTTATCCTAATGGTAAAAAAGTAGATAAAAAGATACCGATACTTTATTAATTCAAGTGTCAATCAAAAGTTTACAAATAAAAACCTAAAGCTTTTCGTTAAATGTCATTTGTTTAGGCAAAAATAATAGTCAGGAAAAACCACAACGCTCGAATATTTGTTATTTCAAAATTAAAAGCATTATTTTATATCTCCTTAACCACAAATACTACCTGAGTGTCGAACATAAACAAAAAGTGTACGTGGTCCAAAGATAATATGGTATTTAAACCTCAAATTGGTCACAGACCGGATGAAAATGAGCGGCCATATATCTTCCTAATCTTTTGTACTTAAGGGTCCGTTGGTTCTGAGAAACAGCTATTACAATAGGTCCCGGTTCACAAGAGGAACTGTTACTTTGTAGCGGGTACTGCGTGATGGCAAAAGTGCATTTATGTTGGAAATGCAGGCAGTGACGTCACAGAGAGTACGTCACACGCGGGTTAGCTCCCGTTACTCGCACAAAGGGCTCGTAAACAAAGGACCTCTAGTTTGACCATAAAGTAGCTGCTCACTGCACATTGTTTTGAGCGTAAAGCTATAAATCAATCGGTAACGGGAAATCTTGTTTGTTATTAACATCCATATGTAACAGACTGGTTTGTATTGATGTTAAATAAGTACAGTACTTTGTGTCATATTAATTACCTACACTTTGTTAGTTGAATAAATTAATAACCAATCAAGATTGAGTTTTGTATGTGCAAGAATACACTATAAAAGATACTCTAGAATTATCCTTATATACAATTTTCATACACTGAATTTTACATGATTCTAAATTTCTACGAAAACTAAAATAAGTCGACAAAATATAACGCTTTTCCTGGCACAAAGGAATCAAACAAAATATTATAATTAAAATGAACCGAAAAATGTCCGAAAGGCGTCATTAAAAGTGAACGCATGCCGATGGGTCGACGTTCAAAAAAGTAAAAAGAAGGTATGAGTCCCGTTAGGGGCCGGTGTCCCTCGGCATGCGGCAGTGGATGCAAAGATAGGTCGGAGGCTCGCTGCGCTTCGAGTTATTACCTGATGGGCTGCCTTCTATTACGTAATGAAATATACAGTAACATCGCCGACGCTAGCTCAGATTTTGTTGATAATTTTTTTATTATTATATTATTGGAGCAAAAAGCACTGAAAATGTTGTATAGATGAACGTTCAGTTGCTCTGTTCACTTCTTAGGGATAACTTTTGAATCGTGGTAGCATTTACAAAAGCAAACATAGTCACCAGTACAAAATCTAGTCCTGGAATAATTAACTTCTCTAAGCAATTCATGTGTTCTGTATGGAATCAAACCAGAAACTCGTAACAGTAACGCCAATCGCCGAGCTACTGCACCAATCGATTAATCATAAATAATATTGCTTGCGCCATATTGCAGACAAGATCAGAGCAGGCCCTATTAAATATCGTACCTAAGGATCAGTACAAAATAAAAATAGGAGAAAAACCACCACTCTTTTTACCAGTTAAAGAGACACAAGAAAATAATTATTTTGAGCGCTATGGTGAACCAGGTTAATAGGTAGATCTAAACTCTCACCTGACTACCATTTCATTTTTCAGATTTTATCGTAACGTAATTCAGAATTTTATTAAGAGTTATAGTTGTGGCACGTTATATTTATGGCATTTTATTTATTACATTAAGTATTCGTTACGAAAACGAATAACGTACTGCACGACACAACTTAGATGTAGCATCGGCAAACAAATTCGTAAAACCGATTACCATCCGAACAAGAAAAGTCAATCTGCCTAGCATTTACTATGTTGGGGTCGGCTTCCTAACTGGATGCAGCTGAATACCAGTATTTTACATAGAGCGACTGCCTATCTGACCTCCACAACCCAGTAACTGGGTAATACGATAATACCCCTTGGTAAGACTGGTTGTCAGACTTTCGGCCTCTGACGACCCGTAACGACTGTCAAAGATCCACGAATAACAGCCGGTACCAACGGCTTAACATGCTTTCTGACCCACGGAGGAGTCTCGGTATGTAAAGATGGTCACCCATCCACGGACCAATTAGGCCCGTGTGGCTGTTATTATTTAGAACTGAGCTCCTTCTGAACACCATCTGAACTGAGTGCGCCTTCAAAATCTCCAATCTTTATTACTGCTTTAAGTGAAAATGATCTTTATGAAAACACAATAACTTGTAGAGTCATATAACCTATACATTCGTAAAATTGTCTAGGACTACTTTAGGACTCTTCGTTTATAGTCGAAAATGTTCATCGATGCTAGTACGTCACCCCATATCGCAGAAGACACCCCTGCATGCGTGTGAATTTATTTTATTGTACACCAAAGTTGATGATTGCATGAAATACCTTCTGAAGTACATGATCTTACGTTAACCTATGTTAAAAATCAATCGGAGTAAACTTTTTCTGAATGAATGAAGTAAGCGACACTTGATCATCGAGATAGGGAACTACTAAACTAATTAATTGTGTGCTCAACACATAAATATTTATAATCACAACCATGAAATACATTTGCTCAGTCACAATGTTCCATCTTTACGAATATATTTAAAAGTCTTACTGAGTTGAACTTAAAGTACCTGCCTAAATGGAATTCTGAAGTATACAACGTTCATTAAATTCCAATTTGAGATGAGGGACTAAGTAGTCGGATGGCAACGGCCTGTGTAAAGTGGGATAACATTGACGCGTTTCCTGGACAACCTTCTTTAATACTTACGAAACCTCGCCCGACCATAAACGGATTAAAGATGATCATGATCTGATTTCGTCCTATAAGAGTTCATAATTATACTAATTACTAGCTTTTGCCCGCGACTTCGTCCGCGTGATATATCTTGTTTCCCCGTCCCACCCCATCGCATCGCATCGTCCGCCCGTGCTATTACTTCGTTTTCGCTGAACCTTGTTTCTGACTTTTATCTTTTCGCTCGGCTCCCAAGGGGCATAGCGTTGTGATAAATAGCCTATAACCTTCCTTAAGAATAAGGCTATCAAATACAAGTAATTTTTCAACTGAAAATACTAGTAGTTCCAGAGTAAAGCGCTTTCAAACAAACTATTAAGCTTTATTATTAGTAATAGATAACGTAGATCATAGATGCAGCCATGAATAATATTTCTGTCTAAAACTAGAGAATATAAATCTCTCAAAATTGTGGAAATAGCAGTGCAGACAAGACATATTTATCTAACTTCAAATAAGTTTTAACAAGGAGTAGATTTTAAGTATTCTGGGATTTTCTATAATCCAGATTATGGAATGGATTAATCTCTTCCCGGGGTGGAAGTTAAATGTGAAAAATATTATTTATTAATAAATCTGTCACAATTTAATTATTTGTCTTGTAAAATCAAAATAAACATTTAGGTATCTAAAAGGATATTTTCTTATTTATACTTAATAGTTTGCAAAATATTTACATCGTCTCCAGGATAAGTTAAATTCTCACAAGCTCCAAATTGACAAATGTGTCAATAAAACACTAATAAATTCTAATAACATCCATCCTTTTGAATTCCGATCTACTAAAGTTATGTTATACCTATTTAACTAACAAAACACATAAACATAACATCACGCCTGTAACCCCCGAAGGGTTAAGCAGAGGTATACCTGTATCACACCCACATTTAAATTGAACATCAACCGACGAACTTATTAAAATTGCTTGAAAACCATACCATACCTCTTTAGATTAAAAAGTAGCACAAAATATAAGCATTGAGCTTGAAGTAGATGTATTTATTCCAAATAGAAAAAGGTCTAGTTTTTACGCAGCGTGAGGTAACAATTTTCTAGGTTACCAGCTCATAGTATGAATTCTTGTAGGTTTAATAAGTATCTGACCAAACAAGACCAGAAATGGATCAGAGCAGTGCTTTCACCTGCCAGATATTTTCAGCCATCAGCAATTAATAGTGTGCGAAGCAATGTAAAGAAAAGTCATAGACGTAGTATAAATTAATTATTTTTCTAGAAAAGTGGCGCACAATAATTCTTGTGGGCGGCGTGCGCGACGCGCGGCGCTGGCGTCGCAGCGCTCGCGCATTGCTAGTAGGAAAGTTGTTTATGACGTCGGGAAGTGTCACGTTGAACCATGGTGAACCGCGACCGGTGTCTTCCGCGGTGCCTGGCCTACTCACCAAATTGTCATTCTATCAATCCGTCACCATGACTTTATCTTCGCCATCTGAAGGGTACATTTGCAGAGCTCTAAGACGTGTCGCGCTCTTACCGTTGAACGATATTACCCGTCACATTCACCGTAACTCTTCTTTGTACTAATGAGATTCGGCAAATGTACAGGCACTGTTTCGTGTCTTCGTTTCCAGTTCGGAAAGTTTAGTCTTATGCCACTTATTACAGCATCGTCTAGATAATGCTGGAATATAATTAGGAAGCTTATTGTCAATGTCCATCAGAATAATAGTTTACTGTCATAGTTGCAATTATGCATGTAGGTATTGTTGCTATCTATGGGTCTCTCGAATAGGTCTGCAAAATGATTGTTTTGATATTCTGTATAATAAAAATGAAATGCTATTCAAGCGCATAACATGAGAACGTCTGGACCGATTTGGCTATTTATGTATTTTAAAGTGTCCGTAATAGTCCGAATTTGGTTCTTACGGAAAGAAAAATTGGAAAAGTGTCTCGTTTTTCAAATTCTGGAACAACTGAACGTCCTTTTGTACCGACTGCCATGTATGTTTGTGTGTAAATTTCGTTATAACCTCGTGTCTTGCAAACGGCTGGATGGATTTCGACAGTTAAGGTATCGTTATAATCGTCTTCAAAACCCAAGTGTTCTTAGAAAAACAAGCATTATTATTTATAGAATTTTGGTATCGCAGGCGGGACAAGCCAATAACCTGACTTTTGTTTATCTCGCCTGCGATTCCAAAATTCTATAAATAATAATGCTTGTTTTTCTCTTTTCAGTTATGTGTTTCTACAGTCGGGACTTTTAGATTTTTTTGTATGAATTAATCGAAATTTTGACAGGACGACATCTGTCGCGTCAGCTAGTTATTAATAAATAATTATGTAATTTAATCATTCGCGCTACAAAAAGTTTGCTATAACATTAATGATACTTTTTTAAATTTTACCTATTTCACTTATTACATTTTTCACCTAGGTTGTTATTTTATCAACGATTTTGACTGACATCTTTACTTCAGTAGCATAATCAAACTATAATGTTCCCACCGCTGGGATACAGGGCTCGTCTCTGTGAGAGGGAGGGGGCCATAATCCACCACGCGGGCTTAGTGTGGGTTGGTAAATAACACATGTCTTCGTACATAGTACATTATAATATTACAGAATATTTAAAAAAAAAATGTCAGAAAAAAATGTAAGTAAGTAATAATACATCCTTATTGTTATAAAAGTGGTAATGGACGTAGGCCGTGATAGTTTAGTTGTTAGTTTGGACGTGCTGCCGCCGCCGCGGCAGGCGTGACGCGAATCATCGACCTCTCTCGCCATTTGTAATGTTCGGTGGCGAAATAGAGGTCATTGACAAGGCCTAGCTCACACCACCATTATACCATTTGAATCAACAATGCTTATTCAACGCTCTGTTCCCACTACATCAATTTTCTTTGTAATAAAGAGTAATGGGAACATAATACGTGTTAATGAAATCCTTCATAAGATGTTTTTGCACTACATCCGGCTTTTGCAAAACTGAGAAAGTATACCATCTATTGTCATAATTTTAGTTTTGTTCCTTCCATGAGTAGGGTGTAATTTATATCCTGAATTTCATAAATATTTAGATATCTTTCCAACACGGTCCTGATTGACGTTGTCTAAGAAATATGAGTTTAGCTGACATGTTGTCGAGGCTTTGAATTTTTTGTGTGTATGAACAATGACTTGTATAGCTAGTCGTGATTTAAGTTGGCGGAATGGGGGGCTTCACTCGCAGGGGTTGTGGGAGGGGGGGGGAGGCGGCACGCACACTACGCCAACGAAACGAAAATTTGTGAGGTGAACGAACGCAAGTGGCCGCGCAACCAAACGTCAGGTTGATTCACTTTTCATCTACGCTCACTTTGTTATGGATATTGTAAACTTCTTTATTTTTTGATATAATGAAAACTCACTTTTTACATCTTAGCTGTTTTCATTTGTTTTTTTGTTTTGACGCACTGCTTCACGTCGTCTCTATTGCTTTGGTGAGCTTACCTGTGTTAATGAGGAACGCCTCGATAAAGTAATTGTAGATTCAGCAGTATAAAACAAAGGTGCGAATTCAAAATTTTGTAGGCTTGTGTCCGAATTATTAATATATATATACCTATATCGTACCAGATAGAACGCAGAACTATTCCAAAAGCAGGCTATTCTAGTAGCAAAAAATTTAAATGTTCTAAGAAAATAGGAAGTTTCCAAGTAGTCAACAACTTCTGGCAGCGGCTTATAGTTGCTATGTGAAGCAGCGGACTCCAAAGTTGAGACAAGCTGTTGATATATGTATCATATTGATGTAGTTACACTATGAGAAGAAACCGGGTAGGGTGCAGCACGGAACCTGAACAAAACCAAATAGGAAGGAATTGTTCTTTAGGAAAGGGTAAACAGGAAGGCTTAGACTCCAGTAAAAAACCATAGATTGTACATAATTCATCCTATAATCACCACTCGCGCACTGGATGAACATTTAACATTTTGTAATAACGCGCAAAGTATGAGTTTTTACTTTTATCGAGCATGTGAGTGGCGGTCATCGACCCCGCGGTGTCCGCGTTTGGCGGGAATCCACAGATTGCGAGCGCGCACTTTTCTGACAAGCCACGTGACGAGGGGTGATGACGACTTTAATCAGGATTCAGCATTTCTTACCTGGGTTTTACTTCTTGTTTTTTTCACATGTGTGATTCATTGTTAAGAACAGTGACGAACAAGCTTTTACATTTCACCGAAAAATAACTATGTCTGTTAAACAAATAAGTACATATAGGATCCTAAGTTTTAATATAAAACTACAAAATACATAAAATTACAAATTGTTTTCAAATTAATAAGTAAATTGACTTTAGAAATCATCTTATCTTATAACGGCAGATACATGCAAAATAATGAATATTACCGCATTCATTAAACATGTAAATCTTTTTTAACGTTAATAAAACATTAGAAAAGTAAAGATAGCACAAAGTGTGCAATAAAAATATTCACTCAGTGTGAGAAAAGCGCTAAGCAGTTAATGACGAGGTGAAGTCAATGACTGTAGAATCATAGAATGAGCAAGGAAGTGGCATATATTTAATACACTTATTAATTTTACTATGAGTGATAGCAACATTTAACTATTGAGGCAATCAGGCGCAAACGCGGGCGCAGGGCAGTGTGCTCCGCGCACGTTGATGTCGTTTGTTCTAGCACTTGCTCCGGCGCCTATTGTGCGATTTGCGTCTTTGTTCAGGACCATTTTTCATGTTACTCATAGCTTAGTTCAACACTTTTACACTATACTAAGCCCTACAAAAACATTTTTGAGGCTGATGATTCAAAAGTTTTTCATCGAAATATAATTAACATGGCACTTAAATCTATTTATAATCAACATTAATGAATAGTGAGACGACCATTTATTAATTTATCTTAATCAAACCCTCGATACGGAAGTAAGCACAAATAATGAAGAAACATGGCTGAACTACAGTAAGAGCTTATAAGCTTGGTGGATATAATACCGTATATAATTACTGTGTTTAGTTGGATACAACGTCTTGGAGACATTAGAAACATGTTATGGTGTGGGATGAAGCTACAAATAAAACTAATCCACAGGTGACTATGTAAGATTTATAGGTTCATCCATTACGTATATTAATTCACTTCACTTTACCGGATGAGCTACATTTTAAATAGGCACTCATAAGAACAACGTCCCTGGATTCAATATAATTCTCTATCCATTCATGGGTTTTCGTAAGTCTAAAAGATTTTTTCAACGGATGGACAGCAGGATGACTTTATACACCAAAAAGTTCACGACAAGTTGAAATCACTATAAAGAAAGAAGCCATCATATTATTACTGTGACAACCAATTTATTTACCTGGAAATTGAATGGTCTTACATAGATATGAAAAAGCAGTACATTTCATTTTAATTTCCCGCGATAGTAACATGGTATAAATAAATGTCTTCTGACTTGAAGTCTTTCTTTGTCACAACAGTCACAAGGGAATTAACCTCTAACAGTTACTTTTACGAGACGACTTTCTTCGTGAATAACAAACGCATCTCAGGGTTTGGTAGATTTTATTTTTACTGAATACTACCAAAGTTACTGTGTTGGTTGCGTTAAGTGGACGATTTTGTTCAGATAGCTAGAAAGTGAGTTTTGATCTGCTCTTGCTCTGAACTTTAAGCTCTAGAGTAAGGAATTTCTGTCAACTTTCTTCATAATAATAAAGTGATTAGCAAATACAACTAGACGTTAGATACTTTTTATTTTAATTGATAGCCTGTGGCGCTCTGGTGGTGTGCGCCGGCGTCGCAAAAAGCTGAGTTTCCGCATTGCGCGCGCAGATCGCCGCCCGGGCCGCTGCAGCCTGCAGGGAACATTTCCGCGCCCGTTGTCGAGCCGCCTGCAACACGAGCGAAGGGAAACCTCAACATTTTTTGTTTCCAATAAAGACATTATAAGTACTCTTTTGGCGATAGTCTCGTAGATAGTCTATAATGGATTAAAAGAGATTATCGCAAACATTTATTTTTGAGAACATCCTGCGACCCTTATCAAGTTCAGAATTTAATAATATTTTGTATAGAAAAATAGTAAACCTAACCTAAGGGGAAGGTCTTTGCTCAGCAGTGGGGCATTACAGGCCAAATAAATGTATAGATAGAATAATAATATACCTTACCCATTCTAACAATTTCGTTGGAGTTACCAACTATCATGTCATCATGTGGGTGTATTTTTATGATAAACTCGATCTTTTGATAAGATTGTAGGTACGAACTTCATGAAAAGGACGTGTTTGTCCATAATAAGAATAATTTCGCAATGATATTTTGGGGGTATTATTTTTGTAGGTACAAAGTTGACCATCATTGTTGCATGATAAACACAAGTTGAATTGTGAAAAGAGTTATTTTAAGTATGATGCAGCGGACAAATAAATACAACTTGAACATTGTGTGTTGTTGGATTTTTCCACAGTTTAGTTTGTGATCTTCCTGTGCAAGTGACAATTATAAATACTTTTTCTTTCTTTCTTTTATCGAATTTACATTTGCATTCATTTATTTAACAGTTACTGGATTATTGCATCTGAAACGGTGATGAAATAGCGGTACATATTGAAAAAAGTCAATTTTGAAAACTCGTTTGTAAACCGCAGGAACGTTTTATTTCTCGGTAGACCTATAAATAGCGTCCGATTTTACGACACGTGTGGTTGACGCTGAATAACAATAAAGTGCATTGCGTGGTGCCGCAGGTTGACGACGCCTGTCGCCATCGGCGGCTAGCGGTTCGCAAGGTTTAGGTTCACTCGGGTTCATTGCCATAGTTTTGTAACCCTTCTTGTGTAACTCGCTCTCGGCCCTTCTCGCGCACCTCTCACTTGGACTCATTATTGCACTTATTTACCTTACTCGAAATGTGCATTCTTTAACTCCTGTTACGTGGCACTCTGACATTGAACGTCTTACGGCTCAATCTCGATTAATGATATAATTAGTAAGACGTGTGACAGAACAATTCAATCTGTAGGCCGACCTCGACGTGGGTGTTTGATTAATCGCGTAGGTTTGGTCACCATTTGTTTAATTATAGGCCTCCATTTATTGTGAACTATTATTCAAATTTTGCAACATTCATTATATTTATGTACAGTTACTACAACGTTACAAAATACGTAGACAAATTGTCTTTACCACTTATAAGGAAGTGTCATCACAATTGTACGGCTCTTGACCTTATAATTGTTTAATAATTTCACATGTTAATTTTTTTTTTAAATCTACATTACAATAATTCAGGTAAATATTTATAATAGAATAATATACATATTGAACATAATTCTTGCATTTATTAGCCGGCCTTTGACTTCTAGTTTTAAGTTACATTCGTCACGTGAAACTATCACAGTGTCAATATAATGTGTGATCAGTGATGTATTATTGTAGCAATATGATCATTTGAACGTGATGATGTTCCATGGTGTGGGTATGGGTATAATGTATATGCGGAATGTTTAATTGAGCAGTCGTGTAGGCTGCGGTTCCGCGTCTAGCGGCCGTCGACCCCACAGCCTTTCGAGAGTATCGAACCGCATGGATTACGTCACCGCGCAAGCCTCCCCCCCATGCCGGCCTGATCACCGCGCCGCGACGCCTAGTGCCAACTGACGAACGAGCCATGGAATATTCCTACACTTCTCTATTGCCCAAAAAAATGTTCGTTAAACTTTTTGCCGAAGGAGAAGGACCCAAGGGCAGTATCGATAGCTCATATTCAAGGTTGATTTTTTTAAGGCGTAGAGATTTAAAATTATCATGTATTTTTTGCGTTTAGAAATTAATAAGAATCAATAAAAGTTTTTTTGGGAAGTTTTTTGCTGGCGACCGCAATTAAGCTCGGATGGACAATGTAATCGTAGCAAAGTAATGAACGTGCTACGCCGTAGTCGTTCAAACTAACGCAATAAAGATGTAGCGCTCTCAAAATTTTTGGGCACAAAGTTTGGCGCTGGAACTTTCGTTGGTTACGCTCACTCAGTCGATAAGGTAAACATCATCCAGTCAGCAGTCATCGACCCGCGCGCTCGCAAGGCCACTCGCTTACACAACTCGCCACTAAATTTTTATTGACTTACTTCTTTTGGACCCCTTTAATTTGTTTAACTTTGCCGATCTAATCGACTTTTATGCGCATTGCGTAAGATAGTTGATTTGAAAAGTGTGTAAAGCGATGATAAATTATGCAAATGATGTTGAAAGATATAACTGTACGAGTAACTGAACTTAACATTCTCCTTGCAGAGCCATTTTATTTTGAAAAGCTCTTTGTTTTGAGTGAACTCATACTAAACAACGACGTTGTTCTCAATACAGTGAACTCGAGCGCTCGCTCGTGTGGCGCGGTTGGCGCGACTCGGAGCAACCAACAAAAGTACTTTCGGCCGAGTAACGGGACCGCGCGGAGAAATGCTCTACGAAATCGAAACACGCGGTGCCGTTAGCCGGCCCTCGCCCTCAGAGCCTGCGGGATAATCTTGGTAAATCACAGCCGACGATCCGCCGTTACCTCGTATTAGTGCTCGTAATTTCCGCTGTACTGGTTTAGTGCATAGTTTTCGTAGTTGGCTGTAATTTTGCCAAGTAGTTAAAGTCCGTTTTAGATCTGTTCAATTTGTTTATGAAACTAAATGCACGTTACGGTACAGGTGAGGTTAAATGATGATAATGATGAGCGTTATTAGAACCGTTCCTATAAGATCATAAACACTTTATATTTACCGTAACTTTGAAAGTTTGCGAAGAACCTGAAATGCATAGTCGTGTGTATGCATGCTTAGAACATTTCTAGAACTCCTCTAAGCATATCTTTAAAGTAGTAAAGTTAATGAAATTCGCCTGACATGATTGGTAAACTCAATTTCAATTAAAGCATCTTGCAAGAAAGTACTCTGAAAACATTAAAAAATAAAATAACTTTCAATCGTGAACTCTACATAGTTGGCCGGACGGAACTCTCTATGTCGCCATCTAGTGGCGCTTATAAAGACTACTACTCGACTCTTCCGCTTAATAGAGCCGAGTGCTCGTGACTAGTGGTAGAGCTACTCTACACTAAACAGTAGCTCAGAAGTTCTTGTGATATCCACCAGATGGGGCCACTTAAAGTTTTTATAAAAAAATATTCTTTTAAATTACTATACCTAGAATATTGAATATAACAAAATAGATCTTCTTACTGACTATAAAGCGACCAATTCTTGTTTACTTATTAAGAAGATTTGTTTTTAAATGAATGTTATTGTAAAATTATGCACTATTAAGCACGAATCCATATTATTTCATTATAATAACAGATGCATTTAAAAAATGCAACTGTAGAATTTGAAGCAGACGTAACATTATACCGTTGTTTGGATGCACCACGGTTCATGGCAGTTGGATGGGGATCGATTATTTCGTTATGTTGATAGAATGTCCTAATATATTTCAACATCAACAATTCCGAATATTATGTTATTGTAAAGTATACGTTTAATTATTAGTTCTGGTGTTGTGGTTGATATTTGATGGTATTTTTCGTTAGAACATTACTATGTGACCATGTGATGTGGGCTACTGACTATCAAATATGGCTTTCTCAATCTCTGATTTCATGAGAGTAGATATTTTCTTATTTAATAATACCTAATTAATGATTAAAATAATGGGGACATTATCAAAATTGTTTGTAAATGTAGAGTAGTTTACTAAAGAAAGTCCATAAGCAAAGGATTAATATCTCTACCAAAACTAGGTAATCTAGCTCTTCAATCCTACATAAGATTTATAACAATATAAGAAACTAGTAAAACGTGCAGGCCTACTCACGTAAACGACGACAAAGCAACGTGTTTTCATATTATCCTAAACTTCAGTTTGGACAAATGAAGTCAAATTAATTACCTTGGGCATAAAACATATCTTACCATGTACGGTAAAAATCTTATGCCCGTTTTCACTAACACAAAGAAACACCTATATGATATACATAAACTCACGCCTTCGTTCCAGGAGGTAGGCAGTAACTATAGAACGCCACCTTCTACGATCCTTATATAGAGTACTCCTTCTGCTTCGTTTACGTTTCTACATCTGGTCATACATGCACGCCAGTTGCGAGTATTACGCACCTAACCTTTCTGAAATTCATCACCCCCACGAGCAAAATTGTTTTATAACAAAAGCTTATATCGCAAAAACATTGCGTAAAAGTTGTGTAAAAGCGTAGGCATATGATGTCTTAGGTCTATAAGCGTCCTTTAGTAAAGTGATATAAACATTTATACAACCGTTATAATCAAGTAGTATATCGGACTTAATTATAACTAGTACAGAGCGATTTACTATACAGGTGTACCAGAAAGGTGTGGTCTTTAAGGGTCGCACTATGGTTAGGGACAAAAAGTCTTGTTTTTTTTAAATTTCGCGCATTTTTTCAGGTCAGACTTTCGTTGGCTAGACTCTAACAGTATTCAAATATCTGTTATAGTATCATCACAAAGACACTTTTTAGCGTAAAATTATAGTGTAAAAGGTTTTTATACCTATTATACAGTATCAGAGTTTTTGTCTCTTCTAAAACACAACAATGATACATAAATGTAGAAAAAGGGTACTATTCTAATTAATATTATAAATGCGAAAGTGAGTTTGTTTGTTGTTTGTTTGCAACGCTTTCACGCTAAAACGGCCGAACGAATTTTGATGAAATTTGGCACATGAGTAGACCACGATCTGGATTAGAACATAGGATACTGTTATCCCGATATTTCCACGCTCCTTCCACCACTTATGCGGGCGCAACCGTGAGTTAAATAATAAATGTGACCTAAAAACGAGTTATTGTATCCTATTATATTTGCATAATATACTGAACAGTGTGAATATATATGTAGAGAGCAGAAGTGGCCCAGTGGTAACGGGCCCGCCCCGAGGTAACAGCCCCAACTTTCTAGTTGTAGGATCCAACCCAGACAGGCGCTTTACCTTATGTAAATAATTTCAATACCACTGCTCTCAAAACGGTGACGGAAAACATCGTGAGGAAACCGACAAGTTCTAGAAGCAAAAATTCGAAGACATGTGACATCTACCAACCCGCACTGAGTCCGCATGGTGGATTACAGGCCTGTGTCCCAGCAGTGGTAACATTATAGGCTGATTATGCAATTATACTGAAACAAATGAAAATTGTGATGTTGTAGTACGATCTTAAGAACGCGGCGACGGATGAATTCTCCATACAAACGTAATACCTAAATCATTTGCAATTTGTGTGTTGTTATTCGGATTGAGACAGTATATATCTAGGTCCCTACATCTTTTTGCTTCCAAAAAACCTAACTAAAATGTAGTTGTAGCGAATTGAATTTCGCACATTTTTACAGCGTAAATGACATGTCATATTGTTTTTTCTGTATTATAAAAAACAATACTTGTGTTATTGTTTCAGCAGAAACATAGCCTATATTATCAAGTTACAAATTATCGAAAAAAAAATGGAAAAACATTAAGTTTTCATTCATCATATTTGGTATTACGGAATAAAATCAATCATAATATATATAATCAATAGCTAGTAGTGCTATCGCGTCAAGCAAATGTCATGTCAATGAAAATGTGTGCGTAGTCGTACAGTTCACGGTAGCTGTGTGTATCGCTCCGACAGGCACACTAGCGCAACATTTGTAGCACTCGATTCGTAGTTGCGATTGAAGCTCCGCCGGCTCTTTAAATGTCGATCCAACCCTCGACGTTTTACATTGAGAACTAATTATTTTTTAAAGGAACCCAAATTTTGTTGTTTGATTACAACAATGGCGGTGACGTATTTTGACACATGCTTTATATAAAGCGCCTGTAGTCCCCGCCAGTAATCGCAACATAACTAAGGCCACTAAGATCAGGCTCGTCCGTATACTTGTGTTCCCCATATTTCTGTACGCAACTGAGACGTGGACATTACGAGAACTGGAAAAGAAAAAAGTTGACGCTTTAGAAATGTGGTGTTGGAGAAGAATGCTTGGGGTATCATGGACAGAATTCCGCACAAACGTCTCCATACTTCAAGAACTCGGCATCAAACAGCGTCTAACAGCACAAGTACAGTCTAGAATACTGAAGTTCTTTGGTCATGTCTCTAGGCGGAATAATGACTCCATAGAGCGTCTAGTGGTGCAGGGTAGAGTGGAACGTAATAGGCCACGCGGGAGGTCACCGATGAGGTGGACCGATCAAATAAAATCCGTGGTTGGAGGGCCTGTAAATGAATGCGCCAGACTGTCATGTAACAGAACCAGATGGAGAGAGATCGTGAGGCGGGCAACGACTACACCTGCGATTGGAAAAAATTCAACGTGACCACGACCGCTCTGTCAAGAGCGAAGCGAAAAAGAAGAAGTCCCCGCGGGTACAATTTCAGTCCTATAATGGTTACTTAGATGAAAGTGGGTTTAAAATTTTATTTTTGCCACTATAGAAACATTATATCGCCGATTGGCGATGTATCTGCGCCAAACGGCAGTGACGTAAACGTTTTTCAGCCATTTATAGTACGGCTTTCTAATACCAAATGGTTTTTTTTAAACATTCTATTGAATGTGATAAGCGATTGTTAGTTAGGCCTATATGGTCACCCATATTAATGCCAAAATAAATTTTCAACTCTCGGCGCTGAGCCAAGCGTTGAAACTCCAACAGTGTGCATTTTTAGGTGTCAACTAGTTATAGTGAAAACCGACATTATTCTTTCTATTAGGATAGTTCCTTACAGCTCAAGCGACACTAAACAAAAGATCAAACAAGAACAAAAAAACAAAAGAGTCAAAATATTTGCTTTTAAAATGGATAAGTGAAGAAAACTTTATATCGAAAACTATATTTTAACTTATCAATTTCTGTTTACAAATAGTTCGATGCATGATGAAATTGAGTGTTAAGTATCGAGATGAAAAATTATTAGATGTTTCCAGTGTGTGCTACTGAGAACAGAGAGCATCAGTAATGGTCCTTTGGGGTTAAATCTGTAATATAAAAATATAGATGGTACCTCTTCAAAAACTAAGATATAAATGTAGGAATAGGTACTGTAGCCAGGGTTACCATCCGTCGGGATTTATTCGGGCATGTCCGGATTTTGACCCTCCGTCCGGACTTTGTTAGGGCTTGTTATTTTTCTAGACTTTTCGAAATTAGGGGATTTTTTATTAAGATAATAAAAAGTTATGATTACCTACTGCCAAAAGAAAAAGTAAAAAGTCCAGTTTTATACAAATGTCCATTTTGTAAGGACTTTTCAAACATTGAAATGGTAGCCCTAAGTAGAGCACCATCGTTTTTAGAAAGAAAGGCTTACGTGAAAATTTTGTATAATTTAAGAAACCCTAAAAGAATGTATCGGTTCGATGGTTCTTCATAATAATTTTGTTAATAAAAGCCATTTTGTGCGAAAGATAAAAATAATGTTAAAACGTAAAGAAAACGATAAACAATAAAAAATATAAGTAACTTTCTTCTACCTATTAAATTGAACATGTTAATTTTAGGGTTACGGCTTTTTATTTATTTAATACTTTAAGCACACAAGGTTCACAGGCCGACTTAATGCCATAGGCATTTTCTAACCATGTTTTTAGCCTAATGAATACATAATCTCCAATATTGTATTTAAGAAATAGTACCAATACATTAATTTAAATAAAAAATACGAAAACATCCGTCACATAATTGGCGTGTCTAGTAAAAAACACTGAGTACGTAGCCAACAATCATCAATCACATATTACATAAGGGTACATACAACGCGTGGTTCGTAAAACGCGAAAGTTTTTTATCATTTTTGTTCTTTATTTAAAAAATAAGCGAATTGATTGGCTGCGCGGGTCGTGGAGCGAGCTTGCGCCGCGCGCAGCGTCCCTCCACACACCGTCCAATGGCAGCGGAGGACATCGCGAGGGTGCTCGCCCTTTATCATTATACAAAAAAATATTTTGTTCTTCTATGCCAAATTTTGGCAACGAAGCAAATTGACAGGATCAATCGATATTTACGTTGCAATTTTATACTATTTTGTATGTCTTTGTATGGATACATTTCTCTAGTTAGCTAGATATAGGTAGTCCACATAATGAATGTTCATTTCATAAAATAGGGACAAAATTGCGACGCAAATATTATTCATGCGTAGGTATAAGTCAAACCTTTCAGTCTCTTTAATCATAGTCAGACCTATTAGTAACAAACAACTACTTAGCATAGCAACTACCAAGTTGATGGAAGCTTCAGAAAAGACATTCGTGAAAACTAGTCTTACCACGTTTTTAAAATAATCTCTTCATATATGAAGTTTCTCTCCAGATAGCTGGAGTAGAAATAGATAGGCACTATAGTATCCTTTTAAACTGTAGCTGTACTGTAGTTGGTGGAGGAGCTCGTAGCTAAGTAGTAACAGCCGCACGGGTCCATCATGTTAAGCTACGCTTGCCGGTGTTGGTCCGTGGATGGGTGACCATCTTTACATACCGAGACTCCGTGCCTTGGAAAGCACGTTAAACCGTTAGTCCTGGCTGTCATTAGTAAATCGTTGACAGTCGTTACGGGTCGACAGAAGCCCGAAAGTCTGACAACCATTTACCAAGGGGTATCGTATTAACCAGATACTGGGTTGTGGAGGTCAGATAGGCAGTCACTCAATGTAAAATACTGCATCCGGTTAGACTGGAAGCCGACTCCAACATAGTTGGGATAAGGCTAGGCAGATTGATTGTACTGTAGTAGGTACTAGAATATGACTATTTATTGGGTAAGACTGGGTAAGACACACGTATTCCGGTTAAATAAGGTAATAATCATGTACATGCTAAGTACTTACTAGTATGTTTTTATTTTCACAAGCATATAGCTAGGAAAGCTTTTTATACAAGTGTTTTAAATTCATCCAAGTTTTAAAAATAGATCTGAGTTTGCTCATGAATTTACAGGAAATCCAAATAGGTTACCTTGTTATTACTCTGACTTTTCTCTGATGACTTTATTTCGAACCAATAGCGACTAATACGGCTCTATTGAAAACACGAAAACACCCTAAGTATTACCAAATATTAGTGTTAAACCTACCAATAAACAAACTCACCATGACTTAAACATGTCACATTTTGATTCAGTCATTGTTCGCAAGAGTTTGTTTCGCGAATATGTAAACTGTGTATGTGACGCGATGATTGAGCGAATGAGCTACATTGTGTGTGTGGGCATAAAGTTGTTAGAGCGAGGGTGCACACCCCCGCAACCCTCAGGGTGAAGAGCTCGCGAACGTGATTCAACGAGATGATGACTTGACAAACATACTATGTAAAAATATAAATTGGAAATACATGCCTGATGAAGTTATTTTCCAAAAATAATTGAATGATTGACTGTTTCCCGTCAGTAAACAGTGCAAACATGAAGCTAGACGAAAAGATTATTTTGGCATGCACAGGGCGTTTAATATGATTTTGCATAATTATTCAAGATTTACAAGTTCCCACTTATTGGTGAGGTATAAGAGAAAACAAATGAAATACTTAAGAGGAAATAAGGTCGATCCCCTCCCCATACAAACGCTCTCGCCTGTTTTCTATCTAGTTTATAACCTTAGTGCAATGATTTTTTACATTAAAATAAATATCAACTAGTTCTATGCCCCTATGTTTTCCTTTTTGATGATACGTTATCTGTAGAAGCACTAGAACCCTCAAAAAATACTCAAAATTGCCTGTTGTCAGCGGTCTACGCTGTCATCAGAGACATATTGTACAAATTTGACAATTATTAACCGGTAAAAAAAAGAAAAACACAGTAAATATCCCTCTTATTCAACTTATAAAATATCTTTCAAATTGGTCCAATATTGGAGGAGCAAATAGACGAGAGCCGAACCTCGAATGACTTTTTGTATGGAGAAAAGACCGACTCTATTTCCTCTTTCTTAACAATCATGATGTAGTTGGAGCGGCCGTGTACAATAATTGTTTGGGATATAACGGGTGGACACTTAACGAAACCGAGAGTCAGTTATACTCCCATTGTGATATTTCTTTTGTATTGGACCACTCGGGAACCTTCTGGTTATAGAGATATTGAAGGTCAAAGTTCCAACTTTTTTTTACTTTTTTTTACGTAAACAAATAAATGTTACACCTTAATTAATTGTTAATACTCCACACTTTCTGTACCGTTGCATGGACACAAAAGCATGTTTTGTTGCGTTACGTTGCACGCTGCTGCAAACAGCGATTTTACACCAAAAATATAAATCCTTCCAGCAATCATTTTTGCGCAATATTACTAAGTTTGATTAGTTACATACATGAATAATAATGAATCTGATTGAGATTTGTTTAACAAGACTTTAACAAACTTATTCACGAACATTATAAATCCAACATTTATAAATGTATAAAGAGCTCTTTCAAAAGTTATTAAAAGTTTGAGCTAGCCTTTTACCAGAAATTCATAAAATCTGAGTGTAACTACACATATTTTTCATGAAACTAGGAAACTAAGATGAATCAATAAAAGTGCCTCGGATGTTTGCTGATCTATTATATACCTTGATGACTTTTAATAACTATACTATGCGTTTTTTTTTTTTTTTCTTAAACTTTTTACCTTTTGCAGAGATAGATTTGTTGCGGATTCGGCCACATAAATCAGTGGTCGAATCCGACATTTGCTAATTTTAAAATTTATATCACTTTTTATTGTTAAGAGGGGTGGCACGCGACTCAATCCTAGAGAATAGTGCTTCCTTTAATATGAGGGTTTATTTGCAATCCTCAATTTGGTTTTTTGGGACTATTGTGATTTTTTTTTGCTTTTTTTTAACGGTCAATGAGGGGTCAGTTTTTAGATAGGCCCCTGCCTCGTTGAGATTGATTGACAGCGCAACGGTCACTCGCAAATTGCCATCTGCATTTAGGTACGTCAAAATAATAAAAATTATAACTAGTGATATCAGAAGAAAGGGGCTTTTTTTTGGAATGCAGGAATCGTATTTCAACTGTGAACGAAGTCAGAATGAAAGCCCTAAGCGTGGCAATTGTTTTGATAGCATTTTCTGAAAAATCTTCAGCGGATATCCACTTAGGCAATTACTTGTCTGTGTACTGAATTTTAACTCCAAAGTTATTAAACAAACAAACCAAGATAGATTGGTTTCTTTATTTATTGATTTAGTAACTGAAGTTAAAACAAGAATCAAACCTTTATACAAAAGCAATTTCATTTTGAGACGATTTTTTATAATATTTATATTTCTAATTCATTGTATAAGGTCTCATTATCGGGCACAGTGTGTCCATTGTCCACGCCGACATGCGCCTGATCTCTATTTTTTGTCACATTCACTTTTTCACAGCTAATATTTTTGCATTAATGGATAAAAAACCTCCCCTATTTACAAATAACAGGGACCTTTAATCCGAACGCTTATTAAATGTAAATATTTCATGAAATATTATCGTGACGGATTTTTATGGCGTTTTTAGTATTGTGATTCGATTATCACTTACTGGTAAAAACATTGATTGTACTGAGTAGTCCTTAAATGGCCATAAACTAGCAATTAGTCCGTGGACATATCCTGTCATCCTAACTAATATTATAAATGCGAAAGTGAGTTTGTTTGTTTGCTACGCTTTCACGCTAAAACGGTTGAACGGATTTAGATGAAATTTGGCACATGGGTAGACCATGACCTGGAATATGACATAGGATACTTTTAATCCCAATATTATCACGGGATCGAGACTTACGCGGGTGAAATCGCGGGGCGCAGCTAGTTTTGGAATAATTTAGTGAACTCATTGAATATCTTATTGCGCCTTTACTATTCTTCTTCGTGTCGATGTGACTTATACGAGATTAGCATAAGTCGTGGTGATGACATTTAGTAAAGATAATACCGAGGTTGACTTGACTATTCAGGTTATGCCAGATACACTGAACATTGTCTCTTTTGATGATTGTCTTTTTTTTTTTCCTAACCTTATATTGGCCAGAAACTTTGTCTGCTATGAGTAAGTTGAAATGTGCAAATGATCGAAATGTGTATATCAAATCGCTTAACATTGGTTTTTAGCAAACTGGTGATAGAAAAAAATTGGAGCATTGACGTACGCGCGCCTCGCGTCGCATGTGTCAGGTAATTGTACTGTGTCCCGGATTTTGTATAATAAGAGACATTCCTGTATCGGTTCCTATTTTAGGAATAGAAAACTTCAGATTTACTTCTTAAACTATGCTTTCAAACGCCATTTTTCATCAGAATTTTAATAAATAGAAAGATACTAAAACTTTTCTGACGCCATTTGTCACCAGAGTTTGAATAAATAGAAAGACAGAAATAAATAAATATTCAAATTCCTTTTTAGTATGTAGCTTTAGAATCAAAATGCTCATAGTTTTTGGTCTGAATTTTCCTACGAATTTTCTCAAGTACAAAAGACTTAAACGCATGAAATATATAACTTTCCCTCGATCGATTGATCTATAAGAAAATATGTTTTAAAATGTGTCTCTGATTTATTGTAGCATGGTCAGTGTAGTCGGCATTGTGTCCACGAGCTGACCAGCAGATGTGCGGCCGGCTGTTTGTATTCACTCGTCGCTCTGCGCATGCGTGCCCTCCACGAACTTTCGCAAAAATGGCCGCCAACCAACACACTTCTTACATTCATTTTATTTTTCAAAATAATAATAAACTAAGTGACATATCAGCCAAGATCTGTAGCACTTCTCATATATAGAATAATCGTTAGATATCATTTTTATTCATATTCGAGTTCAAAATCAATGTGTATGAAAGCTATAATAATATTATTTTAACGATTGGAAAGATATTTAAAGAGGTATGTATGACACCGATGTAAACATACGAAAGGTAATCAAAACATCGTAAAGTATAAGGCTAGTAGTTTATTTTAATGAAAGCTTTGACAAAATAAAAAAGGTTTCGATTTAACTAACATTTTTACTCATTTTAACGTAAAGGACCAAAGAAGTGAAACACATTTCAAATTTCGTTTGCGCTGAAGATAATAACAGTAAATAGTATTAATATTAGTACCTATGCATTGAAAAATGTTCAATTCGTATTTGTATTCCATTTTCTTTGGTTCAGTACAGGTAGACCCTGGAGAAAAGTGACAGTCGACGGAATAAAATTTCTACGCAAATATAAGCCCTTTCCTTTGATATTTTTTTTATCATCATTATTCATTACATTTATTTAGTACCCATTGAACGCGTAATACACAACTATTTATTTGGAAAACGACACATTCATGTTCTTCAAGAGACACAAACACACATCGTCCGAAAGCTTGTCAATTAGTCGAAGGTGTTTTTGTACCTTCTTTTATTATAATTAATTTATTTTATATTTATTCACCAAAAACTTTTTAACAGTTTTGTAAAAAGTCTTATCAGTAACACGCCAAACAGCTTAGCAAGTATTCAGGTCGTGATGACAGATGAGATAGATTTGAGTTTTGGGCTACGCCTTTTAAACCACAAATTATAAATTTTAGCAATATATTTGACTCGTATCAACAAACTTACTATTGTATTTACTTGTAGTAAATGTAGGCAGCATCCCCCGTCCATGCGCGTCACCCCAAATCAAAACGCACCACGCAGTCTTTCGGTAATCGCCACACGAGCCGCAGCTCGAGAATGTATACCACTCTCGTTTCACAATTACGACACTATAAAAAACCTAATAAATATTTCTTACAATCAATAAATAGGGTCTAAAGAACATCGGCGCTCAATTTTCATATCCTTCCCTTTCGGCTTTTGTCGCCAAGTAACAAGTGCGGTGTTATTGTGTTTTTTATTGAATTATGTTTGACAATATAAAAAGGCCTATGTATCAATATTTTTAAGTAGCAGTGCGTATGTGATACGCTCGTTGGGGTTTCTCTTTAGAGGGGCGGCTCGCGACGTACATGAAGGGTGAGATACTTTTATATACCTACTTACTTGAGAACGTTCAAATCTAAAATTGAGAATTATTAGATAATACGAGTATTTAATTAGTTTGAACTGTAATGCTGGTTGCTATTAGTTATTTGGAATAAAACTGATGCAGAAATATCGATGCCCTAGAAAATGAATAAACAATACTGATAAAAAGAACATCCTATTACAATTCCCAAATATTTTATTGCTTATTCATTTAACCCAAAAAAATAGGAAAGTATGTGCACCACACGCGATAACCTATGTATGAAGTGCATACTGATACCTATTAACCTAAAAAAGTTGTCAAGACGTAGGTTTGGCGCAATAATCTTTTCCCAAGATGCATCGCATACGTTGACCCCAAACGAAAGACATAAATATTATCTAGACACGTTATCTCGTTAGGTATTTGGATACTTCATCATCTTAATTAGAATTTCAAATTCATTCATTTCTGTTAGACCCAACAAGAAGTAAAAAACCTCTTTTTATATTTTTCTTTTTATTTATTTTAATTTACATCTTCTTTTGTTTTTTACTTCTGTAAGTGTCATCTCTTACAAGCACAAAAGCTAAATAAATATTTTATGATATATTATTATTTGTTTGCTTATTTTTTCGAAATTCCAATTTCGTATTGTTAAATGTTAATATAATATATTTGTTTTTAAGATTTTGAATAGCCTGCGGTTTCGTAAAGGCTAAATCCTAATAAGAACAACTGCTGCGTCTTTGAAACAAAGTAGAGATATGAAAGTAAAAAAATAAAAATAAAGTGTTATCGACTTTTAACACCTACTATATAAGTATAAATATGTATAAGGTACATGACCTTCAATGTTTTTTGTCTTATAATTTAACATAAGAATATTTAGATTAAGGTAGGTAAAACAAAATGAGCTGTTGGTATTTTTTTGTTGGTACACTTGTGGCGGCTCTAAACACTGATAAAAGAAACATCGTTGTGTTTTTAATATAAGTACCTACCTATTTCTAAAACTTATTTACATTTATTTAGTCCATATTTTTTACAATCTAAAATATTAGAATTGTATTTGATTCCTCTGTCTACTTTCGAATTACTACTTTTACTATTACTTTTGATTGTAATTTTTCAATGTTTAATGCAAATTGAACTAAACCTTAACCTTCTGTAGGGTTTGTTCCCATTAGGATTATAACGGATACGTTTACATAGTGCGAAAGAAAATAATTTGTTAGATATGACTAGTTTATTTTTACTCATTTGTTATGAGGTGCAATAACTTAACGAGACGTCCTAAAAATGAAACTTTAAAGTGCAAAAATACTTAAATGTTTTAAATTACTGGTGATAAAACTATAGAGCAATTCTTGCTTTCAAAAATCCACATAATTTAGATCGTTGCCACATAAATATGTAGCTCCGAACAGACTTTTTTTAGTGTCTGAGTGTTCCTACATTGACTTAAAGCAACTAATAAAAAGCATGAGTACAAAAACGTAACAATCAAGTCTAAAAATACCTGTTTTCTAAACTTGGCATTTATTCTCGCCAAAAGTTGGCACAATCTATACCAAATACCTACAGGTATCCCTAGAAACACTATCCTGTATA
Organism: Lithophane leautieri; assembly: GCA_949152455.1. Lineage (NCBI taxonomy): Eukaryota > Metazoa > Arthropoda > Insecta > Lepidoptera > Noctuidae > Lithophane > Lithophane leautieri. The sequence goes on along the minus strand of OX424463.1, from coordinate 9,668,424 downwards.
ATTCTAAATAGGTACTTATACTCTTATTAGAATTGATATAACGTTCTAATTCTTTATGTCAGTCATAAAGAGTAACAATAGACTAATTTAATTAATCTCATTAAACAATGATTCAATCAGATAAATTAAATCAGTCTGTTTCTTTGAGCCAAACCAATCCTGAACCCTTTTTTAAGTGCCGTTTCTATCTGCGTTAATTACTAGATAATTCTAATTGGTTAAAAGATTATATTTATTAGTCTACCAGCTGTTACTGAAACGATGTAATGTTTTATTGCAGAGTGCAGCGTGTGCGCAGCGGCAGCGGCCGCAGCCGCAGCAGCAGCAGCGGCGGCAGCGTCGTGGGCAGCCAATCACGCTGCAGAAATCAGCAAGTCATCTCCACCCATCATAATCGCCAACGGCACTGTTAACGGAGCTGCACAGTATAATGGAAACTGTAAGATTATAAAATTTAATGAAACCAATAACTAGAAAATAATAAGATAATTTATTTAGATAAATTGTTTTTAGATGTTTTTGATCACAACAAGGTATCACATTCTTCTGAATTTTACTGAGTAGGCAGATATTTACAACAAAAGACATGTCTGATATTATCGCATTTTATGAAGTGACTTCAGGTGACACATATTTTTGAAGCTGATGCAGCATCCTATATTTTGGCGTCGCATGCCTGTTCAGATAGTTTTGGTATTCCTTCGATGTCATATATTTGTGCTGGCACTTGTATATGTCTTCCACAAATAATCACATATAATTTGCCGTTATCTTGACGACAAATCTTAATGAATGAATCATAAAACCAGATATTATTGCCGAGCAGTCCATAGTAATACATTTATGCTCGTGACTATACAAATACCTCATTGAAAACTCGTGACATTTAAATGTAAGTTGCTTTCATTAAAATATTTAACTTTTGTACATACTGCTGGACGCAGCTCAAGTGAAATTAGATTTTTTTAAATCCTTTTAGTTACATAAAGTAATTGTTCACCACACCCTGAACTAACAAGTCAAAACACTGTGAAATTATTTATAATGAAAAGCAATGCGCCTATTGGAAAACGCTTTAAAAAATTTCTAATTGGTAAATCTACAACTTTGGTAAAGACTTATTAGTCGAGTAGTCTAATTGATTCGTTTAGAAATCCAACTCAACTGGTGTTGATGAAATCTATTACCACCTTAAGTAAATAAAAGATTTATTTATAATTGATTTGTAGTGCCGAAAACATGTTTGTGTACTTTGCATTTTAAGTGTTTGTGTGTTTTTTGGCATAATAAAAAATATTTTAAACATATTGATGATTTGTTCAACGACTTCATCGGATCTGAACATCTTATAACAAAAACTTCAAAGTAAAATATCAGGGAAACTGAACCATCTTATTTTGCAAGCATTTCACAAAATTCGCGAAAATTTTGCGAGGCGTAGCAGCGGTGTAGACCCGCCGTAGCACTAAACTTCGGCGGATTTTAACATCTTAGAAAAAGGTAAAAGCACTTACGTAATGGTGACCCGGGAGGCATAATTGCGAATTTTAAGAAATGCTTGCAATATGGATATTTCTCATCCATTTTGCAAGAATTTCTTAAAATTTGCATTTTGTTTGCGATTCGTAGCAGCGGCGTAGAACTGGCGTAGCACTGAGTGCAATGCAATAATGCTTCATAATTTTCAAGCGTTCGGTCTACGAGAAATAGATTTACATTAAATTAAAAAGCTTTCTTGAAGGAAATCCATTTAAAAAGGGAAAGAGGTAATTTCGTAGCCATTTTCGATGGATTTCCTTCAATCTAGCATCATTTCTACGTGATCACTAATGATTTGTTGAACTATTTTGGTTGTATAGTAAAAGATCGTCATTAAAGATTTAAAGTGACACATCAGTACCCTTTGCTAATCAGATTCTAAATTGCAATTCAAATCATAGGATAAACAGATCGTATATTCGTACAACTGATCCTTTCTTTAAATTGGCTATCTGAGCCAAGACCATTTTTTTCATCTCACTTGTTTTGTAGTCGCTGTACAAAAGAGTTAGTTGATAAAATAATGCACAGTCAGCATTTAGGAAGATAGTTATTGATTTTGCAATACTTTTACTACAGATTATTAAACTACAACCGTTTACAACATTTCCGAGAGGGCAAATTAGATTCGGTAAATAAAAGCACCAGAATTATTGAACCGCGTCTTCTTAAATGCGTTCATCTTGAATTTAAAAGCAAAATGAGGATACTAAAGAAACCCAAACATACCTATTTTATATTTTAGGGTGCCAATAAGCGCCACCCCTCGTAGGGCACGCCTTTAAAGCAAAATTAATATAACGCATTGGGGTCGATTTTGGGACCACTGTACGCTCCGTTTCGGCTTGGCTCTCGTTTTAAAGTTCGTCGATACCAATACAGATGGCGATACGATTGACAAAGGCAATGCCATCTGCAGCTAACTTGACGAACTAAAAAATTAGGAAGCACATCACGAAATATTTTCGTATAAACGTTTAACTCATACTGATTCCATAGTTTAACACCAGAGGACACTTTCAGGCATGTTTTCACAATGTCTTGTTAACTCTCTACGTTATTTTTCACAAATTGAAATCGTTTTGCTAACGAAATTCTCATTTTTGCACTGCTTGAAAAACATATTTGAGAAATGCCTTTTAAAGTTAAAATAATCAAATGGTTACGTGTTACTTTGATCGTCACTTAATAGCCAAAGTGCCTCTAACAAATACTAGTACCATTTAAATTATTAATATTTCCTCCAAGTTTATACATTATACTTGATTGACCTTTATTGTAGGCAGAATGATCAGAAGTAGCTGAGTAGTTATTATTTGAAGGTCTTCAAATCTTTTCTTTAAACCCTTATGATCTATGAATGTGTTACTCATCTTGTTTTTTACCATTTCCGATACAACATGAATCACATTTCGAAGAAGGGAAGCCTAACAATCGATTAATCAGTCGGTTTTAATTTACATCGAGTCATAGAAATTAAAAAGCTTTAACTAGCTTTTGGCTGGGGTGAAAAGATCAGAGAAAGTGAATATGACAATTGGTCAAGTTTCATTATTTCCAAAACGTGTTTTTCTTGTGAGGTGACTATTGTCAAATATTGTTGATGCATAATCATACGTGGATTAGATCAGTAACAATGGGCCCGGTCGGCCAGGTCGGCAGCATGTGACGTGTCCGAAGGGGACTCCCTCTAACGGTAGGGGAGGATACGCTCCAAATTTCGCCATACCTGGTTCTCAACCGAAATTCAGAAAAGCAAACGTGAAATTGTCACACTTTTACAATGAGCATCAAGCTTAGTAATGAATTTAATACGAGTTCGGAGGGGATCGCGGATTTACAATAACCAAATGAATAGTTATTCATTGATCTGTTTATTCAACTTTCTGACTTTTGTATACTAGCCTGGGATCTTTCTTAAATATTTTCTTCTTCTAAAGGGTTTGTCCGTTATTTGCAACCACCTTTAAATACTTTGATGAAATTCAGCTGAATAAATTGAAACGTTTTGCGAAAACTGAACAGAATTAGGTTTCAATAATTGGAATTTACGACTTTCACAATTCACAACCTAGTATTTTAGTTTATTGTTGAAGCTTGGTTCATTAGTGCATTAAATTCATGAATACTTTACTGCCTTCATGAACTAAATGCGGCAATAAAGATAGAAGTAGAAAAAAGTACTCTTGCTCAATTAATTTTCAGCAAGTTTTATAACTTAACTCTTTTCACAAAGACATTTGTTTTCCACCAGTTAATTGAAAACTTGATTTTAAAGTGTGGCCTATTATTAATCCAGGTATAGGGCCAAAAGATTAAAAATTTGTCAGAGATAGAGGGCTCATTCAATAAAACTAATTCCGTTCAGTCTCAGTTCCGACAGGACCGGGTATCTCGATTTAATGCATGCCATAAAGTTGGACGCGAACTCTGCATTCCGATCAAAGTTGTCTCTCAGAAGCTATGGTGACACACACGTTTTGATACACGTTTGAATTCTTTTAATGACAAATAGTTTGGGAATTGGGAATACTTTGCATGCATGTACTTCACTTTGTTTTACCTAAGTCGTCAATAAACATCGGGTACCTATTCGCTCTTTAATATACGAATCGGTGTAATTTCGTGTCAGTACATTTGGTTAAAAAAATCGAAGATAAGGTTTAATTTCTGTTACTGAAATAAGCAAAGTCCTAGAAACCTTTCATTCTGTATTTTTGATGACAGGACATATTATAATTGTAGAGTTGTAAAATAATCTATGTTCAAAGTATCCATGTCAGTGAAAATCCTTCAATATACGTTGAAATGATAGCACAGAAATTTTCCAATGCATTTTCTCTTCCTAACTCCTACATTTCTGAACTTCATTTAATTCAGATCAATAATTATTATTAATTGATATATCATTATTACATAAGCGTAAATCTTGGCGAATGGTATGAAAATAACGATGTAAACATATTACAACTGAAAAAAACATGAAAGATTCAGCACGATATGTCCACTAAACATTGAAACCAGAAACGAAACAATTCATATCTTTAATTTAGCTTAACTGTAAAAACTTGGTCAAATTCCATCTTATGAAGGTAAAACCTCGAACTTCCTCAAAAATTCAATTATAGCTATGAAGCCAGCAAAAGCTCATTTAATGGTTTTTCGGCGCTTACTTTTTAGTACTTACACAGGAAATCGCAAGTTACAGTTTACGTAACACAGTTAATTTAGGTATAGTTCTGGAAATAGTGTTACTAAAACCTTTGATTGTTGTTGGATATAAAAAACCAAAAGTCTTGGAAAGTTGGTCATTCCCAAAAGATCCCTTTTGCGGTCGGTCGTACGCGGCTCCTATTGAGTATATTTTTTGTGAGGTTTGAAGCCGTTGTTGGATGTTTGTAAGCAATATGTGAGGTAGGTAGTAGAAGCCGTTCACCCTGCATCGTGCTCGTGTCTGTTGGGAACGTTAGCGCTCCTCGCTGCGCGCTGCGCCGCCGCCGCGCCAACAAGTGACACAATTTGGGTTGGGGTAAAGCGGCCGGCGCTTTCGGGCGGTGTACACGTTTCGTTAGCTTCTCTATTTTAAAAACTACTTGCTTGACGATATCCGGGAAGGGACCGACCGCATCACCGCGGCGTCGACTCCACACCACTGTCACTCATTTTCGATGCAGTCGACCTGCGTACGCGTCGTTGGTCGCTTCGCGCGCACGCGCGTCCGCCTTTATGCACTTAACACATTTTGATAGTTAATAAGTTTTAAACGTGCAAAACTTATTATAAACAAAGTGCCTTTTTTTCAATCAGAGAATGTATGTTACGAAGAGGTGATATTTGTGGTGCCAGTTGATAATTTTTAGTTACCATGAGCGGGAGGGAAGGCGGAAATGCAGTTCCCTCTTCAAGTAAGTAGATACTTAAGATTATTTTTTCTTAGACTTTAAATTTTTATTTGTTGTGTTGTTTATGCTGTTGTTCACGCCACTTTTAGATAAAACGGAAAATATAGCGGGAACAATAAAGTCTCGTCAAAAAGCTGTTTCATGTGTTGGAACTTGACATGGCCCTTATCGAACGGATGTGTTGTACGCAGTGCCCAGGGAGGCAATCACAAACAGTTCATCATTGAAATTATTCAAATTGAGGTTAATAGAGTCTCGTTTTACTGATGTCACACATATGTGTGCCATGTTTACTGGGTATTAAGTTGATCAACAACAAGATATACTAATTATAAATTCGTACTTCCTAATTAGAGAATGTCTTGTATGGCATGACGTCACGTTATACGCAATAATTTGTATTATTATGTGATAAAATCATTTTATTTATGTTAAGGACTACGAATTTTAAAAACATAACAGTTGCGTCCAATTTGAAACGAATTAAAAACAAAGTGCGTATATTCATGAATGGACGTACCAGCAGTCCTTGTACAACATGAGTATCAAGTATTGAATTGGAAACATGTGACGTGAACATTTTATCAAACAAGGTCTACGCATCGAGCAGTTAATTGTTTACTATTCCTACGATACCGTTTTAGTTGCTCGCATGCGTGCTGCCTGCGACTTGGCGCCGCTGCTGCGCTGTTCTCGACTCTAACAACAGTCTTATAAGTTTTATACTACCAAAATACTTTCTATTTATATTTATCTGTGTGAGTGATAAAAGCTTGAATGTGTTTAGGTAAGCCGACTGCATTTTAGAAGGACCTTAATCTCGCTCCCCACTACTCTTGCACTACGTGTTTTTGTCATCGACATACCAAAGTTGTAGTGAAGAACGCACTATCGATATTTTTATGCTGATTATAATATTGTTTACATTCTTACGCAACAACATTATACGGACCGAGGTGCTGTAGTACAGCCTCAATATGCGTATACCTTTTGGGCTTGTATCTACTACGTTGTGCGTCGTAGTAGTTCGAAACAAGAAATTGATTTTTAGAATAGAAAACGTTACAAAGTTTCGCTTGATCTGTTAAATTAATTCGTTTGTACAAATCATATACACAAACATGGCAAGAGCATTCTTCCAAACAGGAATTATCATAGAGAGTTATTGAAATACCTACCATCCGGAATTTTTAGAAAGTCGATGTAAAGTGAGGTGACGTCCCTACAGCAGGGTCCGAGTTCGTAACCAGTCAATTAAATCCGAATGGTGGTACATTCGGCTGTCTCTTTCCCTCCTAGTTCAAGATACCCAAGCACAAGCGCCACTTGACGATGATTCACGTTCAAATTCCGTACCTACGATTGATAACAGCAAAAAGTGGTGAATGGCACGGTGTTTTAGGTCATTTCATTTGCTTGCTTGACATGCGTCTTACAATCATATTGGTATGCGTTTTGTTTACTACACGTGTGACTCGTTCCATTCAAATAATGAATCAGCATTTAAACTATGATAAATATGTATCTATTTATATCCTAAATATGTATAAGTTACATCATTTTTGTGTGATTGAGGCGCAATTACACTATTTAGATTTTTAAATAGATAAAATAATAACAAAATAACTGTAAGTAAAGACGATCTTAAATAGAAAAAATCGCATATAGATAAATAATTGTCTTGTAGACGTTAGTGATGTAGTGTGTGAGTTAATTAAATGGTACTATATTTAATTAAAATATCACGGTATGTTATCGATAGGCGTTTAATTATTTGGAGAAAGACAATTTGTTTAAATTAAACTATAATAAATAGTAATAAATTATCGTAAGTGTCGGCTTCGTCCCACGCGCTTCAGCAGGCGTTGCATCACTTGCATCTGATCGCTCTGATGTGTCGCTCTCCGCGTGTGATACGAATCATTTGGCCCGCATCCCGTCGCACTGTCACCATCACCACATAAAAGCATTACGTACTGGAATAATATTTCGTACATTAAATGGCCATTATACCATCCAATACTTAGTCCCAAATCCCCGACAAAAACCCTCGTAATCTTCGTGGTGCGCTTTCAATCCAGGTCCCACTTTTACCAGATTTCTGAGTATATTTCCAAAAGATAAGACGATTACGCTCATATGGATAAACCATTGAGAAATATAATGACAAATACGCAATACTCATAGAGACAGAGACAACAGATGCGAGGCAACACGTGTTCGTTTATTGACTAAACTTTATTCTCATTCATGGAAGTGATCCTTTACCTCGTGACGTAGATTTATGAAAAAATTGTTAAAACATGTCTTTCTCTGAATTTGACGATTGCACATGGGAACAACTTTGGTGAACGGTCATCTAGATAATCTAGGTATTAAATAAACAATTTCAGTTGCACCCACCCCAGGTAAGTCTAACTTACACCATCTATAAGTAAAATAACTTAATAAGACATTGGGGTGCGTACGAGCAGCAAATGTTTCACTCAAAATATGCGTAGTTTTTCCCCTTCCTGCTTTTAAAATACCACGAGCTTAAATTTAAATTCCAGTTTAAAAATAGTGCACCTAATCGCTTTAGGAACTGACAATAAACCAGAAACGTCACGATTACTGTGTCGTGTTTTGTTTAACGTGGAGAAGAACATTTTTCGTTATATTTAGTAGAAACTGGGACATTTTAATCTGCACCACAACAGTCCGTTGCACAACAGTTGTGGTAATTTGATACGAAGTAGAAGAGGCAAAGTAATGGTTAAATATTTGAAGAGGCGCGTCAGTGTTGCATTAGACGAATACCGTGTAATGCATCTGTTGCATAGAAATTCCGGCGCATGTTGAGGTGTAGCGTGGAATGTGCGTAGTTGCGGGGGGAGGCGCGGGCGCGGGCAGCGCACACCATGCTGAGTAAACAAAACTACAAAACAGGCACATAGTACAGCGGTCGGATGCGCCGGAGTGCTACCTCACTCGGTACATATACGTATATAAATAACGTGCTGCTACCGCACTATCACCATGCATTGTAATGAGCGAACACCCTGATACACTTTAATCCAACACGATAACAAGTTATAGAGCTTTAAACACCTACCGAGGTATAAACCCGTATTAAAGTTATGCCAAACTTAAACCTCGAAAAATTTAATATAAAGCTGAAGTATATATGGGTCAGTGACAACTGGGCCCGAGTCAACTGAACCCGAATAATAATCAACTCAACCAGATATTTCACTACCGATTACAGTGATTTGTACGGCCAGGCAGAAAATAAATATTTTGAAATAAGTCATTACGAATTAGAAATTTTTGTCCGAAGTATTTGATTTTTTATTTACTAAATAGGAAAACATCATCATATCAACTACAACGCCTATTTCAATTATGATACCTCTATAAGTATCATAAGTTCATTAGTTTTTTTTAAATTGTCTTGACTAAATAACCGGCCAAGTGCGAGTCGGACTCGCGCATGAAGTGTTCCGTACCATTATCTATAAAAACGGCAAAAAAAAAATCACGTTTATTGTATGGGAGCCCCCTTAAATATTTATTTTATTCTGTTTTTAGTAAGTGTTGTTATAGCTGCAACAGAAATACATCATCTGTGAAATTTTCAGCTGTCTAACTATCACGGTTCATGAGATACGGCCTGGTGACAGACGGACAGACAGACAGACGGACAGACAGACAGACAGACATACAGACAGACGGATGGAGAGCGGAGTCTTAGTAATAGGGTCCCGTTCTAAACTTTGGTTACTAAACTCTTCAAAAAAATAAACGCGTTTCTTTGCTAAGATAATGACACACGTCGGATTTGATTACAATAAGTTTGATAAAATGAAGTTTTCTATCTTACTCTTGCACATCCCTATTTTTTAGTTTGGGCTACATACTGTTTGTATATTGTAGGAATACCTACCAGCCGCTATCGTACGCACTTTAATAAGGGACACAACAATTTATCGCCAAAAACAATAGTCTAGTAGAACATAAAAAAAGACAAGAAGGTGATTTCTGCGACTCTGATTTCTACATACAGGGTGTAAGGGACAGCCCTCCGCAAACTGATGGGATGAATTCAGCATAGCATACTAAGATGACCGGTACATGAAATGATTTCAGGAACGTTATGGAAATCTAGTAAACCTGATTTGTTTTACTACCTCACGCCCAATGTATCGTTATCGTGGCAACCGCAAAACGCACGTAGCCGCACTGTCCGTTGCGGAGGGGGGGCGCGCTCGCGCAACGTGATTTATCAATGTAAATTCTGGGTTGTAAGTTGTTTTATAGACAACATTTTCATAGAATTTCGTTTCACATATTTTCATTTCATAGAATAACAAATCAAATGTTCTTTACCCTCATATTGTTTAGTGAATATAAAACATATTACCAAGAGAAATATTTCATCGAGCGACACTTTCTAAACGTTTCAATTCATATCTTTGAAATTAAATTATTACAAGCAATCAATCTACCTAGCCTTTTTCCGACTATGTTGGGGTCGGCTTTCAGTCTAACCGGATGCAGCTGAATACCAGTATTTTACATAGAGCGACTGCCTGCGAAATTATTACAAGCAATCGAGAAAAATATAAAATTGTAATTTAATGTTCAAAATAAATGCATATAAAACTGAAATCTGTAGCAATTATTCTTAAAACACACTTGCACACCTTTAAATATAATTTTATTTGAACTATTTTATAATTTATAACACTAAATACGGTAGTATAGTTATATGAAAGCGGTGCATAACTATCGGAGTGCCCTAATTTTGTTACTGCAACCAATTTCAACGTAGCGCTCGCCGGCCGCTGCCGGGGCACCGCTCGCTTCGCTCGCTCGGCTCGCGCGTAGCTGGTTACGGTTCTAACCTAATCTAATTGGTCGGAGTGCCCCAATGGTTGTATTATTAGATTATTATAAAATTATGATTTCATTATTATTACATTTTGATAATATTTTGATTTATTTATAAAATTATGGATAGCATAACGTCTAATATTACATATTGATTGAAAAAAAAAATACCATGGAAAAATACATTGAACAAACAATATTCGTCGTAATTTTAATGTTTGAAATATTTGTTAAATAAAAAAAGTGATTATAAAATTCATTGAATTGTTTTTCTGTGAAATATGTTTCGTTCAAGTAAATAGTCGTTAAAACAAAAATATTCGAAATATAAATACAAGGACCAAATATTATATGAAACATTTGCTGCGAAACGAAATTCTATGAAAATTCTGTCTGCGAAACAAGGGAACACCGTAAATTCTGAGCTTCACGCGGTCGTATTTTAAAATCCATTGCTGGTTTTTGATTTTAGCTGTGTTATTTACACAAATGAAGTGCTGCGTAGAGAGAATGTAATTTTACATTGAAATAAAAGAATAGTAACTGAACAAAAGATAAAACAAATGAAAAATTTCCTGAGAAAATTTCCGATGGAATTCAAAATAAGGAGCTATTAATTTGCGGAGGGCTGTCCCTTACACCCTGTACATGAATAAGTATTTAAATAAAATAAAATAAAAAACAGTATTTTATGCAGAACAAGTTCATAGCATTGAATTTCAATTAAAATTATGACATGCATTTACATTTATTCATTAAAAAATATATAAAAAATCTTCAATATTTTAAGAGGTCGATACTTTTCATGGCGACGGTTCGCACCACTTTTTTAGGCGTTTTAACGACATAGTATTTGGTATTATTATTCGCGTTGAATTGACTCGGGCCCAGTGACGGGTATATATTGGTTACTGGTTGTCAGTTTACTTCGCGTGTCTTAATAAGGCAGCTAGAGATAAAATCAACTGACAATACAAAATATAGGAAACCCATCATAAAACCATAAACCCTTATAAACCATAAAATATATCAACCATAAAAGAATGAGAAAACCCTATGGCTCTCCCGGACAAGGGTTTTATTTCGGTAATGGAATCAAAATTGGATTGATAGTTTAACCGTAAAATCATAACAAACAGATTAACTCATTTACGCATTTTTATGACTGTAACAACAACACGGTGCGGTCTCTACTTTTCAAAGATTTCAAGTTATTAAAGAAAATCGTAAGTTCTCTAATGAATACTATGGTTATCGCTCAAAAGTCTAAGAATTTACCCGTTTCTTGTGTAAACGCTGAGTTCACTTTAATAAATATTTAAATACTAAGAAAACAAGTCTCTGCAGAGAAAAAACAAATTTTTTGTAACGGCAAACAGTTAAGATACAAGTTGATTTTGGTACACAAACATGCTCAAATGGATCTCACGTTATTTAGAAACAAGTCTAAAAGCTTTCTCATTAATATGGGATAGGGAATAATAAATATTGAGTATGGTGAGCAAGTTAGTGCGGCGGCGACGAGGCCGGCTAGGTGCAGTGTTACGGCAATGAATGAAAAAGGTACCATAAACTTAACCTAAATACCGAACATTCTTCCAGTCCCCGCCGCCCGTCGCCTCGCCACGTGTGCTGCGACCACGCTTTTACCGCTGCCGCCGCCCGAAATAATATGCTTAGCTTACATACCAACACATGGAAATGTATATCGAATTAGCAAACCCACCAATAAATTCTCATATAACTAACATTTGAGTAAGCCTCCACGATACTAACGCTCGATTGATGAGAGAGCGTCGTGAGAAATTTCAGCTTGTTTTATTTAAATGTTGGTTTGTTAAGGTCTAGATTGGACTCACATTATACATATTTATAACTCTCGGCCGCTTATAAAATGCTTTAGCTATTTTGTTTATTATAATTATTCTCGATAATAAATTGAAGATATTATTTTAATTATAATAAATTGCAAAGACTTAACATTAAGAGACAAATAAATATGGCCTTGTTTAGAATGATGAGCAAAAAATACAACTTGGTATTTGGAGATAAGTCATTCACTAGCACTACGGAGAAATAAAAAATACTGGGTGCTAATCAGTATGAGTATGAGAATCGGTGTTTGTCATCTGAAGTATTTCCGGATTTTTCTAATAAACTTGTTAGTCACTACTTATATTTTTTCAAGGAAGTAACCTTACATTAACATTAGTCATCGCTACAATATTAATGTTTTCGATACCCAATTTACTACCATCATTCAAAGTTATGCTCTCTTTTAATTTGGTTGAAACTTAATATGCTTACTTATGTAATTAATAGCTATAGTGTAAAAGGAGTTGTCTTTTATTTCATTCCGTTCCCACGTTATTTGTTGTCTCGTTGGCCGATAAGGGGAACAGTATACCCTTTCTTCATCCAGTATACGATTGTAGGGCCTTATTTATAGCTAATAGATTTCCGAACGTTAAAATGTCAATGCATGCGTTTGTAAGCAAGGGACTACGACCCACTTAATGCAATTTGACTATTAGTGAATTCTTTATGACCTTTCTATTCAATAAAAACATGTTAATGTGTTGCTGCCAATAATTATTTTTATTTTCTTATAAAGTTTCGTGAAAAAAGAATGGTATACATAGTATCCCAAATGTACGACAACATGTCTTGTATCTGGATGGTACCTATTATTGCCACAATCGTAACTTCGTCAACTCCGTCCTTTATTAATAAATAACTGCGTCCTCTTAAAAAAATACTTTAAGTGCTTTATTTAATATAAGTATTACATTCGTTAATTAAAACATGTAAGTAAAAGCCTGTTAATATCGGTCGTCGTAAAAGCTATATACAGGAAACACAGGCTTTATGTGTGAAGGAACTAAGTTGTAAAAAAAAAGCTCAATTAGATTCTGTAACAGGTAAGAAGGGGAGCGTTGCGCGGGCGCATGGGACTGTAAGGACTCGCCGAAGTGACGGGAGCGGGCGGCGCGGCGGGCGCGGCGCTGGCTGGTGGAGCGATACTTATAAAGTAAACTGTATATTATTTGCAGGTGCAGCGGGCGCGAGCGGCAGCGCCGTCACAGGGGTGACGCGCCGCGGACGATGTAAGTGGTTCAACGTCGCGAAGGGCTGGGGGTTCATTACCCCTGACGATGGCGGGCAAGATGTTTTTGTGCACCAGGTGATTGTTATCATTTTATTCCACGTAGCATGCACACAACGAACACAATATATAAATTAGATGTGACGCAAAATTTTAGACGCATACCCTACGTAGTTAATCGAATCGCTCCGTTCTCCACAATAGTTAAAATAGGAAATAAATCCATTCAAAAATATATTGTGGCGTATCTAGCGGTTGACCCGATAGTGCGCTTATTTGTTTGCTCGGCTTATCAAGGCCGGATGTTTTTTCTATACATTTGCGCCACCAAACTTGTACTTCGTTCGGCTGCAGCGACGCTAGCGGTAAAACTTATATTAGGTCAAGACTATGTTACTGGATGCCGATAACGTTGATTTTTTTCTCATAAGCGATAAGTAAATTTATAGCCCATTGAAGGGAACCGCAGTCAATAATAATAGTTAGCATGAAGTTGTTATTTTTATACTGAACTAGCGAGCACCTCGTGCGCCGCTGTCGTACACATGGCTACACAACAAGCTATACATTTCCAGTATTAGCTGACTTCGCATTTTACGGAAATCCTATACAATGCGAGATCAGCATAAACTGGAAATGTATAGCTTGATGTGTAGCCGTGTGTACACACAAATATTATTATAAATTTGTGACTGCTCCACCGATATTATTTACTTTTACAATTCTCAATACTTTTTTTGAACTTGTGGTTTTACACTTGAAACCTTAGTAGGAAGGTTTGTGGAAAATCATCAGTTTTCCCATGTATTAAAAACCGATGATTTTCCGCGAAACGTACACACGGTTACATATCAAGCTATACATTTCCAGTTTATGCTGATCTCGCAGGTCAGCTTATACTGGGAATGTATAGCGTGATATGTAGCTGTCTGTACCTACTAATTCCAATCCTTTTCTTAACAATATCGTTGGTTTCGTTGCGTTAATTTTTATAAATTTTTAGTGTAGCTTTCGTTGTCAGAACCGCTATCCAAGAACCACAAGAAGGTAAACTGACACATTGGCTCGTTTCTTTCCAGAGCGTGATCCAGATGCCAGGATTCCGGTCACTAGGAGACGAGGAGGAGGTGGAGTTCGAGTGCAAGGAGTCAGATAAGGGATTGGAGGCGACGCGCGTTTCCGGTCCCTCGTCCGTGGACTGCCAGGGATCGCACCGGCGCCCGCTCTCCAAGAAACGGTTCAGAAAGATACGGTAATCTTCGCTAAGTAGCGTAGGAGGAAGTATCTTAACGCCTGTTTGTATGGACGATACTTCCAAGCTTGCGGTTTGATATTGCTGAACATAGAACCTTTCAATAGGAGTTGCAGGGGGTTGCATCTCAGGGCATGACGTGTGAGACCTGCTTAGACGTCAAAATCACCCCGATGAATAAAATTCTTTTTCACAAATATTGTTTTCATAAGGCCAACTTTGACAATATTAATCGTAACATAGAGCAACTGAACTGCTATGCCCTATGAATCCTGAAGAGGCTCTGGCTAAGTTCTACACTGAGATCGATAATATTATTAAACAAGACACTCTGCTGGCTCGACTTAGATCAGTTAGCTATCCCATATGGTTCTCTCGTACCCTCATAACTATTTCTAGAAAGAAGCAAAGGCATGGTTTAAGTGGAAGAAATATAATAACATTTCTGATTATGAATCATTTTCAAACTATAGAAAGCAGTTTAAGGATACATGTCTTAAGTGTTTCGGTTCGTATATTTGTTCTGTGGAGGACAATCTAAGTAAAAACATAAAACACTTCTGGACCTATGTTTCTAATCGAAAAGATATACCTGGAATCCCATCTAAGCTTCAATACAAAAATGCTGAAACAAATGATCCAGATATGGTATGTAATATGTTCTCTGATTTTACATTATTAACAAGGTTTGTAGGCGGTTTCATGATATCTCAAGCAAGTTCGATAGGAAATGCAATAGTTAGGAGCTAATTATGTAGTTAATGACCTGGAAAAGTAAATAATGTCATGTAAAGTAAAAAGTAAAGTATGACAACCAGTCTTACCAAGGGGTATCGTATTACCCAGTTACTGGGTTGTAGAGGTCAGATAAGCAGTCGCTCCATATAAAATACTGGTATTCAGCTGCATCCGGTTAGACTGGAAGCCGACCCAAACATAGTTGGGAAAAGGCTAGGCAGATTGATTGATGAGCTGGAAAAGGCAAAATAGAAAGAACAGATAGTGAAGATAGTGATAGACAAAATCTGCGAAGGGCTGTTTTTTTACATGACGTTACCTATGTAACGGAACTCTTCCTATTTCCGTACTAAGATGCTTACTCTACCAAACCTAATAAAACCCCTACTATTTTGTACTGTAATCATGTTGAAAGTACACGAGTTATTTTACTTGACGAAAAAACGGAGTTCTTTTTACTACTAAAGTTTTAATATGTATTAGTATTAATGTCAAACGTATATAATTAAAAGGCAAACATTCAGTTATCAAACTATTAAACAATTTCATGAAGTAATAGTCAAACGATAACCTATTGAAATTAATATCGACGATTACGACACATTTGACTATTTCAATGATATTGTAGGTTTGTATTTCGCTATTCACAGGGTACAACAGCCGGATACGAATACATACAGCTACCTACCTAGGTACAATAAAATATTACAAAGTAAAACTGCAGTAACTTCAAACGTGCACGTGGTGTCACATTATCCTTACATATTATAAAACAAAGTCCTCCGCCGCCTCTGTCTGTCGTCCTGTACGCGATTAACTCAAAAACTACTGCACCGATTCTCATGGTGTTTTCACCAATGGATAGAGTAGTTCTTGAGTAGGGTTTTAGTATATAATATACGACATCCACGCGGGCGACGTCGTGGGCATCAGCTAGTTACATATAAATAAATGTATAATATCATATTTGATTTATTCTATCTGCTTACTTGTTGCCGAGTCAAACACTTAATCGGAGGGTTATCGCATTATCTAACCATGGGAAAATATCGAGTCTACGAAGCTACCAACCGATATTAACTTTCTTGGAAATACAGTTGAAATCTTTTTTACTACATGGCATAGGCAGATGCTAGATAAAATTCTATTTTGAGCAATGTTAAATAGATAAGGAAGAATCGTAACGTGTTAATTGGGCTTAAAAATGTCAGTTTTATTTAAAAAAAAGACATATTTCGTGTTGTGGGATGATAAATGTGCTGGTCTAGGGTTGATCCTTATTTTAAGATACAAATAAATATAAAATAATTTTAATTGAGAGCTTAGTACTGCCAGACTCATAAGGAAAATCTGAAAGCAATAGCCTAATCCAATTTATATGGTAGAATCTTTCATGTTTAATTCTTTACATCGGTGACTCCTCAATAATTTCAGGACATGGCATTCCTAGCTTCTGACGTTTCATAAGTGCCCATGTAGGTTTATGTGAAATAAAATATTTTGATTTTGATTCGGTTTTTCAGGCAGTTTACTTGAAACTGTTGAATGTTTAGTTTCATCTGTCATGCATACAAAGCAATTAATTCATGTATAGGCGTTAAAGCAAACAGGTCTTAAATTAAACCCTGAAAAGAAGACACCATTTAATTGTCCTACGGTACAATTTTGTAGCCGACATACGTATTACATTAGTTATGGTTTATGTATTTTAATTTATTTTGTAAGGGAAATCAAACAATACATTAAAAATAAACAGAAATAACTTAACAATAAACTAACTAAACTAAATTATTAGGGTGTTTTACCATTAAAATACACCAAATACTGAACTCGCCCTACTACTATCGGTAAATTAGAAACTTTTTGGTTTTGCTTACATTTTTGTAGCTAGTTGCATGTTAAATTTCATTTTCTGTCATCGAAATAATCTTTGGTGTTGCGTTTCAATGTCCAAGTTTATGACGATTTTTGAAACAGTTTTTTTTGTTCGAATTTTGGTTATTTATAATAATTGTCGTAAAGATAATGTTTGCTTATTTCTAGTTGCTATAATTGCGGCGAGTTCGCCAACCACATAGCCGCTAAGTGCAGCATTGGCCCACAACCAAAGAGATGTCACAATTGCAAGAGCGAGGATCACCTCATCGCCGACTGCCCAGTAAAGGTAAATATATTTGTGATATACGAGTGAATCATCTCCTTCCCTTTCTTTGCTCTTTTTAAGTATATAATCAAGGGCACTCGATCTATCTGGTCCATACGACCACTATTCATTTTGCTGATTATGACAATCATGTTGATTGTCATGAGCTATTCCCGTTGTACTTGACTGAAGTACCTAATGTTTTGTATCAGTATAAATAATTATTGTTCTGCCTTCTCCGTTTTGGTGGTCTCTTGTTACTATGTATTTTATAACTTCTTTGCTAGACGGACTTGGAGACAAATATAACCACTACCCTAACTGTTTCAATCAAGATGTTACCTTATAATAAGAGCATCAGTGCACATGTCCCACACGTAGGTAGTAGAAAAAGAATATTGTTTATTATCCAGGTAAGCAGCACAAGCAGGAAAAATTAAAATGTCATTAGTGGTTTAAAATATTATCTACAGTTAGGTTACATTAGTGTTAGTTGCCAGAGAGCCCCAAACTAGACAGTTCGTTTGTATCTTGCGGCTCGGGAGTTGACTTCCAGAGTACGGACTGATTAAGAATGTGGTGGTACGGAATTGTATGTGAATGTGGTATGTAAAAATGTGTTACGTATCTCAAATTATGTAGTTCATGGTGTGACTGCTAATCAAGGGCCACCTCGATGAAGTTGAGGATACGTGCTAAGAAAATTCCATATTTATATTATACATGCGCAGTAACTCAGTCTGTCTGTCTGTTACCCTTTTCACGCTCACGTCCCATTTACATACTTTACATTGGTATCTAATACTAGCAGCCCTTTTCCTAGGTTACCACGTAAATATAGAGCGCGAGCATATAGAAGATCGACCTTTTAGCATCTAATCGGCTGCCCACACCCGACTAATACTGTACTGTGAACTGAGTTTCATGTTACCATCTTATATGAGATCTTCAGTCGTATGCTTCATCCTACAATCGCTGGTCAAGACACAAGTGTCAGCAAAGATATTCAAATGGTTATGTGGAGAGCAGAATCATTAAACACCCCATTATTCGCACTGGTAAGATGATTTAATTAAACTTTTAAATTATAGGTGGAGAAGAAGAAAGACGACGCCAGCAAGAGTAGTTCGAGCAGCTCCCAGGGGGGGCAGCAGGACAGCCCGCCTCACTCGTAACTCCGTCAACACACTACTGTATTCCAAAACCCGACGAAACTTGTAGACTTTCTAACGGCATTTCTTCACTCCTACTTTAACTATGTTATAACGTTTTATAAGTTTACACAAAGCTTATTTCCGTCAATACTCTATTCCAAATTGAAACGACTTAATTGAACAGGTTTGACTTCAAGAAATACATTGTTTTATCCAGGACCAGCTACCATCAAAACTTAACATTGTAAGAACGCATCTACCTCAATATAGTTACAGATAAACTATACAAATAAGTACAAGACTGATCGGTACAAATCCATAATTCTAGTACAAACTATACAATAAATACTTTTTACATAATAATTTTAATGATAGTAATATTACAACCTAAGTTTGCAAACGTAACGTAAGTACAAATTTTATGTGTTCGAGTGACCTTAATTATTTTACGTATATTGGTGTTTATCCAAAGTTAAGTGTGTGTTTATATTATTATTATTATTTTGTTGCTATATTATATTATGTCAAACTTTATGTTAATTTTAGCTCATAATTAACGACAAGTTAGAAGTATTAGAACTGGCTATGAGACAAAATGAAAATTGAGAGGGTTGACAACTAAACTTACCAATAAATGTGAAAAGGTCAAATGATATCTACTTCAAAGATCAAAACAAATTAATAATTTATGTAATACCTATATCGTAACTTAAAGTATAAAACCTTTAAGGTAAGAGTAAACCCTGTATGTAGTACGTTGCTGAAATAGAAATATATGTATCCCCTAATATAATATAAGACGGTTAACTTAGGAAAGAAAATAAATATCAATTTTGTTTGTATATTTTTTCAGATGCTAATACAATGTAAATGTTGAAGTTAATGTGCCAAAGTCAAATTAACATTGTTGCAATAATTGTAAAAATATTTTAATTACTTAAGTGTAGATTCAGTACGAATTATATTTCTATTACTTGCCGTAGCATATTAGAGTACTATACTTTATACAGTTATCAGACAGTAAAAATATAATGTTTCTACGATTATTTTTAGATTAACTTTGCCATGTATAACATTTGCGACTTATGTTTGCTCAAGAGCCTGTAGAACAAGTTGTGAGTACAGTGTGGGTACTAAATCAATCCTGCAAGCAGAGTATACCATTTTTTCCGAGTTACTTTGGTTAATTGTTAGCATTTGCAGTTTTATCTTATGTATACTTGCAAACTGTAACTAAGAATGTAACGATATATATCGCCCGACTCATGTGGAGCGTAATTAGTGCATTTAAAGGATGGGACAGTCTCCTACCTATACAAAGTACGTAAATTACAAGTTATTGGTGTCATTTGTAAGTAAAAAAACATGTTCAACATATATGATTCACCCAATTGCGATACTTTCTCACTTTTGTAGCTTCCTTTAAGCAACAAAGTAAACTTTTGCTGTATCATTTAGAATTAACACCCATGCTCGATTGTTGTACACGTTTAGAAATTTAATTAAAATGATGATAAAAATAACGAATTGAAAACCATGCATAGGTGTGTACTACCTATAAATGTATTTATACAATCTATCGAATTAAGGGGGTATCTAACTTTTAGGGTGCAGTACCCATGCAGCCACGTTCCAATAGTATCTTATTACTAAGCTCACATAAATTCATCATTTGAAACAATGAGAATGTGTTCTGAATACTTTTTATATTTTTTTGCTATTGCAGAATGTTCACCTACCCATCGATGTTAATTTAAGACTTTGTTTTTTTACACACAAAATCTTTTAAGGTAGTTAATGAATAATAAGGAGAAATAATCTACCTCAATATTTATGAACTTAGTTATTGTAGTTAAGATATTTTACTGTATTTGTTTTTAGGTTATAAAACTGACTGTCGTAACGCCAACAAGTTACTAGGAACATTAATCACAGGCCCACTGAAACTGTCTCTTAAACTTTTTTATATTATAAGCTCATAATATTTGCGTACTTCTTCTATGATCGTAATATTAAGAAATAAAATACCTAGACCACACACACATGGTAATGTTCAATTGATGTAGTTAAGGAATAATTAATGAATAACATCCGCCTGCGTTAGATACCAATGAATTTAAGATTTTGTTTTAAGAATCTAAATCTTTCAATGTTGTGTAAACAATTATTAAGAGTTGTTTTAATTATTATTTATAAAGTCACGTTTTAACATAAAACAGCAGATAATGGCTCAGTTCACAGTGGTGCCTACACAATTCATAAATTGGAATGGTTTGATGTGTTTAATGGTTACGTTCATTTCCAAATATTTGGTAGTAATATAATTATTGAGTTGTTATAAAATTCAATAGTCGTATTATATTGGTAAGTCAGTTGTTTTAAATGTATTTCGGGTACAGTTAACATCAGAAGGTGACCAATTATCATAGTTAAAAATTTCCTTCAACAGTAGGATCTTGCTAACAAATCTATTTGTTGAAATTGAAACGTTAGCAAGATAACAATAATGGTCAAGCTTTTACTTGAATAACTTTTTGTCACTTACGTTTGATGTTGGCTGTACTATGTCAAACGTAATTAAAATGAAGGTTATCAAATTCTATAGGCAGTTGAAACACTCGCATGCGTGTTTAACTTGACCTTCTTGTACCCAATAGCAACTGAAATTTTAAATTATATCTTGACTTTAATTAATTCACTGAACAAGTAAATAACATAATATTATGTAGTAAGTTTAGTCATGTGACATCACGGTAGAGGCAGATCGGTTTAGAGATATTATACACTACGGGTCTTTTTGCATTTCATTTTATATAGCAGTAGTTGTAAATTTAGTTATAATTTATAAGATTTTAATGAAAGACTATTTGCAAACATCTACCTCATAATTTAATTACGTTAAATAGAGTTTATTGATAAGTTAAATAACATTTATAAATTCTAGCAATTATTTTTTTTCCATAATTATATCTTTGCTGAATGCCGAATTTCTTTCTTAGAGTTTAAATTTTGTTTTTTATTATTATTCAAAGAGAAATAAATCATAAAAAAAAAAGTTTTTTTTTTCCTTATCCCATTTAGCAAGTACTAGAAATAATTACAGGTGAATTAATGTAGTGGAGTTTTAGAACTTTAAGCTTTCCTGCACAATACCTGCCTAAAAACTTTGAAGCTATGTTTAAAAATACCTTATACCCACTCTACATGGTTTTGAGTATTTCAGGATATTATAAAAGTTGCAAAAAAACAAGCATTACTACAAAAAAAAATCTACTATGACTGATTTTACTAATCATAGATACTTATTATCTATATACTTTTTTTATAAATGTAGTTAACTTTTTTCTAAGCTTACTTTTGTTTAAATTTATAAATTCATGCCATTATAAGTAAATAAACGAATATAATGGGAATCATACTCGTAATTGCATCTACGTAATGAAGTTTCTACACAAAATGACCACGAATGAGTGATGGTAAGGTCCTTGGAGAGAGATGGAGTGGTGAGGGAGCGCGGGGGGCGCGCGGGGAGCGGTCGGCGCGGAGCAGAGATGTCACGTTTTTCAGCGAAGCCGGGCGAAGATGGGCGCCCGGAGGATGCAGTAGTGCGGGGCTCCCCTCCCTCCGCCCCGCGCCGCGGCCCCGCGCTGACGTAACGCTGCCGTGTCCGCCGCCCGCCCTAGTGTGTGCCGCGACGCGCTCCGACCGGGCCATCACGCACGCCGCGCCCAAACGACATCAGTGCTAATCACTTGACGTTTCCCATTTTTGCGCTCTGGTTCTGAGCTTTAAAAGTGAATGAGGTGCATAACGAGGTTGTGCATACGCTTATGTACGTCCCCTAGCTTTTACCCTATTTTGTAATTGCCGTAAACACTCGACACCGCCCTTAAAGGCCGGATGCATCGGTGTCATTCTCAAATGAGTTATCGCGTTGCAAAATCTCGGTTCTTAAATTTTTTTAAGGCGTTGGTAGTGTTTGATACAGAAAATTGGGCGCTAATTTAAATCATAATTAACTTACATTATTGTTTTTTAAAATACACTAGGGGGTTAAAACAGTTTCTTAAGTTGAAGCGTAGTAGGGAAATGAAATGCATAGGAGTATTGATGTTATTTTTTGTCACGAGATTCAGACCGTGAAACAGACCCGTAAAATTATTGTTGAATTACAGAAACGTTGTATTGTTTACAAAAAACAAAGTATCAAAATTAAGTAAAAGATCAATTTAATTTCGGACTTTTAGGAGCAAAAGAGATAACTACACGACATTTCCTTCTAGGTCTCATGATATCCGAAGTTGTGTAACATTAAACAACTAAGCGGGTAATAATATCTGATCGACTGTGTTGTCACCAGCAATGTGTATCAAATAGACCAGCAGTCAGCTCGTACACAGTAGTGATAGTTGGATAATAGTTCCGATTGATATGATCTTACGGTAAGTTAGATGTGATCGATCCTGACAAGCGTATGTAGTGTAAACATTAAGCTTTTTAGTGATTAGAAGCATCATTTACTGCATTTTATATCTTCGAGCTTCCCAGAACGAGTCATCTGGTGACTGCCTCGTGCATACCATCATCCATCTTCATTGTAGTTTTATTTATTCCAGCAGCATCGATGGCCTTGAATTTAGATGAATGTATTCGTTATTTTTACAAAAGTATATGCAGCAGTAACTCAACCACTCGATCTGTTACTTCAAGTGGAATAAGTTGTAATAGGTATAGGTATAGTTACAACGACATTTGGAGTTAAAATGCAGCGGTGAATACGTTGAGAGCTTCAAGATTGCTAACATAGTATCGATCTGTATATAATTAAAACCAACTATTATTATTTTACTGGTCAGAGGAACATCGTTTGTGGTAGTTATCTAATGGTTTTGAAGTACATATCGACTTGTTGCACTGACTACTGTCATGTTAAGCTCATTGGGCTTATCGATTAGGTACTGGTTCATCATCTTTAATGTACTTTTACCTAATAGTTTTTACGTCAAATATAAAAAGTTGAGTTTTCGTTTTTAGTTATTTGTTTTGTGTAAGCGTTTTTGTTTTAATTGAACTCTTGTCAATCCTTTTATTTTACAACAAACTAACGTTATTTTACAACAAACTAACGTTATTTTACAACAAACTAACGTTATTTTACACAATTAAACATAAGTTATACCCACAGTTATCGATAAACATAAAGTTTACTTTAACATAGTAAGTATTGAATAATAAAAATTCCATTGATATTACGTTACTAAAACATCGTGCAATAGAAATGTATTCTACTTGAATACATTTTCTATTGCACGATGTTTATACTTCCATGCTACTTACGGAAATTGGTTGGCAAAGGTCTAGTAGTTCTCAAAGCTTTGGCTGCGCTTCACTCTTGATAATTAGACTAAGATGCATTCTGTGGCGAACTAAATGTAAGAACTTACACTGAAAGAGGAAAATAGTCTCCTTGAACAAAACTTTCAGTCAATTATATAGAATCATTAACATTCGTGGTAGGGTTTTCAGATTCGTTCCTGAAAGTCTATTTTTTATGCGCCATCTGCCAGTTAACGATGGAACTGATGGCGTATTTTTTATGTTTTCGGAGGTAGAGGTCGCTACAAGCAAATATCAATGTCTAACTTAATTCATAACTTGCTTGTGGATTGCAGTTGTTTTCGTTTTGTTATTATTTTATCCCGATTTATACAACAGCTCTAAGGTCCGTATTACAGAACGTTCCTCAAGTCCAGTTTGATCTGCAATCAGTTGATCACTGTTTGAGTATAGAATCAGTGCTTGAGCATCGGTCTTATTCCAGAACAGTAATCATCAATCTATACTCAGCTGAATCGAGACTCAAATCGAGCCTCAAGTAGAGATGTGTATTGTCTATGCATCAGCCTGTTTTCGTTTACGATTTATTATAATAACCGACTTTGATCCGATCTTCACTGGATTAGAAATATTAAAATACACCATAGAAGCCCAGTTATTTAGGAAATCAGCGTTATTATTTCATTCCTGAATAGTAAAATGTCCCATTTATTGAAGTAAAGCTCTTTGAAGTGAAGCATAGTATAACTATATTATACTTCACTTCAAAGAGCTTTACTTTACAGGAACTATAAGGGTCCTGTGTATCTCTTATATATCTGAGGAACGCTAAAGTTCAACCTTCTATTAGAATTATCGTTAAATAAGTTATTATAATGATCTACCTCTTCAAATATATCCATTTTGATTATGATTTTGATAGTAGGTACCTAATATTTAAAAATATCAACAGAACTCGACAATGCACTATTTGAACAGAAGAAATATTGACAATTTGACATGAAAATCTATGCTCAAGCGCGGTCTCGACCACACTTTGGTGATTACAGATTTGATCACTGCTTGGGTTCGATTGAGTAACTGAATAGCGATCTAAAATAAAGCCAAACACAGTTGAACTAAGATCAATGAATCTATGATTGAGCAACGTTCTAAAATTAAAAGCGGACTTAATACTAGTTTTAAACAGAGATCAATACTTGAGTTTCCTTCTGTAATACGGACCTAAGTATGATTACTGCTAAACATATTTGTAAATCATCATTTTGTAGGTATCTGATAACTACAGACGAATAGCAAAGATATCTAAACTTATCGATATTATAATTACGTTTTGCGATCATTTTGTTTACTGCATTTTCAACTTAATTAATGTTTATTAGGGATATTTTTACTTATTTCCGAAAACAATTTTAACAATTCGTTTTTACAAATTGTTTCTGATGTTTTGAACGTAAAACTAATGCAAAAGTGACTTACGATTACTCAACCCCGAAGAATTTATTTCAATTAAATCAATAACAGGCACTTTTATACCTACTACATTGACCTATAGTATTATAATCTGATTCCCAAATTAAAATATTGAGCTCATTAGACCCCAAAATTACTGCGACTGTGACGATTTATTGTGTTGTACCTATTGGTGTACAGACAAGGGCAAAAATGTGTATCCCTTTACCTAAATTAAAATGGAATTTACCCAAAAGATTTTTACAAAAAATTGATAGCTAAAGAGAAAATAACTTTTGATTTAAAAAAATACTGCACGAGTGCACTAACTATTGATGAGTCATAATCATTTGCATTAATTTTCGGAAATTAAAGCCTTATAGCGTGACTAATAAAGTATACAATGGCGAGTCATAACAAAACCATCATGACACTGACAGGCATGAAAATCATGCCTTATTGTTTTCAGTTTCAGCCTGTAAAGATAAATACCAAAAAATTGATTTCGAATATGAAACTTAATAGAGAGAAAAATAATTGTAGATACCTAGATGGATTTACAGCTAGCCAGTGGTTGAGTTTAAAATACAGCAATAACAAAACCACCATGGCACGTGGCTCTAGTGAAAACCATGCCTCATTGTTTTAGTTCAGTCTGTAAAGATAAATACCATAAAATTGTCTTTAAAAAAGAAATAAAAATGAAGATAGATTTACAGCTGGACAGTGGTTGTCTCTAAAATAGTTGAAGAAAATTGAGGATGACCAAGACTAATCAGTCTTCATCAAATACGGACTTGCAGTTCGTTGAAGTAAAGGGAGATTGAGGATCATAAGTTATTGATGAATTCCAATTTTAAAAGTGAAGTCAGTTCCTAACCTAAATGTATTTTTGATTGCAAGCTGATGGTATGAAAAATTTAGATTTCTAATCTTGCTTTAATACCTACCCTACCTTCTAACGATGAAATAAAGATAGATAATTTATATATATAAGAGAGTAGAAAACATTGGTTTATAAACAACATTATCAAGATATTTTTATTTATCTTACTGGCTGTACTTTTTATTGTGTGTATTTAAACTTCTAGTTCAAGATAATTTAGTTTATCACCGTTTATAAAGCACTGTATATGAATAAATAAATAATTCTTTTGTATTGCACTGAAATATGTATCATCATATAATTTCAGGAGTCGAGTAGGCACCTACAGTAGGAAGTGAAAATAATTTATTTTTAAATAAATGTAGTGTCAATTTTAACTTACCGCAAAATCCCGATATCTTTAACGTTTGTCCATTTCTGTAAAATCAATGATCGTAATCCAAATGATTATGATAGGCACCCGTAAGGCGTAGATACACAGTTATTCTGGATGTCGATAATTGATTAATGAACACAAATCGCGATCATTACGATTTTGATGATTTACATAGTTTTGCTGTAGGAATTAACTCAGAGGATTTTGTTACATATTAGTATTCTATTAGTACCTAGTAGTAGGATATTCAATAACTACCTACATCAACAATGCAGTAACTCGATTTGTAATTGGTAATCACGAAACCAATGCAGAGAGAGAGAGAGCCCTAAAAACGTTGCAGTACCTAGTGAGATTCTAGATGAGCACATGAGTGAAATGATAGGGACATCTGAGCTTAGCCTTGCGGAAATCGATACTAGTAGCCAGACCTGCAACTTACACATATTTATATCTACTCGTATAAGCGAAGAAATTTGAAAGGCTGCCTCGTAAAATGTATCCACCTCTGTCTACGTAGGTATTCATAATATTCGGTCATATTTTGCAGTATTGCCAATAAAATAAAGTAGTATTTTCAATAACCATTCATACGATATTACTCCTTATGCCTACTGATTTTTTGTTATAACTTTTCCCTAAACGTTAATACCCTCATTAATATGGATAATCAGATTACTAAATTCATTATATATGATATTTATTACAAACAAAGTAGCAAAAAATATTGGTTTTCAGCCGCATCCGGTAAGACTGGAAACCGACCCCAACATATACTACTATAAGATAGTAGATATAATTAGACAGACATACCAATTTACGATTATCTTTGATAGACTCGAGGCCTGTAGATGCTACAGATAAGACACAACTTAACATCTTCAACGTTGTTTGGTCTTCTATTCGATATTTGTTGATGTTTAAGCTGAACCTTTTAAGATCACTTTTTTGTCCATCTATTACAGAGGTTTTTCTCGAGATCTGTGCAAACTAGAAATTTGAATTTTGGCTTGATATTAATAGGAGAGCCCATGACCAAAACCATGTCTCATCGTTTTACGGCAGACGGTTTCATCACAATATGTCTGTTATTCAAAATGTGGGTACATACGTTTCGTAATTTTATTTCGAAAAAGTTTGTTTTCAGACATTTTGCGTGTCACATGAGAACAGACCGCATTTTCAAAAAATGTCTCATAGCAACCTATTTTTTTTTTTTTAATCTTTTTTATAGTTTACCGGGGTTACTAAAAACTTGTTTTCAGAAATTGTATATCAATCTGCCTAGCCTTTTCCAACAATGTTGGGGTCGGCTTCCAGTCTAACCGGATGCAACTGAATACCAGTATTTTACATGGAGCGACTGCCTATCTGACCTCCACAACCCAGTAACTTGGTAATACGATGCCCCTTGGTAAGACAGACTTGGTAAGTCATACTTTCGGGCTTCTGACGAGCATTAACGATTGTCAAAGATCCACGAATGATAGCCGGGACCAACGCCTTAACGTGCTTTCCAAGGCACGGAGGAGTCTCGATATTTAAAGAGGGTCACCCATCCACAGATCAACCCCAGCAAGCGTAGCTTAACTTGAGGGATCGACCCGTGCGGCTGTTAACAGTTGGTCACGAGCAGTTATTCGTTTTCAGAAATTTTATATGTCACAGATAATTCTAAAACTAAAAATACGTTTCGGAGTCGCCCGATAAACCGCGCTGTGCATCCTATCCCTCACGAATCAGATGATGAGTCCGACAATGATTTTTTTTTTCAATAAACAGTATTTTTCAAACGTTATCCCAGTTTCCGTAAGACCAATTATTTAAAAAAAATCTTTTAATTTTAGTTAAATGGTTTCGGGTACGCTCTTTATAAATCGTACGTAAAACCGCCGTAAAACGATTTATTAATAATTACTGATTATTGAAAAGTTATCTGATTAGTAACATGAAACACAAAATTTGTCTGATATAATTTTTTTCTACATTTGGGCAACCTTTTTCGTCATGTCCAACAGTTTTGAGAACGAATATATTATGTTACCCATCGGTAAATTTTTTAACACGTTCAATATGGATCCAACACACAAGTTGCTCACACTTTCTTCTGAAAAATGATTTATTCGCATCAACTGATCAATGTTCACCTTTTTTTTTTTATTTTTTTTTGAGGGTGGGAAATCATCCAATGACTTCTCCCGCTCTGGGCGGAGCGGAAGGGCGTGTCAGACTTTTACTGACTAAAACCCACCCGTGTTCCTTCATTTGCCTGTTGCCAAGGTCCCGGTATCCCTTTCGGACTTTCCCGCAACCCTGGCAGGCATCGGTCCTATTGGACCCCGTCAATTTTGCTGACATCTCTTTGAGGCGCGCGTGGAACACGACGCGCCATCGACCCGGGCCTGGTCCTTATCGGACGGCGAGCTGCCCGTTGCTCGCCGTCCGCAAGCCCGCGCCTATGGTGGCCGGGAATCCGCCTGGGATTCCCGACGCCCAGGGCGTCTCCAACGGCGGCGGTTAGGGGCGTGAGGGCGCAAACTTTGCCTTTCCCTCACGCATTCCGCCTCCTCCTTCGCGAGCATTACTGCTTCGCAGAAGGAGGTGACGGCTTCCCATGCTCTCTCGCTCCGTACCATGGCCTGAACCAGGGCCGGACGCGAGAGGTCATTGCCGCCAATCGCCTCCGCGAGGACACGGCGGTGCTCCGCCCAAGCAGGGCATACCTCAACCGTATGCTCCACCGTGTCCTCCGGGCGATCCGCACAGTGGTGACACCCGGGCGTTTCCTCCCGCCTAATCCTACACAGGTACCTCCCGAAGCTGCCATGTCCGGTGAGGACCTGTGTCAGGCGGAAGGTGAGGACGCCGTGGCGCCTCTCTAGCCACTCCTCAAAGAGGGGACTTATCGCCGCTATTGTGGCGTGCCCAGCACTGGGTTGCGACAATCGCACTCTCCATGCCGCCATGAGATCTTGCCGGAGCTCTGTCCGCTGTGCCGCGATTTCTCGCGGCAGCGGAGTTACACCCCGGCGCTTCACCTCCTCGCGCCACTCCCAGATGTGCGCGAGGACCTTCGCCTCCAGATCCCATGGCGGTAATCCGGCAAGGAGGCTCGCCGCCTCACGGGAGACCGTGCGGTATCCCCTGGCCAGCCGAATGGCCATGACCCTTTGGGACGCGTTCAACCGGCGGGCTGGCCGCAGCCTTAGGGAACGCGCCCACACCGGTGCCCCGTAAAGGGCCATGGACCGCACGACCCCCGCGTAGAGCCTCCGGCAGGAGGCGTTTGGACCCCCTAGATTGGGCAGGAGCCGCCTCAAGGCGGCCCCAGCCCGGTCCAGCCTTGGAGCCAAACGTCGGAAATGCTCCACGAAGTTCCACCGGCTGTCGAGGACGAGTCCTAGGTACTTCATCGTAGACTCGACGCCGATGTGAACCCCTCCTACCGTAATTTGGGAACCCGACGGTGGCGCGTTCCGAGGGCCATGAAAACACAAGACCTCGGACTTGTGCAAGGCCACCTCGAGTCCCAACTGCCGGATTCTATCGACGATTGTCGCAACCCAGCGTGTCGCTAGATCGGCCGCCGCCTGGTGCGACCTCCCCTGCGCCAGGACCAGCGTGTCGTCAGCGTAGCAAACTACGCTGACGTCGCTAGGGAGGTCGGCGCGCAGCACCCAGTCGTATCCGATGTCCCACAGATGCGGCCCCAGGACCGATCCCTGTGGGACACCGCACGACATCTCTCCCCGGTTCCACATTCCCTGGTGACCGGGGTAGATGACGGCCCTATCCGTCAAATAGGCCTCGACCACACGACAGAGGTAGGTCGGCATCCGGTGGTACCGGAGTGCCTCCCTTATGCAACTCCAGGGCAGGGTGTTGAAGGCGTTGGCGATGTCTAGTGACACCGCCAAGACGACCCCACCCCGGGCCACAGCATCCCCCGTCGTGAGGGCCCGTACACGCATGATGGCGTCCACCGTAGAGCGCCCTCTGCGGAAACCAAACTGGCTCTCCGCCAAATCCGGCCCCACCCGCACCAGCCGCCCGACGAGGCGGTTTGCAATGACTCTTTCAAAGAGCTTGCCCACCTCGTCGAGCAGCACGATGGGCCGATAACCGGACGGAGAGTCCGCAGGGCGCCCCGGCTTCTTAATGAGGACCAGTTTCCCCGTCTTCCAACGAAGTGGGAACTGGCCCCTCTCCATGCATGCTCCTCCTCTCAATGTTCACCTGAAAACAAGTTTCAAATTTTTGCCATGGGTTTTATTTTTTGCCTCATTTTTAATTTTCTCAAATGTTCTCCTGGGTATGTGTTGTTTTTTCGGTATTTAAAATCTATCGTTCAACTATATTCTGAAAATCAGACAGATTGCTACAAAAACAATTCGGTATTTTTTATTAAAATATATATTTAAAAATGCGATCAGGCCATAAGTAACGAGAAAAATTTCTGAAGATAGGAGTTTTGGATTCAGAATAACCAAATGTGTGATTTTATATGTTTTGTTCGTAAAAGGATAAGGCAAAAATTGGTCATGGGCTCTCGTACTATAAGTCTAATTGACACGCACAGGAAGCGCAAGACAATTTTTTTAATTTTTAATTTTGTTAATTTTTTTTTCTAATCGTCTTTTACCTGATAGCCGCACCATACCACTAACTACACGGCGGTAAAAGTCTGTTGCTTATGTTGCTTCACATAATTAGGGCTAATCCAATTCATGTGTCTTCGGTGTCCGGTAGCCTAGTGTCCAGATTATGATAAAGTATTATTAAACTCCGTGGGAACCAAGAGAACCCTTACTAGGTTAGTTAACAGGCGTTTTTAACAGTGTCGAAATATTGGAAACTCATTTCAACAATATATCACGGAAGATATACCGTTACTGATAATATATTCAGTGTAAAGTTTGAAACAGTAACCAATTTGGCTGTTTTAGTACCTATAATTACAGACAACCCATATCTAATTTTCCATATAATTATACTATGTAATAATATGTAGTTTTTCGATTGTTGGCAAAACGCTCCCAACCTCGTTCAATACAAATGTTGTGGGTTAATATTTGACATACCCATCACCTAACGATTCATGAATGCAATTAAAGACCCTTTCCTTCTTGTCTTTTCAACATGTCTGGATAAATGTAATTTCGTCAATCTACACTATATAAACAGAAAAGATTTGTATTTTTGTTTGTGATGAATGAGCTTAAACTAATTGACCATTTTTTTAAATTCTTTCACCAGTGGAATGCTATATTATCACTGAGTAACATAGGCTATAATTTATAAAGACACCACGCGGGCGAAGCCGCTGGCGGAAGATAGTATAACACAGGGTGTAAAAAGACCCATCACATAGCCGTCTACGCATTCTGAACATCAAATTAAGTAACATTGCACAAAAGTAATTGCTGGGAAACGACTTTTATTTTTGATGTAAAAAATCGCTGTTTACGGTAGAGCGCAACGGAACGCACGCAAAACATGGTGTTTATGGATGTATGCAACGGTTCTGGGTTCGTGAGGGTATTTAAAATTAAGTTATAGCATTTAAAACTACCTTTTTTTTTAAACGTCTGAAAAAGTTGAAACTTTGACCTTCAACATCTCCGTAACCAGAAGGATCCCAGGTATGGTCCAGAACAAAAAAAAAACACAATGACAGGAATAACAAGTGACTTTCGGCTCCATTACGCGTCTTTTTACACTCGTTATATTACCTATGCTACAGGTAATCGAATAATATTGCAAACGATGCTTACATTTTTTTTTTCGTTATTTACCTAGATATGAGCAATAGTTACAAAAACTAAGCAATTTAAATGATAATAACTTGTTTTTTTGTTTTTAATTGTAACTGTAACCAATAACTGTACCTAATGTTTCCTTGCTGCGTTTTACGAGTAGGTTTAACAAGAATTTTAGTTAAGTGAACCGTCATACACAATTGTTTGAAGGTTGGTGTGGCCGCGGCATACACTTCTAACTTCATTACACTACATAGCGTAACTTAAGGACAAGTTATAAATTAAATTCTGCAGGTGTAGGTGGATACCTATATAAAGTAAATTAGCAGTTGATGTCAGATCTAGTTCATCCCAGTAGGATTCATTACTTACCACGAATTAGCACAACTAGGTAGGTAGGTATCCACAAAAAGTTTTTCTAGACAACTTTATAACGTGAGTAATAAGTATGTTTGTTAGTAAGGCTTTCACACCGATTGTCCTGCTCTATGTAACACCATAGTCGGCACATAACGTTCTGGAAAACGTATTTACATGAGTGGATCCGTTGCCTTTGTTTAAACATTTTATTTTATTTATTAAAGATAAGTAAGTAATTATGCTATAGGCATGACATATAAAAAAATCAAAACGTTTCGTACTTTTAATACGGCGAATGACGCAAATAATTAAAACAAACTTAGTTATATTCTCTTTTCATGCACTTTCTTGCTTCCGCGTTGAGAATACGAGAATAATAATTGCTTTACATAATTAGAACACAAACTGTCTAATTAGTTAAAGTCTAAATTATTTTTTTATGAATTTAATTAACGAAAATTAATTATATTATGAACTTATTTTTTATGCAAGAAGTGCAGTAATACCTACCTATAGATAATCTTTATAAATAAAAATTAATGCTGTTCGTTGGTAAGCGCATCACTTGAGAACGGGCCGATTTGGCAATTTTTTGTTTTTGATGTTCGTAATAGTCTGAATTAGGTTTCTATGCAAAATTTTCAAATTCGGTAAAAACTGAACATTTTTTTTTGTATGGGATTTTTGTATGAATTCAAGACCTTTGGTCAGGGCAACGTCGCTCGGTCGAGTCAGCTAGGTCTACATAGAAAAGAACTTTGTCCATTTACATTTCTGTAAAAACAAACAAGTAAGAGTAAATGCAGAAAATATTTTCCTATCTGACCTCCATAACCCAGTTACCGGGTAACACGATACCCCTTAGTAAGACTGGTGGGCTTTTGGCCTGCTGGGTTTGCGTGACAACTGTCAAAGATCTAAGAATGACAGCCGGGACCAACGGCTTAATGTGCTTTCTGAGGCATGTAGGGGTCTCGATATAACGGATGGTCTCCCACAAACCTACTGCGGTAAGCTTAGTGCACATATTTCTGAAGTCGATGCAGCATCCCATATTTTGGCGTCGCTTGCCTCATCAGATAGTTTTGGTGTTCACAAATGATCACTTATATTTGCCGTCATCTTGACGACAGATATTATTGAATGAATCATGAAGTCAAATATTATTGCGAAGCTGTTCATTGTAATATATCTATGCTTATGACTTTACTGCTAGAAAACAAACATTGCAAAGTACCTAAACCACATTATTAGAAGTAGAGAAAAAAAGTAAAGCTTATAACATAATTATGAGTATATAGATATAAAAGCAAAGAGTTAAGTAAAATATGTGTATCTCCTTTCAAATACAGAAAAGAAAATACAAAACAGAAAAGATAAAAAAAACAAGATTTAAGTATTTTTAAATACTTAATTATGACAAATATCTCGCCGTGTTGGTAGAACGGAAGAGACGAAGTGCTTATGTTATGTCTACGAAAGCGTAGCAGGCGGCGTAGCAAATGTCTACGGTCGCTACGATCGGATTAGTCACAAGTTTTTGGAATTTAGGTAGATATGCATCGTACAGTATTTTGTGTAGGTTCTGTTTAATTTGCGATTGCATTTAAAGAATTTGTAAGATTAAAATTAATTAGTAAACGTTTCTCATAATTATCGATCATATTTGCATCCAATTTCAGTTTTATGAACTTATTGTTTGGCATAATGAAAATGTTCAGTTCACAAAAAGTATATTATTATGATCTTTTTAAAATTTCAAATAGTTAAAATAAATTTCGGAAGTCCGTCTTTGGTTTTGTGTTTTCGTTTTTGGCTACCGACTTCCTAAAAGTTATTTTTCACTTTGTAGTGTTTTTTGGAAGCCATTTAATTTTTTTGTAAAAAACATTTTTTATTTTTCCCTTTTTTTGTGGTACCTACCACACAACAATTCAAATACAACTACCTCCTATGTAAATAACAGTGACAGAAAGTTATTATAACATTATCCACATAGACGAAGTGAAGCTAACTCAAAAACTACCCAAGCATAGTTAGTGATTTTGGTATGGGACCACCTAGGAAGTATATACCCTTTGAAATAAAAAAAGGAGTTTTCCAAATCGGTCCAGCCGTCTTCTAGTAATCGGGGAACATATATAAAAAAAAGATTCCGACGTACAGAGAACCGACCAAAATCAAAAATCAAAATCAAAATATTTTATTTCACATAAACCTACATGGGCACTTATGAAACGTCAGAAGCTAGGTGCATGGTTCCACCTTTTTTTTAAGTCGGTTAAAAACAAAAAAGGCATGTTATTTACCTTAATTTTACTGCCATCATCAAAAAATCAAAAAGGTATTAAGAAAAGTAGGGAATATGTTGCAATCTCCTTAAAACATTCTAAGAACTGATTACAAAATGAGGAACACAATACCATTTTCGTAAGCGTAGCTATTTTCCGAGGAAAGGCTATTGTGATAGAATTGATTCAGTTCCTAAATGTATCTCTCTCTGAACTTATGTACATGCACAGCTTACGCTCTTCATATTGAACGTATCTAAGGAGATCACTCAAATAGATGGGTGCCTGCATGCATTTTGTCATTTGCAATGCTACATCGCCCACCTACGGCGAAGCCTATTCATTAGCGAGTGTTTATAAGTTGAATGAGGTACTTTGTCAACACCGAACTGCTTTATCAGCAAATGAAGTCGCTTTGTGTTAACATTACAAAGATTGAAGTTCGAGGTATATGTCTAACCACTAATTTAATCACACATTCTTCTGGTAGATGGAATTACAATTTACCTTTTAAATACTGTATATATTTTCCTGTTTAATTGTCTAAATGTTAACAGAAGTACGTAAATGTTAGGTTCTTTTGAGTTTGTTTTATATCCATAAACTTACAAAATAGCAACATCCGAATTGGCAATCATAAATCTATTGCTAACCAATCCAACTTGCAGATCTTACAAGATATTCAAGAGGGCAGCAAGTCAAAAATTATATTAATATTTGACAGGCCTTACCGACACTGCTGTCGTATAGCGAGACAAATGACATTTATACTGCTCATTTGCTACCCACGAGTTACTTGGCCAAGATAATACAAAGTTGCCTTACTGCTTTCAGTTATCATAGTTAATGTTTGACCTACTCGCGCGTTTGTGTCTATGGGGCGAGTGCCTTGAGTGCTGCCTCACGATATCATGAAAACAAAAGGGCGTACTGTGTTGTGTTTGATACTATTATATCTATGCTATTTCGATGCATTTTCAGGACGAATGAAACTATTTGTAAATTCACAATTTCGATATCGTCTGTGGAAAATGTTCCGTTCAAACTTCGATATTATAATTTTTCATGCTCATAAAATAGGAAAGGATTAAAATTAATAACAATTAATTTTAGGGACTCCCTTTTTACATTTTGCTATTAAAATAAAACATTAACAAAGTAAGTCAACATGGCTGTAAAGCAAAAAAGAAACACTAAGTGTAGTGTAGTATTGTATGTAGTATGTCCTAACTTTTCCCGCAAAATATCGAGCTGCATCAAAGATTGAACTCAATCTATTTATATGAAACATTCGAAATATAGCTGTTCCTTCAGTAGTCGTTTCTTAATTGTGAGAAAAGCCCCTTGGAGCCTGGCATAATTCTGTTGGGTGATCAGATGGCCTGAGCAGTATCCGAGATGAAAGGCATAGGGGAGAATTGCGATCAGAACTTAACAATCTACTTCTCTTCTCCTCTTTATTGAAGGGGTTCATTAATCAGTATAATGCGTGTAGCATACTACTTATACCTCTCCACATCCTCTTGACAATCCATCCTTAAGCTGGTAAATTACACTAAAATTTAGTTTTATCTATGTATATCTGAAAGCTTATTACATTAACATTCAATTTCAAATGAAAAAATAATCATTGCGTAAATAAGATGATTTAAAAAGAAACTCGTACCGTACATTCGACATTTTTAAACTGTCACAATGAAAGATTATATTGTATGATTGCCAGTGCGTTACGCAATAAGCTGTAATTTTTCCTTTCATTCGCGGAATCGACACCTATGAAGGAAAAAACATACGGTGTGCTTTGAAGATCATTATTATATTCTCTAATAATAAGTCCTGTTAAACACACCCTCACATATCATGTTTAGATTGGACAATAGTGTTTACAATGTTTACACAACAGTGTTTACAATGTTTCCTCATGAGTTTTGCTCTGAATGCTGAAACTACGTTTTTCTCACATTTCTATCGTTCTCTGAACTAATCTGTAGATTTGTGAATATTCTATTATTTGCATATTTTACTGCAACTTCTCCTCTTTAATTTTTTCCAAGCATGAACTTGTACGATATTCGATAATTCGAAGTATTTGCCTTTTTAAATCATTATTATTCGCTTTACTACTGAAAACTTTTATATTTCACGAGAATGAGGACATCATTTATTTACAGTGCAATTATACAGGGCGTCGCACGGATATGCCACATGGAGGGAAAGTACCTTGAATATTGTAGATGGAACATTTTACTGAAAGAAGACATTATTTGAATTTAAAAAACAATTTAAACTGCATTCATAGATATTTCAATAATTACATGGTTGAACCGGGAATCGAACCCGTTATATGAGAAAAATAATCATCCTGTTATTTGGTCGGTCTTCCTTTTATTTGTGACACTATGTTATTTAGCAAAAAATAATCCTTATGATGAAGCCTTTCGATTGGTATGATAAGGCTACAGGGTGATTATTTTTACCTTAATACCTTTTTTTTTTAACTTAGGTAACCTATGTAAGAACATAATATATTTATGTTTAAATACCTAGATCTTATAATTTCATAGAAATATGCAACGGTCAGATGAGAAAAATTAAATGATATTCCGACCTAAAAATGTTTAATTGAGCGTCTTAACCAAATAACCAGCTGTGCACTAGCCTGACCCAATTTTGCAAATTTTTTCAACTCTCGCGAAACCAACCCCGATCTCCATACTTGTACCTAACAGCTGACTATCAAAACTGCCATCAGATAGTTTGCTGCATGAAATATTGTTACTTTAGGTACTGTTAAGAAATTATAGACGTTATTAGGTTCCTTGTTTACCATAAAGCTTGATGTTTTTGGTATTATACATATTACCAACCTAAATCTCATATGCCTTAGGTACCAATAATAGGAAAATAAATGTTAAAAGTGCATTGACGATACGTCTTAAAATCTATTTATTATTTCTAATTGCGCATCATGAGCGTCAATACATTACATTGACCCCTAAACCATTCTCATTTTGAACTTTATCTTAAATATCGAACTTGTATCGTAAAGCTGATGAACCAGTTGGTATGATTATTGACTTTATGTAATTTGATGTTAGTGTGACATGTCGCGTGTTTCAGTTCTTAAGTAAGTAACAGGGGGAAAGCTTACTGTGTGTTCTTATAATAGAAGGTTATTAGAATTAAGATTTAAATGTAATAAATTAAAATGATTAAATAGCCGTGTACTCGGTCGTAGCCTAGAATGAACTATTAAAGCTTTGGTTGGGCCACAGTAAGCATCCAACAGTCATGGACCAAAATCGAATGTTGTCTCGGGGAGAGTGCGCGCGCAACTCCCGCCCCACGCCGCACCGCTCCGAACGTCCATTGATGATCTTCTTAATCTCGATACATGTTATTAATACTATTCGTATGCAAACTCGTATAAGGCGTACATCTCCTCATTTTTTCACTAAAGATTGATTTTATTGAGGAAGTGAGCCGGGATAAAGTTACGGAAAATACGGGGACGACACATCTCAGCGAGATGGAGGGCGCTGGCCACCGTATCGTTCGCTAGGTTTGGGCGTCGCTGCGTCTCGGCTGGCGGCGGCGGCGGTGCGCGGCGGCGGCGCGGCGTGCGCACACAGCGCGCCACGCACGCTTGTATCGCGACCCAGTCTGCTCTGACGTTTAGCCGAGCCGCCGGTGTCGCCCTGCCGCACCGTTCGCAAAAACGTATCACCGTACATTATATTCTGCGCACTTTGAAATACCCGGAGATAATCGAAAGTGTTAGGTGTTGCCGGTGTTAGTGAGGTCGCGCGTAGGGCAGTAGGGTCGCGGACGGTGCGGCCAGTGACGAGGGTGCGGGCGAGCTGCCGGTCACAGAGCGAGCGCGCCGCACAGCAGCTGGCGGTGTTTACACGCGGCGCCTGCATCCGCCGCCCCAGCGCCCCAGCGCCCGAGCGCCCGAGCGCCCCGAGCTCTCGGTGGCTCGTGCGCGTCGTGTGCTCTGTGCGCTCTGTGCGCTCCGTGCGCTGCTCGCTGCAACATACAACACCCCTCATTTACTATTCAACGCTGTGAATTTTTAACTTTGCGAACGGCCGAAGATAGAGGTATTTAAATGCTTATCAAAGCTGACTCTCACAGAGAGACCGGCCGTAGTGCACATTAGTGTCACGAGCTCAGAGCATTCGCATCGAAACAGAATTGTCATAGTTCATACGAGTGATTTCACAACTTCGTAAATATGGGTGCTAAAGAAAGCGTGGAGGCTGCTAAATTTTCTTCGCAAAATTGGAACAATTTCGAGGTTCGTAAATACCTTTAAATTGATTTGCACATGGAGTGTTTGTATTCCCCTACCTCCCTCGTGAATGTCTGTATTATGGGGCGTTTTTGCCATTAAAATAATGATAAATTAACGTTATGTGAAATCATAATTAAAATTTCATGCACAATAACTTTATATCGAGCAATCAGTATATGCATGTTCACACGTTATGTTTAAAATATATCTAATATTAAAACTGTAATAACAAGCTAAGCTTATCTATATAAATTAAGTAAGTATACCTGAATATTATATTGTGTGTATAAGTATATGTATTCAATTACATTTTCGCTATATAATATGTAGTATATGCCCATTTTACTATACGTATGCTAGACGATCCTAAATATTTAATTAACGTGTAACACGTAATCTATCCGCTGAGGGAAGTGGTGCGCACCTATATGCCAGCTGGGGTCACATATACTCGTAGATCTGGACATCGCGTGTACGATTAATCTAACGTTTATTGCCTTGGTATATTATATGTGAACAGATAGAGACAGACTGTATCATATTACACAGTAAGATAATTGACACCGTTAGATTAATGTCGTGCTAACTAACGCCTTCATGCGATACGATCGTCGCAACCATATAGTTAGATATGCGCTGTAGCTAGATCATTAAAATGTACACTTAGGAATAAAATCTACCATTTTATAGTAGTTTCTTACAGACGAACATATAATAATAGATCCAATGAATGTTGACACATATATTATCACTTCTAAAGTTGAATAAGTAATCAGTCAACAAACGCACGACATGAGACTAACAGTAGGCAATCAGTTGACGAAATGTTTAATGAGTACGAACAAGTTATCTACGAGTAGGTGGTATATAGTCAGTTTTAAATAAGAAGCCAAACTAAGCTGACCCACATACAGTCGGTCTAATCTAACATGATTGAAGGCACTGCCGTGAAGATCGAAATGCGGCGTTAGAGTTTTAATTACCATTTGATAGGATAGAGTTGGACTTGGACGTATCGATAACCCAGATACCAGATTTAATAGGAATCTTCTCAATTTGACTAACTGGTATAATATTTATTTAAAATTCTTTAATTACCTGCAGGCATTAAGGTAAAAGTATCTCTCTCATTTTAGTTAGAAGTCAATGATTTGATGATTTCAAATAAAGAAACAGTAAACGAATAACCTTCAGTAATTTTTGTAACTGTCATCTACATTATATATTATTATGATTCAGCCGAAAAAGTTCGATGCTGAATCTATGCCTCTCATACATACCTATACCTACCTACCTACCTGTACGTAAATTAATTAACAGGTAC
Source organism: Lithophane leautieri (assembly GCA_949152455.1). Lineage (NCBI taxonomy): Eukaryota > Metazoa > Arthropoda > Insecta > Lepidoptera > Noctuidae > Lithophane > Lithophane leautieri. Next base: position 9,627,636 of record OX424463.1, on the reverse strand, counting down.
CTGCAATCTCATTTTTCAAGTATTTTAAATAAAGTCTCATTAAACAAGTATTATATCGAAAGTATCTGCACATAGTCATTTAAGGATGCTCGTAAATATTGAATATTGCAAGTTTTTTATTTTCTATATCAGCTGTGAAATTATTTTTAACCTCAACATAGAGAATTGAAATAGATAGGTAGCTATTTTATTTATAAGTTTTTTTCAATATCATCCCAACTTTTATTGACAAAAAAGATTCCGAATTCCCTCCAGCTAGAATTTTGGAGACCCCCGCAATACCACCTGATCCGTATCTAATGAAACTTGGTTCATGGAACTTGCATCTTAGTGAAAAGAGAGTGACGATCTATATCGACGTAGGTGGCCGAAAAGTTTTACGTCATGCATGATTATGAATGGGAAAAGATATAGGTACATATTGGTTATTTGGCTTAAATGGTATTACTTATAAACTTAATGGTGAAGGATTTTAGAAATAATATGGCATAATATGAGATGATGCCATCCATGTAAATTGTATTTAGCTAACTTGTTCAAGGCGTATTAGCCGTAGGTGACTTAATGTTATGACTCACGTGTCCATGTACAACTTCGATAGAATTCAACGCTCTGTGTTGATTCAATGGCACTTCGATTGCTACGTCTTGCAAAAAAACTGAGCATCTAACGTCTTTTTCTTGTTAGTAGAAATAGTGAGAGACGAAGTGAAGTTAACTATGTATAGACAGGTGAAGGCTTAGAGTAAGTAAATTTTCACACTTTAGAAACCCCAGTCTGTACAAATATAAATTGAGTGATGCTAATGATCCCACAAATATAACATCGACTTATTAAATTAATTTATATGCTGTGTTGTGAAATTTTGTGGCCACGTTTCAATGTAGAATAATATTTTTGTAGTTTGTATTTATATATATTTTTATTTCATGCATGTCTTTCTATATCGCTTAAAATCCCATTCCTATCAAATTTTGTCATCTAAAGTCATATAAATAAGCATAATATAAAATATATTTTCCCTTATATTCCTTAAATCAAAAACTTCTTAAATATATTTACTAATATTTGTTGACTGGTTCGTACATTTTCGATACATAATATACTTTCAATAGAGTAAGTGTGCAACAGAAATTGCATTTTTGGGGATCAGGGTTTGATTGAAAGTGTCAAAAATGTAGATAAAGTTGGAGAAGCTACCTGTGTGGTGTGAGTTTAACGTAGTAGTAGTTTGTGTACGAATGCAAGAAAGTTGTGTTGTGATTTGCAGCACGCCACTGTGAAGCACCCGTACCGACACGGCACGCAGCGGTCGCAGAGCCTGAACCGCGGCCACTCGCTGTCGCGCACCGATGGCACCTGGTGACATCACGGGACCGCGGGTGAGTGCACGCGCACTCATGTGCAGCACTATGTATGAGTATTTATTGAAGCGTACTCGACGCCTCTGAAGACTAGTTTACGTGCCATGTTACTTTATAGACAATCTCACTTTAAATTCTTGTTTGGATTCGTAATTGCAAGAACTGTACAAAAATTATTAAAACAGAAGCCTGCTCATTATGGTTTTATCATTCCACTTCTAAATGGTGGCATAACTAAGAGTAGTTAGGTGCCTACTGATTCCAAACTTCTCATAGATTTATCGTCTTGGTATTTAATTACTTGGCATTTTTTCTGAATTAGGCGAGCATTGCCTTTAAGAACGGTTTCAAATACACCAACATACACATTGGCAAACCTTTTGCTTTTTATACATACACCTTGGGCATCAGAGTATTTTGGACTGAAAAGTAATTTATAGGGAAAAGTAGTATTAAATCTTCTTATTCGAAATTTTGTCGATAGTTTGATGACTGTGTTATCATAACATCTTTCATCGAGCAGTAATTAATTATAATACTGGGTTATATTCTAAATATTTGATGATCAGAGTCTGAAAAATCTATATGACTTTTGTTGGTAATTTACAATAAAAATTATATTGTAAAGCAACAAAGTATTAATTTGAGGATTTATTAGCCTTTAAAATAATGTATTGTATTTTCAATCAAGTTTACTATTGTAAACTAATAGCCACACTGAATTTTATAAAGCAAGGCAATAATCGTAGATAAGTAGCATTACGTCCCAGATAGGCAGGTACCTCACGACTGAAGCACAGTTACTGAAGTTATTTAATTTAAATGGAAATCGAAAGTATGGCCCACATCCTGCAGGAGTTTATTAAAACATTTGATATAATTATACATGTAGGTAAGGGCCAGGGCTAGTTTAGGCCTTGGTTTCGTGAATAGTAAACTGTTAGTCTAAGGATTTGAAGAGCTTTTTTTTATAGTTTTCGGATAGGTATTATCAACCAGATATGAACTTGAATGAAATCAATTGCCAGATAATTTTAGAGGAGCAGAGATGGTGAAACATTACAATAGAAGCTATTTTTAAATGGTGTACGATGTTTGGTTATGAATCAGCAATTACCTACCTAGGGTGGAAATGAAATACCTTTTCCTCGATACGAAAATTACGTGACCTAGTCAAAATCTTCCTAAACTGGAAATATGAAATATGTGACCATTACGGCAGACAACTGCCCGGAGAGTCTGAATGATAATTAGTCTAACATTAGATAGAACATCCATATCTACTGGAAATTAGGTTGCAGAGGTCAGGTGGAAGTGTCTGTGCAATATTTTAATATTTATCTAGTTTCTGAAACTTCTAATAAAGAAAAGGAAGTCGTAGGAATTTATATAAGAACGTGGTTAATAAGTTGAAGTTTCCGACAATTGTGTAACCGTTTGCACCTTAATATTTATTTGAATAGTCATCAATTTGTTAGGTAGACATAAATATGATTTTTTTATAGTCCGTTAATGTAGATTTTTGTTGAACTTTGTTTTACATTAGGAAATGATTAACTTTCAAACTATTTCACATTTTAGTTTTGTGTTGTACCTAAATCTATTATCAACAACACTGAATTAGTGGACGACAACTAAAATCAGACGCTTGAAAATTATGTTTTTACTTTAAAAAAAAACATAATTTTAAAACATAAACTTTAAAGAAAAATGAACAGTCTCCTCAGACCATTTTCCTGTAGGTGCAACGATTGAGGTAGCTAGGCAGCCACCTTAAACCTTTCCTGCCCCATCTCAAAGTACCACTCTGGATGTAGTACCTACTTTGTGACAGTTATAACGAGTGTCTGTTTGCAGGCAGCATAGTGCAGTGCGCCGAGTGTGGCACGCGCACGATGGGCAACAAGCTGTCGTCGTGCTCGTGCGCGCCCATCCTGCGCAAGGCGTACCGCTATGAAGACAGCCCGTGGCAAAACTCGCGACGAAGAGACGGACATTTGCTAAGGTGACCTGAAGGACATAATTTGATTTTGAATAAACATTTTCTTAATTATGGAAGATCTAAAGTCCAAATGTATCTGATGAAAATGTAAACAAATGGATCTGAAAACGTTCAGGTATGGTGGGTGCCAATTTGCAGTGCCATTTACAAATTGAGTGCTTTAATTTAATTTTCGAATACTTTAACCCGAAGTTATAAAATGTATTATTAGAGTTGTTTTTTTTTTATTCTCCTTAAAAATGTTTTCCATTGACTAATTGAAGTAATAACCTCAATTTACTTCGATGACAACAATTGTTGGAAAAAGTGATGATGTTTAAAGTTGAAACCTTCTTAATACACATGAATGTGTTTGAATTCAACCTGGACAGGGTATAATTAAACTTTCATTAGATACTTTTGGAACAGACCATAGACAAGAGTCTCTACCAGAGATACTAAGCGTAACGGCGCTCTCAAGCCTGTCAACCATGCTACGAGTACCATAAGCTTTTGACTGGCTTTACCACGGCATGATGAGATAATATTTACATACAGCTCGTGCTAATTCGAGAGAAGAAGAAGTACATATTGATACGATAAGTAGTCAATAATGGAATTAGGGAATGTATTATCTTGCTAGGTAAAGTTTAGGTTTGCTTCACTATCCATTCAATATTAAATGTTAAGTGAACTTCTTAATTGATAAAATATACTACACCACCTAAGTACACTACCTTTAGACAGTATCAAAATAGTTAGGTACTGAAATGCATCAAAAACGAAAAGTAGTGTTCTTATTCGTTCTTACACAACGCTAATATGCATATAAAATGTTCAATAGAATAGCACAAAAATTGAGCAAAATATAATTTAAATATTTATCGAACTAATGTGATTACTGGGTTGTGGAGGTCAGATAGGCAATCGCTTCATGTAAAATACTGGTATTCAGCTGCATCCGGTTAGACTGGAAGCCGACCCCAACGTAGTTGGGAAAAGGCTAGGCAGATGATGATGATCGAACTAATGTGATTATTAAATGTAATAGAATTCCAAAACATTTCTCAAAGCAACTCTTTCTCCGACCTCTTGTACATTCACAGTGTAAACACAATATATCACGCTTACTTTATTAGTTGCATCAAAGCAACTTGTTCTAATTTTACTTACTAACATGTTTCTAAGTAAACTTTATGCACCCAAACGGAGCGGCCGGAGTTTAACGACATTTTTATGTGAATGTTGCGACAATACTTGCTAACATGTTTCTTTTAAAGGAAATGTTTTCTGTTATCTTCTTTTCTGTTTATTGTGTCTAATAATGTGTTAATGCACACAAGAAATGTATGGAGTTAAAGAGATAAATAGTATAAAATGATATTGCTTGGTATCCTTTAACACTGTGGACTCGACACGCATGTAGACGTTTCCTCACTTGAGGAAACTGCATCTTAAGATAGCCAATAAAGTATAGTTCAAAATGGCTACTATAACGAAGTTAGATTTATTTCAATAGAGTACCTACTTGCACATGCTTTATTGTATTTACATACATACACAAACTTTAAAAAAACATAAACTTATGACTTCTTTGTATAGGGGTACAGAACGCCACCTGGCTACGAACCTCATCTACTCTTTTTGGTTCGTTTACGTTCATACACGCACACCGCTTGCGAGTACTATACACTTGATCTCTCTGAAGAACATCATCAATAAGGTCACTTTATGTCCTTCTAGGGCGTCCCGTTCCGGCGTTTACACTCTCTCATTATTGTATTTCCGAAGTATGAATCGTTGCAGACTATGGGCGGAGGTGTTCCACGTGTCTGCCAGTGGAGCAGGCACGGTGAAGTGGCAGCAGGTCTCCGAGGACCTGGTGCCCGTCAACATCACCTGTATCCAGGACTCGCCCGAGTGCGTGTTCCACATCACCGCCTACAACTCGCAGGTCGACAAGATCCTCGACGTCAGACTACTGCAACCGGGTATGTTTCTAAATTAGCTTGATAATTAAATAAGTCCAGATACGTACTTATTACATAACAAAAAATCTCTAAATCTGTGACAACTTTGATGAGAAAAGATTAAGTTAAGTAAGTAGTACTGAAGTAACTCCTAAAGCAAAGCCAGCAATAAAAAATCTGTATTGCGGTGCTATCTTATATCTAAGGTTATTTTTAGTATCACATGTTGTACCTAACAAGGGATAAGTATTTACGATTCTAAAAGTGGCAAACATAGGTTTTCCTACCAACAAGTTCTTCTCGATATTTGTGCTTTTTTATATACAGTAGAGCTAGGTATCATGTGCGCGCTTTGCAATTTGTTTCATATAATTCATTATGTAAATCAATGCCAATACTGACGTTCTTTCCTTGATAACAGTTAGTTAAAAATAGTCGTACTAATGTAATATCGACATAAATCTCCTGGCTGATATATTGATACAAATTGTGGGCTACTAATAATATCAGGTGTAGGCTGGCCGCCTACTGAACGCTTTGAATGTGAGCAGTGGGACGTTACAGCTGTCCGTGTCATAATGTTGGCTCTAAGTTATTAATCCATAACACTAGTAGGGTCAGCACAACAAAGATTAAAGATTCAAAATATAAAAATTGCAGAAAGATTTTTGATTTTGGAATGCAGTTTAAATAAATAATAATCAATCTTTCTGTTTATATACACAATAATGCAGGTTTGGAGTAAAAACTCATAGTAAAAGCTCATATTTGGCTTCAAAATCATACTCATTACACTAAAACCGTTTGAACGCAATATTTAAGACTGACATACACCATCGTATATTACGGACGTTAAAAAATTGTTCCCGAAATAAACACTTTTTTAACAAACGTGGAGATCACACGCAACACCAGTGCAACACCTCCATTTTACTGGGGCAATTCGGCAGACACGCCGAGAGCGGCTCTAACCTAGTTTTAAATTTACACTGGATAGTTAGACGAGTAATCGACCGAATTCACCAACACGTACGTCTGATACTTATTTCCTTCACAAGCTCAAAGCATTGAAACTGTGGCTGTACACGTTAAGAGTATATTAAAAAAACTTGCGACAGTGCGACTACATGTTATCTATTGATTTTATTGCTAACTGTACTTCTAGTGTTGCAACCGTTGTTTTATTTACATTCATGCTAAATTCTATTTACATAATGCAAAACTAGTTCTATGTGGAGTAATTTGAATAAAACAAATTTCTGCCTGACTGTGAGTACCTATAGACGTCTTGCAGAGATCGAAAAATTTACTTATCAGTTCATTGTCTAGTTTTACGAACAATTTACAAAATCCATCAATGATGCCAAAGATGGCTCTGAAAAGTGCTCTGGCACATTTGCTGATTTTCATAATTGTTTTCGAGGGAAGATAAAGACACTGCCTTCGTACCTTGTCGACTACTTCAGAATAAGTACCATAGATTGACTTCTCCAAATATATCAATGAATTCTCGTTCCAGGCACTCGCATCGGGCAAGCATCCGAATGCTTCGTGTACTGGAAGGATCCAATGACTAACGACACATGGGGACTGAACTTCACCTCTCCCATTGATGCCAAACAATTTAGAGAGTGCTGTGTAAGTATCATACGTGTAAGTTGAAAAAAATACGGTTGTATGGCTAGAAATATATTATAATCTACTGATAAAATTCACGAAAATTATGTAAATTAATGAACTCTAAAAAGCAAAGAATGAACGTTAATAGTCAATATTCAATATCATTCATGAATTGTCAGTATAATGATGGCAAAACAATAGAATATAGTTGTAAACTCGAGCTACAAAGCAATCAAGTGTAGATTCCTGTTTACTTGTAATCAATTATCAATTTTTATCATTATAGTCACCATCATTCAAATTCTCCCGCAAGGCTTCGTCGAGCTACAGTCTCAAGCTGGAACCGCCGGGCAACAAGCAAAAGTTCAAGGCTAAGAGGAAGCCGCTCTCTACACCCGCCAGCCCCAATCGTTCTAGGTAATGTAAACAATAAAGTAATTTAACTGATAAATCTGAGAAAAATATGAATTAGGCTGTATTTGTACAAAAAAAATGCAGCGATGAGTACAGTGCTCAACACATCATCTGCATTAATTCACTAAAAAGTTTAACCGTCACATCTAGCTCTATGAAAGGAGGAAGGACTTTAGTAGTTTCAAGTACCTACTCAGTGCCAAGTCAGGCTCCAGAAAGCATAACTAATGTAACATTAGGGTATTATCTGTTTTGTTCTGTAACTCTAATCTGGTCACGAAAATCACAAGATGATTGATACTCAGACCCCTCTAGTTAGAATAGATCTAAATACTTATCATAATACCTACATAATATTCTTTTAGTTGATCCCATCATAAAGTTAAGTAAAAGGACATCATTAATGTCATACCCTAAAATGTCTTATGGGAAATAACATCTTGAACATTTTTTAATACTACAACAAAACTCTACAATTAACCCCCTGGCCGCTATTTGCGTTTGAAAAACCAAAAATCATATTTTTGTCAACAATATTTTGGGCATTCGTTTAAAGACGCAAACAGTTGTTGCCTATGGTACAAATGGACATGAGCGTTAGGTATACTAAAGTAGAGATGTCAGCAAAAATGACGGGGTCCAATAGGACCGATGCCTGCCAGGGTTGCGGGAAAGTCCGAAAGGGATACCGGGACCTTGGCAACAGGCAAATGAAGGAACACGGGTGGGTTTTAGTCAGTAAAAGTCTGACACGCCCTTCCGCTCCGCCCAGAGCGGGAGAAGTCATTGGATGATTTCCCACCCTCAAAAAAAGAAAAAAAAAAAGGTATACTAAAGTATGATATAATAGGTATTAAATATAACGACAAAAATATAGAGGGAAATGTATTTATTAAACAATAGCAGCCAGCTAGGCCGGTAGGAAATCCGTTCTTAAGGCCCTCCAGAAGCTGTTTGATTCCATCATACTCAAGGGTAAAGCGTCACAGGCATGAAATAGCGGTGTGGTGATACACCTTTAAAAAGGGTGACAATACCCTGCTTAAGAATTATAGGCCCAACTCACTTCTGAGCCATGTCTACAAGCTGTATTCTTGAGTCATCATGAACCGTCTCGCGTACTGGTTTGACGATTTCCAGCCTCCCGAACAAGCCAGATCCCGTAGAGGCACCGTAGACCGCATACATACGCTGCGGCAGGTTATACAGAAGACTGAAGAGTATGATCTGCCTGTCTGCTTTAGTAGTTGTGGACTACGAGAAAGCCTTCGATTCGATTGAGACTTGGGCTGTACTGCGGTCTCTTCAACGATGCTAGATTCACTATCGGTAAATCGAGATGCTGAAGTGTCTGTATGAAAACACTACGATGTCAGTCCGACTACAAGACCAGAACTTCAACCTATCCTTCTGCAGCGAGGTGTGGGACAAGAAGTCGTTATCTGCCCGTTGTGTGTCGTATGCATTCAAGGTTCTGTTCTGATCGGAGACTCTACATTCGAAGTTGTGGACGATTATGTTTACTGAGGATAAAATATCCAGTTAGGAAGGTCAAATTTCGAGAAAGATGTCAATCGTCGAATCCCTCTCGGCTGGGCAGTGTTCGGAAAGCTACGCAATATCTTCTCGTCTTGTCAGTGATGACCTATGCAACTGAAACGTGGCTGATTAGAAGGCTGAAACCCAAAGGTCAAAGGAGAAGGTCATGCTTGGAGTTTCCCTGATGACGTGATCGGAAAAAAATGAAGAGATCCGCAGGAGAACCAAGGTAACCGACTTAACCCGAAGAATTGCCAAACTTAAGAGGTAGTGGGCAGGGCATATTCCTCGCAGAACAGATGACCGATGGAGCCGAAAGGTTCTGAAGTGGCAACCGCGTACCGGAAGACGAAGCGTTGGAAGGCCTCCCACAAGGTGGACCGTTAATCGTATAATCGTTGTAGTAGTAAAAAAAATGTAGGGTGTATAGTATAAAAAGTTGAGGGTGTACAACTCCATAAGAAAAAGGTTTTATTTTAGTTTTTGGCTAGAAACTGTTTGAAACCTGAATGATGTCCAGATAACATTAACAACATCACATACTGTTATTTGTGTAGCACTACAAAATAATTGAAGATAATTGGGAAAAGGCTAGGCAAACCTCATCATGTTGTTTAGAACAAGTACAAGTAGGTCCATACTAGTACAATGCAACTCTGCACGCCACTATTGCATAAACTTACCTGTAACCATAAGTTCTGTGAGTAATGCACCTTTGTGATTGTAGTCTGACCTACCGCGAGCCTCAGTGCACATGCATGTCGCAAGAACAATACGCACGACTGAGAGCACAGGATCCTCGATACCGTGAGTATATTTTGAACTATTGAAATAAAAATAATAAATCCAGCTCATTATTTCTCCACTGTAGAGCAAAACGACTTATATTATGAATTCTAAGTCAGTAATAAAAAATACAGGTTTAAATAATAACAGAAAAATAAGCTACACCCAACATATTGAGTTTATCGTTTACCACACTCAGATAATATAATAATTAATGTAGTATTTTCCAACTATTGGGCGATGTAGGTTTTTCAGGAAAAGGAGATTTTGAGAAATGTGAAGAGTGGAGTCATATCACGAGAGATATTATGATTGCAGTTGGAGTATACTCTGGTGCGACCGCACGGTACAAAATATTGTATTTTTACGCATTATAGGGACTGAGGCACTACTGATTGCATTAAGATTTCCATACATAAGGTGCGTTATTTTTTGCGGTTACCAAGCATCAAACCATCATCATAGTTAAAACTCCACTCCAAAGTCCATACCACCCGACCTCCAAATCCCCCCAGAAACGAAATGTGTGGAATGAAATGTGTTATCGCTCGCAGCGATTCCATACTTCTCGTTTTTACCATTTAATGATACTAACTGGTATAGGTTCATCGACCCTGCCCCGAACTACGACTCGCGTAAACGAAACAGAGGGAGGTGCGGCAGCTGGTACTACTGGACGCTCCGAGAAGGTAGCTGCCGCTACATCATCCACGTCGCTGTATGACAACGTGGCCAACGCGCAGCCCGCACACCAGCCGCCACCGAAACGTTAGTATAATTGATCAAAATATAACTTTCGAAGCATTTTTAATAATAGCACAAAAAAAACTGTTATTACATCATCTGCATGCAGGGATGAAAATACTATATATTTTTCTCTTGAAGCTAAGTTTTCTCACGGGCTTAAAACATCAAAACTAATTATATAGTTAAGCCTTAAAAGCGTAGTAAATAGACAGTTAGACCTTCATTAATGAAATGAGTGTGGATCTATATGAGTAACACCATCGTTGTATAATTAAAATACTTAATTTGCTCACAAATATCATTGTTGTTATAAGGGAGTGGTACTGCGTCAACCTAATTGTATCTCTCTCAATTTCAGCGGCATCACGACAGGCTGACACTTCGCAGCCTCCGACACGACCTCCGAAATCACAAGAGACGTCTACCATGACTACTAACACTTCTACTGCGCCCAAGACTGTCACCGCTTCAGTGGGAACACATGGCACTAACGTAAGATAAACATATTTACTGACCATGTTTCTCTAAATAGCATAGAATACTCTTTACCTGCACCATAAATATTACAGATATAAATGTAGAAATTTTACATAGTATGACACAATGGGCGGCCTAATCGCATACCTATTAGTGAAAAAGTTCCTTAAATTTTAAAGCATTTTAACGGAATAATCTTGGTTAAAAGAGACATCAACTTAATCAACGCTTTGAAAACAGTCTGCACTAGCAGAAATGCCTACATGCAAAAAAAACAGCCTCCAGTGACTGTCAAGACCCAGACTCCCATTGGCAAGGCCGTGTAATCTGAAAGTCTACCTTTCTTCCAAAATTCTTACAAATATTCAAGGACGTAACGGTCTCACAGTTATTTTTACATAAATTATGTCGTTACGATAAAAAAGAAGGTGTCCAGTCTCGAAATCTTTAAAACACCAATATCGTATATTCATGTTATTCCATCAGCAGACTAACGAAGAAACCCAGGCTGGCGGCGCGAGTGGGGCAGTCCAATCACAGCACCCTCAAGACCTGAAGTCAGAGGGTGTGCAGGCTGGTGGAACCCTCACGTCTTCCAAGTCCTCGGCCACATCCACGCGCTCCGGCAAGGAACACCTGCAGCATATGCCCAAGAGCATCGATTACGGAGATGGCAATGAATCAGTACGTGTTACTTATTTAATAAAAACAAACAAACTTACTTTCGCTTTTATAACATTAGTTCGAATTCTTTTTATTAACTGTGCAGCAGTATTCTGTGCAGGCATTTTAAGAATCAGTACTTACACCTAAATAAAAAGTATTTGGCAAATATTAATAAACAGCTAAAATATTCCAGACTCAATTTCTGGAAAAGAGAACGAAAAATATTGTGTTTGATGTGAATCATTACAAAAAATATTATATGTTAATAATCTCTTTGGAAACTCAACAGGACTGTATGAATTTTCAGTCCCGGGAATCGGACAGGCATGCAGCTCATCATCACAACGTGATCAATAATAACACATCGGGATCGCGGCGCACCAAGTCTAAGAGCACTGAAGACATGAATATGGGTGAGTAGATTTTCTTCATCAAGCACCCTATGAAAACGAGGAAATATTGTCTTCTGGTAAGGCGGCTTTAAGCAATGCCTCATAATTATGAGTACTTCCTATGTAATGACAACCACAAGAAATGAACGGCAACAGGCAAGAAAGCGTTAGCATATAAGGTACAATCCTGTATGATGAATCACTCTGCAAAGACTGAAAATATTAAGGAAAAGCTTATCACACTGGAACGATTAAGTAACGCTATGAACATGGAGTTAATCTAATACAATGATAGTGACCAAGATTTTTGCATCTGGTAATTGTAATGTTTCAAAAAAGTCTGTATTCTATTTGCAAAACTTTACGTTTTTAGCTTTAGTGGTTAGAAAAATTAACACTAATCATTAAATCTAACCACTAAAGCTAACACTAAAATGTTAAATGCCGTAAATAGAACCAACATTTGCACGACGTCCGACGTAAAGAGCGCTGCAGCTTCATATAATAATGTAGAATTGATATAATAGATTATATTTATTTGCTTTAAAACATGGTAAGTACATTAAGGTCTTATTAATAGAACTATGATCTTACATGTTTTGCCATGGATTGGCATACAAATATTTAAACAGGTTAAATGTAAAATTTAGAACCGATGAAAAATAACGTTTTTTTTTACACTGATCTTTCTTTCAGACTCGAGCACTCTCAAACGCATGCTGAAGCCGATGCCGTCAACAGAGAGTCCGGTAACTTCGCCGGAGATGGGCCGGCGAAGGTACGGCGGCGCGCCCCCGTGCCCCCCATCGTGCGGGTCACACAGCCATCGCCATCCGCAGCACATGCACCACGGACACTACTCGCACATCGTCAACAACAACAGTCGGCAGAGTTCGCAGCGGTACGTACTGTACTACTGTAGCCACTAGGTGGATGAGTAGATTTCATATGTCAGATTCATTCATTCTTTTCTGGTTACCACCGCTGCCGTGTGCCTATGAAAGTGTCACATCATGGGAACTGTAAAGTGTAAGGGTCCCTATTAAAACGATTAGAAAGCTGTTATAACATAAGTAGAAATACTGCTACCACACCTCGTAGAATAACACTATACTTATGGGGTCATGCACGAAATCGACTGATTTTAATCAATTTTGTTACTATTTGCTAATCGCACGGTTTGTTTGAAGGGATTTTTCAAATAATATAAGTAATACTGGCAAATTACTTACATACGCAACAAGTTTTCCGGAAAATGTCGCGAACATGACGTTTGATCATCAATTTACAAGAATTGATTGATTTTGAACAATAAAAATTATCATCAACAGTATTATAATAGTCTACTTGTAGGTTGCAGGACCCTTTTTTATTTAAATTTCAATACAAAATATAGCAGAAAGATAATGTTGAAAACACCATTAACCCAGATAAAAGGTTATTTTTTCCTATTATTTAGTAAAACTGTAAAGAAATTTAAAAATCATAAATTTAATTAAACTTCAGTTATCCTTTCATTTTAATCTAAATTTATAAATTGACAAAAGGGATAAAGCCATAAAACAAAGTTGTCGTGTAAGACAGATACTTTATGAGTGCTTTTGTCCACCAAGTATAATTTGCTTTTGTGTTTTCCTGCCCATCTCTATGAATGGAAAAGGCTTTCGCCTAAAAGAGCCACTGTTGAAGAGATTTCTGTCAGAAAATACACTATAACCACACCTTTCTTTGTCACAGTCGTGGCGTTGGGGTAGGTGCAGCGCCCAGCGGTTATCCTGGCCGTGGTCTATATTTGGAGCTGGGTGGAGGAGAACGCGACATGTCTCCACCGTCTGACAATGTGATGTTCGACAACCAGTGCTATGCAACTACGCCATCTTCGTCAAACGGCAACTCCGACCAAGAGCCTTGTCAACGCCGCGATTCGAGACAGCCGCACCATCATTCGGTGAGTATTGAAAGTTCAAGTAAGGTAGAGCTAGTGGATCTCATGAAAAAATTGTATAATTGTGCTCTTGTACTGTAGCTAAACACTTAGTTTTTTGTGGTAAGGCTGTACTCATAGGTATAAATCCGTATTATCTGCTTGAAATGATCGGTGTGCATTTGTGTCATCATTCATCATTAGCAATCTCAGTCAGCGTCGTGCTAAAACGAAGAATTTCACTTTGCTGACTTACTTGTTTTTGCATCAGAAGCCATGCTTGTCTCGTCAAGCTTCCCAGTCGAGTGCCACCCCAGCGCCAGGGTCACCCACCTCTCGTCTGCTGCTGGAGTACGAGATGCATCTGAGGAACACCCTCGCCAAGGGCATGGACGCCGAGAGCTACAGTCTGCACACTTTCGAGGCTCTGTTGAGCCAAAGTATGGAAGATTTAGGTAAGTTATTCATATATGTGTATAAGAGTAGGTCCTTGTAAAAAAGATTTATTTAACCAACAAATTGAGTTTCGTGTAAACTTAAACTCAGATAAAAAAAATTACACGATCAAGTAACAGTCTGTCTTTCTGTTTGTAAGATGAGTCTTCCTCCCTATTTATCATCCATGTTGAAAACAAGAAATGCTACAAATGTTCCTGAAATGCTGTCAATCTGATTTGGTGTGTTCTATTATCGGGTTTCGATAAGGTATACCCGTCACGCTTTTTACACTTCACGAGTGATTATTACTTAAACCTCTGGTTCCATATTCCACATTATGAGAAGTTCGCATTGTAACATTTTTACATTATGTGAGACATGAGATAATACCATGCAGTTCGTGTCAACATGAGAATATTTCATTTTCGTTTTCAAGTATTCTTGCGATTCAGAGATGCAACAAAGACGTTTACGGTTTTCATTTTCAAAACATACATTAACAGATATCATAATTTTGACCTAGAATACAACGACAACGTGTCATCTTCCAATCAACGAAGTCCTTATCCACCGAGACGACGTAAGTATATACAACGAGTAAACATGAATTTTACAATTACAAAAATTTGGCTTATTGACACTTTTAAAATTGCATGCAGCCAACTTTGATAAATCTGACTTTACTATTATAATACATTTTTTACAACATAAACTGCACACGATTTAACCTTGTTTAAATTTAATTTGAACCCTGTTTTTGTTTTGTTGAGGACCGACCCAAGAATCAATTCTACAGTCTTTGAGACACCTTAAGGAGGCAGCGTTAAGGGACCGAGGTGATAAAAATTGATTATTTATTGTGTGATTGGTATCATTGCATTAACGTGTGTATCTATGCAATATGTACCTGTGTTGGAATGTTAATAACTATGTATTTTATTAACCTAACCCGTTAACTGTTTTGTTTATTTTCTTTTTACCATGAACATTTTGTTCTTGTAAAAGGAAAAGCATGTTACTCACATACCTGTATTTTTCACATACTATAAATATTTTTTGTTAGCTATGGATTGAACTAATCAAACGTTATTCTAAAGATCTCATAAAAATTGTAAGAATTGTAATGAATAACTTAATTGATTGATTTGCTCCATAGGAATAATTGTCTGAAATACACACACTGTATCGTTAAGTCCAAGTATTTCAAATCCACGTAGATATTCAAGTAACCACGTATCAGATATGTAGACAGTCAAACAAACAGATGCGTATACAGGCAGCTAGACTATTTTTAAATATTGTACCTACCTGGTACGAGTGGTGAGTAGTTAATCAAGTCTTTGATATCACTCTTCAAGTGTACCCTAATGTCCTATGTTGAAAAGTTATACAGACACAATTATAGTGTATATTGACAGTGTAGTGGAAATTTTTTTTTGGCTGTGTACCCAACTGTTTTGTTGACTGTACATATTAGTAAGACCTTTCACAATATCTACTGATTAGACATACAAATCAAAGTCATATTTTCCTGTAAGTAAATGCAGTCATATGTTAAATAGCTACAAAGATTTAAAATCGAAAAAAATATTGACTTATACGTTAATAATAGAGGTAGTACGTATAATTTATTTTTATAGAGGTTCAAAAATAATTGAGTGATTAGTAATAAGCAAGCTTCTTCTATTTGCCAATAATTATGGTTATCTGTGCGCATGAAAAATCAAACTATGTATTTACCTTCAACCAGAATGTATACTCCCAAAATGTTGTTAATTTCTTCATATTATGAGTTTTATTTGACATATGTATAAAATTTGCAGAAAGAAAGAAGCCAAAATTAGAAAATGAAAATCGAAATTATAAAAAATGTACCTACATACCATAAAATGCTAAGCCAGACAATATTATAGCAAAACAAAATATGCTGAATAATGTTCTTTACATTTGTCATTAAAAAGTTTTCATCCATTAAGGTTGCATGATAAAAAAGAAGTTTCCTTTTAACTGGTTACAAGGATGAGTAATAAATTGCACTATAGCCAGAAAAGCACAGAAAAGAAACAAACAAATGTTTTTCATTTATTTAAACGACAGGTTAACAGAATGATCTCTTATTTGCGTAGAAAACAGGTTTTATATAAAATGTGATTGCTTTAAATATTGAAAATGTTATTTATACTAATAAATAAATCTTGATGTTCCGGAAAGAAGCAGCGTCGCAGTGCTCGGGAGGAGGCAGCCGATCTTCAACATTACCGCTGCCGCATCGCCTTGGCGTAGAGAGACAGCATAGCGCGAGGTCTGACCGTGATGGATACTACAGGTTTATATTATTTCCTACCTTATGGTTGACGTAAAATACGCAAAAACCTACATTTCTTATAAATTATCAACTGCTTTAAGCATATTCGGCTATCAGGCCATATTAAGGGATATTCGTATATCGGCTAGACCATTTTTACACCACTAGAAAAACCTTGGAATACCGATGTTTACTTATCAAATACTACTTCCAAATATAGATTAGATAAGCAAGGGTTGACTTTTCAATAATTGGATAACTTTTACGGTTAAAGATACTTATTTCTCAAAAGAATTACAATTCACTTATAGAGAAAACATAAATAGGTTTAAACAATTTGTGCCATCAAGCGTAGCTTAAAATAAAGTATTACTACACTTAGTAAGTAGGTAGTACCTTAAAACTAACCTTAAATCATTATAACAATAGAATAGCTCCTAGCCACTCAAATACCACACAAATTCCATAATAACTCAACATACACCACAATGAACAATAATCCCAACACAAAACAATTAGAAACTCTTACGCCTTGCACTAGTAATGAAATCATAAAAATAATTGATAACTTGGACCCGAGCTGTAGCTCAGGTATTGATGGCATCACCACTAAAACTATCAAATGTATAAAAAACCTAATAGCGGCCAACCTAACAAATTGTATCAATAACTGTTTTAAGAGTAGTCAATTTCCAAATACCCTCAAAATTGCGAAAGTGAACCCTATATACAAGTCCGGCACAAAGACAGATCCCGGTAATTATCGACCCATATCGGTATTACCGGTACTATCAAAAATTTTTGAACGAGTAATCTACACTAGACTAGAAAAATACCTAAACGACATTAATTATATTTATGATCGGCAGTTCGGTTTCCGACCAAAATCCAACACCTTGTGCGCCACAATTGATTTAGTCACCACCATAAAAACAAATATTGACAAAAAAAACATTGCTCTCGGTATTTTTATTGACCTAAAAAAGGCTTTTGATACGGTGTCCCATAAAATTCTATTATTAAAGCTAAAAAGCATTGGCATCACCGGAGAAATGTACAATATCCTCTCCTCTTACCTTGACAATAGAAAACAAATCGTTAAGATAGGAAACGCTGTGAGTGGAGCATCCCCTATAGAATTTGGTGTTCCTCTGGGATCGCTGCTATCCCCCCTCCTATTTGCTATTTACATAAATAATATCAAAGACCTAGGCTTAACTGGACAATTAACTTTGTACGCCGATGATACCTGCCTTTTCTACTTCGGTAACAACATAAACACCATTGTAGCTGACGCTCAAAAAGACCTAGATATATTATACAACTGGTTTAGCTCTAATTTACTTACCATAAACGCATCCAAAACATCGTACATGACCCTCACAGCAAAAAATAAAAAAATTCTTGACCATCCAGCCTTACACATAAACAACACAAAAATTGTCAAAAGTAATTGTGAAAAATACCTCGGACTTAGATTAGACAACAAACTGACTTGGCAAGCACATATTGATTACTTAAAAACTAAAATAACATCGCTAATGGGATCAATGCGCGCGTATGTTAATAACATTCCAAAAAAAATCCGCTACAATATTTACAACTCATTAGTCCGCTCACACATAAATTACCTAATCGAAATCTGGGGATGCGCCACCAAATCTACGATTAAAGATCTACAAATAGCACAAAATAAAATAATTAAACTTCTATTCAACTACGATTATGACACACCTACATCCGAATTATATAAATACACCAAGCTAATGAGCATTCATCAACTTTACACTTTCAATTCCTGCATTCTCATTAGAAAAATTCTTAACAAAGCCATACACACACAATTATCCTTTAACATAAAAACATCCAAATACAGCCAAAGAAACCCCAACCAAATACAGACGCACCCCCCGCGGACGCAATATGGCAGGAAAACTATAAAATACGAAGGCGTACAACTTTATAATAATCTACCGGCAGATATCAGGAGCATTTCCTCATTTAACATATTCAAAGCAAAACTTAAGCAGTACGTCACTAACAACACAAAACTAATAAGGCCTTGCAAATAAAATGCGACACAGTACCTACCTACTTTAAAAAAAAAAAAACTATCAGCTACTGGACTACACTTACCCTAGATATGTATTTATTCGCTAAGTGAACAATGTATGTTCTTTTGAATAAATAAAGAATCTTTAAACCCAATAACACTTTAACAACTTATTAATAGTCTTACCAAACCGAACAAATCAGAAGTAGGTAGTTGTAAGCAGGGAACAGTAGAAAGTTAGCCAATGCGGGTAGGGTGCATTTCAATGGTTGCAGCGTGTATACTAAAGCCATAACAAAGTGCCGAACAAAAACAAAAAACGAAAAAATAAAGTGATATATTTATTTACCTAATTTAAAAATGGATGAAAGTATACTTATACTTGATTATAGAACTAGATTATATTTATTGTGGTTTCGAGTGTGCTTTTCTTAAAGGTTCATTCGACATTTGAGGCTCTCAAAGACCTCAAAGACTTTTATCCAAGGAGCTTAAATAAATATATGTGGTACCTTTATACTAATTTCATGCTTTTATCTGAATAAAGATTACCCTGCGAGTCGGAATGGCCAATGGGAAAAAATCTACAGCTGGCCACATGAATTATAGTATGAAAAAAATAAAAGATCTGATACTTTTTATTTTTTTAGTAAATTAGTTTGTTGATATGAGTAGGATAACTGTGTGTATGGACTGGCGAAATCTTCACATAAAAACATGTTGAAATCTCTATTTCCTGCCAAACATTGTATCGAATATTGACAGAAAATAGAGATCTCAGTATGTTTTTATGTGAATGTTTCGCCAGTGCAAACGATAACATTTCCGACTAAACATGTTGCCAGTACAGGTTTTTTTATTTTATTGGCCGCCGTTTCCAAATATCAAGACTTGCTGGCCAAACTCTATTATTTTAGTTTGACATATTTTATAATATGTCAAGCTGTGTCAAAATACTTCATAAAAATGCTGTCAAACCGCAGTAATTATTTTTTCTTAAAAGTTGAAACTAACTATTGAAAAATAGATAATTCTTATATAAATTAATTTTGGAACTCGTGGGTTAAACGATGGAGTCAAATCTATTTGTTGTTTTAAACTTACCTTTTTCTTAACTTGTCTATTTAATCATTGTAAATTACTGTCCATTTAGAATGATGGCCATACTTAATTATGACGAAAAAAAGAATATTTTTCCGCTATTAGTTCAGCATTTTTTTAAAGAACCTTGTTCATTTTTGTTTCAGATTAAAAATAATTTTGTAAAATGCAAAGATTTTTAATCATCGTTATATTTTTAGTGATCGTAATGAGCTGATGCGCGAACGTGAGCGGGAGCGAGAGCGGGGTTACTTGAGTGACCACAACTCCAGGTTTGTTGAACTAATAAAAAAGTTTATGAATAACCTTTGAATAAGATCGCTAACACACTGGGACGCCATGACGACGTCACTGGCTACGTAGCCATGGCTACCACTGGCTACCTAACCTACTGTAACCAAATGTGGTTGCCAAATAAGTAGCCAGTAAAACACGGGCGTCAGTCCTGACGATCAGTTGGTCACTGAGTGAGATAGGCGTAACTTACTTGTATACAAAATACTGGCGAGTTGTCGATGCGTCGTCAGGTCGCCAGGGTATCTAGTCTTCACGTAGGGACCAGTCGATCGTGTCGTGGCTACGTCAAATTGGCGACGTCACCAGATGGTAGCCAAGTGTCATATATTTCAATACGAATTGTTTGAATACTTAGCCGGCGATGTCGCCATGGTGTCCCAGTGTGTTGTAGCGCTCTAAGAGAATAAGCGAAAAAACAAAAACAGCTCAAAAAAAAAGAATCAACTTTGATTCAGCATGACCTAACGGGGTGCTAACTCGCTACATAATATGTAGATCCACCAAGATTTTCGCAAAAAAACAAAAACAACTTGCTTTTGTTTTGTATCTTTAAAGGCTTTAAAGCGCCAAAAAATGTGTCGTTATGGTTTAATAGTTATTTGTTATGCAAGGCTGCAAAGTTGTTTTTAGGCGCGAGTACTTGTATTGAATCCTGAGCGATGCGAGGGTTTCAAAGGTACGAGACGTAGAATAACTTTGCTGCCGAGCGAAACACACAACTTTTTACCTCACTACAGCGAGGAAAATGCTAGGTGCAAGAAAAAAAGCAAATATTAAATGAGTGTTTATTTATTAAAAAAATTAAAAGTTCGATATATTGGTGAAAAAAAACGATCGATTGGTGTATTAGCAGGGCGCAAAGCTTGATATTTATCTACAATATTGACATATTCGTCACGAATCACGAAGTTCCTATCAATATTGGTCTTCGTGTTTGATAAGTTAACCAACAGCAACTTTTCTGAATGCTTCTCAATGTTTTTCGTTAGATAGGTGAGTTCATTAGTCCGGCACGCCCCACTAATGCCAATAATGAGGACAACCTGTAACGCAAAGAAAGAAAATTCGTTTTACAGCAAATACTAAGAAATTAAGTACATATTTTCACATAAAGTAGGTACACTTTGAACAAAGATAGGTAATAATATTATAATAAAAAAGCAAAGTACTTACTTCTGTAGCAAGAAATTCGGAGTCGGGCGCTTGGTTTAGAAACTGCGCAATGTTAGTAGTGGTGAAAATTTTAGATTTTTTCGGTTTGTGGCCGTTTGACTTTTTCTTTAAAAACGCCAATAGTTTGGAATATTTTTCTATGTGAATATAATTTTTTGTTTTGATCGTGGCTTTTAGCATCGAATAAATTCTCCAAAGTGTGCTTGATTTCCTTGTTTTAGATAGTTCAATGAAGTATGATAGCATTATATAGTCTCCGACAACGTTTTCGCACCTTTAGAATGTCTCCATAAATTGAACAAATTGTACGCTTTTATGTACTTTTCGCGCGATTTATCCGGCAGATAACTCAATTCGGCATTATGTAGGTACCGCTTGCACTAACTCTGCAGGGGTTGAATTTATATCGTCGTCGCTACTGGACTCACGCATATTATAAGAGGTCTTACGATTTTATCAAAAAACAATCTAAAATGAATGATGGTAAGTGAATTGATAACAGAGAAGAAAATTTTAAGTTTTTTTTTTCATGCAGTTGTCTCACTGGCCAGTGCGATTATTCTATAAATGGGGTTGGTGCATTGACATGAAATAAGTATTTATGCCTTTTCAGTGGACCCGGCGGTATAGAAAATTATTGAAAAGAAAGGTTCGAATTTTAAAAACTCTTTCCACGCTAGTGGACAAAATGCACTTTTGCACGCAGATTTCGAATGACAAACAGATTCTTTCCGAGCTTGTGAGGTAAAAACTTAATTATTTTCTATCTGTCAAAAGGTGGCACCTGTTCCTACATTAACATGATAACTTATTTTTAACATGTAATGAATTTTCCACAAACTATGAATAACCTAATTCCAATTCAGCCTGACAGACTTTTATAGTCCTCGTAGACGACAGGCTCGACAACACGGTTACGATAGTGTAACCGTATTTTGTAAGAAAAATATCAAGAACACTACGTCTGATTGCCCTTTGGCACACTTTGAGTTAGGACAAGCACGACCAAATACGGTAGCTGAGGCAAGCATTTAGGTGATTTAGAGATAAAGAAAAATCACCAATCTTTTGCGGATTTACGGATAGCAACCACAGCTTCTCCACTAACTTTCAGTTAGTTAAATATAAGTTTTGAAAATAATACTTTGTTTCGTTTGTTTCAGGGACAGGGTCCGAGATCGTGATCAAGGATATCTGAGCGATCACCAATCAAGGTTAGTACCTATTCTGTTTCAAAAACATTATCCCGCCTTTGGTCTTCCAGTCGGGTAAATAAGTACACCACTTAATAATAATTCAGATTTTATTCAATTTATTATGGAACCACCCTACATCAAGTAGAGATGAAAGATTTTTCAAATGATACTGTGATGACTGTAACTTCAATTACGTTTAGAGACGAGCGTTTGGTTCAAGCCCAGTGTTACTTTACTAAATCTAGCTTTATTTACAAGTGGTGTAAAACTTTTGTTGGTCACTTACATTAGGATGCTTTAGAGTGCTTAACATTTATTGCTTGAGTATCTAACTGGTATACTTCAAAAAATTAAACCTCCAACTGTCACTAACGAGACATAATAGTATTATAATTGTTATACGCCTTCTAAAAGCCAATCGACAGTAGAACGGTTGCGTTCTTTTGTCAAAGCAATAGGTTGTCTGAAAATATTAAACATATTGATTATGATAATAAAATGGTAAGCATCATAACTGGCACAAAATGTTCAGCATTAATTTATGCCAAGTGCAATGTTACTTCGTAAAATTCATTCTTAGTAGGTACCTGAAAGATATAGCAAAAACAACAAACATTTTTTTAAGGTAAATTTTAGGATTAAATTAAATATCAAGAGATTTTGCAACTTTACAGTAACAATTTATTTATTTCTTTAAACTTCACGCACACAATAAAGTACTAAGGCGGACTTAATGCATTCTCTACCAGTCAACCAAGGGTGGTGGAGAGATAAGATGTAATTTTATTCTTAAATTAATGCTCAGAATATAAGCAATTATTCAATTTAATTAGTGCTTAGATCCTACATTAAGTTACATAAGCCATGACTTACTCTTTGTTTGTGTGCCATGTGAAAGTGAAGACATCCTACTTTAGTTTAGGAAGGGGCTCAGAAAACCCGATCATCCCACTTTATCTATTTTGAACGTGTTTACCTATTTCTAACTTAACTTCTAGAAATACTTGGACCTACAAGAATAATTAAATATGAAAAGTTGATGTTGATGTTAAATGTTTATGTTGATGTTAAATGTTTGTGTCGATGTTAAATGTTGAGTTCCATCATTGTTGTAATATGCAAAGTTAGTTATTTTGGGTTACTTCCAGCGAAGTAGGTAGATAATTAACACAATAAAACCATGCCCCAAAATAAAATAGTAGGTACTTACCTACCTAGTTATAATTTAAAAGCTGTGTTGGTGTCCTTACCCTTATCATTGCACTTTGGGTCTCAAGTTAAATGTTGAACCCTTTATCGTCCAAAGAACTTGCAACTTTATTGCGATCTTAAGCAAATACTCTTATGAAAATTACCAGCAGGACCACGTCACTTAGTTTTATAGCATGCAACTACGAGTAGATGGCTGTATGGAAATTATATACTAAGTTAGGTATGTAAAATAAAAAAATACTGTTAGAGTTAGGTATTATATTTTGTGTTCAACATAACATTGCTGACTATAAAATATATAAAATGAGAAGCAAGGTAAAAGTACAATTAACTCAAGCGTAGATTTATAGTTATTATTTACGTCACGACATTCACGTTGACAGGATTTTCTGATAATGCTCCGCTTCTAAGGATCGATTTCCAAGGCCATTTTTACGAGACTCGGCTTATTTTGGGAATCTGTTTCAGTACATTTAGTAAAAATACATAAATACTTTATCTATGTACTAAATTCTTGTGAATTAGTTTCATTTGTGTCAGTAAACATTTTTGGGACGAGGCTATATGAAGTCATATCAATAATTATTTTAATAAATAATTTTATATCAGTCGGAAAATATTAGCAATAACATATTATTATTTACAATTATTATGTGGTTATCAATAATCAAATAGAACCTTAATTTGTTAACAGTATGTTAATATTTGAACTGAATGACTGATGTATGTTTTGATGACGCAAGCTGTGAGTTAAACCGCAACCAATATAAATACTAGTATCGGTATCCCTATTTTCAAAGTAAATTACATAAATTCAATTCAATTCAATAAAACGTTAGCACAAATATTCCACATCCACTAATGAATTGCCTACATTACAAAAATATACAACACAAAATTAATTGGATTCATTAAAATTTCTCATTGCATGTTCATTTGTAAATATGATTAACCTGTAACGTATTGGGATCATTGAACTCTGACTAATTTTAATATTTCTGAACTCTGACTAATTTTAATATTTCCGAACTCTGACTAATTTTAATATTTCTGAACTCTGACTAATTTTAATATTTCATAAATTTTCCAAACATTTAATCGAAATAGCAACTAAATGAGTAATAAATAGATAAAACAAGCCATTTAATATTTACCCATTTCAATCAGCAAAAACATTTGTTTGACACGTAGATTTTTAGACCGGATTCAAAAATGACCTCAACGCATTTTGGTATCCCCAAAACAGCTTCTTTAAGTTTTCCATATTTTGTAATGTGAAGAATTAATAAGAACCAGCATGTTTAATGGTGGTAATTTTTGTTATTTCTAATAATACTAGCGACTCGCTCCTCTTTCGCACGGTTTTTACGACTTGACAAAACATCGAGATTTTTCGTTATATGTAACTTTAACATTAACGTATTATTTATGTACACATAAACCTTCCGGAATATATTCTCTAAACGATGGTGAAAACCTCATCAAAATCTGTTGCGTGGTTTAGAAGAACAACGCGGACATACAGACAAGAAAAACGACTTTAATTTATAATATGTATAGATATAGATTAGCCAATGAGCCAGAGCTACATCCACCATGCTACATCATACATGGTTAAATAAAGATACGTTATTACATGACCACAATGACCACTCTGAAATTACCATTTAGTTCATTAAGTGCCATTGCCACGCATGACAAACAATCGGTGATCGATTTTTGTAGTGAGAGCAATAGCCTAAAACGCGAAGATGATTTTTTTTCGTTACATGTGGTTTTGTAAGATTATTCTATTTAAATAAACTGTACATAATTAGAATTTAAACTGCAAGTTATATTATAGCTAATACTGATTTTCACATAAATAATATAGAGTTATAAAACAATTCACTTCAACTACGTAGGCAAACGAATAAAAGGTAAATGGTGAAACAGTGAAACGTTGGTACACTGTCTATAGGCAATTAAACTGATGGTGATAAGCGACAAAACAGTAATTAGCCCAATTAGCCCATGGAACTTATAACCTTAGTTTAATGGTAACAATACAATATTAATTTCATGTATTACTTAAGTAAAATAAACAATATCTGATGATGTATTCGGTTAATTAATTAATTGGCCAATTTATTATGAAACGTTCAAAAGCAGTCTCGAATAATTCAAGTAGGATTCAGTTGAACCATCCGCGTGCTGAGAATTACCCGTAAAATAGGTCAATTAAGTTTTTTACGAATGGATGAATGCACAAATTCATTGGAAACGGACAAAAATAAAAAACGATTTTTAAGGTTATCGCATTTGATCTACGTGTACAAATGAACAACGATTGAATGTGTTAGCCGGGCCTTTGTTGCACATGCGTCATCATCTGCCTAGCCTTTTCCCAACTACGTTGGGGTCGGCTTCCAGTCTAACCGGATGCAGCTGAATACCAGTATTTTACATGAAGCGACTGCCTATCTGACCTCCACAACCCAGTAACTGGGTAATACGATACCCCTTGGTAAGACTGGTTGTCAGACTTTCGGGCTTCTGACGACCCGTAACGACTGTCAAAGATCCACAAATGACAGCCGGGACCAACAGCTTAACGTGCTTTCCGAAGCACGGAGGAGTCTCGGTATGTAAAGATGGTCACCCATCCACGGACCAACCTCGGCAAGCGTAGCTTAATCTGAGGGATCGACCCGTGCGGCTGTTATTACGTAGCCACGAGCTCCTCTTTGTTGCACATACGTATTAGTACGAAAAAGCTTTTACGGAATTCCATTGCATAAGCTTCGTCATCCCTGTCAGGTAGGTTTTGTGAAGGGGTTTAAAGCTCAAAAAACGTAGCTACGGAAAGAGTCGGTATTCAATCAACCTGTACATTTATCACATAAAATTATATTTACGAGAGTCTATTAAAAATAACCTACAATTTATACTGAAATAACTTTATTCTGCGAAATCAACATAACTAATTAGCAATTAGGTTTTAGAAGGGAGCTTTTCGATGCTAGAATACCTACTTTATAATAAGCCGTTCGCAACATGGCGGCCGTAAGGAGAATTAAAAAAGACCACCCGATTTTCCTATTTTGTAACATAAAATAATTATGTGGTTTTCATAATAATGATATCTAATACATTTAAATATACTTACGATTGATGGAATAAAGCAAACAACAGCGTAATCTACTTCCAAAACCCAACTGCTCAGTCTAGTTCTATGTATAATAATTATAGTAGTCTTTGGTTCTATGTCTCGTGTCATACTGGACGACAGGCTTCTTTGCTAAAAGAACATTATTTTCGCCTAAAACTCAAAGTTGTGATATTGCAAAAAAAAATTTTTTGCTTAATTTTATGATTTAGTTTACCGAGGAATTTTAAAGAAAAATCTATTACCTATGTACTTTGGAATAATTATTATCGTATTGATAAAACGACTGGACTTAGCTACGTTATATTTTCGTTAGTGTTTTATAATTTAACCCAGTAATTAGATAAAATAAATAATTTTCTTAGATGTATCAAACAATCTGACGGTTGGCTAACAAAGGATGAAAGGATAGTAGACAGCACGTAAAAAGCGGCAACTTGGCCTACGTAATTCGCTGTAATTCGCTAGATGGACTAGAGACTCACTGAGACATGGGATCACAGCTTTTCTATAACATTTCTTCTGATAGACACTCTACATAAAGTAGGTAATAACTTTCTTAAATCTCTTTGAGTAGGTGGGTATTAACCTCAAAATAACTGCAAAAACTATATTTAATACTATTATAATTGACTCATTCATATCGAAATATAACATATCAGGCAAAGAATGTCAGAAATTGGCATAGTCTGGGGGCTTAAAACGGCCACATTAGTAATTGCTCTAGAAGCAATTCATTTCCTGAATTCCCAGCTGATCATTAGCAATTTCTCTAATTTGACACAAAACGGTGACATATACTCGTATTAGCTGAATCATATGAACTCAATTCAATTCATTTAGTAAATATTGCTGCATGAAAATGATAAAATGACCGTGATTTAAATTAATTAATTTTAATTTAACACTAAACTTCTTTAATAAAGCAATTTATAATTTGTGGACTATTTTAAGAATCTCAATACAAAACTGTCAAACAGATGAATTGCTTAATATGAAAAATTAACACACGGCTGCTGCTTCGCCAGTTCTTTTCTTGAACTTGGATTGACACGCTGCCGCGTGTTTAGATAAAATTGCACGAAGATATTATTATGAATTGTCAGTTTGTGACTTTAATCCTATTATGATTCTGCCAAAGTGGCCATTTTAGGCTATCCACTTGATAGTTGTAGCCGGGAAAAATAACGTAGTATCGTATATTCCATTGCTCGGCAAAAAATACCAAGGACGATATATCAGCACCAGGCCAGGCCTATCACAAAATTGTATTAATCAAAGTATTATTATTTTCAAGAACCTTTTTTCAATACACAGAGTAATGCGTAAACATATTTTGAACGAGAGAATTCTTCATTTCACCATCGTAAAAATTGCTGCCTGGTAGTAAGTATACCTAGTACTGCAAAACCATAGTAGTGACCTGATATTTCCCCAGAGGGTTGTGTTCGCTTAGCAATGTGAAAAACGCAGTGTAACAATAAAGCCTATTCACAGAGGTTTAGTAATATTTCCTCATAAGCATTCAGGTATCTAAACGGATTAAGGAGATTCATTCCGAAAACAATAATGCTCAGTAGAATACAAGGAATTCCCCTAATCGGTATACGAAATGGTGGTACCTACTTGTTTACGATACATTTACAGAGATAACGATTTCGATTCATCCCTCGCTCAACCACTTAGTAAAGGGCTTTATTTGAAAAATAACAATAGTTAGAGCGAGGAAAAATATCTCTTACAAAGTGGTCAGCTTACTGAATTCGGCGTGTTGGGCTTTCTTTTCACTCTTTCACATAAGAATAGCTGGCCAAAATAACACTTCTAGATACCCTCAAGAAATGGAACTGATATACCTATCCTAGGTACGAGTACATAAATAAAATAGAGAGTATTAAACAGCTGAGTTCTTGATTTGTCTTAAATAGTATCTGAAGTAATAACAGTAAAAGGGTTTCGTTGTTAAAAAAGTGCAATTTGCATGATGGCAAGTCGACCTTTCTAGTAATTCATCTGCCAGCAGGCACAGATATTCGTAGGCCATTGATTTATTTAACGACACGCCTATATTTTGTCTTACGGAGGGACATTAAAGTTGAATTAACTTCATGCCCAGCCACCGAATATTGTTTTTTATTTTACCTTTATGAATTTCTTCCAAGAATTGTATTTTTTTTTTTTTTAATGGATCTGAATGGTACAATTCGAAAAAGTTTCTCATCAATTTTTGAATTATGTAGTTTACTAGCTGATGCCCGCGACTTCGCCCGCGTGGATGTCGGTTATTATACTAAAACCTTACCCGAGAACCACTCTATCCATTGGTGAAAACCGCATGAAAATCAGTGCAGTCGTTTTTGAGTTTATCTCGTACAGGACGACAGACAGACAAACGCGGCGGAGGACTTTGTTTTATAATATGTAAGGATTAGTGACAGTGCCATTGTCAACTCCTGATCAGTGAAATTAAAGCTACGCACCCTTTTATTGTAGCTCTATTTCCACTTGTTGATTTGCCACTGAATTCAAATTCTGAAAAAAATCTTATTATTCCAATATAATTTGTAATCCCTAGACATACCACCTAACATATCAATAACACTGCATAGTAAGCAGCCGCTAGTCCCATGCCGCCGACCAAAAAGTCAACGCGTATACTTTTATCAATTACATTAGGTAACATATGTTATTTTGGCAAAGGAATGTTGATATTTCGTCCCACAAGACCCATTGTCGTGTAAGTAGGGCTAGGTATCGATCGTGAGACTCAGTTATTGTCGTAGTTATCGTTTTTCCTGAGTCACGTATGCTCCAGGGTATACTCTTGGGACAGAATTAGCCATTCGCGAACCAAGCAATTTTTGTTATACTAAAGGGCCGACAGTAATTTATGATGCTTTTGGTAATATTACACAATTTCACGATCTATAATCCAGTTCTTCGAGGTCTATAAGGATATTAAGGCTGGCAAGTCGGATCTTATTAGATGATTGAATGATGGAAACGTTGAAGATGCTTTTGCAAATTATATGAAGGCTTTGTTGTGAGAGCGATGTTTAATAAAGAGCTTGACAAAAATTCGTTACAGTATTTTCTCTGGTCTCGAGCACAATAATTGATTAGGTAAAAGAATCCTCTGTGCCCGTATAAAAGACGTAAGAGAAAAAGGTATATCATATTTATGTCCTTCCCTGCCTACATATTTAGAAAATGAAAGACCTGTGCCTACTGCTTTGAGAACTACGGTACTTCAGAAAAAGGTATTCATGATCCTGTTATTGAAAAATTGTTTCCGTCTTGCCTACATTAAAGCTTTTTCTGCTCTAAGTACGAACAAATGCATCCACGTAACTATTTGTGAAGATTCTTCAAGAATAGAGCATAGTTTTCTTGTTATAAACGCTCTATATCAGATCTACGAGCACCGCTTTATATACTCCAAACATTATGTATGTATGTGACACACATGACCAAACCTGATTTAAAAGAGTACCCCTACATCTTCCTGCATGAATAGTACCCACTCTTGAAATTATTAAAGTCGGATTTTATTTTACTTATAAAGTGAATGAATGTTCCCGCAAAAGGCCACAGTAGGAAATTGCCAAAATATTGTTCTGTGTCATTCAATTTACTTGCTTGCCGTTGTAAAAGGTTCAGGTCATTAATTTCGTAGACGTCCCCTTTGCGTACCGTTTGCCTTGGCACATTTCCCTTCTATTGACATGCTGTAAAAAATGCGACTTGTACTGTTTGCTTTAAAACTCATTCAACTCAGAGTCAAAATTCGAATCGCTATTAACTTTTGTATCAACACTATACGTATTTTAAATAATATCAAAACTAGGAGCCGTTAATCTAACACGGAACAATGGCGTCCAATCCCATTGGTCCATCCCAGTTGGGATACGTCCATTTCAAATCAGTTTAACTTCGGATGGTTTGTTTATTTTTCATTTATCTGAGGCATGGAAAATGGAACCTTTACTTTGTAAAGCTCAGTTGTTTATCGTGAAATACCGGATGGATGCAATCTTTGTGCAAGTATTTGTACCATTATGAAATTACTGTAAACTTTTTGTTTTACTTAATATAATATAAGTGGACTGGACTATGTGTTCAGTTTTAGGTCCCTTCGTTCGTAGTTAGCCAATTTAGGTAAATAAATCGTGAATTTAGTTGAGGTTTTACTAAAGGTTCACAAAGTTAACATATATTAGGTATGCTAATAATAGTTTCAAACGTTGAACGAAGGTTTCGTTTATTTTCTTTACACGTTTATCACGGTTCCTTGCTTGGAAATCAAACAGGAAACCATTACAGGATCATTTTAATTTCTATTCAACGTAAAATAGCGCCTGCGTTAATCTCAGCTACGAGTATTAAAGGCAACACGACAATTATAATGTACGTTATGCACAGTTTCGTGAGCGCATCCCGGTGCGCTTCATGCATCGGTGAGTCGGCCCGTGCGGCATGGTACCGCCACTCAGACGGGTGGCGCGGTGCCCCGCCCCCTGGCCCGCGCCGCTCCCCCTGGGACTCCCTCCCCAGCCTCCGTCATGAAGGCAGCCTTAACGACTCCGGCTACAGGAGTAACAGGGCTGACAGCTTCGAGCAAAGGTATGACATAGTTCTACGATGTAGATATTATTTGAAATGTTTTTACGGCATAAATATCACTTGGCGGTGGGTGAGCAACATGCTGAGTTTTTAAATATTTTAGTATTTTTACTTATTAATAAACCTTTTTCTTATAACGTAAACAAAGTAAAAAAGAGAAAAAGCTTGGAAAACTTCAGCATGTCATCCCTCACGTTTTATTTATTTACTTGCAAATTACATATAATAAATACGGCCACATCCGAAACTCAATGTTCATTTTAACAATGTATGTCACTGAAGAAGATTGGCAGTGAAATCCGAGTCCAAATGAAGTTCTCATTACTGCCTGTCTATCGGAACCCGGCCCGAAATGGAATGAACGGATTTTGATGCCCCTAGACAGGCCCATTTTTAGGGTTCCGTAGTCAACAAGGAACCCTTATAGTTTCGCCATGTCCGTCTGTCTGTCTGTCCGTCTGTCCGTCTGTCCGCGACTTAGCTCAGAGACTCTTAGTAATAGTCTGTAATTTGGTATGGGTATACATATCAACCACGCCGACAAAGTCGTACTTAAAATAAAACAACGTAAAAAATTTTTTTTTTAGGATACTTTCCTTACTCCTGAAATGGGGAACATGTTTTTCAACAACAATGATAAGTTTGTTCTTGGCATAAATTCATCCCAACTACGGAACCCTTCGTTGTGCGTGGTCCGACACGCATATGTTAATACTTAATTCATTAGGTGAAATGGAAAACGAAGTTTCCGATACGACTTTTAACTTGTTCTGAAAGTAAAATTAATCGGTCAGTTCAGTACTTACGAGTACCTATGTGCCGACGACATTTTTATTTTCGGTCTTATTAAGTCTTTGGTTTGGGCTATTGTACCAGATGTCTGTAGGACTTGTTTTTTATAATTTAATCTTCTGGCAAATCTCATGTTAAATTTTATAATTGGTAACGTGAGATTTGACTAAAAAAGTTACTAACACATAGTAATCAAAGTTATTAACGAAATATCGAAACAGCTGCCTACCTGCAGCCTGCTACAGTTTTTAACAATTGCTGTTATAAATAACATAAGTCGCTCAACGAATTCAAATAATTACTCAGTAAAAGCATCGATTTACATCTCTGTATTTCAACTCGCGATTCCAACAAAATGTTCCATTATTTTCCAGAATCTGACGTTGATCTACAAACAAAATTAACTTTACTCCCATAGGTAGTAAATTTTGTTTATAGGTTCATTCTCCACACAATAAAAAAGTTTTGTAATTGTGCGCAAAATCATGATGACAATACCAAAATGTTTGTTTTCTTTATGAAGTAGGCAGGCAAATATATTTCTGACGAAAAAGACACTTTCTAAATTCTCGCGGGAGGATGAAAATTGGAAAGTTGGCCCAGAACGTAAGCCAAAAGATATTTCATGTATTTTTTTAAGTAACGAGGTTCCCATATGCGTTCATTTCCACTGATGATACATGACTAATAGGTACATTTCCACATTCTATCAAGATTTTCAACTGCTTCTCACACACACAACTGTACGTCACAGGCTCAGCATCACCAGTCTTGACTCTCTTTATATTTTGGCTGCTGAGACCAAAACTACAAACGTAGAACAAAGTTTTATAAAAATGTGACCGTTGTACTAAAATATATTGTGATGCCTTATGACTTCCACGCGAACAAAGTCGCGAGCAGTTTCTAATAAAAACAGTTCTTTTATTTTAATTTAAAACCCCGCGCCAAAGTTAAACACAAATCCGACGATCAAGTAAAGTTAAGAAAGGGTAAATATTTAGCATCTGTTACAGGGGTGTTTTCGACCGCCAAGACAGCGTTCGTTCGGAATACACAAGCGATCGTGAATCTACGCGCTATGGGATCGTTCAGCAAGCTTCTATTGATAGCACCGACTCCAGGATTTGCTACTTGACATCGAGTGAGGTAAGTTACTCTATTGATTTCTCCTTCCTCCTTATCCTATTGTTTTTCCTGTCTATAGCCAAGACAAGTTTATCTTAAGAATAGGAGTTTATGTATGAAGTAAGTATCTGTTTTATTGCGGACATGCTTTACGTTTTATTAAATACTAGCTGATGTCCGCGACTTCGCCCGTGTGGTTGTCGGTTATTATATACTAAAACCTTACTCGAGAACCACTCTATCCATTGGTGAAAACAGCATGAAAATCGGTGCAGTAGTTTTTTAGTTTATCGCGTACAGGACGACAAACAGACGCGGCGGAGGACTTTGTTTTATAATATGTATAAGGATTATACATAAAATAATTATGTAACGATCATTTGGTGAAGGAAGCCAGATTTTAGTGTTATCTCTACATTAATGATCACTTACTCACTCAATCTATATTCATGATCAAATACCACGCAAAAATTGGAGGTGTATGCTTATAAAGATTTACCCAAGAATGAGAAAAACTTGACTATTTACGTAGGCCAAACTATGGGCAAAGGGTGAAGATCTCGGCACTCTCGCCTCTTCATGTATTGATTTGAAGTGTGGTTATTATACACCAACTTAAGTTAACATTGGAGACCAATAGTTGTTTCACCTGAAGGCTACATCGAAGGTTAACAACTTCAGGAAATACTTAGCCTAAAACTGCCAACATGCAGAGAGCAAGCGCGGTAGAATCAGTGAACGGCAATTCTGAATCTGCAGTAAGACAGTTGCAGGATGCTATTTTAAAGTTTATCTTAATGTAGCAGAAGTACTTTACATTGTTTACAATTTTTTTTACCTAAAACGCGACTTTTCACCGTGGCCGTCGGCTGTTTGCCAACCTTAGCCATAAATAAATTCAGTATAACATTATGTTTATTTACTCAATAACAAAGCATTGTGGTACACGTTAAAATACAGTTTTACAAAATAAGTACTATAGCTACAAACGTGTGGGTGAGCACTGCTCTCCTAGCTAGGTTATGAAAAACCTGTGTTAAGGAGAAGCAGTCCGGTCCCCTAAGGTAAAATGACGTAAAGGTTACATAGTGCTTCAAATGTTACTGTTACAATTTTGGAGTATTGAGACGCACAATTAAGGTATAAGATACATTTTACTAACTTGAAAATAAAAATATTTCTAAGAGAAATAAATGTATGTGTGTGTGTGTGTGTGTGTGTGTGTGTGTGTGTGATTGTGCGTGCGGTTGTGTGTCTGTGTGGTTGTGTTGCTATTTTAAAGTTTATCTTAATGTAGCAGAAGTACTTTACATTGTTTACAATTTTTTTTACCTAAAACGCGACTTTTCACCGTGGCCGTCGGCTGTTTGCCAACCTTAGCCATAAATAAATTCAGTATAACATTATGAGTGCCTTAGTTAATTAAGTCAAACTAAACGAAGGAATACATAATATACGGTATGAATTTTATAACATGATTGCTGAATCGTTCCGAAATAGTCTCAAATGTAATAGTGAATTCTAAGAGGTACCTACTCTAATACAAGTGTTATCAAATCTATTCACGTATTTTGAAGCCAAAAGCAAATTTTAGATTTACTGAAGCAACTTCCGTACATAAACAGTTTTTCGTTTTGTTTTCAAGTAGGCTAGAGGAAACCATTATAAGAAATAATTAAAATGTATTGCTTACTTTATCAAGACCCCTCATTATCATTACCTTTATTAATTAGCTCGTATCGCCCCTCTGTTAAGCAATGGCTTTTCACCAAGTCTTCCACTACTTGTCGTATTAAAGGCGCCGAATTTTTCTCTGTACCTTTTGCGACGTCTACATTATCTTTATCACTCAAAGGTTTTTTCTTTTTTATATATTTTCCCACAGATTTCCCGGTTTCTTCTTTAATTTTGATGCAAAAAAAAATCACTTAGCTCCTGTACCTTCCCGTGAATTTTTCGTCTTATATCTCAAAAACTGCGATTATTTTAAATTATGGTGACATTAGCCTTCTAATCCTATATATTGTATTGAACGCACTTCCAAGCTTTAATAATCTCAGATCAGTGGGCAATCTATATGTAAAGTAGGTACCCCCTGGCCTGCTGGTTTTTGAATTAATTTTATGTTTTTTGTGCCACTATGTACATAATGAAACAGTACCTACTACCTCATTTGCCTATGCTGCCCTGCCCTGATTGACGACCTTAATAAAGTTAAATTAAATTTTGTCATAACCTTCAGTACGGAACAAAAAACCGGCCTTTTTCAGAAATCTATGAGTCAAATTAATATAGGTATTAAAATTCATTATCTGTATCTTAATCTGCTCTGAATACAAGCACAAAGGTGACGAAGTGTTATCTTCCCAGTTGGGCGTGTAAAAGTAGCTTTTGTTCGCTAGTGATTTAATTGTAGTCCTAGGATTCACTAAATATATATAGCATAGTACACAAGCCAAACAAAATGTAAAATAGTGATGGTCGACGGTCCAGAGGAGCGAGATCTGGGATGTTCGCCCGAGTTCGGAAGCAATCGGCGGAGCCTGCGCGGCAGGCGCGCTGCGCACTCAACTCCTCCAATCGTATCCTGAACGTAGTATTAAAAATATTATTTTGAGGTTAACTTCTCTCTTGTATTACAATGAATTGAGGCTAATCGTGGGTTTCAAACACCTAAATTTGTCGCAAAATAGGCGTGTCGAATGTCGCGAAAGAGAACATTAAACCGAAAATTGAGACGTTTTGTGTGTGTAAATACAAAGCTTTTACTGTCAAGTGCACGGACAAAGAAGAGTTGCGTCGTCCTCGCTACGTTTAGCTGCGATACTCAGTTGTAATTTTCGTGGTTGTTATAGTTAAACCAAAAATCGAATGAAACTATTGTGAAAAATATACGTAAATTATCTATAAACATATCCTGCTTGTTAAAGTGAAGTCAATTCAAAGGCCTACCGTACGAGTGAATTGTTGACATAAATGAATGTTCCATTTCCATTAACAATAAGAAAATATTTAATATAATTAAATATGTTACATGTTGCTAATTAAGTAGAGTTCCTGCCTGTATATCGCTTGATCCACCTGTGATATTTCGTCTTCATAATGAATGTTAACCTTTGTGTGTAGGTGTTTTCTAAAGCTGCCAATTCTAAGTAAAATTATTCTATTATAACTCATAGAGTGTTCAATGTTATTTTGTCTATATTGTAAAAATCAGTCTTAAATTTATATAAATAACTCGATTCGTAAATATTTACTGTTGCTAGATGTAATGTAAATATAAATAAACAAACAAAAAGTAGACATACTTCAAGACAAGCTAAGCGACATTGAATAATTAATGAAGTTTGTACTATAACTTGCATGGGGGCCATCAAATCTAAGAATGCTGTATTCTTGAAGGTATATTTTTTATTAATAATACATATTTTAGAAATATCTTTTTGATACACTCAGCCTAAATCAACAAAATGCAATTTCATTTGACGTTTAAATGTTTTAGAAACCTGTCATAAAATTAACGGCAATATTCAAAATTGTCTAATTGGCTGAGATTGTTATTTTTTGGTTTTATGTACTTATTTTTCTTAAACAATTGAATACAACTTGACTATTAATTCCATAAATATTATTAGGTATCTATGAACTTGCTTATAAATGAAAATCCTTGCTAGGCACTCCGACAGTCTCCTTGACGAAAGGCAAGTTTATTTTAGCTTGTTTGTTGAGTCACCCTCTCTATTTCACTGTAATAGGATACTGAAGGCCTAATGTTTATTCTTGAACGCGGCCGCGAAGGTACGGCCACTGTAAATTGTGTCAAGGTCGAGTTTCTATTGATCCCTTTCTTTCGTAGCAAGAGCCAGCCCGTCCCATGTGTTTTCCGGTTTGTACATTCTGATGTGCATAATTATTTCAAGACCCAGCGGACAAATTGAATAAAAAAGGGTTGGATACGTGGAAGTAATTTTTTATTGTATACGATCTTTTCTGTTTTCTTCTTAAAAATTCATTATACGTTATTTATTTGGGTACCTACTTTTTATTTTACTTTTATTTGAAAACCCTCGTCTATGTCTTTTCTTCTTTATTATACCTACTTATAGATGGAGCCTTTTAGAAATTATAACTGTATTTTGGATATAGAAAATATAAATAAATACATTCACTGCGCAGGTTCAGCATTGCTATTCTGTAACCATCACACCGTGAACACTTAGGTGAAGTGAGAGTGGAGTGAGCTGTCATTGTAATCCATACCTAGGTACTGATACTATGGCAGTGACAGTTCACCTCAAGGTCACTTCACCTAAGTTTTCACGGTGAGATTTTTACAGAATAGCACAACAGGTTTCACATTTTTGGAGTAATTAAGTGGCCTACAGGAGCTAAATGCAAGTTTTATAATGCTCCACTGCAGTAAACAAAATCAGAAAAATACATGACATTCTTTAGGATATATACTAGTTAAATAGTGTGTTGAAAACATATACAACTAATTTGATACATAATAAAAAATCACAAAGATACCTCAAACATTTTCTTTTAACGATTAAAATCCTAATAATATGCATGCAATCATTCTGTTTTTTTGTCAGGATATTTTACAAGCAACATATTAACGTAATAGTGTTTTTGTCCAGTCAATAGGCTTTTTGTTGCTTAATTACTTCATATTTTGGAAAAAATTACCAGCGTTGTGTCATTCGCTTCTCTTTATTCTTCTCTTTGCAGTGTCTTTAGCTGTTGTCAGCCTCTTAATGAAAGGTGTTCATTTTAAAAGTCCCTTTGAACAATCAGAAAAGTTAAAACTGGCCACTTACTAGTGTTGCCTAATTTTATGCGGAACACACGGAGTAATTATGCTGTTGACCCGTAATTCATCGATAGTTTTATAATTTTCACTAATAGTTAAAAAATAATTAAAATGTGAACTGTTTTAATGCTCAATTTTGTTTTTTCAATTCGGATGTTAATTTTCCAAAATAAACCTCTTATTTATCCAGGAGTAAATATTCCAAGATTCTAATCCGTTGCTCATAAAACAGCGTAATTTCGTTTTTTCTTGTAGTCAAATCAGAAAAAGACATTATTCATACGACATAAAAATAACACATGGATGATAACAAAAACATTTAGAAGTGCCTTTATGACAAATATAAAACATTTTTCGCTAGTGAGTAAATAAATGGCTGACAAAACAGCTCAACATGATGTATATCCGCAGGAAACATGTAATACGTTGAAGACAGGTTATATATCGTAGGTAACGTAAACCCCATTTCTTGTGAAAGCTTTTAGAGGTGGCCATAAACTTACAGCATTTTTCTTTTCACAAAAATAGAAGTCAAGTTTAATATTTCCATAGCAAATTAACCAACAAATTTCATTTTTTTTTGTTAATGTAAAGCAATTTATTAATATTAACGTTTTTGTTACAGGTAAGTCACTTTTAATGTATTGCTCCAGTACTCAATATTGCAGTAAGTACTTGTCTTAATTATACTAATTAGTTATGAAAATGAAAATTAATAAAGATGAAAAACTTTGACATTTGAATTCACACAGTAGTTTTGGGATCACATGGCTGTTTCATACAGCATTTTGTTTTTAACAGTATGAACAGTGAGATGTTGACGTGTGTATGATGGCAACTTTTTCCGTGAAATATCGTATTGGTCAACCGTCTCGTACTGATTGTGTGAACGGGGGAGTTACAGACTAAAGAGGATAAAGTATAATTAGTAGGTACTAGATTGCAAAGTATTATTGAGTAGTATTGAAAGTATTATTGAGTGGTAGTGTTTTTTATTTTTTTTTCATCAGTAATCCATGGTGGATTACTGATGAAAAAAAAATAAAAAACACTGTAAGGATTTAAAAAAAACATTTTCAGTACCAGACTTTTTTTTAGTTTGTTAAATTGACTCAGATTAATTAACTGGGTTTACCTTTTAAACTTTCTTTTCGGAAGAGTTCATTATGTAGGTATGTCAATAAGCAGGCCATACTTTCGTAAAACTTTTGAAAAACAACCATTTTTAGGATTCCGTACGTCCGAATGAAAAAACGGTATCTGTCTGTCTGTCAGTCACAGCTAATTTACTCCGAATCAAGAGGACCGATTAAGTTGAAAGGTACACATATGAATTTCTGTGACCCAAACACCGCCGTGTAACCTATAATGAATATAAAATAAAAAAGTTTAGCGGGTACTGTACCGTGTCACATATCAAATGAAAAGGCAGACTGTGAAGGGTCTCAATTTTATTTTCTATAATTTTAAAATAAATATTTTGAAAGTTATTTAAGAAAATATATGAAAATTAACCACACCACAAATGAGCAAAAATTTTGAAAAAATACAGAAAATATTCTATACTTATTAATATTAATGTTTTTCAACGACAATATTAAGTCTGTTCTTGGGATTAATTCATCCCAACTGAGATATAAACATGAACACAATTTACTAACACCCACAAAGTAATTTAATTACTAACATCGGAAACAAAATCAAAACACTGACCTGAATAACTAAAGTTTGCAAGTATAGGTATAGTATAGCCCTGAGCTGCAAAAATACTGGTCACTCATAAGTGTAACATAACAGCTCATTCACTTTAATTTCGATTTCTTTTTGCGGGCGTTAGACCTATAGGTACCAAAGGCTTAGTTGTTATTATCATTTTAGGATATATACAACCTTAAAATCCAGTTTGAAACCCTACTATAGGCACTATTCCTGTAAGCTTATCGTGTGGAGTAACTACAAACATTTCAGCAGAAATTGCTTTCTCAGTGTAATTGCAGTGATGGAAGAAAAAAAACATAGCTCTTTCCTTTCCCAAACACGGTCCGTATAAAAATACGTTTCAGAGCCATTTCGCGAAAGTGGCCCGTCTGATATTGTTGCTATTTATTTTATACCTACCCCACGGCAACTACTGTAAAAAGGTTCTCCCCTTTTTCCCTACCCTTGGGTTTCAAGAACGGTTAAAGCCAGTTTTTTATAGAGTTGGAGCCATTAAAATTAAATCGTAAGTAACCAAGTACCTACCTACTCATATTTACATATACTTACTTACTAAATATGTGTTTGAACGATGACAAAATATCGATGCAAATCATAAAGAGAGATTGTGATAAAAATATAATATACTATATGAATATAGTTAGCAACATTGTGGAGGGTTTTACAGTCAAAATTATTGTTATTAGAGTTGTGGAAAGTTAGGAGTTAAGTAGTACCTACCATTTGATTGCTAGGTAGGTTTGTCAATGTACCATTATAATCTATCGTTAGTGGCTTTACAAATTATGTTCATCAAGTATGTATCAAGTATGCTCGGTATAACTAGTTTAAATTCAGAAACGGAGCTCGTATACAAGATATTGTTGCATCGATGGTACTGGCCGTCATTATTCTGTAATTGAATAGCCTGGACAGTCTCTCAAAATTCTTGCGAAACGGACGTTTCGTTGGAAATCAAATTGAGAACACGTCGTGCGCTGGCCATGGCAGGTCTTGTTGCAGGCCGATGGCCCTCGGTCACCTCGGTCGCTCGCATCGATGTCGCATTAAGCTCTGCTTCGCTTCGCTTGCTACGTGCATTGGCGGATGCACGTAGCAAGGGAAGTGGTAGAGGGAAGCGCGCGGGGCGGACGCGTGACGCGCGGGGGACTGTAAAGCCTTACGCCTGCGCCCTGCCACCAGCGCCATTTATCCTCTTGTAACATACTCTTGGTTCGTTTGCTAGGTCAATTATCTTTAACGTATTGAAGCTAGGACGGAACGTATTATAATTTCAGGTTGCTATTAATAAATCTTGATTTAGCTACATTTTCACATGAAAGGTAAGCTTCGTGCATGCGATACTCGTTTACCTTTTAATGGTATTAATAAATGTTGGTATGTACTTACTTACGTCGTTAATCACATTTGTTCATAAAGCTTAGTCATTTATAATATCGTCCGATAAATTTTGAAAAGGTAGGAGGTTCATTAAATCGATTGCGATGTTCAGCCAGAGAAGCAATCATAATTTATGATTAATTAACTTTGCTTGTTCACTGCGTGATTTCCCAACTTCCTCGAAAATACAGATAGATGGCGGAAATGTTAGCTTCCAATTATTCTAACTGATTAAGTTTAAATGTGTTTTGAAGATGTTGCGTAATGGGGAAAGAAATTAATTATTTGAATTTAACGAAGTTTTTACTCAACTTCCCCAGAGCATTTCATTATTGAAATGGATAAACCTTGTTAGTTATAATAGATAGAAAGAGAGAACCTATTTTGTCATAGAAGTAGTTATCTACTTTTATGACAAAATACATTCTCTCTTTAGCACGCGTCTGAAACACATAAAAAATAATAAGGTGTGAGGTCCAGGCGTCCAGCAGGATTCGGGGGGAGATGCTCTGATGACATTTTGTTTGCTAATGATTGATGGCTGGGCAATTGTGCGTATGATGGAAGATATTTATATAGTAAACAAACTCATGTCAACAAATAGTTCTGAAATAAATCTACCACATTGAAGAACAACAAAAAATGTAATTTTAGTACGAACTTTCTCTTCTAATAAAATACTTACGAAGACTTATTAAAAGACTCGGTAACGACTAGATTGTTGTGTGCTGGTATATAACGTTCATTTATCGCTAATGTTATTAGTTTCACACCGCGTGTTTTGCAATGAAACGAGCTCGTCTATATTACCGCATTTACCAATGTCTCACAAATTAATTAACTACCTACTTGTTCGAAATAGGCGCGATATTTTCTTGCTCTCCAATACCAATGTAATATATTAAGGGGAGAATAGCTAATCAGTAGGATTATAGTACCCTTTTCAACCCAATACAGGTACAATGACTCTGAATATATGTATTAAAAGGTCGACCGTTTCCATGCCTCCGCTAAATAAAACAAAAAATATATTCAATAGGATTTCATGTAGGCACGAATTCCATTTACTGCTTATGAACACCCACAGTTTGAATCTAAATGAACGTGTTGAGTTGCTCAAACATTGACGAGAAGAATCCATAATCAACGCAGAGTGCAGTATTCACATGAAAACTATCGACATTATTTAGGTAATCGGTGGTATATAATTAACTTTTTTTGCCAATTTAACAGCCAGAATTTATTGTGTAATAATAATAAAAGACAAAATATATCTTATTTATGTGATTTTGATAGTTCAGACAAAAAAATTGCTGCTAAACTCTAGAAAAATGTTAAAATAGTATCGAATACGAAGACTACGTTAGATCTGTATCGAACCTAACTTTACCTTCTTCCGCATACTTATGGTTTAAGTAGCAGCATACTAAAGCCCACTCATAATCTGAGCAGGTAAGTTGGTTTGGTGATAGCTCTAAACCTTACCTCCAAGATTATGACATTAACCATTCCGTCGTCCCCTGGGTCGTTGGTTTTGCAAGTCTACGAGCACGACCGAAGTTTGTAGAGTCAATGAGTGGTCGCTTACCGAGCAGGTATTAAGGCTCTTACATACTGGGGCGATTCGTCGCGCGACGCGAATTTTAACAAAACAATTTCTCACGGCGAACAGTGGCGTCGCGTCGCGCGACGAATCGCCCCAGTATGTAAGAGCCTTTATTGATGATAATTAAGTCAACGTTTTATAACATGACACCTTTTCATACAGTTACTTGTTTGCGAGATTGTAATTACAACTCGGAAGCGAATAATTTCTCGGCCATAAGATCCCCTTTTAGAGTTAGTTTCATACCGTCTCTACAAAAAATTTCAGGAATAAGGTATAGGTATATTATGAGTATCATTATTAGGTATTATTGGCTTGTCTTGTAAGGTTCTTTGGTTGTAAGTAGTAATGTGAAGAATGAAAAGTAACCTATGATTTCGTTTCTAAAATAAGTTAGGTGTATAAATAGATGAGACTTATTAAATCATTACAATTAATATCTCATAAAGAAATGGCAATAAGATGTGCGCGTCCTCTGATTAAAAAAAAATAAGTTTCAAGATACCTACAAATTATAAGTAGATATAGCATTGTCTTCCCAACATAACAAGGGCGTGTTAAATAAATGTTACAGTAAACTTTCTTATACGCAAGTCATATAAGATGTAAACAGTTTCAAAAGAACATGAATAAATACTTAAAGTTGTGAATTAGGAAGAAGGCGCCGAGAGCACCCGCGGTTCCCATCCCCAGACA
This sequence comes from Lithophane leautieri, assembly GCA_949152455.1. NCBI lineage: Eukaryota > Metazoa > Arthropoda > Insecta > Lepidoptera > Noctuidae > Lithophane > Lithophane leautieri. The sequence continues at coordinate 9,584,073 of OX424463.1, read as the reverse complement.
CATTATTATTTGCTTCAATACACAATCCGCTATCAAAACGTAAAAATTGCCTCGAGGTAACTTATTTTCGTAGTTTTACGCTCCGCTAACGAATATTAAAAATGATGGACGACTATCTATCACTAACGGACCGTACTTTGCTGTTGATATTAACGAAATATACGGGCGACATCAAAGCGGAAAAAATTGATATCAATCAATAATATCCCATGGCGTGCCCTAGTAATCACACACAGAGTAAATAACCGCTGAAAGTGCATTCACCTCATGTACTAGATGTAGATATAAAGCGCACGTTTTATGTCTTTTTACTTCTTCAGCGTAACACGAAGATGACAAGAATATTTTCCGCGTGGGAAAACTCGGTAGCGAGGCGTGACAGGCGCGCGATAACGTTCTGCTATGTTGTACTCTAATTAGATTAAGCCGGCACTGAGCAAAACTTCGTCTGCATTATACTATTTACTTAGCCTATATTTTAGTCTATTTAAATAAGGAAATCTGCATTTAAAATCTTATTTAGTCATCCGCTTGTAAATGAAAACAACGAAATAGTAAGAGTAAGTCTTAGTAAGAGTAGTCTTTTTTTTTTTTGATACCACACATTTAAATTCATTTTTCACAATTTCGACGCACTATCTAATAAGTTTTAGCTTTTATAACCTATGAAAAATAAATATAATAATGTTTGACTACGTTGAGTTATATAAATCTTTCTAATCTATTTCTATTGTCGAAAATATCCTCTAAACTCAAGCCATGTTCAAGAAAATCACAAAAACCTTTTAACTGTATCTATGACCATCCACATTATTGTTCTCTCCAATAATTTAATTAATCTCTTTATCAATGTCAACACTTATCGAGAAATATCCGTTAATTCTAGTAGAAATAAATTTAAACAGTGGGTTGTTATATCGTGTGGTAGGCGGGCAGAGCGGGGCACACGGGCGCCGCCCGCCCGCAGGCGCGCTTGCTCCGAGAGCGCCCGAGGACTTACGATCGTTTCATTCCGAATCGTAACGAAGTTCGACGATCGCGACCACCCTCCGTTGACGCGTGCTGGCTCCAGTCGCAACGAGGGCCGCCAGGGCGTTGGAGCGGCTCTGTGTGTGCCTAGTGCTTGGTTATGTAACTCAAAAAACTTATTTATTTATTAACTTAAACAAATCGACTCGTGCCTTCACTGTAGGCGTGCCGATAAACAATGGTTAAATAAATAAACATTAATTTACGTGGTCTCCATTTACGTATTGTGTGCAAAGTGATGTGTACGCCTATCCTCGAAGCAATTGAAAATCTGTACAGGTTTATCGCTTGCTTCAAAATATTCGATTGCATTTAGTGCACACATGTTTTAAACAAAACACATACAAAATTGTTTAAACCATTGGTGATTATTTGAAGTGTGATATTTAAGGCAGTTGTTCTAAATTTCCTCAAAGAATAATATTATTGTTGGAGGATTATAAATATGAAACGTGACGAACGTCAGGTGAATATTGGAACAGCGTAACTTATTGATACTTAACCGAACAAGGCAACTGAAATATATATGGCAGGTCACGCTTGGCGTTGTTGTTCCAATTAAAAGAACAAATAGAATCAAACCAAACTGAATTTGGCGCAATGCAGGGCGCTTGGATGGAAACGTCCACGAGTTGCGGTGACTCATTCCGAATCCATAATTGCTTAGTGGATTCAACATTCAATGCAATCTCAATCACACGCGAGTATTGTATACACGTCGATAGGAATGACTACTAAGCAATACATCTAATTCCTTTCATTCAATGTAACATTATATATGACATGTAGAAAAGCTTTTATCTTCGATTTTGTGTTTACCGATATTCCCGTCGGAACGGGGAGAGCAGGACTGCAATAATTTATATGTTTAAATACCATTCAAACAAAGCCGCTTATAATGTTTTATATGAGCTCAATGTAGATTCAAAAGAAGATTCAATAAAACATGACATTTTCCATTTTCAACATTTCATATCGCGCTCGGGTTGAACGGTGCAAGCGCTAGATACGATTTGCGGTATTGTCAATGCCAAGTTGGTCTGTCGACTTCCACTATTGTTGACGACAGACGTATAATATTTATATGTTTTCTTATCTTTAAACTACCTTTTTGAAAATTATTTAATTGGTTTTCAGCTATATCGTTTATAAACTCATTCTAAGTTTCGAAGTTTGAAAAAATCCATAAAACATCTTGTCATTGTTTATCTTGTTCAGTGGCAAATACTAAATATTAATTTCAGTCTGAAAAAATTGGTTCTACAACAAGAGCTTTGTCTATTAATTATTCAAAAACTTTTTCCTATAATGGATTCGGAAATAACAAAAATAGCAAACAGAAGGTAACGGCTTAACGAGGGCAATTTATCAGATCCAATTGGAGATTAAATTCCATTACTTTATCGCTTTGCGTTATTTTCAAGTGATTTGTTGCGATGGCTTTTACCGTTAGATCTATAAATGAATACCGACCGATGTGTTGACTATAGGTATGTAGCGATTCAATCCGAGACAGGCTCTACCTTCGTAAGGTTTTTCTAAGTTGATTCTGAATCTGCTTGCCTACATAATAAGTTTTAATCAAGAACTTAATATTGCCTTTCATTTGCGTCTTTGGAGAGACTTAGCATAATCAGCCTATAATGTTCTCACTGCTGGGACACAGTCCTCCTCTCTGTGAGAGGGAGAGACTACGGTCGCCAAAGTATTATAAAGGGAAAAAATAATACACACTAGTATTATCAGGTTTACGTTATACCCATACTTAATTAACCGTAGACTTTGGAAAAATCATTAACTATTTTTATTAAATTTGTTTATTCGAAAAATTTTAAATCGATCTTCTAGTTGAAGCAACGCTTACCTAGGTCGGTCGGTAGATGGATGACCATCCAATACATACAGATGTCCCAAGTTAAGCAAATGGGTGTCAGTCGTTACGAGTAGTCAGGGGGCCAGACACGACTGGGCAGATTTGCCATACAAAATCTGTCAATAACTCATAATGGCGAGACTATTGAAACGTTTTGAAATAAGTGAAATACGGCCCCTGAAGCCTTGTAGATGTCAGATAGGCACATGCTGCAGGCTCCATGTAAAATACTGGGGGCTTAAAACGGCTACTTTGGCAGAATCATAATAGGAATCATTGTAAAATGTCACAAACTGACAATTCATAAAATGATCTACGTGTAATTCATATTACGAAATTATTCATCTGTTTGACAGTTTTTTATGGAGATTTGTAAAATGGTCCACAAATTTTGAATAGCTTTTGTGTCAAATTAGAGGAATTGCTAATGACAGCTGGGAATTCAGGATATGGATTGCTTTTAGAGGAATTCCTAATGTAGCCGGTTTAGGCCCCCTGGTACTCAGTTGCATCTGGTTAGACTGGAAGCCAACATGGTTAAGAAAAAGCTAGGCAGATAAATTTTATCAAAAATTGTTACGGTTGAGCTACAAGTGCCATTTTAATTTGCTGCTCAGTTCAACACAATTCTTACCCTTTCTCGGCAACTGAATATTTCGGTTCTATATCTCTTTTTATTCAGAAGTATTTGTACACTCAAATTTCGCCTGTTATGTTTAAGTATCATGTAATAAGGAGCTATCTTTTTGCCAATGGCCGGGCAGAACACCAAACTCCGCGGGCTAAAAAAATCTGAAGGAGAAACCCAATAATGCCCTACCTAGGAATCGAACCCAGAATCTCATTTTCAGCAACCGCTTGACCAGCGAAGCAGTTATCTAATAAATTCGTACCTAAACTGTTATTAATTTAGACTCGGAGAAATAATAATATATTAGTATATAACAGACAGATATAGTATATATTGTAATATGTCATATTTTTACTATTCAATTTATATAAGAGTAGCCCATCGCCCAAACGGGATGTCGCTTTGCTGTGGTGTGTCACGCCCTACTTCACTTGGAAAAGTTCGCGCCAGCTATTAGCGTAATTAAAACGCTACCAAACTACAAAAAGATACATCACTACCATGCCGTGAATACGTCCAACTTATATTTTGTTAAGTGAAAAACTTACAGATTCACTGCCTCAAAAAATAAAAATAAAGTTTTTGTTACATATCGTGTAGGTACATTATTTTCTAATCTGATAAATCGCCTGACCAATGTTGAAATAAATCTAACTACGACAAGATTCCACAAAATAGTATAAAAATATCTGGTTAACAATTATTCTGACAGCTTGTTAACGTCTCTGCCGGGAACAAGCCACTTCAAACGCAGAACGTTTTATCGGATTTCTATTATAAACGCCTACCTATTTACTTATCATTCTATGCTTTCCATATTCTCTAATAAATCTGTCGTACCAACCGCAAGGACACCTAGTTTTATTAAATATTATAGATCGTTAATGTTGCATAATTTTCGTGGAAATGAGTAACTTTAGGTGTTAGCCTGGACTTTCTTTCGTCGGAGAACCGAACCTTTTTTACATTGTGTATACTATAAAACATGCATTTGTAACATAAACATAGCTGTTTCACACGCAAACAACTTCAACTAGCCCAATTCTGTAAAATGACTGCCCTTCATATCACACTTCTTCTCATTAACACGTTTCCTATTACAAACTTAACTAAACTTAACCGAAAATGATGAAATAATAAAGACGATTAAAGATATCATGACGTGTATCTGTGTTATAAAACTTTGAACATAGTGCTTAGTGAAAATAATTGAAATTTGACGTGAAGCGATTCGATCAATCTTCAAAATGACTTTAAAAAGAATTAAAGTTCATTAATAATGTTCGCAATAACATAATAGAAAATTAAAAATTGGGAAGTAGGCGGACGCAGAGAATAGCGGAGTGTAGTGGACGCGTGATGAGGTGACGCTCGCGCGCCGGCCGCTGACGCCGCTCCTTGCCAATGATGGTGGAGACGCACCGCGCGCCGCCGCCTCGATGTGCGCGCGCGCTCGAGCCTCGCACCAAACCCGCCTCAGCCTCGGCGCCGCCTTCGCTGGCCGGCAGCGATACTGTCATGCACCTGCGGCGACGCCGACACAAGACTGTTCACTTCGGCGAAAATTTGTTGATGCAAGTTTGCGCTGACCGCGCCCATCTAGCAGCGCTTGGAGCGAGGGTTCCCGATGTTTCGTTTTGCCACAAAGCACATACAGGACTTGGTAAAGGCGATGCCCGCTTTTGCTGTGTTGCCCATCATTGCTGTCTAGCCGCAGGAGCTCTTGTAGCGTTAACGTCGAGCGGTCGACCGAAACCACGCAGAGAGCGCAGTGTTGACTCGCATTCGAGCGGTGGTGAAACTGGGGATAGAGGGGATGGCGGTGGCAGCAGTTCAGTGACGAAGGAGCCAAAACGCAAATCTAAACATCATCACCACCACCATCACCATCACCATAAAATTCACAGCTGTCCCTATCACGACGTCGCGCCACCGCCCGAAGATGAGCCCGATGAAAAGGCTATTGTTCCAAAAAAAACCGTTTCGCCTTATCTCTATATACCTAGCAAGTTAGAGCCCAATGTGCAACAGTTATTTAGCTTTATAGAGAGCGTACTGAGTGCCTGGGCAGCTGAAGAGGGTCTCACGAGTACAGGTGAATATTCAGAGCCAGATGAAAGCATGGTGCGTAGGCGTAAGCTGAACAAGTACAAGAAACGCACTGATGTGCTCAACATAAGGCGCATAGTGTATGATGTATCAATTCTGCGCGGAACAAGACTGCTTGGTAATGTTAGATTTCGACATTATCATTGGAAAGGAACGGCACAAACCTGCAATGAAGCATTTCTCAGGAAGGTGAGATATTTGGTCCCTTACAAAATTAACATAAAAAAATACTCTTACTATAAAGATATATACCTGCTTAACGTATAATGGTTCGTATTGTAATAAATAACAACGTTGGAAGCAAGACGTAACAATAGGGCTGAGAAGAAAATACTGTGAAGATACCTAACATTTTGACCTTATTTTAGTTTCCTCTTAGTGGAAACTGCAATTTCCTTTTTGCTAATGAGGGCTTTTATTTTCTTTACTCTATTTGAGCTATAAGGTTTTTTTAGGTATTGTTTCTTTTACATTAATTAGTGTTTTTTGTTCTTTGTTCACACATACTCATATATTTAGATTATGTAAACTTTACACGTAGATACATGGAAAATCTCCAAGCAAGGAGGCCTGGCAAATCAATGGTGGTTGGGGTCTATAGTCACTGTGATGACGTCAATTTCTCGTGTATATTTAGTTTTTTTAGATAAAACGATGCCCTTCTCTATGTATTGTCAATATTATAATTACATTCTTAAAATATGTAGGTATTAAATTAATACTGATTATAAAATTAGCATTTTATTTTGTACTTGGGAGATGTAGGAGTTCAGTAACTACAGTCTTATTAAACAGTAATTTCTTACGATATTGCCCCACGTCATTTGTCTGTTTTTTATTATTCCAAATAATATTTTCCGACAGACAACGCATGCAAAAACGATTTTCGTGTGTCGATTATACGTATGCAGCTTGGCAACAAAAACTACAGTGCTTAGTTATGTTTTGCTTTCATAATTCCAAAATACAATAGTCGACATTCACATTAAAGGTTTGCAGGTATTAAACTTACTTTCTCTTGGAGTGAATTAATCTTTTGTTTTGTAATTGCTCAGCGTCTTCGAAAAGATCTGGGACAAAAACTATTCAAACGAAACGAAAGCTTTCGGACTTATTAAATGCGATGTTGAGGATATTTGTTGAAGGCTAACATTTTTATGTTCAACCACGCTTCGGGCTAACCATCTAAATATCCTGACGTAGTAAAAGCTCAAATAAGAAAAAGTTACTGGCCTATGTAACGTCATTATCTACCTTTAACGAGAAACGACTGACGGACGTATTATCAAACTATGTAGGTATTACGCTAAACTATACCAAAGTTAAAGTTTGGTTCGGAGTTGCGATGCCCAGTTAACTAAGCGAGATGCAATTAAGTATTATATCTAGATAGAGCGGAGTTGCCCGGTACTAAGCTTTGAGGTGCCAAAAAGGTATTCATATTAAATGCAATTTAATTTAATGCGGTTGTCCGACTCACAGCTTTAAACCTTGCAGTTTATTTTCAACTGTAAGAGGATTTTAAATTAATTTTGACCACCATTTTCTAAAGCTACAAAAGAACTAGATTTGTTACCACTCCTTGCTCTTAGGAGGTTCATCGTCCAGAAAATGTGAATGGTTGAGGGAACATATCAAAGCGTAGGTCTACTTCAAAGGAACATGACTCAATTATTGTATATTTTATAATATGTGGTATATAGTCTTCTTTTTTTCGTGAAAGGCGGTGGCAAGGGCGCTGTGCGGCCTCAAGAGCCATCGAGCCGAGAGCGCGCTGCCGCGTGGTCCGCATGTGCCTCAAAGCAACTCTTTTTTTGTATACTGTGTTGTGATCAAAAGCGCAAGACAAAACATAAGATTTTTTTTTAAAATAAATTAATAAAGTCACCTTAAACCTACTGTTCGTAGATCATCAAAATAGACTTCTTGTTAGATGAAAGAAAACAAATGTTGAAAGTTTGTTACATAAACTTAAAAGTTCGTTAAAAATAAATACAAGAACTTCCAAACATAATACATATACTTAAAACTTTCCAGATTTAGAAATATTCCAGATTTAGTAGGGATCTAGGAATATAAAATATACATGCTTATGCAACATCACTACATTACGATAAACTTTTATAGCAGCCCACGATTCGTAGTTGGAAGATAATAATAATTATCTCAAAAGATGCTACAATTTGAATAATCCATGCCTTTTTCGCATCTTGTTCACTGTACAATGATAAACATAATACATTTTTCAAAAAACCCTACGTCATTACAGAAGAATAAGTCACTGTTTCTATCTTTATTTGGTAGGTACATGATACCGTGATACTCTATATATTTAGTCGAATCTATTTACAGCCAGTCACATCCGTTTGAATAAATATAAAGTACAAAAATTAAGTGGTCCAAGAGGCTTTTATATATAACTGAATTAATTAAATTCATCCTAAAAGCAATCAATTTTACAAAAAGTTGATAACATCACTTTGAAATTGTCTAATTAGTTATTAAAAAGTATATTAATCTCGAAAGAAATATATTCCAGGTAAAGTAATGAAAGTCTCGTTTAGCACTCGTTCTTGTGCTTTGCACCACCTAGCTTCGTACCTGAGGGGCGAGGTAACAATTTCAAAAGTGGAAACTAGGGTGGTCTGGGGTGAAAACTGCGTTACACTGTAAAATGTTGAAAGTGTCCAAGCTTGAACTTATGTTGTTTGCACGAGATTTAAATTACGTCAGAGCTGACATTACCAACATCTTATTTTATTTTGCTTGAATTTCTATTTTGCGTACTGTTTAGCACTATAAACTGAACGTTGTTGTTGCGGTTTAGTCATAATCCGGTGACAACACTGTTTAAATTTTCTGTAAAGGACATCTATTTAATTAACTAATCGAGCTACCACAGTTACAGTGGGCCGATTATTTACAACCACCATGATAATAAAACGTAAAAACCCAAAAAATAATCATGTATCTATTATCACATAAATAAAAATTCATCGTAATTAAATGTTTAATTTGTGTATAGATATCGGATGATGATCGCATGTCGTTAACGACGGCGGTGTCTGACGAAGAGGACCCCGGCGAGAGCGCAATGAATTCTCCATACAAAGGAAAGCAGACGGGCGCTGCAGCTGCATCCTTCAACTGCACAGGAGCTGTCAGGAAAGCCGGGTAAGTCTTCTATAGCTTTATAATAATCCAAGGTAATTTTCTACTTAGCGTTATCCGGGTCGGAGCAAGAGTTCGCTTATGGACTTAGTTTGTTTCAGTCTGTTTCACTCTAGATTGAATACGATAAAATAAGACATCGAGAATTTACCGACCAATCTGAAATATTCTTATTAAGTTTTATTTGAAGATTGTTAGTGACCCAACTAATTTTGATAAACATGCGGGGATTCTTAATTATCTAACTTATGTCTTCTCATAATTTCTGTGTCCCTTTTGGAATAAAGCAATTAATTAATTTATTATGAGTTGTGATCCCATTTATATTTCACGTGCCTAAATTAATAAAGTAAATGATCACCGTGATACTCATAGACTCAACTTATCTAAATGGAAAATATGAGGTTTTCGTATTTCTCTGTTTTAAGTTCGATGCTCCACTTCTTATTTGCAATTCGCAACAAATTTTCCTCTATGAAAAGAACGCATTACGTACATATTATTACATGTATTGATTGTCACTTTACATAAATATGAATAAGCTACATTAGCATTTGTCCGAATGTAATCATAATTGAGACCAAGCTCTCTTCCATCATCCAGGGTTCCGTAAAATAAAAATGATATATTACGGTGAGCGGAAGAGCGCAAGCTAAAATATTGTACATGCCAAATGTATACATATGAAATATAACCTTCGTCTCCGCGTTCCTCCGGCCTATTGCCAAGGTCCTCTTTGCTCAACGGAAATTCGATATACATAATGTCCAATAAAATACCTATATGTATAGAATTTATGTAAATCTGCATAATATATTATGGGAGCGAAGATATAGTTCGTGAGCGGTAATATTTCAAGATGGTGTTTGAGTTATTTGGTTAAGTCTAGGAATATTTATAATCCAATAAACGGGGAACATGCGAATAAACATGTTACATGATATATATATTATGTATGACTTAATTTATGACTCGGTAACTACGGTTACTATATCGTAGTTACATTTTGGTGAACCGCAATTTCACAACTGTCAGTTTTGGTTCGTACCTACTAATTGAAGTTGTGTAGTGTTTGTCTTTATTATAAAATCTATCTAGTCGGACGCACATAACATAAAAGTCACGCATTTAGAACATAATGACATTTATTTTTAAATAAAAAAAAATATTCTTCTGTGTCGTACAGGTAAACTTGTAAAGAGATAAAAGGCAAAGATTTCCCAAAGCTCTACTGTAACAATAATCCCCACGAGACTACTAGTCAAATGGACCATTATCCTCATTATAGGCATTTGCTTCCATCTGTAGAGAAAAGATATCCTGTCTTTATTGTAAACGTTTTCTATCTATCTTTATAACTGAAGTTTTTATACAAAAACTACATTTATAACAATATTCTTGTATCCTGCTTGTTAAAATTACTTCCACCATCGTACATAATTTAATGTAACATGTATTCACCGTTAGCATCGTGTGCTTACACCGACACTTCATTGTGCACTGTAGCGCCCGTATGAACAAATCAAAGACTTAATATTAAAACTGTCCTTTGTGTCTTCGAGAAGCCTTAATAAATGTAAGCGAGATGTGAAGCGAAGGAAAGGTGATGACGTCGTGTGTCGGGCGCCTTCTTTCGAGTGTCATAGTCTCTATTAGGAAAAGCCTACGGCGTCCTTTATGTTCCTTGAGGCTACAATTCCTCTTCCATGAATTCCAAATGACCGGAGGGAAATCTTAGCCGTGACCTATTCAACATCGTAAACGCGTATAGAGTGAGCAGAAAAGACGGAGGTACTGCTTACTAAGCATCCTGCAGACATTGAGATAGTTTTTTGTTCTCACTTCCTATTCTCTTTCATTCAACTTATGGTTTATGTTCAAAACTCATTCGCAGTAAACGAAATCCAATTGTAATTAATTTTCAAAAGCATTCATTTATTTAGTATTGCATAGCAATTACAGTAACGCAAGCTCAGCATTTGACTTTTAATGAACAAAGCTTATTTCGTAGCACTTTTATTATATTTCCAATGAATACGAACAGTCTATAAATATTTATAAGAGGCAATAATTCTTGGATACCTATCAAAATATGATGATTAATTTCCGAAGCTTTCCTTGATTGGTTTTTTTATTTGTTATTCGGAAATGAACCAGGATAACATTCCATAATTCGTTACCTATTTAATACAAATACTTTCATTATTTTTGAATTAGTGAGTGGTTCTAGGAATTGTTATTATCTTACGATCAATAACGAAGATAATTATTTAGTCTACAAAATTATTTTTATTTCCTTATAATAATAATTAAAATTTATTACAGGTATCAGAATCCCAAAATATATATACCTTAAAGACATACCGTAATAATTTAATATTTAAGCGTAAAGAGCTTGGAACCTTAGTTTTGACCTGCTTCCAAAACAAAACAAACCGAATCATAGGACCTTTCATAATGTCAGAATTTGGGTGCACGCACAGTTTTGTCGTTTCATATAAGACGAACCTACACGAAATCCGTAGTCACTTCTAAGCGATGTTACAATATTCATAATTACACAGTTTAGTTCAGTTATATGAGTTTTCAATGAATTTCCTAAGAAAATCATAAATTTTACCTCAAAAAGCCTTTAACCATAAAATAATTTCCTCTACCATGTTACCTGTTATTACGTTTTCACCCGTTTCTGGTTAACTTATTATCAAATTTTCTAGCCGTAAGCCATGACTTAGTTACTTTAACGAAGTCCGACTACCCGTGTACTGATATCCGATATATTTTGGTAACAGCGTTATTATATAATATAATGTACTATGATATTGATATTGAGATATTGTAATTAACAATTGGGTATTTTTTCGCAATCCTGGTTAATCAAAGCACTTTTGCAAAAGTATAATAAAAAACGTTAATATTTCCTTATTTATATTTATCATTATTTATTTAAAATTCACCCTGTTAACCTACAAATTATACGTACTCCATAATCAATGACTACCAATACCACATAATTTACTAATCTTGGCCGAAATTGTTCTCTTAACCACTGCAGCGTAACTAATTCTGGAATGTATCAAATAGCATGTGGAATAAGGATTACGTTTTGTTTAGGTTTTTGAGTGTGAAGAAATGGCTACTCCGAAAGAAGCATCAGATTGAATTAGCACGCAAACGTGGCTGGAAGGGCTACTGGGTGTGCTTGAAGGGCACTACACTGCTTTTCTATCCTTGCGATTCCCGCGAAGGACGCTCCGTGGAGGCGGCTCCCAAGCATCTGATCATAGTCGATGGAGCCATCATGCAGCCGATTCCTGAACATCCCAAACGCGACCACATATTTTGTCTAAGCACCGCGTTTGGTGACGCTTACTTGTTCCAAGCACCGTGCCAAGTAAGTTTACAACTTTTGTTTTGTAGCACTGTAGTATCTACTAAAAAAACTTTCAGCATTGTTTCTGAAGCTTAATTCAACATAATTAACGTGATAGTAATAATAAATTTCCTCGTAGATTGAGCTCGAAAACTGGGTGAACAGCATACATAGTGCTTGTGCCGCTGCATTCGCTCGTCACCGTGGCAAGACAGGGACGCTCCATTTACTCCAGGAGGAAATATACCGCCTTGAAAAGGCTATCGAATCTGTAAGTAAATAAAATTCACATTCATTTACTAGGTTGTATGCCCCTTTAAATGTAGATTTTAATATAGAACTCAATTTACAAATCTTATTTAACTTATTGTTTTTTTTTGTTGGTTTATTCTGTCCCACTGCTGGGCAAATTAAGCAGGTAAAGGCCGATTTTTCAATCTTCAGATAACTTTATCAGAGGAATAAAAATAGCGCTGTGGCTAGTAAATACGTCAAACTGCATATTTATTCTTTGAATATGAGTTAACTAACGATTATAAAATCGGCCCACTAATAAGGTGGAACGCTAAATTAATATTGTTCGCAGCTGAACACATGAAAATGTGCTGAAGCACAAAGTGAACTCGCTGAGAAATTATGCACCGCTCAACCCAAACTGCGCATCGCATGACCTAAACCAACAGGCCATTGTTTGAATACCATGAATCTACTTTCGTCGAGCGATTTCACGCTCTGCCCCATAATACACATAGTCATAAAGACCATTTTCACGTGCCTCACCGTGCTTTTGTGTTGTGAATCCCGGATTAATCACAAATTCCGTGAATGCAACAACTCTGATCAAATCGTACCTATATGTAGAGCGAGATATAGGACATACAATGAAAAACAAAACTCGAATCATCATTAGGTATAATATACATAGTTAAAGAATTACAATATAACAAATGTCAAACAACTACCTGACATGACATTAATAGGATAAAAATAAAATAAAAGAACTAAGTAGTACCTTTTTATTTAAAAAAATCTTCAAACCCATAGAGTACGTCATTACAGTAGATACTTATATTATGATTTTTATTATTTTAAAAGTCATATAAAAGCAATATGGTTAGTTGCATTATATAACACTAGCTCAAAGGAAATGATTAGACAGCAGCATGTCACTTGCAAGCTTCTCTTCAGTTAGGTACTATGTATTAGCTGAATACATACGAGTATGTGAGTCAGCGACGTGCGGTTCGAAACGTTCGTCGTGTAAATCGCGCCGATTTCTGACCCGCACAGGGTGACCGCAGCACGCATCAAAGCCTTTGTGGCCACCTCACACTACTACATTATTTACCACATGCGAATTGCTCTGTCAGACATGTTTTCGATTAACTGTAACGGAAATGAAGCAAATACGATTGTCGGGTTGCAGTGTTGGGAATTGCATTGGCTAAGATGCAATCAAAGGGCAGTTACAGTTTAAACTAAACTAGTTTCAAAGTATAACTCAATATTATAAAGCTTAACGCTAACTTGTCTAAAAAATAATAACACCTAGCTGCAATTTGCCATCTTAATTACAAGCCAGAAAGTTTTATGACTTTATGAATTTCAAATGACTTCTTGTGTTGCAAAATATTCAAAATAGATAGGTATCGTAATTAAGGTCGGGAACACATGCTTGTAGTTGGAAACAATCTATTTTATCACCGTGATAGTTATCACGGGCAGGTGGGAGCACGCGCTCATTAATATTCATAGCACACATCATCCTCGCGCGAGTTCGTGGACCGCGTCCGGACTATTCAAAATATGTTACACGCATACTTAACTTTAAGCCCAGTTGTCTGTAAGTAACACATTTTTTGCATAAGTAACGCTCTTTACAATTACAGGATCACAAGCTAAAGCATATGGCAGACCTGCAACAATCAGTAGTCTCTGATCCCGAGACAAGGGCACAACTGGCTGTCCAAATGCTCCAGTGGGAAGAAAATCTCGAACGTCTTCATTGTGAACAATTCCGATTGCGTTGTTACATGGCAAGCCTTCAGAGCGGCGAACTCCCCAACCCCAAGGTAAATGTTCAACAAAATTGAGTTTTTCGTTTCTCCCTACAAAAGTGACCTTACCTAATGAAGTAGTAAAATCGCCATAACTTTTTATTTGGTGTTGGCCCACAACAACTTTGTTTGTAGCAGTAGTTCGGACTCATTCTTGCGATTCACAACTACTTTATTGAATATGATAAGTTTGACAAAATTGACTTTATTTATTACTTTCGACGTTTCTCATAAAAACCTCACCTTGATAAATCATGTCTATTGAATTTTATTTATGCTAACTCCCCAGTCGTTCATAATCCTGTTTTCCAAATATTGTAACGAAAACAACGCGCTGATCGTAATTTATCAGCCGATAATAAGACAAGAGAGGGGTGTTGAAATTGTCAAGTGATTTCATCGAGGTGACGGAGAAAGGAAATTTGTTGGCTTCGCTATCAAATTGACAGTTCCGTTGACCGGGGTTGGAATCTGTTACGCCACGACCCATGTCACGGGACGTCATAATGGTCCCCAACATGCGAATAATAAAAGTTGCTTACAATTTTGCACAGAAATGGGTTTTAATTAACGGATATATCAATATCCTTTTGAGGATAAAATATCCATGTAAATATGTATGTTATGAGCAAAAGATACAAACTTAATGAAATAATGGAATTTGCAACAAAGACTATACGGTAGTTATGTACCTAATGCTTACAAACCATTAAAGTATGTAACACTGCTTTTAGAGAGGCCAGTTTTTTATTTCACCTACTAATGTTTCATGTGAGATACTGATTGAGATGTTTATGTCAGTCTCTGCTGACGCACGTGTCCCGTGGCACGAAAAGTACACTGAACAAGCTAGGCGTGTTCACCGTGTCGTCTTTCCACGCGTTCATCTGCGCACGGTCGCCGTCACTGCTGAACAACTTGCTGGCCGGGCGCGGCGCCACCAAGCGACGAGCGCCACAACTGTCGCGATCCAACTCTGGATCCAGCAGACGATCCATGCAGGTCAGTTTTGAAATAGTTAAAATATTTCTGAAGTGTTTTAAGTTTTAATATCTCGTTAAAGATGTATTTTGATTTATTTTTTCTAAAATCTAATCGAAATACTATTCGATTAATCCTTACTGGTCTTATCGACTACTTGTTTGGTTCGACCAGTACGTAGCGACCTAAATACTAATAATAGTTATAATTTTTATTAGTAGCATCACTTAATCGTTACTACTAGTTAGATAATGAATTAATGAATATAATTATGTAAAGTTTGCCCAAATATTTCGACACATGTACCTTTAGGGGTATGAGGAACAGGGTGTAAAGTTCACTCATCCACCCTAGAAAAGGTAGGATCCTCCGACCGACGTTGTTATGTCTGGCGGGCAGTTGCCCAACGATTGATGTTGGAATCTTGTATGTATGCCCATCGCGCGGTAAACTCTAATTGCGCGATGCAGGGTTTATGTGACGTCAGGTTTTTGTGTGAAGTCAGGTCTTTGATGCGTAGGTCACATGTAGCGATTTAGATGCCGCCACATACTCATTCAACAAAGTAGGAATATTCATAGCGCCTAAAATTCATTATTCTAGAAATCCCATTATTGTTGATATCTCGCTGACATAGTCCAATTGCAGAAATGATAATTATCAATTCTTGAACTATTTCGTAGACCATGCTACGCCAGTTACTACGGCTGCGGAGAAGGTCGTTAACTCACACACACACTACGATCTGTAAATTAATTTATTGTATTCTGAAAAATATATTATTTTCTTCTTTAGTTTAGGTATATTTGGATTGCATTCATGGAAATCAAGACCCATGGATGATCTGACGCTTTAATTGCAAAACTACAACATAAAACTTAGATATCCAGAACAGTTTATCCACAAAAGATACTTAATTTGGTAATAAACTAAGTGCGTGTGCTGTCTTTGTGTGTGGCAAAAAAGAAACTAAGCGCTTCGTACATTAAAGAGCTATAAAAGCAGTTGTATTACTGAATATGGCCGTAAGTAATATACGTGAGCGCTTTTTCCTCAGGTAGCTGACTCTTTTGGAAGTGTACAAACGTGGCTAGTACAAAGCCACATATATAGCGACTATGCTTTCGTAATCATTTACTCTGTTTAATAGCTATAGGAGAGCACGGAGCGAATAAAACGAATCGGAATGTCATCTGAATGTTTTAGTACGATTTGTAAAACAGAAAGATGTCATCAAATGCAAGCTGTTGATGCACAAAATAAGAACAATTAAAAAATCATCTATCTTCTCTGCTTCCATTTTTTTAATGTTAGTAACCACGGTAATATATTATCATACAGTTACCAAACGTTTTTATCGATGAACCTACTATATTGTCTCATAAAGAAAGAACATAAAAACCACAACAAATCTTCCGATTTGGAAATGCCGATGTGGCGTGTCACCTAATCCTTGGCGAGGACGTAATACAGGACGTCACGAAAAAAGACTATTACTCGAGACAAACTGCTCGCCGCTTACTGCCTGTCATTACTTAATGTTGTTGTTTCAGCAATCCTAACGTTATAATTTAATTATTGACGAGAAGCGGGGTAATTGCGTAATACAAGTACAGTAGCAATGGCTTTCATTTTGACCGTTTAATAATATTCATTGCGTTGTTTACATTGTGGTGCAGACAAAATTTTCGAACAAATGAAGTAATGTATTCGCAAAATAACATAAATATAAACTTCAAAATCATTCAGATTGTAATTGAAAGTTTGTTACGCAATTAGGATGCAGATTGGTGGATAACGTTATTAATTCTCCGAAGATAAACTTATCGACATCATGGAAAATACTTGATAATAAGTTCATAAATAAGTTTTTGGAATGTTTTAAATAAATTGAAATAAAAGTAATATCAATAACGGTAAATGTGTTTACCAATTTGCCTACATCGAAGACCTCTCATACATTCTGGATTTATTCAACCGTGAAATGGAGGAGTAGGTATATACCTATTGAATATTTCTGTTAATGCATTCCGGAATTCAAACACATATTAACGTTTCTGAAATTCATGTCATGAGTGCAAATTAATACATTTGTTTATTGCATACAATAAATTTTACTGCTTTATGGGGTTCCCTCTATCTGGCAGAATTGATCCGATTTTTTTTTTGGCATAACTGTTGGCATAATCTTCTTCAAACGATTATTTTTAAGGCATACAAATTATTTAGTATAGTTATTGTTTGGCCGAATGTTTATACCTATGTCAGATGGCAGATTTTTTTTTGGCATAGGTAAAAGGTAGTTATAGATATATATATAGGTAATTACCTTTGTCAAAGTTAAAATTCCGCATAATTTCGTTTAGCATAACGTTTATTTAGAACGAAGATTATTTGGTACAATGTCACTTGTTGTCATACTATGAAGATGGCAGAAGTTCATTTGGAATAATTTTATTGGCCATATTGCCATTTCTATAAAATAGGATAAACTAAAATATTGACTTGAAAAGTAAATATGTTGTGCTACAAAAGATAGTGACAGAAACGATTCGCTGCAATACCGACTCGACGTAGTCCTGTCTACCCTACCCCTAAAGTGTAATTTAAGCCTGCGTAAGCGGAGAGGCGAGGCGGCCTGCGAGCTGAGGAGCAGGTGGTTTTAACGCTCGCCGCCGCTGCACCGAAGCTGCGGTGGTGACCGTGAAAACCATCTGCGACGATAAGCTCGCTTAAGACCGCCGGAGCCACGCAGCGCCGGAGCCGTAACGGAAACCATGTCTGCTGCATGTTGCATGCTCGCATGCATGCTGCATGCTTGCTTGCTCGCATGCATGGTGTATGCTTGTTTGCTTGCATGATGCATGCTTGCTTGCATGCATGGTGTATGCTTGTTTGCGTGTAATAAAGAGTCTATCATTTATTATGCATATGAAATATATGCTATAAGACGATTCTGACTGAACGTTCTGCGATATGATGGTTCTACTTTTTAGGTTCCATAGTCAACAAGGAACTCTTATAGTTTCGCCATGTCCGTCTGTCTTTCCGTCTGTCCGCAGCATAGCTTAGAGACTCTTAGTACTAGAAAAGCTGTAATTTGGCATAGGTAAACTGGTAAAATAAAATCAAGGGAACAGTAAAAAAAAAAATTGTTTTCCTCCCCTTCAACTAGTTTGGGGATGTTTTTTTTTACTCGTCTATCTCATGATGTGGGATATCGTTGGAAAGGTCGTTCAAAAATATTTTGCGAAAGCCATTTTTGGATTGAGGGATCCGTTTGGGAAATGTTAAGCTGCGGAATTTATGCCTAAAGATGATTCTGACTTACAAAATTATGAGTTTTGAATATATGATAAATGAGTGTCTGCCAAACGATTTTCTGCGAAATGAAGTTTATGCTATCCGCTATTACGCAAAATAATATTATGACATAAAAAGTTCTGCTATAAAGGGTAGACCCTTTATAAGTGAGTGAAGTTTATTATAAAAATTAATATAAATTAATATAATATAAATAATAATTTGCTTATTCAAATTTATAAACGTAGGTAAGCGTATGTACCTATCAAAACAAAACTCTTAAAGGTCCAATCTAACCCCAGCTCGGAGGCTATTTGAATAGAAGTGTCGGCACTAGTGAACAGAGCACGAGATTTGCTCTCCCTGACTCGATATAATTTAATTTGAAATAGGGATTTGCTTCCAAGTGTTGATTCAGTTTAGTTATATTGTTTGTTCTAAGTTGTCTTCGAATTTTCTGTTGACAAACTATTTTCAAATAGGAAGGAATAACGGTTTATTCGAATAGATTCAAAAAGGTTGTTTTCAGTCAAACATTGCAATGAAGTTAAATTTTATCAACAAAACGGTTAAACGGCTATTATTAGAAAAAATTAGACAAACGGCTGGCGGTCAGGTACCAGCCAATTGCAATCCGAACTTCAAAACAACAATAATATGGTACTAGATGTCCCGCGAGGATGGCGAAGCCGCGGTGCGCGTGTCTCTTCCTGAGGGAACCACCGCGACGGTGGGCGTGCGCGAGGGCATGTCTGTCGAAGAATTCCTCGCCGCCGCATGTGCACGGCGCTCGCTCAACGCTCTCGAACACTTCGTCAGGGTAAAGAAGAGGCGCGACATGGAAGACCATAACTATTTTGTTCCCCATCGCAGCGATCTCATTGAAACTTACGTAAGTACCTACTAAACCTTTTATATTACCCAATCCTCGAGATTCAGCTACGTTATAGTTATAGGTTTAGAAGAATTTGTCACAATAATGAAAAATGTTTTAGTAATACCGATAAGTACTTCACATACGTGATTTCAAATTGGGCCTCGCACTTCCAAAATTTTCCAGTATAAAACTTAAAAAAAAAAACAGAAACTTTCCTAATAATGGACTATTGCTATTCCAGATATTCATTCAACGCGTTTCCTTTTTAAAACTTTTGCTAAATTCATTCAAAGAGCACATGTTTTTAGTCCAAGTTTCTTTGTAAAGTGTATAATGTGTATGAGAGGAAGACATAATTAAAACTCAAACATTGTTAGTTCACGTTTTAGTCAAGTCTTCCCCTCAAAAGATATTGTTAGAGAGACCAAGTAATGTTCTCATTAAATCTATAAATAGTTATCTCATAAACACTTTATAAACTACAAGAACATTCAAACAAGCGAACAAAATACTCCCCCGCAAGTTCGTAGCCATTTCGTAGCGATTTCGTACCCAACCTTATTTTGTATTCACAAAATAATACAAGATACCATTTAAGATAACCAATGCTATTATTTAAAATCACGATAGTGTTAAACATACACGTGTGGTTACTTTAAAATTAAACAAATATGCCACACATTCATGGAAATGAAAATAAAAGTATAAATGTTTTGTGACCGAGGTTGACGTGAGTAGGGTCTGACAAGGCCTATTCCGTCACAGGCTTTGCGCGACACAGCGTGGAAAGGTTATCAAAAAGTTATATTACTGTTACTTTAGGATCAACAAATGCGGAATGCATATGACGAAGTTAAATCCCATTTTGCTTGTTGTTCGACGAATTCCATTTGTGGAAAGATCTGGTAATCCTTTGAGTGGAATGTGGAACTGAGCGCAACAAAATTCGTGGACACAGGTATTATTATTTCCCATAAGAACATTTTCAGACTAACTTTAGGTGTGTTCTTATTTATATTATGATTAAATTATTATTTTGTGACTACTAAATAAGAAAGTATGAATTTAAGTCAAATTTAATACCTAACCTACTAAGTTAGTGCTAACCTTCTAAGTTAATCCACAATTATATTTTAAACCAAAGCGTTTTAGTTGTGCGAGAAAGGCTTTGTCCTGATTGAGGTCCGACAGTATGAGGATTACATTTATTATACTAAACGTGTATGTAATTCTCCCTCATCATGTTTTAAAACAAAAGGCCTTTAATAAAATCTGTTACAAGCAATGCTTTGCCTCATAATAAAAAATGGGTAAACACGAGGTTTTTCATTCATTACAGGCAATATAAGTTGGTGATATTTTAAAAAGATAATGACTTAATTAGCAGCTCATAATTAAAACAAAACCCCACAATTACAGTTTCACGCGAATAAATTACAATAAGTAGGTAGGTACGTGTTCTACAAACAAACAAACAATGCAAATGTCACCAAAGTTATTAAAGGGCAAGAAAATGTAAATTTTCTCAAATGAATAAAATATTCTTCTTTTGCTGTGCAAAAACAATGTAGGTATTCAAAGTAATATTTTTTACATATTCTGCTAAAGAATATAGCTACGTCTAATTATCTCATGTGTCCCACAAGGCCGTGTAAACCCATCATCAATTTTCGGACCGTGCTCCATGTGGACGGGTTGTCACTTTATCTTGAAAATAAACACAACTTCCTAAATATCATTATTATAACTACTGCTCCCGCTATTTGTTTTGTCCGCTTTGAGCACTATAATGTAGGGAAGCAATTTATAAGCCCGCGTTTGACACATGTTTTTAAATCACCATCTTGAAAGCTAACCCTTTAAACTGCAGTTTGAATAAAATGACGCAACAATCCACATTTCAAATAAAAATTGTTTGTAGCAACTATTTTATACTTTGAGCAAAACTAATTTCAGAACACGATAGGAAATTCTACATTAAGCACATATCTAATTGCTAAAATCTAATTGTTATATAGTTACATACCCATGAAGTAGTGGAAGTGTGCGCCAAGATCCTGTATCAAGTAGAATTACAACGCACAACGCTGGAGCAAATGTGGGGCTTCAGTGTGGAAGCCGAGCTCATTGAGAACGCGGAGCGACAAGACGAGCTCTGCTGCTACGTGAGCCGGGTCGAAGACAAGAGCGTCGCCATGCAAAATGGTAATTTATCATCGTTCAACGTTATATTTCCATCTTTACCGCTTGCATTTCGCTAAAGTTTATAAGTAAAATACGTCATATATATTTCTTGTGGTAAAACTTCTACTAAATCTGTAGCTTGCATAATATATTTTCAGACAACGCCGCCGCTAGCCACATTCCGCTACGTATAAAATCTCAAGTTCTTTTTTAAACTAAATATATAAAATGCATATGCATTTTAAATGACGTCCGCTCTCAACTCGTAGCAATGCAAAAGATCAAAATCATAATGGAGAGGGTATTGAAATTTCAATCTACTGTGTACTAGAAACCCTGATGTGAACAAAATAAGAACATTCATTCCGAGTACAGTCTTTTTCATTTTTCTGTCAGGTATAATCAAAGGCGACGAAATAATGGTAATCAACGGAGCGATCGTATCTGACCTAGATATGATGTACTTGGAGAGCGTTCTACAAGAGGAACTGTCCCTCGTCATGATGATGAGGTATTTATATACGTCGACGCTGTTTATTTTTACTTCTATGGCCTTCAGTGAGTGTACATAATCCCTCGTATTTTCGCCCTATTGTAACAACGTAAACACAATATTGTGATTCAGTATTTTGTTTTAAACTTTTGGAAAATCTTTCAAACATCAATATAAACAGTTTGTGTTCATTAACCGACGAGCTTGGCTACGAGGGTCCGTTAAAATAGAATAATTCATAGCAGCGAGAATATTTCTTAATGTAAAAAAGGTCGAACTGCGTTCCCATTTAGTAAGGTTCTAAGTACCACTGACGAACAGGAAAGCGGGCGCCTAGCACCTAATAAACCGGAAGTTAAAGAGCGCGCAGCCGGGGCAGGGTGGAAGGCCTGTTCATCGGCATTTCCCGCCCTCATACACCTGACCTTTCGCGGCCGCGACAAGTTTACTGAAGCGCTCGGTGCGACCTACATAGTCGGCCGCCTGCAGCCCTGCGCCGGCCTCCACCTGGCTCGCAGCCTCTCCGTCGCTCGCCACCGCGTCACCGCGTCACCGTGCCGCAGCCATTGTGAACGACCGCAATTGAGCCTCTCGACGTTACCGCACCCGCGCCGCGTGAAATAATGCTCCCCAACAAATGTCATCTCGAAACAAGCACTCGCGACACGATATTATTATTGTTGTGAGTTGTTTCATCTCCCTGTTCATATAAAGCCTTTCCGGCTTCAAGGCGCTCGCTTTTATTGTCTTGTTAAACCTGGTGAAGTTTATGCGAATAATTAAAGCATTACGTAACTTACATTACGCACCCAGGTTCGGATGTTATCCATATTACCATATCATGAAACATTTTCATCCCAAATAGTGCAAGGGCAAAAAGTGGAAGGAATATCAAAATACAATTTACCCAAGTTTTTTCCTATATATCACAATAAAAGGCTGTTCTCGTTCCGGCCGATCCCGTTTTCATTTGGTAGTTGCGATGCCGTTGCCTTGATAATTGTTGAGCTTTTCATGTCTCCGTCAGAAAAAAAATATCGTTTTCGTTTCATTTTGATGGTCGCGACGCTGGAAACGAGTGACTCGTACTTTGATATTATCTTTTGTGCCAGCGTTCCTTTCCTTTCAAGTATCGAGGCGCTCATATAAAATCTAGAGTAAACACATCACGTGTTGTTTCTGTAAATCGAGTAATCCGTTTTATTATTTGGAAGAAGATTGTTATTTAGATAGCGGTTTGAGCAGCGATTTATACCCAGGTCGTCTCGCACGGAGCCTCCAGAGCTGACGGGCGTGATGCGCGCGGCCACGGACGACATAATCGATTCCCTCGTGTGCCCGCCACCGCCCAGCGAGCCGCCAGTCATCTCCGACGACATGATATCCGGCCTCATCGTGCCCGCACCCGCCTGGAGTGAGTAGTCAACGACATTCCTCTTCATCTATTTTAAAACCGTCAGTAAATCTACTTAGTGCCTTGGTATGTTGTGCGTCCCCACAGATCTTCAATCTTCGGCTTTTTCACTTTTCAGATGATTATTTCTAATATCAATCATCCATACACGAAATGGTTAATAGAGGATGATTTGGTTAAAGTTTGGTACAAGTAAGTAGGAACATGATATCGTATATTTATGAACACTCCTAATGTTTTCATGCGACCCACAGCCTATTTTTCACTTTCGATGACGACGCAGATTGCTTAGCGAAACGTTTTTAGCTTATGTCCTGTATGGCTCGCTATTGTAAAGTAACCGCAACGTCATGATGATAATTTGAGTAATGCAGAATTTAACCTTTTGATAGGTGTATATTTAAAAACAGCGGTTCTGTTTCATGAAACATTCACATTTTACAACATCAGTTATTAATGAAATTTAAAAAATGCACAGCTCCATCAATCGTTTATGTTTGTGAAAGCTTGGGCTCCCCAATTAGCATAACCAGTACGTATGTCATAATGTAATGAAATTATGGAATAAATTGACATGAATAGGTAGGTATTCATTATTTATTTGTTGTGCCATAGCGTCTAACAAGCAACTCTTCAATATTTCCTTTTACGTAATACTTGGCATCGTTGCGGAACAACCCTGAATCTTCATTTTCGAATTGTGGCTGTCAGCCAGTAATGCTTTGTGCATAACAACTACCTACTATCGCACGATGCGGATTATTTATCGATCATCGTTATAACTCCGGGTTCCCGCTTATTGTCGTTATTTATACCTGTGCTAGTTATACGAAGGCATTGTTTACTGTATACACAGTCATCAGATGCTCTGAAAGCCACAATCAGAATGCGAAACGATAGCGATGTAAATGGAGCAAATAAACCTCTATAAGCAGTAAACGAAAGATATGCCAGTATGCTTATTGAACGTTTCGCTCGCTCCTCATGATTGTCTTTTATTAACTTTATAACAATAGAAGGTTTATATAGATAGAGCGTCTTCCGCTCGTGTTCACAGTAACCACCTCATATAATAATACCTGGTGTCCGAATACATATATTACACATATTAAGAATTCAATAGTCCTAAAGCTTGACCTATTTAACACAGGACGACCATTTTCAATCCCCGAAAAGGCAGTTAAAATCTGTTTGGGTCATATTTAAATTTAATTCATTTTAAGAAAGTCAGCCTGGTTTTCCTTATGAAAGAAGTAGGTAAATTGAGAATTATTATTTCCTTACGAATTTTTTTCCAACCTTTTTTTTATCCTTGTTTTTGGCTGGAGGCGTGCCCGGTCATTATTTAAAGTTACCGATCCGAAATTGCTGCCCTCTCTAAAGGTTTGCAGTAATTTATTTCACGGCTCGTGCTCCAGCCGTACAAGAGGCAATTATGACGACATATTGACTCGACGTGTAGTTGTTGTTTGTTTTATGACGGCTATACGAGTATCGGAGTGCGGCTTGACGCGGCCTGACTTCGAATCGCGGATGGTCGTTACAATGGGAGGCTTTCACTATCGCAAACACATTATTTATTACATTCTCGACTAATGAAACTACTCTTCTCTCTCAGTGGAAATGTGAACAGAAAAATACATCACATATTGATAAGACGGTTACAGAAAATTGTTCATGGCAAACTATGTATATTGCTACATATTTGTATGTTGGTAGATATATACGCATAGGTACGCAAGTATTGAAATGTAACGTCAATGTAATCCCATATTTATGAATTAATGTTCGGAACATAATAAGTTCTTAATTTTGAATCGTACTGAGGTCTTCATTAACCGATGACTGATAAAAATTGCAGCTGAAAGTATTGTGCTAATTCTGCAACAAAAATACCGGTTCTCTAAATAAAGGCCACGACCTCGCCTAGGGCTATTTGCTTGCGCCCGATGTTGACTCACCGCGGCCAAAAACTCATTGTGTGACTTCTTGTCATAAAGCGGCCTTTACATGAAAGTTTCATCACGAACAGTGTAATTTCCTCTCATGTTATTGAAATCTGAGCATCTCTTTTCAAACCAGTTTTATTGAACATTTTGATTTCACATTTCTTAATAATGTTCGTATTAAAAGAGGATTTGTGGAGAGATTGTTAGTAATATATTGACTAACATATAATGCTGTGTGGGTATGTGTGCCGAAGAACATATTTTTACAGCTTAGATCTATATCGGGTGAGTGCAAATATCAAAGAGATAAGGGATATGATTTAATATAGCAACGTTTATGCGTAAAAGGTAAAGTAAAATAAGTGCAGGCCTAATACAAAATGAGCTATTCAATTTTGATTATGGGGAGCTCTTACAAACGTTAAAATTTCAGTTTAGAATATAATAAAACTCAGTCGGAGCGTCTCTACAATAAAGTCTTCCTTATTTATCATGCCGAAGTAATGCTACCTACATTGTATATCTGATGTTATCCATCTACTTGAATGATGGATATTCATAAAACTTTTGCAATTTCTTCGTTTGTTATAGGTACGTCTGCAAACCGAGATTTACATACCTAGAACAATGACTTTCACGGAATAAGAACGTACTTTCTTTTAAATCTACGTTTACCGGATACTTTTTATAACGGGTGTAAAAAGACGCTTAACGAAGCCAAAAGTCACTTGTTATTCCTGTCATTGCGATTTTTTTTTTGTTCTAGATGTGTTTTAGATGTGTTCTAGATGTCCTGGGAACCTTCTGGTTAGGGAGATATTGGAGGTCAAAGTTCCAACTATTTCAGACGTTTCTTTTAAATGTTATAACTTAATTTTAACTACACCCAGAAACCTTGAACCGTTACATGCACCCATAAACACAATGTTTTGCAGACAGAGATTTTTCACAACAAAAATAAAAGTCCTTTCTCAGCAATTATTTTTATGTACAGAATGCGTAGTTGACGGCTATGTGATGGGTCTTTTTACACCCTGTATTTATGGCAAGAAATAAATAATTTTAATAGTCTTAACGTTGATCAGTTAATACTAGGGTTTGATAAAATGATCTGGAATGCAATTCATTTGAAGTTATTTGAAACTTAAAAATATTGTACCGAATTGAGAAAAATCATACTTCAGATTTTAAAAATCAGTTACCCAGATCATTAATGTAATTTTAGGTGTGATTTATATAACATGTAACGTTAAATGCGGCACAGGTAAGGAGTTGTACAGCCCGGACACGGACGCCCACGGCGGCGACTCCGTCAACACCGGCCCGCCCAAAGTCAGCTCCCGAACTAACTCGTTCGAGATCGAAAATCTACTAAAGGTATTTTACAAAAAACAAAAAATTACATTACTACGCTCCTCACATGCACGCCTCTGCGACTTAATCCCCGATTCAATTATCTAGCTCTTCGGGAATATTCCCGTTTTATTTCGTTAGCGTACCCGCATGGTAATGTCTCTCTCGAAAATAATAATCGTCTCTAGAGATTCAGCAAGCGTCCCCTATTACATCCCTTCGTCTTCCTTTAAGAATTATAGATATCTATTGATTTTATCATTTCCAAAAGTGTCTCTTTGTTTAGTATCATAATCTTTCGAGTTCATTTACTTAGATGATGAATCATTGATTTATTTATATTGAAATCGGTATTTTAGTTATTCAGGGTAGGTACTTAATGTAAGAGGTTACGCTAAACGTATGAAGGTACATACTACACATATATGTATGTTCAAAAGGGCTCAATGATCCTATTGACGTCAGGAGCATGGTTCAGTAATGTGTGCCCGTACAGAGCGCGGAGCAGGTGACGGGTTGGTGCCGGTCGCCGGCGGAGACCCGGCGCGGCAGCCCCACCGGCAGCGTGGCCAGCGCCGCGGCCGGCACGCCCTCGCGGCACCTCTCCGACGCCGACAAGCTGCGGAAAGTGCTGCTTGAGCTCGTCGACACCGAACGAGCCTATGTCAAGGTAATAAATAAGAAATCGTTTATTAACCAAATAACGTTACATATATTACGAATACAAAAATAAAGTACTCGAAATCGAATCCCGAGCCGTAAGATCCGGACTGTTTAGTTTAGGACTCACGGACAAATAATACTATGTAACCTAGCTGTAGGTAATATTTTAAGCAACTCATGCTGTCTCATCGTGATTTACCTGTCCCTGCTTAATGTATTACCCCTTATATTAAACTATTTTATATTTCTACTCCCAAAATTATAGTTACAAAGGAATTTAAAAAAAAATGTTTACTTGTGGACTCCACACTAATAGATCAACCCCATCTCGTGACACGATATAGATATAGGTAGGTACTTATAGTACTCTTCACAACTTCTAATGGGATCCTAAATATATTTACGGATGAAATTGAATAATATCAAGACGAATCATCTTTAATTTTAAATTATCCTTGAATCTCAAGTTAGTTATAAGTACTTACTACATTATTTAATTAGGATCTACAAAATTGTTATTTGAACCTTAACGATGACCGACGACCTTAACTAACGATGGGTTGTTTTCAGCAATTCAGAATCCACGTTTTTGATAAATCACGTCAACATTTCAACGCTGCAACTTTTAGATGTGTATCCTCAGGTTCCAATTCAAGCTAACTGCACTAACTCCATAACTTGTTATCCTTATAATATCTACGAACTAACAACTTCGAGACACATTCGCGCGTAGTTACTCGTAGTTCATTCGGAACTCATGAACTGAAATAACTTCAGCTGCGGGTGGGCTGCTTCATAACTTAATATACGGCTTGTTCGATTCCTGAATCTGATTTCTGCTGCACGATTCAATCTTCGGATTCAAATAGAATGAAAGATAAAGCAATAGTAAAAGTCATCTTCTTCCATATAAATATTCATCACCGCCCGACCAAAAGTTTTGATGGATTTATAAAACGTATTTAAAACTTGGTAAACCTGGTCGCACCTGCTAAGCGATATAACTACCTGTTCACGATTAAAAAGTTACTTTTAAAATAAATCCTAAATGGGGTTAATCCAAAATTTTGAGACACATTGCGGTATTCATAAAAAACTTTTAACCGCTGCCAGGGTGCTTATAAAAATAATGGATGGGGCAAATGAAGAAGTAAAGCTATTAAACATCAGAATTTATTTTTATTTCCTGATCCATAAAATATCGTCACAATCATTTTGCGATAACTTGGTAGACTCTTACTAAACTCGGCGTCCTCTTCTCGTCTCTATTTCTTTTGAATGATGATAGATTTGTATAAACATGGTGGTACATAGACAAGGGATAAGTGTTTCCTTAGCAAAACCATAGGCACCGTTCTAATTCCTGTACCTACAACACAAGGATCTTTAACACCAGAGCACTAAACTATCACAAGAATACCTTTACGAAGTTTCAGGTGACAAACAAGCTCTCATTACTCGAGAGAATACATGGAAATTCTGAACAGTATGCAATAATACCACCGCAACTATGTAGTCCACTGCGGGCATGTATATGCGTCTTCCTAGTTGCTTTACGAAACAGGACTCTCCAATATCAAAGCACTAATTATTATAGGCAACCCTTTATGCAGTATTAAGTCTCAAACAAGCTCTTGTATACGAGAAAATAAATAGAAACACTGGATAGTAAACTGATGCAAGTTAAAACGTTTTTACAGGGTACATAATAAAATAACGTTGTAATACTCGGTTGAATCGAGTTTGAAACAAAAAGTTTATAAGTTAATTCAGACACGCGTAGAATATAACACGGAGCGTTATTACTTCCAGCACCTGAACAACTTACTGGAAAACTACCTGGAGCCGCTCAAGAAGGAAACTTTTTTATCAAACGCCGAGATCAACGCTTTGTTCGGCAATATACAGGAGATAGTGACTTTCCAAAGACAATTCCTGCAAAACTTAGAGGAAGCGCTTGAGGCTGAACCTAACTTCCATCACTTTGAATTTTCAAACCAGTTTAAGGTACACTATAACCATTTCTTTGTAGTAACGTGTAATTATTCTCAGTATTCTGCAGCGCCTATATTTTTTGCAGAATGTGCTCTTCTCAGTTGGGAATGCTTTCCTGTACTACGTAAACCATTTCAAATTATACAGTTCTTTCTGTGCCAGTCACAGTAAAGCCCAGAAAGTGTTACATCCAAGTAAGTACACGTATTTTCAGTAGGTCCTAACTTGTTATAAAATTTCGAATGTTGTTAATAATTTGTTTCGCCGTCGTATTATAGATGAAGGTAATCAAGCTTTACAAGAGTTTCTTGCGGCTCGAAATCCAAAACAGCAACATTCTTCAACATTGGAGTCGTACTTAATAAAACCCATTCAGCGGATATTAAAATATCCGCTGTTACTTCAACAATTGAGAAATTTGACTGATGTAAATTCGGAGGAGCATCTCCATTTAGTGGGTAAGGGACTTGACATTTAGATTTATTATTTATTGTTAGAGTTTTTTAAGATTATGAATTATGTCTCAATTATTTGTTAATAATTTCAGAGGCTCTGAAAGGTATGGAAAAAGTTGCAGAGCACATCAATGAAATGCAACGAATACATGAAGAATATGGTGCTATATTTGATCACTTGTTTAGACAACATCAAAAGTCTTGCAAGCAACCTATAGATCTAAGTCCTGGTGTGTATCTAAAATGAAAAAAATATAGAATAAATGTTATGGTAATCTCGACGGTGAACTAATCTCATCTTATTTTTCAGGTGATTTGTTATACTACGGTGGAGTAGAATGGTTAAATATTTCAGACTTTTTAGGGAAAATAAAAAAGGGATTGGAATTGCACGCAATGTGCTTTGTATTTAAATCGGCTGTTGTCTTCCTCTGTAAAGAAAGACTGAGGCAGAAGAAGAAACTTATGGTATGCAGTCCTTACCTTGGTTTAAAAGCGGCGGTTTTTATAACATTTAGTCCAAAATACTAATTCTCAAAACCTTTTTAGGGTGTATCATCTAAGAATAGTTCCAACGAGGTAGAAATCATTAGGTACCAGGTACTGATACCAGTAACCGAGGTGCAAGTTCGGGCCTCCTCTGCCAAAGACATGGACAGTCACTTCCTGTGGGAGCTCATACATTTGCGGAGCCAACTGCAGCGCCGCTCCGAGAAAGTTTACGTACTGTCTAACAGGTGCGAGTTTGAAACTATGATTGATTCGATTACCATTCCAGTCGAACTTTAGTTTTGAAACTATTTAAATGTTAATGATGGATTGAGGCATCGTGTTGTATAATCAATTTGAGTTAAAGCTGTTTTGGTTGGTGTTTTTAAAGTTCAACCTTTTATATTATATTCGTTTAGAATTGAGCTTCTGAAAGGTTATTAAAATGGCACTCAAGAAATGAAAAATATAAAAGTTTTTCACCTTAACCTTAGCAATCTTCACTAATTAATGCGGGTTATAAAACCTCGCCAACTACAACTTAGCTAATCTTTCCTGCCGAAAGACCCATAGTAAAACTATAGGTATATACTATAGTATAACTATACTATATAGATGGCTATAGTAAAACTATGGGTCTTTCCAACTTACATACTTACCACTGATTATCTCCCTATAGCACGGCGGACTTCCGCAACGCGTTCCTGAAGACGATCCGTCAGATCATCCGCGAGTCAGTGCGCAACATGTCGCTGCCGACCACACGCCCGGCGCCCGCGCCGCCGCGAGCCCCTCACACGCTTGATCGCGATAGACCCAAGCACCAGGTAACTTTGACATTCATAGTAAACTAGCTCTGCTTTTTTTGTATTGTAGTGTGGTGTAAGTAGACAAAAACATATTTTTTAGGGTTCCGTACCCAAAAGGTAAAACGGGACCCTATTACTGAGACTCCGCTGTCCGTTCGTCTGTCTGTCTGTCTGTCCGTCTGTCACCAGACTGTATCTCATGAACCGTCATAGTTAGACAGTTGAAAATTTCACAGATGATGTATTTCTGTTGCCGCTAACAAACAAAAAATACTAAAAAACATAATAACATAAATATTTAAGGGGGCTCCCATACAACAAATGTAATGAAATGTATGTTATTTGCCGTTTTTTTAGATAATGGTCGGAACCCTTCGTGCGCGATTCCGACTCGCACTTGCCGGTTTTTATTAACATATAACGGGCATCATTAATGGCTCTGTATTTAAAAGATAACTATAGTACCCAGCGTTCATATTATTATAGCACATCAGGTTTTAGAAAGATACTTGCCTAGGTATAATAATTATAAGCTCTATAAAGACGAACTTTTTCTAAAGCTCTTTGCCATACGAATGGCTGCGTACTGTGCCATGTGTACGAAGATGGTTATGAAGATTGTTTCATGGCTTTTTTGACAATGCCATCTCATCATCCGGCAGATGACCTACCTGAGAGTTCACCTTTCGTTTGGATGCTAATGTTTCGGTCCTAAAAAGACGTAATGTTTGCACAGGTGCAAGTGATGCAAGGATCACAAACCCTCGGTAAAACTAAGAAGCCTAAAATCACTGGACAACGGCTGTCGGCTGGAAATATTGAGGTACGTATTTGATCCAAGTTTTTCCTCATTAATCTTAAAACTTATGACTCTTTGATTTCATTGACATACTTTTAGTTAACAGTTTAAACGAAACTAATTTTTTATTACTTATGTAGAAAACACTTCTTGATAATTTTAACTAATTATAATGACTGAAGAAATCAAGGATGTAACATTTTATATTAAACGTAGGTAACGTACAATTGTAGGTTGCTTACTGCATAAAACCTTACACTACCTACTATAGTGCGTATATTTCAGCTGAACCATCAATAATAACAAAAACTGCGAGCCTCCGAAAACATGTAAATATCCTTAATTAAATCTCTTCGCGGAACTAATACAAATACCATATCCCTTGCAGGTGGGTGACCTATCACGCGAGAACTCGCAGGATGCTGAGGAGCCGCCGCCAGAGCCTCCGCCCGAAGAGCCCACCTTCAGGCACCGCAGCAAGACGCTCGGCGATGCCACCGGTTAGTACCTACGAGCTACTTCTAGATTGGTAAAATGTTGTGCAAAGATATATAGTTCTATAGCCGCAAAGTAACGCTTGATTCCATAACTTATCTGGTACAAGTGTTTTTTTAACCGCTTTTGAAGCAATACTTGGATTTAGCAATAATGAAAGTAGCTAACATAACTTTCGGCTTATTGGTTGATTCGCACAAAATTCGCTTGAAGCGGACGAAACGACACTTTTCAATAATATTGTAGTTTGTTGTTTTTTCTGTAGGCGATTCAGACGACGTTAATTTATTAGTGTGCGAATCGATAACTCCAGAAATACGTATTAGGCAATTGTGACATTTTGAAAATGCGATAAAGTTAAGAAAAAGTACACTAGCGTGCAGAAGTGATCAGAGTAAAATATTTTGAACTAATAACTACCAAAAAATTATAAATTATTCTTTAGATTATAGTTAAAAATTATTTACAGCGTTACAAACTTCAAAATCTGTAACATTAAAATTAATTATTGTTTCGTCCATCTCCACATGATGTGCTACCACATCTTTTTGCACTGTCTATATATTCGGACAGTCCGTTTCCGGCGAGTAAATTCGTGCGAAGCAACCAATATGCCTCATTTTCTTGTGTGGTTTATGACATCTTCAGCTGACGTCCCTCTATTATAACTTCAAATTATTAACCTGCTGATATATGCTGTAACGCCTCAGGTGTTCGAGAATAATCAGCCTCCTATTTGTCGCTTGTTTTAACAAAAGCACGTGCACCACTAACAGAGAGCGTGGCGAAGCGCGCGCCGCCGCCGCCGCCGCCCGCGCGCGACGCCGACAAGTGCGACCCCGGCTGCCGCTCCGAGGGCGAGGACGAGCCCGCGCCGCCGCCCGCGCGGCGCGGGCTCGGCCGCACGCCCAACCACCTCACGCTCAGGTACGCGCGCACGGCCTGATACACTATCTGTATGGAAGGCTGACGAGCACTAACGTCGACCGGCGGCGGTTTAATTAAAATTGATGATCTACTCGACAATGAGAGAGAGACATGAGACATGAGCGTACTAAATAAAGTGTTTGTATTTTCAACAGCACGACGTCGACGCTGAGCGCAGGCAGCACGGGCAGCCAGGCCCGGCTCATCCAGTCTTCACATCAGCCCACCCAGTACCAACCCACCATGGTTAAGGAACTAGGTAAGCAAGAATCGCAGTCTCTCAAATCTTCTCCAGAAAGGAAAAGTTCCACGGTACCCGAGAAGAGGATCAAAGTCATACGATCCTGCAGCGGCAGTAGCATCAATAGAGATAGGTCACCCAATCGGTCCGTCGACCGCACCTCACCGGATCGGGATCGTGTCACAAAAGTGATTGTTTGCAAGTCTCCTAATAAATCGAGCCTGAAGCAAACCAAAGCGTTGCATCGGTCGCCGAGAGGAAGCTTCGACCAAACAAAATCTCCCCGAGGATCAATCGACAAGTCACGATCTCCGCAGCAGAGCTTCGATGGATCTCGATCTCCGCGCGGTAGCATCATGAAATCGCGTGAAAATAGCGTCGATCGTTCACGATCACCGAAACCTGCACCAAAAAAGGGAATAATGCGAACCCCGCAGGCCAGTTTCGATAAATCGCCCTGCAAGTCACCAAATCTAAGTAGAAGATCTTCTAAATCCAGTGGAGAGAAATTAGCGCGACTTGGGACGAATTCGCTGGATAGAATGACTCACTATTCTCAACTAGCTAAAGCTGAAGATAAAGCAATCAAAATGGGCATCGTTGTCTCGAAATCAACAGAATCGATTGCTAAGGCTATTGAGCACCCAACTTGTGTTCAATGTTACCTTTCCGGAAAAAAGCAGAGCAAAACCTCCTAGCATAAGGGAAAGGGCAAGTCGCCCAAATCTCGACGGAAGACAATGACTGCTCAATCGATTCTAACTTCATCAGACCGGAGCAGCGTCGAGACCCTGGACGACATGCCCCAAGAGCGGGCGCGGAGCACGCCCATTCGCCATCACGAGAGATATGACTATGATCAAATACATGTATAATCAAATTCTACAAGCTTCAAATAACACCAGGCTAATGAAAATCTCGGATGAAACATTTTTTCTGAAAGTTATCAATACAAATTCCATTCAATAACATACAATCTTGCTTTATCAGGTTCTCCAGTAACACTTAATGCATAAGACATAGTGGGATTTTCATTGAATTCTTTCAGAAATCAAGCATATTATAAGGACAAATATATACACCACTTTACAAGACTGCTCTACCGATTCAGACGAATCAGATTACCAAAACGTAAAATAAATTGTAAACGTACCTATAAGGCATGAATTACATTATCGAGCTCCAAGACAAGATTCAATCAATTAGACGTTCAAATAAATGTATACGTGAAAATTTTAAAATCATCGTAAATTCAATGTCAGTTTTAGGCAACTGTACTAGACACAGAGTAATTCCACGACACTCAAAGTAGAAATAAATGTACCTCCGTAAGATATAAGTAGACACAATAATAATTACAACCGTATATTATAGCATTATATATTAGAGATAATCAAATACTAATTCTAGATAAATCCAAGTGCTAAGTGTTACATAATAATGGCTGTGGTATCGTACTGATGTTAATCCTTTTATCACCTTCGTCATAGTATTCTTCTTGTTGATTTATACTGTTATTATACATCCCGATAGATTTAATGTATTATTGTGTAGATGGCCATGGATTTGTATCGTTAATTAAGTCTTCCAATTCTAAGTATGTATAAGTAATGATATTAATTTATTTTACCTCTCGCATCTCTTCAGTACCTGCTCAATTTAGTATTAAACTTATCAATTTTTTAAGTATATTCCGTAAATATTTTACAATCCAAACAATATTTACATACAATTGTACGCTTTAATTAAGAATTATTAATATTATTTATGACATGATTATTGCGTTGGTGAATAATTATATTATATATATTATTAGATAGGTTATTTCCAAATATTTGCACTAATACATTTTAAAAATATTAATGTGGCCAACTTTCAAAGCTTCGTAGCATTATAGGCCAGTTGTGCATTGTATTATCGAAGCAAAATATACTTAGCAGCAATTATTATTGTTCATCTTACTCTTATAGTAAAATACTGAACTACTTTTATGGATACATTCTTCAACTGAATAGGCAATGGAACCTAATATCCTGGATCTGTTTCAGTAGCCAAAAAGTGTTTCAGATTTTTATGCGTGTAGTGAATCACTGTAAACGGTCATAGTTAAAATATTCGTCGGACTACATAATAATATATGCATGAATAAACGATAATGACATAAATGGTAAAATATAATGCTATACAATTAACTAATAAATAGGCTAGCTGTGTATCCAAATTATAATCTAACGAAATCAATGTAGGCAAATACACTCTCTTTGTTCACGTAGTGCTTTACCTTACCTCTGTAGCTGTGCACAGATTCTCTGTCAAATTAGATGATGCACCCACAAGCAGAAATGAATGTCATCGTGTATAAGTACCTAATCAATAGTGAGTAAATTAAATGTATTCAATGCATAAATAATGGATCGGTGCACCGTAGATTCTATCGTCACTGTGTGTATCTAGGCTACCGCTTAAGTAAAGTAAGTAGATGTTCTACCTAACATAGTGGACGCCGCCAAAGCTCTGCCAGCCCCTTGAACCGCTTGAATGTTCGATGACACGCGACCGCGGCGGCGCCCCCCGCCCCCCACACACTCATCAAACATTCAACTCTTTGCTCGCGCGCGCGACTTCCCGGCGATCGGTCCCATCCGTCCAAATTCCGTTGGCGCCCCGCGCGCCCTCTGCCGCGAGATGATGTAAGCCTAGATCACACGGCACTCGTTTCCTTGATATTGCATACGCGGATGCCACAGTACATAAAACACATGAAAATTAATGGTTATTACGAAGATGACTTTTACAAACTTGAATAACTTTATAAAATATGTTTATTTACATCTGGAAGTTCTGCTACTTGACGAAACATTCCACATTTTGTGACACGGTGAGAATCAGACAATTATTTATGATCATTTTTTCAACTATCAAAATTCATTTACGGTACAACGACAGAGTTCGTCACCGTACTGTGGCATCCCCGCATACAATTATCCTCGGAGCGCGCGATGTGTGACGTGGGCTTTCTAAAGAGTTCGGTGTTTGGTGTGTTGTAGGATCGCCCGTGTGGAAACCGCGCGACATGTCGAGCTCGGCGGGCGGGGGCGGGGGCGCGGGCGCGAGCGCGGGCGCGGGCGCGGCGCCCACCACGCTGCCGCGCCCCGCGCGCGCGGCGCCGCGCCCGCAGCACCTGTCGGCCAGCCGCAAGTCGCTGGCGCCCGACCACCGCCACTAGCGCCTGTCGCGACCCGAGGGCTGTCCGGACGGGAGCCCGAGTTTTGTTACCCGCCGCCTACCGACCCCGCAATAGTCTAATCACTTGACCGTTCGATGTTTGTGTACCTCTTTTTGTCTTTCCTTCGAGTTTCCCTCAGTTTAATACCTATTAGTTTGCCTAAAATTTCCCCTCTAGTTACGTTTTTGAGCTCAAATATTACCTAACTTGTGTTTAAATCAGTCGGCCATTCATTATACTTTAATTGATTGCGCTCAAAGTATTTGTGTGTTAGGTGCATAATCCTGTGCCCGTAACTAATAAGACTGCGTGCGGCTCTTTTGTGAGGTATAGTGTACCTACCTAATTATATTAAAAATAATTTGACAATATCCTCGTTAATGCAACTCATCATTTCGTGAGACCCCTCTTTTGTACAATTGCATTCTAATAAATAACGACCAGACATTTCGTCTGAAAATAGAAAATTACCTGAGGGTTCTACCAGGTATTGACATGTGCCCTGAAGATTCATTTGTAATCGATTAGACGTAAATATATCGCAATGCATTTGTTATGGGGTTTGAATGAACATGTTGACTCATAACGCGCTACAATACAATGTCACATCCTGTTATTGACTTCCACGTCGAATATAATTTATTGTTTCAGAATATTAGTATCCGCTGGATATGAAAGTAAACCTCATATTAATAGAAAATAAGTTTTATTTAAAATCGACCTACATGACACGTTTATTTAGGTAGGTCTATTTTATAACTACAAATAAATGACAATATCAATAGAAAGTCGAGAAATTATTGAGTCACATTACATAATTAGTTTCAGTGATAAATTGTTATTGGACATGTTACTTTTGAATCGAAACTGTTTGTACCTAACCTTCGCGTAGAACGTAAACTCGTAATAGCGCCTACACCGTGAACCTCAAACTACACTGAAGGTAGACACTCAGCATGCCACCACTATACAGAGATATCTATCCTCGTAAAGACTTTCTACTTTAGCTTTATTTAAGGCATTCCTTTAATATCTACTTGTTTAAGCATGCGAATATCCTATAGATTCGTTTTATACGGACTGCTCTGTGCCAAATTAGGTACTCTCTACACCTCCTTGTGCTTGAATACTTATCGTGAAGATATTCCTGAATAAATAAATATATCGTGAGAGTAGTTAGCTGTAATGTATTTGCGTTTCATTTTCGTCACATTGGCAACTCACTACCCTATAGTTCAAAATGCACTAACCCAAAAGCAAATATACACTAGGTAGTTTTGATAATAATTTCTCTTCGTGATCAAATTCGAAAGTTCTATCATAGGCTAGGTGAATGATATAACATGTATCCACAAATTGAGTTTTACTATAATTGAATGTATTATAATAATTATATGTGTGATTGTTTATTTGCTGTAATATATTGTAAATGTGTTGACTGCAGTCGCGGAAAACTGTAAACTGGAGCGACGAAATACTTGGAACCCGTGATATTAGACCGCTACGACGCGACGCCGACGTCGGTTCTGTAATATATTATTACCGGAACTTGGCTCAGATGGACAGCAGTTTGAAACTCTCTGTAAATGTATGAATAACTACTGATCTATACTGGTAAGAGGAAATGTTGGTAAAAGATTCCGACTTGTAATAATATATTATGAAAATGGTGACGACATCGATAACTCGATGTAGTTTGGCGAAGTCGAGTGTCTCGTAGCACTTTGGTAGTTTTTCATGTCGGAACATATCAACGGCGTTGGAGCTATCTCGTTCAGCTTATACGTTTTCTCGTGATCTAGTAACTGTTTATTGGTTTAAGTATTTTGCAGTTACCAGGAGTATGTATACACAGTATGCACTATGATGTTTAGGTAATACCTGTGTAATATGTATGTATATTATTGTGACCACATTATATTTTGAACTTTAAATATTGTTTAAGTGTTTGTTTTGTGACTTATTGAAATAAAACCGTTTATTAATATACATATGTTAAAATATTCGAATTTAATAATTACGAACTTATACAATCAATTTATAGATTATTATTATACTAAGAAAATTATAATTAATAAAATGAATAAACAAATATGAGTGAAAATTAAATGAAGGATGAACTCATTAATTGCGATTGTATTTCATACTTCAATGACATTTGAAAGTAAAGTAGGAAAATGAATGAATATTTAGAAAGACTTATTGAAGTAAAATACGAAAGTAACTAATGTTATAATAAGTATTGAACTTTTATAATTTGTTGTTGATATGATTTGCTAATTCCGTTGTTTTATCATTACTTTCTGTCAGTGTATTATCGAGAATAATCTCACCTGTATACAACGTTAGGTATGTATTACCGTTGTCAAACTACTTTACAGATTTTAAGTACGGACCTTCACATCTCAATGAATCACTCTCGTGCACTGTTAAGTATGGTTTTCCTATACTTATGTATTACCGGAATGTATTCCTTACTAATCATAATATCTTCTTTCATTCTTAGTTTAGTTTCAAATAAACGAAACATTTATTTTGTAGTCACCACATACCTAATGATTTAAATATCTCTTGGACTGAATATATTTACTTAATCGCGTCACATTTCTAGGTAACCATTTTGTTCGATCACCTAAATTTAAAGTGCCTTCACATGTTTAAAAAAATGTGCACGTGTGTTTTAAGTTTCACAGATGAATATACTAAAATCTTTGAAGTAGTTTGTCAATGCCTGCTAAATGGGAAATGGTATTAATTCTAGTATCCTTTAGTGGCTTCCAAAACAACTAGTCTAATTTACAATTTTAATGATGTATTTATTGTTTTCGTAAGTATTTGTTATGTTAAATTATGTGACACGTATGGAAATTAATTTTTATTGCTTATGAATAAACATAAAATATGATACAATCTCTTTATTCATTTAATTTCCCTGTTGCATTTCCTAGGTGCAATAATTAATGGTGATTAGATTCATCCATCCCCTAGGCAGCGGTCGGCGCTTTTTTATCACTCGCCGAGAAAATAGCCATTTACAACTGATTATGAGGTGAAAATCACAATTTAATTACTTATGAGCTAGACGCACGTGGCCTAATGGAAATGCATTTTCTATGACAATAAATAAAACGCGTGCATATAATCGGTACAATGTGTTTATTAAATCGTACATCGACGTCCATAAATCAAACATTTCAGTGTTTCCGGATTCAAAACCTTACAATTTGCTAGTAAAACAGATTTTCTAAATTGATATGAGTGAAACATTCAAAATATAATTAATTATGTATTTACAAGGTTAATAATAATTATAACTAGATAGGTACACAATATTTTTTCATAATATACTTTTGTTCAGTAATTTTAAATGCCTCAACAAATTTACATAAAACTTACGCATCTAAATTTTGTTGGCCTAATATTTTTAACGAATCTTGAAGAAAAATTAAGGAACAATTCACTCATACCTGACCTCAACATTAGGTAAAAAAACTATGGAGGTCTAATAACTACAATATTTTAAAACGATTTAAGTTCATTACACAGTCATGTTTATTATTTATGTATAAAGATTTTAGCTATTTGATTGTAATAGTAAAGGAAATATTTTTTGAAAAACTTCTACGTGAAAAATGCTCTAGAATCTATTTGTGGCAAGTAGGTAAGATTAAAAAATATTATTTTAGCAATGCGATCTGAATCCTATGTAAATTCCATAAATAAGTGCAATAAAAAAAAAACTGGTACACACTTAAGGACAAAGGGGCCATTGACAGCTGAATTGGGAATTCTAAAACGTAAATGCACATGGAACTTAAAAAAGAATATTAATTTGAGAAGCGGTAGGTATAGATTTAAGGGTTTAGATTCAGGATTAGCTAACACACAAAAACTTTCATGGTAGACAAAATTGTGATTTACTCACTCGGGAAGCTCTATTTGTGAACACCTATATAATGTATATCGCTTTAAATTTATATTACGATCATTACATCTCTCTACATTAGAAATTATATTCCTTTCTAATATTTAAACAATAACAATAGGACTATCTAAGGAAATGTATATATCATAAAATACATAATTTATGTGGCACTGGCTACATGTAGGTATTATACTATCATAGTTCTGATGATCACTTTGCTGGGTATGTCTCAATGTTGTTGTTGACTTTCAAGACTGAACTATTCTATTAAAAATTGCTCATATTTAGTTTCTTTAAACGTAAGCCTTGCAGGAATATAATTATGTATGAAAGTATAACGCACCTTCTAAATAGCGCTCGAAATCGGAAGAAATGGTGTACACCCTAATTACATAAAGTCATACTAAAATTGATTGCACTATGAACAAATACAATCGGAATAAGTTTATTAATTTAATCTTAGTAATAAATACTAGACGCTAAATCATACTTCGTTTCTTTCAACTAGATATAAATTAGTTATAAATAACAAAATATTTTAAATTAATATACTTTGCAATAAAATAATTTAGTGCACACCACGATTATTTTAAATATTTAATAGATATTTATATTATTACATGTAAAGATAATCATTTAATAACTCTTATTAAGTTCATTACGATATCTATCAATTAATGAAATACTCGATTTAAAAGAAGTTTCATTACGCTATTATATTTTATTATGGTGTTTCATCAAATTATGCTAGAATAAAATTCATCCATCCTAATTTCATATCATATTAAATACGTAAGGCACTCCATTTAATTTTGCTGTTTTTTTTTTTATCGAAAAGGACCGAAAATACTGTCACACAAGTTTCCTCTATAAAAATGAAGACCACTGGAAGTTACTGTTATTCATGCACCGCACATAGAAGATAAATTTATTTAAATATTAAGCTCGAAACAAAGTAACTAACATCAACTTTTGCTTTTGCTATCAATCGAACAGATCTAACAACAAATTTGACAGGCTCTATACAAACATGACATGTCCTGTTGTGAACAGCTGGATTCGTTGTTGATTAAAAATGGGTATGAAATAATTTGGAATATTTAGGTTTATCTACTCTTACATTAATTTAGTTTCCTCGTAGAGGTCCACGACAGCTCTTCACCGACGAATAAAAAATCTTCAGGTGGATAATTTGATATCTAATAAATGACAAAATTTTAACAAAAATACCAAATTTTAATTAGTACGACCAAATTTACATAGCAACCTATACTAAACATATACATACACAAACAACTCTATCACAGACACTAATCATTTACCAAACTCAATATAGTTTTATACTCAGTTTCTAAACA
Source organism: Lithophane leautieri (assembly GCA_949152455.1). Classification (NCBI taxonomy): domain Eukaryota; kingdom Metazoa; phylum Arthropoda; class Insecta; order Lepidoptera; family Noctuidae; genus Lithophane; species Lithophane leautieri. The sequence goes on along the minus strand of OX424463.1, from coordinate 9,541,894 downwards.
AGAAACGACATTGGCTTGCGACGCCAATCAACTATCTGATGAATTAAAAATAACAGATGGTATGTTCAAACATTAAATCAAGTAGATACTCAGTAACCGATGACCATGTAATTATATCTACACGTATCTGCCGTAGTTATGATTCTAAATGGGAAATTAAAATTACGACAAACACTTTACATCAACGTTGTTGGACCCCTAAATATTCAATTAAAAAGCCATTTTACTCATAAGTAATCTCTTTAAAAAATTTATCAAATTTAACTACCTATTTATACCTACCCACATGACTTGTTTCATTACTTTCTGAAAATTTTCGAATGTTTATAATAAGTCCGCGCGGCGTCTTAAAGCCCCTTCAAATATGAATATTTTATAAGTTATATTATGTATGTACCTATAACGGATTTAAAAAAGTTTCGAATAGTTTCTACTTCAATACATAATTAACTGGTGTTTAAAATGATAAAGGATAGCTCAAGACAGTTAATATCGATTTACGGGAACTGGTTGTTAGTATTGAAAGATCAAGGTTTTTTATTTAATTTAGTTAATGCTAATTATAAGCTACTAATTTGTCTTTATTGTTTTTTTTTATAATTTATAAGTTATTGTTGTTATAATTTTCATTAAAATCCCAGAACATTCATAAATTATTTCGTTGAGCTTATTGCGCATCGAGCGTGCACGCGACCGGGTCGTGTATATTTGTCTAAACGTTGGTCCCTATAATTGCTATTGTAATTTTATGTCGTACATAGCAACGCAGAACGGGGCGGACGACACCGCGCGAGTAGCGGCCGGGCTCTCCGAATAAAGGCACATTGAGTCATGATTCATTTGTTATCCTATATGCAGTACCTAACCATCCCACTTCCTCGTAGTTATATTTCTCATTTTTGAAGGTCGGCCTAGAACTAGTTAAAGGGAATAACTAATCAATAATCTACTTTATATATGAATTCAAAGTCACACCACTATTTTATCCGGTCGATTAAATTTTCGTACACTTTAGTAATTTTGACATCACATCATAATAGTCCTATGACATTCAACTCCTCATCTCAATTCTACTCATTTTGGCAACATGGTGGTGGAATTACAATTTCTCTAATTTAACTAAAAGGCATATTTGCCTAAAAATTAGAACTAGGGCGAAGACCACTTAAAAGTTATCTTCGCATTTGATCTCCCGTGAGGAGGGCTGCGAGGCAGGCTGGGAAGACCACTGCGGCTCGGCCGGCCCGTCCCAGTCGGGAAACGAGTCGTACATAAAGTTATCGGCGGGAGTGTCGTCAACCGCGATCTCGGTCCTACTGAACGCTTCGGCGAACTTCCCGATCTCTGTGGAGCCGAACGCTTGTTGGAAAGCGGGCAGTGGGACGACAGGCGGGCGCGGCGGACGCTTCTCTTCAGGTGGGGAGCGACGCGCCTCGGTGACGGGGAAGCGATCGCGAACAGCACGGGTAGGATCGGTCTGCGTCACGGTGGGCGGAAATTCAGGCGTATTTCGCTGCCTCGAGCCAACCTCCCCGCTGAAAGGCGAGTCTTCATAAACAGGATAAGGCGTCGATCTCCCATCTTGTTGACATGCCTGGTTCTGACTGTGTAAATGAGCACCCTGAAAATATAAGAAAAAACATTTATTTATTTATTTAAACTTTTCGCACTCAAAAAAGAGGTACAAAGGCGGACTTAATGCCTTAGGCATTCTCTACCCCGGGGTGGGGTCGTCTGGGCGGTGTCACTAGACATCGCCAACGCCTTCAACACCCTGCCCTGGAGTTGCATAAGGGAGGCACTCCGGTACCACCGGATGCCGACCTACCTCTGTCGTGTGGTCGAGGCCTATTTGACGGACAGGGCCGTCATCTACCCCGGTCACCAGGGAATGTGGAACCGGCGAGAGATGTCGTGCGGTGTCCCACAGGGATCGGTCCTGGGGCCGCATCTGTGGGACATCGGATACGACTGGGTGCTGCGCGCCGACCTCCCTAGCGACGTCAGCGTGGTTTGCTACGCTGACGACACGCTGGTCCTGGCGCAGGGGAGGTCGCACCAGGCGGCGGCCGATCTAGCGACACGCTGGGTTGCGACAATCGTAGATAGAATCCGGCAGTTGGGACTCGAGGTGGCCTTGCACAAGTCCGAGGTCATGTGTTTTCATGGCCCTCGGAACGCGCCACCGTCGGGTTCCCAAATTACGGTAGGAGGGGTTCACATCGGCGTCGAGTCGACGATGAAGTACCTGGGACTCGTCCTCGACAGCCGGTGGAACTTCGTGGAGCATTTCCGACGTTTGGCTCCAAGGCTGGACCGGGCTGGGGCCGCCTTGAGGCGGCTCCTGCCCAATCTAGGGGGTCCAAACGCCTCCTGCCGGAGGCTCTATGCGGGGGTCGTGCGGTCCATGGCCCTTTACGGGGCACCGGTGTGGGCGCGTTCCCTTAGGCTGCGGCCAGCACGCCGGTTGAACGCGTCCCAAAGGGTCATGGCCATTCGGCTGGCCCGGGGATACCGCACGGTCTCCCGTGAGGCGGCGAGCCTCCTTGCCGGATTACCGCCATGGGATCTGGAGGCGAAGGTCCTCGCGCACATCTGGGAGTGGCGCGAGGAGGTGAAGCGCCGGGGTGTAACTCCGCTGCCGCGAGAAATCGCGGCACAGCGGACAGAGCTCCGGCAAGATCTCATGGCGGCATGGAGAGTGCGATTGTCGCAACCCAGTGCTGGGCACGCCACAATAGCGGCGATAAGTCCCCTCTTTGAGGAGTGGATAGAGAGGCGCCACGGCGTCCTCACCTTCCGCCTGACACAGGTCCTCACCGGACATGGCAGCTTCGGGAGGTACCTGTGTAGGATTAGGCGGGAGGAAACGCCCGGGTGTCACCACTGTGTGGATCGCCCGGAGGACACGGTGGAGCATACGGTTGAGGTGTGCCCTGCTTGGGCGGAGCACCGCCGTGTCCTCGCGGAGGCGATTGGCGGCGGTGACCTCTCGCGTCCGGCCCTGGTTCAGGCCATGGTACGGAGCGAGAGGGCATGGGAAGCCGTCACCTCCTTCTGCGAAGCAGTAATGCTCGCGAAGGAGGAGGCGGAACGCGTGAGGGAAAGGCAAAGTTTGCGCCCTCACGCCCCTAACCGCCGCCGTTGGAGACGCCCTGGGCGTCGGGAATCCCAGGCGGATTTCCGGCCACCATAGGCGCGGGCTTGCGGACGGCGAGCAACGGGCAGCTCGCCGTCCGATAAGGACCAGGCCCGGGTCGATGGCGCGTCGTGTTCCACGCGCGCCTCAAAGAGATGTCAGCAAAAATGACGGGGTCCGCTAGGACCGATGCCTGCCAGGGTTGCGAGAAAGTCCGAAAGGGATACCGGGACCTTGGCAACAGGCAAATGAAGGAACACGGGTGGGTTTTAGTCAGTAAAAGTCTGACACGCCCTTCCGCTCTGCCCAGAGCGGGAGAAGTCATTGGATGATTTCCCACCCTCAAAAAAAAAAAAAAGGCATTCTCTACCAGTCAACCAAGGGTGGTGAAGAGATTAGATGGCAGGTGCTCTGACTGTGACGAACAAAGAGAAAAAAATTATAATTAATAATATAATATTATATCATAATGCATAGATAAGACAGGTTTTACAGAATAAGAAGCTATAAACTTATGATACATTTACCTACATACTGATTCACTATATATATACCTATAATATATATATATATACATTAATAATATACAAATTCTAAAACATTTGTTTTAGACACACAAACTTGGTGCAGTAGTCGTAAGTATGTCCAAGCTAAATAATAAGGCGATTATAGATCGCGAGGAACAAACAAATGCAACAAGAAGACAAATATTGTATAATTTTTTTAAAGAAAAAATTATTTTAGACGGAAACTGAGTACCTATTTATTGTTTATTATACATCCGGACAAGCAACGAACCGGTGGAAGTGGCAATGCTTGGGGGAGGCCTATGTCCAGCAGAGTACGTGTTTTGGCTGAAATGATGATGAAACATCCGGATTTCCTATTCGACCTCTACATATTCTTTTAATATTTTGAGTTTAGACATCACCGCACATCGAGTTTTAGAAAAAGTTCACCTTTGTAGAGCGACGTCTTTGTCATTCCCAATGTAGAAATGTTTACATAATAATATTAAAGAATATGTCCATTAGTAACCTTCATTGGTCGGCATTCGGGAGGATACCGCATGTGATCACGCGAGCACGCACTGCGCGGTGCCCACCCAGCGTTCGCAGCGTTAGCGCCACTCCAGCCACCGCCACCCATAGCACCCATCTGCTAAAAAATAATAAACACACTTACATACAAAAAAAAATTAATTTATCGCTAGAACAGTTATCATAACGATTCCAGTTTACGACTTACAAAAAATATTTTCTAAGTTTCCTCAAAGCTGGTTTAATAGTTTATTAAGTACCAAAATTGATGTTTATTAATAATAGAACACGAGTAACGATGTTATACCTGATAATGTGGCCACATCTGCGGTTCGCAGTACGCGGGACCCCGGCCGTTCATACCACATTCTAGCGGTGGCTGAAAATGCAAACAACAATTTTATTAACCCTCATTCACTTAATTACATTTTCAAAGCGGCAACTAAATAAATTAGACACTTGAACCTATAGACAAATTATATAAATCAATTAGATATATGAATATTTATCGAAATCGACATTTTCATCCTAGTTAGTAATAATTATATTAGGTGTACATAATACTGTACAATCTACCTTTAAATGTATCGCGACTTTTCAAACTATCATGAAAGTATCGCTTCATTAGCTGTTGAAAAAGTTCGCCTATGTTACAAAAACAAAAAAGAGTTGAGCGTTACTGACTAGGGGACCGTCTGTCCCACGCGTACTTATCGATTCAGACAGCTCGGTAACAGACAGCTTACAGCGAATTTGACGCTAAGATTGCTTCCGATACACTCTGACTTTACGGTCTGCAAAGTAAGTCTCCGTTTTATTCACTTTTCATCTTAATTTTTCATTTTAGTAAAAGATATAATTTTGAAAAGTAATGGAATACCTCGACACTCGAATGATTTATACTAATACATTCGTAAAAATTTCATATCCGTATAGAACTTAAAATTCCAGATGCTTTATTTCTTCGTGTAATATCAAATTATATTTATTCATGTGGCATATTATTCAACTTGAAAAAAAAACCAACTAAGTTCTGCTCGTAACTAAACCTCTTCTTCTTAGATTTTTTATTGAAAAATCAATTAACTTGAAAAAGAAACCTCCTGTGTATAACTACACATACTCATAACACCCAGCGTGTTGCATAGCACTTGATATTGATACGGCGCACCAAACTTTAATTACTTTTTTCTTGATAAAAGCCGTATTTATATTCATTTTGTAGTTTCAGCCTACCCCCATGGGAAGAAGATGTGAGTTTATGTATGTATTGTCTATATTAAATAACGTAAGCGGCCATTGTTTTTAAAATTAAAATAAAATAAATCTCGAGCAGGTATATTTCTAAACGTTCAAGGCGTAATCGTCTAATAACAGTCCAAGATGTTTATAAGTTTGTACCAGACGGACCACAAAACGCGACAATTATAGTGAAGCGTGTCTACAGCATCTAAAACAGATTCGTTACAGTAACGTCTGAACAATTTCAGGTGGTTAGTACCGCGGTATCCATCATGGAAAGTTGCTCGCTGAAAGTTTACATCTGACGACTCACACGTAAAGCAATCACAGAATAAACAAAAACAAAATTGTACCTGATAATACTTATTAAAATAAATTCTATAGTAAAAAGGACTTTATTTGCCATAAAATATTACACAATCTTGAAGATTTACCAATACGGCGTTTTTGTTTGTCAATATTTACATTTAGTGGTGAAATATGTGCACAACCTGTACACGAGATAATGTTTAGTGTGGGGTGAGGGGGTGGCACGCGAGGGGGGGGGGGGTTCGCGCCACCGATCGATGTCCGTTACTCCCTGTGCAACGTTGCGTTGCACCAACTGCATTCATCATCACACATCACCAATAATGAAGAGTCACAACCACGACCGTTTCACGTGACCATATTTTTTTTTTATTTGGCATTATTTCTATATTTGTAACTAGCTGATGCCCGCGACTTTGCCCGTGTGGATGTCGGTTATAATATACTAAAACCATACTCGAGAACCACTCCATCCATTGATTGGTGAAAACAGCATGAAAATCGGTGCAGTAGTTTTTGAGTTTATCGCGTACAGGACGACAGACATACGCAGCGGGGGACTTTGTTTTATAATATGTAAGGATATTCCTAGCAATCAATCTCAAAGAATATTTAAATAACTGGCATTTTTTAAACTTCAAATAAATAGTGCTACGGTGCTACGCCGGTGCTACGAGCTGCTACGCGATTTTAACTTAAAAAATTATAGTATCTAAACATTAATCCTAGATAAATATATCTTTAGCAATCATTTCCAAATAATCTTTAAAAAATGTGCCATTTTTTATGCATCAAATAAATAGTGCTACACTGCTACGACGGTGCTACGCGCCGCTACGCGGTTTCACCTTTACAGTTCTTTTTACATCTGCATACATTTTAAAGGATTTTTTTGGAATATCAATTTTAGTAAAATTCCCAGAAAATGTTTTATTTGAATATATTTAGCAAATGTTACTCATTTACAAATAAAAGTACAAAAAGAGTCCTCCAAATGTGTTTTCGCTGTTCTAAAGCACTACAGAGTACATAATTAAAATAATCCTCATGCTAGGTATTTCAATCGTTCGGCCGTATAAACTAAATCGTATAAACTCGTAACGGGCATGAAAATTGTTCATGTGTGGGGGAAGTAGAATAGTAACGGGAGATTTGCAGAGGCTAACTAACTATCGAGCGGCAAGCGGCGAGCGCGCGAACCACGTGACTTATCGATCAGCGCGGCGCCCACGACACTCGGAAAAATCAACCGCTGACAGCTTTCATAGGCCACCTCCACCTCTCGACTCACGAACCCCTCCCCCGAACACGCCGCGCCACCCTTCCCCGCCCTCATTAGCGCCTTTGTGACGCTCACTTGTCTCGTAATATGACGCCGTAATGATACCACTTACCACTCGATTATTCGTTAACTTTACATTAAATTACTACTAGTTGACTGCCTATATCAAAGATGACCTTTAATTTTAGTAATCTAATTTGGCTTATTTTTATCATTTAAATATACCTCCTCCAACCAAAAAGGAACACTATTTGGAACCTCCTCTAAATTGGCCGTAACATATTCACAACAATATATGTATATTTCCACGTAAAATATTTATAAACAACTCGTCTCATTTACCTAATTTGTAACGTCTGAGCAGAAATGACAACAAACTTTTGTTTTCAATGAGCAGTCATTTCAGAATTTGCACAACAAACTTTCCCTGACTGAATTTTATAGTGTGTCGGTTGAATTCAAACTCTATCTGCTTTGCTTACGATTGATAATATATGTATAGCACCGCAGAGGAGTGAACGTTAGTAGCGAATGAGGATGTCAACTGTCCTCTGACACTGACCTACATAATTTTAACTAGTCTTTTTGTATGCCGATGACCTATTCCACCGTAATTCAATAAACGTTGGACATACAATGTACAAGACAACTCATTTGTTTAAAGTAATCATTTTATTAAGTAACTAGCAAAGTCTTGGAATGGTTTACTTATTTAAATGACCGTTGACTGCTTCTATTTTTATACCAGTGCAGATAATGTTTGTTTGCATCATAAAGCCTTCGAACGGTATCGCGTACGTACTAGATCAGTCCTCATTTATTTCATGTAATATTAACATTCATGATTTCCATGGTTCATTGTATGTAACAAAATATTTACATACTGCTCTAGACTGACTGGATAATAGATATGTATCAGTTGCTTGGCGTTCTTGAGCATATTGTAAAGATCAGTGAAGGGGAATAGGGCATTTTATTGTATTTGTTGTTTGTGAGTCAAGTACCTTAGGCACTTATGTTCTATTCTATTCAAATTCAATTCTCTATTTCTATGCATTATTTCAAATGGCCTCGACACAATACAACAAAGCACTTCTTATTGGTGTTGCTTACTCACGAGGAAGTAAACGTAACCAATACCTATACGTTATATGTATACTAACTTGCATTGACAAGAGGAAAGTTCTGCATTTATTACGTGTTCATAAAAATACTTATAGGCAGTTTTGACTTTACTTGCAAGTTATTCGGTTTCCGCAAGATCGCCGCAAAGTATTATCCTTGTGAATTAAGTGACATTAAAGTCACGCCTCGTCCCCGAAGAGTTCTGTTGTGGTTTTTCTAAGACACGATACGAGTACATCCATGATTTGTATTTGATTTTTATGTGGCGTACATTTTTTTTTTGGATTATTTCCCATATTCAATCAATTTAATTTTCCCAGCTGTGAAATAGAACTTTTTGACTCAAATCAAATAAAAGTGAGCATTTTTACTATGCCTAATTATAGAATGTCTGGATTTGTCCCCAGTTAATGGCAATAGGGTCACCATATAGGGTGATTGGACAATACCTCAGTGTACTGTACTTAAGAGTACTATGTACTGAACACCTTTGCCTACCTTTTCTGTGAATACAGATTCCATTTATCATATTAAACGTTAGTTAAAATAACTACGCAAAATCTTCTTTATACCACGAGTACTGGACTCAACCCCTTTATTCACCCTTAAACGTTTTTTAAATATAACAAAGGAGTGTTATGTACGAATCCCTTTTTTCAGACTGGTAACACTTTCAGGCAAATTGTTTGTGTATGAAATGGTTTCATCTGAATTATATAAAAGTCACATGAAGGCCTTACTCACCGTGGGCGGCAGCGGCAGGTGTTGTGCGGGGGTGTGCGCGCGCTGCTCCCGCCGCGCCAGCGAGCGTCGCACGCGCGCCTCCTTCGACGCGTACCCGCCGTAATCTAAACACGCATTGTTTATCATTATCTCTCCAACTCATTATAATAGCATGAGTCAATATTGATCAACAACGTTATTCATATTGACTGACAAATTCCTTTCATCTGTTCGCGATACAAAAGTCAACAGGTTGTACTGATATTTCAGCAAATTACGACTTTTTTTGATTATAACAATTATTTTTATAATTACTTTTTCTCCACCACATTATTTCGTCCCACAAAAACATTATGTATAAACACGACTCATAACTTGTAGACCTACTCTTAGTTTACGTTCATACTGACTTTGCTGAAGTAGCACTCACGGCACCTACGTCATAGTAGGTGCCATTTCATTTAAAAATCGATCATAGGTGTTCTATGTATGTAGCGATGCAGCTATAGCAATCGAAACCGTGACCCTGAATATAGAAGACGGATATTTTGCTACTTCGACATTTGTTTATTTTGCTAACTCAGACTGTCATACATAATTATTATGACTTCGTAAATTAAGGTCGGACATTCCAGAGATAAGCAACGTTCACAAAAAAATACTATAATAGGAAAAACTCTTACCGTAAATGAAATACTACATATTTATAAAACCGATTTGCAATTTAAACTTTTCAGCACTACACCTTCAAAATACTGTTGCTAAGTATGTCTGCCAAAAGCTGTGAAGGCTGTTATTTCACTAGTGTGAATGCAGAGGTCATTGGAAGATTCATGTTCAGTAGATAGTAGATACTTACGGGCTGATGAGAGAAATTGACATAAGTGCTCGAAAAGTTTGTGGCTTACCGTAATGATTCCGTTTAAATTATTTGCAAGAGTATCTTTCCTACAGTATGAATACCCCAACCATCTCCAACAGTATCCTATCATAAACTTGAGTGCGGAAAATGCAGCTTAATTAACTCACAGAAAGATCAATCCTTCCGAGATTTAAGCTATTTTAGCAAATCTACGCAAGAATCGAAATATTGTAATACTTGTTGTTATCAACAAGAATTACAATATTTCGATTCTTGCGTCGTAACGTCGTATGACATTTAAATATCTTCAGAAAATTATAAGTAAATTCGTGGAAAACTAACACAACAATTACTTGTAATTCATTGCGCTCGTCTAAGAGCCATAGAGAAAAACCGGCCAAGTGCATATCGGACCACGCACAATGAAGGGTTCCGTAGTTGGGATGAATTTATCCCAAGAACATACTTAACATTTTACTTGAAAAACATGTACATAAAAGTTCTTAAAGATAAAGATAATTTGTTTTGCAATTTATCTTGTAATCTTTATGTAGTAAAAGTTTTGGCTCATAATTTTCGTCTATTAAAAGTTTTTTTTTTTAAGTTTTTTTTTTAAATTATGTCACACGGTACAGCTTGCAAAACTTTTATTTTCTTCTAATTTGTCCCAAAATTGACCCCATATTCTAAATTTATTTATTTTACGCGTCTGTGTTTGGGTCACAGAAATACATATATGTACCACTTAATCGTTCCATTGGATTCGGAGCAAATTGGCTGTGACATACGGGTAGACAGACAGACACACGAGTGATCCTATAAGAGTTCCGTTTTTCCTTTTGAGGTACGGAACCCTAAAAAGGATTGACGCATCAAGATGCTATGCTGTGCAATGTTTTATATAGTAAATCTACTACAGTGACGTGATTATCGACAGTCAATAAGCAAACCGCATAAATGGTTGTAAACTGTAAACATCACATTATTGCTCCACGTAAGTTAAACTATCCCGACATAAATAATTTCATGTCGATGACACTAGCTCAGCTTACTCCGTCCGTACTAGTAATAACTGAAAGTCATTTTATTTTTACGCTATCGTTAACAGCACTGAAACTCGCTATAAATTCAGGAATAGAGCAGTCATTATTCTACAAATAATCCGATAAAGTGTAATCAGAAATTAAGGTACCATTCAATTTCTTGAAAATAAACTTGACACCCTAGTTAAGTTGTAAGTTTTACTAAAGTAATACACGTAACATTATTATAAATGATAACTGTTACGCATAGCTGTCAAATTGACAAATTAATTTGACAAAATTAAAATACCTACAAATTGTTTGTTGTCGGGTTAAATTGCGCAAAGAACTCCATCTGCATATTCATTAATCGCTGACCTGGCGATGACGACTTTTTTAATGATGAATGTATAAACTAGAATTGGTAAACAAGACAATTTCTGCTTGCACTGTACATTTTTAAGTAGGCTATAATAATGCAAGTTATATTAAAATTGATGATCGCCCATATCGTCGCATCAGCGCGAAAGTCGTTTCATGTTTTACGTAGCATTTATAAGGAGTTGAGCGTGGATAGCGGCACGGGTGTTAGTACCCCGGTCAATATGTAGAGTGGCTGTGCTGTGCAGGCGATCAATCGCGTTGCGGCGTGGGGGCGGGCGGTCGGGGGCGAGGCGGGGGGCGGCGGGGGCGAGCGACCACCTGTAGCGCTCCCCGCGCGTCCCGCTCTCCCCCGCGGCCTCTGACATCGACACGTGACGTAGACACCGAGAAATCCGCCCAAACGTAAACATTAATTCTTACTTCATTCTTCATTGTTCAGAATGTGGCTTCGCGCCACGCGCGCGGATTCCGATCTCTCTCGTATTGGTAAACAAATTCAGGTCGACGCACACTACGTGTAGTCGCCAGGCATGTTATTGTGCTTACTAGCTCCACTGTTATGTATAATATACGTGAAATAGTTCAATACTTGTAATTCAATTACGTTCAAGGAATTAGTTACATATATTTTGCTGCAGCACATGTGTGCCTGAGTATTATGACGGTTTATTTTCAAAGTATTTAGGACACGAATTACTACAAAAACTTTTGTAAACTTTTAAACTAACAAGTAGTTTATTTCTGATAGACTCTTTGTTGACACTCAAAATAAGAACAATTTGTTTTTCGTAATTAATAATATCTATGCATGATGAAGCCATTCAGTCAACGATATCAATTAGAAAGAACCTATAATTAAACGAGTTTAACGAGTAGTTTCTGCAACTGTACCTTCATGTAGGGACACATTTTCGTGGAAATCTAATCATCTAAGTAGATACCAGCTTATTTATTGGAATAAACTAGAAAAAGCATTTCCTATGCATTAGTTCAATGAATATTACTCCATAAGGACTATACAGCAACACAACAAAAATGAAAATCATTTCAGCCCCTTAGCGCCCACTGCTAAACGTACCTGAGTCTTCCAACAACCACTGGCATGAACGGTGATAAGGGATCAGTATTATTAGTGACAGTCCACAAGCACCACTCTTGGAGGGATTGGTAATCATCATAAACTAATTAGTACGGAAAACGACCAAATACACATATTTTTAAATTGTTGTTAAATACAAATCTGTCTGCATTTTGAAGTTGGGTCAATATAGGTTTTAAACTGACATCATTTTCAGCAGCAATTTATCCCATTATTTTAATTATCTGATTTTCTCTTTTCCTTAACACGTCCTAACGTAATAAAATTTTCTCAAAACCCCTATTACAAATGAAATAAGCTTAAAGGTAGGTACCTAGTCCAATTTATTGATTTTGTAAATTATTTGTTTATGAATCTTTCAGTCCCTTATCGAGCACTTGTAAACGTCAGTCTTTCAAAAACAATGTACTGTCATAGACTGTGATGGGGATCAATATCCCAAGTGGCTTTCCAAAATCACCACATTTGGGGAACGGATTGGTGATCACTAAAATAATTAATAAGGAAAACGATCAATAATTTAAAAAATATTGTTGGAAAATTTAACCCTGTAACCTCAAGTTTAGTCAATACCTTCACGGGAATTAAAAATTATAGCCACATCAACGTAACAAACATTCAAGGACATAATATTCAGGAACTTCTATTTCAGTGGTTCATAAAAAACTTTCAGTGATATTAATTTAACACCATCGCTTTGAACAGTACGAAATTATTCTCAAGAGTGCGAAAACTTAAGATAAAGAAGGACATAAAAACCAGTTTTAATGATTCAATGATAATTAATTATTTGATTATGATTTATTTATTTTGAAATTCAAATCTAGAGTATATTTTATTAAAAGAGTTACTTATGTACAAAGATTTAAATGGAGCATGTACAAATACATTTTCTACAATTATGTAGAGTATTGCACTAAATTGGATAGTTAAAAAAAAATAGTTTATTATTTAACGTTATGAATGTAGAGTTTACGTATTCAGTACTTCGAAATTACCTACATAAAAGTGCACTGGAATAAACTAGTGTTTTCTACCTGTAAATACCTGAAACATAGATATACCAACCCATAGGCATGACATGTTCATGGTGCATGTGGTGGCTGGGGTAGTCATAGCGGTAGTAGCGCGCGTAAGGATCGTGCGCGTGCGGCGCGTAATACGCGTGCGCATAGGGCGCGTAGGGCAACGGCGCGTAGCCGTAGCCGTCCCATGCGCCCGCGCCGTACGCCGCGCCCCCGCGGTACTCGCCGTAGTTGCAGCAGTCCATAGCGCCGGCCCTACGCGCCCGCCAGCGCACGCGCAGGCCACGTCCGACATACTCGCCTGGCTGCGCACCGCCACATCACCGCACTCTTACGCTCAACAACGCTACCACTATTCAACTGAACTCGACAAGTCCATGACTATTAACCCACTCTCCCAATAAACAAACAAAATATTACATTAAATCTACGACCGTTTAAATAAAAACTTTCAATCAAAATTTATCTATAATAGTTTTGCTGAACTCTGAAAAATATTTCAGAGTGCGATGACTACGCGTAGAGATCGAGCGCAGTTTCGCGGCGGGAATCGGACGCGGGTGCGACGTTAGTTAGCGAAAAGAGGTCGTTCGAGTTTGCCGGCGACGACGAGAGATTCGATGGACGAGGGCGGTTGCGGGGCGCGGGCCGCGAGGAGGGGCGACGCCCGCTCGCCGGCGGCTCGGCGCAGCGCGGCGCTCGACGGACGCCGACTGAAGGCGCCGCGGAATCGATACGCTGCCGCCGCCCGCGGCCGCCCGCCGCGCGCCCTCCCGCCCGCACTACCTGCCTGCGCCCGTATTGCGCGCGAACTTTGTCTTCCCCGACGGAATTTTATATTTAGAACCATGGTGAAACGATTGATCGATACTTTGCACTATTAATTAGTACCTACACACTTTCACTAAATATTCCAGTGGGAAAATACCCACTCACTTTTTCGCTACTTTCTAATCACTTTATTCAAGTTTCGGTGTTGGAAGTCTTCCTGCACGGTTTCGCTATAGTTATTGATGTCTGAAAGTGGTGTTTCCGCAAATTCATGCGGTATATTTTGAATTTGCGAGCAAAAAAGTTTGGTTTAGTTTGAAATATTAGTATTGCGAGAGTTGCGCTCTGTTTGTAGTCAGGTGGTGGATACTTGCAAAGTTTTATCGAATTGCGCGTAGGCGGCAGTGACCTACATCGCGACAATCATGTGGCGCATCACCCGCCCTTCGTCCTTCGCCTGCCACTGCCGCCACCGTCACCACCGACAACTTTCAATAAAAAACTTTTTTACAAAAAATTAAACCGACGCAAAAAGATAACTGAAAAGCGAAAAATAAAATAAAATAATCTTTTGGTGAAACTAAGCTCTTAAACTAATTTAAGTAACAAATTTTGAGGCGGCGCCAACAAACAAACAAACAAATTAATTACATAATTATAGCGTGTATTTGGCGCCACCTCAAAATGTGTTATTTAAATTAGTTTAGGAGATTAGTTACACTAAAAGGTTATTTTATTTTATTTTTCGCTTTTCAGTTATCTTTTTTCGTCGGTTTAATTTTTTGTAAAAAAGTTTTTATTTTTCGCTTTTGAGTTACCATTTATTGTTGTGGCTTAAATCTAATACCTACCAATTTTTGTGTGCAAAAATTCAGCAGAATCGGTTCACAGTTGAAAATTCAGTAGGTGACAAATCAATCAACTCCAGTTTTTCTACCCTTAGGGGTGGATTTTAGGTTTCAATTTTATATGGGACTAACTGCGAGGTATACCCGCCCCAATAAAAAAATCGATCAAAATAATAATAATAATCAATGCACACGCGTTTCATACGACGTTTTTCAACACACTTGCGAGGAAAAAACAGACTTGTTGTAAGAACTTATGCTAGCTACAGTAACGTAACTATAGAAATGATATCCGGAGTTTCTTTTAAAAACTTCTATGTCAGTTGGTGACAATACTTTAAATTTTGTAATTTTTATTATTAATTAACCACACAACGAAAACGATATTAAATATTTATGGAAAATGGCGCGCTGGCTAGTTTTGTTTTTCCATAGGTGTAAATAAAGACACTGGCAAAACCATTAGACAGCCTACACAAAAAAATATAATTTGAATAAGAAAAAAAAAATATTATAATTAAATGTACCATGGCGGAGTCAAATCTATTTATTATTATTTACGCTCTTCTCCCCTACGTGAAATAGACATTTTTAATAATGATTTTAACCACACGACAAAAAGTTAACAAATATTTATGGAAAATGGCGACTGGTTTTGTTTTTTCCGCTAGCGATGCGCGCGCGGGTGTAATTAAAGGGACTGGTAATACCGCTGAACATATACATACAGCCTATTGAAAAATATAATAATGTTAATAATACATAAAACGCAAATGGGGTTAGCGTAGTGACCAATATAGACTGAAATTGCCACAGACGATATAAACCCTTATTTAATAGTACAGATAGAGTTTTATTCCGCGCGAACGCGGTGGCACACGGGCAGGCCAGCGCGGTTCGTCGGGGCGGGTCAAATGGCCTGCGCGCGTGCCACCCGCGGTCTTACCGAAAATAAGCGCAAGTCTCTACTCGGGTGTAAAAAGAGAATGCTCATTTATTAGTAGGATAGTTCATATTAATTCAATGTATAGTATCCCACTGACGTTTAGTTATGGTAACAAAAAATCCCATGAGCATACATGGGATTTCTTTTTACCATAAATAAACGCCACTGGTTTGCTTACGGTTCTTTTTTTAAATAAATACTTGCTTTTGAGCGCTTGTCTTTGGTAAAAACCTTCACCCAGAACAATTTCTATTGGATACAAATTCCATGCTGCCTTGATAGTACTTACTAATTCCATACTGCCATGTCATTACTCCGACTAGTAAATAGTAATCTGTGGCGCACATTACCGCACTAGTGCGGGAATATAAAGTAAAAAACACGCTTCCATAATACACTGCATTATGAACCTAAAAGCGGTTCAATAACAGCCACTTTACGAGCAAGTGTGTTGAAAAAAGTTATGCATGGTCATACATAAAAAAAATATAAAAAATATACATGTCGACTTGAGAACCTCCTCCTTTTTTTCTTCGGTTAAAATCGGACGTTATTAACGTTCTTCACTTAACATTGCAATCACGTTCTTTTCAGTCAAATCATAGGCAAGTTATTGCAAGTTTCCTTTCTGCACAATATGCAATTTTTATAGTTCCTGATTAATGATTATGTTTAAAATTGAGAACAATACTTTTTCGGTTTAAAGTTGACTTCAATATAATTATAAAAAGGATTTATAAACATACTGTGTATATATTTATTTTCAATCTATTCAATAACTGCATGAGCTAAACTGATCACATTTATAATATTAAAATTAACTGAGCATTTTTATTCTAATCCCAGCCATAAGGTTAAAACAATTTAACATTTAAACTTAACTTTACAGTTAGCTTACCAATCTTATGCCCAAGATAGCTAAACTTGTGAATCTATAGATGGAGGAAGTTACAAAAGTATGTAGATGCGTTAACCTTTCCGTTGGCGAAGAGTTTTCTGCGCGAACCTTATAAATAAGCTACCGTGAATGTACAAAAAGAAAATGATGTTTCAAAAAATCATGAATCACATAGATAGATGATGTTTGGGATATTATAATATGTTCAGTTTCATAAAATTAACACACACATTTTATTAATGATTCTTTCTATTGGACGGATAGTTGTAAACGGATATTTTATAAATGCAAAACATTGTAAGCGTCAAAGAACTAATAAATGACACCTAATACACTATTATCCAGACAAAACTACCAAAAATCGTTTGAATCGACATATTTGAGTTCTGCGCAACTCCACATTGAAAAAAGCGTGATAGTACGTAGGCCGGTCGCCAGTGTGATAGATCCTTCTAAAGCTATGTATACATAGTAGCTATGTATCATGTTACTTACAGGAGTGAGTTCACTCCATGTGGCCAGTACGCCGGCGCGAACATTCAAAATCCTCTTCCAGATCTTTAAGGCGCGTATTTACAGTTTTAAACTTGTTTTAATATGAATAAAAGGGTAGATTAATGTGAACATTTGCTAAACTCACCACATGATTTCCCTTCGGTAAATGAAGAATTTGAGCTATAAAGCTATAAGTACCAAATAATGTTTGCAGCGTAGCATTCTCGTAGCAAAATTCGTAGACTTGCTACGCCAAACCTGTTAAACAGTGATTGTCCCTAAAATATTAGTTCTATTAATTTAAGTGAGTTGAAATCACGTAAATGTATCACAGCAATTAAGGTTTCATGCTATTTGCTTCCCGATTAAACATATTATGTAGGTAACATGATAAAAACTACTACGAGTAAGTAATAAAAAATAAGAAGATGCTTTTCAAACAAACTTCAGTAAAGAAAACGTTCTTAGAAATGTGATTTTAATAGTGTTCGAACTCATACCTATCATGTACAGATTTGTCTCTATGAATCCCTAAGGTCAGCCAGACATCCGGGAGTTAGATACGAGGAAACAAAAATTGTCATAACAGTACAAGTGCTTCGCTTCGATAATGTGAATGTCGTCTGTAAAAGTGTCTCGGTAATTGTGTTCTAATGTATGTTGTGTAGTAACTGTAGAGAAGCCAGGCGCGGGTTATCATGCAGATTGCGGCGAATCAATAGGGGCGCCTCGGCCACTGACGGCGGATGACGATCAATAGCGTCCCAGTGGAGCTGTCTCCGCATTAAGGGGCTTCCTCGAACGCCCTTACACCTACCCACAGTCTACCTACACTTCGTACATAACTTAGTGTTACAATACGACCAATGTGCCGACTGTTTGTGTTGAACGCGTGTGAATATTATAGATTTCAACGATAATTTATATTTTATGATACATGATTTGCACGCTGAAACCTGAAGTAGGGTAGGGTTACTAAATTTATTATCGAGTTCATTCCCCACTTTTATGGACATATTATGCTTAGTTTTAGGGCCCTATAAGCAGTTTATAGACATTTTTTTTTTGTCAAAGACCATTAATTAGCACCAATTAGCACAGGTAAACCATACGTTAAAAAAATCTTAACGCTAATAATTTCATTCCGAAGGAGGATTGGCTTAATAAAAAAATGCCATTAACTTAGCAAATCCAAAATATGAAACGTTGATAACAACACGTGACCTTGAAATCCGATTAAGATATATACGTATAGCTAGGTATGTACATAGTAAAACATAGTTCCCAGGCTGATCAATAGCAATGGAATGAAAACATAGAGTGTGTGAGCAGAATCCCATCCCGCGGAAGTTGTAACAAACAGCTATGGGAAATGGGTTGTTGGCGTTATTGCGATGAGCAGCAATCCGTCAATATCTACTACACTGTTCAGGCACAATATAAATATGGAGTTAAGGTATGCGCACATAACGTGTGGCGCATCAACGGATTATTCACTTTCGGAATGTCATCATTGCGACTGTCTGTATTTTTGCGTGACGATTGGAACACATCCCCTCCTAACCATTGCTGTACCGTCCACAACAGGGGCGGGCAGGATCTCACGCTTTGTTATTTTACGCAATTTACGCAATGTATCCGACTACTACTTGTAAGTATGGTATGCGCATACGTTTATATAAAATCGTAAAATGTCAGAAAGTGATTCGTGCAGATTCCTGTGCCGCAACCGCAATGCGACCCTCTATAGGTCGGCATAATCTGCACTCATCTTTTAGTAGGCATGCCTACTAGTTCTGATAATCTTTGGCAGGTGCCTTTAGTACTTTGTGGGAGTTCCGAGTATTTGGAGATGTTCATGCCGTAAGAAAAAATATTCATACTACATTACCTAACAAAAAAAATCTGTTACAAATATCCCTAACTAGCTACTTGCTCCTAACAATACAGTCAGTAAGGTAATAGCAGTTAGAATTCTGGCTGTTCTTTTTATTTTTTGTAAGTACCTACCTAATACTATCATACCTATAGGTATTTCAAGATTTACTCTTACAGCTAAATGGCTTTCTTGCTTACGAGCCAACCCAGCCTATTTGGGGTATAGACAGAGAATCGAGCGGCTGAGTTTCCCATGCCGGGTATATAGGTAGGTATGTATACATTCAGTTGTCTATCTCTACATCCATAATTCATTTTGTGCAGACTCGTCGGTTAACCTCGGTTCGTTTGCGTGGTATTTCATATGAAAAACTACCTTAAATATATTATATTCCCCCATAATCAACGATGTCTGTGAGGTATGTTTGAGTTCGCACTATCTGGAGATATTATACCGGGTAAGTACCTACGTACCTCTACCTATCTATTATAATTTATTTAGGACTAACATGCGCCCGCGGTTTCGCCCGCACGGTATGTCGATAAAAAGTAGCCTATGTCCTTCCCCACGGTGCCATCTATCTCCTTGCCAAATTGTAGAGTCAAACTAGATGCAGCTGAATGCTAATACTTTACATGGAGCATCTGCCTATATGATCTACACAAATCAGTTACAGAATAACAGCCCCCATGGTAAGACTGGTTGGCTGAAGCTTCTGACTACCTGTACCAAACGACCGTCAAATATCTACGAATGACC
This sequence comes from Lithophane leautieri, assembly GCA_949152455.1. NCBI lineage: Eukaryota > Metazoa > Arthropoda > Insecta > Lepidoptera > Noctuidae > Lithophane > Lithophane leautieri. Next base: position 9,522,046 of record OX424463.1, on the reverse strand, counting down.
GAGACCGACGGCTTTGGCGTTGAGCAGACAATAGACAATTTGTCCGCGATGATAGAACGTACGGAAATCTATGCAATATACATACGAAGGACAAAACGACTGCCGCCGATGCTTGCCTGATGAGCGGTCAAAATATCCACCGTCTGCTGAGCCCCTGAACATGAATGATGGCCACCCATCCACGAACCGATCATGATCGCCTTCACCTTTACTTTGATCGACAGACCCGCGCGACTTTTACTTAGCAACGAGCATGCCACGAGACACTCTTCTTCAAGCGCACGTCTTTCATAATTTTACATTGATAGCGACTTTACGCCGTAGCAGTAAGATTAGCTTTCGTAGTTGTTACCAGTGTGTAAGAAATGAAATGGTTTTGATGACTTATCATGATATCCACATTAGTAACAGGAATATTTCGAGATTATATATGATAGCTGATGCCCGCGGCTTCGTCCGCGTGGATGTCGGTTATTTTATACTAAAACCTTCCTCGAGAACCACTCTATCTACTGGTAAAAACAGCATGAAAATACGTGCAGTCGTTTTGAGTTTATCGCGAACAGACAGACAGACGCGGCGGAGGACTTTGTTTTATAATAGTGACTAGCTGATGCCCGCGACCTTGCCCGCGTGGATGTCGGTTATGATATACTAAAACTTTACTCGAGAACCACTCTATGCATTGCTGAAAACAGCATGAAAATCGGTGCAGTAGTTTTTGAGTTTGTCACGTACAACAGGACGACAGACAGACGCGAGGGAGGACTTTGTTTTATAATATTTAAGGATAATTTTGGAAAACGGCTAAGAAATCGAAGAAATAATACATTTTATGTATGAAGCATAGTTTTTATTTATAACATAATTTAAAATCATGTAAATCGTGTAAAATCTGAATAAAATATCCAACAATATTATATCAACGCAAATATAATATTTAATTTAACCTAACTATAAATATATCTATAGCTATCTAGATTCGGTAAACCTAAAATCTATAGGTAATATTCCGTAAAATAATCAACAATTTTCACTAATGGCATTCGCTTGGAGTAATTCAAATCAACAATAAAATTCATTCTATAAAAATATTTGAGATAACAGTAAGTAGAAATAAGGACTTGTCACAGCTACTTACGAACTTCGGTTAACACTAACATTAAAAATAACAAATTATTCATATGAAACGACAGAGAATTACAGGTAACTAACTTATTTAAATTCCAAATATAATCCTACTAATTTAATAACTTATTAAAAAAAACATTTTGGCACAATACACCAAAATAAAAGAAATTTCAAAATACATAATACCTTATTTTTCATACAGTATACTAATCAATAGAACATCCACAGAGTATGTGGCCAAATTACATTCGAAAGTAATAACTTAATTAAACATTTATCAACAATAAAAGGACAACTTACAAGTAGTAAAGGAATATCAATCAAAATAAAAGAAAACATTCTCTAACACGCAATTTTTGTTTGGCATTCTGGACTTCATATACGGCTTCGATAACAATGAAATTCATATTAAGATTCAACCGATTGTAAGCACCTAATTAATTGTAACTGCAACCCTTCTCTTAATAATAATAAAGATCACTGATAACTTGTATCAGGAAACAATTACAATCTAAAAAATTCCATCTACGCTAAAATATTTGTAAATCAGCATCAAAAATGTTATTTTAACTGAAATAATAAAACTAAGATATTAGAATTATAAACTAGAGCATTCGTTAACTTGTCGCCTCTGTTGACCGATATGAGAATGCTGCCTTACAATTTATCTGGCTCTGGCTGTACTAGACAACCTCTCGTAATAAAGTATCCTTAAACTAAATACAGCCAATTGTATTTATAATATCACTTACTTCAATAAATCTAATAAACAGACAATATGAAATCAACATCTGCACCTCATAATGACAAACACAACAGATAATGAAGGATTGCCACCATTTTTCAGTACAGTTCCAAGATAACTATTTATTTTTCAAATGCAATTTAACATTGTTGTTTTATATTCTTACATTTTCATGTAAATAGAGCTGCACTGGATCTGATTAATTCTAAAATACTGAACTAGGTGATACTAAAGGGACGATAAGTCCTTTAAAAGGTTATCAAAATTTCAACTTTTTAACAAGCAAAAGCTATCAGTCTCTTCCACTGCATAATTTGACCTAAAGTATTTTAGCAAGGCATTGATTTTCGTTCAACAAGGCACATTAGCTTTCCGCACCACCTATCCAATGTCTCACCACAATTGACAAAGAACCTAAGGCACATATTTGCAGATTAATAAATGAAAATTAATTCCTTTGACCATGACTGGTCCACATATGCTCTTTGAATGTCTCACGCATTGTGAATGACCTTGGACATAGGTAGCAACACAACCTATTCGTCAAGTCAGAGTGCATTAATCTGACATGATATTTTAAGGCTGACTGGTTGGAATATTTCATGCCACAGTGGGGGCAGTCGCCACAGATGGCGGCGTGGTTCGACTGCTGGTGCGCGAGTCCTTGCGACGTGGACGCGCCGCCGCCCAGCACGGGCACATTAGACATTCCTGCCAGCATCAGGAGAGCTTGAGATTGATCTTGATTATAAGTGCTGTCAGAATCAGCACCATCTTGATGTTCTGACAGTAACACTTCGGGTTCATAGTCCACATCAGATTTCGGTGACTGCTTTTCTGGTTTCAAATGTAACTCTTCAGTAAATATAGTTTTAATAGGACTTTTAGATGGTGCATTGGTGAATGTTACTGTGTCTGTGTTAATATCCTTTGACCGTGTTGAACAGTGCACATCCACCATAACATTTGACACTTTCTTGAGAGTTGAATTGTTGGCACTAGCTTCACTTTTTGATGGATTAATCCCTGAAAACACAAAAAAGAAATTACAAAAATAAAATTTTGTGTCTATTTGATTGTAGATAATAAAAATCCCTTTATACAGATGACAACTAAGGTCCGTATTACAGAACCTCACTCAAGACTCTAAAACTAGTTTCAACCAATCAAAAGGCTTTAAACGAGTTTTAGGTAATGCTTGACTTTAGATTGAGGTTCATGATACATGTGTAAATCTTGGTAAATGTTGGTGAATAACTTCAACTAACCTGAAAGCAGGGATCTGGCAAGCATGCTGTTTTCATAATCAGGAAGACTATCATCATTTTCAGAATTAGCAGTTATCGATAAAGGGGGTGAGTTGTTGTCATCTGCCCGTTCTGTTTTGATTGTTATCGGAATGTTATCTCCTTGACCAGTCACCTGAAAATTGTTAAGGATTAATAGCAATTCGGTAAGCAAACTAAACTCAACATACATATCTTTACATTGCAGTACAACTATACTCCATTTGAAATAAGATTAGACATGTAAACAAACCTTTTTACAGTCCGTTCAACCAATTTTGACTTCTATACTGTAGGCATAAAGATGGCCTTAAAAGCAAAAAAGGTTACACAAACTGTCTACTGCAGCTGCCATTTGTCACGCCACCAACGCAATAGAAGTCAAAATCTGTTGAATGGACTGTAAAAAAGGCTTATTTATATGCCTAATCTTATTTCAAATGGAGTATAGATATTAATAAAACTCTAATAATTCACAGTTTATATACTATAAATATTACAATTACCTGAGATGATGCTGAACTTTTTCCATTGGCCGTTATCATTGCTGGTTCAATCTTGCCCTCACATTTTTTGTCAATATTATTTTCTGGTATGAACACTGGGTTATCAAGTTTAGTTGTTTGTGAAAGATTACTTCTACTATAAATATCACAAGTTTCTAAAATTTTACTCTTCTTGGGGGCCTCCCCAATTGTTACATCATTAGGTTTGTCAGAAGTACTACTTCGTCTCTTCTTCAAAGCTGGCAGTTTTGCTTCCTTATGAGCAGCACCAAAAAGTGGCTTTGATGAAATAGTCAGTTGTGTGTATAGTTTATTTGATGTGTTAGGAGATGAGAAATTTTCTTTCTGTAAAGAAGCAGAAGGTTATAAGTTAATATTTGCCAACACAAGTTTAATTAATAATTCTGCATGCTTTTAGTTGCACTTCTAATGTGCTTGAAAGATATTTACCTGCTGTGTCACACCAGTTAATCCTTTCACTTGTAAAAGTGCCGCAGTGTGCAGGAATGAAGACAGCTTGCTCTCTTCAATGAACACTTCTCCTTGGTACATGTATGACAGCAGACTGACAATATCATCGGCTGACACATCTTTTAGTATTATTACTGGATGCTGGCAAGGATTTTCCTGAAATGCAAAACACTCAATTAATAAATCTGTATTAAAATAGTACTTTCTTAACTGCAATGTACCTAGTTATACTTTTCATTTATTTTAGAACATTTCCATTGATGTCATTGATTGAAAAAGCAAAATAATAATAACGCAATAGTTACTATATACAAGTCAATGAATCAGTTTTTATTTAGAAGAGTTTGTACTGATTGCAAGAAATCTATGCATAATATAGTGTTGACATAACATTTGATGCATTTAAATGCAACAGCTTGACAATAATAGGGTCAAACAGAATAGAAAACTAAAAGTATGTGTACATGTTATGTTCATTGGTATAAATATGAAGGTTATTAATGTCCTAAGTCATTCACCTTGAACACATTCCTGAAGTACGGGCTGCACGCTGACAATATGACTTTGTGGGCCTTGATATTTCTGCCTTCACAGGTGAGCGTAACGTCGACCAAATCTTCTGAACACTTCAATGAATCTAAAGCACTCACTATGTTTGACTGGAAGTTGTTCCAACGTAAACAGAATTGATCAGCCATCCCTATGGTTTCTGTCTAATAATCTGCAAAACAAAATTATTTATGCTGACTTCTAATTTGACAAATGACAGTGTAATGAAACCGTTCAAACTACACGATAGAACATTTTTACAAACCTGTGGAAGAATGCTCATTACAGTAAAAAAAAACATTAGTTTTAGTTAAATTTTGCTGTTTCAAGATTCAATAACTTTGTAAAATGCATAAAGTGCAAGGCATGACCTCCATACGCTTGCGGCTTGACACTGTCTTTTTCTTTCACTTTCTTGCAAAATGCTTGGTCCACAGAGTACAGTTTTGCTTGGTCTATGAAGCCCATAGACTATTAATTCTATTTCTATATGTAAAGTGGGTAATAGACGTGCGTATTAAAGTTCGCGACCTTATTCGGCTTGCCGTCGGTAACAGATGTGCGTACTGAAAGTACGCGGTTTTTAAGTTTGCGACTTAAGGGCTCCCACACATAACTGCGAATTCGCAACGCATCGCAAAAATCAGCGACGGTACCCTAAGATTTTCTTCTGCACTTAGCTTCTGCGTTGCGAATTCGCACGAATTCACAGTTTTGTGTACAGGCCCTTACTCGGCTCGCCGTCAGTGACACACGTGAAGCTTACCCAAAATAGACGTGCGAGCAAGTCCGCATACATAAGGCTCAGCGAGCTTACTCGCCCGTGTGTCAGGCTAACTCGCGACGAGATATCGATGTACAGTGCTTCCAACTTATCTGTGCAGGCGGCTAAACACAAAACTAGAATCTAATGTACTGAATTTGTCATGCTGTTGCATTTTTCCTTGACAAGCAGCGCCACCGTGAACTGCAAACTTAAACTGGTCATGTTGTAGCAAATTATTTTTACAAATCATATACATGATAGGAACATCAGCATAAAGTTTCGTTAATTTCATTAGATTTTACGCATGGAATTAGTATGTACAGACGCCAGCACATCAAGCTACCCGAAACTGTCAAACTTTCCCAATCAACCTTGAACCTAGTGCTTTAGCGATAAAGTTTAAAATCTACTAAAGAAATTTGACAGTTTTTAGTAGCTTGATGTGCTGGCGACTGTACTATATTGATTTTACGTCCACCTCTCTTGGAAACGACATTTTATTTTTTTCCTTGGCATTTTAAAATTAGATAAAATACATAATGACGTAAATTAAAATTAGTGGCTGAATACGGTGTTTATTTATAAACGTTGCTTAATGATTTGCGACTGTTTGTACCGTAATGATTAGCGATTGTTACCAAACATTTTTACATTAAAGTCATTTAAAAGTCGTTTCTAAATAAACCCCTTAAAGTTTAATTATCATTTCTTTTTCAATATTGGTGTCCTAAATGAAGAATTATTATAGAATACGATACGGTTAGAAAACGAGGTTAAAATAATGCCATTGAATTAAATTTCAGCCTGTATACTAACAAAATAATCACCACAAATGACAAAGGGGCCGATGATCGCAATTTGACAAAGCGTAGGTTGAAAAACCAATGATATTGCAAATTTTGTTAATCACCACACTTGCCAAAATAACTGACATTCAGTTAAATATGCAGCTAGATTTGATTTCGCTATTATAACCATAAAAAACTAAACATAGTTAATCACCACCCTTAGGAAATGAACTGGCGATTTTAATCATTATGTAGCGAAGGTATGATATTGCCATACAGCCATAATCCCGAGATTTCATTAAATCACCATAATTGGCAAAGTGACTGGTTATTACTGTTTATGAAAGTGACGCTCGTCTACTTAATAGTGCTCCCCTCCGCCAGTCGTATTTTGGAGTTTTTTTTTGTCTTTTGTCTACGCTTCTCGTCGTCAAAATCGAAGACGAGTAAATGACAGAAAAATCGGAGATTATCTCGTGTTGAATTGCCAAAAGTCGAGTTATCTTAGGTGCCATGTTAGGGTTTGTAGAGAAAACATCAAGTTTGACAGATGAGAAAAGTCACAAAATAGACAAAAATTACTCACGCGAGAGCTGGTCCCGTAATCTAGCTCGGTGAAGTTAGCCGCACGATTTAATTATTATGAACTTTTGTTAATCCTAATCGTTAGAGAATCGTTAGAGAGGGTTAGAGAGAAAAGAAAAATCGTTAGAGAGTAATTAGTTTTTATGTAAATACAATTTTAATTTTTTGTGTGAAGTTGGCCCCCCCTCCCGCAAAAATGGACTTAGACGTAATTTTATTTTTTTAATCGTTTGCGAATCGTTAGAGAGAGATTGAGAGTTACACAAAATCGTTAGAGAGTTAATATTTTATTTGATATTAAATCATTTCTAAGAGCGTGACGTTAGCCCACCTCTGTGAATTTTGCCCCCGAATTAATTATTCTCAACTTTTGTTAATGCTAATCGTTAGAGAATCGTTAGAGAGAGTTAGAGAGAAAAGAAAAATCGTTAGAGAGTAATTAGTTTTATTTATCAACGATTGTAATTACTTTTGTGAGATTGGCCCCCATTCCCACAAAAATGGACTTAGACCTAATTAAAAAAAATATGTAGTTTGAGAATCGTTAGAGAGAGATAGAGAGTTAAAAAAAATCATTAGAGAGTTAATGTTTGATATTAAATTATTTCTGAGAACGCGTTTTACTCTAGAGCAGATTAAAGTTTAGAAACGTGCCGCCTCGATAGGAGATAGGGGAGGGAGGAAAGGGGGGAATGGTTAGTAGATCCCCCCACTCACCCCTGCCGGAGATACAAAGTTTTTTTTAATGATTTTTAAATATGACAAGTCTCATATGCTGGGACCACACACACGGATTATCACGATAATAGACGTTAACCGTGGGTGGAGCCACAACTTATTGAATTTATCAATTGAATAATAATTTGTTAACCATTTAATTTGAAGAAGTACTTACCTATCTCTATAAAGAAAAACTGAATTCAGCGTGTTAACTTTTATGAACTTATTTTGTAGGAGTGACTATTCACCATGTATCTACCATGACCTGTCATTTTGTTGTTTGTCTTGTCGTATCCCTTTAGCATATGTAATGCCCTGTGTCGGATGACAGAAAGACGCACTGAGCGACAGGCGAGAAATGGCAGCTCATGTTAAGGCTCCCACAATCAGGCGCGATATCGCGGATGCGACAACATTAGCGCTGCCTGTCGCGCCCGCGATATCACGCCTGTTTGGACGAGCCTTTAGGCTCCCTGTGTACTTTCCTATCTTCGCTGTCGTAAAGTAAAAGTAAATTACTCGAAAGTTGAATATAAAAAAAATTAAGAGCCTCACTACCAGCCCTTCCATTTAATATGTCACACTCACACTGTTAATATTATTGCGCATGCAAAAGGTACTTTTTTTTTGGTATTGTCCCCCAGAAGTGACTCCCATATTCAAAATGTATTTATTTACGTTATACGTCCCATGTTTGGGTCCCAATAAATTACCAAATTTCAACATTTTTGTGGGAACTTTTATTTTCTCGCCTATCCTTTTGTGTGAGCTGTCGTTGGAAAGGTCATTCAAAAATATGGTGAGTTTGTTCGAGATAAAATTTTTTTATAAAAAAAAACATCCGACTTCCAAAAAAATGAAAAATAACTTAAATTTCTTTGCTTTTCAATTTTCATTTTTTGCCACAGACTGTCTAAGTTCCTTTCCGAAAGTTATTTTTCACTTTTTACTGTTTTTTTTGGAAGTCGTTTGTTTTTTTTTGTAAAATGTTTTTATTTTTCACTTTTTAGTTGTGGTACCTACGCCTCTCAAATTCGAATACCACTACCTCCTATGTAAATAATAGTGACGGAGTCAAATAAGATATCATCTACATAGACTAAGTGGGAAAAAATACGTAATCATTGAAGCTAACTCAAAAACTGCGCAAGCAAAGTTAATAAAATTTATATGAGACCAAACAGGAAGCACCATCTTTCAAATAAAAAAAGAATCATCAAAATCGGTCCACCCACTCGAAAGTATTGAGGTAACAAAAATAAAAAAATAAATTAAAAAAACCGATGAATTGATAACCTCCTTCTTTTTTTGAAGTCGGTTAAAAACCATTTTTGGATTCAGGGATCCGTTTGCAAAATATTAAGCTTTAAAGTGCAAATTTTTGTTACAGTCAAGTGTCTCCCCCCTTGCCAGCTAAATGGTTGGTTTTGGACATGTGCAAAATTCACGGCAGTAGTATGTATAAGCAACGAAATTAAAAGGAAAACTATCACAACAGTAGGCTATGGAAGAACAAGTATTTCAACTACGGAACCCTTGATTGCGCGTAGTACGACACGCACTTGGCCGGTTTTTATTCATTTGTTTTAGTCGCAAGAAGCCTCGCCGTTCGCACCGCGTGAAAATTCGCTGCAGTGGAATGTCCCGTGGCCAGACGGTTAAGTAATTTGGTATTATTATTATGTATTGAATCCTGCTATTACTATTGTATCTTACGAAATAAGGTTGAGAGATGTTGTGTAACAATTAAATAATGTATGTTTGTAGCGATGCACGGCGTTTGCCTGCGCAGGCGGTGCCGTGCAGCGCCCCGCAACACGCGCCCCACGCTGCGGGCTCGCGCTCTTGAATCAAACTCAATCTCAAAGCATTTATTTCAATTAAACCATTTACAGACACTTTTGAATTGTCAAAGAGTCGGTCAGTTAGTCAAAAAGTTGAAGCTAGTTGCCCATTCCAATTCGTAGATCTCTATGGAGAAGAACGGGCAAGAAACTCCAAGGACACTCTTTTAAAAATGTATATAGATATTACAAAATCCTGGATACAGTATTCTTGGTGCTTCTATATGTGAGAACAATGTCAAACGAAAAATAATCAAAAACAATTCAAAATATAAGATTAAAAATAAACCCTGGCAGATCAGATAAGAGATGACCAGTCTCAACTGAGGGCGCCCGTTCACGAACATGACACGTGGAATAAAACATCAGTGCTGAGCAACAGCCCGCCCGAGTGCTACTTGTATTGTGTCCCGTACCTACTGTATCGAAATGCCACGGAAAGCTGCCGTTTCAGACGAAGAAGTAGTTAAATGCTTAAAAAAAAATTGAACTTATCTATCCTCGCCAAAACTGCCGGGATATTCCAACAGAATAGTGCGCAATATATGTGCCGAGTTAGACAATAAGTGGACTGCTCACCACGCTCATAACAGTATGAGCCAGGATCGGCACAGAATCCTTACGATCCCCGATTGGAAAAGGGCATGGTTATTAGGAACCAACTGCCTCCTGATTCTGACCAAGTCACGTCGGTGGGTTAAAAACTACCCGACCAGCTCCCGACAAGCACCCACCTTTTGTGTGTTTTGAGCATAAATGATGCACTATAAGTACCGAATCAAATTGAAACTACAAAAAATATTTCGTATTCTTATTGATTGCGGGGTATCACTTTTAAATGATGGTTGATCAAATACACAACTTTACCACCCTTATCTATTATCGTCTCTCTGCATCATGTACCGTATCAGTAGTACTACTCACGGTGCACAATGAGAAACGTAAGTGTGGCCGCTTCATTCAATGCAATAATTCTCGCGGTAAATTTCTTTGATCTGCCTAAAATACCGCCACCAGAGTTATCACCCAACGTTAAACGCCAATGTGAATGCCGTAGACAAATTTTCGAGGTAAGTTGTGGTGTGGTACACCAACCGTTTACGTTTATTATCGGGATAATCCGTTGGTGTGGTCCCAGCCTATAAGATTTGTCATATTTAAAAATGATTTAAAAAGAACTTTGTATCTCCGGCAGGGGCGAGTGGGGGGATCTACTAACCATTCCCTCCTCTCCTCCCTCCCCTATCTCCTATCGCGGCGGCACGTTTCCCTAACTTTAATCTGCTCTAGAGTAAAACGCGTTCTCAGAAGTAATTTAATATCAATTAAAACATTAACTCTCTAATGATTTTTTTAACTCTCTATCTCTCTCTAACGATTCTCAAACTACTTTTTTTTTTAAATTAGGTCTAAGTTCATTTTTGCGGGAATGGGGGCCAATCTCACAAAAGTAATTACAATCGTTGATAAATAAAACTAATTACTCTCTAACGATTTTTCTTTTCTCTCTAACTCTCTCTAACGATTCTCTAACGATTAGCATTAACAAAAGTTGAGAATAATTAATTCGGGGGCAAAATTCACAGAGGTGGGCTAACGTCACGCTCTTAGAAATGATTTAATATCAAATAAAATATTAACTCTCTAACGATTTTGTGTAACTCTCAATCTCTCTCTAACGATTCGCAAACGATTAAAAAAATAAAATTACGTCTAAGTCCATTTTTGCGGGAGGGGGGGCCAACTTCACACGAAAAATTAAAATTGTATTTACATAAAAACTAATTACTCTCTAACGATTTTTCTTTTCTCTCTAACCCTCTCTAACGATTCTCTAACGATTAGGATTAACAAAAGTTCATAATAATTAAATCGTGCGGCTAACTTCACGGAGGTCCGTAATCTTCTAAGAAAAAAACGAAGACATACGAATGACAGCGGGAAAATGATACATGACGTTTGTACCCCCTCTGCAACTTCTTCATGCCCCTGTGTCGCCTGTGGCTGCCGGCCTGTCCGCCATCTTGTTATTTGTTGACATAAATTGTTTTATGTCGGGTTTCGCGAAGTTGTTTTTCGTGATGATTCCGATATTATACATTATTTTTCTTTCTCCGCTAATTACTTTGAGTTGAGCACTAGTCCCTCCCTATTAGCGTCGAGACTTCTTTCATAATGCGCTATAACAAGTGTTGTGTACCGGGCTGTAATACTAGGCGGGCTGTAATACACAAGATCCCAACTTGTGAAAATAGATGCAATAAGTGGTTAGATACTATAAACTGTGCTTCCCTGCGTGTTCTGAGTGTGGTTGAATTGGGCAAACAATGTGTGTGTCATAAACATTTTGAGGCAAGGTTTCTCACCCAGAAATCACGTCTTTTGATGCAAGCCTATCCTACTTTGTTCACTGAACATGAAACCTCTACTGGAGTTCCAACACATTCTAACTCAGGTAATTGTCGGATTGCTAAAGTATACTTACTACACTCTTATGGTGAAAGTTTTAATGTATACTAGCCGGTTAAAAACCATCCTGTCACAAACCTATATTTATTCAAATCCATTCACCTGATACTTATGTTTGTAATTGGTTAGTAAACAGCAAGACATTACTTTCACATTTTTTCAATTTCTAGCTTTAGTTGCTGGTAGCTGTTACAGTAATGATAAATAACTTACTAAATCATCATCATTATTCTCCTGCCCGTATCCCAATTTAGTTGTGGTTGGCGCAGCAAGTCTTCTTCCATACATTTCTATTAGCCAGCATCTCATTATTCACCCCTCTCTAGCCATATCATCTTTCACACAATCCACCCACATTCATGCTGCTCAGGGTTTTGGTAAGGTTTTACAATTGGCATTCTGCTTGAAATCAACCCAAATAACTTACAAAATGGTAACTAACTTGTATTATATGTTTATTTTTCCAGAAAATCAGGTTCCAAGCTCTGAATTTGAACACAATTATTGCCGCACTCTACATGTAGATCATAATTATGCTGCTTCTAGGCCTACAGGTTGGTGTTAGTTTTCAATACTCGGTATATTATTTATTTTATTTATAGAAATATGCAAACTGTTGTTCACTCTCTCTGCCTCTATAATAGATAGTTACCTAGTTTAATCCCTCACAAATCAGTTAGGCTTTCTAAGATTTTAACAATTTTTTTTTTGTTTTTCTATTTATGCCTTGTAGGCCAATGCAGTGGCAGTTTTATCTTATCTTATCTCTTAAACATACAATTCATGTTTTGTAGTCTTAACTTATAGCAAACATTTTTGCCACATAAGTATTTTATATTTCTTAAAAAAAAAAAAAAAAGTAATAAGTATCTACTTTTTTTCTAGCGCATTATGCAGATGGCAAACCAGTCAGCAATACAATGTCAAATACGTCCCAAGTAGTGACCTTCCTGGAAAATCTATTTGACAGTGTGAATGGAGCCAGCACTTTCCCTAAGAAGAGTAAAGGAAAGGAATTACGCTCCACCGTGACTAAAACGTCCCTTCACCATAAATGTTGGCGAGAAGCTATCGAAAAATTCCAACAAATGAAATTTATTGATAAAAATTCCAAGGAAGTTACTGTACCTAGTATAAGAAACTGGCTTGTAACTCTTAGAAGTTTTCAGAGACTGTGGCAATTTTTTGAAGAAAAAAATGTAAAAATTATGCACCCTAGATATGTGTCATTCATTGTAATAGTGAATTATCTCCTTGTAACTGAATTTTAAAACGGCGAGGTGTTTGCGAATTCAAGTGTAGGAAAAAAAAAATAAGCATTCACTCACTGTTTTATATTTTATATTGTTTAATACAAATCAAAGATATAATAAATTGAAGTAACTTAGAAAATAAAAATAAAACTTATTTAATAAAACTGAACTTAAACTTTTTTTCTGGAGTTACACCACTGTTATAGTGACATGTTGTGATTTAATCATACGTAATTTCGTCATCAGATGAACGCTCATCGGTATTACGTGTGCTTGACCGAGTTGGAATATCTATGGGAAGATTTTTGTAGTAATGGTGGTAAATTGGCGGAATGTATGGTAGAAGATCAAGCATGTCTTTCTTCTTGGTCGTCCTTGCTTTTTTTTACATAAATCTACTTTATAAAAGGATGTGTCGGGATTTAGTGTTTCTTTAAATTGAAATTGTAAAGGATAATTTCTCTCAAACCTCAGCCATCTGATATGTAGCCAATTAAAATCATAACCGCACGTTGTTTTTTTTCTATTTGTAATAGAATTTTCTAAGGCAGTGGTACTTAAGAATTCGGCATTTTTCATTTCGGTAACAACAAAATAAGGTTCTTTGCGTTTGGCTGTTTTTATAATATCGACCCATTGGTCGGGGCTATAAATTTGTCCAAGGCGGCGACTAGCGCTCTCTATTATTCCAAATTCCCCATCATTGGGAAGATAAGAATGTCCTGATACTAAGAACTTGTGGTCTATGGTGTCAATACTAGTGTCAGGGTCTTGTATAAGCTTCAAAAGGGAAAGAGTGGTCTTGATATTCCGGTTTTGTCCAGTGCATGAATCGGAATACATAATGACATGCTTTTGTAATGCTGCATGAGTTTTTAAGTGCTTAATAAGACATGCTGCTGTGGCGGTACCTACATCGCCACATTCAAACTACGCATCAAAGACCTGACGTCACACAAAAATCCTGACGTCACAAAAATCCTGCATCGCGCAATTAGAGTTTACCGTGCAGTGAACATATATACAAAAATCCAATATCAATCATTGGGCAGTTGCCCGCCAGACACAACACCCGTCTGGTAGGAGGATCCTCCCTTTTCTATGGTGGATGAGTGAACTTTACACCCTGTTCCTCATACCCCTAAATTGGTGACCCCGAATATGAACGTCAACGCAGCCTTCGTGCAACTACTCCAGCGTGACGTCATCATCATCACTCCCGCAAGCTTTCAGTGAGGCGAGTCACACAGCCAAGCCAACACCCGAGGCGTCAGCGGGTATCCTGACCACCAGCATGCAGCGAACGCGCATTCCTGGTCATCACCCGCATCCTCATCACCCCGACCCACTGGGGAATCACCTCAATCAACTCAATCAACTCAATCAACTCAATCAACTCAATCACCACAATCGCCGCAAACAGTTCCGACCCACTGCGAACAATGCGGCACCCGGTTCCGACTCACTGGAACCACAACTGGCACTGGCAAGCATCGCAAGATACAAGACTCAGCCCACTATCGACCTTCGGTCTCCGGAGGGGAGTGATGTGGCGGTACCTACATCGCCACATTCAAACTACGCATCAAAGACCTGACGTCACACAAAAATCCTGACGTCACAAAAATCCTGCATCGCGCAATTAGAGTTTACCGTGCAGTGAACATATATACAAAAATCCAATATCAATCATTGGGCAGTTGCCCGCCAGACACAACACCCGTCTGGTAGGAGGATCCTCCCTTTTCTATGGTGGATGAGTGAACTTTACACCCTGTTCCTCATACCCCTAAACTGCTATGTCTTGAGAACCTCTTCCACCTTCAACTTCGTCCCAGACATTCATGTATCCTGTGTTATTATTAAAGCAATGTATTCCCAGATTATATAAATAAAGATTTCTTTTATAGTATGCTACTGAGGTAGTTAATTTTGGGTAGGCTAAAGCTTTCTGCAGATCAAAAGTTAGTATGTATGCTTCATCAACCTTTTTAGAATCATTCTGAAGGTTTTCTCTTGCTGAATCTGCTTTTCGTTGATGAAGTTCTCTTTGGTTCTCAAACTCCTTCTTGACGTTTTCATCATCAGCTCCTTGTATTTTCAAATTTAAGTCATCACATGTTTTGCATGTGTCTTGCCGCGGTGCCTTAAAATGGAGATTAAACTTAGTGTTGAATATTTTAATGTAATACTTTAATTTCTTTGGTTCAGTCATTTCAATCTCACATTTTTCTTTATAAAGATCGTACATCTTACGGATAGTTAGCCCAGGATTTAAATATTTTCTGTTAGGATTATTCTTTCGTGTATAATGGCTTTGATATGCAGGAAAACTTTCAATGTGGGCAACAATATCAGAATCATCAAGTTTTCGGGAACTAGTTGTGCCACGTTTATCTTTACATTGAGAGACATCATCTTTCGATAAGCACCGATATAATCTTCCATCACTTATTTGAAATGTCCTCAGAAAATATTTCTTACACACCGATTGGGTCTTGATACTAGACTTTAAAAAATATTTAAATGACACGTTTTTTCCTGCACGAGACCGATCTTTTGGGCGTTTTCTATTAACCGTTGTTTTTTGTACCAGTGCATACAGAAATGAATTCTGCGAATTGAAGTCTTCTAAATTCCAAAATGAGTCAAATATTTCTTTTCTTTCATTTTCCGTAAATGACGTAATACATTTTTTTGGACACATACAATCAACATTTTCGAATTTTTTGCCATCTTTCCTTACTCCCGTTTTAGTAAAATATTCTTTTCCACTATTACGAAATAACTTTCTTTTATTAACTGCCCAATTTTCTTTGTCGAGTGAACGTTTTCTAGATCTAGATGGTCCAGGTTCAGGTTGAAGATTTGGCTGGTTATTAACTTCGTTAACATTTTCATCATTGCCTGTATCTGTATCTGGAACAAGTGCAAATCACAAGAGATTAGTTCGTGCGACATGCAATACTGCATGTATTCAAAACAAAATGTAAAATGAGAAAAAAGTAACCAAAAATGTAAATACAATTTTAAGGTTAGAAAAACAATGAATTTAAATAAGCGTACCAGATCCAGAACAACTTTCTTCGGAAGTAGGCTGATATTCAGACCCGGAATCACTAAAATCCTCTAAATCCATCAAAATAAGCTATTAAAACACTTAATAAAAATATTTTTTATCAATTTTAACACACAACATAACACCACGTGTCAAAACTTAGTCACAATAAAAGTGAATCAACTCCGGACTTACTTCACTATTAAAGTGACTTGTGACTTACTTCACTTTTATAATGAATATTTAAAAGTTTTAGTGCCCTGTATAAACAAGTAACGCCATCTATGGGATTTTAATGCAACTATTGGAGTTGCTTCACTTTTATAATGAAAGATGTGACTTATTGTGATACCATTGAGCAAAAAAATATGTATTTTAAAAATATGGAGTTACACCACTTTTACAATGAACGACACATATTTCAATTCAGATGGCCTAGATTTTTTTTTTGGAAGGGTTAGGGCTTATAATTCAAGGAATAATAACCCAGATTGCCACAGCTTCACAAATACTTTTAAATCGTTGCTGATAACAGGATTCATAAAATTTCATTACAATTCATTTAATTGTGAAGATGAATCCTGTTATCAGTTACTAAAAATGAAATCACTGTTTGAAACAAATGTCAACATTAGTGAAATTTTAGACAGTGATACTCATTTAGAATCAAATAGTCTTAACAATGACTCTGTAAACCTTAGCACTATGGCGAGACGTGAACACTTGAATGTACATGCAAGAGCTTACACTGCCGGCTGGGTATTAAGAAAAATATTAAACAAATCGAATTGTCGGCAGTGTAAGAAAGACTGATGTACATAGGTGGGTGTCCCAAAAAGAGCATAAAAATAATAAAAGGGGTTTAATATATGCATCCAAACATTTTCTTATGCTTTTTGGCACAATATTTAAAGAAACGAATCTGTTTTTGGACTCAAATGCACATAAACACAACCTCGCTACCAAAATTTATAATATAATACAAAACAAGCTTGCATTTGAGTTTGTGGCGTGCCAAAAACATAAAAATGATAATTATCATTCAAGCATTCATTTCTGTAACTACAAAATTAGCCATACATAATTGGTGCAATATAATTAATAAAACGTTAAAAGGTACAGACATTGTCAGTCTGGAAAACTCGAGTAGCAAGCCGGTTATGCAAGCGAAAGCTTTAAGAAAATATAAGAAAAAACTGAAGAAAAATCCCAATAAATGATATTATTTACTGCAAAACATCAAATCTTTTAATTTGCATTTTCCTTCTATAAAATGAAAATAAAATTTTCAAATGGGTGGTTTCTATACCGTATGTAGCTGTATAATGCATACCTTTGCCTACATGAGCCAACAATTAAAAACGACAACAACTGTCATGTATCATTTTCCCCTAACCAATCAGAAGCGAGTTGCTGTGTCCAGTATCTTTTCTATGGGAGTTGTGCATCTGAACGTTAGTTCTCTAAGTAGTCTGTGCGCGAGAGTGAGTAGTTGTCGTGTGTCATGTTAGCCCTACAGTGGGTACCAGGCAAATCTGACAAAGAAGCTTTCCCTAAATCTAACGACTTTCAAAACTCAGATTTGGATATTCAGGGTCAGTAAACGATATTCTGTGCAATTATAATGTCCTTGAATACATAAATATCTGACGGATTGATGAAGCCTTTTGGCAAATACGACGAAATTACATCGATTCCGAAATGTATCCAAAGGTGATCATAGTTTCGCTAAAGCTAGGAAAGATGGAAAACGGTATTTACCTACTACTAATACTGGTTTTATTGTAGCTCTTGTAAACACAAACCTCTGCGCTCGATATAGTTACTGATATCCTTAATTCTTAATAATAGTTAGTTTTTGCAAGTAAAAAAATAAAAGTATAATTAATACTTCTGATTAGGCCGCCAGCTGCGAGTTCATTATCATCATCATTTCAGCCGAAAGACGTCCACTGCTGGACGTAGGCCTCCCCCAAGCACCACCGGATGGATAAAGCTGGAACTGTAATAAAGAAAAACACGTAGGAGTCTCGGTTCCGACAAATGGATGGGGTTAAAAACTGAAAGCTCGTCATAGGTGGCTCCACTGTTGTCCGTTCATTAACCACCACCATTGTATGTGTTCACTGTTTTTTCACCACTCGACGAAATATCGAGATTACAAATTTTTTTCGAAGAGCTTTTTCCCGCAGTTTTCGTCTCTTAGCATCATGGGCAAAACATGCATGGTACATGGTGTCCCCATAATTTTGCAGGGAACAGCTGCGCAACGCAAAAAACACTTCATTTCCGTGCACGCGATCACACAACAGAATACGATCACCAGCTGCAAAGTTACTGTCAATGTCAAATTTAAATGTCATCTCTTTGTCAACAGTCAAACATCCGAAAATTTTGTTTGTTCGCGACGCCGTGACTCGTGTGAGTAAAGACAAAAAGACAACAATATCTTTGTTTTCGTGAGGCTCTTTTGTCTGTTTTAAATCCCTATATAATCTTGGTACCTAATATTGCTTTACAATGGCTAACGATCCTGAAAGATTCGATTCCATGCTGTTAGCGATGGCCCAACAGCACGAAGGTGGTGTAAAGGATGTAAGTATGGTAGTAATTTAGCAGTAAACCTTATTTCTTTTCTTTATACCTCGTTTAAAAGCTGCACTTTCAATGTTCTAGCCCAGATTACC
Organism: Lithophane leautieri; assembly: GCA_949152455.1. Lineage (NCBI taxonomy): Eukaryota > Metazoa > Arthropoda > Insecta > Lepidoptera > Noctuidae > Lithophane > Lithophane leautieri. Next base: position 9,503,188 of record OX424463.1, on the reverse strand, counting down.
CTCTAGGTTAAAAGCAATTTCAAGTTCTCGATTGTTCTACGAAGCTCTCGATTATTGATCACATGGTGACTCAACAGTCTGGTTTGCTAGGTTACCGGAATATTATTGAATAACACAGCTAAACGTGCGGTTACAATAAAATAAATGGGTAGAATAGGTAGGAATTTCGAATTGATTGATTTTTTTAAATAGGTAATATAAATTACGAAATAAGTACTTTAATTATAAATTACTTAACTGAATCAAGAAATCGTTTACAGAAATAATATATTTTACCAACCACTTTTGCTAAGGATTTCTATTGACTGCCTTATTGGTCTAGTGGGTGCAAGCGCTACTGCTCAGCTTGGAGTCCTAAGTAAGATTCCCAGGTCGGGCAAAGTGTTATTGGGATTTTCATATGGAATTTCTCAGTAGCAGCTAATGAGAAAGCTTTTACATAGCAGTGCAGTGGAGTGGCAAACTATATTCACACTTCCATGAAGCCTGTTTCATATACAATACATTTGCTAAATTAAGAATTGGTTTCATGTCTATTTCAGTTGCTGGCGACAATTGTCAGCTTTCTTTCAAGGAAAACGGACTTCTTCACTGGTGGCAAAGGAGGTGAATGGGAGCAAGTAAGTCATTATTATATTCCTTTATCCACATCTGCCTAGCCTTTTCCCAACTATGTTGGGGTCAGCTTCCAGTTTAACTAGATGCCGTTGAATACCAGTAATTAAGGTGGAAGTGCTGCGCATCTGATTTACACAACTCGGTTACTGTTATTATTATTCTTTATTACTTACAATTCCTATTCAATACTAAGTATATGTTTTTATTTTACAGGTGGTTAAAGATACATTTTATGCTCATGCGAAGAAAGCAAAGGAAGAGGCTGACAAAATTAAAAAAGAAAAAGAAGAAGCTGACAGGAGATTGAAAGAAATCCAACAGAAGAAGGATCAGGAAAGAATGGCCCAGGACTTTGAACCAGCTTCTGTTACTGAAATAACAGAGCAGGAGGCTGCTAAGATACAAGAAGATATTGACCAAGAAAAGAAAACCAGTGAGTAATTAGCTAAATTAGTTTAGTACCACACATGTGTTTTGTTGCTCTTGAATATTTTCTAGGCACTTATTTTGTCATTGAATTTGGTTCTTGCCAAATATCACAGTATTATAATAAGGTATATAAAGATAAGGTACTGTTTGCAATAATTGCTTTGCATGGCTGATAGATTAATTAAGTTAAGAAAATATGAAATACAAACATTGCATACTTACATTTCTTAGTAAATATTCTGTGATAGGAACCTGCATGGAATATTTTTATGATTTGTCTATTAAAAGCTAGTCATCGTCTCGCTGTTTGCGCTTGTGAAGTCGTCATTTTTCCTTAATATTAAAGAAATCTGAGTACACTTCTCGCCATCAAATGTAAAATCTCTCTGTCAAACGTAAAACTGTGGCGAGTTTAGAATTAAGTAACACCTCTGTATCAATATATATTTTAAAATAAACTTAATTTTGCTCTTAAATTCAAACAGAAACTGAAGTGGGTAGTGGAGATGGTACCTCTGGTGAGCAAGACCAAGTTCCTGAGGAGGAAGATGACCCCAAAGAGAAAGGCAAACTGAAGCCCAATGCTGGCAACGGTTGTGATCTTGAAAACTACAGATGGACCCAGACCCTAGAAGAAGTTGAGGTAAGTATTGTTACCATTTTGGCGACATTTGTTACATTATGAAATTAATCTGAAGGACGTCTGCTGTTGTTATGGCAGGGTAATTAATTGGTGAGCAAATTGACTTGCCTGTTACTGTCCCACTGCAGGGCAAAGGCCGCTTCTCATACTGAGAAGGCACGAGCATTGATTGCTACGCTCGCTCAAGACAGGTTGGCGATTTCAGACTTATATTTACTACTAGCTGCGCCCCGCGGTTTCACCTGCATAAGTCTAGATCCCGTGGGAATATCGAGATAAAACTATCCTATGTCCTAATCCAGGTCATGGTCTACCCATGTGCCAAATTTTATCCAAATTGTTCAGCCGTTTTAGTGTGAAAGCGTAACAAACAAACAAACTCACTTTCGCATTTATAATATTAGTTAGGATAAGTCCAGGTTACCTCAAAATGTTTTCCTTCACCAGTGTCAGTAATCACCAAGATAAACACAGAAAGCACAAAGAAATTGAAAAACTCACATTGGTACTTGCCCGGATTTGAACCAATAACCTCGTGCATGAGAGGTGAGGCCTTAACCACTGGGCTACCACGACACTAATTGACTATTGCCTGTATATTCACTTCACAATTCTTTGTCAGTTTTATGAAATAGCACTAACACGGAAAACAGACTTAGGGTCCTAATTTGCTTAGCAATGAATTTCCCTGGCTGCACATAATCTCCGCTAAGCGGCGCTACAGCAACAGAACCGGTTATACCCGCATCCAGTAGAATCTATCGACCTTTACTAGGTTGTCAGTCCACCTTGTGAGAAGCTACCCTACGCATACTGGAATAAATAATAGTAGCTAATATCCACGGAACAGAAAAAACAGTGGAAGTGCAAAGTAGGCGTGGCACGCGTGCCACAAGTAAGCGCTGTTACGCTTACTTGGTCGTTCCGTGGTCCCAGTCGTGTTCTAACATCGCGTCGAGTTGCTAGTCTCGCGACAAATTTATTTTTCCGTAACTGTGCCATATTGTTCCATTTTGGAGTGCAAAAATGACAGTAGGAGAAAAAATCTTAAAAATGGAGGTGTTTCGTACCATCGGTACATACGATTTTATTTGTTTTCTAATATAATCTTAGTTAATTTAATTTTACTAATAATTTAATAGAACGTTTACTTAAAATCAACCTTATCTGATTAAAATAAAGTTTATTTTGGATTGATTGTATTCACTGTTTCGTTCTCGAAAGTTCTTCGCTACTCAATTAGTGATGTAGCCGGGTAGGATGTTGGTTTTATCGATAGATATCATTATAAGAAAATAAGTAATATTAAATATTTATTATATAACATTACAATACAACAATACAATTATTGAGATTGGAAGAAAATTTTTCCATGGCTAAGGAAAACTTGGATTGCCTCAAAAATACTAATTTTTCAAGGGAAATAAATAAAAATTCAAAATAACGTATTTTTTATTTTAACCCAAGTATGTAAGATGATTATCACAATTTATTCAGTATCGCGCATTTAATTTTTATCACACGTGAATTGAAAACATTCAGCAGGTAAGTATTTCTATATTTGGGATTTATTAATTTATGTTAAACATGTTTATATAAAGCAAGTAATTTATTATACTAACCCGCACTGGGCCCGCGTGGTGGATTACAGCCCAGTCCCTCGCACAGAGAGGAGGCCTGTGTCCCATCAGTGGGAACATTATAGGCTGATGATTATAATGATTAAGTAATTTATTATACAAACCGGTCAGGCCCTGCTGGTACCTACATGCATGTACCACCCAAAACCAATTCCAGCAGACACCGCTGATACGATTATGTACTAGCACGAACAAGCTAAAAAATACTCTTTCATATTAGAAAAAGAGTATTTTTTACTGATACATATACGTACCAGCAGTGCCTGACGGTTACCGGCTTTGGGACCGCCTGGTCAATGACTGATGTAGTTACATATTTTATTTTTAAATAATACTACGTCATTCTTCCTACAGTTTTACTGAACTCCCAACAAGACTTATTTCTTTGAATTAAACAAGAAATCGGGTATATATCGATATCGATAATGTAATTCAAAATTCAATGTGTTACTGCACTGTTCGAGTAGCAATAGATATCGACCTATGACGCGAATGTCAACCTTATAACTAACATAATTAAACTCATAATTGTGACCACTGAGAATACTGCCATCTATGGACGGGTAGCGGAATTCACTCGTTATTCGAATCTAGTTTGACTTTAGATTTCAAAACGTTGTAAATACTTTCTGCATTAAAGTGAAATAAATCCTATTCATAGAGTATTAAGGTTTATTTTCAGATGTAGTATCTGTGACTTATGCTAGTTTTGACTAAAATTAAAACGACGAATCAAACGAATTGTTTATTTGTAGTGCATTATAGGATTAACGGTTTATTTGTGTGAGTTTGGCGACAGCGGTTCCAATAGTAATTTTGTTACATTGCACTTCCACTGTTTTTTCTGTTCCGTGCTAATATCGCTCTTGTGCGCTTTTTCTACTGCATCATGTGGGGCCCACCTATAGTCTGTTCCAAAAGTATCTGATGAAAGCGTAAGCAAACCAGGTTCAGGTTAAATTCTTATACAATCACTCAATAAAGAGAATTAGTAACACATTCATTTGTATTTACAATGTTTCAAATTTGTATCTCGCCACTTGTTCCAACAATTGTTTGAATAACAATATTAAATTTAATTGAAAAATCTGATGAAAAATCTGATGAAAATTGATGTTATCAAATTAATCTCAATTGTCAAATGAAAAACATCTTTATGATGATTTAAAATGGGTTTAAGTATTCAAATAATCAAATCAAAGTACTCAATTTGAAAGTGGTTCTACAAATTGGCACCAACTTCATTAGATACTTTTCGAACAGACTATACAAAGCTTCTCTTACGTCTGCACGAGTTATACGAATCAGCTCATGTCTGATGATTAACCAGTCAGCACTGCAGCCGGTTATTGTCCCCGGGGTTCTGGGGGTCAACCATCGCCACAGGAAGCTCTTCTTGAATATCGAAACGAGAATTTAAGTAGAAAATTAAGGTACAAGCTGATAATAAGGGAAAATGAAAGTTGAACTTGTCATTTTTGTCGTTTATTATCACAGTTTGTCGATAACAATTGAATTAATTTACTCTAAAAACCAAATTAATCGCAATAATAATATTATGCCACTGCCTGATTACAAAATATTCCTATAACAAAACTATTGATGTATAGGCAAATACTAAAGATGCAGATTTTCATGAGATCTACGAAAATTTGCAACTTTTACACATTCAATCCTGAAATCTAAATAATACTTAATTCATAAATTAATCACATTTTAATTTAAATTATTACTTAATAAACAGAATTCACTTTCTTAAATCATTTACTTAAATAATTTGAATGTGTGTTCATGTTAATAATATTTCATACAATTTAGAGGAAACCAATTTAACCTTTAGATTATTAAAAAATAATAATATGAACATCACAGCATAATAGCTTAAGAGACTTATCGAAAATAAATAGAATGTTATTTAAATTACTCTTAGTTTTAAAGTACTGGGTAAAAAAGATATTGCACTATTTTATTTTCTAACTATTGGTATTGAAAACAAATTGCCTAACAATTTTAAATATCTGTGTCTCGCTAAATTAGTGTTTTGTTACTAACATAATTGATAAGTAACATTAAAAATAGCTAGTTAATTGTAAACAATCAATACTTATATGCTTATCACACCGTCTGACTTCTAGATTCTATGAATATTTGTACATCCCGGTCTCCTTACGCATTCGCACTGTAACAAAAAAAATTATCGGTTAATATTTATAATTTTATATCACACACGCGGAACAATGTGTAATCATTTTCGGGGCCAGTATTATTACTTTCGCTAATGGCACGTGTCCTTGTTTCCTTTTGGTAAAAATCTCGACCGAAAGCAGCCATTTTATTATTAACTTGCGACCCGCTTCTGCTTCGCACGGTTTTTAATACTTGACACAAAACATCGAGATTTCTTATATGTATGTAACTTTATTATTAACGTATTATACATATAAACCTTCCGGAATAAATTATCTTAACTAAACGATGGTGAAAACCTCATCAATATCTGTTGTGTGATTTAGAAGAACAATGCGGACATACAGACAAACACGAAAAGCACACACAGCGGACATTAATGACACATGACCTTAAAAAGACTAAATTTTTTCAAAAAGAATTGGTTTTCTGGTTTTTCCTTTAATTCTGACTTGTATTGTATTGGTAGATTTGGAACTACGAATGAAGGAATTACTCACTTTCAACGAAGCATATGGCTGCGAGTATACACGCGGAAAACAGTATAGTCATTGATATAACCAGAACTGTTATCTGGTGCGAATGATCGCAACAGCAGGATTTGGGTTCTTTCCCTGTGCGTTGCTTCGTGTATCCGTTGACGACAGTGAAGTGGGTCGAGCTTGCCACTGACTGCGTGTCCTGCCCAGGCCCCGAATTCCGCTTAACGCCATTCCAAACGCAATCCAAACCGTCGTGCGTCTCTTCCGGAATGGCGACTACTGCCTCAGAATGTCCAGATTTGTGTCCATAGCTTCCAAATTTGGTGTGGGAGCTGCCAAGATCGTCTTGCTCTGAATTTCTGCCGTGCATGCGTGCTAAATGTGCCGCACTCAGTAGCAGTGAGCCGGATGATACACTCTGGAATTAAAATAAAGATATTGACTAATTTGGATCTTACAATACCTTTATAAACATTCTAGCCTATGTGCATATGTATAAAATATTGTGCGGTAACAAACGCGTGCGTAGGAAAAGTAACTTTATTGTCTAATCGATTTGAACTCGTCGACATGTGCTATGAAGAGCTGCGTGGGACGCTGTTACCATGTGTTGGTTATGTCACGATTCTCCAACGAGAACTTTGAACTTATCATAGCAACGCGAAGTAGAGTCACTTCGTTCGTCTGTAATAATTTGGGTGAGAGCGAGTTTCGTAATTTTGAGACAGACATTCTGAAAGTTCTATCAGATTTTAATTTTAAATTAATAATGTATTGAATTAAAACAATAAAAAAAATTATCTTTATTTCAGACCTAACTTAGTCCATAAGTTGTTAGTGGTAAGTAACAATCTTGCAATGGCTCTCATTAGTATTATCATGTTCCAACCTATGTAAATTCATGGTCTCTGCATCAAATCACGCAGAATTAATTAGCTAGCACGCATTTTTTTTTTAAACCCTCATTCTTGTGAGATTTCTACGAGTCTCAAATTAAAGAAAGCTAAATGACGACGAGACCGTACGTTGCAAAATTCACGCCGCCTACGGAAAAAAAAACTACCCACTTAAATTGATTCCGTAGTTTTTTTTTGTAAATCAAAAATTTTTAAGTAATTTCAAAAGTTTCAAAACTTTAGTGTCGACATTATGACTCAAAGTCTTCACACCACGAAATGTTTTGCCAATCGCGTAATATTACCCCATAGAATGAAATTCAAATTCATGCGACCCACACGTTTATCAAAATAGCTAACTATTTAATGCTACCAGAATACGCATAATAATTTAATTGATATTATATTGTTAATTGATATTATATTATATTGTTATTGGAATTTACGGATTTCATGAAAAACGTGCATGAGAACCTATTTGCGTAACTAAACGAGACTTTTATATCTAGCTAGAGAAAATAACTACGATTTCGATAAATTGTACTTTTCACGAACATAATGATTCTATAGGTTTCCATTTTGTGTGCAAATAAACTAGTTAAGTACTGTTTTAATTTTACTCAAAATGAAATACAGCTGTTAATTTTTTTCGGAATTTGACTTACTATATTGTTACTTTAATGATTTATTAGGAAACAACCATGAAACCTTATAATTTCTGATATGTATTTCTACACTTCTCAGAATCTGAGGTCCTAAGCAAGCCAATTATCAAACAGATGCGATTATTTTCAATTTCAGATGCGCTGTTTCTTTGTAAAGAAGCCAATGTCTCATGTGATTTATAAAAACAATGTTTTATCCGTGTGATAAAGCTGATAATATAAAATAAAGTGTTTTGTTTGCATATTTAACATTATTATGAATATCCAATGTCCGACAACCGACAATACTTGTTATCAAAGACTTGTTAACGATATTTTCGTGCGTCAGTCTTGCAACAGTTGTCAGCTCAAATTAAGCAATCTTTGGAATGCTGTATGAGAACGTACAAGTTTAGTGGATCCTGTACCGGACACGGCAATATCAACCAGTTTCTTGACCCCGTCTATTATGAAAATTTGTAGGTATCTAATTTGTATACAAAAACACCATCAAATAAATTCTTCGAATAAAAAATGACTTTATTGCTACTAAGGTGGTTGACGACTCGTATATAAAGTTTACCATAGTAATGAAGCTGCAAGGTGGAGCGTGCATTTTTTTGTGACGATTAACAGAATGTCACGAAAAGATAGAAAAAATAATCTAGGTGCATTAATATTGAATCCACTTTATCAACACCCAGCGTGATTCTGGACTTAATAATTGAAGCGGAAACTTTCTGTGTAATTGTTGTGACGCACGATTTAGAAGGTCGCCTTACGTGGGTACTGTGGTTGCTTGCTGAGCCTTGGCTGGAGGCGGAGCCACCACGAGATCTCGAATCGCTTAAGCTCCCAACAGCGCTGCTGCCCGACAAAGATGGCCGCGGTATGTGCCACTCTTGTGATGAGATCTGAAATGTTCACATTAATAAACATGAGATCCACATTTTTAACACAAATTAAATTCAGATGATGCAAAAACTAGATCCGACCAATCGAAATATTTGTAGACTCCTTCCTTACATGCATGTTTAAAAATAATATCCGAAGCAACGCAAATGGTGTGTCCATAACATAAAAGCTATTGATTTATGAAAGTACAAGATTTTTTTAAACTTTCATTATCTACATGATAAGCTAGAAATGTTTTTATAATAAGTTTGTCCAGTTCAAACACTACAACAGAAAGCAGGTCGAGTAGTCACAAGTGTGTCATAGTATATTTAAAATATTCAAACCGATAGATAGTCCGAGTTTCTATCGATTCGTCTAGTTGACGAGCAATGACGTAGCATTCTTACTTAGTATTAAAATAAAATGAATCTTAATGTCTGTGTTCTGTACAGGTCCTTGCATACATATTCATATTACAGTAAAAGGACGACATGTTGGACATTCTCTTTCCTTCTATCTTGGCAAATACCTTCAAATGCATATTTAATTGGTAGCAAACCAACTTGATCAGCGCGTAAGTTATAAACATTCGCATATTCTAACAATGGACGAGCATACTTAGGCAAATTGTAAAAAAAGGGCTTTTTATAAGCTTCGTAGAAGAATTGTATGACCATGGTCTATAGAATAGCTATTGTAGCTGTCTGTGTATTTGACCATACCTATTTGGTAACTACATTTCAACAAATAATTATTTAATTCTGTGTTGCAGTTGAATATGGGTGGGTTATCAAATTTTAATGACTCAGTACGAGTGATATAGGAAGAGGCAGCTTAAACAACTCCCATCATTCAGACATAACATTTTAACAATTTACTGGATATGTTTTGATTGATTTCATTACTGATACCTTGTCACGTTATAATATTAAATTATTATTGACAGTAAATGGAATTAAAGAAAAGTTTACTACTGTTATAATATCTTCCGTTACATTTCTTCATGGACATTGCATAAAGGCCTAATTGAGGCATACGGCACTGTTGACCCAATTGTTTAAAATTCATAATTCTTTTGAGTACAAAGCTGCAGCTGTCACGTTTTATAATTTTCGTATTCTGGCTCTTGCAAAACTGCTTCATGCCTTGTTTCGTCGACTAAAGAGTCTGCTATTGATCATCAAACAAAGACGTCGACATAAAAGTAACAGGCACATACATCTACACATTCTGTAGTGTCGTTGTGTTGTGCAACTTTGTCTGGGTGTTACTGAATGCGTACGGAAATCATTGCAGCACTCTTCCTTGTCGCGTCTTTGGAGATTAGTTTCATCTTAAGATCGCCTTTCAATCTCAATACTTACATCTCTTTATGTAACTGCTATGAAGATGATTTACAGAAATAGAGCTTTTTGAATTGCTGTTCGTTATATTCATTGATATATATGATTCCAGAAGCTACCTTTATAAAATCGATATAAAACAAACTTCCTGTGATTGTTCTACGGACAGGATCTTATTCAGTTCCATCAACCACATTTTAGGTCAAGTTTTGTTCGAAGTCCGATTGATTTTGTCAGATACGGTATTCAAGGTCCATGTTCTCTTTATTTGCGGTCTCGTTTCGTCGGCCTCTGATGCAATAAATCTTAGCTTTGCTTTCGGCTTCATGGTCCTCTTTGTTACTCTGATAACATGATGGATAAGCATTTTAGGTAGTCATATCATTAATTCGTTTTACTTTTTATTGTTATAAGGCAAGGTCGCGTCATTATTATGATATTTTAACAATCTTTTGTTTATCTGAGGGTTACGAAGTGCCTGCTAAACTATTTACTTTGTGCAGTTCACGGATTTCATTGTTAAAACTTCAAACAATATTGTTCAGTCAGCTGTCGGCACAAGAGCTTCGTCTCAGATCGGCGATAGAGGCGGTGGGCGATGTTGCAAAACGTTTCGCCAAATGCAAAGAACCGGTTCCGGGGTCTACGTCGATGTTGTTACATTCAGCAATATTCAGCAATGTCTTGACAACGTGCAGAATGCATATACTTTCGCTCTTTATGTGAGAATTCATTCAGCACTACAAAATAAAGTAGATTATGATAAGATGTAGCAAGTGGGAACTCGGTCGATTTGTTTAAGTTCTATTGTGTGTCTATGAGGAAATGGTATCTAATTAGAATGTTGCTAGGTATTAGTCAACACGATAATTACTTACTTAATTTATTTTTAAATTAATTAATGAATATAACTAGATATCAATGTTTATAAATTCATAGGAATTATGTATTATCTTATTAAAATGTATAATTCCACGTGATATGTGATGTGATTAAAGTAATATTGATTTAGTTCCTGTCGATGTGTTTTTATCTGACTTCATTTGAATATAATGCATTTTGTATATATTAGCGTTCTGTGTTGCAGTGAGGGCACGAGCATAGTTACGGATATACTCACATGAATCAACTTTTAATTGCTATCAACACATTCAACACGTGGTGAGCACACGTTAAGAACCCCGTGAGAACAAGTATTGAATAAACGTTTATATTAAAATGTTGTTATGGGTACGTCTGCTCGTCCACGTGTATAGAAGCACGTGCTTACTGACATGTAGTGTGCTGTGTGCTCAAGTCACAACCATTATTTGTCATACCAATTACAAAATAACGTGTGTTGACGCAGCTAAGACGGATTTGTTCATTTTTAGCAATGTTGGGATCATACGAATCATTCATCTCTGTTTTGACATTCAACTATTATTATTTACTTTTTTTGTGGTTCTTGTTGTTGTGTTGTGATCGGCTGGTTGTGAATGACGGTGGCTATACATCTTAACCTCTTCATTAGTTCTGAGGTTAATGAAGACGTCAAACTTAATAATGGGTAAATTCGTTTCGGACGCGACATTATGTCCATATAAGCGATTGTTATGTTCAGTTGGGACGTTAATGTCATTAAACCGTGAAGGTAAATCTGACTGCAAGTACACCTTTGTCGTATTTGGATTCATCTCGTTATATTTATCTTTACAATCTGCTTGACTTATCGTAGCATTCATCTTTAGCATATCCAGCTTAGTTAGGTACATTTATAGGGCGCTTATGCATTCTTCATTAGTTTATAAATAATCGTCCCTGAAAACGATTACGTCAAAGTTCTGCTAACTGAAAACTATTCGTAACATTTGTGTCATTATGTTCAGTGTCTGTAATTGTGAATAATTAACGGTAACGAACCAGTTAGCGGCATGACAACAGGTGCATGCATAGTCGTAGAACATGTTCGGTACGTCGCGGTCGTTGACGAGGCGCTCCAGTTATGCAACATGTAATCTTTACGAATCAACAGTCAATGCGTGCTCACGCTGCGTGCTCATAACGGTTCATTGTAATCGCGGAAATCATTAGACATAACCCAACTTATGTTTGTAACACTTAGATCTCACGCCACTTGGTTTACCGAAAAATATGAGTCGTGACATTTAAATACGTTATCTGCATATATCATCATTAAACATTGCATTTTTTGCAGGAGATAATTAAAATGTAATTACTGATAAACATATAATTGGTTTTACTAACAAGTTTTTCAATAACTGAAGTTCTTGCTTTAAGTGTTTTAAAGTCACGAACTCACAACATTGTTTTTCTTTAAGATGGACTTCGTTTAAAAGAAGAAGTGTCGGCTCCGACAACTTTCATAATCTCGAACAATAGTCGCTACACTTACTATGATAATCAGTTAAAGACTAACTAGACTGTTCCCCTTACAAGAGAAAGCGTACATTCCTGATGCATGGCTCTTCTTAGAATACTTTCGGTACTGGAAATGTCACAATGGATAACGGGTTACGGTCCACGATTTCGATACTTTTAATTTCACGTCTCTCTGTGGTCAGGCGACTGAATTATGGCGTTGCAATATTAATCTCTATCAACGCTGCCGGCGATACGGTCAGGTTGCAAACTGCGTTTAGTTTCTCCTGAAATGCCTCTGCATGTACTTCCTCGGCTTTGTGTAGTAATAAATGAGTAAGTAGTCCATTTACATGCAATGCTGAGTATCAGCAGTTATGCTAAAAAGTAGCATGGCCCTCGAAAATATCAGTCGTCTAATCATCTTTGACAATGCGAAGTTCTGTTATGACTTTAGGTCGACTGAAGCAAGACGTGTTATTGAGCATCCAATTATCATATTTTATACGCGATTGCATGAGGACGCCGCAACATAACTCATTGTTCACGCTGGTCACAAACATTGACATGATGCTTATGCTCGTCCTTGAACTCAATCGCTTGTATTTATGAAGCTAACGGGATTTGTGTCAATGCAAATCGCAAAGGAATTTTTAATTTCATATTTAAAAAAATAAGTTAAAAACCCATTCAACGGTTTCGTGGAATGAGTACCTAACGAGAAAAAAAATCAATCAGTGTTTATTATAATTATAGACTTTGTTTTGATGTAAGACGTCGATATAACCAATCAGTCGTTAAAATACATAGTAGGTTGATTGAACTTTGGCTTGAAATAGATTTTCCGGAGTCTATTTAAGACGATTACATAATTAATTAACGGCTACGGTATTCTTCCCTGTATATGTTATGTAATTACTGCATTATTAAAGTTGTTATCTATTAGATTGTTGTACCTATGTAGTCTTTACCGTGAGTAGGATGTTTCAATAGAAAAAGTGGCCATGAGATAGGTTACTTAGCCGGATTCTCCTATTTTAGGTACGTTATGATTACGATGACATCATTTGCTGACGTCCATGTTTTGCTGTTATACTACGTAATTGGACATCCCTACGCGTAATCATTACTCATCATACCTAATATACAGATATACCTACTTCCATCAGATTTTTTAGATAAGTCAAATAGGACGTAAGAGCCAATACATAATTTAATTGCACAGTTTAATGCCAAAGCTTTTTACCTTGACAGATTGGACTCTATGAAAAAAGAGTACCCACAAAAACGCTTCCTGTTTTTGATGATAACTGTATGACAAATATAGCATCGTCCACTTACTTGTGTCAATTGAGTGTAAGGTCAGTATTGGTAAATATCAATCGTAATCTGCTAACTGGTAACATTTTTATAAACACAACAAACGTGTACTTCTTAGTGTTTGATTTGGACGGTAGCTTCCTATCTACACTACTTACCTAATATTACAAAGAGAAAATATTTGTATTTTTATATGTAATGAAAAAACTCAAAAAAAATTGTACCGATTTAAAAAATTCTTTCGCCAGTAGAATGTTATAGTATTAAGTAACATTGTGTAACTGGCGGAAGCTAGTGTAAGATATTCATTTTATACTTTCTACCGTTTGCATAAAGAGAGACAGTTTAATTGATGGTAACCTGCTTACTTCTATTGTGACTATCAACGATATGACTACAAAAATCAAATTTTAAAAAGTGGGAGATACCAAATCACAGCTATTGGGAATGAGGTCTCGTAACGTTAATTAAAAAATGCAGAAATCCAACATTTCGTCCGTCTCTTCAATGCAACCGGTTGAAATTCCTATGTTGTATTGCACATTTTTCAGAAGAGGCTTTTACCGTCATCAATGCTGCTTTATGTAATTAACTATTAAATAATAAGTTCATTGGTTGTATTGATTGTTTTGCGGGCCCCACAATAAATTACCAAAATATTTCACGTTTTGGAAATCAAGCCAAGTAAATCGAACGACCTTAATTATTTGTTGTGTGAAGAACATTCAGCGGCGCGAAAAATTTTGTTTACCAATTATTTCGTAATCTGAAACTTGTTCGGTACGATATCGTCATTACACTTTACGAACCACTGTGCGGAGATAAAAATATAAACATCATATTACTCATTAACTACAACATATTTATAAAAAGAGCTTTTATTTTAAAATTGTGTACCTACATGGAATATTAACTGTAGTTCCTTAGGAGTGTTTATTTAAGTGATATAATTTTGGCTTCATGAATACCTGATATCAGTTACATCATACAAGACTTTGTTGTTGTTAGATCCGCTTGTAAGTGGGAAATCCTAAGTATACCCATTCTATTTGTGACTAGGATCTTATTTGAATAAAATGTCGTTGACTTTCGCACGATTTAATAATGCCTTATGCGTAGGTAATACACATCTCGATGCAAAAAACATTAAATCCTCTTGAAGGCTCGTGCAGACTAGCGGGACGTGTCGCGCGACGCGACTTTAACAAAAATTTTTTTGAGAAAACTTCTCTTTAGAAAAATTACCGGTGTCGCGCTAGTCTGAACAAGCCTTATCACGCGAAGGGTAAAGGCTAATGTGATTTGTTGCTAACCTGACCTACACTTACAATAAACGTATAACATGTGGCCCAATGACGTTTTGAGCAATACGTTGCGTGTGACGTAATAGAGATATCTTATCTTCCATAGGGGGGCGTGGTGCTCAGATAAATATCAACAAATTACAAGAGGTCATTATGAGGTTTCGCCGTATGTTTACTAGGTATACGCCCATTGTGTCACCCTATGTAAATTACTAAAATTTTTATGATTTTTATGGTGTACTTAAAAAAATATATGTTGTACATAATCATGGGCACGCCACAATTGCGGCGATAAATCCCCTCTTTGAAGAGTGGTTAGAGAAGCGACACGGCGTCACCTTCCGCCTGACGCAGGTCCTCACCGGACACGACAGCTTCGGGAGGTTCCTATTTAGGATTAGGCGGGAGGAAACGCCCGTGTGTCACCACTGTGTGGAGCCGCCACCCCGAGGACACGGTGGAGCATACGGTGGAGGTCTGCCAGGCTTGGGCGGAACACCACCGTGTTCTCGTGGAGGTGATTGGCGGCGATGATTTCTCGCGTCCGGCCCTGGTCCAGGCCATGGTACGGAGCGAGAGGGCATGGGAAGCCGTCACCTCCTTCTGCGAAGCAATAATGTTCGCGAAGGAGGAGGCGGAACGCGTGAGGGAGAGACAAGGTTTGCGCCGTCACGCCCCTAACCGCCGCCGCAAGAGACGCCCCGAGCGTAGGGAATCCCAGGCGGATTCCCGGCCACCGTAAGCGCGGGCTTGCGGACGGCGAGCAGTGGGTAGCTCGCCGTCCGTTAAGGACCAGGCCCGATTCGACGGCGCGTTGTGTTCCACGCGCGCCTCAAAGAGATGTCAGCACAATTGACGGGGTCCGCTAGGACTGATGCCTGCCAACAGGCAACTGAAGGAACACGGGTAGGTTTTAGTCAGTAAAAAAAGTCTGACACGCCCTCCCGCTCCGTCCAGACCGGGAGAAGTCATTTGATAATATACCGCCCTCAAAAAAAAAAAGAAAAAATGGTGTACATAATTAAGAATATTAATTTTTATCTATACACTTAAAGTGACTTGAACCTAGCTTGAACTGTGAATAAACATTGAAAATGGTATTAAAGGTTTCTCTATCTACTACGTGAAATTTCTTGTGTTATTTGATCCTTCCTCACCCGTGTCTTATTGTGTCGATTCTTTTCGTTTATTTCCGAAATCGAGTTTATTATGACTTAAATTATCACCTTGGTCAGCGGATATGCCTCCTTCGATCTCACCCTGTTTTGTCATGCTAAGTTCTTTGGATCTAATCTCAATTAATCGCCTGCCAAGCCTTTTCCCAACTGTGTTGGCGATCATTATTATTAGTTTAAAGGCAACTAAATGGGGAAAATGAACTTTGTCTATAAATCTGATACACTGTTGTACGTACGTCATTTTCGTTCTGGGCTTGTCATGCTGTGCCAAATATTTCGGCCGTTCTGCTAAGGATCTTTAAAAATTTAGTTTTCAAGTACCGTTGATCTAACATAACATGTGTGACTGTATACACGTATAATTTACTCACTACCTACGTTACGACCATGTAACCGGAAAATAATGCAAAACAACAAAAGACGTTCGTGGAGGCAATGAATATTAGAAATATTATAATGTTATGGGGTCATTATTCATTAGCTGTTGTGCAAACAGTTGACCATGAACTACTATAATACAGTGTGGCCAAGATTTCATTAATTCGCTGTGACACTGCTGACTTATAAAATTAGCATAACGGAAATTTCCGCCATAGTATACTTAATCGTAAATATTTATTTTTATATATTTAAAACGTGAATATTTTTAGGCATCTCTCCTTGTAGTTCCGGTTCAACCTCAAATTGAAACGTAACGAAAATCATAAGGAAATATAGCCCATGGACTGTGGTTACTTTGCACGTAATCAATAATTATGTAAACTTAGAATATATAAGTATCGGGAAAGAGAATTACGTAGATTGCCAGTAATATTAAAGTTAGCGCATAACTACCAACGTAATGCAAAAGCACGAACAGAAACATTAAAGCATTCACAGTTCAACTCTCTAAGAATATGATCCTATTTGCTTCATAATTGTTTAAGTTATGCTAAACAATGAACTTCTCGAAATCCTTCAATCTGTTGAGAGATTTTGTATAAATGAATGCACAGAAACCGTTCGGACCGGCTGGATGTACGCTAAGTCCGGGTATTGTGAAATGTGAAGGCCGCACGTCGAGGGCAATTTTAGTTGTCAGTCCCTGTGCCATTTACCTCGGACTAATAGAACTAGCCCTGGTGCACGTAGCTATCGAGACTCGATTCGGTTTTTACAGACGTTCATATTGAAAAGCTCTTATGCTTACCAGATTGCAATACTTATTAATTGTCTGGGATTTTTAAATATATTCCAGTACAAAATATGAAATGCAATCTCTAGAATGAATGCTCAGTCGCTTTTCACGACATTTCAGTTCTTAGTTATTCTAACACGCGGAAGGGATGTATGAAGACTATTCTTCCGGGTTTTTAACCTTCAGTTTCATAATAGGATATACTATGTAAGAATATATCGTTGTCAATTCAATTGAGGTGATTCACAGAAGTTATTATACATATAATATTAATTTACATACCTATAAGTTTGTACTTATTTGCCAAACAACTTTTAGTCGCAAAGAAGGAAATACTATTGCACTTTTATAGTTCAGAAGATACTGGCTCTATAATATATTTTTTATCATTAATACTTCATTAGCATACGTCAATTCTACGTACTTCCAAGTTGAATTGCTGATTTAGGTAATCAGGAGCTACATTGATTTAATACGACATGCACGTCAATTGATGTTAATGAGAATCCTATAAGGCTTTACATTCTTTCCACACACGGACCAAGATTGGTCGCTTGAAAGAAAATCGCATACGTTTTCTGTTTAAAACATTTTGTTTAATTGCACTGGCGGCGATCATCAAATAGTTTATATGCAGACGTCATTACGTACATACGACTGGTCTATCACATTCTTAAAAGTTATCTTGATAGATATAATAATCACAGGATATGGGGACTGAAACGTACCTATGTCTATTTTATTTATAAAATTGCTTAGTCAAACAAACTTAGATACCAGTAAAACAATTTACTGCTTGTGAGGCTGAATTTCGATAATTATTTATAATTACGTTCATAGATATATACTGTTTCAATTCAACTTGATTTAGAGGTTATACGTTCTTTAATGACCGTCGAAAGAGATCAATTTCGTAATATAAAATAGAGACTAAGCAAAACCACCTGTGGAATAAAAATGGTGACGCTACTGTCACTAAAGGCTTTTTTAAAGGGAAAATAATAATGATGAAAATGTTTCATTTACAAACACCGGACTACATTATACTAGATATATTAAAATGATAATACTAGATTCTACATTTAATAAAATAAAGTGAAAAATATCAAGGAAATCATTATCTTTAAATCGCAAAAGTGGTGTGTCAGCATATGAGCGTATTAACAGGCTAGGTAAGGTTTAAAGTTTAAGCTTTTTGCGAGACTAAATACGCGTATCAATGGAGTTTTTCCCCTTACTTTTTTACCTCATTCTAACAAACGTAAACGCGCTTGTAAACTAAATTTGAGGCAGCCTATGATACAATCAATATACAATGACTCGGTAAAGTTGAGAGCCTAGACAACAGTAAAGTTGAAAGCATATGAGTTGAAGTTGTAGTATTGTCAAAAGAATGGTATCCCTAAAGGGAGCATATTGGTACCAACACTGTTTTTGTTGATAGGAAGAAAATGATTGTTGTCAATTTTCAAACATTATTTTTAAATTACATTTCAATGATTATGAGGGCCATATTTAAGATATAACTTATTGTATCTGAGAGAAACTGTACACACGGCTAAATATCCAGATTTACATTTCCAGTGTAAGCTGCCACTCTCAATGAGCGGAAATCCTGTACAATGCGAGATCAGCTTATACTGGAAATGTATAGCTTGATATGTAGCCGTGACACTCAACTGCACATCAGTGGTGTTGTCAATGCCAAATTGTGTTAAATTGTCTCAATCTGTGTTGGCGATTGCAGACTATAAAATCCATCTTCTCAAGGCATAAGTCTGTGATTCCATAAATTAAATACGATGGCTGCGGCACATATGCCACTAAAAGAGTTTTAAGAAGCGGGTCTGTAACCTTCAGTACGAAGATTTGTTTAAAAAAT
The DNA here is from genome assembly GCA_949152455.1 of Lithophane leautieri. Lineage (NCBI taxonomy): Eukaryota > Metazoa > Arthropoda > Insecta > Lepidoptera > Noctuidae > Lithophane > Lithophane leautieri. Next base: position 9,484,187 of record OX424463.1, on the reverse strand, counting down.
TTGTGAAACGATAAAGTATTAATACCATTGAAATGTTACGCGCACCTAATGCGATTCCAAATATTTGTTAAAGTTTATGACAATCCACTTTTTTATAAAGTCGATAAGCTGCTGTATCGGTTCCTGGTGACCTTGCGCACATTCATAACAGCTTTGCTAAGTGTTGCTCCACCCATACTGGTAATGAAAACGCAAAAATTCACGCTATAAGTTTTCCTGATAAGCAAAAAGCAGTATGAAACTTTACATCAACAAGTTTTGGTGCTTGCTCTTGTTAGGATTTTAATATTTTCGTTTTTTTAATACATAAGTGTTGAATGTCACTTTTGGTTTAAGTGTTTACACGAACGGGCCACTGTGTGATCTAAAACAGCTCTTAGTTCAATATTGTATGCCAGCAATCTTGAATAATATGATTTATCTAAATAAAGGTCATGACTGATGTCTATTCTAGTGAGAGTCTAGTCTATTTATAATAAGTTCCTCCGATAATATCAACACTATTGATGTTAACCACAATTATCCATTTTGCTGTAAGTAGTTACCTACTTTTAAAGTTATTTCTTGTGCTTACAACCGCAATTTATAACTTAGATATGCATAGTACACATCAAGCTATACATTTCCAGTTTATGCTGATCTCGCATTGTATAGGGTTTCCGCACAATGCGAGGTCAGCTTATACTGGAAATGTATAGCTTGACGTGTAGCCCTATAGACAAAGTGGTTCTGGGAAATGATCGTTACTTAATATGCCTAAATTATTTATATCCTTTATGCAAATATAATCCTGCTCACATGTTTGTTTTAATTATTGATTACAATTCAAGTTTTTTAGCAACTGAACTACTTTAAAACTAATAAGAGTATAGAATACTGATTAATTATTTATGAATGCGGATCTTAATTGCCAAAAATAGATGTTTTTATCTTGCGCGATAGTGGGTTATTCTTACATGAATCCTACATCCTTTTTAGCAAACCTGTTCATATTTACTGCTTAACTTTTAAATAACGCGGTAACCCCAATATTTGTGTCTTCTCCTTAAGTTCACTCATAGAATATACTGACAAGCATGAGACAATAACTATGCTAAAGATTTGCAGAGGATGAATCAGCTGATTAAGTTTTAGACATCACAGAATAAGATTGTTAACACAAGCTGCTTAGTTTTAGCTACTATTCTATCAAAAATCTACCGGCTTTATGGAATAATCATCAAGACAAGTCATTGTTTAATAAAAAATAAAAGTTTTTTAAAAGTTGCATGCATCACTTACCGTGCTTTTGGTATCCATTGTTTATTACTGCCACCTCCACTGTATTATTGTTGTTATTTTAAGAGCTGTTCACTAATGTTACGTCACTGAACACTGCATTCACTCGGTCCACATGTCTGTCAAAATTGCGTTAGGTTGTAGTTTCGAGTTGAACCTCTCTCGCCCTCTCCGTGTGGCCGGCGTCGTGTAACGCGCCTGCTCCAAGCGGCAAAGCGACTAGAGTCGTACTGAGAGTGTTGCAACAATCACCAAGGTTTATATATGAGGTTGCACGCTGCCAACTGGTATACAGATTTTTTGTCATAGTATTTTGAAAAATACTGGCTTTTTATAATTTGGTAATCTTATTAGGTCTCACACTACTTTCTTGTATTTCCAAAAATCATCAATCAAGGTTGCTATCTGTGTTTTTTTCTTATTTTGAAACCAAATTTGTCATCTGCTCTAAAAGTTTGTGGAGCTTAAGAGGCGTTTTATTTACAAATAATGGATATTATTTTAAAATAATTGAAGATTCTATTGTAACGGATGATATCAAACGTTCACTAATCTAATATGGATGCAATAATAATAAAACAAATCAATTTCGCCAGCAGTGAGTGCCCTGAGGTTTATGGGCTTATAAGATCAAGGTAGATCTTTATCTCGGAGCGCCTACTAAACAATAAAAAAATAGCCACTACATGACAAAATTATTTGTCTCTAAATCATAGCCAAAAATATTAAAACAACATAAGTAAATACAGTTCCTGCAGTTAGTTCCCTAAAATGTACTCTATCTTCTGTAAAACTGAATGACACTCTTAATAAAAAACTTTAAGTCAAATTTAAATGCAATCAAATAGCAAGCCACAATATTCAAAGTAGTTTTCAAAAACCAATTATAAAGAAAAATAGCAACATTAGCCTGAATTTTTACGGCTGATGGGTGTCAATGTCCTTACCAGTTAAGGTCTTTCCACTGCCATTTTACTATTGTTATTTTTTGCTTACATTGATTTAAACACATCAAATTAATTAAATAAAAATAAACAAGAGGACACAACACCTGTGGTCAGGATCAATACAATTTTCGTGTGACCATGTACGACGACTGGCGATAGCCTCTAGCCCACAGGAAAATAGTAAAGAAGCAATACGGTGGCTATGTCACGTCGTGTGCATCGGTTTGTGGCAACTCAAGTCTGTATGACGTATCCTTTGCCGATGCCAGGAGTTGCGTAATCGTTCGCGATCGCGAGGACGAACTCTCCGCTCATGGAATTACATTACCTACAGGACGCCGATGACTCGGCTACACCTATTCTGATCGCCAAAAAACCAGTCATGATCACGACATCAACCGGACATTGCGCTAAGCAACGAAATTCTTACAAGTTTTTTATTGGAAAACTGATTACACCGCCGCTAATGGTGATAGATCTCCCAATTTCATTTGTGTAATTTTTTAGACAAACTGACCTTCGATTAACTTTGAAGAAGTCAATTATGGTATCAATTCAAAGCCATTATTACGTTTTGTGAGGTTTTATCCAATAATAGTTTTTTCTTCAGATATTTATTCCGTGTAGTTAAGATTTATGCTACTACTTTTAGTATGTACTCTTGTCATCATAGAGGTGCTCGTGGCTACGTAATAACAGCCGCACGGATCGATCCCTCAGGTTAAGCTACGCTTGCCGGGGTTGGTCCGTGGATGGGTGACCATCTTTACATATCGAGACACCTCCGTGCCTCGGAAAGCACGTTAAGCCGTTGGTCCCGGCTGTCATTTGTGGATCTTTGACAGTCGTTACGGGTCGTCAGAAGCCCGAAAGTCTGACAACCAGTCTTACCAAGGGGTATCGTATTACCCAGTTACTGGGTTGTGGAGGTCAGATAGGCTGTCGCTCCATGTAAAATACTAGTATTCAGCTGCATTCGGTTAGACTGGAAGCCGACTCCAACATAGTTGGGAAAAGGCTAGGCAGATTGGTTTCTTGTCATCATTCATCTTCGATTTTGTGACCTTTGTCTGGTTCAGTCTTGATTAGAAATACTGTAGTCTCAAAATCTTTAATGTAGTGTTCAGCTTTACTTACTATGTATTAGGATTATGACAACGGCAGGTTGGTTTGACTTTTCAGGACCTATTCAACATTTAAGTTTAGTTTCAAAATATCATTATGAGTGGATAGTGCAAGTTTAAAAAAAAGGTCCAAGTGTCAGAAAGCCAAAACGCTTGACTTCTATTCATCATCTGCCTAGCCTTTCCCCAACAATGTTAGGGTCAGCTAACGCTTGACTTTTATTAACAATTTTAAATGGGTTAGAAGTCCAATGTATTGATTAGTTCGTCTGTGGAGTTACTTGCTAGCACTTCTCTATAAGAAACGACCAACTATGTAGGTTCTAACGTTTCATAAGTGCCCATGTAGATTTATGTGAAGTAAAATATTTTGAATCTTTAATTTTAGAATTTTAAATTTTCGGTTGTAATCAGAAAGGTACTTAGTTTAGATTATACCAAAATATGTAGCTTGTTATAAAGGACTGATTTCGCAGAAGACGTTTTTTTACGGTGTAAGAACATTGCGAAAAGGTTTCAAGATAACGACAATAATGACGTTACAGGAAACTGATGCACTTGCGCATTATAATGTCGGTATCGACTATCGACTAATAACTTTACTGAACGATCTAGATTCTCCACTACTAGGAAGAAAATAAAATGCCTTAATAAGCCTACATACACGTCACGCCAGCATAATATTCCGGTCTTTATTCGTGATGCATAAATCTGCTATTGGCGATGAGACAATATAACATGAGTGAAGAAACTGTGCATAGGCTCTTTTATCTGTACTAGTAGTATAAGAGAGATGATTTCGTCAATGCATTTATAAATCTACAGACTTAGCAAACTTCAATAGTTTAAATTTATTTCCTTGCATAGGCTTGTAGGCTGCCGTTGTCTTTTTTCAAAGAAAGAAGGACAGAGTGGGGGATGCGACCATCAGTAAACGTTTTAGGGTTCCGTAGCCAAATGGCAAAATCGGAAGCCTTATAAATTCTGGCATATCCGTCCGTCTGGATGTTACAGCAATTTCCTCAGAGACTATTTGCGTTACATCGATTAAAATTGGAAAGAAGGTGTTTTCTGTCCACCGCTAAACAATAGTGTAGTGAAATTATGAAAAAAACAACAATAAGGTGTGACTACCTTACATACATATACAGTAGGATGAAAAAAAAACAATGAGTTTTAATGCAAATAGGTTAGTGGGGTATCTTTGGATCCCATAATTAAAAAGAATATGATGATCCTCATGTGTATTTTTAAATATATGCTTACAACCCCAGTAATGATTTAAACAATTTAAAAGGAATATTGTCATCAATTAACCCATCCGATGTAAATTGTAAATTTGGAAATACTCGTAAAGTTATTTATTATTATTTTTTAAATGTCTTTGACACATCTCGGGACCCTGGGGTCCCGGGCCTTTGGAAGGCGTACGAGGGGCCGAAGCCAACTCGCAGAGGCCCGTTAGACATCCATAATGAAATGGGGCACCAACCGACGATTATCCCTGTTCGCACTATGCAATGCAGCCAAGGACAACCCCCGGTTGGTGTAGAGCTATTGCAGAACATGGAAACAAAGATATTGGACTATGGGTTTGGGTGTGTTGGTGGACTGGTTATTTTGAACTATGGGAAGACTATGGTCCCTGCCTGACCAATGTTTTTAATATAAAATACATAGATAAAATGGCAGGGGGTGACTTGCACACTCAATAATGGGCCCCCCGAAAATTGTCGCTAGCACAGTGTCGTAGCGACAAGGGGGCAACATGTCCTGAGGTGCTTGAGAGGAGTGGAGAGGTATTCCACGGCTATCAGGACAATCCCGGAAGTACGGTCAAGATCCCTACCAGCATCTTACTGGAATACTTCCTTCCTCCGAGCACGTTTGCTCTAGCGAATCTACACTCAAGCCGGCCAATCAAGGCAAGAATGAGGTGGGAGCTCTGTTCCTCGTCAGTGTTCACTCCAGCCGGCCAATAAAGGCAAGCCAGAGATGAGGAACGAGACTTCTCCCGGGAGGTAGGGTCCGTGGGGTCGCTACTGCCCAACAGCTCGCCACATGCTGCCCTGCGGGTTTTTGTATCTCTCTTGGTCTGGCTCATCACCTTAGACCCGTTCCGGCAAAGTAAACTCTACCGGCACAGACCTAGGGTTCGGAGCGCGCAAGCCCCACCACGACGTCAACGTAGAGATACGGATTATAATAACTTTGTTTTCCATAGTTTATCCGAGAAATACTATGCAATACAAACTTATTTTTGCGGCCGATATAATCAATACTGTGCATGCGTAAACATCATCCCAACAACTACGGAACCCTTCACTGTGCGTGTTTCGACACGCACTTGGCCGGTTTTTCTTTTTTGTATGTTTTAATATTTGAACAAATATAAAACGACGCCGTAGCGCTACGAGCTACGCGGCGTAGCGGGGCAGTAAAAGTGCAACGCAGTGATTTTGTAATGTACAATTTATTATTAGAATATAATTATTCTTATACACGTTTGACACACACAATTCATGCCGGCATTTTCAAAAGGAAGGCAGAGTTTTTGTACAGTCGGCAACAAAAGTAAATAATACAAGTTTTCAGAAAAGACTTATAAATAAAGACTTGCTATTTATTTATTCCAGAGAAGACATTGATTATTATATGATGCCGTCTACTTATTTGTTTGCTCAATTCTTCTGAGTATAGGTTAGGTACCTAATCCTTTCCTCGAGGTGAAACTCACAGCGGTTCGCTCCATGACTTAATTTAGTTAGGTTTCCAAATCTGAAAAGAGCAAATATACTTTACTAATATGCACATACAAACGAGAATAAAGTGCTTATTTATTCTATGTTGGTAGTACTCACACGTACAGAAACGTGTGTGTAGTGATTTTGTAATTACCTTAGGTGTGAAGTTTACGCTTCTATGTAATGACCTCCCATGACCATGACGTATTTGCAATAAATCTGCTCGGCGAATCAACAGTTCAATGATATTACGAGCTATACGATATTGCTACAGAATTCAGTGCCTTCAAGCGTTTCATTGTCATATAGTTTGGAATGATCGTTATCACTTTATGTACGAAACTACCAATTAATATTCCAAGTCATTAGTGTTACTTATGTACTGAGTATCATAAATTTAATGCTTTTAATGCTGGAGGGGCTTGATTGAGTGCTGAAGTATATCATAAGTTTTGACCATGTACCGCTGTTTGCTTTCCCCTAATGTGCAGCTTGGTAACTGCACTTGGTCTGTGCCATGTTGACGATTTCATTATTTATTTTAAAGTGAAATTCTCAAATAAAAGGAAACAATATTTCATCGAGGAGTCACTTCCATTATTATTCCTATTTCATTATAAGTGCCTAATCAAGTTAATAACATGAAGCATATTTTATGTACATAAATTCAAGGATATAACTGTTTTTAATGCAGAATGTTTGTTTCTTATTTAATTTAAATGAAATAGCTGGTTTTATAATTTCGACAAATTTTCTTAACATCCTGTTCTATTGGTCTGAAGATGGAGAACTTCAGCCATAATAATTATGATATGCTACGCTAAAACACCTACATAATTACTGACAATTTAAGATTTGTTTTGCTTCAACTATTGCGTAAGTCCATAAATATTCCAAATATGTATTATATCGTTTGACTCAACAGACCGAAATAAAGACATATTCTGTATTATGTCTAAGACGACCGTCGTTTAAATATCAAGTAGGAATATTAAGGCGCGTTGATATCTAATCTACTGAGAATTTCGTGCGGCGACAACGAGGCGCCTAATTACGGTTTTGGTTGAATACTATTATCATGTGTTTGGTGTAGAGTCTCCGACGACTTCGGCTTCCATTAGAACGGGGCCGTAATCGACGCGTAATCGTGTGAAGGTATTATAACACTACGCTATTGAGCGCAGTTACCGCAAGGTTCTTATAAGAAGTTATTCGTTAAAGCAACAAAGGATTGAAGGCTTGCTTAATTTCTCAGTCGCACGCACGACTCCAGCTTAATTGGAATGTAATTATATCATTAAGTTAGCTGTATAGTTGCCCAATTATTAGTTGCTATGAGTTCTGATGACGCCCACTTCTTGACACATCAAAGGATAAAGGAGAAAAGTTTTGCAAACATTGACCAATTTGTTCTAAGTATATATCTTCTAAGTTCTATAATATATCAATATTTTGATGCTTTAATAAAAAAATTGTTAAACATTTTACAAACGGTGGCATAAAACATGTTTTACTTATTTGATTTGATTCTGTCACTAAATAAGAAGCTCGTACTGGTATTTCATCATAATATTTAACATCACACGACGATTGGGGTCAGTTAATTTTAGAATGCTGAAAATTTTGCAAGAAATAAGGCAAAGGCATCATGTAAATTATATTTGGGGAAAAACATACAGAATTGAGAATAATTTAGTAGCTCACAGAATTTCTAGATAAGGTTAACATTGAACTGGGTCGTATCAACAACGCTTAATCATTTTATTATGCATCGTCTTAGCATATCTGAATAATGATCATGGTCACGGGTCACCTAAACATTATGTTGTTTATTTTAGATATTAATAGACCGATCACTAATTACATATTTTGTGTCAACGCAGATTTCATTATTCAAATTGTCAAGGCCAAGGTCAATCATCGTACTTTGTTTTCAATAAAAAAAGAACATCCAAAAGTGGTTTCAATTAGAGCACTGTTACAATTTAATTGCTGGATTAAAAATGTATGTAGAGTCACCAAAGAACTAAAATGCCTTTACACGATATTATTGGATGTCTAGCCTTTATAAATACAGATAGACAAACTTGTCTGAAGCTCAAGTAGAAAATGTAAAATTGCCATCCTCATTAAAACTTGTTTCGCAGCAGCTGGCCATCATTTCGGCATCTTAATATCATCTGATGGTCATTATGGGGTCACGTTAATGATTCACAAAGTACGTAGGTATATTGTCCGGCCCGGTCCGGTTGTGCGCAGACGCTGGTATATTCATGCACATCGTCCTTGCCAGGAATGCGAGGTCATCACGCCTTCGTTCGAAGAACGCGTACTGTCTTGGCGGTCCTCTTGTGAAACATAATTATTGTTGTTTTTAGACTTATTCATTCTGTATTCTATGCATGTCATTATGATGTCAGTTCGCGGCCAGCACCTTGTTACTTAGCGAGTTGTCCTGTTCAGCCTAGCAGCCTAGCTTGATAATTGTACTTAAACGGTTTACTACGTGACTCGTACCTCCACATTATTCATAGTACCTATGGGGTTTTGTCTTTCATTACATAATGTTCTATTTATATTTTTTTTTTAAATATGCTATTAGTGCTTTATCTAGCAATTAGCTTGAAAATGAGAGGCTTTACGGCAGGTCTTCCAGGCCAAATTGGAAATTTTTTTCCTACTCGAAACAATTTTATTGTCCGAAAAATAACTTGTTAAGGTTCCGTAGTCGACTAGGAACCCTTATTTGTTATGTCCGTCCGACTGCCTGTCCGCGGCTTAGCTCAGAGACGTGATTTTTCATGATTTTATTTTAGGTATCTACCACTTTGTCGGCGTGATTAATATACTTATATACCCATACCAAATTACAGCTTTCAGTACAGATCTAAGCCGCGGACAGACAGACAGACGGACATAGTGAAACTATAAGGGTTACTTATTGACGGAACCCTAAAAATGTGTTATAAGATACTTACTTAAACATAATATCTTGGATTCTCCCTAAATAAATTACGTCTATTATTAGCAATGAGAATTACCCACGGACGAACTCCGATATATCCTGATAGGAATATCACGACTTTGAGTTTTACTTTGAACGTTGTTTTGTATCTAAGTGAGTAATGCTGATTGTTCTTATAGACTCAAACAAACAGTAGAGTTCTTAACACATTTAAAATTGCAGTTTCTTAATTTTGTATCCGATTTGGTCCCAAACAGGACATAACGTTCAGTATTAAAACAAGGTGAAATAAACGCACAATCATGTGAAAGTGTATTAATTGGGTTAAACACTCGTAATTTAATTATTTTCTTGATAAAACTTTTTAAGTACGACGTCACACATAATATTCGTAATTATGACGCAACGCAACGAAATTGTCGTGTTGCTTACATTTTTCCAAGTGTTGAAATGTTAAGGTGCCATTTTGACCTTTTACCTTTACTTTTGTACGTATAGTGAATGAAACCCCACTGATTTAATAACATTGTTTATATCCGTTTACGCAAATTACTAATTAAATGACAATTATGACGATGTGAGGTGTGTCGTTTACATTAATTGTAAGTACTTCAATATCCTGCACCTTTCAGACGAGTTTATTGCAACGAATAACATGTTCGGTTGTTAGTCAGTGACTTACAGTGTAAGCGGAAACATAAAGCAGCCAGTTTAGGGATAGCCAGTGGCTATCCCTAAACTGGCTGCTTTATGTTTCCGCGTAGGACTAGGGGTCCGTTGGCGTGGAACTTTGTAACTGAATAATAAAAACAAGTAAGACAACTTTATTATACCAGCGGTGGTCCTTCGTAGAAAATAATTTATGCCAAAGAACGTCATCTTAGCAACGACTTTATAAATAGTTCCAGGCTAGACGGTTTTTTAATGAATTTAACCTGTATGACCGCGGACGGGCCGCGCGCGGACCAAAAACTATTGTAGTTAATTAGAAAGTCCTTGAAGAATTAAACATTTTATTATTATGAACTATTTGTGTTAAAAGAAGATTGCTTCATTACCTCATTTAGAATAATACATTTTTGGACACCGAGAATGTGGCGAATCTATTTACAAATCCAAAGTATGTAATTTGAAACAACTGATTCAGATGTTCCATGGCGGATAACATAATAACCAAGTTTTATTTATCACCAGCTTCGAGTACCACTGCGTCAAGTTCTGAGGCCACGTGACTTAACGGTAATCATCAGCAAGAAGCATCTCAAAGTCGGCATCAAAGGCCAGCCGCTTATCATCGACGGCGAACTGGATGCCGAAGTCAAGATTGAGGAATCGACGTGGGTGTTGCAAGATGGACGCAACTTACTTATCAACATAGAAAAGGTGCGTAGCTCTACGTGAGCTTACTTTTAGACATGAGTAATATAAGTTTATCATATTCAATCGCCTGGCTCTTGGAAATGGTAATTTTAAGTCAATATTATGTTGCTAATTTTAAATCTTTAATTGGCAATGTTCATTCTTACTATCATATCAGCACGTGTAGCATGACAACCATAGAAACGGGTTTTCTACGGGTTTTGTCGACGGAAGAGTAGACAAAATGACAGATTGTCAATTGTTTATCTGTCATTTTGTCTATTCTTCCGTCGACAAAACCAGTTTCTATTGTAGTCATGCTAAGCGTGCAGGTTGTAATAATCAGCTGTAGGTACATTGGTTTCCTGATGAAGCTGTTGGATGAGTACTAATAAAGATCATTTTTTAATAAACGCTGCTTCATTGTGATTAAGGCACTGTATGTTGCCATAATATTAGAACAGCAGAACAGGGCTGCCCATTTTTTTAATAGATTTGAAAGCGATAGACAACCTTATCAGAGGACGAAAAGAAGGTATTTTGAATTTGGATCTTTGTTGGTAACCATTCATTACTCGTCTTATCTATAACTGAGTAAATAAGTGAGCCAAACATTGTAATACTAATGCGTGAGTTTTTTTATCTAAAATGTCATAAACAAACCTTGTAACACTTCTAAAATTGCTTTGTACAATTATTTAAACATTTTAATGAAGTTGTCATTATGTAACGTAAAACGGTGTTTTTTTTATTGTAGAAACCAATTTAAGGTAATGATGAGTTTCTTAGTGAATAATGTTGTAAATTTTTATTATATCTTGTAGGTCAATAAAATGAATTGGTGGGGAAGACTAGTCACTACCGACCCGGAAATATCCACGAGGAAGATCAACCCAGGTAAGCATTTTGGTGAAGTTAAAGCATGTGTTTATGGTAATTAATTGCTCACGCAGAACTTGCTCGGTACTTCGTGGTGTTTTATACGTCAGTTAAACTGTTAAATAGACAGTAGTTAAAATAATGGAGTCTGTTTTATACATACTTATTGTTTTTGAGTATTTCCGGAAACTGCATTCAATTTGCCAATTTAACGGTTATCTTGATATACGTAGGCATGGATTTTATTTTGTGGCCTCAAGATACGACTCTCAGAAAAAAAAACTTAAATTACATATTATTTTTAAACCCGATGATAAAGCAATTTTCAAGGGGGTTCTAATAGGAAGGAACTAATTTTTCTTAATTTTAATTAGTAATCAAATGTTTCAGAACCATCTAAATTGTCGGATTTGGATGGCGAGACCCGCGGCCTTGTTGAAAAAATGATGTACGATCAACGACAAAAGGAAATGGGTCTACCCACTAGCGATGAACAAAAGAAACAAGATGTGCTCAAAAAGTAAGTATCATAGTACTAATAAAAATGCCTAATACGGAAGTTGTGATTTGTGGTTATCGCACAATGATGTCTTACAGACGAAAAATAGTTTTAATACAGACAGCAAAACGTGTCAGAAGTAGTGTAGCCAATAACAAACTGTAATGTCTACTATAGCATGGAGCTGGTTCATATACCTAGTGCAGACTGCATACTGTGTATATGCAGATTGGAAAATCTGAATACTATATCACAAATCCTTGCTCTGACTGGACAGGTCCACTCAATATGGCTCTTTCCTCAAGATAATCTCAGACATTAATCTGCATGGTCCTCATATTATGTCTTGACCAACATTATGTCTGGACTTTAAAAAAGAGACTGTGACCTCTGAGTTGGTTTCGGTCCTTCTTCTCAGAGTAGTCAGTTAGGAAACACTGAGCTCAAAGAGTTTTAAAACAAATTCTAATGTTGATGTGTGAAAGAGTTTCTTTGAACCAATTTACAGAATATGGTCAATTTGTCAAAGCATTATTTTACACATAATGGATTCTTTTCAACATTTGACGTAATGATTTTGTTGTTCCACTATGTTTATTTAAAAATATTTAACATTTACGGATAAATAATAGGTAAGCGAGTTCACAATATCTAACACAATATTTAACACAATATCTATCTATCACAATATTTTCATATTTGTTTTTTTTTCTATTCACAGGTTTATGGTACAGCATCCTGAAATGGACTTCTCAAAATGCAAATTCAACTAAACAAAATAGGATATCCACTTACTTACTGTTACATTCTTACGTCAATAATTTGCGGTGTTAATGTCACGTTTAATTTACCTACAGCAAAATAATTTTATTTTACAAGTCTTTTTCATTGCGCGTTCGTGATGTACCTAGATGGTGTATTTAAAAGTCAAATTATTATAGGACTTGCGGGTGTTGCACGTATGATTTTATATTCTTAATACGAGTGTGCACTGTAAGACAGATGGCGCTCTAAGCGACTAGGCCGGTGCGGCCAATTTAACGTACAATAAACGGCCGTAAATTGGCACAGAGTTTTAGAACAGTTCGGCTTTGTAGTGCCGTCTCCGTCACTCATACCTGGGTTTTCAGACTTCATAAAGCTCTATGAATCTAACGCCCGGGTACTGTACCAAATGAGATTACTGTACTGATTGGCTTTGGACGCCCTTTTTCCGTTGGATTTGCAAACGCATTCGTGACACGGTCTAGTTGCTTAATGCATTATCTGTAGTTTAAGCGAACTTTTGGCTTTGGACGCCCTTTTTCCGTTGGATTTGCAAACGCATTCGTGACACGGTCTAGTTGCTTAATGCATTATCTGTCGTTTAAGCGAACTTTAGTAAAATAGCATATTTACTATTGTATTCTTATTGAATAAACAACAATTTTGTAATAACGTTTTTCTTTTGTATTTTATCTAAAACTCCCCGCACAAAGTACTTAGCTAAGGCTTCATTGTCGCGTTATCGTGAACTAAACTTCGCGCGCTCTCTTTCGCACACCACTCGACATCTCGCTAAGCAACAGTGAGCGCCCGAAGTATAGTTCGCGATAACGCGACAATGAAGCCCTAGCATTAAGAGCTAAGTACTTTGTATATTCGTGTGTAGTGTGTACCGCAGTGGAAACGTAGACCCACGTGGTCAAACAAATGAATTCACGTAGCTAAAATGCGCTGCGTGCTCGTGCACAGCATGCGCAGTGATGAGATACACAAGCCGTGTAGCACATGCACAGCGTGCATGGCGTTGACAGCGTTGAGCTATGTAAGCGTCTATTTGAGCAAGCCACGCATGTATCAATGACGTCAATTGATGCTTAGCATGTCCGTGGGTTGCAGTGGACACAATCACATACATTTCCTTGCAAATTTAAGCTTAACACACGTGCGTAGCCTCTTCGTGCGCCGCGGTAGATCAACGCCTTATCACCGTGGACGTCACGTCCACGTCAAGGCATCACGATAACACAAGGAAGTAAAATTATTTAGGTATGGAAATTGACGTCCACGTCCACGTCAAAGCATCACGATAACAGGGAAGTAAAATTATGTAGGTATGGAAATATTATGAAGACGCTTTTAAATTTCCGTCCGGGATAATGTTATATCGTATACATATTTCCATACATTATAAGGACGTAGCCGTCCACGATAATATCGTCACGTTAGAAATTATAGAAGTTCACAATATGTTTTGTGGTAGGTAGCGACACCAGCGATACATATCCGTGTTTGTTTGTATCCGCATCGTTGAGTTTGCACCATAAAGACGAGGCTATTTGCAGCTGTTTGTGTTTACGGTTCCTTGTGTTGTTAGTGAAATTTTACGTAAATTGATCACCCTCCACTAGGGTTGCCACCCGAACCATGATAATACAGGTTGAAGTTGTTAAAAAACATACCAAATACCTAATTTATTTAAAAATAACAAGAGGCAAAGATCTGCTTTTAAAGTTATCAGAAAAATTATCAGCCTAAGCCGGGGCTTGAACTGGCCTCTTGTGGAAAAACTAAACCTTTGTCTTAAAATCATGATTTTAAGTGACACACCGGCAAGGTCATATAGGTCAATAGTTTATTATTTCTAAATCACTTTCTACAATTTCGATGTCTTGGTGATGGTGTCAAAAAACAAGGAAAACTTTACAGCAATCCTTCACTTTGAAGAAAACGAGCGGGCAGGCTGATGGAATAGTCGGCTACATACATCATTAAATTTGCTGTCTAAGGAATCCAATCACGAAGGTGTGTAGGGTAGGTACTAAGAAAGGATTTTGCTTAAATCAACCCTTAAAAATTAAAATTTAATTTAATTCCTTGGGTTTAATGACCCGATAACGAACCTTATTTAACTCTCAATCTCTCACTAACGATTCGCAAACGATTAAAAAAATAAAATTACGTCTAAGTCCATTTTTGCAGGAAGGGGGGCCAACTTCATACGAAAAATTAAAATAGTTTTTATATAAAAATTACTCTCTAACGATTATTCTTTTCTCTCTAACCCTCTCTAACGATTAGCATTAACAAAAGTTCATAATAATGAAATCGTGCGGCTAACTTCACCGAGGTAGTCAAGAGGATAGGTAACAGTTTGACTTAACTAATCGTTTTTCGAACCTACCCCCCATTGAGGGTTTTGATTTATGTGTGGTGGTTTGAGGGCCACTTTGTTAAAACTCTTTGAAAATCCGCTATGGAGAAAGTTGGAATCAGATTTTGTGAAAGTCAAATAAGCGAGTTTCGGACTATAAACTTGGGCACTCAAGACGACCCACTGACCCAATTCTCACATTGAGGATTGAGGGCCCACCGTACCTGATAAACTATGGACACTACACAAAAAGTATTTATGTCAAAATATTAGCTAATGCCAAACAAAATTTGTGAAAACAAGATATTATTATTGCAAAACACTGTATATCTTCGTTCAAAATGGGCAGATGTGCTAGCACTAGTGCTAGTACTAGCTGTTGCTCACGGCTTCGTCTGCGATTCTGAATGAAAAGTAGCCTTCTCCAGATCATGGTCTACCCATGAGTCATATTTCAGCCAAATCCGTACAGCTGCGTGGATGTCGATTATCACTACATATTATAAAACAGTCTTCCGCCGCGAGTGGTTCTCGAGGAAGGTTTTGGTTATTATATATTAAAACCTTCCTCGAGAACCACTCTATCCATTGGTGAAAACAGCATGAAAATCCGTGAAGAAGTTTTTGAGTTTATCGCGAACAGACAGATAGAAAAAAAAACACGTCTCTTGTCTTTAATACACCATAAACAATATTTATGTTGACACTGACAATAGTGAGTGACAGATTAGTTAAATGACATTGACAATTACAAGGCAAGAGAAGAGAAGGAAGAGACATGTTGTAAATCTCAATTCTATGACACGACAAAACAAAGCTTGCAATTTACTTTTATTATTTAAAATTAAGCTAACTAAACAGGATATCTCAAACGAGCTGTGGCAGCATATGCAACCAGATCAATATAAATTGTAAAAGATGGTCCGGACAGTCTATTCTCCGGAATATTGCTTACAATATTTAGAGCAATATGCTTCTAAGGAAATATTCGTAATAGGATTAATTCTCGGTCAGGTAAGCCATAATAACTTACAAATAGTAATGAACAAGTATTCCTACAATATTTAATTCCTGTACATGTTAAATAGCTTATGAAAATTTGTATATTTCACATGTTATACCAGTGTAAGTTTAGTACCTATCAGTCTGCCACTTGTGTAAAGACCTTTATAAATCATAATGCTTAGAAATCCTTATTACTTAATTCATACAACTAACTATACACAAGTATACTTTATGCAATACACCATGTAACCATTAATACCAAGGCAAGCTTTAATCTGTGGTTACAATTTCAAGACAACTAGCGCTCGGGAAAATGTGATCCACCTGGCTCGGACTCCCGACGAGAAAAGCTCTGAAAATATATCAGAAGTAAGTTATGAGTTGGACAAAGAATCAAAGACACTATTGAATGTGTCCGAGGCCTGGGTTGCCGACCATGCTAAACATGTTACTAGAATGCTTCCTGGAGGCATGTTTGTTCAAGGTAAGATGGCATTTTTTAGATCTGTTTTGAATAAACATCATAAACAAAGTTCACATAACATTATTATTATGATTAGCACATCATGAGTGATTTGCTAGAACTGGTTTTTTTATTAAACAAAAAAAATAATTTGCATGTATGACAATTTTGTTTGGAGCTAATACCAACTTATTTTATACTTTCAGGTATCTTCATTACAAGCGATGAAGACATATTTGAGGACCCAAATAGTTTCAGTAAAGTGAAATCTGTTGTGAATCACATATACAAAGTTATGAGTGCCAATCAGTACATGTTTGGTAACTGTCCTTATTCAAATGAAAGACTTATACTACATATGTCAACTAGTACAAAAGTGCTTACTTGTAAGAGTATTGAAGTAGGTATGCCTGTCAAGAGCACAGTTATCAAGCCCGTTGAGTGGAAGTTCTTGCCCAAAGCCCAGCAATGGCAGAGGTTAGACTGCTACTACGAGTTTGATGATGTCTACCCTGTGATAGTGAAGAAGAGTGGTATATCTGTTAAGCAACAGTTTCAGGTAGCCTATATTATTAATATTTCACATAGAGAGATGACTATTCAATATTCAAATTAATAATTTGATGTTGTTCTTATCATCTCAATTGATAAAAAAATATAATGCATTTATTGTGTAAGTATTTTTATTGTTAACATGTTCACTAATATATTTTCAGCAAATCTTGGAGTCAGCTCACAAAACAATTGAATCCAGTATCATGTTCATAGATGGTGAACTTAAAGATAATGCAGAGGTTCTTGAACAACTCTTTAAAAAGAAGAAACCTAAGAGTAATTCCAAAATGCAGCAACAAGAACTACCCAAATCAATGAATGTTTCTTTATTTGTGCCATTTGTAAGTGAAAACAATGCAGCGTTTTATTGTTCTCTGATCATTCATGCTTAGCATGATTTTGTAATAATACCTTAGATTGAAATATGAATGCATTATTATGTTTAGTTCTCTTAAGTCATTATGAATGGTAAAGGAATTAGCTATTATGATTTACAATTACGTATATGCACTAAAATAAATTAGTCTCATCAGAACGAATGTAAACACACAATCATACATTATTAAAATTTCTTATTCAAACTTGTTTCAGGAAAACTCACTACCAGAAACAGTGGAATACTTGGAATGTGATGGCAGCATACACTTCAGTGGGGTGGTATCTTCAAGTGTGTTCCTGTACCCTAAGGCAACAGTTAGCGAAACTATTGCAGCTGTAAAACAAGACATAATAAGGTCTTTAGCATCGAGGTTCACAATGCACTGTGATGCATTAATTGATGACAATTTACTTCCAGAAGGTAAGAAAGAGTAATTCATTTAAGAGTAAGTACATAGATAGTATATTGGACACAAGTTGAAGGCCTTTCTTTAATGACGCTGCGGCTTTTGATTACTTATAAAGTGATGAGCACGATTTTATCCTGTGACTTACTGGCCGGAAAAGTCTGCAGACAAAGATAAATGGAAAAAGTATGAGGGAGAAATTGCCAAGAAAAACAAAGCTTTAAAATATTACCAAAAATTGATTTGCTTTAACTCTAACTTTATTTATCTCGGCTCGAGACTAGTTTGATTTAGATTTTTAAAAGAAACTATGAATCAACCTCGCACAGCGATATCATCGCGGCGATCATTTGAAGGCACAGCGTGATTCCGTCTGTGGAGATAGCGCCTTATTCTTTTATTTTATTTTTCACAGAAAAAGTTTGTTTCAATGAGCCACCACGTCGAGTGCTAGTCCCTGTGGGAGCCCTGTACCTCTGTGATTACCTGTTTCCCGGCGAAGCACCTGCTGAGGCCCTCCTCTCAGTGCGAGAGCTGCTAGACCTGCAGATTACGGAGGCCGATGTCGTCTGCGATGTGGAAACTCCTGCTGGTAAATATTTTCCACAGTTCAATGTTTATAGATGTTATAGAAAGAAACGACAATTATTTTAACATTTGATTTTGGTATTTGATAAATCATTCAATTTTTCTTCTATCCAGTGTAAGACAAAAGATTCAGTTATTGATGAGTTAATACTAGCAAGCAATTTTTATACAAAATCATGATACTCAAGAGTGTCCTTCGTTGTGAACTTTTAATATTTTGTAGTAACTATTTACCTATTTTTAAAAACCACTATATATTTTCCAGATACATCTGAATTCGATGCGTTAGACAGGGATACGAGCAGCGAAGAGCTTCTGGCGACGCCTCAGGAAGCAAGCCAGTTTATGTATATCACAGGCATTTGTTTTGCCATGTTCGTTCTTATTGTCTCCATTATCATTCACTACTACGACGGCATCTCCGAAGTTTTCAGTAAATTCTCATCTAAATCTAGTTTGAAATAATATATTTTATTTATGTAACTGTTAAAGCTTAAAAGACTTATTATTGTTGTGAATGACTTGTGTGTAAGGTTCGTTGTTTTAATTTTTTTGCGTAACATATTATAATTTTGATTTATTATGAGAAACAATAATTATTTAACACTTATTTTTATGTACAGACTCATTGTGTAATTTGAACTGTTGCATTTTAATAAATTACATTTTTTTACTCTATCTCAAGTTTTACTAAGAACCTCAAACTGCTTTATTTTAGAATGAACAATACAAAACTACACCACCAAAAAAAACATAACTAGCGAAATGCGGGTGTAACATACAATCCACCGCTGCCTAACCTTTCGTGGAATACTGGCGTAATGTTACGTTATGTATCAAAAGTTATAAAGTCAGATAACTTATTGAGTAGGTTCACAATGCGATTTCGCTGCTAGTTGCAACAAGACATCTTAGCACCCCAGTCCCTACCCTATTATCTTACTATAGGTTGGTAAATAATAGATTGTGCGGGTTCAAAACTTAGGAGTGAAAGGTGCTTGTAACTACAATATATTATTATTGCTATATATGGAGCAAAAGGAGTATGTAAGGTTCGTAGCAGGTGGAGTTCTGCAGTTGCCTTCCCGTGGGGTATAGGGGGCTTGTATTTGTAGAGTTTTAGTCCATTAGTGTTTTTATACACCTGCCTCTCACATGCCACCTCTTCCATAAGAGAGATTATTTTAGTTCACTGGATGGAGTTCATAGCTCCATAGCTATGAACTCCATCCAGTGAACTAAAATAAACTACTTATTTACATACCTACTAAATTATTTAAAAATGTCTGCCAGGCATTGTTTATCGATTTAGTTGCGCCATCTGTTGTAACAAAGTAATAAAACTACGTCGTCCACTAACAGATGGCACCCATGCCACACGTCATTGAAGGATTAACACATTCATGACTCTTTTTTGTGGCGCTAGTGTAACGGCTGAATGCTAGTGTTAGACAGAGAGATCCGTTTGTTTCCAAGACACATCAATGCTTCATTCATACAAATACAATTTGATAGTGGGACCAGTGACACTATCTACGGTG
This sequence comes from Lithophane leautieri, assembly GCA_949152455.1. NCBI lineage: Eukaryota > Metazoa > Arthropoda > Insecta > Lepidoptera > Noctuidae > Lithophane > Lithophane leautieri. Next base: position 9,464,319 of record OX424463.1, on the reverse strand, counting down.
GGTATGCGATCATCGTAATTCAGTTCAGTCATACTTATACGTAGCTACAGCGTTGTATGTGTTTTCATTGAGTGAGTTTTATTATTGTCGTGCAATGTTGTCCTAAACCTACGGCGCTGTGTTGTGTTTATTCCGACGACTTCATAAGTGACAGCGAGTAGTTGTGATCGTGAAACGATGAGGTTGTACGATATCGATCGTATTGCGTGATTAATTATTCAGTAAAACCGGTTTAATGCGAGTGTGATACGCGATAGTTAGCAGCGAGAAGACTTTGTTTACAATGGCATTTTCACTTAATAAATTGAAGAACATTTTGAATACGAATCGGGACAGCCAGCTAGCCGGCAGTGGTAGTTTGGAACCGGAGATAGGATTCAAGTTGGCCTTGCATCCAATCAGTAAAAATTTATATGTGACCGTTATCGGCGCCCGGCACCTTCCGTCGTTGTTTGGGTTGAGTCGCGCCCATGGATACCTGGTTAAGGTAAATTTCAATCTTTGTATACCTACACTAAACTGAATGCGTCATAAAAAAAAACTTACAAAGTAATTAAGAAAATGCTAGTAGTCATTGTAAAATTACCAAAGAGACAAAAGCAATTTAAGTATTGTAAACTTTCGAATTTCATTTTAGGAATTTACCTATTGTGAATGAAAATAAAGATAAACTTTTAAATACCTAGGGTAAGTACTAAATAAGAATAATAGAGGTTTCTACCATACCTATTTTCTTTATTCATATAGTAGATCTACCATGATGTCACAATTTAATTGAATTCTTAACAAACGTTTTTACCTAACCATGCATAGGTATTTTCCTCCATAATGAATACCTACCTAGGTACCGGTAGTTACTGTAGTTAGTCAGCTAATATTAGTAAACAAATAGGTAGGTAAAATTCAACATAAGTTATCAGGTCAAAACAAACATCTCACAAACTTAACAGACTCACAGGGTGTCTGTCACTAATTGTCACTATTTAACCTTACCTTCTGGTTCACAAAATATTGCTGCTTTGAAAATATCTGCTTTGAACCTACCTAGCCACCAAGTAGCAATTATCCACCAAATCCAATTTCTGAATATATACCTCCTTACTGCAAGTTTCGCATAGGTCCCAAAAGCAAATGGCAACGATAACTTAGAATGTTTTGTCCACTTATCCAAATCTGTCATCCCAGCACTAACATTCCCGACCATTTTTTTTTTTCTACCTATGTCCTATAAATAATTAATAATAGTACCTACTCCTAGGTAATCGAAGTACTGTCTAAGTCTGTCTGAATCGACGTAAGAGTTGCATATGTTGGTAATTAGGTACCTAGTCTAAAAAAGACTGCGTTAATTGGCCAATCAGTGAGACGTAGGTACATTCTTTGTTAATCTTGCAATTAACAACACTATCTTCATCTGTGCGTCATATTATGGTCGCTGACACTGCGTCTACCTACATTACATCTACTGTTTAACATCCGTTTAATTGTTTTCCTAATTGAGGCCAACCCGGCGTTACCGCGACAAACTCGTTCGTTTATCTGCACTAAAGTGATATTGAGGCGAAAACTGCAGCAAAGTCGGTATAGTGTTTGTAGGTGCCTGTGCAGGGTATCTAACTTATCGAAAGTTTATACCTATCTAGATAATGAAGAAAATGGGGATCAGGAAACACATACGGCAAAGGTAGATAGATAGTCACCTACACATTAAGGGGTAATTGTGCTCTTCATTTTGAAAACTTTTATTAATATGAGCTAGATTCGTAAAATGCAATGTAAGCCAGGACTTGGGTTGGGTAGTGCAACGAAACTTGATGCCGGTAAAACCATCACCATCCATTTGCCAAACTTAGGTATACCTATTTAAATAATAGGTATGTAAGTAGATAAATGTCCTTTATCAAACCTTTAACATAACAGTGTCGGACACGTCTTTAGTTTCCCGAGGGTCTCCGGTCTTCAAGACTTGCCTAAGTTGTAGTAAAGGTAATCCATCAATTCGGCACAAATTGCTTATGACATTACTCTGCATTGGTATCAAATCCAAACTAGAAATCCCTCCAGAAATTGCTCATGGAACCACACGAACACGACAGTATTGTTTTATCCTATGTCCGTGATTGGCACGTGAAAATACGAAACTTTTTACAAAAAAAACAATCGACTTCCAAAAAAAGTGAAAAATAACTTTAATTTCGGACGTCGGCGTCGGTGTCTTTGCTTTTCAATTTTTTTTGCCACCTGATGAATGAATTACATCTAAATCTTCCTCATGAATCACTCCGCCCATTGGTGAATGAAAACCGTAAGAAAACCCGTGCGGCAGTTTTTGAGTTTATCGCATTCAGACAGACAGACGCGGCGGGCTTGTTTTTTATTTATTAAAAGATGTTCTTTTAACGCTGTCTGTGTAAAAATAATAAGTTAATTACCTACCAATGGACAGTCACGAAGCACTAATATGTATACACTTAGCAACTTTTGAAAGTGATTTTCTCCTACTGTACTGATTGTAATTTTATGTTATTACGAAAATAGTATTTTGGAACCCCGGTTATTATGATAAAGGTCTCATCTCAAAGTTGTAATCGTTTACCCTCAAAAGTGACCCCCATCATCAAAATTCATTTATTTTCGTAACATATCTGTGTTATATTATATGTGTACCTTCCAACTTAATCGGTCCATTGGATTCGGAGCAAATTGGCTGTGTCAGACGGACAGACAGATAAACTCACGAGTAGTCACGAGTGATCCTATAAGGGTTCCGTTTTTTCCTTTTGAGGTACGGAACCCTAAAACACCTTGTTTTTTTATTGTCCCGATCTACAACTCTAAATCCCGATTTGTTTTACGTTTTGCCCCGATTTAAAACAAATCGGACCTGGCAACACTACATATGCCTGTCTTTTTTAATGGGTGCGTCGATATTGTTGGCACGCATCTAAAATTTTATAGAATTTTTGTTTAAATTAAGCGTCCTGATGAAACGGTTGCCTATTTATTTTCTTCACAACGAACAACAAATTCTACTGGTATACTTAGGTAGAGTCAAGAGATATTCAGCAAAATATTCAATTAAAATCGAAACATATTACTTAATAAGTAAGTAAAATTTAAAGAATACCAATTAACTCTTAGCTATTATTTGAAAAGTTAAAAACCTGCCAAGTGCGTGTCGAACCACGCACAATGAAGGGTTCCGTAGTTGGGATAACTTTATCCCAAGAACAAATTTAACATTGTAGTTGAAAACTTGTTCTATTTCAAAAACATGTTTTCGCAACTGCAATTAATGTAAGTTGGTCGATTATTACTCGGTAACTTGCAGAGCCTACTTAGCTGTGAGTTTTCCTTTTAATTTCGTTATCGGGTTTGGATATGTGAAAAAATTTAAAATAACTAGGTACAAATAACTAGGTATGTAGAAATAACTAGGTACTCAGGTTATTTTTTGTTAGAACAAAAAATAACCTGAGTACCTAGTTATTTCTGTAACGTTGTTGATTATGGTTATGGTGGATTTTTATCAGTTACTTCCTGCAAGTATGGTCAGCATTTTTATTTATACCTAAAATTAATCAATAACCGATTGTCCCGTCCGTGAATTAACAATGTAGTAGATTATGCATGTCATACATAATACAAAAAGCAACATTCAGCTTTAAAACTAAACAACTTTTCACTTTTTTTTCACCATTTTGCTTTGTAATCAAAGTGTTACTCAGCCTGAATTCTAAAACTTCTTCGAAGCTCAAGTATAAAAAATTTGGAAATGAAATCATCAATACGAAGTGCTTCGGAAAGCACGCTATAACGTTGGTCCCGGCTGTCATTCGTAGCGACAGTCGTTACGTGTCGTTAGAAGCCCGAAAGTCTGACAACCAGTCTTATCCAAGGGTATCGTATTAACAAGTTCTGGGTTGTAGAGGTCAGATAGGCAGTCGCTCCATGTAAAATACTGGTCCGTATTTAGCTGCTTCCAGTTAGACTGGAAGCCGACCCGAACATAGTTGGGAAAAGGCTAGGCATATTGATTGATTGAATCATCACTACGAAGAAGAAGAAGAAGCTTGTCATAGTCCCAGCTGACCAATTGATATAAATCCCGCCCAAGTCCGTATCGGCATGCTATTTGTATCACCCACCTACTTTCAAGTTTTCGGTCCAAGAACTATTATGTTCTCGATCAAGGAATCGTCTGCTTTAACAACAACACTGTCATCATTTCAGGCTGCTAATTCTGCGAGCTGCTATCTAATTGCGTAACTTATTTTCCTAACCGATTAAGACTAGTTTGTTTTATTTTGACAGTTTAACAACATTAATTTACGTTGTTGTGCAGTTTTTTTTTTTCAAACTTATTGAGCAATAGATTAGACATCACACACACATATCACAGCTCTGCTTAGATGTGCGCTACCCAAACCAAGGCCTGGCTAACATTGCATTTTACGAATCTGGCTCTGCTTAGTGCGCAACCCTACCCAAAGCCTGACAATCATTGAATTGTGCTAATCTAGCTCTGCTTAGATGTGCGCTACCCAACCCAAGACCTGCTATCTAATTACGTAACTTATTTTCATAACCAATTAAGACTAATTGTTTAATTTTGGCAATTCAACAACATTCATTGCGTTATTTACGTTGGTGAGCAGATTTTTTTTTCGAACTTTCAACTTATGATGCAATTGTTTAGACATTTGTTTCAAACCGATTCCGTTTCTGATTGGTCGTAGGTATATTACGCAATTAGGATGCTAGTGTTATCATTCTAAATATTTAAGGAAAAGTCAATGGCACTCATTACGCTATCGGCGATAAGTACGACCAACGTTATGAGCATTTTATCTGTGGTTATTATCAATGAAAGTCACCAGTTCTTGTTATGGCGTGGTTATCGTCCCTGTTATCTTTCTGCTATGCATCTGAAATCATTGTTATGTACTTATCAACTTCGATAGCCATGCTATTTCTCTTTAAATTCAAACAAATACACACTTATTTGAATTTCTTTTTGTGCACATAACGCAAATGAACTTGATCAAAGTTTGTTTGAATGTCTGTCCACAAACCTAAGTCTTAGGTTTGTGGACAAATGGCTTCAGCTGAAAGTTACAATTCAAAAAGTAATACAATTAGTATAAGTACATTAAAAAAAAGTCTGTTTGTGCTTAAATGCTTCGGATCGAAAGTATTTCATACATGGCTTATATTATAGAACCGAAATTCACCCACGAAGAATTAGACCTTTGAGAAATTGTTCAATTTTATGAGGTTTATTGAATCACAGCCAAATTTTCGTATCATACTTATTACCCTAAAGGCCAATAAGAAAATATTGTGAATTTTACGGGACAGTAACTCCAAATTTTCTTTGGCATATTGAATTACATTAGGTACTTACCTACATTATAGTGAAATGATCGTTGAAATGTTCGAAGTAGGTACCTAGTATTTATGTGCTGCAATATTTAATGTTACTACACTGACGACCAATAAGAATAAAAAAGCCACTAACTTATCATAAAATATATTTCCGACACCACGCAAAATAGCTTCTAGAAGTAAATCAACATTCAATTGTATTTAGTAATGCATAAAAAAAACGCTTAAAAAACTGTTTTCAAGATTTTTTTTTTACTTCATGTATCTAACTTGTGTGGTTTAGGAGATATTTTGAATGTTTTGGCACTTTCCACGTCAGTGTATTTGTACAAAAGCATTCAGTGCTTATGTAGAAATAGTACACCACAGTCAGTCGGAAATCATAATCAATGAAAAGATAAACATCATTAAAATAAATTGAACCAGTCAGTAGGTAAATCTTTCAACGAAATAAGTTAAATTATTTTAATTAATAAACTGGTGGATTATGGCTCCCTCTAACAGAGAGTGAGGGAGGCCTGTGTCCCAGTAATGGGAACATACTCGTAATAGGCTGATTATGTAATAAATAAATAAATAGGTAAGTTGATATCACAAATAATCACAATACATGTGTAGGTAGTTCCGCTAATTAAAAATTCAATTAAGTATTAATTAATTTGGATATTACAGTAACACTTATGTTTTGATGCTGGTTTCAATATTATTGGCATTCAGCCCATAATTGAACCATCTCATTGTTTGTTATAATATTTTAATTATTAATTTTATTATCTACCCTCGTTGGTCTATTAATCGCAAGCGTGACTGCTGAGCGTGGGGTCCTCAGGGGCCGTATTATGAAGTATTAATGCCATCATTATTCCACTGTGAAAACGGGATAGTGCTAGCGGCTTTGTCTAGCTCCGTCTCTCTCTCACACTGGAAAAATGGTGGCATTAATACTTCATAATACGGCACCTGGACGGCAAAAGTGTGTTTCCACTGGGTATTGGAAACACCATTCTGAGCACTAGCATTTCTACTACGGTCTAGATTTGTGGCCGGTTTATAGCAAAAGACCCGACTCCCAGCTCTGTTAAAAATGAAATTTTACTATTTATGTAGATTAGGTATACAAAATACTTTATGTTGCTTAATCCTTCTAATCCTTCCTGTTGCAGTTATTGAAGGTATAATTAGTATTTACAAAAATAGGTACCCAATCAGATGTTAATTATTTATTTGAAGAAAACGACATGATTTCCTTTAATAAAACCCTATTCAAATAGAGGCCCTTCCCCGGCTGAGGATTGTTGGTACAACTATACAGAGATGGGACATTAATTTAAATTCAATTTGCTGGTAAAATGAGCGGGGTCAAATGGCCTGACTCCGAATTCCTGAATGGCTTGTGTACCGAAGGCAATCAATAGGTTTCTATTTAGATTGCTACAGTTTGAAGCGATCTTTCTAGTACTTTCTAGGTAGGTACGAGTATACGTACATACTTACATCATATGTAAGTATGTACGTATTTTCCCTAACATTCGAACCACAACTATGTCTAGGGACTTGATCGATGATTCTTATATAAGTACCTACTGCGGATGGTTCCGTTCGCTAAGACCCTTGTATGTAAAATCCTTTGGTTGATAAAACATTCGATTGAGGCTTATCCGCCACTAAAAATGTTCACGGATACTTTTATCCTGAACTGTGACAATTTATATTATATATCATTTATAATATTATATAATAGTTTATACTATAATATCGTAGATAAAATGTACGTATATTTTTTTACTTATTTACTTCAAACTAGTTGCAAAGACATTGCGCGACGTCATTTATATTCAGCTTGAAATAACGACATTTTTATCTTTTCAGGTCAAAGTATTTCCCGGTGATAGCAGATTTGAGACATCATTACAGGAGAGTTCGTGGCCCGTGTGGAACGAGGATTTTAAATTTCAATTGAAACAAAAAGATGCGAAGAAGGGAACAGAAAAAACTGACCTTCAAAGTTTGCTCGCCGGCCATTTTTTGTCGCTTACCATTTATGCTATATTAGAACCTCCAAAACAAGATTCAGATAAACGAAAAAACAACAAATCATTAGACTCTAAAAAAACAGCCAAGGTGGCCGAACAGGAAGAACCAAGACCTAAGACTGGATTTTTCGAAAAGACATTTAGCAGTTTCAAGTCGACGAAAGCTGAGGCGATAGCACAAAAGTCAATTTTGGAAAAACGAAGAACAGTTGGAGCTGCGACGTGGAACTTTGATTCAAAGTTGTTTCAAAACGACCTCAAGAACGGTTTGACTGGGACTCCTGACATTTGGCGGCCAATCAATGCGATCACGAGTGGTATCACTGCGGCTGACTCACGGGTACGTATACACTATTCAAGTGTAGGGTAATTAACAGCAACATTATAAGTCACTGTCACGAGCGATGTTAATCACTGGATGATAAAAATAGTCGTAAATGCGCAAGTAAAATATAGAGTGGCTTTATGAACCTATTTCCGTTCATAATACACTTGATCTTGATAACTGCCGATTGCCGACAGAGGAATTATTATATTATTTATAAATGTAGTTTCAACTTCATCATTCGCAAAGCATTTTTTCTATCTATAAATGAGATCATTATTTCGTGTTAAAGCTTTATTTCTGTTACAAAGTAGGTAAGTAGAAAATAATGATGACTTCAAAGACTTCAATAAGTACTTAAATATATTTTATAACGAGAGAGCTTAATTTTCTTTAATTATTAGCCTAATGTTTGGCCTTGGCTACGAATAAAGACCGCGTCATAATTTTCCCCGATGTAGTAAAAAGGGGCTAAAAATGGCATCCTTTAACTCTCCATTGGAAGCAATAGAAATTTCTAAGTATTTTGAAGATAACGATATCAATTAATGTATGAGTCATGATTACGTATGATTAATACGCGAAGAGCATGTTCGTGTGAATAAAATCTTAATACTGTGGTACAATAGAATAGTTTTGACCTCGGCCGGTCCCCATCTGATCATCTACCTACGTTTATTGCGATGATGTAAGGCTATAAATATGCTACATCTTCGTGCACAGAAATTCGGTATAATTATGTTTTATCGATGTTAATATACCTACTGATAAATCTTTGATTTCTCTTGCTAATTTCTACTTTACATACCGAGCTAGATTGTTTTATAACAATGATGAGGGCACTTTGAATTGCGCCAATTTGCAAACATCAAAATTATACTAATTAGTGGTGGCTCACCCTGGTAGCAGTGGCCGTAGTCACGATCTTGATACTTAAGAGCTTTCTTGTAATAACGTTGATTAAAATCCAGGTATGTACCTAATAAGTAAAATTTGGTCGGAAGAACGAAAATATTTTTTTTTAAAGCTGTTTATGTGTTCATGTCTTTGTCTTTAGGCTTTCAAGATTACCTAATAAGCGGCAATATAGGTACTGATATGGTTCTGACCCTAAATAGTCTCTAAGTTCATGAAAGTGCCAAATGTCATGATTTCATAAAATAGTCATTCGATGCCCTTACATGAACTTAGAGAGTTGTATTACTGATTCCAATGTTTATAATTCTGTAAACCCATATTTGTTACGGCCGCTAATAATATTTAGATCAACATAAAACCTGACACAGACCTGCAAATTGCAAAAAACGTAAGATAAATTGGATTTCGCGGGCTACCTTGGCGCATCCACCTTAATTCCGAATGTGTTGTGTACCTATTAAACTATATAGGATATAGGATAGAAACTAAACATCAGACAACCATGTTAAAGGGTACAATTAATGGTCGTCTGAGAAACCTTAGTCCTGAGTACGATACGAGGCACTAATCGCGTCACAATAATTTACATAGGCATTACGTAACTAGGTTTTTCTTAACAGTTTTACATGAAATGCAATAATAATACACTGTCATTACGCTGAGCGTTATCAGTGTCTTATCTTGTCGGAACAAAAACTGAAGAAAATCGGTTTTTTAGATAAAGTCTCACACATGGCTTAAAGCCTTGACTTTATTTAAATAACAACTGAGGAAAAAAGATATAGCTATGTTACAGTCTTTATAGAGGATAATAAAATTCGTTGTTTGAATCGCACGAACATGAGGTCATGCATTTTTTATACATTTTCATTAATATTATTACTACTAGTAACACAGCGCCTCCATATATACTCGTTTTACTTGTATTTGGAGCTCTGCCCAGTTTATTTCCTGGATGGTCTAGTAAAATACATCTTAGGTAAGTATATATATCTCGGTAGATTCCAAGGCAGTTCAGATATGGTTGATTGTGTTCAAATTGCCCATGCGGGCCTCTAATCTGTGGCAATTAGCATGAACACCGTGTAATTTGTGTCTACAGCGGGAAAACAAGAAGGGCCAGTTGGAAGTGACGTTATTGTACACGGCGAGCGAAGACGGGCTGAACGATATAGTGCAGCTGACGGTCAGCAGGCTACGCTGCAGTGTGCAGACGATGCAGCAGCAAGAACAGTATAAAGGTAACTACTACTTATGAAAAGTTAACATTAACGATTTTTTGCAGTAAGTAATCAAATGATAATAAGGACAAACACGATGAGAAAAACAATAGCTTATAACCTGTCATTATTCAAGGTGTGTTTCTATTTTAAAAACAGTATCTCAGTATCTACTAAATAGAATGGATGTCGTGTTTACTCAGTACCTATGCCGTAGACTTGACGTAGCTACGCCGCTACGTCTCCAAAATTCAATCAACATCAAAACGTAGACTACCGAGCCAGTTGTTTTGACTCCGATCATTCCATAACAAAAATATCCCGAGGATAGACGCGTATCACAACATGCTCCCTTAAATAGCAGTAACACGCTGCACCGATACGCGTTGGTCGATAACACGTCGTTAACTAGACACATTTCGGTTAGTTTCCGATACGAGTATGTTAACCGGAATTATTTGGTAACTACCTACTTATCGTGTTATATGTAACTACAGAAAAAAGGGCTAAATAACTGCTACTTCGACTCAATCAATTTCGCACGGGAGTGGTAGTGCCTTAATATGCCCTGTGTCTTGTACCCTCGCCTAATGATATCGAGGGAAGGGATCTATCGTTAGTCCTTAAGATATATATTATGGCTATGCTATTACCACATCCCTCTTACAAACTATTTGGAGAAACAATGTACTTGAGTTGAGGGTTGGGCTTTACGTTCTGAATACATTTACAGGAAAATTATGTTGATATATATCTAGTTGTTTATGTTAATATATCTGATAGGATCCTAAGCAAAAAGAAATGCCCCCTTAAATATCAAGTGCTTCCATAAACTCAGATTGTCACAATAAAAATGTGGTTATTCTTCGTAGCAGTTTAGCACAAGAATAATAGAAACAATTTTCTATGCTAAAATAACTTAGAAAAACATCTAGAGATATGCAATACAACATACTAGGGAACCCCATATGCACAATATTTACATGAGAGAGGTGTATTATTACAAAATATTCTATCTTCTGTTTGTTCTACAAAAATATAAATATGTACTCAGTGACCCGTGACCCGAATAACTCAAACAACGAACAATGTTATTATTTGGCACTGTTGTATGAAGTGGTCTTAAGTTAAGAGTTCCCCTCAAGATAGGTCTACAGTTACTACTGAGAATGGACATACTTTCTGTCAGCCAAGCAAGAACTAGAATGAGTAATGAACCATTTTCTGACGTGCGAAAACATACAAAAAATGTCCTAACGGGGTGTAAGGACCATATTTTTTGTAGTGTTGTCCCATTTCATCACTGACTCGAGGGACATTTGAGTAGTTGAACCTCAACCTGTTTAGAGATTCATCAGGCGGGCACTGGTCCGCGTCCGTAACTAAACTTCATTCATAATATTATTAATATAGACACAGCCACTCGAGGCGACGCGGCGGCCCACGCAATGCTGTTTGCTTATTAAAGAGGAGAGAGTTACGCTCAAGACAAATGTGCGTTGAATCACAACTCAAATAGCTATGGCTACGTTTACAGTTGCGAAAGGTTCTAAAACCTGACATTTTCTACACAGATTTTTAGCATTTTTGTTCGTAGGTACTTAGGTCACATTCGATACGCATGACTAAGTAACGGTTGATTCATATAAGGTTCATTTTGCAGTTGAACGGAGCCGAACCATATTGGCTTTTGTCCGGACACTAGTAGGTGCCATCCTATAGCGCTGCCATATAATATGACCCGTCTGTATACGTTGGATAGCTTCCGCATGCTACCATACCGCGCGTGTCCGTTTGCACATGTGTTTTCTTTCATGCTATAAAAGTTATGTATAGACACTTGCACAAGTCCTATATTCACGCCCTTATGTCAAGAAATAATCAGAAGACAATCGACGCAAAGTTAGTAAACAAAGTGGTAAATAATCCTTCAAAATAAGAAGCTAATACTGTAAACTATGTATTTCATAATTCCTGATTATTCACAATCGCTTTAAATGGTACGTGTGTAGAAACTATTCAATTACCTGACAGTGCTAATTGTTCAGGGAAGCGGATTACCTGCGTCACTTTAATAAAATCACGTTGATCTGCACCATAATCTACACAGGACTCGATCCTCGTCATGATCAGTAACATACAACATCAATGAAATTAGGCATAAGAGGAATAATGTGCCTGTTAATAGGTACTATCTACGTAATACTTGCAGATGAAAATTTAGTTAAAATGGATTAATTGAGTTGACTGACTCGTTGGGCTAATGGTCGCAAACGCTACTGCTGAGCATGGGGTTCTGGGTTCGATTTCAGGGTCGGACAAAGTGTTATTGGGTTTTTCAGTTGGAATTTAACAGTTCGGATTCTGGATTTGTGCCCCGCTGATGGCAGTAGGCTCGGCCCCTATTAAATGGGACTTAAACATAACCTGCAAAATGTGGTGTACACCTCTGCCTAACCCCTCGTGAAATATAGGCGTGATGTTATGTTATGGATTAATTATCATCATCATCATTTTAGCCAGCACCGCTACTTCGACCGGTTCTGTGCTTCTCGTATCTAGCAGATTCCTACGACCATCACCAGGCCATCGCGGCATCGGGCCACTTTATGGGAGGCCTTCCGACGCTACGTCTTCCGGTACGCGGTCGCTACTCCAGAACCTTTCGGCCCTATCGGCCATCTGTTATGCAAGCAATGTGCCCTGCCCACTGCCACTTCATCATCTGCCTAGCCTTTTCCCAACCATGTTGGGGTCGGCTTCCAGTCTAACAGGATGCAGCTGAATACCAGTATTTTACATGGAGCGACTGCCTATCCGACCTCCACAACCCAGTAACTGGGTAATACGATACCCCTTGGCAAGACTAGTTGTCAGACTTTCGGGCTTCTGACGACTCGTAACGACTGTCAAAGATCCACAAATGACAGTCGGGACCAACGGTTTAACGTGCTTTCCGAGGCACGGAGGAGTCTCAATATGTAAAGATGGTCACCCATCTACGGACCATCCCCGGCAAGCGTGGCTTGACCGGATGGATCGACCCGTGCGGCTGTTATTACTTAGCCATGAGCTCCTCCCACTGCCACTTAACTTTGGTAATTCTTCGGGCTGTGGCAGTTACCTTGGTCCTCCTACGTATCTCCTCATAGAAACCCTGAGCAGAGCCCTCTCCATTGCCCTTAGGGTTACTTTTTGCCGTCTAACGAGAGCCATCATTGTGAGCGACCACGTTTCAGTGCCATAGGTCATCGCTGGCAACAAGCACTAGTCAAAGACTTTCATCTTGAGACACTGTGATAGACGAGAAGATTATTACGTAGCTTCCCGAACGCTGTCCAGCCGAGTCAGATTCAACGATTGACCTCTTTCTCAATGTTGGACCTATCTAACTGGACAGTTTGTCCTAGGTAAACATAATCGTTCACTACTTCGAGTTTAGAGTCTTCTCTCTTCATGGGGGTGATGTTACGTCTTTATCTTTCCGTGATTCATTAAAGATTTGACACCTGTATTAGGTTTTTCGTTTCCATCACTGACTTAAGATATGTTTTTCATGGTCGCAGTACACAGGGTCAATTTAAAGTAGCTAGCGAAACTGCCGGGGTGATGGGTATCGATACCTAAACACGACACAATAAAAAAATAAAATTAGGTAACTACCTACGTGATGTTTTTTTTTGGTGTTCAACTTCTGCTGGTGATTTTGTTACTTACTTGAAGTTTGAGTGAACAAAAACAACACGTCTGCGGAGTTTCGCTCGGTAATTTAATTTGACCCTGAATAAACTCATCAGTATGCGGGCGGAGATGTGGGTTCTGTACATATTATATTTCTTGGCTCTTCTCTATAAGGGCTCTAGGTCGTCAACTATCAATATGTACGTGTCATGAACTACGTGATACGTCGATATGGTGATACGCCATAAAAAAGTATTTGTAGATATTAAATCATAATAAGGGTTCTCGCCCTTTACATGGGGCTAAAACATAACGGGCGGAATTTGGTATATCCACATTCCACCAGTAATAGTTGGCGTATGCCAAGGTGTATACCTTGTCCTCTGCTTACTCCTTCGAGGAATACAAGACTGATGAAGTGTAGTATAATATAGGTACTCGCTATTATATCTGTAGACAGCGGACTTTTATCACAAAAGAATTGTAAAATCCGATGCTTATTAAAAGATTGTCGCCAACTTTTTCGTGGGAATGTTCTCAACAAAATTCAAGTAGAAGTTATAAACAATGGGACATTAATAAATAAAGTCTAGTGAAAGTATTGTTTTACGACCCTTTTGTATGTAAAATATTATGTTCCAATTCGGTTACCGATAAAGTAAATTAATAACAAGGACTTACAACGGTATTTATACCCCTTGTCTATAAGTACACCGTTTTGTGTTTTATTAAAATACTAGCTCCGCTCCGTGGTTTGACCCGCATAAATCTCGATCCCGTGAGAAAATCGGGATAAAAAGTACCATATGTCCATGTGACCAAGGTCATGGCCTAACCATGTGCCAATCTTCATACAAATCCGTTCAGCGGATTAAGCGTGAAAGCGTAACAAATAAACAAACAAGAACAAGAATCCTATCTATTCTCCTAAATCTATTCTCAATCTATCCTAAATAAGTAGGTACATAATTTTCATGCTACTTTGAGTAGGTATATATGTAAAAAATTGCTTTGTAGCTATTTATTGTCCTCATGTTTCAGAAACAAACATATTTAGGTAAATATGTGCGTTCCTAGATAAATAATTCACTAACTACATAGTTTAAATTAATAAATAAATAATTAATAAGATAAATAATTCTCTTACTAGCTTTAATATTAAACTGTGTTTGATTTTCTGAAACAGTTTCGTGTTCTATTTCATGTAAAATTCATAATTATAAAAGTTTAAAACAAAGTTTATGCCAAATAAACCAAGTGGATTAGATAAATATTTGAATAATTAAACATTTATCAAATTTCTATTTTCAGCCCCGCTGTACCTGAAAGCAACGATATTAGAGGCGAACAAAGCTGAGTGCTATTGGAAAAGCGATAGATTTGCCCCCGCAATATCTGCCAGATGGGACCCAAAATCTGCAACAGTAAAACTGACAGTTTTCAAGGCTAGTTTGAATAAAGTCAGTATTTATATTAGCCTCGGGTGTAAGACCAAGATGGCGAAGAAGGAAATCTTGGGAAAAGCGACGATAGACGAAAAATCCGCCTACGCAGACAGTTGGAACGAGTGTCTCCGCCAACCGGGAATACCAAAAAGTTTTTGGGTAAATTTCGAATAATGGTCTCATTTTTTTTTGAAGAGCAACTATGACGAACTTAGATTAGGTCGAGAGGGAACAAAGATTATTGTGAATATTTTTCGTTTTGTTCAAAATAATGACTACGTATGTTGTGAACTTTTGTTATGCTTAAATATTTTATGACAACAATTTAATTCTAAATAATAATTTAATGTTTTACTTTTTATATCACAAAGCTTAATGGATAATACACTGTACCTACTGATATTGTTTTATAGTTTTATTCTTTTCTTGAGGAGGAAAATTATATGCCAGGTGCCAGTTCACACAAGTAGACAATTTAGTCGATAAACCTTAACCTTTGTTTTATATCGATCGTTATGGGTAAATGCTTTTCTATCATCGCCAATAATTCGTTGTCTTTCATAGTTAGGAGAACTTTGAATTCTTGGTAAGATAACGTTCCTGGGTCTTGTCAAAGAACTCGTTAGTCAGTAACATAACCACCTGGTTACTATCGGTAATAAAAACGGACCGTTAAATACAAAGAACTAGGCGTAAGTTGAGTAATTTGAAATTAACGTCTTTTAAACGAAGACAACAGACAACACTTTTGCAATTTCGGTCCCCTCGAAACTTTCAAACTCAGTTTCGGAACTTCTTTTAAAAGCACAGACATTTATTATTTGTTACTGTCGTCTGTCAGGGACATTTTGGAAGACCTTAACTTGGATGGAGGTGTTAAACAAATTGCTTACCAAAGGACGAACGTGTCGGCTTGATTAAATTAACAATCGGACCAAGTAAGTACGAGAGGCTGATATGAAATAATAATATGTTACGAAATGTAATTCAAGTATTTTGGAAGTCTGATAATGTATATTGTCTATGGAATTCCAAATTACGAAACGTGTGTAACTTTACAGAATATCTATTACATGATTTGATGTTTATTAATGTGTACAGTTACAGTAGGTACCTAACCGATGAGGTAGGTAACCAGTAAAGGTAGTAACCCTAAATGATGAGGTAAGTAGGGGGTTTTTAACTGGTCATCACCCGTTGCTAATCTTCCTGATAGTACCGTTCTATAAACAATATTCAGAAAAGGAAGTGTTTTCTTTGCAGCAATGCATTGCCATTGGTACCTACTAGCTTCCAATAATAGAACAACTTCTTCCCATTATAGTAAAGGAAATGCATGATGGACCTATGACAGTTGGATGGACATATTGAATACAGAATGAGGATCCTGTCTGATCGATATCGGAGTAGTCACGATCATGATCATCTTTGGAGCAATTTGATTGGTCTATCTCGATTGATATAAATGTGATTATGAATACTAATCTGAAAAAATACCGCCGTAAAACTTGTTCGACGCAATTATCTTGCCACTTAGATATGCGACGTACGGCTTTTCCGTAACCAATCGCGTACATTTGTAGTTGTGCGTGTGAGCATGTGTATAAATGTTTTACAATAAGTCGTAAACAGAGCTAGTATGATGTATCACCAAGGACGCTTACCGGATCGTGACCTTTATAGAGGACTGTTACAATGTTGTGTTCCGGATTTTAGGTATTCAATGCGGAATATGGAACGTATTAAGGCTCTTACATACTAGCGCGACTTGTTGCGCGACGCGACGCCGCCGCATTGTTCGCCGTGAAGTTTTGTCAGAAATTATTTTGTTAAAAGTCGCGTCGAGAGATTAGTCGCGCCAATATGTAAGAGCCTTTATACTTAAGTATGGAGAACTTTGTGCTAGTTCGAAATGAAACTAATATACTTACTAGCTACCCGTTTACAAGTGCTTCATATTATTTTAAAGTTGCTTTAGACAACTAGTAGGTGATCTATTGTAATTATGTTAGTATAGGGACTAGGAAGGTTAGTAGGTACCTGGTCGTTGGCACGGTACCTACCCATCAATATGAACAACTTTCAATATAGGACGAACAACAAATCGCGAAAAAAAATTAGCTGTTCCCTAAATTTAGGTATGTTCGCATAGCTCGTCAAAATGTAGGGAAGAGCTGATATTTTTTTCGCGATTTCAGGTTTTTTCCCATAGTAATTTTTTTTTTTTTTTATGACAATTTTGTTTAAGTACCCACGGCTACACATCAAGCTATACATTTCCAGTTTATGCTGATCTCGCATTGTATAGGATTTCCGTACAATGCGAGGTCAGCTTATACTTATATTTCATGTATGAAAATGTACACCTTATATATAAAATTCTGATTTGGGTCTAAATTCCGGATCCTCCTATACCAATCTAAGTGAAAAAAGGAATCCTGATAAAACGGCCAATATTGTCCCGTTGCCCGTCAAAAGATTTGCAATGAAATCAAACGGGATGCGTCCGAAACAAACGAGGAGCCTCAATCACAAACACAATGTTGTCGGGATTGCGATGCCTTTGCTTAATGCAATTAGAACAAATGCCAGTGGTTCCTCAATTTGTCTAAAACTCTATTTTGTCAGAGGGAAATAATACAGCGTCCCATTATTTTCTTGTAAAGAAATGGTGTGTAAGAAAAAGCGCATTTTCGTAGCCTGCACAACTTGGGTTTGGGTGAAAACCAATATCTTTATCTACGGTACACCTGTGCCTAACCCTTCAGGGATCGCTATGTTATGTTTTAAATAAATAATAATCCCTCAGTAACATAACCACGTCTCATCAGGGCAGTAGGTAAGTCGTTATGGTTAGCCAGGATGCAGCTGCCTGCTGGAATTCTCTTGATGTAAGTAGACTATTACGCAATTAGGGTGCTGGAGTCACCAAATGGCAGACAGCGGTATGAATCCGACGACCGCCGACGTATTTTGAGCGGAACTTAAATAAATTTCGATCTCGACTTGCCGATGAACGTCTCCAAGATTTAATGGCAATACCTACTTAGGTTGTACCAAGTTTTCTTCAGACTTCAGACAGATACTTAGTTCAAAGTAAAAATTTACAATATTCACATTAATATTTTTTATTTAATTTAATAAAACTGTTCAGGTTTCTGTTCGTTTTATTTCTTAAATTATATTTTCTACCAAACGGACTGTGACACTCATATTATTTAAAAAACCGGACCCTCAATAAACTAATTTGTGATACCTGACCTGAGATGTAGACTTTCAGATGGCCGAACTTTGAGAGATTGTGCATCATCCGTCTTTACGATACTTAAAGGAAGACTGTGATAGAATACCATTATCGCTGGACCAAAAGACAAAAAAAACGATCTCTTCGATAGCTTCTAAAATCAGACACTAAATCATTTTACTTTTCGCTTGAACATTCGTTTATTCGGGTGTTACTATAAACTGCACACGATACATCAAACTGATAGGAAAAATAAATTGGGGTTCCAAACCCTTTTACTAGACTATGGTAGATTGAGCAGTAAATGGGTACAATCTACTTTTCTCTATTTCGAAGACTCGATAAGTACTTATCGAGTCTCTGGGTGACAGACAAACAAATGAGGATGTTTAGGTATCTACGATAGCAATTATTTCAGGCGTTCAGGCAAATTCAAATGGTTTTTTGCAGACTCGCGTAGATACTTATCTAAAAAAATCGCGTTAAATAGCGTAGTGTCTCTTAAGTCTGTTTTTTAATCTTGTAGACTAATTTTACAGGTGCAAATGTCAAACTTGACGGTAGTCGAAGAGATTTATTTTCATGTACACAAGAATCTAATATCTAGTAGGTAGGTATCACCTAGGTAACATAAATAAAAACATTTTTGTCAATTAGTTTCCGAGCAAACTACAATACTTACTATTAGACAGTCAATTTCCCAACTTGTACACCTACAGAACAACTAAAACCTGAGATGGAATTAATATTACCTAAGTCGACTAAACGTTTGATTTTTCATTCATTCCACAACGAACAAAATGAGAAAAGTTATATTCATTCATATCATTGAAAGAAAATTTTATAAGTAGGTATGAATTTCTTATTCCGATGTGGTTTATCCTTACTGTGGGCATTAATAATAAGTAGTAGATCATCAATGTAAGCGGGAATTACCTTTCAACCTACCTACTACTTACCTTTTCACCTTTCCTTTTTTACCTACGTACGTGGGTGAAACTTAGTTAGCAGGTATTAGTTAGGTACCTACCTATGTAGTTTGTAATTAAACTCGAAACTGTTTTATAATAACTGGACGGTGCAGCTTACAAAGTAGCCTGAAAGACCTGGGATAGGAGAATTGTGTAAGTATTAGTAAGTACTAAGTAGGTACACAGACACATTATAAAAATTGTCAACTAAGTAGTTGGGAGCTTTAGCAATATTATATCCTCAGTGTTCAAATTATTTGCAGTAGGTACCTACCTATTAAGCATTAAATTATTGTAAAGAGTTAGTTGATTTTAGAGACGTTTTTGGCAATAAACTATGTTATTCCTTTTCAGTTTTTAGCCTATTTACTTCTGTATTAAAAAATGTTATAAAACTAAAACCACAACTACGACAAAAAAGTCAACTAAATGATGTTTCAAGACATCACAGACAGGTATAAATCGAACTGATTACGTGTGACTCCGGATATTTATCTTTTGTAGTTTATTACTTTATGTCCTCAAGAGGGCGCTATAATCAAGACGCTTCCAACGATACCTCATTTGTCAAATTATAATGAGTAGTTTAGAAGTTATGAGGAAACATGAAATCATAACCCTCGTTTTTGCTTCGCCGTAGTTGGGTAAAAAATTGCCTGTCATGGCAGCCACTTTCTGTGGAGATGCTCGTTCGACAAAATAATATTTGCATATTATGGGCGGCGTATAAACGCCCCGATGAGTAATTAATCAAAAAAACAAGAAGAGTGATGAAGACAAATGCTCTTTGAGATCATAGATAGCATGAACTTAATTTAAAAATCTTACCTTAAAGTCTTAATATTAATATCACACCGTATAGTGAGGAGTCGAACCGGCTATTCGGTATACAGACAGAGATAACTTGCAACTACTTTAAACAATTTTGTGAGTGTTTTCAGTAAAATCAACAATCCTTTTACGTCACTCTCCTAAGCCATATGCTCTAAAAGTTAAATGACACACAATCAAAACGAATTTTGACAGTGTAGCGAAAAATGAATATATTTTGCCTGTAGACCAAATAGCTTGTTCGACTGTATATTATCTTATATCTTTCTCATGCGTCCCCAAGATTCAAGTTCCTCGAAGGTGCCTCCACCATATTGATCCACCATGTTGAATCCAGCTCATGTAAGTATTTAAAACGTGTGGTTTTAGTTGATACTCAGACAGACGGAGGACATTCACAAGGATTTACACAAGAAAAAGGCTCGTTTATATCTTTCACATAGCGTCATTCATCATCCTTGCTAACCAGTTAGCTTTCATATTCAAATTTTCAATTCAATAAAAAAATATTTTCTCCTCACAAAACAAGACATTATAATATGATACTTAAACATTAAGCTCAATAACTGAAGACAAATCACAGTCAAGTGTTTGTGAGGAGCTGGTGTCTATTATAGGTATACACCTGTATTACAGATCACCAGGTCCTCACCCCACGAACTCCGGTATAATAAAACAAAAATAACATATACGCAAGAGATTTGGTTTCGCTACAGTTTGATCATCTTGTTAACAAGGAGACACGATATTTGACAAGTAAAAGTAACTAAAATATAAATGGTACAACTATTTGCCCCTTGGTAAGTTAGCATATTATAGATGTATTACAGTATGAGTATGTATGTATGTGTGTGTGTGTGCGTGTGTTTTGCATAGTGTACGGGTGTGTGGCTATGTGAGGTGTGTGCATGTAAGCGCTTGGTGTCATGAGCTAGTTTCGGTGTGTATATAAAATATAAAATACCTATCATTCAGTTGATCCACCACTAGTGGAGCAGATTCTCCGTGGAACTATACTCCAAGCTTTGGAGCCAGTCCCTAACTACAGCCTTACATTTAGTTTTTGTGAGTGGGTAAATTGATAAAATCCTATTTATTTTATTATAGAGGTAACAGCCTTGGTAACAGAAAAAACGGTGAACAAAACTAGTTTTAAAAGACGGCTTTGTACAGACAATGTCTTTTCGACGGCGTCTCTCAATTAAAGTAGGGTCATATGTCAGTAAGGAATGCTGCTTAGTAACCGTGTGCAGAATAAAAAGCTGACGGACCGTAAGAACTTTACTCTGCTTATAGACTTCGGTAGTAGGGTGATAAAATGGTAAAGAGAGACTCACCTTTAGAACGACCCTCTGAGCTCTTTCAATTTTCAAAAGTAGAGTTTTTGTTGTACCACCCCAGGCTAGGATACAGTAGCTAAGTTGTGACTGGGCAAGTGCAAGGTAAACTGATTTAATAATGTCCTTATTAGCGATATGTCGTAAATTTTTAAATATATAAATGAGTTTGCGTGTTCTTGCTGCTAACAGGTTGATATGTTCCTGGAAACTTAATGTACTGTCGATTACAATTCCTAGGTACTTGATTGTATTAGTTCTTTCCAGCCTAGAGCAAGAACAACTAGAAGCGTTGTACTCGTAGTTAGAGCATACATGGGATATTAATTTATATTGGGTAATGTCCGAGTCCTGATTTCGCAGAGAGAAAGATATATATTTTGTCTTGCTCACATTAAGAGTCAGAACATTGTCAAACAACCACTTCGTCACCGCATTAAAACCCTTCTGCGCATTTGAAAAAACATCGCCCCATGTTTCCCCACTGAAAAGTAATGCTGTGTCATCAGCAAAAGTAATTATTTTAGCATTATGGATGTTTAATTGACACAGATCATTGATGTAGACAAGAAACAAAGTAGGGCCCAAGATGCTACCCTGTGGAACCCCGAAATGAACTCCTACATGTTCACTCATTAGGTTTTCTATTTTCACACATTGCGTTCTTTCCGTTAGGTAACTTTCAAATAGTTTCAACTGGAGGTCCCTAATCCCCAAGCACTTGAGTTTTTTTAGTAGGATTGGAATAGAGACTGTGTCAAATGCTTTGGCTAGGTCCAGAAAAATGGCAATAGTTTTCTTTTTTCTATCAAGATTTGTCACAATATAATTAATTAATTCTTGAACTGCATCTGATGTCGATTTCCCAGACCTAAAGCCAAACTGTGCAGAGGATAGGAGTTTATTGCCTTCAAGATATTTTACTAATCGTTTATTTATAGCTCGCTCTAGGATTTTAGATAATGTTGGGAGAATGGAAATAGGTCTATAGTTATCGACACAGTCTCTATCACCACTCTTGTGTATCGGGAAAATTCTCGATTTCTTTAGTTCTACAGGAAACACTCCAGTCGAAAATGAGAGGTTACAGATGAAGGTTATGGGTGTTATCAAAGTTCGAAAAGCTTTGGCTCTCATATCATCTGAACTAATGTAACAGTAAAGTACAATATTAAGAAAATTACGAGTTGCTCGTCCACCTTACTCCATGGTAGCCCTTTCTTCAGATAAGGGATATATAAGACATGTAATAAATACTGACCTATGTGAGTACATTAAGTCTTACAATAAGCCTCCTTTCTGAAACGCGAGTTTTAACTTCCTACTTTTTAAATATGAACATTCCCGAAAAATAATAAATTCAAATTAAGTACAAGCATCATTTATTTAAAGTATTTACAAAGGATTGATGATATATCGGTATGCCTTACGTTTTGGGATATATTTTACTCAGATACGAGTGAATTATGAATATCCAAGTTTTATAAGAAGATTCTAACTATGTACCTATTCCAATTTTACAATGAGCGTATAATTTTAATTAGTGAGTGCACTGCTTCCTTTATGATATACCTACATCGTTACGTGTGTAACATTAAAGTACCTACCAAACAGTGGATTGTAGTCTGTTATGAGTTACAGTGAATTAGTATTTCTTCTTTATTTTCAAAACATATTAATTTCATGCAATAATAGACTCGAGCTAAGGCGTGGGTGTCAGGCGATCAGCGTGGGTGTCAGCCGATCGAGAGGGCGTGAGAGAGTCGTTTAATTACTGTGGTAAATATGCTAGCTAGGTCTGAATGTTGGGCCACAAAGGGGATGAATGAAAGGCAATTGTATTCAGCTGAGATTGCGTAGAGGGATAAGTGGTGTTACGCGAATGCATAGAGCAGGAAATGAGTATTTAAGAGGAAGTCTGAAAGTACCACCGGTGACTGAATTGTTGTGTGGAAGTTGGTTGTCATGGTTAGGGCATGTGATGTGGAGGACTGAGGTAAATGTAGGAAAGTTTTGAGTATGAACGTGGATGGTTATAAGAGTAGGGGAAGACCAAAGAAAAGTTGGATGGACTGTGTAAAAGATGATACCTAAGGCTAGTAAGGAGGTGTCTATCTATTGTCTACCTGCCTTTTGAGTTTGAAGTCAGAAAATAATCTGAAAACTTTATGCTATGTTTTCCTGCAAGAAAAACGATTCATTCGACTTTACATTTCTTGTGAAATAAACAGTTTGTTTGTATTAAAATGATTCTGTGAATTTTAAATATTCTTAATCTAAAAATTATTTAATATTCAAGCAACTATCTACTTATTTTTTAAGTAGTGCAATAAAATTGTTTGCCCGCACACGATGTGATGGATATAACTTTTTAATGCTAACTAAATTACTGTAGTCTGTAGGTAGTAGGTATGTAGATAGTTAGATACACTAACTTAGTGCATGTACTTAAACAAAGTCACTATGATGACTTTGTTTACCAAGATCTATCAATTCAGTCATTCAAGTCGAATTACCTATATGAATAGATTAAACATATTAAGCGAAGTACCTACGGCTTTAATTCATAGCCTACTATTATTTTGACAAGTTCGTGGAATTGATAGGTAAAGTACCGGTTTAAATTGTACTGAAAACTGGTATCTATTTATGTATTATTTACAGAGACATTTAGTAGAAATGCATTTCAACCAATATGAAATGCCGATCTGTTATCATTTAGGCTATTCCTAACTAAGTTTGTGTCCGGCTGTCCGGGCTTCAGTCTGTCCAGCTGCGGCGGAATAAATCAGCGGCCGCCATATTCCGAAGTCCGTAACTCAATTATTGGAGCCACCAATAACCAATAAGCACAGGTATCTATGTTTCTATAATGTTTTCATATACATGTACCAAACAATTTTTATTTTTATAAGAAATCAGCAATAAAATAAAATGTGGGTGTTCAATATATACATACACAGGTACAGCAGTTTCAATTTATAATAGTTGTATATTCGGACTATCTTAACTAAATACGGACATACTTTCTCTTGTATTTAAGTAAAGCCGCTGTGGAACACATCGCACACGACCACACATCCGGTCATAGTGAAGCAGGCCTTTAGTTTTGTGTATTTACACTTTATAAACTTAAGCTAATTCATTGTTACGTAGTCTAGGATTGGGTCTTAGAAATTTGGAATACAAAGTACCGGGTTACCGACTCTTGTAATATTGTAGTAACAACATTTGACGTAGTGTGTTAAAACGTACCAGTATTATATTCATTGTTAAACAAACCAGGGCGTATACTTGTACAGTATTAGGTCAATAGAACCAAAACCTTTTGTAATAAACCTTTGAAAGTGCTTCTGTTAGTTTTCAACCGGAATTTCAAATTGTTGCTTATAATGTAATTTGATTTAATCAAGTTATTAGGTAAATATGTGTTTTATATTCATTACGCGTAGCCGCAAGGTTTGCGAGCTAAGACTAGGATTCTATTGGGGTTTTAATAATAATTCGTCTACTGAACATTGCCAATTTAATAGAGAGAGCTGTACAGAGAACAGTTGCGAGGAAGGAAGTATTATTGTTATAAACACTACCTCAACATTTGGCACCTTTACAGACAGAACTATATAGATTTAGATGTCAAGTGGCAAATCATAATTTTCTTTATATTAAACGCTTATGAGATGATATGAGAGGGAGATACAAAGAAGATAATAACGCTGTTTTTTTTATCTCAAGAACTAATCACAATTTTACATTATGATGTCCATTACTTACTATACCCATCTCTTTCATTCTACCTATACCTGCCTAACCTGTACGAAGGTAACAGTACCAATACTACTGACACATGGTCTGTATTTGACGCACATCCTGCAACGAAAATATTTTGCCTTCACTCTACGTGCTACGAATAAATCAAAAATTTATAGGTTACAGCGAACTAGAAACGTCTCAAACCAAGTCGTAGACTCGTACCTCGTAGCTAGGAAAAGTGCTACGAGCTACGACCTACGAACTAATGTGACCTCAGCAATACCAATAAATCGAATTTAAGTCAGCAATTCTCGATTTTATTATGTCGAAAATTCGGTACTCGGGATTCTCGATAAATTCTACGAACATTTCCCAGGGGATTCGAGTTTCCAATGTAGGTATTGTAGAAATGCTATCTACGTTTGAACGAGCCGTAATTGCGAAACTGTACCTATGTCTGCTAGACTTACTGCGGCTACTGTGTCCTGCCAAACAAGAATTCGAATATATCTCTGGAGGGCGCCGACATGCAGACTAAATACGATAACAACGTGGTGTTGTGTGAAACATTGGAATTACTTCGAGTTTTGTAATTACGAGGACTGGGGTAATTTTTCAAACCATTGAAGAATGTTACTTATTGCGTTGTTAATTTATTCAGAAATGTTTATCTTGCCACTTGTATCTAATTTGCATTACAAACCTCATTAATCTTATCAAGAAGGCACTTGTCGAGAATAATAAAACTATTCCAAAATGACCGACTTCAAAAAAAACAAAACAAAAAAGGACTACTGTACTAAAAACCAAAAGACAAAAGTACTTCTTTAATAATAAGAGAAAAATAAAAAAATAACTTTAATTTCGGAAGTCGGTGTCTTTGCTTTTAATTTTAGTTTTTGGCCACCGACTTCCGAAATTAAAGTTATTTTTTTATTTTTCTCTTATTATTAAAGAAGTACTTTTGTCTTTTGGTTTTTAGTACAGTAGTCCTTTTTTGTTTTGTTTTTTTTGAAGTCGGTCAATTTTTTTTTTAAAGTTTTATTATTTTTCCATTTTTTGTGTAATTTGATTTTTGTAATCATGGGTAGACCAACTAAAGGAGCCACCCGCATGAAGAAAAACAGAATTAAAGAGACTAATACTGCTGAAAAAGAACGCCTATCTAAGAATCGCAAACGGAGTGCTATGTCCGGTTCCCAAGAATCACCGTTAGCTTGTCATGCTAGGTTATCTCAGATGAGAAATTACATGCATTCTCATTTGTCACAGGAGTCGCCAAATGATAAGATCTGCCGACTCAATCTTATTCAAAAACGATTAAGTGGCGAGTCGTCTGAACAGCGCAAGTATCGTTTAGATGTTATACGAAACCGGCTGGCTAATGAGACTCCCGTGCCTTCTCAAGAATATAAGGGTGAACACTATACATTTGCTTACACTGTATAGTTCCCCTCATCATCATATTATAAGGTGACCATAATCAGATCTGTAATGTCACTTACAACCTATATGGTTGCAAAGTTCTTATCAATATAAATGAATTAAGTCCAAACACAAGGTAATTACTGTGAACCGTTGAGGAGTTCCGTTAATCGTCCTTCGTCTTCATCATCAGACCCTTAACGACAGTCACAACCCATCCAAGTGTAAGGTTCTTATCAATACAAATTAATCAAGCCCAAACACAAGATATCTGCTGTAAACCACTGAGGAGTTCCCTCGACTGTCTTTCGTCTTCATCATCAGACCCCTAACGACAGTCACAACCCATCAAAGTGTAAAGTTTTTATGAATACAAATTAATCAAGCCCAAACACGAGGTATCTGCTGTAAACCATTGAGGAGTTCCCTTGACTGTCTTTCGGCTCCATCATCAGATCGACTCCAGGCCTTCATAAAATTGTAGTGCTGTAAAATACTTAATGAATAAATTAAGGAATGCACTAGTTGCCTTTACGATTTTTGAAAGTTCCCCTCGATTTCTCTAGGATCCTATCATCAGATCCTGACTTGGTGACAATGGGACCACCTCAGAAGTATAAGCTTTTGAACAAAAAACGAATTTTTTAAATCGGTTCACAAACGGCGGAGTAATCGGTGAACATACATAAAAAAAAAAAAAAAAAAAAAAAAAAAAAAAAAAAAAAAAAAAAAAAAAACAATCATCCCGAACATAGTACCTCCTCCTTTTTTGAAGTCGGTAAAGATGAAAGGCAAGCCCAAAAATCAGTTTCCAGAAATTTTTGCACTTCTAGTACTTATTTAATGGTTTCGACTGAAAAGTCGCTTGGTTAGTCGCTATTGTCATCCTAATCCTAATGCTAACTGATATTATACATAAATGCGAAAATGAGTTTGTTTGTTTATTTGTTGTTTGTTACGCTTTCATTCTAAAACGGCTGAACGGATTTAGATGAAATTTTGCACATGGATAGACTATGACCATGATAGGTCACAGGATACTTTTTATCCCGATATTCCCATGGGATCGAGACTTACGCGGGTGAAACCGCGGGGTGCAGCTAGATAATTAATACAGAACTCGTTCGTCAATCATCTGAAAATGGAGTGTGTACCGATATCAATAAGGTGGGAGTTATTTTTATCAACTCTCCAACAGCGATGGAGCCCACAATAATCTGACATTGATATATGTAGTTTATTATTATGTAACTGAGCGAAGTCACTCGTGTGGTGAATCTACAGATAGTCAGTAGGGTAGGTAGTTAGTCAAAAGGATTTATGTAACCCATGGAAATGACATACCTAAGCTCAGGGTTGTGCGTTGAGTTGCAATTATGATATTTCACAGGAACTTTCTCGCTATGATCCTTTTCATTTGGTAAGTTATTATTTGGTTTCCAACTTTAATAATTTGAAATACCTTCAAGTGTTCTCAGGAATCCTGAGAACATGTCGAAGAAGAATGGAGAATGGCTAAGGTACATAATTATTAGTACAATACCTAACTTAACTAAGTAGGTACCTATCTAACCGCGCTGTGTTATCTAAATTGAACTTATGCAAAGCTTTTTTACACCGGAAGAGAAAATATTTAAGTAGAATTCCAAACAGGAGAAAAACATGAAATCCAATAATTTCCAAACATTTTGGCACAAGAGTCGTGTTATGAAATCGTTCATGTTTATTCGGTCGGGTGTCGGATACTCGATTATTGTTGTAATGGCTGTTATATGGACACGCTTTTAATTGTAGCGATATTGTGCGGTATTGTGTACCTTAAAGCAATTAATTTGGGAATATTAATGGTTCCTGGTGACAATGTAGATGCAGATCTGATTACATTGCACTTCGATCTAATATATCGGGTGATGAAGCGCCAAAATTGTGCGTAATGTACGTTATTGATTCCACTGCCCATTTGGCGATAGTTAACGATGTCCTTAATTAACTAATCATAAGGGGAGGCCTATGTCCCAGCAGTGGGTATATTATTATAGGCTGATTATGCATCAGTGTACGAGTAGGTATCCAATTTTGATGGGCTTGACCTACTAGTATATGGACAGCTCTATTTAGGTAGGTAGGTGTCTATTTTCTCAAATTGTTACCGCAAAATAGACCCAAGTCTGTTCTGTAATGTGTTCAAATTGAAAGTTCAAAAAAATCTAGTCTCGCGAGTTTTGTGTTAGTTTTGCACAAAATGAATAAAGTTTGGAATAATCGTAAAGCTATATATTAAGGGTTGTTCAAACAGTGAGTTGCTGTTCGCTAACCACGGTTTTCCGCAATTCGAATATTTTCACTTTCAGGTTCATCAAACTAAGTTTTGCAACTTTATGTGGTGAAGTCGGTACTTATACGAAATTCTGACATATGTTCGATTGAGTGACTTCATTGGTTTACTTAGCGAATAAGTTGGCAATGTTCCAGCTCTAGTTTATACATTAGCTACTGTGACTATATAGTGGGACTTCTGTAGTTCGAAAAGTGGCCAAGTTTGGGTTTGGGAAAAGTTGAAGTAATAGACCTCAGCACAAGGTGTCAAACAGAAAGGTTGTAACGCGAATTGCACTGAAGACAGCTAAGCTACTATGAGAAAGTAAGTTGAACCAGTTTCTGTACAGTGTAAGAATCGAGTGATTGGTTATCCCGAGAAGATGCATTTAGGTGGAGCATCTTTAGCCCAGATATTTACGTAAGTACCTATCTTATGGTCTGTTCCAAAAGTATTTGATGATAAAACCTAGCTACGTCAAAAAGTCAACTAAAAAGGTATAAACAAAAAATCACATGTCTTTCATTTGACGATTGAAGTTAATTTTAAACTTCAATTTTCGTTTTTTTTATGAATTTTTACTATTAATTATGATAATGTTACGTATTCAAACAATAATCATGTTGGAAAAAGTAGTGAGATATAAAGTTGAAACCTAAATAAGTAGACATGAAAGTGATACTAATTCGTGAGAATTAAAATTCTACTAACTACACTACCACTTTACTACTGTTCTCTAATACTTTTTCCAAATTAAGTCTCTGATTAAAGTGTAAAATAAATGCTGCGGCTGCATCACTTTAATCAGAGACTTAAATTTTAGAACAGACATCTAGTACGTACAAAATGCAGAGCTAGTAATGCGGCTTATGTGATCTTGTTGGCAATAAAATTATGTTGTAACAACAGCGTTGCGGTAGATACCGACCTATTTTATAGATTGACATGTTAACGTATCATTAGCCTCGCGAACAATGCTCGTAACAAGGCCTAGATCACAGAGCTTGTTAAAAAGAAATCATATACATATCTTGTAGACGTCCACGACTTCTAATCTTGGCTATATTTCCACTAAGTTAAGCTTTCAGTTACTTACAGTGTGAAAGTTTGGTTGGTAGGAGTAGAGGTTATTCATCTAGCTAGATGAATATAAATATGAAAAAAAAAAAACTTTATCTTAATTAACTCTAAATCCTTACTTCCTTATTAATATTACAAATGCGAAAGTAACTCTGTCTGTCTGTCGCGCTTTCATGCCAGAACTACAGAACCGATTTAAATGAAATTTGGTACACAGATAGTCTAGAGCCTGAGAAAGGACATAGGCTACTTTTTATCGACATACCACGCGGGCGAAGCCGCGGGCGAAAGCTAGTAAGTCCATAAGTTGTTAGTGGTTAGTAACAGATTGTGCTTATGTGCTATGTTAGTGTTGTTAGTACTTGACTTAATTAGTTTAATTTAGCATAAACTTATTGCTATTTTTACCCAGTGCCTTTGGCTGGGACAGTCCGGTCTGCCAGCAATCATTTTCAGGTTTTTTTTTCACTTATGGCCGATTCCAATAATTTACGGACCGTTATTGGTTGAAATTAAGACTTTTGTATCTTTACCAAGTAGTTATCACAGGTACCAGCGCTGGGGCTGTCTCGCATAGTGTCGCAGCATTATGCTGAGTGATGGCCGTTTTGCGTGAATGTGAAGCATATTTCCCCGCAACTTGTAATTTTCGTATGTCTGTCCTTTTTTAGCGTCATGTTTGCCGCAAATAAACATATTTTGTTTCTTTTCTTTCTAGGTAAAAATAGCTTACGAATCTATTTATATGCCCAGTTTGGCAATAAAAAAAGCTACCATTTTATTGGTAAGCAAAACGAGTCGTTTTTGTTTACAGGAACCGAGCATTACTAGATTTACTTTTGCTTAGAGTTATCTAATTTAACTATGTGTTTGTAGTTAACGCGGCTCCTTTAACTTTGTTTGTAGCTATTTACTTTTGTACTGGATTCTCGTAAACATCCATCGTTCGTCACTGCAAGTTATAGTCAGAGAATTTAATTGTTATGCAAATTGGCACCCTACTTCAATTTCCTATGTTTTCAACTGGCTACTGATCGCGATCCCAAAGGCTTTTGGGGCGAGTCTTATGGAACAAGCAGGGGGAAGTGTAAGTTCTTACTAATAATTGAAAAATAACTACTTATCATGAATAATCATCCAATATACATAGATAAGTAAAAGTAAGTGCCTACCTAGATGAAATTTTTAAGATAACTTCTTATTAGGATAATTTAGGGCAAGTCCATAAAATACTCTTAAAACGTTTTTACTATGTAAGTATTTAACGTTAGCAAACTCATTAATTTTTCAGCAATAAATTAATCTATAAAAGCACTGGACCGGAATAAGTGTTCACGGTTATTACCGCTGAAAAAAAGTTTTTCTGCGGCTGACAGCAGTTAATATTTGAAAGGAATAGAAAACGAATTTTGTTAATATTCACGATTATTGTCATGAATTGTGTAGTTTTCTTGGAATGGTTATTGACGTAAAATATTACAGATTTTACTTTTAAAAGGTTTCATTCATACATTAGCTAAGTAATTATTGGTTTCTACTAATTTAGAAATCAGAAGGATGATTCTGGACTTTAAAAAGTCTAATATGTAAGTACTACCTAACGTCTGCCTTATTATTTACAAATTTAAATAGATACATACAATATCCCACAAGGTGGACCGATAACCTTGTAAAGCCCACAGGAATCCACTGGATTCGGGAACCACAGAAATGAAGTCATAGTGGCGGTGCTAGGCCTACGTCCAGCTATGGACGTCTTTCGGCTGAAATGATGATGATGATACAATATTTATATTATGTATGTTATATATAAAATTAAATAAGTAGGTACCTAATCAAGCTATTGACATCTATTTATTATTGTTAATTGTCCATAAAATGCAAAAGATGTATATATGCGTAAGTATTCAGTAACTATTCCTAAAGAGTCATAAGAAATCTTCACGTGTTTCAACTCTCAATGAGGTATCCTCAGGATGACGATTGTCTTGTCGCGAACCCGAACACGACGTGTTGCCACGTTGAGTCCCGAACGCAAAGCCAGAGAATTGTCAAAAACTTGATTACATACTTACTTAATTATACATACGCACCTATTATTAATACCAAATTAAGTAAATACTAGATACTAATATTAGTAAGTACGTAGGTAGATAAGTACATACCTACTAGTGTATTAACACCCAATGAAATGGTGTTTAATGTTAATAACACAATATGAATGAATTAATGAATGAAACGCACCGACCCCAGCGTGGTTTAACCAGACTCGATAACGGTTTAAGACATTTATTTCTCAAAAAGAATACAATTCACTTAATATGAGAAATACAAAAAACTTATTAAGAAGGTAGGTATTTGTAAATATAGTTCATTACTGTCGCGGCCTGCAAGTGGGCTGATGGACGATCGTGCGTGAGTTCATCAATGCCTGGTTGCGGCCAAGGCTTTTCTCAAACAATGCGCGGAAATTCTAACTAAGTAAATTAATTATAATTTCCAGTATCAATGACAAACAACGATAATTTTTCACGTGCCAATATGTTCATTTGTTTCTTCTTTATTTTAACCAGCTCTTTACGCAAGCCAAATCGAAGTTTAAATAAAATCTTTGATAAGTTACCTCCTTGGTTCCTATGCGTTGAAGTAAAAAGTTCGTTCCATTTTTAAATAACACAACAATTAGGAGTTTTCATAGTAATTTATTTGGCCGCTAAACACGACAGATATGGATTTTCATAGTAACTTTGCTGGCCGCATCGTCACTTGTTTTTGACCAGTACAGGAATTTCGATTTATCTCGAAGAAGGTTGTCAAAATAATGCTAGAATTTCTAAGCATGTTTGAGAAAAATAAGTTAGCTAGCAGACAAAATTTTTATAGTGTTGTACAGGAAAAGTCGGTGTACTATGACATATCGATTTTTAGAAGCAAGTCAATAGCTATTACACATTAAAATATTTATAATGTACTGTAATGTTTCGAAAATACAGAGGAATACCTAAAAATAAATAAAACCTACCTATAACCAACCTAAATAATTCGGATACCAGTAGGAATAGCTTGTCCACTCTGAAATGACACGCCCCACTGTCTACCGCATTTTACTTAGGTACAAGCCGCGCCTCGCGCCCGCGCCGTGTACAAAAAATGCGGTGCAAAAAGTGGGGCGCGTCATTTCAGAGTGTGCAAAAAGTGGGCGCGTCATTTCAGAGTGGACAAGCTATACTACCTACAACTTTTTAAGAATACAAAACCGAATAACTCTAAGTACCATAAGATTTTGAAGGTTTTAGGCCTATACTGGAAGACTCGGGATTTCAAGGATTTATAACAAAGTAGATACCTAAGATACCAGTAGATTGAGTCCTTCAGTTAAAAACTTGCATGAAACCTGGAGAAAGAAGTACCTAAGAAATTAACTCGTGTACACAAGTAGGATAATTTTCAGGGCGCTTGAATCTAAAAATCTCTTGTTTTGAATTTCGAAATTTCGTCGTGGTTGGTGGTTTCGGAATTTAAGTTAACGCGATCCTGGGCTTTAAAATCTTTAACAAAGTCAAAAATCTCTAACTCTATCTACAAATAAATCTATATCATCGTCTTTTGGAAACTTACTACAAAACGATAATTTAAGTAAACAAATAAAGTTAAGCACATAGGAACAATCCTTAGGAATAATCCTTTATCCAAATAAATACGAATTATAATAATATGGTTCGAAGTATTCATAAGGATCCTCCTCCCACAAACTTAGACACACAGTTAAGCTGATTAAATACCAAAATTTCATCGGAAAACCTTATGAAAATGTCAAGATATATTTAGGAATCCCGGAAAGGGTCGGGCTGTTTCTTTGAATCAGAATAATTTGTATGTTTGGAACACCCACATTATTTTCCAAAATATTATAATACTAGCGACCCGCCCCTGCTTCGCACGGCTACAGTCTACTAATTTGGTGACGAGTCAAAACTTCTTCATTAATCAAGTCTCTAAATGATGGTGAAAACCGCATCAAAGTCCATTGTGTCATTTAGAATAGCTAAACAGGCAGATTTGCAAAACTGCGTGAGCCGGTGAATAAACATTTTCCGACCCTATTCCTCCTGGATAACTTTGCAGGTCAGACGTGGGCACATTTTGTAAACGTCCATATAGCTTTGAATGAAGAAACAGGAGACATTTGAGGAGGCACACAGGAGACACGTGATCCGTACATTTGATTAAGGTACAGCCGACGGCAAGTCTGTGGTAACACTGTGACCTTGCTCTAACCATACGTATTACGGAGTTTTTATCGAATTTAAAAAAAAGCCAGCTTATATATACTTACTGGTTTGTTATTACTGACCTACGTCCTACTGTACATTCCTATTATACCTTTGTACACTGGCTTAAAGCTCGATCTCTAAATCGATACAGTAATGCTTCGCTGTCAAGGGCTTCGTTCATCGAGAAAATTTGAGACTGACAAATTGGATGCAGAGCATCGTTTGTTTGCGTTCAGATACTATACAAAAGGGAAGCTACGCGTTTGGTAGGTTTAGTTTATGTGTGGTATGGTCGAGATAACGGATCGGTTAGTGCAGCCATTTGTTGCAGCACTACGTGTCACGGGTTCTGTTTACACACTGAACAAATATTTGAATAACCTGCAAATAGTTGATGCGTCCAACACGATGTAGTAGAAATAGTTGGTACCCAACAATTAAATAGATAAAATAAACTAAAAACTCTGGTAGTTCTCTGCTGCAGGTAAAAATAAAAAGAGCGGCAAAAAGGCCTCGTTACGCATCCGTTGGAAGCGCAGCGCGCGACGCGCGACGTCCAAACTTGGTTCGAGTAACCCCGGAACGGATTAACCAAAGTTTAACGGGTCAATCCACAAACATTTTAAGGATGATAGCAACCATGTTTTGGCTTTAATTCCTGATTCGAGGACGAAGAGGACAAACAAAGCTGAAAGAAGATCAAGTTGTGATTTAACAGTTTACAAATACTGGGCCCTAAGAGCACCATTCATTGAATTATTAACACAGTTGTAATCATTTCATTTTAATACTATGTCTAAAATTGCAAATAAAGGCTTTTACATACTGGCGCGACATGTCACGCGACGCGACGCCGCACCGCCGCATAGTTCGCCGTGAAGTTTTCTCAGAAATTGTTTTGCTAAAAGTCGCGTAAACTTTGATGTGGATAAAACCGAAACGAGCTTTGATGTGGAAAACCGATAATGTTAACGGGTAGGTACTAATCTGTAACACCTATGAGATATTTTCTACGAAACCCTTTTGATCCTTATTTTGCCTTCCTATAAAGGTTAATGTTGGTTTACCAAGTTATTTATTATGACGGATAAATAATAAACATAATATTTCATTCTTGTTAACAGCAGGAAACTATTAGAACAACCAGCTCGAAGCTAAACTTTGTTACTGCTAGTTCGGATAAGTGAACTGAAGTGAATATGAAGAAAATGAAGAAGTGAATATGAAGAAAATCTGAAGGATTTTATTAAAGATGTATGTGCCTATATTTTTTCGTTGGTTCGTATTACTTCAGGTCCATTTATGTGACTTTAGGAAACGTAGGTATTCCTAATGCCTTTTGTATTGAATACCTTTTCCAATAATGAGATAGAATAGAAGGAAACCTTTGAATAAAAATTGCTATTCAACCGTACCATAGCCGTTTCCCTAATAAGGCAAACTGCACTCGTGTTTAATGCCTACCTACCAAATTTTCCTTCACGTGGCATTCCATTCGCACCTTTCCATTTCTACTTTAATATTCCAAACACACTTCGCGCCCTTTACCTTCGGATAATTCTATTACATTCTTCAAATTCTCATGCCAAGAGGCACACTGGATGAAAAGCTTGCAAACAAAGATAGCAGTGGGTAAAGCCTGCTTACATTGGGCGAAAATCCCTTTTTCGCTTCACTAAATCCCTCTAAACTTTATATGAATACTGCAATACTTTTACAGTCCATTCATGAGATAAATATCTTACAGTTACGCAAAATTTGTAAGCGTTTTTTTCGTGATATAAAAATTGAAATTATTTCATAACAGTAGGTATGGTTTCGATAGTACTAGATTAAAATCAATCAAAATCAAAATATTTTATTTCACATAAACCTACATGGGCACTTATGAAACGTCAGAAGCTAGGTGTACGGTTCCAAATGGTCGTTTCCTATGGAGAAGAGCGGGCAAGAAAGTCCATGGTTACTCTTTTAAAAATAATTGACTTCTACAATATTTTCAAATTACAGTGTTAGTAGGCATGGGAGGACAATGTAGGCCTTTCAACAAGTACCAAGTACTTAACAAAATAGAAGATGGTCAACAAATCTACAGTCCACTAAGCCTACAATGTTCTGACATTCACAAAATAGAAAAGAATCTATATAAAAGACAAATCAAAAACTAATAAATAAATAAACCTATTTAAACCAAA
This sequence comes from Lithophane leautieri, assembly GCA_949152455.1. Taxonomy (NCBI): domain Eukaryota; kingdom Metazoa; phylum Arthropoda; class Insecta; order Lepidoptera; family Noctuidae; genus Lithophane; species Lithophane leautieri. The sequence goes on along the minus strand of OX424463.1, from coordinate 9,427,882 downwards.
AAAGATTAGTAGCACAATAAACATATCTATCAATAAAATCGCTTTGTATTTATGCTCAAGTACGTTTAAAAAAAAAACGAGTGAACTGTGAAACGTACACAACATTCGCTTTAGTCCAGCAGCCGTCGATATTGTAAATAGCAAGCCGTATTCATACGTTTCATAGCTGTGATAAAACACGAACGGCAGCTGCAGTTGCACTGTTTCAGCCATTGAATTTCAGTGAGTGGTGTTTTTGTGAGCCTGTCAAATTATAATACATGTCGGGCTTAAAACATGGACGTAATTACCTTAGCTCTTACTTAGTGTAATGCCATCATAACTGCTAGTAACCAGTACGCCTGCTGCTTCTGAAATGGCAAGTCGTTCCATATCCTAGCAACCGAGCTAGTGTTATTTTATAATTGGATGTCAGTTCGGTTGTCCTATAAAGTACTATTCCATACTAATCTAATTCCATGTTATTAATACAGTTTCAACTGGGTCTTTTAGGGGCGCCATTGCATTCCTGAAACCAAACTTAGGTTACAATAAACATTTACACGCATTTACACGCAATAAAAAAACACAACAAGAATAAAAACTACCGAATACCACTACCTGCTTATGTAAACTACTTGTGTAACAGTGACGGAGTCACATAGAACATCGTCCAGATATACTAAGTGGGAAAAATACGTAATATTGAAGCTAATTCAAAAACTACGCAAACAAAGTTAATAAAATTTATATGGGACCACCTCTTTAGAACTAAAAAAAATTTTTTTAATCAGTTCTCAGTTGGTGAAATTATCGATGAACATACGCAAAAAAAATACATACAGACGAACATAGAACCTCTTCCTTTTTGGAAGTCGGTTAAAAGAAAAACCTGTTAAAAGGCTTTTTGTGATGGCATTATTGTACGTGCCGAAATATATATACATCATTTTTAGGGTTCCGTAGTCAACAAGGAACCCTTATAGTTTCGCCATGTCCATCTGTCTGTCTGTCTGTCCGCGGCTTAGCTCAGAGATTCTTAGTACTAGAAAGCTGTAATTTGGTATGGATATACATATAAATCACGCCGAAAAAGCGGAAAAATAAAATCATTAAAAAAATTTTTTTTAGGCTACCTCCCCGACAAAGTACTAATTTTTCTTAGAGCCAAGTGTCC